>OY744483.1:219898119-222298119 GCA_963556165.1 Tipula helvola | reverse complement strand
GAAAATTGCTGTAGCTTTACAATCTAATAATTTACAGCGACCTAATTTTCTCAGTTTTAGGTAATATCTGTGCAAGTGAAACACCTAGTTGAACAATGAAGGTCTCGTTATATTCAGTGGTTTGATAAATGCATTCAGGTATACACAATTTGGAGGTTTTGAAATTCTGGCAAGTTTTGATTAAAATATTTTAGAATTTTACAAAACCGAAATTTTATTAAAACTTATAATTTTATAAGGAATAAATTTGAAATCTTTATATCTACTAACTAGCTGTATCATTATTACTCGATTGACCTTCTCGAGAGTGAAATTTATGCAATCTTTTAAATATAATTGAACCAAACAATTTTTTTTATGGCAATTAAATAGGGCATTCAAAGGTTTAACTTAGCATGCTTAACAATTGAGAATTTATACAGCCAACCATTAAACAGGGCTTTTTTCGTTAGGTAAAAAGTTAAACAATTACTTGTTATTTAAAATGATTCGTTTGTTGCAGACAATAATCGCCCATGTGAAAACAACCATCGTCGAAAACGATTACTCAAAGAATTTAGTCCTATAGGTTTCGCATTTAATAATTGCGCGGAGTAAACAATTCATTAGCATTCTAAAATGATCATTGAACTTCAATTTCTCAAAAACCTCTAAAATTCCATACAATCGTAGAATTGTAGAATAATATCCGAAAATCTGGAATAATCCGCAATATCTTGCCAGTATAATGATAAGCAGATTATCCAAAAATCTCAAAGAATTAATTCGAAGATCTCTAATAATATCAAATACCCTGAATCATGTCAATAAGCTGAACGCTAGAGTGACTAATAAAGAATCTAAAATACTAATCTCGAAGTTTTATTATCTTTCTTCAGTTTCACAACACTATTCGATATGCAACGTAAAATTTGAATAATATCGGGAATTGTTTTTCCGCAAAATTAATAAATCAAACTGTGGATCTAGAGCCAAACTCTCTGAGTAATCGTTTTGGAATTATGATGACCGCGGTGAGTACTTATTGCATGCGATACACGAATCGTTTTAAATAGCCAATTGTTTTACTTTTACCTATAAGAACTCCTTTCCAATGGTAGCGATGTAAAATAAAGACTTGGATTAGTTAGTGGATTGGATTAGTAGGTAAAATGTTTGGGCATTTGATGTTTAGGCTGTATCCTATATTGCTATGAAAAAATTGTTGGGTTAAATTATGTTTATTCATTGCTTGATTTTATAACAGTGTCCAGTACACAGGGTATTTAAGCTAATTAGTACATATAAAGATTCTAAAATTTGAAAATTTTGATTCTAAAATTATTCCAGATTTCTAATTTATTCTTAGTCCTTATAAATTTTTTTGATATTTGAGTTATTTAAAATTTTAAAATATTTTTAATCAATACCATACTTCTCAGAATTTTAAGATTTGCAAAACGTAAACACCTGCATCGTTAAACCATAAAATAGAACGAGAGCCCCTTCATTCAACTATACTTGAAATGTTCAGTTCTATTATTGTTTGTACCGAGTTAATCGCTCACTATAACTGTATGTACAAAGTAATGATTTTTAATTTTTATACATCGACCTGTCAGCATGTATCCAATATTATATACGTAATTGCAACGTGTCAGAACTAGTTTGAATAAATTCTGCCTGTTTAATTCGATGTCAAGAGCTTTTGGTTTTCACATTGCTAGAGATCCATTTAGAAAGGAGATGTTTTCAATTTTCTAATCGGAATTAGTTAGTCTCATTTAAAATTGTCCATTAAACCTAACAATTTTGAATGAAAGCGTAATTGAAAAGATTATTCTTATTTACGATCCAAACAAATTCAAACTTTTTTAAAACGTTTTCCGCGCGCGCGGAAATACTTTCATAAAGTTTAATTTTTTTCAGCTTTTCTCCCTCCTCACCGGGTAAATTGCCCGTAAATTTTGGAAAAGGAAAATTTTAACTCTGAATAAAATGTAAAACAAAGCAATCAGGGATTATATTTTATTGAGCAAGTTTGATTTTTGAAAGGGGATTCGATTCTGCAATCGAGTAACAATTTTGTCAAGAAATTTATTGAAAATATTGGTTTAGACCAGATAAGTTCAGCCAAACGAGAGTTTTTAAAAAATTTTCAAAATAAATAAAGCAATAAACTTCCATTCAAAAAATTCAGCTAGACAATATGGTACAAAATGTATCACTGTGGAATGAGTGTAAGGGCCATCACAATAGTTATTCCATTTTGAGACATGCGGATGATGAACAAATTATACATTCCGATTAGTGCTTACAGGTGTTTTAAAAAAGGATTTTTTACATATTTTTTTTTTATTATATTGATACCTGCATCTCATGTACTATATAAATGCGATTACACATCGTAATCGCTTTTCCACTTTTTAAAAACAGAATTGTGTGTACTGTACCTAGACCAACCCACTGAGGAAATTCAAATTCAGACTGGGTAACTCTATAAATAGCTACATTCTCGTTGAATCTGCAGTTCGATTTCAAAGTGTAAAAAAAATCGATGTTAATTAGACCTCCGCATAGCACCAGATACAGCTGATTATAATTTGCGCTTGTTAGTAAGAGGCTTATCAATTTTCTCTAAAAGTTGGTTATACAATAAGGGAAATGTAGGCAATTTGCCCTTTAATTTCGATTAGATTTATAATTTGTGTTGTCAACACCTTACAACTAAAACTTGTATGATCTGTATAAAACTAAAAGTTACCTAAACCAAAATAAACAATATAATTGTATTTTAAATAATTATTAAAAAAGATACCAAAAATACATAAAATATCGTGTGCACGATTTGCATAAAAATGTTGCATAAAAATTGCATAGGGTAAGACCACCATTAAGTTATTAAATGAAATATAAACTCTTAAAATTATTTTTATTACTGCGGTCTCATAAATATTTTTTTAGTTGCATACAAATGAATGCTTTCCTCATATTACAGTTATCCAAATTCCACCGGATTCCACGACCTGATTTACGATTAAACAATTTTATACAATTTCCGATGCTTGATTTCGGTTCGCCACGATCCCAATAAAAGTACTCAATTGGTTTTCCAATTGATGTCCACCAAAATTCACCGGCGTTCCCTAAATCGGTGCCCGATATCCAATATTCGTACAAATCACTCTGATTCTTTATTATGTCAATAATTTCATCGTTATGGTTTTCGTCTGTAATACTCGCAAACTCCCAATCATTTTTGTGACAGAACCGTGTGGCTGTAAACCAATCGACTGCAAACCAACCAATAAAATATTTGTATCGTGAATCGGCCCCGTCAAACACTTGATATGTTGCAGTTTCATACCCTGGAACTTTTAATTAGAACATTTATAAAAATATTACAAAATGTTGATTTAGTTCACTGTACACGTTTCAATATATTCACTTGTTACATTGGCTGGAATCGTTGTCTTTCGAAATACAGGCAAATTTTCACACTTGATCACCGTTACCGTTAAAAGCAAAAACACAGAACTTATTTTTAAATTCATTTTTCGTTTTAGAATAAAATGAAAAAAAAAAAGTTTGCTTTTATAGCGCTTGGGTTTGTTGTTTTGCGTTTTTGTTCAATGTTTTCAATTTTTATTATACATTTTTGATAACCTCAAACAAGAAAGGTTATATTTTAACAAAAGCAGGGCATTAAAACCCAATTAAATGTATACTCTTTTTTATATTTTTCATTCCAGTTCAACTATCTTGTGGCGAATAGAGCTTTATATAATTACTGTAAATTGCATTTTATTGTCTGTATGTATACTCAATGTTGAATTTTCTTTTAGCTTTTCAATCGTTTGCACTCTCGAATTTTTACCATTGTCTTTTAGTTTTGGTTTTTATGTTTGTTATGTTGGGAAATTTTGAATCCCTTTTCAGTTTCAAAAACATTGAATTGAACTTGATGGTTACATAACAAAATTGGCTCGACTTTGGTAATTTTGTTAAATTTTTTTATGTTACCCATTATCAACATAAAAAGAGGACACGATATTTACAAACAACAAAAAATATTGAAGCTTTCCCATTTTCATCTTAAAACCATAAATATTTTAGTTGTTGGTGTAAAATGTAGCATAAGAAAACAAATTCATACACGACGAACCAATTCATGTTTTGGTTATTTGTGCTATTTATTTTTGGTTTGAAGTTACTCAATTCACTTCATTGTATGCATATAAAAATGAAAAATCGATTTGGTTTCCTGAAAATAATAAAATTTGGAAAACACGTTATTTTAAAAAAAGAAGACCTATAGCATAGCTCATGAGCTAGATGAAAAATGCGCTAAACAAAAAACAATAATTTTTTAACTTTATCCCAATATGGTATAATAATAGTATAATTTGGTTTCTCGATTTGGATTCTTAAAATAATTTGGATTTTACACCTTTTGGATTTTTTAAATTTGGTAAAACGTTTAGGGTATACTAGTTTTGGGTTCATGTTACAAGCTGCGTTAGAATGTTATGTTAAATGTTGACGACATCTTTGAGGTTAAATATTTCTGTGCGCCCGACTTTTCCCAATGTTATATAATTGCATACTATAAATTTTCAATAATCACCATTTCAAAATACAAAAAATAAAAAAACAAATCATGTCATACACCCCCGTTCAAAAGTTTAAGACCACATGCACAATGCACATTGCATTTGCTGACAACAAATGTAAAAAATATTTTGTATAATAGGTTGATAAATCAAAAATGCATGTTTTTGTCAACAATAGAAAACCCAATTTTAGAATAAGGTTGTTTAAAAGTCATTATTCATTAAACGGCATATTTTGCAGTGGTCTTAAACTTTTGAACGGGGGTGTATAGCAAAAATATTGTTACGAGCTGGGCTTCTGAGTTCATTCGGATTTTGAAATTAAAAACACTGTGTATTTTTTATTTCACTCTACTTTTATACACTTTGAGATGTGCTTTGACTTTACTATTTAATTCTGTCCGCTTGCTACTGGTGGGGGCTATGACAACAGATCTATTTCTTTATTTAACGATTTAAAATAAACTAAAAACTTTCTCTGCTTGCCATCGGTCGTGTTTATAACACTTAACCATCTAAGCTATTGCTGTTCTTTTTACACTTTCTGCCGTAGGCACTTGGCGAAACACACTTAATACACACATTTTTAAAATTTTTTAAAAACACTTGTTAAATATTTCGCAAAATTACTATTGCTGTTCATAACGTGAGCTTTTTGTATAATGGCCAAAATCGTCACAATATTTACCTTTATTTTATGTTTTACCAAACATTTGCGGTTCAGTTGGAGCTTGAACCCCATTCGTTTCTGAACTCAGTGGTGTATCCACACATTTTACTGGTTGTTGTTAGACTATTTACGCAATAATAAAATATAAAGGGCTGAAACCTCACGAGATGATCAGAACTTCGGCCTTTGGTGTTTTCAATGGTGATAGCATTCACCTGTGTCATAAAATTGGTGTGACAGTTTTGACAGTACTGATTGCTATTATAATCAACATATATTTACTTATATACAACAGCCAAACAGGTCAAAAGCTTCAGTAACAGGAGTACAGGCATCCAATATAAATCGTATTCTATTTCTAACCGTGTAACTGACCATATTCCAGAACTTTACCCAAGAATTATTTTACAGTACCTGGCAATTCAATTAGAGCCACCTTCTGATTTTGGTATTTTTTCAAATTTATCAGAAGCAATCCTAAACAATCTTAATAATATAATGGTTTTATTTAATGGAATAGTAGGTATTTACATTCCAATCAAAAAATGTTTTAAATTTTAATTCTAGGAAAAATTAAAGTTAATTTAGTTTTTCACCAAATTATTTATGCACGGACATTTTTTGTGCAATATGGAAACAAAACGGTAAATCAATTAAATTTAAAATTATTTTTGGGTAATTATATTGTGATTTAATCTCTTATGTTTTGTGTGCACTTGATCTGTTTTTATTGCGCCTTGGTAACATCTTGTATGTCGTTCAACAATTTGTTGATAAATCACCTAGAAACTTATCCCACTCGGTTTTCTTGGCAACTCTTCTTTGCTACACATTTTTGGTCTTGTTAGATCGTGAATATTTTCCACTTTAATTTAAACCTCTGCAAGCTTAAATCAAAACCCTGCCCTGGCCAAGACCACTAATTATATTCGAGATTTTTAAATAATTTTATGGCAATGACTCATCTTATGTATGGGAGCATCATGTGCTGAACCGCAAATTGAGGACCGGGTATTTATCGTCAACTATTAGGGTTACCTCATTCAATAAACCAAAATTAAATATTGTCCTTGAATAGTTATAGGTCGCACAGCCGCATATAACCTTTTATTTCTTACGCAAGAGAAACTAGTCGAAGCAGTATCCACAATAATTTATACTCGATGTTTATGTTATAATAAAAATATTTCCACTATTTTCAAATTAAGACAAAAACGCGCTAATTTGGGCATAAAACAGTCCTCCAAATTTCAACGGGCAAGATAATGATGCCGTTCACGTTTTGTTTCCTGACGATAGATCATTTCCCGTTTGTGTGTATGCCCTATAAACTAGAACTGTTCGAAGCCTTGCTACTTCAATTTCGGTTTATTGAATTAGGTAACGTTCCCGGTTGATGATAAGCTAGTCGGTCCTCAATTAGCTCTTCAGCACAATAATTCACTCGTAGATAAGAAGAGCCATATCCATGAAATTAATGAAATATCTTGAACATAATTTGTGGTCTCGGCCAGGGCATGGGTTCGATTTAAACTTCGAGCGGTTTAAATTAAAGTGAAAATCATTCACGATCTAGCAACGCGAAAAATATATAGCAGAGTGCTAAGATAACCGAGTGGGATAAGTTGTTAGGCGATTTTATCAACAAATGTTTGAACGACTTGCGAGACGTTACCAAGGTGCAACAAAAACTGACCAAGTGCACAATAAACATAAGTGACTAAATCACAATTTAATTAACAAAAAATAATTTTAAATTTAATTGATTTACCGTGTTGTTTCCATATTGCACAAAAAAATGTCTGTGCATACATAATTTGATGAAAAACTAAATTAACTGTAATTTTTCCTAGAATTAAAATTTTAAACATTTTTTGATTGGAATGTAAATACCTACTATTCCATTAAATAAAACCATTATATTATTAAGTTCGTTTAGGATTGCTTCTGATAAATTTGAAAAAATACCAAAATCAGAAGGTGGCTCTAATTCAATTGCCAGGGACTGTAGAATCCCATTTACAACGCACATGTCAAATTTCATCATAGTCGGGTAAGGAATAACCAAGTTCCATCCATCCTACTTGGCCATATTCTAGAGCTTTATCCAAAATATTTTAGAATTCCATTCCCAAAACACATGTCAAATTTGATGATACCCGGTTAAGGAATAGCCAAGTTCCATCCTACTTGGCCATATTTCAGAACTCATTCAACACTCATTTTAGAATCCCATTTTCAATACACATGTCGACTTTCTTAATAATGGGTTGAGAAATAGGCAAGTTTCGTCATACTTGGCCATATTCCAGAACTTCATCCAAACAACATATTAGAATCCCATTTTCAACGAACATGTGATGAGAATAATCATGTTCCATCATACTTGGCCAAATTGCAGAGCTTCATCCAAAACAGGTTTAGAATCCTATTTTCAACGCACATGTGATGAGAAATAGTCAAGTTCCATCATTCTTGGCCATATTCTAGAACTTCATCCAAGACTCATTTTAGAATCCCATTTCCAACACACATGTCAAATTTCATAATAATCGGTTGATAAATATGTAGGCGAGTTCCATCATATAAACAATTTGTTGACTACTCACTACATCCTAATGCAACCCCAACTCAACTCCAACTCAACTTCAACCCAACCCGCAAATTAAACCCTAGCTTAACCTTCAAATCAATTCCAAATTCAATGCCCAATTCAATAATCAAACCAGCATACATAGATAAAATTCGTAAATATTTATAAAACCAGGTATTTTGGGTCAATTCGTATTGCAGGTACCCCACCCTCTTGACGTACAGTCTCCAAATGCTTTTCAAATCTCCGCCTTGATCGTAGAAACAGAATGGTGAAAAACAATTCCAAATCGGACAAGCCGTTCTCGAGGTACCATGGGTCCAGACATCCAGACAGACGAAAGGACATTTTTTTTAATTTCTTTTTCAGACTCAGGGACTTTCAGAACGTCGAGATAAGTGGTTTTGGACCAACCAAATTTTTCGTCTTTGACAGGATTTCAATACTTTGGTCTTTTTAGACCGAAGTAATCAAATATATGTATGTACATGAATGTACGGTAATAAATTTGTATTTCTATTATTTTCAACCATTGACGGTTCAAAACCGAAATTGGAATTTTTGATGTTTCGAATGATATCTAATAATGATTTTACGTTTAATTTTTGACAAAAAAAAAAATGAAAAATTAGAAGTTTTGGCCAAATTGAATTAAAGAAACTTTTAAAATTCCAATCCATTTTATGAACACAAATTTGCGCTTTTGTATTTCGAATTTTGGATTTTTTTTTAATGTTTTAATTCAAGATTTAAGTATAAATGTTTATTGTTTATTTGAAAATATGACAATTTTTCTCAAATAAACTTCGATCTTTGGGTTTTTGAAATATTTTTGATACAAGTCGAAGAGTGAGATTTTTCAGCATTTTACTGAGATTTATTGTAATAATCTTAAAACAAACAATTGAAAAAACATTATCGAAAATTAAAATTAAAAACTATGGTGTCTCAAAAAAATTGTCCGTACACAAATTTCCCAGAAAGCATCCGTTAAATATCCCCAAATCAACCATTTATATTTCACAAACATTATCCGTTATTTTGGCCAGGCAAGGTCCTTAAAATATGACACGGCTTTTCTTAAATTTTCAGACCTCTTCCCCAATATCACAATTGGTCACAACAATATAAATTTTCTACTCTCATGCTGCCAAATCACAGACTCACAAATAATTTTAGTTTAGATTATTTATTTATTTTATTTATTTTTATTTATATATATATATATATATATATATATATATATATATATATATATATCATGTATAGCCTACAGTGATTACAATCAGCTATACAAACATGTTAAAAAAAAATTAAAAAATGAAATGCAACACAAAAGGAATAAAAGATAGATAGAAAACGCCGACTATTTAGTTATTACTACATAAAAATTTAAATAAAGCTTTCTTAAACGACTCTCTGGACAAGTTGAAATCAAAAACATCATAAACTGAATTAAACTCTCGCGATGCTCTCAAAAGTGGTTCCGAAAGACCGTAATTAGTTGATACCTGGTTAATGAGTAACAGTCCATCGCGCGGACGCATTTGACGTACCGGAGCGTAAAGATTTAAGCGTGAAAGCAGCTCAGTACAATCGATTCGAGAACTAAAAATATCACAAATGAACAATGCCGAAGCTACTACACGTCGACAATCTAATCTGTGCAGATTCAATAGGTTACAGCGATCTTGGTAGGGTGGCAGAACATATTCAACAGACCGTGTAGACGGTAGACAACGAAGTGCATACAAAACAAACTGCTTCTGAACACTTTCTATTCTATCCGAATGACAGTGGTAAGATGGTGACCACACCGGCGATGCATATTCTAAAATAGAACGAACAAAAGAACCGTATAGTGATGTTAAAGTAATCGGGTCGATGAAGTCCTTACAGTTTCGTTTAATAAAACCCAACATAATGTATGCCTTATGTATAATGGTGTTAATATGTCTAGTAAAGGTGGCATCAGCTGAAAAAATTATACCCAAATCAGATATAAACTCCACTCTGACTACATCCTCACCATACAAACGATAACGATGGGACAGGGGTGACCGGGTACGATAAAATGAAAGACTCCTACACTTACTCACGTTGAGTCCCAATCTATTGCGAATAGACCAACTGCAAAATTTGTCCAAATCATCTTGCAGCTTTACGCAATCAGACACGCTGCTGACCCGGGCGAAAATTTTCATATCATCGGCAAACAGGAGGCAGCTGGCAAACTCAAAGCAGTCAACAATATCGTTGATAAATAATGTAAATAATAAAGGGCCAATATGGCTTCCTTGGGGTACGCCAGATGTCACGCGAAATAGCTGTGAACTAGAATCCAAAATCCTAACGGATTGCCAACGGTCGGAAAGGTAAGACCGCAACCATTCAATTGGGATGTATTGACAATTCAAGTTCTTTAATTTAGAGATCAGGAGCGAGTGGTCAATCTTATCGAAAGCTTTCGCAAAATCAGTATAAATAACATCCAGTTGCTGCCTGGAGTTTAAACTGCTAAATAATTTGCCACAAAAAGAAACCAGATTAGTCACTGTGGATCTGCCTGGATAAAAACCGTGCTGAGCAGAAGAAATTAATGATTTGGTATGGAAAACCAAGATCTTATGAACCATAGATTCAAACAGTTTGGGTATAACGGAAATAATGGAAATCCCCCGATAATTACTTACTTCGTTTCTTCTACCCGCCTTGAAAATGGGATGCAGGCAGGCAATTTTCCAAGGCTCAGGAAAAACCCCAATACGTAAACTTTCATTAAACATGAATGTAATTGGGCGGGACAAACTCTCGGCACAATGCTTAATAAGGATCGGCGGAATACCATCGTGACCGGCGCCCTTTTTGACATCAAGATTAAGCAAGCAATCACAAACTTCCTGCTCAGTAAATTTAAAATAATTAAATTCCACGAAACTGTTAGCGCTTGAAGGCATGGTAGGGGACGTCATGGCTGGTTCGTATACTGAGGCAAAATAACTAGCAAATAAATTACAGATCTCCGAGGGTTGACTAGCGACGGAGTCCTGGTAAGACATAGGAGTAGGAAAACCAACCACTTTTCTCTTACTGTTCATAAAACGCCAGAATTCGTTTAAAACTGACTACTTAGTGTTGAGCAGCAATCAAAGTCGCATTCGTCATTTTTCATCTTCAAACAATTAGAACCAGTTATACATCTCTAGTATACCGTTGGACGTCTTTAAGAATTTAATTTATTCCATTCATCCACAATGTTCAAAAATTTATTTTCTGAAAATTTGTGCCGTTTGTTCAGATCACAATATTATATGAGCAATGTGAAAATTGGACGACATAATTCTTTACTCAGTGCTTCGCTCTGGACGGGGCATCGCTGTGGACCATTCGAAAATACAAAATAATAAAACAGAAATATTACAAAATCAGAATTAACGTTAATTATCATTTGTTACAGAATCCCATCTTCATTTTATATATTTTCAGCTCTCCTAAACCTGCTCCACTCTACTGGCGTGATTTTATTTTAAAGCCTTGGACTTTGAATACCAAGAGAATACTCAGAAATAATACCTAAGGCGATTTTACACACATTTTTAAAATTTTTTAAAAACACTTGTTAAATATTTCGCAAAATTACAAAAGGTTAAATTCTGATTTCATTACAGAAAGCAACGCATTAGAGCTCAATAGAGATCCTACTAGGTCATTTAAGACTTTGGTCAGTAAGTGTATCAACCACTGCCCAAAGGTCTTTGATGGCACTGGTTGGAGGTACACGGTTATGAATCCATCTGCCCCAATTCTTTATGGTTTACCTAAAATCCATAAAGAAGGCATTCCAATTAGACCAATAGTAGCGTATTGTAATGCACCTGCCTACAAGCTATGTAAGGGTTTCATAAACTTTTTCAACAGTCATACCAATTTTGTTTCGGCTTTCTCAGTTAAGAACTCGGTAGAATTGATTAGCAAAATTCAAGATGTTGATATTCAACTACACTCAAAATTAGTTTCGTTTGACGTTGCTAGTCTTTTCACTTCTATTCCAATTAACATTTTGTCTCAAATAGTTTATACTTACTTAGATAGGGATGTTGCAGATGGAAGCCTTCGGAATGAACTGAAGCTGATATTTGAAACTTGTATTAAACAAAATTATTTTTGCTTTGATAATAAGTATTTCAGATTCACTGATGGTCTACCGATGGGCTCCCCTCTGTCACCTTTGTTAGCAGAAATTTTCATGAATTTGTTCGAACAAACGATTGTATCAAGCAATAATCCTTATTTCCGTCATATGATCTTTTGGTACAGATATGTTGATGACATATCATACTATGTCTATGGAATGGAACTGATAGGCTATTAACCTCTTTTATCACTTGGTTAAATTCTCAATATCCCACCATTAATTTTACGGTAGAAAAAGAAGAAAACAAATCTATTAACTTTCTAGATATAACAATAACCAGAATTAATTCTTCATTAGAGTTCAAAATTTATCAAAAACCCACCTATACAGACGCCATTATACCTTACTCGTCAAACCATCCCCATAATATTAAAATGTCAGCTTTCCACTCATTCTTAGATAGATTAATAAACATTCCTTTGACCATATCCAATTATAACAAAGAGCTTATTATAATTTTAGAAATAGCAGCGAATAACGGTTATGCAGCTAAGACTATATTAAAGCTATTAAACAGAAAACTGAAACATAAAGCTTTAGCTAACATTTATCCACCTGATAGCCCAATGCCGAAAAATTGGCGCCGCTTAGAGTATATAGGAAAAACTAGTCAACGGATTAGTAACATCGTGACACAATATACAATATTACCTTTGCTTTTTATAACAATAATACAATTAAGAAAATGATTTTTAACAACAAACCAAGAATTGGTCGCCTTTCCAAGTCTGGCGTTTATAAGATCAATTGCAATGATTGTAGTTCCTCTTATATCGGACAGACTGGGCGCAATTTTGAAGTTAGAGTTAAAGAACATTTATCTGGTAGCCATGAATCATCCCTTTATAATCATTAAACGTTAGAAAATCACAAATCCAGTTTAAACAATTTAGAAATATTGCATGTACAACCAAAAAGCAGACGTTTAGACAACTTAGAATCTTACGAAATCCGAAAAGCTATATTTCTTAACCAAAATATCCTCAACGAACAGAGAGAAATCCGTTTCTCACCAATTACCGACCCCGCATTGTTTTATTCACATACTCATTCCATACCATAAAATTACTAATACGTCGGGTTATAATAAAATAAAGAAGGGAGAGAAAAAAAAAAAATCAACATCTGGAATTTTGTTATTCGACCGTTGACTAATCAATAATCATATACCTGTGTTTAACTCACCCCGTTTTAATTTTTAATTTTTAATGTTTATTGCTGTCACCAATTTTATTGTTTACCACTCCCACATTTTTTTATTTGTATATTTTGGTTTCACTTTTGCTTTTTCCAACTATATATAGGCTACATGAATTAAAAAAGGCTGAATTAAAAAATGCGATTTTTCTGAATTTAAATAAGTTATTTTAATTCATTTTAAAAATGAATTAAAATCTATACTAAAAATGAAATAAAATAAGTTTCTCAAAATGAATTAAAAAAGGCATTTCTTGTTTCACTTTTATAATGTTTTAATATGTGCCCATAAAATGAAATAATATAAGCCTTTTTTAATTCATTTTGGAAATGAATTAAGATGTAAATTTGTAACACCTCGTCACTACGTGTGAAACTAAATTCAGTTTCTACCCACCCAACACACGATGACGTTGTGAACACAGAAGTCCCCATAACATCTGGACCGGATTGACGGCAGTTTGTGCCAGCTACAGCTCAGTCTGGGTAGGTTCTTGCCGGTATGTTATGGGGAAAAAGAAACAACTGCTCCAAAAATAAATTTCACCACTCCCTAAAATTCAACACACCCTTATGGCGCTCCTCATCGCGACTCGCGTTCAATCTCGCCAACAAAAATAAAAATTTAGTTAACCATCACACATTTATTTACACATAACAAAAAAAAACAAAAAAATTATTGACGTTATAATAAAAATGTACAATATTTACACTTACCAAAACCAACAGATGATAGCGCTAACACCCGATGATCTGGACCTAGTATTGTATCTACACTTGTTTTAGAGAAATTAATATTAAGAAAGAGAAAAAAAAATATGGTACACAGATAATAATACTAATAATAAGTTACACTGATATAAAAAAAAAATCAAAAAAAACAAAAAATTTTAATATACAAAGAATGTCTTTGTTTTGGGTTCCGTCCTCAATTTTTGGATTGGAAGCTCTTCGGACGCCAACACTAAAATAAATATATACACAATAAGTTTCCTATACAACCATTTCCATTCGAAATTCGTTTTTATTTTCTTTACATATTCTTTGAAATGTGAATATTTACCTCGAGTTCAGTATATGTAATTGACCGTCGGCTTGCTCTTGCTAGGCAAGGATGTGGCTGTGCCAGAACGATCGGTCCAGTGCTGTGGTCTTACGGGTTAGGCTTCGGGGTACCCCCCCCCCCCCGGCGAACTAACAAAGGGACCCCTCCCACACTGCACTTTAATTACACTTTGCTGGCTGTTTTCTTTTTTCTTTATAGGATTGTGGTCACAATTTATAATAGGTTTGTATATATGTATAAATACAATTCCTCACGCACTTATTAATAACACCACACCACCAACTTTTATACTGAATTTTAGTTTATAAGGAATTAACACTTTTTTTTTTTTTTGAATTGAAGAAAAATTCTTTCTGCTTTGACACAACATAGGCAAAGAAACAATTTTTCCAAGCCTACCTAGTGGTTTTCTTGTGTTTTCAATAACGATGAGTACTTCATCGTTACATCGTGGGGACGTCCCACAACCTTGAGATAGTCTCAAAGCCGGGCTAAATACTTGGCTAATGTACTGACATATTTCAATGGATTCACTCTTCTGTCTGTTAGATTTTAATGTCTTTTAAATGGTAGACACCGATAAGTTTGTTGTTACTGTCTTTCAATTCATACGCCACATGACCAACTTTTCGATGTATCCATGATTCAAGGTATTTTGGAGCTAATTTTGAAGAGTAGTACTGTGCAGCATTACTTAACGTGAAATTTCGAACGTAAACCTTCTGCCCAATCGCAAGATTTCTGGCGCAACTTCGTAAATTATACTGCCTCTCATTGCGATCAAATGATTTCCGCAAATTTTCTAAGACAAACTTTTGAGCATCGGTAAGCTGATTTACTTTGGTCTGAATTGCTACTTCGAAATCACTAAAATACCCTAAATTCCGTAGCAAATTATAATCTCCACCATTTGTTATCATGTGGTGTCCGAAAAGAAGAAAATGGGGCGTAAATTTGGTTGACTCATGAAACGAGTTGCGTAAGGCGAGGCTAATTTCAGCCAGGTGTAAATCCCAATTTCTATGATCCCGATTTAAATACGCGCGTATAGCCGAAATTAATGTTGTATTTACTCGCTCTGAAGTATTGCCTTGCGGTGAATACTTAGCGGTCTGAACATGCTTAACCCCATATTTGGATAATAAATCTTTGAGTAATTTAGAATTAAATTGAGTAGCATTATCGGTTAAAATGGATTCTGGGACAGAAAATACACTAAAAACGTCATTCTCTAAATATTTACACACTTGCGTCGCGGTAGCTTGCCTCATAGCTCGAATGAAGGGAAATCGAGTGTACATATCCAAAATGATTAGGATATAACAGTTGCCCGATCGCGTTCTAGGATACGGTCCAAGAAAATCCATGAACAAGTGCTGCATTGGTCTAAATGATTCTCGAAATTTCTCCATTGGAGGTTGTAACCTAACGCTTTTGGGGTTTGATTTCTTTACACGTTTGACAGTTATTTACATAATTTTTGACTTCACTAGCTAATTTTGGCCAATAAAAATACCGTTGTATTTTCTCTAAAGTTTTTGCAATACCTAAATGCGCTGAAATAGGCTGGTCATGAGAATTTTGAATAACCGAAAGTCTTAATGTTTCAGGGACGTATAATTTTAGAGCCGAAGAAACACCAGGATTACAATTCCAACTGAACTGTGGGTTTAAGTAGATCAGACTATCTTTAACTATGAAATTTGTTGCCTTGTTAAGAGTGTTAATGTCATTAATTTTTCTTAGATATTCCTCATCTTTGAAAGCCGCGGAATTTAAATCAATGCATGGTAGTATACAATCGCCATTATTCCTATTGGATTCCGGTGTGGTAATTTCTTCCATGTTGGTTCGCGATAAGGCATCTGCTACTACATTTTCTGAACCTTTGCAATGCACGATCGAAAAGTTAAAGCCTTGAAGCTTTAAACTCCATCGCGCCAATCGACCGGATAAATCTTTCTGATTCATAAGCCATTGAAGACTAGCATGGTCAGTAATTATCACGAACCGGTAACCATCGATGTACGCCCGGAACTTTTTTACGGAGAGAACGGCAGCGTAACATTCCAGTTCTGTCACGGAATAGTTCTTTTGTGCTCGATTCAGCTTCATGGACATAAATGCAATAGGATGTTCTTCGCCCTCGGATGATCGTTGAAATAACATACTACCCACTCCCGATGAACTTGCATCACAACGAATATAGAAAGTGGCGTCAAAATTTGGATTAACAAGAACTGGTGCGTTAACTAGGGCCTGTTTTAATTTATCAAATGCTTGTTGAGCGTTTTGATTCCAAACAAATTTTTGATTTTTCTTAATAAGATCCGTCAACGGTGCAGCTAATATGGAAAACGTGTCAATAAAACGTCTAAACCAGCCAGCCATGCCTAAAAATCGCCTAATTTGTTTGGATGATTTTGGAACCGGAAATTCGTTAATTGCTTGTACTTTGGATGGGTTAACTTTAAGGCACCCTTCACCTACTATGTATCCTAAATATTCGATTTGTTTGAGGACGAATTTACTTTTTTGAATGTTGATAGTTAAGTTAGCCTCAGTCAATAAATTAGCTACTAAGGCGAGTAACTTGATATGTTCTTCAAACGAAGCTGTGGTGATGAGCAAATCATCCAAATAAACAAATACCTGAGAGTGTAGTTGATGCGGATAACTCGATGCATAAGCCTACACAGTGTTTGTGGCGCATTGCATAGACCAAATGGCATGACCGTAAACTGGTAAAGTGGCCGACCAGGGACGGTAAACGCCGTTTTATCTCTGGATTCCTTGGACAATGGAATTTGCCAAAAGGCATCTTTAAGATCCAAGCTGGAAATATATCTAGTAGTGTCTAATCGTCCAAGTAATCCCTCAATTAAAGGCAACGAATAGGCATCCTTGATCGTCACTTCGTTTATTCTGCGGGCATCAAGACACAGTCTTGCTTTGCCATTTGCCTTTTTGACTAGGGTAACCGGTGAACTCCATGCACTTTGTGACTCCTCCACTACCCCCAAAGAAATCATACGGTCTAATTCCAGATACATTTCGTTTTGTTTGACTGGTGAAACTGCATAATACCTCTGCTTGATTGGAGTCTGATTTCCAATATTAATATTATGTTCAAGTAATGTAGTTTTGCCCAGGCCTACCTTTTCGCTAGATGGCAATAGACTTATTGTTTTATTTAACTCCAACTGTTGTTTTTCTGTTAAGTCATGTTGACTAAAAAGGTTAGATTCGGAAGATTCAATTGTAGAGAATTCCGATATAGATAAATTAATTTTAAAGAGATTCCAAAAGTCTATGCCTAAATACAATTTCTGCTTCAGGCTTGGTATTATGAATAATTTCATATTCTTGACAACGCCATTAAATTTGATGGTTGCCCATATGTAACCAAACACTCGTTGCTTTTGACCTGATGCTGTTTGAATATTGGTTGGTAAGTGATAAAACCGAAAGTTGTTATTGTCACTAAAATTTTCACTTCCTAAACCTAATGCGCTTATTGAAGCTCCGCTGTCTAATAAACCCGTATAAGGTAATTCATTCACCAAAACATCCACATATGGTCTATTATCATCTGAATACCCAATACAAGCTTCCGAAATGCAAGCTTTAATGGATTTTCGATTATTAAAATATCTTACTGTTCTAGCTCGAATTGATCGAACTGGTTTAATTTTAGAATTATTTGAAAATTTAGATAGAATTGGGTTAAATTTAGAAATATTATTTTGTTGAAAATTAGATATAGAACTAGTCTGAAAACTTACGGTTCGTTCTTGCTGAACCTGTTTGTCATAGTGGCGTTGGGGTGGTTCATCCGTGGGGTGGCCGTATTTCCCAACACTTTGGTTCCCCGCTTGGAGTTTTCCGAACATGTCTGACAATTTGGTTTAAGCATGTTGGGTTTCCCACATCCAAAGCAAAACATTTTTGATATGGGCACGTTACAATTTTTAAACACGTGACCTATGTCGCGACAGTTCCAACAGATATTCAAATTATTAGAATCGTTAGACGCACTCTTCCTGGGAAACTCAAACTTATTCACATTCGTACGAAACTGGTTAGGACTTGAATTATAGGCTTCTATATTATCAAAACTATTATGTAACGCATGTTGAGGTGCATCGACTAGGTAATGCGGAGTTGCTGGGCAATCAGGGTTTTCTTTAGAACCATCAATTTCCATTTCATTGATGCTTTTTCTTACGTTAAACGCCAAGTCTGGATTGTATTTCAGTCGTTTCCACGTATCTTCTAATGAAACACATACCTTGACTAGTTCTGGTATACTGTGAAAAGTTCTACCCGCCAAGGTAATTTGTAACCCAGGACGCATATTACTTTGGATAATATGTAAAATCTCGGAGTCTGGAAACATCTCACGAGATTGCAATGTCATGGACATGATTTTGTTGTAAAAATCGAGAAAAGGTTCAGCACCTTGCTTACATGATTCGACAAAACGGCGAATTTCATAGTTAGACCGACGATCTTGAAATCTATTAATAAAGTCGTACCGAAATTGTGCCCACGCGATAAAAGGATTCAGCTCTAAGTGCCACCAATACCATTCTTGCGCCGTTCCCTTCAAAACATAACACAATTCATTAACTAACGACGATTCTGGGATGTTTAAAGTTTTGGCCAAATGTTCGACTCGAAATAGAAAACGTTCAACAGGTAACCCACTTGCACTACCATCAAATAAAATTTTGCATTTACTTAAAGTTTTATTATCATTGGATCTAAAAGGAATTTGCTGATTACTAGGAGGGCTCGAAAAATTATGTAAATTAGGATTTTGATAAGAGAATTGATTGGAAGTTTGCGGAACTTTCGGAAAATTTGTAACCTGGGGATTATTATAATTTGTATGGCCTACTGTATTGTACGGCATTAAATTTGGTTGCTGATTAACTTGATTTGGAAGAGGTGTGTTTTCCGTTGTATTTGGTGGCCTATGTGTCGACTCGACATTTAATCTATCAAACTGAATATGTGTACTATCTTGTGGATCCATCATTTCTTGAATATCAGACGTTGAGTTAGGGCATACCGTACTACCATCATCTTCTGAATCTGACAGGTCCCGAAATTCAGCTGATTCTAAATCTTTCAATTTTCCCAAAGAATCATTCTTATCGGGATTATTGTTAAATAATGATTTAATGATTTGATAAAATTGTTCTAATAGAATTAATGTTTCTTCAGCACCAGTTTTATATCGGCAAGATCTTTTAAGGCGATTTAATCGACCAATCACGTGAAGTACTCTTGATTCAATTACCAATACATCCTGGTCACTTATCTCTGCTCCATTAAAATTTTCTAAAGCGAGTTTTAATTCAAAATATTTATTTTTACACTTTTGTAACTCTCTATTAGGATTTTTCCTAGCTGCACTATGCATTCGAAAAGGTACCACTGAAGGATTACTTTGCTCAAATTCAAGTGCCTTTTCCAGTAATACAAAAACTTCCTGTGGAACACCAACCAATTTTCTGATTAGGCACTCGATTTCTAATTCATCAGGTTCCAATAGATTGATATTCATGATTTTAACGGATTAAATTATTAAACACTAATTGACAAAAAAAAATATAAATTATAAAGGATTGAATAATTCAAAACCAATTAAGAGGAAAACAAAACAAAATAATTTTTATACAGAAAATTATTAAGCCTCCGTATTATTGTAAAATATATCAGTATACTATGATTAGCTAAAAGCACAACAAAAATATGTCTCGTATCTGTGATGTGTGATATGGCAACGCTGGCGAGATTGAAGCGGTCCACCGGATGAAGAGCAACATAAAGAAAATTTATACATTTAGAACAAATGGAGATCCAGATCGAATATAAAAAAAATCAAACAGGAATTACCTGGATAAATTAATTTCGATCAAAAATCTTCTCTTTATTCTTATTAGCCTTAGTTTTTTTTTTTTTTCAATACCCCAAGGTCAAATTCCGAAGAAGAACTCGGGCATTAAAATACTACAAAAGAAAACTGCTATAAAATATCTGAGTGTATAAAACCTTATCAAATTGTAATCAAACTCCTAAGAGGATAAAAAAATAATATAATCATACAAACAGACATCTGAAATTATATCAGATCAATCCAATAGTTACTCTAAAATCAAACACACGATCTGTGGAAAGGAGAAAACATTGAAATGACCTACCCATTTAATTCAAATAATGAAATTTACTAATAATCAAACACGTCCATGGAAAATAGTAATTCATCATTTCAATCAAAATAGGCATAACACGAAAAATCAAATGTTAAGGTTTCGAAAGGAAAAAAAAACCGAAAAGAAAATATATATGTCGAAATAAAATTTTGCACGATACGTTTGGGCGCCATTCTGTAACACCTCGTCACTACGTGTGAAACTAAATTCAGTTTCTACCCACCCAACACACGATGACGTTGTGAACACAGAAGTCCCCATAACATCTGGACCGGATTGACGGCAGTTTGTGCCAGCTACAGCTCAGTCTGGGTAGGTTCTTGCCGGTATGTTATGGGGAAAAAGAAACAACTGCTCCAAAAATAAATTTCACCACTCCCTAAAATTCAACACACCCTTATGGCGCTCCTCATCGCGACTCGCGTTCAATCTCGCCAACAAAAATAAAAATTTAGTTAACCATCACACATTTATTTACACATAACAAAAAAAAACAAAAAAATTATTGACGTTATAATAAAAATGTACAATATTTACACTTACCAAAACCAACAGATGATAGCGCTAACACCCGATGATCTGGACCTAGTATTGTATCTACACTTGTTTTAGAGAAATTAATATTAAGAAAGAGAAAAAAAAATATGGTACACAGATAATAATACTAATAATAAGTTACACTGATATAAAAAAAAAATCAAAAAAAACAAAAAATTTTAATATACAAAGAATGTCTTTGTTTTGGGTTCCGTCCTCAATTTTTGGATTGGAAGCTCTTCGGACGCCAACACTAAAATAAATATATACACAATAAGTTTCCTATACAACCATTTCCATTCGAAATTCGTTTTTATTTTCTTTACATATTCTTTGAAATGTGAATATTTACCTCGAGTTCAGTATATGTAATTGACCGTCGGCTTGCTCTTGCTAGGCAAGGATGTGGCTGTGCCAGAACGATCGGTCCAGTGCTGTGGTCTTACGGGTTAGGCTTCGGGGTACCCCCCCCCCCCCGGCGAACTAACAAAGGGACCCCTCCCACACTGCACTTTAATTACACTTTGCTGGCTGTTTTCTTTTTTCTTTATAGGATTGTGGTCACAATTTATAATAGGTTTGTATATATGTATAAATACAATTCCTCACGCACTTATTAATAACACCACACCACCAACTTTTATACTGAATTTTAGTTTATAAGGAATTAACACTTATTTTTTTTTTTGAATTGAAGAAAAATTCTTTCTGCTTTGACACAACATAGGCAAAGAAACAATTTTTCCAAGCCTACCTAGTGGTTTTCTTGTGTTTTCAATAACGATGAGTACTTCATCGTTACATCGTGGGGACGTCCCACAACCTTGAGATAGTCTCAAAGCCGGGCTAAATACTTGGCTAATGTACTGACATATTTCAATGGATTCACTCTTCTGTCTGTTAGATTTTAATGTCTTTTAAATGGTAGACACCGATAAGTTTGTTGTTACTGTCTTTCAATTCATACGCCACATGACCAACTTTTCGATGTATCCATGATTCAAGGTATTTTGGAGCTAATTTTGAAGAGTAGTACTGTGCAGCATTACTTAACGTGAAATTTCGAACGTAAACCTTCTGCCCAATCGCAAGATTTCTGGCGCAACTTCGTAAATTATACTGCCTCTCATTGCGATCAAATGATTTCCGCAAATTTTCTAAGACAAACTTTTGAGCATCGGTAAGCTGATTTACTTTGGTCTGAATTGCTACTTCGAAATCACTAAAATACCCTAAATTCCGTAGCAAATTATAATCTCCACCATTTGTTATCATGTGGTGTCCGAAAAGAAGAAAATGGGGCGTAAATTTGGTTGACTCATGAAACGAGTTGCGTAAGGCGAGGCTAATTTCAGCCAGGTGTAAATCCCAATTTCTATGATCCCGATTTAAATACGCGCGTATAGCCGAAATTAATGTTGTATTTACTCGCTCTGAAGTATTGCCTTGCGGTGAATACTTAGCGGTCTGAACATGCTTAACCCCATATTTGGATAATAAATCTTTGAGTAATTTAGAATTAAATTGAGTAGCATTATCGGTTAAAATGGATTCTGGGACAGAAAATACACTAAAAACGTCATTCTCTAAATATTTACACACTTGCGTCGCGGTAGCTTGCCTCATAGCTCGAATGAAGGGAAATCGAGTGTACATATCCAAAATGATTAGGATATAACAGTTGCCCGATCGCGTTCTAGGATACGGTCCAAGAAAATCCATGAACAAGTGCTGCATTGGTCTAAATGATTCTCGAAATTTCTCCATTGGAGGTTGTAACCTAACGCTTTTGGGGTTTGATTTCTTTACACGTTTGACAGTTATTTACATAATTTTTGACTTCACTAGCTAATTTTGGCCAATAAAAATACCGTTGTATTTTCTCTAAAGTTTTTGCAATACCTAAATGCGCTGAAATAGGCTGGTCATGAGAATTTTGAATAACCGAAAGTCTTAATGTTTCAGGGACGTATAATTTTAGAGCCGAAGAAACACCAGGATTACAATTCCAACTGAACTGTGGGTTTAAGTAGATCAGACTATCTTTAACTATGAAATTTGTTGCCTTGTTAAGAGTGTTAATGTCATTAATTTTTCTTAGATATTCCTCATCTTTGAAAGCCGCGGAATTTAAATCAATGCATGGTAGTATACAATCGCCATTATTCCTATTGGATTCCGGTGTGGTAATTTCTTCCATGTTGGTTCGCGATAAGGCATCTGCTACTACATTTTCTGAACCTTTGCAATGCACGATCGAAAAGTTAAAGCCTTGAAGCTTTAAACTCCATCGCGCCAATCGACCGGATAAATCTTTCTGATTCATAAGCCATTGAAGACTAGCATGGTCAGTAATTATCACGAACCGGTAACCATCGATGTACGCCCGGAACTTTTTTACGGAGAGAACGGCAGCGTAACATTCCAGTTCTGTCACGGAATAGTTCTTTTGTGCTCGATTCAGCTTCATGGACATAAATGCAATAGGATGTTCTTCGCCCTCGGATGATCGTTGAAATAACATACTACCCACTCCCGATGAACTTGCATCACAACGAATATAGAAAGTGGCGTCAAAATTTGGATTAACAAGAACTGGTGCGTTAACTAGGGCCTGTTTTAATTTATCAAATGCTTGTTGAGCGTTTTGATTCCAAACAAATTTTTGATTTTTCTTAATAAGATCCGTCAACGGTGCAGCTAATATGGAAAACGTGTCAATAAAACGTCTAAACCAGCCAGCCATGCCTAAAAATCGCCTAATTTGTTTGGATGATTTTGGAACCGGAAATTCGTTAATTGCTTGTACTTTGGATGGGTTAACTTTAAGGCACCCTTCACCTACTATGTATCCTAAATATTCGATTTGTTTGAGGACGAATTTACTTTTTTGAATGTTGATAGTTAAGTTAGCCTCAGTCAATAAATTAGCTACTAAGGCGAGTAACTTGATATGTTCTTCAAACGAAGCTGTGGTGATGAGCAAATCATCCAAATAAACAAATACCTGAGAGTGTAGTTGATGCGGATAACTCGATGCATAAGCCTACACAGTGTTTGTGGCGCATTGCATAGACCAAATGGCATGACCGTAAACTGGTAAAGTGGCCGACCAGGGACGGTAAACGCCGTTTTATCTCTGGATTCCTTGGACAATGGAATTTGCCAAAAGGCATCTTTAAGATCCAAGCTGGAAATATATCTAGTAGTGTCTAATCGTCCAAGTAATCCCTCAATTAAAGGCAACGAATAGGCATCCTTGATCGTCACTTCGTTTATTCTGCGGGCATCAAGACACAGTCTTGCTTTGCCATTTGCCTTTTTGACTAGGGTAACCGGTGAACTCCATGCACTTTGTGACTCCTCCACTACCCCCAAAGAAATCATACGGTCTAATTCCAGATACATTTCGTTTTGTTTGACTGGTGAAACTGCATAATACCTCTGCTTGATTGGAGTCTGATTTCCAATATTAATATTATGTTCAAGTAATGTAGTTTTGCCCAGGCCTACCTTTTCGCTAGATGGCAATAGACTTATTGTTTTATTTAACTCCAACTGTTGTTTTTCTGTTAAGTCATGTTGACTAAAAAGGTTAGATTCGGAAGATTCAATTGTAGAGAATTCCGATATAGATAAATTAATTTTAAAGAGATTCCAAAAGTCTATGCCTAAATACAATTTCTGCTTCAGGCTTGGTATTATGAATAATTTCATATTCTTGACAACGCCATTAAATTTGATGGTTGCCCATATGTAACCAAACACTCGTTGCTTTTGACCTGATGCTGTTTGAATATTGGTTGGTAAGTGATAAAACCGAAAGTTGTTATTGTCACTAAAATTTTCACTTCCTAAACCTAATGCGCTTAATGAAGCTCCGCTGTCTAATAAACCCGTATAAGGTAATTCATTCACCAAAACATCCACATATGGTCTATTATCATCTGAATACCCAATACAAGCTTCCGAAATGCAAGCTTTAATGGATTTTCGATTATTAAAATATCTTACTGTTCTAGCTCGAATTGATCGAACTGGTTTAATTTTAGAATTATTTGAAAATTTAGATAGAATTGGGTTAAATTTAGAAATATTATTTTGTTGAAAATTAGATATAGAACTAGTCTGAAAACTTACGGTTCGTTCTTGCTGAACCTGTTTGTCATAGTGGCGTTGGGGTGGTTCATCCGTGGGGTGGCCGTATTTCCCAACACTTTGGTTCCCCGCTTGGAGTTTTCCGAACATGTCTGACAATTTGGTTTAAGCATGTTGGGTTTCCCACATCCAAAGCAAAACATTTTTGATATGGGCACGTTACAATTTTTAAACACGTGACCTATGTCGCGACAGTTCCAACAGATATTCAAATTATTAGAATCGTTAGACGCACTCTTCCTGGGAAACTCAAACTTATTCACATTCGTACGAAACTGGTTAGGACTTGAATTATAGGCTTCTATATTATCAAAACTATTATGTAACGCATGTTGAGGTGCATCGACTAGGTAATGCGGAGTTGCTGGGCAATCAGGGTTTTCTTTAGAACCATCAATTTCCATTTCATTGATGCTTTTTCTTACGTTAAACGCCAAGTCTGGATTGTATTTCAGTCGTTTCCACGTATCTTCTAATGAAACACATACCTTGACTAGTTCTGGTATACTGTGAAAAGTTCTACCCGCCAAGGTAATTTGTAACCCAGGACGCATATTACTTTGGATAATATGTAAAATCTCGGAGTCTGGAAACATCTCACGAGATTGCAATGTCATGGACATGATTTTGTTGTAAAAATCGAGAAAAGGTTCAGCACCTTGCTTACATGATTCGACAAAACGGCGAATTTCATAGTTAGACCGACGATCTTGAAATCTATTAATAAAGTCGTACCGAAATTGTGCCCACGCGATAAAAGGATTCAGCTCTAAGTGCCACCAATACCATTCTTGCGCCGTTCCCTTCAAAACATAACACAATTCATTAACTAACGACGATTCTGGGATGTTTAAAGTTTTGGCCAAATGTTCGACTCGAAATAGAAAACGTTCAACAGGTAACCCACTTGCACTACCATCAAATAAAATTTTGCATTTACTTAAAGTTTTATTATCATTGGATCTAAAAGGAATTTGCTGATTACTAGGAGGGCTCGAAAAATTATGTAAATTAGGATTTTGATAAGAGAATTGATTGGAAGTTTGCGGAACTTTCGGAAAATTTGTAACCTGGGGATTATTATAATTTGTATGGCCTACTGTATTGTACGGCATTAAATTTGGTTGCTGATTAACTTGATTTGGAAGAGGTGTGTTTTCCGTTGTATTTGGTGGCCTATGTGTCGACTCGACATTTAATCTATCAAACTGAATATGTGTACTAGATGGACTATCTTGTGGATCCATCATTTCTTGAATATCAGACGTTGAGTTAGGGCATACCGTACTACCATCATCTTCTGAATCTGACAGGTCCCGAAATTCAGCTGATTCTAAATCTTTCAATTTTCCCAAAGAATCATTCTTATCGGGATTATTGTTAAATAATGATTTAATGATTTGATAAAATTGTTCTAATAGAATTAATGTTTCTTCAGCACCAGTTTTATATCGGCAAGATCTTTTAAGGCGATTTAATCGACCAATCACGTGAAGTACTCTTGATTCAATTACCAATACATCCTGGTCACTTATCTCTGCTCCATTAAAATTTTCTAAAGCGAGTTTTAATTCAAAATATTTATTTTTACACTTTTGTAACTCTCTATTAGGATTTTTCCTAGCTGCACTATGCATTCGAAAAGGTACCACTGAAGGATTACTTTGCTCAAATTCAAGTGCCTTTTCCAGTAATACAAAAACTTCCTGTGGAACACCAACCAATTTTCTGATTAGGCACTCGATTTCTAATTCATCAGGTTCCAATAGATTGATATTCATGATTTTAACGGATTAAATTATTAAACACTAATTGACAAAAAAAAATATAAATTATAAAGGATTGAATAATTCAAAACCAATTAAGAGGAAAACAAAACAAAATAATTTTTATACAGAAAATTATTAAGCCTCCGTATTATTGTAAAATATATCAGTATACTATGATTAGCTAAAAGCACAACAAAAATATGTCTCGTATCTGTGATGTGTGATATGGCAACGCTGGCGAGATTGAAGCGGTCCACCGGATGAAGAGCAACATAAAGAAAATTTATACATTTAGAACAAATGGAGATCCAGATCCAATATAAAAAAAATCAAACAGGAATTACCTGGATAAATTAATTTCGATCAAAAATCTTCTCTTTATTCTTATTAGCCTTAGTTTTTTTTTTTTTTCAATACCCCAAGGTCAAATTCCGAAGAAGAACTCGGGCATTAAAATACTACAAAAGAAAACTGCTATAAAATATCTGAGTGTATAAAACCTTATCAAATTGTAATCAAACTCCTAAGAGGATAAAAAAATAATATAATCATACAAACAGACATCTGAAATTATATCAGATCAATCCAATAGTTACTCTAAAATCAAACACACGATCTGTGGAAAGGAGAAAACATTGAAATGACCTACCCATTTAATTCAAATAATGAAATTTACTAATAATCAAACACGTCCATGGAAAATAGTAATTCATCATTTCAATCAAAATAGGCATAACACGAAAAATCAAATGTTAAGGTTTCGAAAGGAAAAAAAAACCGAAAAGAAAATATATATGTCGAAATAAAATTTTGCACGATACGTTTGGGCGCCATTCTGTAACACCTCGTCACTACGTGTGAAACTAAATTCAGTTTCTACCCACCCAACACACGATGACGTTGTGAACACAGAAGTCCCCATAACATCTGGACCGGATTGACGGCAGTTTGTGCCAGCTACAGCTCAGTCTGGGTAGGTTCTTGCCGGTATGTTATGGGGAAAAAGAAACAACTGCTCCAAAAATAAATTTCACCACTCCCTAAAATTCAACACACCCTTATGGCGCTCCTCATCGCGACTCGCGTTCAATCTCGCCAACAAAAATAAAAATTTAGTTAACCATCACACATTTATTTACACATAACAAAAAAAAACAAAAAAATTATTGACGTTATAATAAAAATGTACAATATTTACACTTACCAAAACCAACAGATGATAGCGCTAACACCCGATGATCTGGACCTAGTATTGTATCTACACTTGTTTTAGAGAAATTAATATTAAGAAAGAGAAAAAAAAAATATGGTACACAGATAATAATACTAATAATAAGTTACACTGATATAAAAAAAAAATCAAAAAAAACAAAAAAAAATTTTAATATACAAAGAATGTCTTTGTTTTGGGTTCCGTCCTCAATTTTTGGATTGGAAGCTCTTCGGACGCCAACACTAAAATAAATATATACACAATAAGTTTCCTATACAACCATTTCCATTCGAAATTCGTTTTTATTTTCTTTACATATTCTTTGAAATGTGAATATTTACCTCGAGTTCAGTATATGTAATTGACCGTCGGCTTGCTCTTGCTAGGCAAGGATGTGGCTGTGCCAGAACGATCGGTCCAGTGCTGTGGTCTTACGGGTTAGGCTTCGGGGTACCCCCCCCCCCCCCCCCGGCGAACTAACAAAGGGACCCCTCCCACACTGCACTTTAATTACACTTTGCTGGCTGTTTTCTTTTTTCTTTATAGGATTGTGGTCACAATTTATAATAGGTTTGTATATATGTATAAATACAATTCCTCACGCACTTATTAATAACACCACACCACCAACTTTTATACAGAATTTTAGTTTATAAGGAATTAACACTTATTTTTTTTTTTGAATTGAAAAAAAATTCTTTCTGCTTTGACACAACATAGGCAAAGAAACAATTTTTCCAAGCCTACCTAGTGGTTTTCTTGTGTTTTCAATAACGATGAGTACTTCATCGTTACAAATTATAAATTGAAACAAAAAGTGAAAATGTACTAATATCTATTATGTTATTATCATTATGTCAAAATTTCTAACGGAGTTGAATTTGGTTTATTCTCTGATGATAATAAAAAGAAGGAAAATGGGAATAACTGTCATATAATATTATAAACGCGAATAACCAAGTATCAGGAAATAAATTCTGTACTGAAAAGCAGAAGTCGCTTATGTGCATTTTACTAGTTTTGAGAAAATGAAGGTTAAAGTTTTAAAATCAATAATGTAAATACATTGAGAGTATTAAACGTATTACCTCATAACTTTTTTATTTTTTACCCGATTTTCACCAAAATTTGATACAATCTAAATAGTATACAAATTTAATTATTTATGTGAAATTCAGAAAAACCGCTTAAAGTCACTTAAGCGACTTTTGCTTTTAAGTGCAGGTTTACGTTTCATTATTCCTTAATGAAAATAAGCAATCATGAGCGAATTTAATTCGTATTTAAAATATGTAAAAATTAAACAAAAAAGTTAACAAATCAGGCCTTCATACCTTCATTAATGAAAACAAGCACTGATCATGAGTGACTCCAATTCGTTTCCAAAATATGTAAAAAATTAAGCAAAAAATTAAAAATTAATTAAGTTTTAATTAGTTAACAAATTTTTTACATATTTCAAAACCGAATTAAAATCGCTCATGATCAGTGTTTACTTTCATTAATGAAAACATAAAAACCTAATTAAGTTAACTTTTTTACTTAAATTTTTTTTAACGCATTTTTAATTCATTTTATAAAATGAATTAAAAAAGGCCCTTTTCTAATTCAGAAAAATATCTTCTCTCGGACAGCCGTTCTAATTCGTGTAGCCAGAATCTTCTATGATTTCGAATATTTCACAAAAAACAATAGAAAAAAGAAATCCAATGAAACGTAAATATAAAACAATTTTTTACTAGAGACGCATTTAAATTATGTTAGTATTAATTTTGTAACAAGGTGAATTTAGTACATTTTCTTCCAAACACGCATTTCTGATTTTTGTTAAACAAATAAATTACGATTTATGTTTAAAAAATGAAATAATATATGCCTTTTTTAATTCATTTTGAAAATGAATTAAGATATGTGTTTATAAAATGAAATAACAAAAGCCTTTCTTAATTCATTTTACGTTTTTCTCGTTTTTACGTTTTTCGTCAAATTCGCCTTTTTTAATTCAGAAAATTTGTTTAAAAAAATGAATTAAAAAAGGCGCAGGTGTTTCATACAAAGATCAACATTTTTAATTCATTTTTAAAGACCTTTTTTAATTCAGCATTTTTTAATTCGGTACCCCCTATATATACTATCCGATGCATTAGTAATTGTTATGAGGTAAATTTAAGATAACGTTTACGTTTGTTGCCATGTAAAATCAATGAAAATTACTGTATTGGAAGTTGTTTTCTCTTATTAAATTGAGTTATAAATAACGTTTCATTTGATATACATTTCAAAAAATAAATCGTTACTGTAATGCAAATAAATTCAATTAAACTTGATGCAAAAGTATTTGTGATTCATATTTTTGATGCATAAGTATTTGTGATACGAAGAAAAATTTAAAAATAATTAGTAAATCAATTAAATTTAAAATTATTTTTGACTAATTAAATAGTGATTTAGTCACTTATAATTTGTGGACCATTGGACCATTTTAATTACGTCTCTATCCCGCCTTGGAAGTGGCCCAAAAATTTGTTCATCAAATCGGTTTTATTAGCATCCTTTTGTAAATTTTTGGTCTTGCTAGATTGCGAATATCTTTCGCTTTCATTTAAACCCCCGCAAGAATAAACTGGAACTCTGCCTTAGCCTATAGGCAACTAATTATGTTCAATACTTTTATTTAATTTCGAAGCAATGATACTTCTTGTGTATGGGAGCGTTATTGTGCTGAAGGGCAAATTGAAGGCCGACTAATTTTTCAACAAATAAGAATGCTACATTGTTCAATAAACCGAAATTTAACATTGGTCTTGCAGAGTTGTAGCTTATAGAACAAAGAACACATGGCCAAACCGAATATGATTTACTGTGAGGAAACAAAATGTAAACGTAATTATGTTAGATTGCCAATTGAACTCTGGAGAACCTTGTTATGTCCAAATTAGTGTGTTTTGGTGTTAATTAGAAAATATGGAAAAATTATTTTGATATTACAGTGAATAACAAATACGGTGGTTACTTCTTCAGTTAGCATCTCTTGCGGAAGAAATAAAAGGTTATGTGCGGCTGTATAAATTACAGCACTTCAAGGTCAATGTTCAATTTCGATTTATTGAAGGAGACAGTATTCTCAGTTCTTGAAAAACAGTCGGGCCTCAAAAATTTGCTATTCAGCACAATAATGCTGTTATACACAAGAAGAACAATTTGCCACGAAATTATATAAAAATATTGAACATAATTAGTTGCCTAGGCCAAGGCAAAGTTCAGATTTATCCTTGCGGGGGTTTAAATGAAAGCGGAAGATATTCACAATCTAGTAAGACCAAAAATTTACAATAGGATGCTAATAAAACCGTGTGGGATAAGATTCGATGCGATTTTAGGAACAAAATGTTGGACGACTTCCCAGGCGAGATGGAGACGTAATAAAAATGTTCCAATGGTTCACAAATTATAAGTGACTTAATCACTATTTAATTAGTCAAAAGTAAATTTAAATTTAATTGATTTACTAATTATTTTTAAATTTTTCTTCGTATCACAAATACTTATGCATCAAAAATATGAATCACAAATACTTTTGCATCAAGTTTAATTGAATTTATTTGCATTACAGTTATGAATTTTTTTATGAAATTTATATCAAATGAAACGTTATTTATAATTCTATTAAATAAGAGAAAAAAAATTCCAAAAAAGTAATTTTCATTGATTTTACATGGCAACAAACGTAAACGTTACCTTAAATTTTCCTCATCACAATTACTAATGCATCGGATAGTATATATAACTACATTTTTATTTTTACAGTTTAGCACATACTCCTGATTATGGCCTAATAAGCCGAAAACGATCGAGTGATTTTTTAAACCTTTTGTAATTTTGCGAAATATTTAACAAGTGTTTTTAAAAAATTTTTAAAATGTGTGTATTAAGTGTGTTTCGCCAAGTGCCTACGGCAGAAAGTGTAAAAAGTATAAGGCGATTTTATTACAGCAATTCACAAGTAGTGCATCGATCAATATGTCATTGAAATTTCAATCTTAAAAATGTCAATCAAACGTCACAGAAATGTCAATGTCAGAAATGTCAATGTTATAGAAACGAGAATTTCTTGCTATATTTAAAAGCTCACTAGATATAATTATTTTTAAATGTTGACGATATTGCCATCAGCAAAGTATTTTAACTTAAGTACTTTAAATTCCATATTACACGGTAATCTATTCATTTTGTCTTAAAGACACCTAGCGAACAATTGTTGAAAGTTGCAAGGCATATTAACAACAGAAAAATATTTTTTTGGAAAGTTCGACATTACGAGATTTTTTCTGGTCGGTGTTTCGGGGTCCTGCACCCAGATTCCGCTTCTATGACAAATGAGAATGGGAAATATTACGAAATAATTTTTCGACCAGTCGTTTCCCATTCTCATAAAAATCCCGATTCCAATTAGATCAATATGTTTTGATTTGGTATAAATTGAAAGCATGACTTATTTTGGTACATTGGGTAAATTTTTAAAATAATTTAGTTTTTGACATACATGCTTTAATCAGAAATTTTTCAAAACGTCTAGGCGGATTCAGTAATTTTATAAAATTAACTACGCTAATACAAGGTTTTAGCTTTATAGTGTAAATATACAAATAGTGCTTTATATATTAAAATTTTGTGTTAAAATAGTGAATTCAAATTTAAAACCAATTATGGACTACATTATGTTTCGACGAGCTTTAAATCGAAGGTAACCTAATATATAATTGAAACAGCTTAACAGTTAATTTATTATTAATTAAATTTATTGTGCTTTGGGTTTCGTCTAGTGAAAATTAGACTGAATTTATGAGAAGTAAGTGATCCATTTCAGGCCACAACACAAAGGGAATTCCAAAGATTAAACAAATCCATACAAATCCATTTGCAGATTGTTAATCAATCTAATTGAGCCACTTATGCAGCAACGCACACGAATGCACGGATTAAATTCGACACTCAGAATTTTGTGCACACTGCGTTTCCTAGCAGTCGGTTGCTACCAACGTTCTATAGGTCAACACCTATATATATATATATATATATATATATATATATATATATATATATATATATATATATATATATATGTATATATATATATATATATATATATATATATATATATATATATATATATATATATATATGAATAGTTTATTCTTGAAAGGGCTCATGTCCACTTTTTGTCAAAATTAGTATTATGACGGTTTTGTATCATAGACACTTACATACGTTTTCTCACAAGACGAAATTACCATATGGTTAATGGAACGGCACCTACCTTGCAAAAAAAAATCATTCATTCTAGAAAGGGCACATGTCCAGGCCATGTGCTCTTTTATACTAAACTAATATTTAAAAAGAAGAAACCTGAAAAAGAGAGAGTTAATCATTAGTTATGTAACGATTATCTTTCTTGTAACAATTAACCGTAATTCACATTAAATAATTAAAACAAACATCGACATCATTTTAATATATAAATTATTAATTTGATTAATTTGAAATTTATGATTTTTAATAAATACACATTCTGTTTTTGATTTTAGAAATTATTCACTCTGAGGCTGTTTACAGAATGGTTAAAAATGAAATAAAGCTGAATTTTGGGGTTATTTTTCAATTATTTCAAGAATAAACGATTCGTTTATTCTAGGAAGGGCTCATGTCCATACTTTAAAAATGAGCATAAAAGCTGAAATAATTGACAAATAACCTCAAAATTCAGCTTAACACTTCATAGCGACTCACATTTTCATCAACAAACTCAAATTCCCTCCTAAACTTATTTTTGTTGACAATATATTGACGATTGGAACATCACGGATTCCACCTAGTGGAAAAATTTTAAACTGAGGTACCTGATAATTTGACGTTCGAAATTATTGTAAACAACTCCAATTTTGAACTGTAAACACAATATTTACTTACCGGATTACTAATAATTGTAAATTATTCCAATTTCGGACTATAAAAACAATTTTTAATTACCTCATTGCTAAATTTTCTTTCGTCGCATTTCGGGCAAATGTCATTTTATCAGGTGCATCATTTTAACTATTGTCCTCGAGAGGCGCTTTCTCTACTTTTACAATCGTCAATAGTTTTTTTTATTTCCCGAATAATTTGTAAAAGTGGACATGAGCCCTTTCAAGAATAAACGATAACTTTTTTATAGTGGGAAGAGTAAAAATACAATTACAAATCAAATAAAGAATTCAGTTTTTATTTTTTTAAACTCAAATTACATTTAACAAAAAAAGTTGGGTTTAATTTGGAAAAAGTTTAATTAAATCTGCAAACGTTGTACTTGAATTTTTCCGAGAATATTTTTACATTTATCTTGTGGCTGTGATTTATTCATTTATTTATTGAAATACACGTTAGAATCGCCAAAATATTTGTGAGGTTTGAAACCGTGAAGCTAGAGAAACCTCAAACAATGTTTCATAGATTGCCCGGCCGGAAACTGCTGCAGCAGTGGAGATATACACTGGTTTAGTCGGGAGGATTCAGCCGTGAGTTTATACAGTTTCCGAATCTGTATAGTCAGCCTCCGAATAATCCACGCCCGAGCAGATCATCGCTAACGGGAAACACACTAAACAAAAAGCAAAGAAACGGACCAACACTCCTTTAGAAAACTCTCTTCCATCAGTTTACTCCGCCCTGCTAAATAACTTACGTCGAATTCTTTCAGGCTAAAAATACTGATTCCGAGCAAAAAAAACGAAACTTGCCATAGTAGAAAATGCTCTAGTTCAGTTGTTTTTTTGTTCGAGATCAGTTTTTTCAGTATGAAAGAATTCGACATTAAATTAAATTTGGTATTAAATAATAACAACACACACAAAACCAACGAGGGTATATGTTTCTAAAAAAAGAGCCAATATTAATTTTGTAGATAGAATTATTTAATATTTACATTGTATAAATTTTACTTACTTGTTAACAGCTGTCAATTGTCAAACTGAATTATAAAACAATAATTGTGAATAGGTCATTAATAATATGAATTAGGTAATCGGGTAATTTTAATTTATGTATTCATAATTTATCTATTGTTTACAAGATAGCAGTAGTATTTAGCTCAAAGATTTGTATAATATAATTTTCTTATGTGCAATAGTATTAGTATATGAATCGTGGCTAAATGCTATTGGCCAACAAAAAGCGCGGAAAATTGTAACCGACTCGGATTAAGAAACGAGATTTTTCCCCTTCAATCTAGTTATGTATAAATAGGAAATTTGAATGGGAATGAACTAGAATTGTAAGCGATCTTATCGAGGGAAGATATATTTTGGCGAATAATTTATTGTAATTAAAAAGCAGTGAATTTTTGAAATAAAAAAAAATGGTAAAATTTTGAGAAATATTTTTTATTAATATTTTAATTTTGAAAGTTCCACAATTGTGCGATTTTGTGAAAGGAGATTTGGCGTCTTACCAAATTTGGCGAGCGGTCAGTTTCCAGTTATTTAAATAGAAAATTAGAAACATCCATCTAATTTTTTCCAGTATAATAATAGTTAACGGCAGAATTGACTATTGTTTTAGACACCTGGATTGTCAATAATAAGTATGTTTTACTAGCACTGCATATGATAAATAGTTAGGAAAAAACAAAACAGTTCACCACGACTGAATTCGTTTTATTTACTGTCCAAGATATTCCCTTTTAATTCACACATGAATTCAATCGCTTGAACAATTTAGTATACCTATCCTTTAACATCACATTTGTGAACGTTAATGATAAATCCCTACCAAGGAGAATCCTAATCAAATCAAAGACGCTTTCTACGACCAGCTGGAAAATGTCCTGAAAACCATTTCGTAACATGACATTAAAATTATTTTGGGCGATTTTAATGCTCAAATTGACAGTGTTAACAGTACATATTGTAGCACCATCGGCCCAGAGTCGGGCAAATGTTTCGAAGTCTACCTTAGGGCAAAGTCAATCTAGACCTAAAAATGTCTAGTTGGATGATGATAGTTGTGGTGCATTCGGGAGAACACGAAATCTATCGAGTATTATTTGTAATTTTTAAATTTATCATATTTAACGAAAAATTCCCTTGGCATTCCATTATAATAATATGTTGTGGTGTTTGCTTACATTTAGGGCGTTTTTTTTATGTCGGAGTGATCAGAGATAACAGAGAAATTACCTATACGATAAATCAGAAAGGCAAATTTTTTTTTGTGTTTTATTTTATTATCGGAGAATTAAGTCAAATAAAATATTTTTGTTGATTTTAACCCTTAAATAAAAATCACTTAAATGCCACATGGGGTCTTTTAGACCCCAGAATGAAAATTGCCTATTATCAGAGCCTTCTAGAGTATAGAGCCATAATCATTATGACGTATTGACGTATTTTTTAGAAGCTTTTTTAGTGGTAGAACTATTCTCTAATTTTCTTAGGAATCCATAGTAAAAATGGTGTTTTTAGCTTTAAGTTTTTCATTGAAAAAAGCAAAAATGTTACAAAATTTGTATACAAAAGTGTTCTACATATCTTTAGCAACAATATACAGGAAGGGTTTATTGGTATTAAGTAAATATTAATTAAAGAAATATTAAAATTAAATGATTTCTAAAATATATTTTTCGAACTTTCATTTTGAAAAATACATCAAAGTTGGCTCTGACCAAATACACTCTGACTAATTAAAATAATACTTGCTACATTTATCTTTAGGTTTACTAGTGTACGTTAGATGTCTCAGATGTATACAGAAAAAAATTGTTTAATCACAAAATTATGACACGTTCTTAATATTTTGAGAATTTGTTTTGCTTTTCCTACAATTTTTGAACTCAAATTTCCCCAGGTGGCGATTTTTGGTAAGGTTTTTCAAAATGTTTACTGCCCACTGCCATCTATGTATATTGACTTAATGCACACGATTTGTAGTAAGCTATTCTTTTTAATTTGACCAGAATGCTGTTGTTATGAACTTTTTTTTATATTTTGGTTTAAATAAATCAATTATTACAAGAAAATGAAAACGATTTACTTAAACGAGGTTTATATATGTTGAAATTCAAACATTTATGAAAATATTTCAGAAATCATAATTAAGAATTTGCAACGTTTTCATTTACAAATTTGTCTTCGGAAATAAAGTGATTTCCCATATGTTTTATGTGTTTTACTATGGAAATTTTGAGGCATCGGAGAGGCATCGGAAATCCAAGTTGGGCTTTCAATGTTCTTATACTGCTCGCACACTATTGCTACATCGATTTTCAGCTCTCTCGTTGTCTGCACCATGAAATCCTGTGCCGCCTCGAAGTGATTTAGATTCAACTGGAGAATCTTCATGCTTTCTTCTTAGTTGCCGCCCGGAAGGCCTTCTGATACACTGGGCATCTACTGCTGCCAGCAGCATGCCCACTCTCAGTTTTCCCCTGACACAGCATGCTCGGATCCACGGAACATTCTTTAGCCAAGTGTCCTTCTCTACCACATCTAAGGCAATGTTTTGACCTGTCGAGCCCTTTACAGGCGCTAGCACGGTGATCGTACTCCCAGCATTTGTAGCACTTGGCCACTGTGGTAGTTTGTTGAATGCGACTTACGACCCATCCGATCCGAACTTTACCAATCTCCAATGCTTTCCTGGCGAAAGCCGTTGGAAGGTTGACCACTGCCGTCTGTGTTCCTCTAAATCCGGCTCTGATAGTCCGATACCCCTTCTGTTCTCCTGACTTTTTTCACCACGGTGCCCAGTTGTTCCATGTCTTTGTCATTTCTTAAGCTGCGAAGAATATCCGCGTAGGGCTTTCCTTCTTCAGCCTTCACAACCAGAGCGTCAGGGCGGGCCGGCCTTAAACGCGGACGCTGTGGCTTTTTCTTCGGCTTTTTTTTCGCTTTACCGTTTCCCAACCTCCTGCAGGAAGACCACCCTTAGGAGTTTTAGCCTTGGGAGACTTCGCCTTGGGAGCCGCGGGTTGGTCTGCTCTACTGGGAGTTACTCCTTCTCTGTACGCCGATTTTTTGGTTTTTTTCCTGGCTTCAGGAGGCGACTCGCTTTGTTTTCTTTTGTCGGTTGCTTGCAACTCCGGCTTCTCCGGTTGAGCTATAAGCCCCGCTGACGTTTGCGTCTCGTTCACCTTACTTTCCTTTTGTGGTGTTAATCCCAGCACTTCAAAAGCATAGTAGTTAATAGTCATATTAGTCAATTACTCCTTATCGATTAAGTGTGCCATTTCTAAAATTTGACATTGTATTTAATTTTGAATGGGTGGAATGAGATTTGTTTTGAGAGCGTAGCGGGTCATTAGGCTTTCTAGCACGCATTGAGTGTGGACGACTTCAACTCTTTTACTGATAAAGTAATGATGTCCACACATTTCATAATAGAAAGTGCTCTTTATCAGATTCCATTTGATCCATTTGATCAAGTCGTATTGGGTGGCAAATAAATTATTTTCACGTTTGGATGGCTCAATTCTCTTAGATACCCGGGTGCCTTATCCAAAATTAATAGAACCTTGAAAACCTTGAAAGTAAATTTTTTTCGTTTCATCTAATCCACTACTTGAGGCATGAATCAGTTTTGGAACCAATCAGTAAACAATGCAGCTGAAACTCAGGTCTTTTTAATGGCACGCCAAAAAACGGGTTAACTGGGTTTAGCTTCAAGAGCGGATTCAATGACCAATAAATAACCACTGGGTTGGTAATAAAATCTCCCGACGCATTACTGCATAGAAGTACGATGCCTCTGTCAAACGTATAGCCAAAAGCTATGTAAATCGAGAAATTTCATTGCTGAGGACTAAAATTCAAACAGTAACGTGTACGTGTTATATGAGGAAATTCCACCGTGTTATAGTAAAACCGTGTTATACAAACCGTGTTATGCAAAATTTTTGACGCATTATGTCGACAGTGTTATAGCGAAACTGTGAAATAAAAGTACCATGTTATACGAGGGTTACCTATATATATAAACTTGAGCACAACATAAACCATCACAATAATGTAAAAATATAAGATTTCAAGGATACAAAAAGTTTTAGAAATTAAAAGAAAATGTTCTCTTATTTAATGAAAGTACAAGAATGAAAAATATACATTAATCTCAGTATTTCTATAATATGTGGTGTATCTGATAATCATATGAAAAAATTTACCAATTTTATTAGATGCACTGCCGGTCGAGGATCAATACCAAGTCAATATGCGAAATCTCTGTAAAAAAAAATGAAAGTTCAACACGATCTTTATTATTCAGATATAATTGAATTCGATGTGGCTCAGAAAGTAGAAAGACAGAAGAGACCGGTTGTATGGGCGAATGCTGAAGCCCTGCTAGAAGCCGTAATATTTGAACGAAAATACATTGGAAGATACGTGGTTAAAGTTATGGCCGTTGGTGGACAGAACTTTTTGAAAGTGTGTCCCAGAATCGGAAATCATTGAGGAGCTCAATGAACCAAAAGAACGGAAGTTACATTCTGAAGGCGGCAGTGTTGCAAATAAGCCGAAGACAACCAGTGTTCATCGCCTTCTTTTATTATGTGTTGTTCCTAATATTTCGGAATCATATTACAATATGCAGAAAATCTTTAGTTTAACGGAAATCAACAATATTTCATTTAAATTTGTATCTGACTTCAAATTATTACTCACTGTGAACGGCCAGCAGACCGCAACTGCGACGTATCCATGTCCATTCTGTTTTGTTACATTGCAAGATTTGAGAAATCGCGTTGATTTTAAAGAAATAAGAGATAAAAGATTCTCGAAAATTGAAAACCTAACATATGAGTGTTTGGGAAATGATAAAAAAATGGCAAGTGTTTGTAATAGTACTATCAATGCACCATTATTCATAGAAAATGACACGATCCATGTTGCTGAAAAATGTGTAATACAAGAGCTACACATATTGCAAGGAGTTGTTAATCACTTCTTCTGGAATGGGCTTGTACCCCTTCTCGGACGAGAAAAAGCGCTTATCTGGTGAGCGAAATTAAATCTCATTTCTAAAAATTATCAGGGAGAAGTTTTTGAAGGGAATGCCTGCAGAAAATTATTACTTGAGGCAAATAAATTATTGGATCTAAATATTATAGTAATGAGAATTGGGGGAAATTGACACTAATCCCATACGTAGGAGCTTTCAAAGCAATGAACAAAATCCGTCAGTCCCAATCTTACCAAACACATTGACGAATTAAGAAAAGCTTTGATAGGTATAAATGTCACAGAAACACTGAAAATTTATATTGCCCTGGAGCATATTGAAGAGAGCCTTGGTTTTTTGGAATATGACGTTGGCCTTGGGCTTTGGTCTGAACAAGCAGGAGAGTCTGTACATAGAAAATTCCTAAAATTCTGGGATGAAAGGAAAGTTAATGATTTAAAGAATCCTTTGTATCTAGAAAGATTACAAGATACTGTACCAGAATTTTCCTCGAAACACATTTGAAAGTTGTTTTTGTATCCTTGAAATCTTATATTTTCACATTATTGTGATGGTTTATGTTGTGAAACACACACACACACACAAATGGATCAAAAACTTGCACAAATATTTATTTAAATGCATTTGAAGAAACATTTGTTTTAAATTTCTTTATTTTATTACAACGATAAAATCTATTTTTTATTATTATATAGTACATAATTCATTTTATTTATATAGTTTTCTTTCTATTTCTTTTAAAGTTAAATAAAATTATCTTAATTTAATAAATTAAACGCTAAACATAAAAAATAATTTAAAAAATAATATTTATAAAAATTTAATTGTTTTCTTGTTATTATTTGAATGACGCCAGTTTTAAGTTTTTTGTTTTGCGTAAACAACAATAAGACTAGAAAAAAACATTTTTAATAAGCCTCATTATTATACAAAACAATTAAATTTTTATAGTATACGAATAACAAAAAAAAAACTAAATAACGACATTTACAATAAATTTCAATCACGTTTTGTAGAACTACACTCTGATAATAGAGTTGTGATCGTTTGATTACGATGGTGGTCACTATTTAGGGCCGAATGTGCAGAAAAAAATGCCGAAAATCGTCCAATCGCGCCATCAAATAAAATATTATTAATCTTATTTTGCGCCACCAGTACCGAATGATGATCGTGATATTTGCGTAAACAATTTGCTACGTAGTCGCCATACACACTAAATTCATCACGATCATTAGTGTGGTTGCAGTTAGTCGATTTTGGAGAAGTTGTAGCCGCTTCTGCGGCAGTTGCTAATTTTTGGTTACGATTAAAGTGTAATGCATGAATTTCAGGTTTTGTGTCTTCTGGCACTGGATTTCGTTGATCGCTGATTTGCGGTGTGATCGTTGTGGATGGCAAAATAGAGGTGGTCGGCGTAATTGATGCAATACTTGATGAACCGCCACTACTTTGTGCCATCAGTGATTCAGGATTCAGTAAGGTGGGAAATGACTTTAAAATGGCTAACGGTTCCAAATATTGATGTGGTATGTGATTGTGATGACTATGGTGATGATGCTTCTTACGTTTATTTTGTGGTGGGGGATGAAGAGGCGACGACGTTAGATGATGACTTTGAAATATTGATATATCCTCCTCCAGCGGATGTGTTATTTGATGTTTTGTATACTGTTTCGACTCGTCCAGATCTTGTTGGTCTCTCCTATCAAGCTCTTCTTGTTTTATGACATTTTCATCGTGCTGCCTCTGCTCATCTAGCTGCTGTTGAATGTGTTGTGATTGGATATCATCATTTTCTGAGGAAACAGATGGCGGTGGATCTTCTCTTTCTTCCTTCATGTCCATTAAATTACTTTCGGTTGGTAAAAAAATATCACTTTCAATACAAAGGTCTGATGAACTTTTTCGCAATTCGGGAAACTGAAAAAACCATAAAAAATTCTAAGCCGAACATCAAACAAATCAAACAATTATACTAACCTCTTTTTTACCGTGTAAAAATTCCCAAGTCTCACGCGTCGTAAACGAATCGAGGAGAAACAGTAGAGGGCGGTAGCCAAACCATTCTACCGAATAATTTGCATTCGAATTTGTTTGCTTCATTTTATTGTGTTCCCGTCGAAATTGATTCTTGAGGCCGGTCATCTTTTTTTCAATATCCAGTGAAGTTAAATCAAAATCAACTGCAATGTCTTCAAGCGCGTTTTTCTTGAGATCTCGGTTTCGATAATCTTTATGTTTGGAATCCCATAATATTGGAGTTTTTTGCCATAATTCTATAAGTTTCAACGTTTTCTCTTGAGTCCACATATTTTTTCAGTTTTGACTTCAATTTGTGCTGATTTTTATAATCTAAAAATTAAAGAACAAGACAGTTGTTGATGTTATATTTCTTAAGTTGGTACGTGGATTTAAAACAGTGAGGGAAATATTTATTAAAAATCACACCTCCTAATGAGTATGTCAAAAACAGTTTATGTATTACTTGTATAACAGAGTTCGGTTGTGTCAAAACTATTTGACTTAACCAAACGGCTCAATTGATAGAACTGCCTGGTTTGGAACAGGTGATATACCGAGAGAGTAATATTCCAATAGGGGCGGGAATATACAATGAATTTTACATCATCTGATTACGATCGGTGATGACGATGAACATAGTTACGACCCGCTTTGAAGGTGCACAATTCATCTCACCTTTCAAGTAAGTACTGTACCGCTGACATGAAACAACGCAATGTGTAGATGGTCTATGCCAAAAGGAGCTGTAGCCGAACGGCCATAAGATAGGGCGTTTTAGTTTGGTGCCTTGAGCCCCAGAAAAAGATTGAAAAAATAGAGAAATAAACAAAGCTATTTAAACACAAATTTATTAATTAGGATTATTTGCACATCTTACTCTTAAATTCAAGCTTTGTCAAAAGATTATTTAGTGAACTCCACTATTTCTTCACTAAAACTTAATTTTATTCAATACCTTTCCCCGAAATGACATACTAATTATAGTAACAGGGTTTACTTACTAAAACCAACCTGTAATGTAAGCTGACCAATTTTATTATTATTGTTGTAGGGCCATGTGGACGTTGCTTAATTATCCGTCCAGTCAATATTCGGGCTCTTAATGAACCTGATAATACGGACGGCCGGGAAGTGATACATCTATCTGGGTTCATTGCTCTCCCTTCTAGATGTTTACTGTAGGAAGTACTTCTACTGGAAAGACGGTATCATTGGTTCCCAAGGACTTCGAGAGGGTAGTCCCACTACCGAATATTCCTAGCCCTGCCCCGATTTCCGTTTTGACTTAACTCTTACGAGTTGCTGGGAATGGAAAGTCGCCTGTAGGTCACCCAGCTTTACTAAAGGAAGGCTAAATAAAATTAGAGAGTGCCCGGTATCCAGAGTCCGCATACTTTCTACTGATTAACCTATCAGCCATTGATCCTTCTGCATATGCTGTTCCACATTATAGATTATGTTTTTTTTGTCAAGGTTTTCTCCTTTAGCGCCTTACTTTAGCCTGTGCCCAAAGACCACATTCTGCCTAGTGGTGTCAGTTACCAGTGGTTCCACGAGGCGGTATCACGTACACTTGCGAACTGTGATCAGATTACCAGTTATACAATTGTACCCATCACGCAGCTGACTAATACATGAACAGAACAGCTCACGTGATTCGCACCCTACTGGAAGGTTACGGAGCTGGTAGATTGATCTACTAACTTTGGTCCCCCCTCCAATAGACGCCAAACCACCAAATCAAAAAAAAAAGCTGACCAAACAAGTCTTACTATACTAAATTAATTAAGAGAATGGTTCAAAATGACCCACCAAACCACTAAAAATGTTCCTTTTTTAGCCTTTAGAAAGATTTTCAAATTTACTTTAAGATTACGTACTAATTCCTAAATTCCTTAAAATACGTAACGGCCAAGCTTTGAGGAATTTTAATTATTTGTACGTTTAAACAATTGCTTGCCCATCCCCGGACATGTTACATTCCCGGGAAACGGGATTGTGGTTTTCTGATTCCCAGGAATCTCCGGAGTTCTAGTCACGACAAATGTTTAATCCATTACCTCATTATGCATGTAATATTAAAAAATTCAAATAATTTTAAACTTTCGGTCGAGAAATCTAAAGAAAATAAATTAAGTAAGGTTTTCAATAATTGAAAAAAAAACTTTGGTGTATTGATTTAATCGCGCATTTCGGTCTCTCGTCATGGAAAATCTACCGATAAAAAAAATGAAATTTAAATTATCACATTGTTATGAAATGTTTAATCACATCTAAACGCTTTGATTTTACTCTATATATTGCCAACTATTGGCGGAGCTGAATGCGTCCAATGACAATATAACTGTTGTTTGAAACCCACTCACTAATGAAAAATTCTTCTAATTTTCGGTAGATGTCGGTTTGACAGTGGGTCGTTTTATAAGTTGGTTGTTTTTGCATTTCTGGCTTAAATTAATACTTTGGTTAAGGAACTAACAATATGTTTCCTTTTACCAGCGTTTTAGGTACCTATACACACAGCGCGATAGTTTGGTTTAATTCTGTAAATAGACTATGTATGTGCAGCACTTCTTTTAACTCAATTCTATTTTTCTGTCTGCTTCCAACGGTTCTACCACATATAACCTTTATAACATAGTTTTGCCATTTCGGATTTTGAGCTCATCCCAAAGAATATATCATCCATAATTTTCTTTGTCCCTAACTCTGGATCTTGGAGGAATTTTATTAACGAGGAATAAAGATGCTTACTTCTTCTAATGGCTATTTTTTCTTTCAAAAGATTAATCCATCATCAGTTCCAACCACCAGTTCCTGTGTTCAATAATAGTTGTTTGTTCTTTTAAATTTTTAAGCAATAGTAGTAAAGTCGCTTCAGCTTTGGTTATGTCCATGGCTTGGGTGCTCGATGACATTGCTCAATATCCGTTCATCCATCAATTGATATATTTTCAGTTCTCAAAGTGCTACTTTTACTAAGGAACCGATCCAACAGTATGCTGGAACGAAAGCCCTTCAGAGGATGTGGCTATCGAACATAATATTTAGTGCTTTACACTTTAAATCTATAACGTGTCTTTTATTTTATAGCGTTGCACCTTCAACGGCGACTTTCTGATTAATTCCATGAAGTTAATAAACGACATAGAGGAATCTCGAAATTTCATTTTGCATCCCTGGGAAATATTTCCAACGCTCCCGAAAAACAGAAAAACTTACATATAATTTCTTAAAATCCCGGAAATTCAATCCCCGGAAATCTCATGAGTTTAGCAATCATGTCATTCTGGTTCTGACCAAATTTGCTCCAAATTTTTTGATTTTGATCTCTAATTTTATAATTTAAGAACATTTTGTGATACCGCTTGAATAGTTTGGTTGGTTGCAATTTATTTGCAATCGGAGTAAGTTCAAATTAAGAGTATTTTATGGTTGTAAAACAATTTCAAATTATTAAAAAAACAACAATTAACACAATTTATACAACTTTTAATAAACTTTAAACAGAGTAAAATGTATACTAAAATTGAGCAAAAATCATTAATGGTTGAAAAAAATATCTTCTCTATGTAATAATTATTAATTTAAAAATGGAAGACCGGTTCGGATTTTCATCCATCATCTGTTCCAAAATAATTGTAAATGCAGTTCAAATTATTTTGGAACTGATGATGGGTGAAAATCCGAAGTCGGTATTCCATTTTTAAATTAATAATTATTACATAAAGGAGATATTTCTGTTTAATCATTAATGTTTTTTGCTCATATCATATTTTAATATACATTTTACTCTGTTTAATAGTATAATCTTCAACAAGCATTTAATGATAGCTGTCTCAGATGATTTACGACACTCGCCTATCGGATCGTGTCGGTAAACTTCATCTTCGTGAATAACAGCCATTATATGCGAGTAGAATACGATACTTTGTCCACGACCGACAAATACCATTATGTTTTATAATCAAATCCTTTAAATACTCTTCAAATAATTTTCGTCGACATTTTGACGTCACAGTTTAATAATAGTTGTATTGCTTTCACCAAAAATCAAAAAATTACAACAATAATCGTACTAGATAGACCAAAAAATTGTTTAGCTAACCCAAAAAAAAATTAGTGGTTAAACAAATCTTAACCAAATTTTTAGTTTTAATACCTGCCACAAGAGTGAAATTGACAAGAAAATACACGAACAAAAATTAAACCAAAATTTGGTTAATTTTGCTGTTGCTTTGATTAGCCGTTAACCAAAAAAAATACCTAACTCATTATGGTTGAAAGCAATACGCTTAATAATGAAAATGGCAAGAGACTACTAGATACAATTTCAAAAATCAAATAATTTACATGGGAATACAACTTTCACAAAATATGCCATAGGAAATTTTATAAAAAAGCGATTATTACAGCAATAGTATTTAGATTGCCATGCAAAATACGTACAACAACACGTTATTATAGCGGTAGTTTTACGCTTTTTACCATAGCAACGCGATAATTTTACGATTTTCACCGTAGCAATGCGATAATTTTAAGAATTTTACCATAGCAACAAGAAAATCCTAAACAATTATCTCTAAATTATGATTGAATTTTTTATACAGACATCAAAGGAAAAGCCATGCAAACAAAAGCTTGTCAAATAATTTGCATACAACATGACACAAATGGATGAATTGTGATTCAATCGCTGACGGGAAAGTTGTATTCCCTTACTAAATACAACACGTGCTGTAATTAATGATGGATAATTTTTTACGAGTTAAAACCGACGCAGATAATTCAACTCGTGCTGCGCACTCGATGAATTTTCAGCGCGGTTTTAACTCGTAAAAAAATATCGATAATAATTGAGCACTAGTTGTATTACAAGTGAAAATATTCGCTCCTACAATCCAGCATTTTGCAATGGTTAGTTCTGAAGCTAAATTGTATACTCTTTTGAACGGTGTATACCATTTTAAGATTTATAATATTTTTTATCATCGAGCTGGGGCAGTATTTTCAGCGCGGTTTTAACTCGTAAAAAATTATCGATAATAATTGAGCACTAGTTGTATTACGAGTGGAAGTATTGAATAATGAAAGAAGAGACTACTAGATAAACTAGCAGTGAATAATGGATATCATTATAAGTGATAAAACAAACGTATAATGAACATATTATACGTTAGTCGTGGACAAAGTTTATTACAAGTTTGGTAACTTGTGTTAATTGTGAAATAATATAAATTAAGTTTTATTTCGATAGTTTTTCAATAATTTATTGTAACAAAAGCCACGGCATAAAAATGTAATATGGATTCTCTCCATTTTTATTGAAATTTCAAATTATTGCTGTTGGATCTTTCTAAATTTCACAAAAAAAAAATCGGGTTTACTTATTTTTTAAGCGGTACTGCTCCTTACCGAAATTTTTAAAATCGAATTATTTGAACGCTATTTTTAATTATAAGTTGCGTTCATTGAACTTTGAAATTTATATTTGTATTCCAAATTAGTCCGATAAGTTTTGTAATTTATTCGAACGATCTACGCTTAATCAAATGAGCTAGATGGGTGCAACGTAAAGGTGGACTCTATAAATCTTCTAGTATCTCTATAACTTCGACTTGGATACTGCGTCAAATATAAGCCCTTAAAAATAGGAGACACTTTTATATTATTATATAGAATCACGATTATTAAATGGCCCGATTTATCGTACTATGCCGTGTTTGATGGCTGTACAACTTGTATATGATGCAATCGTGTCATTCGGTAGTAAGACAGTTGGATGTTCGACGAGGCCGGATTTAGAATTTTGCAACCCGATGCAAATTGAGAATTTGCCGCCCTAGTGGGTCACACTAAAGTATTCTTGAAACTATAACAATATTTCGATATAAAACATCAAATTCCTCTCGCTTTATTCATTAATGCGCCTCTATATAATTTAAATAAATGTAATTGCTTTTGGTCTTTTGCATATTGTCATACATATTTTGTACTCTGCCTTTCTTTTCATATTATCTGTCATTAATTTTAAAAACATACTGTTAACACCTTTATAACTTATTATTATCTGTTCATTGGTAATTAATTGGCGGTTTCTTTTATGACTTCTTTCTTTTTATTTGTTTGTACTATCCTACTAAATTGTTATGAAGTAGGGCGGAAATATTCCTTATCCGAAGTTATGTAGGTCTAAAATGTCGGGTCACCGTTCTATTTATTTGAACATATTTGGAATAGTGTAAAAATTGTATTGATAATCAGAACCTATCATTTTCGCCATCTACTTTTCAAACAAACAGCGTTATTTCCAAAATATACTTTAAAAATTCAAACCGAACTTAAAAGGTATTAAAATAAGTATATTTCTATCCCTGTCCTACGAAAAAAGGTCTAAAATGAAAAGAAAATGATTTTTTTTGTAGAGACATACTTATTTTAATTTACCTCGCTAACATACATACCAATTAAAAAACGAAACAGAAATTTTCTTCGAAAATATACCCAGATTTGATACAAGCGTTGGTGAAATAACACCTTTCAAAAAAAAATTTTTTGTTTCTAGTTGAAGGAAATTTTGTCTTCTATTCGATACTGGAATCCGTTTTATTTAATTTTGTTTTTTTATGACTTTCCTGAGTGAAAGAAAATACATAGGTCTAAAAAAATATATGCTGCAATTCAAAAATCCAAATCGGCCATTTTACAGAGAATTTAGAAACATTGAAAATCAGACTATGGAAATTTCTGTGCGGCCACTCCTTGTCGAGTTATTGAAGTTTTAGAGAAAACGTATCAAAAAGCGTATAAACGTTAACCAGTAAATTTGTTTATCTTGCAAACTTTGCACTCTACGATAAAATTTTAAGTATACAGTAAACCCCCGCTTTACGATGGGCTCACAATACGATTAAATCGCTTTACGATGAATCGACTCTACCAAAAATTAACTCACTTTACGATGAAAAATTCACTTTACGACACTTTTTACAGTGGTACCCCGGTATACGACCACCCCGGTACGCGACAAACTCGGTATATGACCTTTTTTGGCTGAGGAAATTTTGCTCGGTATACGACGCTTCGGTATACGACGATATTTTCATACGACGTAAAATTCGGTTATTGTTATTTTTTATCATAAAAACTTAATGCGTGCATGCGCAGAAATTATTTTTCAATTTCTTTTTGTTTTCAATCTCTTTACAAAAACGAAAAATTAAAAAAAATTAAAAAAAAAATTCATTATTAATTTACTCTTATTCCCCTTGGTCGCGTCACTTCATTCGACGTAGCAATTGTCGTGTCACTTCAACTTTAAATTGGTATTCTCTTAGTCGATCGAAGTGATAATATAAAGAGAATACGACGTAAAGGGATTATTGTCACTTCAAACGATGATTGTCTCATCGATCGACTAAGAGAATACAAAAATTTGATTGTCGGTACAAGTGACACGACTAAGGGAATAGGGGTATTAAGTTTATCACTACTTAACATATTATGTAGGTTTGTAAACAAAAACAAACACAAACATATAGCGGGTTTCTTTCAGGAAAAAATGTGTTTGCTCTTTTTCTCGTAAAGTTAGCGATAAATAGAGATTAAAAAATGAGCATGTTTATATAAAAATGTTTTGTATAAATACACGATAATTAAAAAATAGAGACTATCAGTTTCTTGTTAAGACGTTTAGGGTTAATACTATAACAGTGTTCACATTACAGTGGTACCCCGATATACGACCTCAATTCGTTCCTGGTCGTATACCGAATTTGTCGTATACCGAAACAACCTTTCTCATAAGAAGCCATGTAAAAAAGGATTGCATAATCCGTTCCGGCCGTATACCGAGTTTGGTCATATACCGGATATCACTGTATTTTTGAATCCATCGACATAGCTATACATATGTAGGTAAATTTTTCACATGGGAGCGGATTTATTCGTTTTACAGGGCTTCTTATTGCAAAGGTTGCTTCGGTATACGGAGCATTAGGAACGAATTAAGGTAGTACACCGAGGTATCACTTTATTTGTAATAATTATTGACAAGCTGAAATTGAGAACCCCTCAAAGCGGCTTAATACTGGCCCCTCTTTGCAGGAAGAAGACAAATAAATATCAAAATTTTTGGTTTTCTTTCTGTATTTCACATACTAAAATAACGAATTCCCCAAAGCCGCTTAGCACAGGCTCCTTTACACAAAGAGAACAAATAAATGCCAGAAATTTTCGTTTTTGTTTTACTTTTTGTATTTCACACACTAAAATAACGAACTCCCCAAAGCCGCTTAATATTGACCCCTTTACACAAAGAAGACAAATAAAAAAAATAAAAAATAAAACAAACAATACAACCTTGTTTAATTACTTAGGTATATTTGAAATTTAACTGTTAAATAAAATTTGCATAAATATTTTTTTTTTGTTTTTTTCTGCTGTACAACAATAGATGTCACTAACGCAAATAAAATATTGTAAATATCAAAGACTCACAAAAACAATATAATTGCGTACGTTAACCATCAACAAAGTTAGCGAAGACACGAATTCTATATGGCAAATTGGGATTTTTATAATCATAGGCTGTATTCCAAACGGATACTTATTTGTGGAACCTGTCTAATTCAAATAAGTAACTTGGCGAGGTAACTTATTTTCTATCTCTTTCTTACCCAAAAATCTAATTTGTAATGTCAAAAAAATACTTTAACCCTTTGATTCGTCATTTATTTTAAAACGCCTGTTATTTTGCTTAACTGAGTAATTCTGAAATTTTATAATATTTGTCGCGCTAAATATCCTTTTTTGGTAGCTTAAGACTAAGAGCCAACATAATAACACTTAAAAATCCATTTATTGAATCCCAAAAATTAGGTTTAAAGTGATGTACGCAATTGTGTACAGTACGAGTGAAAGGGTTAAGGTATTGGTTTATGTTATGCATATGTATGTTTATTATAATGGATATGTATGTAAAAACCACAAACACAAATAACATAAATTTAAAATACATATAATTAAAATAAAATTATCCCAAGAATAATAAATTTAATAATAATAAATTTAAAAAAAAAAAATCGCTGTGCAGTAAATATTGCGCATTTTTGTTCTTTTGATGCAGCTGTCAAAATAAGTAAGCTAAATCAATTGGAATGACTTTACTTACTTATTTAAAATGGCGGCCAAATAAGTCAATAAGTATCAAATAAGTATCGTTTGGAAAACAGCCTAAGGCCTGAATTTATAGTCGTAACTATTGCTATTGACGATTGCAACGGTGTGCTCTAGCGGACAATAGTAAAATATGTGATAGGCTGTAACAAAAATTTGCTATATGAAGTTATATGGAAATATTGTCTATTTAGATTACATTTTTATTTGTGAAAATTGTAATGATTGAAAAATTGAATTAATCCCCTTTGTAGTTTAAAGTGTGATTTTAGTATATCTGATTCATTTTGAACAATTTTTTCATTTTAAATATAAGAAAGTTGTGCTTAAACATTGCAGAAATTTAATGTTAAACTCACTATAAATATATATTTGGGTCACTAAACATTTTTGGAGCTTTGTTAGACCACAGTTGCTACGCTTTGACTTATTAATACAACCTACAATTTAATATTTTTAAAACATTTATGATTTCAGTAACACTAGCTAATTTTGAAATTTCTGCAATTTTTAAGTACAAGCAGAGACAACGGATTTATCATAGATCTCTCATTGTACTAAAAACACGAAAAAAAATAAACTTCTAATATTTCATTGTGTTGGTGTATTTTATATGGCAATGATTTTTTAATGGTATATAATACGAACATATATGCAATACAACGATAACATGGGAAATATCAGAAGTTTATTAACCGTTATTTTTTTTCATGTGTTTTGAAAAATGAGAAATCTATGATAAATACGTTGTCTCTGGTACAAGTTTCTCATATTTAGACTGATAAGAATATCACAAATGAAACAGATATACAAAAATAATACTTTAAGCTACGTATGGGATTAATTCAATTTTCCAATCATTACAATTTTCATAAATAAAAATGTAATCTAAATAGACAATATTTCCATATAACTTCATATAGCAAATTTTTGTTACAGCCTATCACATATTTAACTATTGTCCGCTTAAGGCGCTTTTTAAACTTTTGCATTCGTCAATTGCTATTGACGATTGTAAAAGTAGAGAAAGCGCCTCTCGAGGACAATAGTTAAAATGATGCACCTGATAAAATGACATTTGTCACAAATGCGACGAAAGAAAATTTAGCAATGCGGTAATTAAAAATTGTTTTTATAGTCCGAAATTGGAATAATTTACAATTATTAGCAATCCGGTAAGTAAAAATTGTGTTTACAGTTCAAAATTGGAGTTGTTTACAATAATTTCGAACGTCAAATTATCATGTACCTCAGTTTAAAAAAATTCCACTAGGTGGAATCCGTGATGCTCCAATCGTCAATAGCAACGATTTTCGAAAATCATTTTAAAATCATGTATAAAATTCGATACGGTCGGCGATAAACGTTCAAAGGAGACAGTCGTGTTTTTTGTCTGCTCTATAAAGTAAAAGTTTTTAGTGTATTTATTGTTTTGATTATTTTAAATTATGTAATCAAATTTTTAGTAAAGTGTAAAATCAATTAATTTTATTAATTTAATTTAATTTTTCAATTTTTGAGTGAAGAAATAAGTGATATAGTGAAATAATTAAATGTGAATTTGGAAAATGTAATCCATCGGGATGCATTTATCAGGCAATGTTTTTTGTACTTATAAATGAAGGAAATCAAATTTCATGATTTCTAAATTAATTGCATGATTTAGGCTTTAGTGTCTGTTTAATTGTATATAAAATTCTAGTGCATAAAGCTTCTTTTGATTGATTTTATATCAAAAGTTAAATTGTTCCAATTTAATAAACGCGGTTAAATTTAATTCGCATGTCTGTTCTTGTTTCATCTAGTTCAAATACGTATACGTATTTTATTTTTATTTTAAAATTTTAAATACAATTGAACAAACATATCGAAGATTAATACGTAGAAGGGGCTTATTGGTAAAAGTTTTATATTTTGGTACATCGTACATGTAGTTTTAATGGCAGATTAAATACATCAGTGATCCACGGCTTGTTTGATCCATTTCTCTATTTCTCTCAAACAAAATAAGACATCGCGAGATATTTACAATTTATTAATGAAATGCAACTGGATCAAATAGGCTGTGAGTCACTGTAGAATGGGTTTGTAGTGGAATTTTTATAATTTTTGGTGTAATTTTAATATTTTAATATTGTGCATCGCATATAATGAAAACATGAAGAAGTATGCGTAATTGCGTACTAAGGATTATATGAAAAGATTTATTGCGCATGTGCATATGCATAAATATTGAATGCGCAGATGGAAGAGTGTATGGAAATAGTTATTTATTTATTTTGTTTATGTGGATTTTAGTGTATGTTTCTATTATCTTTTTCTGGTTTTTGATGTGTTATATTATGTTCAATTTTCATTACCAATTTATATTTATAATAGTGTCTTCATTAACATGAGCGACATAAATTCAATACACATTTGTAAGGTTTTGCATTTGAAATTGAAATGTACATTTAGCGAAGACACATTATAAAATAAAAAAAACTACATGCGATGTACATAGTTTTATGTGCATTTTTAATACATCTATTTGATGTAAATTTATGAGTTCATCTTTTTCAGGTTTTTCCGTTCTTTTTCACCAAAAAAGTTGTGTGTTGCAGTAAATATTATTGAATAATCCTTTTTACTCAAGTTTCAAGTTCTCAAAGTTTCCTTCGTGTAAGGTGGATAGTTTTGTTCTACTTATATTGGTTATACACTAGTTTGTAATATAAGAGATGTTTATATCCTTATATTTAGAATTTATGTTAATTAAATAAATAACTCTGCTATATATTGTATAACAACATATTGTATTTAACAATTTTAATGAAAAATAATTTGTTTGTAACTAATTAATTCTTTTTAATTACTTTTGGCTAATTTTATATTTTAAACAAGTTAATTTTATATTGTCCTACTAATTTGTTTTTGATTTAAAGTTTCTGAGGGATTAATGAGCGTGATGAGAAATTTAATTAATTAATTACTTTTATTATTTCCATTGTAACAACTAAACCATGAGGATTTCAGAGTTTAATAACTTTTAGTTTATTTTAGAAGTAGTAGTTGGTGACAATTAACAAATTTACATAGATCTTGATTTTCAGAAATATTCGGAGTAACCCAATGCAAATTTCGAGAAACTTTGTATCGAATTAATTTGGAATTTTATCATTGATTGAATCTGGGTAAAATGTATTACCTATGTTCTAAAACTATGCTATAGAGGGACTTTCTGAGTGGTGTATAAGTGGGTGTATTTACGTTTTTGGTGATGATTGGAGGAGTTCCAGAAGGAAGCTAAGTTAGCAATAATTTTGTAAGCTTTTTGATAAAATAATAAAATAGTTAATAAATTGTTAATATTGAAGGGGTTTCACCAAGAGGACTTTTTTAAATTATTTATTGAATTATTTAGGTGGTATAGGATTGATGCAGATATAACTTTAAGTAGACTTAGATTAATAAGATCATAGGTGGTTAGAGGGCTTTATTTTAAGGATACTGATAAATAATTTAACTTATTTCAGAATCTAAGATTGTTCCAGAATTAACCATTTTAATCCTAATTTTCAGGAAAAAAGTTAAGGCCCAACTCAAAGCTCCAGGAATCAAGCAGTTAATATTCATGTAGTTTAGAAATGGTGTTGTCTTATTTACTAACTATCAACTTCTTGGGTGTCTGGTGTGCCAGGTTGATGCTTTATTACTAACATACTTTTCTTGTCCCTCGTTTTGTTATTCGTAAAAGGGTGTACGGTGGACCCGGCGTATTCCGGGAAACTTGCTGGGGGCTTGGTCGTACACATTAAAGCAGCAGGGTTTATTAGCGCCTTATAATTAATTTTGGTTACTGGTAACATTAATTATAATTCATTACAGGATAGCGTACATTTCAGATCAAACGCCTAGAATCTTAGTGGCAGATTTTGCTGAAACTATTATATACATGTATTATAGTTTGAACTAAATAGTAGTTATATGTAGCGACAGGGACCGGTATTGAGGGAATCATGTAAATAAACAGCTGATTTCGATTGTATTTATTAGCTTTAAGTCAATTCTAAATTAATTATGATTATGATTTGCAGAAGGGCCCAGGAACCTGATCCAGCAAACTAATAAAGGTCATTTTAGAGTGCAGTCTTAATTTTAATAAAACATAAAAGTAGATTAGAATTATATTAATTTTCTTTTTAAGATAGGTGGGCTATTGTTGATTAGGTTAATTGTATGGTTAATTAATTTTTCAGATTATAATATAGTTACAGTATTAATCATTATTATAGAGATTAAATTAATCCTGATTTTCAGAATTTAATTTTAAATTGGATCAACCCTACAGGATCAAAAAGTAGTGAATAAGTTCTAGTTTAGAAAGTGTGTTGTTCTGTACTAACTATTCGATTATAATTCGATTATATAATTACTAACAATTTTCACTAAATATCGATCGCTGAGTGGCTGTAGTCGGGTCAAGTCTCTCCCAACTAAGAATCCTATCTTAGCCTTAGGTTTTGTTACATGTATACGGGTGTATGGAATGGGACCCTGGAGTTTGGGAATCCTGCTATAATGATGGGCCGTACAACCCAATCCATCAATCATATCCAGTAACAGCGCCTTATAATTTTCAAACTCATAGAATTTAGTGGATAATCTTGCTGAAACTCCTTATGTATTATAGCGTGAACTTAAGTATATTTGTAAGTAGCGACAGGGACCAGTATGGAGGAAATCATGTGAATGATCAGTCGATTTCGATTATATTTATTAGTTTTAAGTCAATTTCAAATTAATTTATGAGTATTATATATTTATTAAGTATATATTTTTAATTACGATTAGGATTTCAGAAGGGCGCAGGAATCTGATTCAGTATACTAATAAATTTTATTTCAGAGCGCAGTTTTAAGTAGATTCGAAATGTGCTGTCATTGTGTTACTAACTATTGGCTATACTTAGGTGTCTGTAACCGGGTCAATTTCTATCTCACTAACTAAACCTATCCAAATCCTCTTTATGTTTTATGTAACAAGGTATTCGGTGAGGCCCGGCCATTAATAACTCCGGGAGATCTTGATAAAAGCTTGGTCGAACACTTCAATCAATCAATCAATGTATAAAATTCGATACGAATTTCGAATTTACTTTCTTGTCTTGGATATATTGTAGCAAATTTTATAGTGATGGATTTTGATCACTATAACCATTGTTACATTACAAATAAATATTATAGTGAGGTTTATAAATACGAAAACTGTTACTATAACAGTAGTTATAGTTGTAGCAACGACTATAAATTCGGGCCTAAATATCTCGTGTACCAATTACGTCCTCAAAAAAAATAAAAAATAAAAATTATCACGAATAAATCTAGTTTCATTGTGCCAATTTTCATAATTTCATAAAAATCCGAAGTTGTGTATGAAAGTGGACTTAAGCCGGCATTAGTTCTTCACTTTTCTTCATGAACGTGTGCTTTCCACCATAGTTTTGCATCCAAGGTCAAGCCGAAATACTTAGCTGTGTTCGCATACGGTACAATTTTTCGATTTATGGTAATCGGGATATGTTCTAATCGCTTGTTTGTAAAGTTGATGTGAACTGATTTAGTTTTATATGTGAACTAATTTCGTTTTATTTTATGTTTTTGTCCATTTATATACATATATTTGAGTTATTTCTGATTGTAACTTCTTTGTTGACGCTTCTTTGCTTTTGCCAACAGCTAAGATCGCCGTGTCATCTGCAAAAGTCTCCAATATGTTGTTTTCTGTTACCCTGCGGAACCCCTACGTTGATTTCTTTCAATTCAGAAAAGGTATCATCTAACTTAATCCTTAAGAATTTATCTCTCAACTCAGATTGTAGTATTTTAGCAAATTGGATTGGTAGAAGATTTTTAAATTTGTGGTTAAGTCCTTCATGCCACACTCTATCAAACGCTTGTGCAACTTCTAGAAATATCGTTGAACAGACGTTTTTCTCCTCTAGTGTTTTCTTAATTATACTGGTTATTCTGTGAACTTGATGAATTGTTGATTGTTGGTTAAGAAAACCGAACTGATGATTTGGTTTAGTTTTTACTCTCGGGTTTAAAAATGTTTATTTAGGAGTATGTCAACAAAGATATTTAATGACCAAATTTCCATAATAAGTTTCAATATTAATATATTGGTTGATTCTTTTCCTTTTGAAATTGGTAAAATTCTCTAAGTGGGACCCGCCAATAAAAAAATTCGAATGAAAAGTATTCTTTTTTTGGGCATTAATAGAATATTATGTAAATGAGTGTAGTGCAAAACTAAACGCGCGCACGTTTAAAATTTGTCTGGATTTTCTGTCTGAATTTTCTGTCTGGATTATATGTTATACTATCCTCCCAGTGGCGGCGCGTCATAGTAAGCAACGGAAACACTGCTTCCGTAAGGATTTTTAGTTAATTTTGTAAATATAATTCATTACAATTTACAACATTAGCATAATAAATCTTTAACATAATTTACATAAATAATTAATATTTCATTCATAATAAGCATCAATATATTTCATTAAATCCTAAAATCTGTTAAATTCCATCAGTTTTATCATTTTCTAAATCAAACACAGATTTTTTTTTCATAAAATAATCTTCAATGAGCCCGGCCTCACGTATTTTTCTCTACGAATAAAATAAATGTTGTTGTACGGTCGTTTTACCATGGAGAATAATCTGCTAAAGGAAACGATTATTTTGTTTTTTTTGTTCGGGTTTTTCGGTGATTTTAAAAGTTATAATTGTTATAAATAGTGAACTTGTGAATTGTGAAAAGTAGCTAGGCCTACCTCTGCATATTCCATATTGTAATATGTTAACCAAATATAATTAACCCGGGATCTCTACTATGCAAATTTTCTGATATGTACTATCATGATAATTTATGTTTGTATGTGTTTTTTTCAATGTATGTATTGAGAAATATTTTTCGATGAACTATCATATCTGGGTACATTACTATCATGATAATCGTTATATGTTTTTGTAAAATAATTACGAAAATGAAAAACATAACCTAAAAAGTATGACATTCGTAATAATTATCATGATAATTTTTACGAAATTATCAGCCTGATAATTTGCTGCTAGAAAAAAATTATATAGCATACTCAAAATTGCTAACATGATAGTAAATATCACAAAATTTGCATAGTGGAGATCCCGGGATAATTACAGGTAAGTAATTTCAATATAGATTAAATAATATCCTCTGTGACTGCGGAATGTAATCCTCTTTGTAGAAAATATTTGCCTTCTTCATCTGCACAGCAGAAAAAATTATATAGATAGAGAGAAAAAGAGCAGTTGAAGCAGCCCAAATGTATTGACGACATCGAAATACTTGAGCAATTGCAATACATCGATAGGAAAATGTGTTTACTTTCTATTAAAAAATTTGAAGGTCAATGTATTATTATCCTGGGTGCCATTATAAGAATATCCGCCTATTATCAAAGTCCAAGTTTTGGATTATGTATGGTACCTTCAAAGTAGTACCATTATTGCTACGACAGCTGTTTAATATACACGGTCCTGTAGGAACAGATGCATGCAGTGAAATAGTTCCTCTTGTTTATTGCTTAATGTCCGAAAAAAGCGAGCGTTGCTATAATGAATTTGTATATGTATGAACTTATGAGAATTGCTTGTGATAATGAGATCTGTTTAAACCCCAATCATATTATTTCAGATTTCGAAAGAGCAAGTACTAACATATTTAAATCGTATTTTCTACAAACACAATTTAAAGGGTGCTTCTTTCATTTCGGTCAAATTATATGTCGAAGAATTCAAAAGGAAAATCTTTAAAAAAATATGGTACCAATGAAGAATTTTCACTACAGATAAGGAAACTGAAAGCTCTTGCTTTTGTACGAGCTAATGAGATATGTGATTATGATTATTATATGAAGCCATCAAAACTGGAAACCGAGATTTTTTTAAAAATAGCAATATTTTTAGAAGATAATTATATTTATTGTAAAAAATCAAAACGCGAAAAACATCTTCCCATGTATTCACCTTCCTTCTGGTCAATATATGATATGTGTTGTTTCTTTTTAATTTTTTGTTATTATTGTTATTATTATTATTGTTATAATTTTTTTTTTTTTTTTTTTGTAGAAATAAGAATACAATCTGTTTATGAGGCAGCATGTAATTGGGTGTTTACCTGTTTGCTGCCCAATAGATAAAAAAATAAATAAATAAATATCGTGTTTAACCTTCCACGTACACAAAATAAAATCGAGGCCTGGACATAGAAGGCTGTCATCTTTAAAAGACACACAAATATTCGGATTTATTTTTGGGATTTCGTCTTTTTGGGATTTTAGCACTTATGGATTTTGTAAGTTTGGATTTTGTCTCTTTTGGAAGGTTGGCTTTTGCTTTTTGGATTATGATATTTTGGATTTTGATTTTAGGGATTCCGATACACATCCGAATTCGCCTAATTTTGAACGAGTTGGATTAAAGACCCGTATAACTCAAATGAAATGGATAAACAAAGTCAGCGTTTTGTAATTTTTTCCAAATTTCTTTAAAATGGGTTGAGTTTCCCATGAAATTGCCACGAATAACGTCTTTAATTGTTCTAATTCTATTCTTATTCCCTAGATTTTGTAACAGCTTTTTGGTTTATATAGTTTTCAACAAAACTTAATACGTAAACTATTGAAGAGAGGATCATGAAGTATTGAAGCTTCTACAAGCATCGTTACGAGCTGACCACCGTGTGATAGATATTTTATAGTATTATTTGCTTTAAGGAATCGTTCAGAAAAAAATATAAATTTCTCGCAAAAGCTTGAAAAATGATGCAGCTTCGATATGGCAAGTGGTAGCATCCACAACAATTCTGTACTTAAAACCAAAGTCGCCTAAGTGACTTTAAGCTACTTTTGTTTATTTTGCATAAATAATTAAATCGGCCCACTATTTAGATTGTATCAAATTTTGGTGAAAATCGCTTAAAAAATAAAAAAGTTATGAGGTAATACATATAATAATATCAATGTATTCCCATATGATTTTAAAACTTTATCTATCCTTCATTTTCTCAAAATTACTAAAATGCAGATAAGCGATTTCTGCTTTTTAGTACAGAATTATTTTGCTGCCTCTACTTTTTTGTTGTATTTGCTCTCAAATGACTGATACCACAAGTTTGATCGATTGTGCTTATTAAACAACTTTTAAGACGATTTATCAAGTGCAAAAACGTACATATGTACCTAGGTAATTGGTTAAATCGCCAACGATTTTCCTGACCAATTATCCATGGAACAGTGCATTCACAATGAAAAAACTTTTTACTTACAGGCTTGTATGAATTTCTAACATAACGAACAAAAATTTTTATTCGTTATGATGGAACTTCATACAAGCCTGTAAGTCAAAAGTAAAAAGTTGTTTCATTGTAAATGCTCTGTAACTTATTGTATAACTTGTGGTCGATTAATCGAAACGTCTTTTATCGAAACGTTTTATTCTCTGTGGTTGTTTTTTCAACATTGGATCCGAAAGTAGGTACCTTAGATTTTATTTGAAATATGAGACGATTGCTGGAAACGTTGCCGATTGAAAACTTAAATTTCGTGTTCTATATCTCTAGTAAACAATGAAACAAGTAAAACCTATCGAACATAAAATTTCTCGATGTGTCAGTGCAGTAGTGATCTGTAGGTACAGGAAAGTCATATTGTTAAAGTAGATATGATAAAATATAAATTTCTTGTAAGAGCAGCCTGAAAAATGATGCAGCTTCTTTATCGCAAGTGGTTGCAACACCAATAATAAAACCTAAATGCAATTTATGTTATTTTATGTTGTAGAATTTATAAAACTTTGTTCATCTCGCTAGAGAAGACTAATCATCTCAACAAATTTGGCTAAAACGAACTAACTACAAACCAAATATGTATGTAGTAAGTTTGCAACAGCCTTTTATGCTGCCTTGCTCACGGACAGCCGTAACCTCCACCTGTAACACTTATTTATAATATGTTTAATAAAAAAGTAATTATGAACAGTCACACAATAATATATCACGTGAAAAAATTAACATATTGTTACCACGATCAACAAAATGTATTATTATAGTTATGAATTATACAACAAAATTTATTTAAAATTTCCCTCACTGTATTCCACGGTCATGCGCGTTACGACAACATTTCGTCATTCAGTTGTTAAAAAAACAAAACACACTGAAAAAATGCAAAAACTAAATAAAAAAATCTTTTCTTTTTACTTCTCTTATTTTTTAATTTTTATTTTTTAACAAACAAAAATAAACAACAGAAATAAAAAAAAAATTCTCGCGAATTATATTTTTTTTGTGTGTCGTCAAACCAAAAATATGTAGCGAATATAATATAAAAAACAAATAAAAAATTCTAACACTTCACACAAATTCATTCGCGCAGAGTTAATTTTTAAATTTTTTTATTCTCAATATAAGTTTATTTATTAATTCACAAATTTACAAAAAAAAAAAATAAATAAATCACTCAACTATCAAAAATTAAATAAAATATCACTCATTTTAGTGTGTTTGTTTCACAATGTTCAATGTTTTTCTGTAGTGTGTTGTAGAAAATTCAAAAAAAATTATTTTATTTTTGTTTCGAAACAACAAAAATACACAAATACTAATAAAATAAAAAAATAATATAAAAACGAAAATAATAAAGAAAATATACTGTAATAAATAAATAACTTCTATACATTCAAAATAATAAAAAAAAATAATAATAAAATAAAAACAACAACACAAAAAAAACATAAAAACGCAAGAACCACTAAAACATCTAGTGCTGTTGTTGTGTGTTTTGTATTGTGAAAGGCATGCGCATGTTTGTTGTTTATTTTATAAAAGTAATAAAAACAACAAAATTCTATTCGAAAAATGTAATAAACAACATGCTTGAATGAAATAGCTATATATTGTGTAACCGCTCGTCTTGTGTTGTTGTTTATCTCTCATTTCTATTCAGTGTTTTATACAATATTAATTTCAAATTTGATTAATTTTTTATTGATTTTATTTTTGTTTTGTTCATTTCAGATATGACGAACCACAACATTCAATTCAATTAAAATTTATTTTGTGTACAAAAGTGTGACGTAAATCACCTGTTTTATTCCTTTACAGCGTAACAAAAAATGTGCGCGAAACACGCATAAAGATGAATCGCATGCGTTTTATTTGAATTTTGATAAAAATATCGTTGCAGCAGCACACCAAACGTTTGGTACACACACTATAATTTAAATAAAATCACGTTCGCACTTTAAGTATGTAGTTGGTGAACTACATTTGTGTTTTTTAAAAATTTATTATTATTTCGTTCCCTTGAACAAACATTATGTTTACGTATAAAAGACACAGAAAAAACAACAATAGCAACAACAACACAATAATGTTATATAGTATCCCAAGAAGACTGGAAATTTTCTTATTTACACAACACACAAACAGACACAACACACAAGGCAATATACGAAATAAGTAATTGAAATACTATTTTTGTTTTGTTGTTTTTTATTTTATTTTCTGTATGTAGCACTGTGCTACGAGTATATACGCTTGTGTTGTGTTGTTTTTCGTTTCTTTTCAAAATAACAGGAAAAAAAAAACAAAAAAATATCAAATATATGCATAGATACAATACAAAAGTCTTATTATATTACATACAGACAGTATCGTACTTATGTACATACATATATTTTTCGAAAAATTTATAAATACATACACGAAAAGCAAAAACAATATATAAAACCAGAGAAGAAACAATAAAAAGCTTTTTTATTGTTTTGTTTGTGTATAACTTTGTGTGTGTTTCGCTTTTTGTTTGAAAAAAAAATCTCTGTTCGTTTCGTAAATAATATTATATTCCTCTTCTTCTGAGTCGAGCTACGATGTATATAAATTTTTATAGCACACAAACAATTTTATATATTTTTGAAACAGGGTTGGAATAAAACGAAAACAAAACAGTGAAAAAACATGTTTATTTTTGTTGTTTTCTTCATGATCCCATTTAGCTTGAACACATAAAACAACAGAATATAACGTAAACTGAAACATAGTGCACTCCAAAGAGATGAAAAAAAATTGTTTAGTAAGTAATTACTTCCAGCCCTCCTTTTCTTTAATACAAAAGAGTACATGTACAACTAAAAATCCTAAAATCCAGTATAGAACAAAAATAAATAAAAATTTTCATTTTCACTTTAGTTTCTAACTTTTATTTTCCAAATATAATGGTACACAGTCATATATTATTGGGTAATTTTTACATCTTATCTCAACTATACTACTTAGATCGTATACCAGTTTCTCTTTCTATACACAAACAAGATACTATTTTTTGTTTGTTTGTTATAATTAAAAACAGGGCTTTGAACTAACATGAAACATAATATTTGTGAGAAAAGACTCAAAATTTCTATGAGGCTAAAATGTTGCACCATTTGTTCAAACACAAAAATGATCCTTGTCCACCAAAAGGACGAAGCACAAAACTAGCATAATTAATAGATTAATGGTTAATATACAATCGAATATTATGTATTTCAAAAATGTTAATAAATAACATTGGAAAATCCAAAAAAGAGAAAAGACAAACTGCAAATACTTCGTCTGACACCCGTGAAATAAACCTTTCATAAATTATAGCAACCGTGATGGTGTTTTGGCGTCTATTGGAGAGGGGACCAAAGTTGATAGATTAATCTACCTACTCCGTAAACTTCCAGTAGGGTGCGCATCACGTAAGCTGTTTTGATCATGTATTAGGCAGCTGCGTGATGGATACAATTGTGCAAGGGGTAACCTTATCACAATTCGCAAGTATACGTACTGGCATCCTCGCGGCAACCACTGGTAACTGGAACCATTAGGCAGAATGTGGCCTTTTGGGATAGGCTAAAGTACGATGCTTAAGGAGACAATCTTGACAAAAACCCTAATCTAAGGTGGAACAGCATATACCGAAATATGAATGGCTGATAGGTTAATCAGTCCTAATATGTTAGTTTTATTTAGCCTTCCTGTAGTAAAGCTTCGTGACCTACAGGCGATTTTCTGTTTCCAGCAACTCGCAAAAGTAAAATCAAAACGGTACAAGAGACACGAATAGGAGTATACGGGAGTGGGACTGCCCTCTCGAAGTCCTTGAGTCCCAATGCTACCGCTTTTCTAGCAGAAGTAAATGATATATTAAACATCTAGGAGAAAGAGCACTGAGCCCAGATAATATATGTCGCGTGTAGAAGTACTTCTTACAGTAAACATCTAGAAGGGAGAGCAATAATCCCAGATAGTATGTATCGCGTGTAGAAATACTTCCAATAGTAAACGTCTAGGAGGAGCACTGAGCCCAGATAGTATGTATCACGTACCGGCCGGCAGTATTGTCAGTTTCACTAAGAGCCTGAATATTTACTAGACGGATAATTAACCAGGACTTGGAGTACAAAAGATCTTTTAGGTCGCAATGCGAGGTGGCTAAACGCCCACATGGCCCTACTAAATAAATTTTCTTTGGAAATGACAGATAATTTTTGTACTCTATACGTGAAAATTGAAAATGTTTCTGTATTTTATTTTATTTTATAGTTTTGACAATAAGGTTATGTTTCAATCGGGTAAAAAGCTAATTTTTTTAATTATGCTAAAAATATTAAATTTATAGTGACATTTAATCGTTTTGGTGTTTCAAATGAAAATGGTTAAAATTGTGACGTTTACGTTTTTTATTTTTGTTTTGCGTAAGAGAAAGCAAAATACAAGCTATACATTTTTAACTGGTCCGGAACCAGTTAAAATTTTTGTGGTGAATAAAATACCAAAAATTTAATTTTTTATGCGGTTTTTTATTCGTTTGAAATACAGCAGCCGTAGTAGTGAATAATGAAAGGAGAGACTACCAAATAAAGCATCAAAACTGAAAAACAGTGATTACTGATTAACTTTTTATGCGGTTTCTTATTCGTTGGAAGCACAGACTAAGATCTTTAACAGAAAAGCAAACGTCAAATTTTGTAATAATGGTCAGCAAACATGTGTGTAGTTGACTTCAAAGTGCTTATATGAAAACTGTCGACTCCGTTGGATATATTTACCTAGAATAATCGATTCTGACCCGACAAACACACCCAAATCAATAATTATTTGTTACTTGTTGGGCGTTACACGCCATTAAGGAAGTGTCGCTGCGGTCAATGAATGACATCGGGATTTATCAACTTAAATCATAATGAAACTAAATTAAATTATTGAATAGTTCATAAAGGGAATTCACAGTTGCTTCATCCATTCAATAAGTTAAGCAGCACAAAATAAACAAAAAGCAGGCTGAATGCAAACAAATGTCGGTTGCATTTGTATATACGACCGGCAGCGCGAGTGTAAGTTGATAAGATATTTGTCCTTTAACTATGTACTTATAATGTCCTGTGATTACGAACAATTGAAAGAAATTGTGTTTTTTCATTTATTTCACCAACAATTGGCATGTTTTTTTATTACATCGGAGAGACCAGAGAGATATAAAAAAAACCTTTTGCGTTGTTTCATTTTTTCGGATCGATCCGATAATTTTTTTAGCGTTTTTTTATTATACCCGAAAAATCACAGATTGCTGTTTTTCTATCTGAAATTTATTTCAGATAGTACAGAGAAATACATAGTTTGACGTTCAAAATGGTGAACACTATTAGACTGAGTACTGAGATAACAACAATAGAAAATTCATGTTTTAAAGTCTATTGTAAATAATTTTAATTTTTTTATTAACTGTTTCTAAATCAGACAGATATAAAAAAAACCTTTGCGTTTTTTTATTTTTTCGGATGGATCCGATAATATTTTTTGAGTTTCTTTATTATATCCGATAAATCACAGATTTCTGTTTTTCGATCTGAAATTTGTTTAACATAGTTTGACGTACAAAATGGTGAACACTATAGGCTGAGATTACAACAATGGAAAATTCATTAGTTAAAGTCTATGGTAAACAATTTTAATTAATTTTAGTTAACTGTTTCTTGTTCATAAATGTTTAATTTAATCCATTAGAATGCACTGCTTTGGCTGCAAAACTTAATGTTTGAGCAACTTGCGTTACCAACTACACATCGGCTGAATTCTTGATCGCATATATATAATTACTCTTAAAACCATGCCATGATTGCTTGGATTTTGGAATTTATTTCTATGTAGATTGCATCTCTATTAGAGTAAAAGCACTAAATGTGTGTTGTGTCGAATTATTGAACATTGCAAGACATCAGGTGTATCGACTTTCACAGCTATGAAATATCAAATTGGTAAAAATAAATTATAAAATTGGTGAAATTACGATCGTGGAATAACAATCTCCTTCTTAATCAATTTTAAAACTTATCACTTTGGTCAAATTGCTAACTGTTATTTTTACAACCATAAATCATTTATGCAGGGTAAATGTTTTGTTTTTTCTTGTTGATGAATAAGAACTAAATTAATTGTGATTACTGCATGCATTTAAATATGATTTTCTCACATTAGGTGAACAAAAATAAATAAAACTAAAATTTAAAACAATCTCGTTGATGTTTATTTATTTTGACATTTTTGACATTCATCTGGTACTTTTTCACAGACAATCAAATTAGCTTTGCTTACCAAAATGTGTTTCAAAAGTTTATTTTTATTACAAAGTTATATTTTTCGATTAACCCCCAATATGCCGAAGCTTTGAAAACTCACCAGAACAACTGTTGAATTTCAGCTTCACGAGCATTTTTGGCCGTAAATTCCAGAAATGTTACCAGTTCCAAATAAATTTATTTTTGTAAGATGCAAAATTAATTGTTCGGTTTTTATCTTTACAGATATATACAAATAAAATTCAACATGACCAATACTCTACAATTTAACCTGATGAAACAAAGTGGTGTACTTTATCTAAGTCCTATCAGTTAATCAAACCAAACAATCAATACGACTCTAGGACATTAATAAATTATCATAAACAAAAGTTCGGGTGATAAAGTATGATGCATTAAAGTAGAGATATAATGTTGTTTTATTCGAGCATTATAATTGAGAAGAGAAAGAGAGAATAATTTTATTATTGAAGAGATAAAACTCGTGATGTTACCATATCCCACCATTGGATAGAATCCACTTTATCGATAAAATGTATCGACTTTTCAAAAGAATAATGTATAAACTTGAATCAACTATTTTACTAAAACCACAGAATAATAAACAACCAGAAGCGACATTGCGTGGCCCAAATAATGTTTGCTCCTACCTTATGTTTCTCATGTTAATTTTGAATTTTCGGCCACTGAACGATGAACACTGAAAACCTTACCTTCGCCAAAGCAAGGTTAAAAAATTGAATCGACATTTTTCCATATAAAATCCGCGGTATGTCGCTTCTGGAAATTCTGTGCTAAAACCGTCTGAATTGTACCGACACGTTTCTTTGAATTGCTCATACAATTTGGAGCACATTTGCTAGGTACAATTATTACTAGTTAGACACATAATATAACTTAAAAGGCATAAACTAAGTAATATATAGAAAAAATTTCAAGATATATTCTAAAACCTAATCATGTTTAATAATAAGTTATGAAATTTAGCAAATATACTGTTATTGTCATTACAGCCACTAAAAAAGGAATTCATCACCCAATGCCACTACATAAATAGCCGTGACATCAGTCTAAAAAAGTAAAATCATTAATATAAAGAAGGGAATAAATATTTTTATTTTCCTATGAAACGAACACAAAATCATATGGGATTTTAAAATTCATTATTTTATATCGCCTTTATTTTCTATTTAAACGAACATTTTTATTTATAAATATTAATAATTTGAAATTAAATATATCGAATTGCACGTTGTATACAATTTTAATTGAAATTAATAAAATTTTAATACACAATTTTGCATTTTAGCAAATTGATTTTTTTTTTTTCAAACATCGTCAGGCTTCGTGTTTCTTTAAAAATTTCATTTCGTACTTTCGTAGATTACGATTACGAGATTATTTTATTAATTTATTTCTTTTTTAACTTTAGTACAAATTCGCTCGTCGAAATGAAATGAAGTATGTAGGGATGCTACTCATTTAATTATGTTTTTGTTTACAGGTGATTTTTTTTATGTTAGGAAAATGTTTTTGTTTTCTTGAAAATTGTTTGGCGGCAGAAAGTATTCTTGTTTGCGGAATAAATTTTTATTAATTAATTAAATACAATACCCACGAGATAAGTAAACACTAATAAAGTGAATTTCAATAATTTTGAGGAAATATAATTTGTGATTTGCGGTTTTAAATAAGTTAAATTTTTTTGAGATTCTGAAAATCATAAAACGTTGGTGGAGCATTGTTAACTGTAAGTCAGTGGTTGTAGGCATCAAGAAACGCGAACCAATGCACATCCTTCTTTCTTCAAATCAAAAATGACGAAACGTCAAAAAAATGTCCAATATTTTCTTAATGCTTTGCATTACCCAATATTCCGACTTACAACACATATATGCTCATTGAAGTTCAAATTTGTACTAAACAAAACTACTAAAAGAAATGAAGAAAATGAAATCTTTAAAGGGACACGAAGTATGACGATGTTATGAGAAAAAAATAACTATACAAAAATGCAAAATTAGTTATAAAATGATTATTAATTTTAATCAAAATTGTTCACAAATTGCATTTCGATATATTTAGTATCAAATTATTTATATTTGTAAATAAAAATGTTCATATAAATTGAAAATAAAGGCGATATAAAAAAATGTATTTGAAAATCCCATACGATTTTTTTACGTTTCATAGGAAAATAAAAATCTTTGTTCCCTTATTAATACTACCACACATTTTTGTGTCACGGGTTTTTATGTAGTGGCATTGCATCACCTATAAATTTATTAGCATTGGATATTTGGGAAAATTATTTTTATTTGAAGTTACGTGAATGGTGCTCTAAAATTATACAGTTTTTAGTTGGCCGACGTCGACATTTCCGAAAGTTATACTTATTTCATACTGATTTATTATTTATTTATTTTATATTTTGACAGCAATGCATTTTATTGTTAACTATTAAATAAATTTTAATTAAATTTTTCATGAAACTTAATTACTGCATAATATACAATGTATACATACAATGTATAGGCAATGAAATTGACAGAATTTTGGTTTTAATTTAAGATTTTTTTTTTTTTTTTTGGGATAGAAACATACTTATTTTAAATTACCTCGCCAATACAGTTATTTAAATAAGTACATATGTCTAAATAAATAAGTATAACTTTCGGAAAGGGCCTTAGTTTCAATGTATTCTCTCTGTCAACATTTTATCCTATAAGATATCACACAATCGTCACACTGTTTTTTTAGAGCTAATTAGTAAGAATAACGAAATTTTATTTGAAATTAATTGATTTTTCTACTTCCCCGTGAAATTTTAAAATCAACCTTTGACTTACAATTTTTTTCATTATCGTTACCGACGTGGTAATTCCAAAATTAGTCATTTTCGTAGTACAACTATTGGTTATATAACAACCAATTTTTTCCTCTTGGAAGCCCCACTGTAAATTGGAGTAGATTTCGTACCAGCTCAATCCCATGACAAACAGACACAAATCAAGCTCTTTCCACAAAAATAAATAGAAACAATAAAATACCGTACACACATAATAATATTTTCCAAAAATAAAATGCTACACAGTATAATTTTCTGTCTATGAATTTTACCATAAATACATACAAACAATTGAAAAACTTTATTTTTTTCTTTTCTTTTCTATATATACATATTTTCGAAGAATAGAGAAAACTAAGAATTTTCTATTTATGTTATTATTTGTTATATGTAGCTATAAATTTATTATATTTGTTAATAAATAGTGTGTAGTAATTTTCCGGTTAGTTCTTATAACAAAAAAACCAAAGCAACATTTTCCTTTAATCTATACAATCCGCATTAACGTGTGTACGATAAATCGAATTTATTTTAAAAACATTGGATTGCACTAAACAGTGATTTCACATACGCTTTATAATATTTTTCGACGAAGTAATGAAAATGAAGTAAACAAACAGAAATGACTGAAAACAAACAAAACAAAACTCACACAAATTCAGAACAGAAAAAAAATTCTTTATAGCAGTAGGTACACATACAGAGGTATCAAATTTAGAAATTTTATTTAAAAAAAAAAACAATGTCCTTCGTTCATATATTTTTGTTTTATGGTCTTGTTGATTTGACATAATAATGTAAAAAATAAGTGACGCCCCAAACTACGTAGGGGGCAAATTACATCAAAATTCAATTTCCCGCCGAAATTTTCTTCTCTTTTTCATTCCCTTGTTTCGAACTATGTACTTATGTATATGTTAAAGTTGCATTTTTTAGTTTTGTTTTTTGTAACGCACACCAGTATTATGCTCTCAATTGTGAATATCCTTCAACTGTAATAATTTTTGTTGGTTTCCATGTTGGGCGCCAAAACGTAAGCTTATAAATGGAGTACGTATTCTGTAAATCAGTTGCATATTTAACGTTGCCACTGTCTGTAATTTAGGTTATTACAAGTAATGCATGTAAGTAATTCGTTGCCATTTTTTCATATTATTTTTTAACAACTACAACTATAAAAAAATTAATAACAGATACAATAATTATTACTAATCTAATACTAAAATTGTTGTTACTGCTTTTTGTTGGTTAAATTATTATTTGAAGGTATTTTGTAGTTCAGTAGTGTGCTTACTGCTTAAATTAAAATTAGATTCATTTTCATATTGTAGTTGTATTTATCAACTTTGCTTTGCTGCTTTGTTACAAAAATTCAATTTTAGTAAACTAAAACATGCTGTACACAAAACAATAAGAATTATAAATATTATTTTAGAGAACAGAGTGGAGGAAATATTTGGAACGAGAAGAGACTGGAAATTAATCGGACAAAACTACATACATACTAGGTATATGTTATTCTTACGGATTTTGAATTATAATTGATTAATTTTGTACGGTCGCATGAAACAAGTACCTCTTAGGGTCTGACAACTTATTTTTGATGAAGCTAGATTGTTGATTTGAAATGAAATAATGAAAAATCAGACGAGTCAGCCTTTTTTGAAGTAATCCGGAAATTCATTTAACAGTTGTCAATAGCTTTCCAAGTTGCATTTGTATGTTGAGGTCCACTGAGTGTACAACAATAATGTATCCTGGCAGCCACGTTCCAGAAAGGCATTTTTCTAATATTCTAATAAAGTACCCAATCATCGGCAGATCTCACATCTATAATTCTAAAAGGTAATATTTTAGGGTCGGAACATTATATTTAGATGAAATGCACGATACCTTTACATTAGAATTAGTTTTGAAACCCTTGGTTGGTTAGTGATTTTGTTAATCGGGTTTACAAAAATATTGATTTTTGTTTGTTCATGATGTAATTTGAACATTTTTTAAGTGCTTTTACCCTTTTACATTATTAGATTACAAATAACTTACCCAGGTGTGTGTATACGTTTTTTCCGTGTTTTTGGTAAAAAAAAACAATTTTCAAGGGAAATTAATTTTCTTTTATTCAAAATATTGGCTTCTACACATTTCGCCCATCTTTCAGGTAATTTATGAATACCATGCCAGAAAACTGCTTGTTCCTTGCTGAAATGCTGCTCTGCGAACGCGTGTCCCATTGATGCGAAGAGGTGATAGTCAGATGGCGCCAGGTCTAGGAAGTACGGCGGATGCGATAGGATACCCCATCCAAGAACAAGCATGATCTCAATGATTTAAGAGCTATAGCATTATTCAATAAAAATAAGGTACCTGATAAATAGTAAACGAAAAGTGAATCGAAAAATAATAAAATGTAATTTGAATAAAAAACCACCAAGTTTACCATTGTGACGTTTACTCATTATCTTATTTTTTCCAGAATAAGTGTGCAAAATTTGTTTGACGAACCAATTCCGGAGGCGATATGTCGTTGACTTAAAATTTGAGTAATATCAATGATCCTTTTGAACCTTATTCATCACCGGCTCCTCCAAATGTGGATCCAGGTTTTATACCATCCAATTTTACTGAAGCTTAGACTTTTTTACAGCCAAATTATTTTTTATTCGCTTTTTACTCTCATTTTCAACAAGCACCTATGCGAACTCCGCCAGGAATCCATTTTGAACCGCCAAATTTTGTTAATGCGTAACCAGAATTAAATATTGGGGTCGGTCCATCTTTAATGAAAAATTTATTGTGGATGCCAGATTATAGAAATCAAGGATAGGTGCCATTTATTAATCAACCTACTGCTCTCGCATCAGTCCTCAGATCTCAAAATACTCCAGTTTATAAATGAAAAATTACATTTGATGGATCACCTTCCGAGACATAGCAGTGGGAAAATTTATTTTACAACCTTTTATAATTTTTGACATGAACACTGATTGTCTTCCCGTCTATTTGTTTTCACTTCTTTGAGGTCGTCCTGGAGCTGACATTTTGTGCTCATATCAGTATCATGGAACAATTTAATATGTTTAATTATGACGGATCCTCAAATGACCTGTCGAGGATTCGTTATTGGAGGGTATTTCGTTCAAAACAAGTTAAATTAAATTCAACATTTAAGGGGAACGAGGAATTTCTGTTTTAGATATAGTTTGTAACGGCGCGGCGTCCGCGATTGTCATCGTTTCTAACCAAAACGAATGTTTAGTCAATTATCTCTTTTTTATTTAATGGTAATTTTTGTTTTGATTTAATAATCGCTGCCAAAATTATAAACGCGTGGGGATCGCGTCTTAGTGAAATAGTATATCAATAGTATAAATTTCACAGAAACCAAAGAAGAAGAAAACAACGAAAACGAAGGAGAAAATTACGTTTTTTTCAAGAAATAGCCGGGATACAGAAGACGAACAATAAACACCATCAACAAACAACAGCTCCCATACATCACAATTCATATAAAAAACCAACCAATACACTTACTCATTGATACGGCAGCAGACGAGTCATATATAGACCCAAAATTAATAAAAATAGAAAAAATTCAACATATTCAACCAATAAAATCCAAACAATAGGATGATCTATATTAATAGACCAAACAATCACATTGAATGCCCTTATAGAATTTAGAACAAGCCAAAAATTCACATTTTACCTATAAAAATTCCACGATACATTTGACGGACTAATTGGTACAAATATCATGACACAATTGGGAATAATAATAAATTTCAAAACTAATATTTCCAACGCATAAAATTGCAACAAAATATTTCAAAGCAGGCAGCACATACACTGCACAAGAGGATTACCATCAAACCAAATGGAGGAGCTAATTCAAAAATATCAAACATTATTTGACATAACGTCAACTCTACCATACAATGGAGATATAATGCATACCATAGAACTTAACAATGATAAACCAATCCACAAAAAATAATACAGATACCCCAACTCTCAAATCATAGAAATAAACGACAGATCAAAGAACTATTAGAAAACGATACAATACAAGAAAAGCCCATGGAATTCACCAATCATTATTGTTAACAAAAAGTTGACGACTCAAGGAAAAAGAAATTTTGAATGGTCATAGACTACAGAGAACTAAACACCAAAATAATAGACGATAAATTTCCTGTGCCAAACATCGAAGAACTATTGGACCAACTACATGGATGCCGGTACTTTTCAGTCATAGATTTGAAATCCGGATTTCGTCAGGTAAAAATGAACCCCACATACGTCGAGAAGACAGCATTTTCAATTTTAGGAAATCACTATGAAAAAGAATGCGTTTCTGGTAATTACCTCCCGTCCACGTTCTTACGTCTCATGAACAGAACATTGCATAAATATGTATATCGGGAAAAACTGCCTGTGCTACATGCATGGATGATATCACCATCTACAGCATCACGAAAGAAGATCATATGGAACACATAGAGGAAATATTCAAAACTCTTATCAAATCAAACATACGAATTCAGTTAGACAAATGCAAATTTGTCCAAAGCCAAATAACACTTTTAAGGCACACTGTTAATAGGCAAGGAATTCAACCAGACCCGCAGAAAATTAATACAATACAAAAACTACAAATCCCAAAAACTAGAAAACAAATAAAACAGTTTCTAGGTCTCATCGGATATTATAGAAAATTTGTGAAAAGCTTTGCAGCAATCACGAAACCTGAAAATAATGAATACCGAAAATGTTGTGATAGGTGTAAAACAATGTTAGCCTCAAAACCAATACTTACCCAGATTTCTCAAGAACTTTTAGACTAGCAACAGATGCGTCTGATTACGCCGTCGGAGCGGTTCTATCACATAATGATACGGGCAACCCTATAGCATACGCGAGCAGAACTTTGACTGAAACTGAAACCAGGTACGACGCCACAAACAAAGAAATACTAGCCATAGTACGGGCCTGTAAACACTTTAGGCCATACTTGTATGGGAAATCATTCGAAATTTTCACAGATCATAAACCATTAGAATGGTAGATGACCATAAGAGATCCTTCATCCAAATTAATCCGTTGGAGACTAAAATTATCAGAATTTGAATTTAACATAAATTACAAAACAGGAACCGCGAACAATAATGCCGACGCATTATCTAGATTGGAAATTAACAATACCGAAACAGAAATGACATTACCTATTATATACACACCGTTCGATGACTTTAACCTACAGGTAATATTTAGATTAGGCAAACAGGACAAAAGGAACAGACCCAACCGACATTTAGAGAAAACAGAAAACAAAGTAAAATACATATACGAAAAGGAGGATAATAGGAAATCTGGCTATGAAACATAAAGGAAACATGGCAGTTCAAAGCAACGACCAAATAGCTCAAGCAATAGCAAGGTGGAAAATGACAGCGAAAATTGGAGAAAAACCAAACATTTGTAGAATACATGAGACAACATTAACAGTTATAATACCACCTCAAGAACTCATACCTGAAACAATTGACGTACCACAAGGAATAGAAACACCACTACGAGAAGATACAGAAGACCAACAGACAGAAATCTCGCCAGTACCACCAATGCAGGAAGAAAACCCACGAGAATTAACAAACCAACAACAAAATATAACAAACCCTTTACAGCAAATGGAAATAATCATGGAAACACATAATAAAAATCATCAAGGAATATCAGAAAACTACGCGCAAATTAAAAAACAATATAAATTCGCTAACCGAAAGGAAATGATAGCCGCCTACATAAACAAATTCAATATGTGCAATAAAACAAAGTATGACAGAAATCCTTTGAAAAAACAACAACAACTCACAATAACACCTAAAAAACCTAACGAGAGAATCCACATAGATACATTCTCTCTCAGATCGAAACAATTCCTAACGATGATCGATGGATTTTCTAGATTTGCATCAGCCTATGAGCTTCCATCAAGAGAAACAATAAAAATAATAAACGTTCTTAAAAAACATTTCTCGCAAGCGGAAATACCCGAAACACTCATATCAGATAGTTCAACAGAAGTTACATCTGAAAATTTTAGAAAATTCACACAAACATATAATTTTGAAGATCACACAACAACACCAAAATCAAGTACAGGAAATGCAATAGTTGAAAGATTGCATTCAATGTTAACAGAACTGATCAGAATAAAATTCGATGAAAATAGAAAAATTAAAACCGACGACCTAATGACGGAAGTCATAATGGCATATAATAATTCAATACACTCAGTAACCGAACTAGCACCTATTGAACTACAACGAGCACATCTAATAATGAAAAAGATCCCAGAAACTTCGCAAGAACTATCCAATCGGAATATAACATTAAGACAACCGAGATCACAAATAAAGAGTAAAACAGACAGAAAAAAGAACAATAAAAATCAACGCAAATAGAGAGCAACTCCCAATTCCACCAGTAAATACAACAGTTTACGAAAGAATTCATACAAGGGACAAAACAGTACCCATATACATACATAGAACACGAAATCATAAAGAATAATAATGGTCCCACAGCTATAACAAACAAGAGAACAATACACAAGAAAAACATTAAACGGCATTCTTTAATTGCCAGGCCATCGCATCAATAGAAATAGAAGACTTCACAGAAAATAAAAGAGTGTTACCAATTTTTTCTTTTTTTTTCCCGCTGGCGCTACATCCCATAGAGGGATTTGGCCGCTTCATTTTTTGAAGTTTCGTAATCATTTTGTTAACGGATAATGAGTGATTAAATCATTGATCCTACCCTTAACCAGCGGTGATTTTTTCATCACCCGCCGGGAATCGAACCCGGGACCTCCGGAGCGTAAAGCAAGTATGCTAACCACTGTGCCACCGGGGCTATACCAATAATATTGGGAAATACCAGAATGTTGGAAGGCACCACTCAATTTCTACATGTGATAAATACATCAACATATTTACCAATAGCAGATCAAAATAATAATAACCTTATATGTAGCAATCCAGAAAAAAATCGAGCACCAAAATAACACTAAAAGTTGTAAAACTATTTACACAACGCATTAGAACACTAGCTAAAGAAAGCGTAACTTTAATAAAAACAATTGAAATGTTGAAACCCAAAATAAGAAAAACCAGAAGGATACACATAATATTTGGTAACGTCATAGAAGCAGACATGAATCAAATAAATGCAGCCTTAAAGCAAATAAATCCAACGAAAATCTACTCATAGGAAAAATAAATGAACAAATAGAAATCAACAAAGGAATGATAAACCGATTCAGAGAAGTAGAAAATTATATACACGGAGAAGAAAAAACCTTAAGGGCCAAATACAAGAAAACACGTCATCGAATTTTTATCTAAGACACATATATTAAATATTTTTACTAACGATAGATGGAGTTATATACACTAAATTAAAAAAAATATGCAAAACGATTTTCTCTTTTACGGCTAGTTATTTTATTATATACATAAAAAATAAAAACGAAAAACCCAAACAAAGTTGTAAATGCTTCGTGTTTTTGTCGAATCTACATTTGCTTATTTCTTTTGACTTTCATTAATGTAAGGGAAGAAAATATGAATGAAACATTCAACGGCAATAAAAATTTTACCAAACATATGCAATTATGCATGTATAAAAAATAATAAACACATACAAATAAGTCTCATAAATTTTAATTTTTTTTATGGGATATTTTGGTTTCGTCTATAATTCTGCGGTAACAAGGCATAACGTAATAACTCGAGTTATTCCATATTACATTTTATTTCAAATTTGAAATCTCCATATTCGAATTCATATCACATCAATTTTTTGTGATAATTTAGGTCCAGCAACTACAAACAACCGTAATAATCATTTAAAAAAGCAAAAATTCAAAAAACTCATATGATTTTGAGTATTAATCTATGATTTTTTTGAGTAGACAGTTGAAGGAGATACTGAGAACTGAGAAGTTTCTGCAGCATATTTTGATAAAAAAATCGGAATTCCAGGTTATTCGTAAAAGGATGTTTTTCTTTAATTGCCACTTTGCCGGTATATTCGTCATAGACAAGGAATTTTATTATTTTTATTTCGCAGCCTTTAGTGGATGCAAGCCTTTTCGTATAATCAATCCAAGACATGGATATTTTTGATAAATGAATTCACCGCATTTCGCTACTTCTATATTATTTTCTTTCGAAAATTGCTGTATCGCATTTTTTTCTTTTTCCATCCCGTATATTGTTGACTTAGAATAAATAACAGTAGTAAAGTTTCTATTGCGGCATATTTCTCCAAATTTTGTAGCAGTTGAACGACTCATACGCACTTGAAACTATTTCGCTTCATTGAACTGGTTTATAGTTGACCTTTCAATTCTGTGATGTTCAGCAGCTTCCGTTTTCAATTTTTTCAAAAAATCATTTCTAAGTTCGGTATACTCTTCAGGTGACTTATCCAAATTTTGACAGGCTTGATTTCCATATTCAGAGTCTTCTCCAAAAACTTTAATTTTCTCTTTGTCGTTTTGGTTGATTTGTGGTGGCTCTTTTATTTAGTAGTAATCGTCGTGTATGATTGCCCACGGGAAAAATTAATTCTTTGGTCACCAACAGATTTTGCGACAATTGCATTCAAACCTTCTACGGCATTTGCGTCGACATCGTACACAAGGCTTTTAGCGTGGTATTTTAATCGCTTAAATAATTCACTAAATGCTTTGAATAATTCATTTTCCATAAATCTTTGATTTATTTCAGGTATTTCGTATCGTTGACGGTTACAGAAAATGAGGCACATTTCCTATGGTCTTGAAAACCGTGGAATGGGATATTTCCAATGTCAAGCGCAAGTTCCTCAATTTTTTCTATGGAAGAGAATTTTTAGAAAATTTCCTTTTTTTAATTGCGCAGATTATGTCTTTGGAACATCGATTAATTTGATTTCGTAATAGTTTTCGTTGAATTATAGATTAGTGCGATTAGTACATAGTTCCTTTGCGTGTTTCCGAAAATTACGAAGTAAATGATTGCGACATTTAATTTTCTCTAAGTGTGCATTTGCGTATGGTTTAGCCTAGTATTCGCAAGTAGTTGGTTATTAGCGTGCCAATAAAATTATTTTTTTAAATAACTGATTTTTCTGCGTGCCAAACCAAATCCGTAAAATATAATTTTTTAAATATAATATTAAGGACCAGTCAAAATCTTGTCCATAATACACCAGAGTTCTACTTTAATTTTTTTAATGCAAAATTAAATAGGAGGAGGGCGAATAAAATAGCTTAAGACGCAATTTGTTTTCTCGAAATCGGTACCAATAAGTTATCCCGAGATAATTGCCTTAGGCCGTTCTATTCTTTTCTGATGGTTATCTGTAAAAATACTAGCCCGCAAGGGGAATAAAACTCTTTTATTTATACAGTTCAACGTTATCAAATGATGTGCTAAAATTCTGTTACATGATAATCTGGCATTGTCAACTTGGTCAAATAGATTTTAATTGAGGAAGAAAAACGATTCTGAATTTTAGATTTTAGAAGTTTTTCATTCTAGAAGGGTGACAATCTCCAATGACTGCCCCTTTTTCGCCACTAATACTAACGCAAAAAAGTTTCTTAATTCTCGTAATTCTCTTCTTTACTAAACAAACCCTGAACTAAAATTAGAAGCCTACGAATAAAACATTGCTAAACTCGCACATTTTGAAACATGTAAATATATGTATGTAGCATGTAGGTATCTAACAAAAATCGTTTGGAATGTTGCAAATATTTATCACCTAGTAAAATTTACTTTCGAACTTCCTTTTAAACACCTAGTAATTTACTTCCGTATTTGTCGAAAATACTTGACATTCATTCCAATTCATTTGTTTCGTGTTTTCCTATTTCTCCAGCATTTCAATAGTTAGGCTTTATCAAAATTCTAAAAACGTTTTCATTTTTTTGTAAAAATTAATTCGATTTTTGAGTACTCTAAAATTAGTTGGCGTGCCAGGCCAATTTTTAAACGTGCCAAATTTGGCATGCGTGCCACGTATTTGCGATCACTGGCTTTAGCCTCTAAAACTTTTACGTATACGCTGGCATCGCCATCTGCAATTATTTTGTTGTAGCGCATACCATACAGTTCTTCTCTTTTTCTAAAACCTTCTACTAAAGCATCCCGTTCCATTCCAGTTGATGGGCCAGCATAGTTCGAATTGCATTCATGATGTTCAGGTTTAGCTTTTTACAATTCTGCTCTGTGACAAAGAATGCAATATTTATTACGAAGGGAACTCCTTATGACCGACCTTCTTTGTAGATTGAGCAATAATTGTTCCGACACCAGAAAGTGAGGTATAATTACTATTGTGTCCGTATACCATCGAAATCTACGCTTTTTTCTTCAATTGCTATTTGTTTTGCTTTTTCATCGCAGCTTTAAACATTTCTCGGTCGCAACCTTTTTGAATGTCACGTTAAACTTGTTTTTGTAATTTATTGAATGTATTTGGTGCCAAATATAGTATGTCAATGACACCAACAAATTCTTCTATTTGTCAATATCCAATATCGGTTGAAAAGCCAGCTAAAACACTTTGATAATTTATTGAGTTTTGATGTGGTTTCTTTTCGTTGAGATCTTCAGACGAAATATTTTGAATTATATGGCACATGTTACATTTAAAATAAAATTTGGAATTTAATCCGATTCTGCGCTCGCTTATAAACTTTAAATTCAGTAGGAAGCATCCGAAAGCCATATTGTGATTGCTAACTTTTATTAGTTCGTTGAAAAAATATTGCATACCTAATATGCGTTTGCCATTTAATGTAGGTACGTTATCCTCTTGAGCATTTTTTTCAGCTGTTTCAAATTCAATAATGAAATTTCTACCATTCAAATCAGGTTTTTGTTCAGGAAAAGGTTCAAATGTTGAATTTGCATCTGATAAATCATGGCATTCCTTTTTATTTTGATCAGATAAAACAAGCATACTCTGATTTTCATCCAGTTCCCTGATATGTTGCGTTTTAAATTCAATTAGTTTGTTAGCAAAACACCCACTGTAATAAGTCAAAAGAATGATGGTTTATGTGTTTTTGGAATTTTGGAAATATAATTGGTGTATTCATTTTTAATTTTTATCGTGTTCCTTATGCAAAGAAATCGGGCACATATATTTTAAGCGTTTTAAGCTTCAGTTGTCTTATTATGCGGCATTGAAGGTTTTGCATTTCAATTTTTTTTAGTTCTAGTAGTCACGGGCAACAAATGGAGATCCCTACTAAATCTCGCATTACAAAATATTGCATTACATAATCTTGTTAAAAAAAAAATCGCAAACAAAGTCTCGCATTATAAAATGTCGCATTTACAAAATCTTCCTATATAAAATGTTGCGTATATAGTAAAATTGGTTGCAACATAATTCTTAGAGATGGGTAATTAGGTTAAATGCACAAAATTTATTAAAAACGATGTTGCAAACTATTTCAATATAATACATTATGTACATATGTATGAAATAAAGAACATAACGTAATTTCACTTAGTTTAATTTAGGGTATTAGAAATTTGCATTGCTACGAGTAATTTTACTTATAATAATCTAGAATGAATTTAGCAAATCGCAATTCGCAAGTCGAAAAATATAATAACTAGACCGGTTTTACCAAGAAAATTTTAATTTCAAATTTAATGTCCTTTCGACATTTCTGTAATATATTTTCTCGACATATACATGTAACAATTACAGTTTATTAATTCAACCAAACATGCTGGCCGAACTAGGCCGTAAACATCCACAAAGGTATATTCACTGGCAAGTTTGAACCCCCTTCCAAATGGTGGTACCTATATTTAAAAAATATATGAAATCGAGTGATTCCATTTACTTAGATAAAACTCCTAATTGATTAATTTAATATTTTTAAGGCCCTTCTAAAATAGTGTTAGCTGAAAAAATATCGGTTTTAGAACAGAAACCAGATCCATAGCGCGTGACCACTAAAACTAAAAAAATTAAAATGGAAAAGCAGTTCCACCTTCAATGCCCTATAACAGAACAACCGAAGTCCAGTCCACCAATCTCTTGATCGAACGATCTCAAATTGCATAAAAATTATAAAACACAATAAAACATCGAAACACAATCTACCACTTTACACTTGCTTTCTTGCATTACGGTTCTCACTTCGTTCCCTTCCTCTGTACCTACAAACTGATTTCCAAGGTCATATTTTTGTAATTCTTTTTTCAACAATTTTTTTTTGTGATTCTCTACACTAACACAAACAAAAAAGAAATATAAAATATTTTAAGGTCGCATACTCGCATTGATTATTTCGTTTACAATTTTACTAGTTTAAATTTGTCTTTGCTTACGTTCAAATGTCTTTTACTTTTATAGTATTATAACATTAATTCTAAAAATCGAAAGTATAGTCTATAGTGGCACACGGTCCAATCGTTAGCATAAAGATGTAGCATTACCTAATTAAATTATATATAATTGCCGTCTTACTTTGGAATTTTACAACAACAATGCCGTATATTTTCATTCAGGAATGAATAGTTTCAAACCAAGTTTTTGTTGGTATAGAATTATTCTAGTAATAATTTTAAATTTTTTTTTTTTTTTTATTTAACTTTTAATGTCAATTGATAAAAGTAAACAGAAAATTATTGTCGGTTTTTATTTTGAGCATAATTTGCATTTTTATTTACCAATGACTAATTCTGTGACCAAAGTAAGACGGCAAATATATAACCTAATTTCTGACTTATAATATTTCCAGAGAATACTTGCGATTTATAGTACAGATACTTACTCTTCTAAAAAGATACTTTACTCGATACGCTCTCAGCATTTCTCATTATATGTTTATTTAATATATACGCACAAAACAATGCCTAACAAGAAGGAATAATTTGTTAATCGACATTAGAATCGAAAGATTGTTAACACAACAATGAAAATATGTTAAACTAGTTTGGACGACATCGAACCTACTGAACAACCATGTGATGGGTGTAAGTAAAACTCAAAATTAATTGATTAGTACAATTTCAAAAAAAATTCTTTATTTTTATGTTTTAATATTACATTGCGCCTTCATTATTAAAATAATCTGTTAATTCTTTTCTGACAAGTTCGCCAGCTTTAGAATTTTTTGAATTCAAACGGGCGCCTGCTGTGTTCTGTTGAGGCGTTCCAAAACAAGGGTTTCATCTCGATACCACCGGCTGTTGGTAATTAAAAAATTATGAAGAACGCAACAATATTGAACGATTTTTTCACCTTATCTTCATATAGATTTATTGGTTTTTGGAATATTTGAAATCTATTGCTTAAAATTCCAAATGATCGTTCAATATTTTGGCGAGCTCTACTTAATCTTCAATTTCAATGATTTTCTTTATTTTTTTTATAAGAAAAACACAACCATTTAAAATATGGCGGAAACACTTGAATTAAAAAAACATTTTTGGACACAAACTTTATTTTCACTGGTTTTTCATTTAAAAAAAAAAAGCAACAAAAACAGCGTTTTGTTTATTAGAAAATAAACTTTAACAAATAAATGGAACACAAATTTTTGTTATTTGTTAGCTAAGTAGCTATGCATTTTTTTTATAAAAAACAGAGCCAACATGATGATGGCGACATCACTTTATTATTAAAAATAAAATTTACTATTGACGATTGTAAAAGTACGAAATGCGCCTCTAGCGGAACAAAACATAATTGGCCCAACACCGAAATGTGACGTTTGAATTTATGACAATTTGTCAGTTTATTTTTGTTTTGTTTTGAAGCACAATATTCATCCAAAATCAGGTAAGATTTCTTATTAACAATAAATTTTAAAAATGGAAATGTTCCAAAAATATATTAAGTTGAGGCATACATTTTATGAAGAACGCAAAAACCGTAAAAAATAACAGATACAATTTAATAACAAATGATGACTTATTTCTCAATGCCTGTTTGATTATTATTTATTTACTATAAATGCCAAAAAACTGCGTTGGCCCAGTTAAATAAAAATCCACTAGATGGAATCCGAGACGCTCCAATCGTCAATACGCTACGATGTATAGTAGTATTCAAATCTCGCTGGAATTCTGACAGTTCTCGCGCAGAAATAATATGGCGGATACACAGTGATGTACTATTTTGGCTTAATTGTTTACATTTTTATGTTGTATTTGTACTTCAGTTTTTAGGTTAGGTTTTTATTTATTTCATTTTATTTTATTATTTATATGTTATAAAAGGTTTTGAATCACAAAATGTTTTTATAATTTTATTTTAAAAGAATCACTTATACTTTTGAAATCGGTAATCTAAGAATTAATGCAATTTAATAATTTTTTTATGTTGTTGTGGTTTTGATCTTTATGACTGGCATTTGGTTATTTATTTTCCTTAGTCCGTCCGAAAATTAAATGTTGACGTTGTTTCCATAGGTGTGCAATATTTTTTTACACCTATTAATTTTCACATGAAATATGATTGTAATAACATAAAATCATAAATATTTTGAATGTTTTGTTTATTAAAACTGAAATATAATACATTTGAATGATTATTTATTATTTTATTTAGGTTTACTATCTAATATAAATGCGAGCCATCAAAATTTTTATAAATTTTTATTCTACATCACTGGAAGCTGCGCAGAACAATTTAAAAAAAAAATTTTTTAAGATCTGAATAGGACTATACGAAATATGTTTACACATACATAGACAAATAATTCAAAAGAATCACGTTTCAAGAAAGCAAGTGTAAAATGAAATTGATTTCTTGAAAGCAGAGAAACGTAATGCAAGAAAGCAAGTGTAAAATGGACCAATACATATAATTTTTCCTTTCCAAAAATTTTTCATAAACGATCTAATTTTTTTTGTATGGCTCGAATGTTTTACGAAAAATGTAGATATGTATGTATAATGATTTATTTATTTTTGTTTCAAAACAATAAAAAAAATATATATGTACATATTTGTGTTGTTGTAAATACAATAAAATTAATAAATATAAAAACTTTGAGTGAGAAGAGTAAAATAATAGTATGTAATTGAAGTGAGCAAGAAGAGTAAAACAAAAATTATATTGGATAGACGAAAAAATGGTTTAGCAAACTTCGTTTTTACTACATATACAAAATAAACTGCCATCTAATAAGAGTTTACAGAACTAAACAAAAAGAGATGAGGTAAAATTTTATCTTAGACGCAATTGACATTAATAATCAAAATAAACGATTTTATTAATTTTTTGCAATTTTCTCGATTAATAATTAAAAACTCGAAAAAAGCCACCGTGAATAAATTCAGTTTTATCTTCTGCGCATTTTGATATAAAAAAATCTTAGTTTCATCGGCTGGTGTTTGAGAAAAGGTACATTTTCGATGCCAAATTTGGCCAAAACTGGTCATAATTAAAATCAAATAGCAGGAAAACTAAGCGGAAAATTCGGAAAAGCCACCGTGATTAACTAAATAAAACCTCAAAGAATATTTTAATATATGGTTTGCGCTGATACGATCAGTCATTCTCTAGAAAAGGTACACTTTCTTCAACCAGTTTTTGCATTTTTCGTGTATTGGGCCCTTAACAGAAAACCTAAATCCAGTTAACAGAAAGCTTGGCGAAATAGACTTGTTTATCAAGGAAGAAAGCAACTTTGTATACGAAAACTTAGAATCTCAAGGCATTCCAATCGAATCTGAACATGAACTATATAAATTTTTAAATATAAAGGCGTATTACAAAAATCCTTCGGTCGTATTCTCAATAATAATTCCCAAATATTCTAACATAACTTTCAAAAATATAAAAATATTCTCCCTCACTATAAACAACACCTACACGATCCAAATCCCCTCAAAATTCATCCATATACATGAGAAAATTGCAAGGTATTCTGATGAGAATTGCCACAAAATTGATGACATATACTTTTCAATGAGAATGAGGTATGTAAAACCCAAGACAACTGCACCAGCAAAATAATTACAAACGAACCTGCAATATATGGCCTGACAGAAGGAAACATTCAAACATACATACAATAATTCCAACAGGAATTCATAATCGTAAACCAGCAAATACTGCCAGAATTTAAAACAGATTGTAATCATCAAACAAACAAACTTTTACCAAAACAATGCATAGTAAAAATCAGAAACTGAACAATCACAATCAATAACATTACGTACATATATACAAGCAAAAGCAAAGAATTTATCAGCACATACAGTTACATAACTTATAATGAAATGAAAGTAGAAAACAAATCCAAGGAGCTCAGTCAAAACAAGTTATCAGAGTTAAGTGGTAACCATAGATAAATTATAAAAACTTATAAACTTAAATTAAGAAAAATTAAGAATACGGTAAATGGCATTTATGTATTCACCCATGGAAAGCTTAAATTAACTTAAAAATTCCATCGAAGTTTCGTCAAATTTTATCTGTCACTTAAAAAAACTTATGAATGCGAAATTTTCCGTCCAAACTTAAAAAAAATTTAAACAAGACGTCAAAAACATTGTTTTCCTTTGTGCAAAAATGGAAATTCTAAATTTATCTTTTAAATTTCATATTCTCACTGAAGTCTTTTATTTTATTTTTAATTTGGCAACATTTGTGACCTACAAAAATGATTAAAGCACAAATTGATCCTACTAAAAACTAAAATGCTATTTCTATAGAGATACTATTTCCTAAAATTTACACGAACGTCTCATGGAATACCCCAAAAATACAAATACCCTAAAATAAAAATTATAAATACGAAAATCGCTGTCATTTACTTAAAGAATTTTAATTTCTCTATGGCTGAAATGTCAAAAAAAACTTAAAAAAAATTGGATTCGTTGAAATTCTTAATTTTTTTAAAGTTTATAATTTCCCACTGGTTGGCCCTTTAACCCTCAACAACATGGACACATTGTCATATGTTCACCAACATACAATACCACAAAACCAACCCTACTCCACTTGGAGTATAACAACGATAATAATCATCGGAATAATTGTGTATCTCTGTATATTAAGGTACTGCCCGTCATATACACCATGTCAATGGTACAAAAAAGTATCACAAGCTCCAGACATTGAATTCATCGAAGGTATTGCAGCCCAAGCATCTGCCCCATTCAAAGAAGTCAATTTTGTCAGGGATGACAAAAATCTTCAGCCGGAGGACTTACATCAAAATACATCATCACTAGGCTTGCCACCCGTCCTCCTTTGTGGAGGACAGTCCTCCTTTTGAAAGAAGTTTCCTCCATCCTCCCCGGAGACAAAAATGTCCTCCACATTAAAATATAATTTTAAATTCCTTTTTTAAACAATTTTGGAAGGAATTAAAAAATTCAATTTGTTTCCGGAAGTTATACTGATTATTTGCTTACATTACAGGAACTAAAATTATGTCTAGACTTTTATAAAAGAACTATGAAGTAAGATGTTTCCGAAACTTCAAGTAGATATGCTGATTGTACGTAGAGATTATATACTCATATTATCAAAATTTATCCTGAAATACCTTTTTAATTTGAAATGTCCCGGCTCGCTCAAGAATAAATAAAACTCGAGAAGTTTCCTGTTTAAATTATATTTTACGGTGAATATATTATAATTTTAAAACTAAGTTTCGCTACGAAATTCCAGCAATACGAAATTCTAAAATTTGTTAGAACATTCTGTAATTCTAGAAAAGCTGAAGATGATAAAATTTTGTAAGCCAGAATTAAAATTTTAAAATTTAGAATTTACGCAGCAGAATTTTGATAGTATGAATAAATAGTTCCTGACTCCGACTCCGCATTTTATATTATTCTTTCACTCCTAAAGTAAACTTTACCTTAGTTACAAAAAGACTCCACTCAGTATATTATTCACCCCCAGCCAATTTTATAAAGAATTGCGATGCGTAATGTTTCACTTATAGGAAAAAAACTCAAATATCTTTGCAACAGAAATAAAATCATCGTTAGCACATAGAAAAATGTTTCTGCTTGATAGCGAGATGTTATTGGCTAGAAATTATGTCATCTCCAAGGTTAGAGTATTATTAAGTGATGAATAACAGTATAGAGGCAAGCCATAATCTTCATCTTTTAGCCACCAAGAAAATCCTGATGAACAATTAGAAGAAAACATGAATCCGAAAAATTTCTAGATAACCATAGGGAATCGAAACGACTTCGAGTTACAAAAATTATGGATTAAATTTTTTGATAGCTTGGAGCAAGTGGTCAAAATGAACCCAAATTTTTGTTATGTTTAAATTATGTTCTAAAGAAAGAATTTAATTTCGAGCAGTATCATGAATTTTATAACAATTAGATTGCATGTAGAAGTTGGAGTCGGAGTCGGATAGTCAATTTTTAATACATAAAGTCGAAGAATTATTTTACCGACTCTACAGCCCTGCCGGAAACATTAATTCGCTATATTATAATTTCTTTGCAATAAATCTATGAAAATGCAAACTTTTCTTAGTTTACTTCCTTATAAATCATTTGGTTGGGCATAGTACTTTTCCGTATCAAAATTTTCATTTTACCGAATGAAAATTTCCTTATAGTAAAAATTTCGTTAAACTAATAATTTGTAACATACAATGAATTTAAAATTAAACAAAATAATTTTTGTTGGATATCCTCCACTGAACTTTTTAAATGGTGGCAAGCCTAATCATCACCATCATTACTTCCAAGATTACCAAAATATTCGGTGTGTGAATTAATTCTTAGACTCGACATTTAGATGTCGCTACGTGAGATTGCGTATAGTTTGACAATCAATTCCAATTGCATTTTGTAGCTGTCACGATTGTCAATCTAATTCAGAGCAGAAAGTGTTATTTTTTATATTACGTCATTTTTTTGTAATCGATTTAAAATGGATCGTGATAAGTTGTTTTTTCGAGGGGTTCTTCTTTTCTTTTTTGATTCCAAGAAAACTGCCGCTGAAGCTCACCGATTGCTTTCTGATACTTATGGTAATCAAGCTCCATCGAGAGCAAGCTGTTTCAATTGATTTCATCGATTCCAAAGTGGTGATTTTGACTTGACAGACAAAGAACGGCCAGGTCAGCCAAAAAAGTTTGAAGATGCCGAATTATAAACATTATTGGATGAAAATGCATGTCAAACGCAAAAAGAACTTGCAATGCAGTTAAACATTGACCGATCAACCATTTCTGATCGTTTGCACGCAATGGGAAAGATTCGAAAGCTAGGAAGATGGGTCCCACATCAACTGTCCGAAAATCAATTGAGAGCACGAATTGAAGCATGCAAACAAATCTTGCTGAGTACGAAAAACATAGTTTTTTGCATCAAATTGTTACTGGCGATGAAAAGTGGGTCTATTACGACAACCCCAAACGTAAAGCAGCTTACGTCGATCCAGGCCAAGCAGGACCATCGCAGCCAAAACGAGATATTCATTGCGATAAGGTTATGCTGAGTATTTGGTGGGACCAGAAAGGTGTGGTATTTTATGAGCTGTTAAATCCAAATGAAACGTTTACAGGTGATCGCTACCGAAGCCAACTGGACAATTTGGCACGTGCATTAGACGAAAAACGGCCAGCAATAGCGAACAAAAGCTATAAAGTTTTGTTTCATGATGACAATGCCAGACCACATCGTGGAAAAACCGCTCAAAACAACGTAGAGCAACTCGGTTGGGATCGGCTTAAACAACCTGCGTATTCTCCAGACCTTGCACCTTCCGACTACCATTTGTTTCGATCAATGCAAATAGGCCTGGCTGACGTACGCTTCCGAAACGCTGGAGAAGTGCGAAATTGGATCGATGGCTGGATAGCTGGGAAAGTTGAAGGTTTCTTCAAACGAGGAATCCACAAACTTCCCAGGAGATGGCAGGAAGTCATAGCTAACGATGGCGAATATATTGGATAAAATATACTGTATCGTTATCTTTTAATAAACATTTCTTTTTTATAAAAAAAAGCCTAAAGATTAATTCACACACCCAATACATCAACAATGATTCACATACAGAAGTATTATTTCCGATTTTACTGCATCAGCAATAAAATCTAAATAAATAATGTAATCAATACAAACCGCTGTCGCCGTATCAAGATAAGCGTGACCATCCACATAAGCAGAATGTAAACAAAAAACATAAAATATAATTCACATCAAATATATTGTCAAAAAATATTAATCCATATTAAAATTCAATAAACAATAACGCATTCCACTGCTAGGGCATGAAATGTTAAAATATATAAACACAAAACTGACACTTAATTTGGTCATTTATATAATACTAGGGGGTACAGCCCGTCCTAGGACGGATACAATTTATATATAATGTTGATATCAAGCGTCCACTGCCACCATCACCATTTGCCCATTTGATATTTTTTAACCGTTATTTTTTAGCCAAGTAGGAATAGCTCGAGACTAAAGGCTTTTTAGGATTATTGTACTTTAGATAGACCGTAAACCAAAGAGTAAGGGCTTTTAAGGACGATTTCACATCCGTTGAGGCATCATACAAAAACTTTACAGACTGAAAAAAATATAAAAAATCGGGTGGGTTGGGTCATCAACACGGCCGTAGGTGTTTTGCGTGATAGCGTTTATAACATGTTGAGATTAATTATTTTAATTTAAACTAAATTATCTGCCATATTTTTTTATACACAAATTAGCATCAGAATTACTCAAGTCAGATGGGGCGTTCTCTCGCTATAGTGCGGTCAATCCCCGTAACTCGCTATTTTATAGATTCAATTAAAATTAAAATTAATGTGTAGGATAATTATTTTAGTTTAAAAAAAATTAACCACCACTGTTTCTTTACGCAAAAATTGACTTCAGAAGTGCTCGGATCGGATGAGCTATTCGCTCACTACAGTTGTTGAAGGATTTATTGTAAATCGCGCGAAATCATTCGATAATATTATGTGTGAGGCATAAAGCCTAAGGACCAACCTAAGGAATCATACATTTAAATTAAAGGTAATGCTTATTAATGTTACGTTTTTGCCTTGTCAATCAAGGTTCGTATCACTGGATTGTGAATAAAACACAACACTTCAATTTATCATAAACGATTTTATTTTTTGATTATAAAAATTATTCGAACACAATTTATTTACAATAATTCACAAAATCACTTGTTATACTTCGGCTTCCATTAAGCGACACTCGTCTTCGTGATCAACTGCAAATATTTCAGCTTCGACTTGCCCAAATGTCGTTAGTAACTCATGAGCTCGGCTTGCCTTCAATCGTATTTCCTCTAAGGTTTCGGGAAAATTGACCGTTATATTCTTTGCGAATTTAGCATGTCTGGTTAAAGCTAATTCGTACGATGCACGTTGTTTTTAAAGCGCCTCCATAATAGCGTCTAATTTAATAGTTATAATAAATTGTAACACTGTTCACTAATTCAAAAGAATATCAATTTCTTCACTTAAAGTTATTGCACCGTAAAATGAGGCGGTTCTTTGTTTATGGCTGAACAAAAAAGGTCGCGTTAATTGGATGGATAGTCTCAATTTTCCACAATTATAGCAATAGATATGTAAGTTAGGTTTACAATATAAAATATGTAATAAGGCTTGTGCTTATCTGTAATTGTACGTGGTGTGCAATTTACTGCTATGTTTTGGAACGTTCCTGCGTGTCACTGGGTCAATAAAGTGTGGTTGCTACACGTCTAGCAATCCACTGTATTCCAGATTCGGTTGCTTTATAATTGTGATATACAATATGGTAATGCGTAAATTACAGTTGATACCAGTATTTAGGTACAATAGATTAACCTCCAATATGGTGAACGGATTAATTAAATAAATCCAATTAACGCTTGATTAACACGCTTGGGCGATGATGAACAAAATTTATTTTAATTTATTTAAGATGCTAACCAATTTTTTACTTAACTGTTTTTACAAAATTATTATAATTTTAAAGGAGCTCTTTTTGTCTCGGCGTCATACTTTTTTCTATTTTTCTATTATTTTTTATGTGTGATTAAGAAAATCTACAATGGATTCCAATTTAATTGGAATATAATTTTTATAAAACAAAAAGATATTGCATTTTGCTCCACCTGTAGATCATGTTTTCCGAAAGAGGGCAGATCGAGCGAAAGTATAGTATAATGGTAAGTACATTTGCCGCTAGTTGTCACTACTAAAGTAGAACGAAAGTACTTCACGTTTACCAAAAGATAACAGCACTAACCGACACCAATGGTAAAATATTCGCTCATTTATCACTACGTATCATACCTTGCTATTTCAAATTTTATTACGGTTATTAATAATTTAAAACACTGACACAGTAAAAATAACACCTTTATAAAATAAGTTTGCAGACATCTAGCTTCAAGGCTGTTTTATAATATATTAGAAGTGACAACTAGTGGCATCATCTGGAAGGTCATGTTTTCTAACAGATAGCACCGTTGGCGAAAGTAGTATTTTCTTAACAGTTTGACATGATCCTAACCGGTACGATTAATTATACATATTAAATTCAATGATATAAAAGAAATATAACAATCCGATTACAATTTGACTCGAGCTTAATTATTATTATTGTTATTGTTGAAGGGCCATGTGGGTGTTTAGCCACCTCGTGCTGCGACCTAAAAGATCTTGTGTGTTTGGACCCGGCCGCTTAATTACCCGTCCAGTCAATATTCAGGCTCCTAATGAACCTGATAATACTGCCGGCCGGTACGCGATACATACTATCTGGACTTATTGCTCTACCTCCTAGAAGTTTAGATAGACATGTTGAACATTTTCACATTTTAACGTAAGTGCTCTTTAAATGCGAAATAATTAAAAGAAAACATGAAAAGTTTAACGAATTTATTTAAATGGAGGTGTAATCTAGAAAATGTTGGTAAGTTATTGGCAGAGTTCACATTGTTATAGATTAGATTTGTTATATAAATCTCAAGATCCCCTTGAAAATATCAAGTAAATGAATTATTTATTTCCATTTTATAAATTTGTATTCTATTTGTGATATGTATTAAAATTAATCTATAATGCTACCATATAAAATAAAACTTTAGTTTTAATTTAGCCTACTGCTTAATAAAGTACTTGGTTGGATAAAAAATGTACAAAAATTACGTACAATTCTTAAAGCCGGACACAAATGTTTACGGTTTAAAAAAGTTTTGATAGATAAAAAATATACTAAAGCTGTATTATTGCTAAAATCCAAGTAACATGTCGTTGCAAACTATCAACCTCCGTTGCCGCTCCACTAGCATTAGAAATATTTTTTTTGTATTTTATGTTTTTGTTTAGTTTGTTTAGTTATTTTGTAATATACACACAACTCAACTCACAAATAAAATTTAACGCTATTCATTTGTTTTTCTAATTTTATCTGACACACATGTACATATAAATTTAGTATATCGACGGTGTTCTAGAAAACCGACATAAATCAAAAACTGAAACTTTTCGTCGGTTTGCAAGAATAGTGACACATCTCAAAATATCATATTTTTGAGGAAATCGATTTGAATTTTTTGTTTTTGAATAAATTGTTGAATCCATCAAATTCAACGTCACATCTATTGAAAACTATGGGTAGTTTAGAAGTGACACTTGCCAGATAAAAGATTGTTACATTTAAAGGATTTTTTTTCTATTATCTCAAAATTGGCCATTTTTGAGAAGTGTCACTGTTCTCGCAAACCGATGTTTTCATTTGCAATTACATACTATAAAAATAGAATGATTTCCACAATTTGATTCACCAGTGGAAAAATCCGTGACATATAGGTGATTGTAAACAAAAAATTTCAGTTTTTGAGTTGTGTCGGTTTTCTAGAGGACCATCGATACGTACATAATACTCATTTATATTGTTGTTTACCCCACATACTCGTTCTTACATATATCGCTAACATTCTGTATGCATACGCAGAGCTATATAAATACATACATACAAACATGCATACATTCATATTAAATAAATGTATACTAAACAAAAATGTAATGCTATCTCTGTTTTAAAAGTTTATTTATTTAAAATTATTACAAAAAAAAAACAATTTGAATGGAAAATCATTCACTTTAAAACAAAACACAAATATCATCAGAGATAATAAAATAAATTAAAAAACAAAATGGTAATAAGCGTTTTGGCACTTTAAAGAGTGTAGTCAGTATCAGCAGTAAGCTAGGCTTTATAAAAATTCATTTTTCATTTTTTGGATATCCAATTTAAAGGAACTACTTTTTAGTTTGATTACATCATGAGACCAAAAGCAACTGAAATAGTATCATACTATTGAATGGCAACAAGGATATTAAAAATCGAAACATACAAATTTAATGACTAACTACTACTAGAATTATTTTTATTATTAAAAAAGAATTGATTATTAATTTCAGATGTTGCAAACAATTGCTGATACACATAACTGGGAAGACTATTAATTGTGATTTAGTAATAAATATCGCTTTTCGGAACGTTTATCCACAACGACACAAAAACACATTTCCCGCCCAATTTAATTTTCATGTGAAAATGAATCAATTTATCTTCACTGATGTCTTTACAAAAATATTAAAGCGAAAGATTATTATTTTTTCGATAAACTGGGTAGGTATTATATAATAAATGAGTTTTTTTTTTTGTTAATTTGGGGTGGTTACGCGGCCTTGGTTTTGGGAAAAGGGATTACATTTTTAATAGAGAACGAACTTTTCTGCATAGGAACATTTCGATATTTTGAAATTATCATATTTGAATAACGAAAATTGGAAAAGTATAAATATGTCTGTAAACGTTAGGGGTACAAATTGTACAAAAATAAACTAAACAACACCGAAAGAAACAAATATTGAATACGGAAAAATGTCTTGTAATTAATCACAATTTATTTTATAGAAAAAACCATCAATTTGATTAAATAATATGTCAAACGTGTCGACATATACTTTATAATACTATATTAAAATTTCGATGGCATATTTTATTACATAAAATTATATTTTTATATATGCGTACATAAACGAATAGATACTCCATATTATATTGTACATAATAAACTCATTTATGTTTTACGTTATTGAGTTAATAAGTTTTTGTCATTAAAATATCGATTATCTTAATTTTATTTACAAATACTAAAATATTAATTTATGATGTGTTCATGTGTAACATTCGAGTAAATAATAAAGTTGGGGTATAAACAAAATAATTTTTTTAAATACATTTTGGATCATTATTATTTTATGATTCAGTAGTGTTAAATATACTCGTACTCGTACGTTAAAAATCGATTTGTATAAATCTAATAAAATAAATACTGAAGATCATAAATTGCAATAAAAATCTTAAAAGCAATTTATATGTAAAAAGTAACCAACAATTTATTTAAATTTCATCTTTGAAATTTATCTATGAGTTTATCAGGGATAACTAAAATTCAGCTCGGGTCATCCGATCATCTAATGATATTAAAAAGAGGTTTAGACAAGAAAAATTGTTTGAAAACGAAACCTTATACCTTAATTAGCTTACGAAATATCGTTTATTTGAGGATAATAATGTTGGTCATTTATAGTAGCAACAAATTTTGTCAAATATAAATACTATATGTAACTTTGGGATAGAAGTTTGATATTTCTGGAATTCTTAATGAATGTCTAGATATTACAGGAGTAATGTATAAATTATTTCAGGATTAAATACAAAATTAAACAAAAAAAGAAAAAAAAAAAATTAGGCAGTTATTGGGGACTGCCGTCAGAAGTGAAAACATAAAACTATGAAATAACAGTGTTTTTTTAACTATGATATGTAAAATTTCGAAAATGTATGCTAATACAATTGAATTAAATTTAAACATATAGGTAATTTTGCAATCAAAGAAATTATTTTCAAAAATGAAAATTATAGCCTTTTTCGCAATTTTTTCAACCCAAAATTTTAATAATATTTAATAATAAACAATCATTTTGTCATTTCGATATACATATTTTCAACCTGAAATTTCGATAGTTTTTATATGCTGTTAAACCTTGAATTTGGAATAAAAGTCAATTTGTTTAGATTTGAATTGCAACATTTAAGGCTTTTTTGCAAATTTTTCAATCGAAAATTTCGATAATATAAGCCAATAAACATTAATTTTGCACTAGTAACCATATTTTTAAAATTCAACATATAAATCTAAAATTATTATAAAATTTTATACAATTTTTAATTTTAAAATCCGCGGCAAAAATACATATTTATTTACATATTTTGGGTCCCGGTCGATACGGCATATTTCATTACGGAATATGAAAAAACGGCATATTTCAAAACGGCATATGGTACACTACGGCATATGATACACTATGGCATACCATATTTCAAAACGGCATATTTCAAATCACCGCCCCGGTGGCACAGTTGTTAGCATGCTTGCTTAAGCTCCGGAGGTCCCGGATTCGATTCCCGGCGGGTGATGAAAAAATTACGGCTGGTTAGTGTAGGATCAATGAATTAATCACTCATTATCCGTTGAAAAAATGATTACGAAACTTCAACATGAAGCGGCCAAATCCCTCTATGGGATGTAGCGCCAGCGAAAAAAAAAAAAAAATATTTCATGGCATACAATATTACAAAACGGCATTTGGGATACTACGGCATATGGTACACTATGGCATATTTCAAAATGGTATATGTCAAAACAGCATATGATACACTACGGCATATGGTACGCTATGGCATATTTTAAAACGACATATGGTACGTAACGGCATAGGGTTGACCACGTATTACTGTTTTTCATAAGACTGTTTGCAAAAGACTGGTTCTAAAATCTTTTCTCCAAAAACTTGTTTTACAAAATCTTGTCACCAATACTTGTTTACTTTTATGTTACTTTTATACATGGATAATAGTCATTTATGGTACTAGTGAGAAAAACGAGATACTTATTATCTACAAGACATAAGTTTGTCCCGCGAGGCGATATCCGCTTGTTCTCATTCCATTAATTTACTTCCTACAAGAATTGAAGTTTCTGCAAAATTTCTGCACTAAAAAATTTCCTGCCGGATGTAATTGTTAAGGGTGGTTTATTTCATTTTACCCAAATTATTTGGCGAAAAGTGCAGAAAGAAAAATTGGCTTCCAGATATGGTAACGACGTAGATTTTAGTATTAAGATTCGAATGCTGGCTGCCCTAGCCTTCGGTCCACCTGATGAAATTTTTTATTATTTATCTAAATTAGAGGATGTTTTGGCTGAAAATGGAAAAATGATTGCATCATGGATAAATACAAATTATATTTCGAATCGTGCTGGTGAAAACAATAAACCGCCACGATATAGTCCCAATTTTTGGTCTATTGCTGATACTTTTGAGAATAACTTTCTGCGACCTCAAAACAATTTAGGGGCTTGGCATAGGAGGCTGCAAGTTATTGTTGGAAAATTGCATGTTGGACTTTATAAGCTAATAGATGAATTAGGCAAAGAACAAATATTTATTAAAAACCGAATCGACAAAATAAGATCTGGTGAACAATTATTTCCAAATAAAATATCTAGAAAAAAAAGCTGAAATTCGACGGCCTAAAGAAGAAACGTCTTCCCTTAAAGGCATCGCAAATAATATAGCTTTTTATTGATTTGTAGCACTAATCCATTAAATTTAGTTTTTTTATTATAGTTTTTCAAACACATCTCAAGAAGAGAAACTAACTTGCGAAAGTATAATTTTAAATAAAATGTGTGTATGCAAATTAATTATTAAGATTTGTTTTTTTATTTAATTGAATCTGAACCATCTTAATGTACATAAATGCCGGTTCATGTGAAAAATTAACTTAAAATAAGGGACATAGAAAAACTGGGTTGGTTATGTAATCTTGCATTACAAAATTTCTTTCGCATACAAAATTTTGCAGCATTATACTATTGCAATTACAAAATGTTGCATAACAATTTCCCGTACATTTTTTTCTCTATTCTGAGGAAAATAAATTGAAGAAAAATGACATCGACTAACTTAACTTAGAATTGTAGAGGCTAACGGCTACGATAACTCTCACGGGCATGTGGGAGGTCGCTGCGCCCCCTCCCCCCCCCCGCTTAGCCCTCCGAGGGGCTTTAGATTTGAGCTTCGGGGGACGTAGGAGCCGGGATCAGCAAACATGTCGCACTGCGTGCCGATCGTAGGAGCGGATTATATAGCTTTATATATCAGTATAGCGGATTATATATCAGTATAGCGGATTATATATCAATGACACCTACTAAAAAATACTATTGGATTTTTGAAAACCAAGTACACAGTGGGTATTCACGAATACCAAAATGGTATTGGATCCAAGCAATTTTTTTGCAAATGGTCAAATAAAATAGGCCTATGAAAACCTTATACACCCAGAGAAATGATTGAATAAAATATGCATATAAGGAAGAATCTATACAAAAATTATGTTCTATTTTCAACCGTACCTAAGATAGGAATAATAATCGAGTATTAAGTATGATTTGTGCAAATTTAAAAAAGTAGTCATTATTCGCTTTAGGAACGATAAATTACTACAGTAAGTATGAATGGTTCAACATATATATTTAATCTGTGTTCGAATTTGAATGTTCGATGTCATAGGAAGTATAAATCGTCGGTGGTAAAGTTCAATTTATTCCATTAATTTGAGATAGGTTATTCATAATAAGGTATTACTTATGCTTTTTTATGATTAGTTATCCAAATATTAATCATGTATTCCACAATTGATTATTTGCATCAATTATGCTTAATTGAGGATGAAATATGACAAAAGTGTTTGTATAGATAATCCCTTAAAAATGTATAATGTTTTGAATAAAAGGCATAGGATATTCATTTGTAAGAATAAATTGACTATATTATTTTCATATTCGAATATTTTTGTTTATCAATACATATAGAGTTACAAGTACTTAAAATAATTGTTCCTTAAATAGTAAACTAATTTTATAAATATAAATTTAACAATGTTTTTTAATTTTACATTCTTATATGATAATAGTTTATAATAATAGTTACATCTACATAGAAAATATTCTAATAATACTTATTTAATAATTTGACTTCATTTTCTGTTATCGTTAAATATTGCAATGTATTTTAAATCTATATAGAACTTATTGTCTACCATAATTTTATAAAATAAAAGTTCAATTCAAATAATTTATTTATAATAAACTTAAAATAAAAATAATATCTTAGTTTTACTAAAAGTACCTAGGTAAAAAAAATTTCTTTCCATCGCAGTGGACATGCAATTCAAAGGGTTTCCTTGTTATAAGCGTGTCAATATCTCTTAAAAACTGTTCCCCCTGTCTTTCGCCAGTTTTATAAATTTTTAAGTTCGAGTCATACGCAAGAATTTCAGTTTCTAATAGAATAAGCATCAACTTATTTTCAAAAATGAGCATATCCTGAATTAATACAGTTTTGATAATTCGTAAATATGAAATCCACTTTTGAATAAAGTGCCTTTGTAACGAACTGCTGAAATTAATTCAAGTGCATTACCTTGTATGTAAGACTCCATGTTTAAATTATTGTAATACAACCGATTTGGTCTCGTAGATCGCATGGCTTTGGTTTTTAAAATTTCAATATGTTCCTTGAATGGATGATGGCTTATAATATCAAATGCGAAGTTGTAACAACATTTTTTGCTTAGCGAAAATGGTAAATTAATTCGTGAACAGCAAACTTTTGAATATTCTTTTACTTGTTTATTTTTGCTCTCCATCCTCATACAACTTAGCAGCTTCAATGGACCCGAATACTCAATTATACGAGGATAGTGACATAGTAAATGATGTTTAGGTTTCAAATGAGTCTTAAAACAATCCTTATATTTGGTGTGATGCTTTTTGATCAGTTCTCGTAAATAGACTATATCAGCCTTATTAAAACTATCCTTCAATAAAAATTCAACTAGATCATATAAACAGAGCACATACTTCCAACATAAGTCGTTTTTAGGAATTCTATTACCGACAAAAACTGGAAAATATTTAATAAAACAGTAACTCTCCCTTGCTGACATATGCAAGTTCAAATTTTTAATATGCTCTGATTTGATAAAATTAGGGCGGTTATCTACTTCTATTTCACCATAATCAAAGGATTTAAAAATACCATTAAGAAACTCTAAACTGAAATAATTATTTTCGTAAATAAATGCGTTTAAAGCATGCCCCAACCCAAACTTTATAATACCCTCGAAAACGTCATGCATTATATCGCAATAGTAGTTTTGAGTAACATGAAAAGTTTTAAGCTCATTGAATGATGAATTAAATTTAACGCCTGTCGAATTGAAATCATTTTTTTGAATATCAATCTCGTGATCAACCACATTACGTAATTTGATCACATTTTCAGTTACTGATTGTTGAAGAATTGGTTTCTCTTCTTTACACAGTCTGCAATATAAGTTATGCGAAAACGAAGAACTATAACCCATTATGGAATTGAGTGCTAAATTATCACCAATAATGAGACCTAGCGCAAACTTAATACATTTTGTACTATTATTTGTATTTATCAAAATACCATTTGTTTCAATAATTTTTAAACAATCAATTAGGTGAGAGAGTGATTGATTACTACCAAATTTTTTCAAATAATTAGTTTTCATTAGTTGAGCTACAAATATGTTATTTAGTTTTAAATTGCTTGAGGGTAGAGTTGGAAAATAAAAGTAAAATCCCGCAATAGATTGAGACCCTGCGTGACTTCCTAAAGCATTTCCCGTTTCAAAATCGTCATAGTACAAAATATAAGGTAAAACTGTTTCTTCTGATGAAAAATGTTGCAATTTTTCCCTCCACAGTTTTCCCTGAACAAAATTTTCTAATATATTATTGGAACTTAGTAAACAGTTTGTGTTCTTTAATGTTTCATCGAGTACATTTGGTTTTTCAAAAAACGTTTTTATTTGATAAACTATTGGGGAAAGTACACAAGTGTAATTAAAGTTTTTGAATATAGGTTGCCCTTTTTTAAATACTTGTTGAATTTCGTTATAAAGTACAATTTTTTTTGGATTTTCGAAATCGATTTTTTCTTTCAATTCTTGATTAAGTAAATATTCGGTTTTAACTTTATCGAATGTTGCTGCAATCGCATCGAGAAGCTCGTTAAACTCATTAGAAATATTAGGAATCGTTTCTCTCAAAATCTCAATTAAAAACTGTAAAATATCGTTTCTAAAACTTTTCAAAATTGTGTCTATCAAAATTGATGTCATGTTAGTTTTTGCGTATAACTCTAAGACGAACTTAATTGCCCGATCGTGTAATTTATTCCGCAAATCTTTGAAGTTAATTTTTATTTCAGTTTTTTGCAAAGGTACATCAGTAGATTGATTTAAGTCATTTAAATTTGGAGATGTCGGAATTAATAAATCTACTTCTGTTTTCTGCTTTATAGTTAAACTAGTTGTACGATTCTCATCGGTTGAATGCTTAGTTTGCAAATGGCCCTTGAAAGAATTTCGGTTTGACAATAACTGATTGCAATTTAGTTGACAACATTGTAAAACGGCTGATGGACCTAAAAGATGTAAGTAAGTAAAGTGTTTTAGTAAACAATGTATCTGTAGAAAAGTATCAGAACACATAAAACAAGCAAACATTTTTAATTATTTTTTATCCAAATGCATTTATTGCAATCTTATTTTTGAATTTCTGAAATTACATCTATTATGTCGGATGTTAAATCATCAAAATCCGTGTTTATTTGGTACAAATACTTTTGTACAAAAAGCCAAAATTTTGCAGATTGCTTTGGGTATTCAAGTTTAAATACAAAGAAAATTTTGAAACAAATATCTAACGCTACCAGAAATTTGTCAAACGTGTAATATATATTATCATATACTACGCAAAACTGTGGATTTTCACTGTTAATAAAAATAATAAATGGTTGTAGTTTAATATTCCGTGACGTGGCAAATTCTTTAGCAATTTCAATTTTCAAATTTACGTGCGACGAATGTGAAACCTCAATGCAAAATGATTGTATAGAATCATTTATAGTGAATTTTTTTGTGATTCCATTAAGTTTGTGTTTCCCCGACGGTTTTATTAGAAACTGCAACAGCTTACACATCTGGATATTCTGAATATCTAAAAATTCGAAACGGTTAAAGCTATTTTAGTTACATCTGCAGAGCATGATAATTTTAGTTGATAATTTTACCTTCGTTACTCGATAAGGTTTTCAGCAACTCCAAAGCTGATTTATCTTTCAATCTTTTCTTTAAAATTGGTGATATTTTTAATTTGAATGTAGCCCATGTGTTAAACAGATGTGCGTTGTTTTCTGGATATTCACGTTCAAAATCAATTTCAACCTAAATAGTAAACAATGAAATAACGATAAAATCAAAAAACTGTCAAATTGAACTTTATAAGTAATACATACAAGACGAAATCCATTAGTGTTTGTATATAATGGCCATTGATCAACTATAAATGTAATATTTTTTAATTTTAACAGGTCTTTGGAACGTATGCCAAAAGTTTGTTTCCACTTTTGCTCCACAATTTCCCACGGCGAATTGTGGACCTTAAGCCAATCCTTGTCGACGTCGGGACCCTCCTCTTCATCTAAGTGAGAGCGATATTTCATAAGCCAACAATTGTGTAGTGAATATATAAATAATTATTTTCAGAATAACAAATTACCTGTTAAATCTACGCCCGGTGGTTCATTGACCACAACAGTGCTGCGCCGTCTTTTAACGTCGGTGAAAAACCCAACCTTTCTTAAATTTTTGGAGACGACCCTGTATTTATTGTAGAGTTTACCAGAAGGATGCCTTCCTATTTTGAAATAATAATCCTATAAAAAAATGAACTATTAAGTAGTTGAAATGTAAAAAAATAATGAAATATTAAACATGATCACACTAAACAAGATTTGAACGCATAATTTAAACTAAGCCTCTACTCACTGCAGTTTCTTCCGGAAAATATTCAATTATTTGACAAGTCACATGACGGAAATCAGTCAACATCATGCATTTATTCTTTTCTACGTGGTAAAGGACTATATATGTACAAAATAGATCTCGTAGCTCGGGTGTGAATTGGGGTGGATTTTTTGAATCATACATAGATTTAATATTTGAACCAGTTGCAGTTTTGAAAAAACTATTCAAATCCTAATAAATAAAATCAAATTAAATTAGAAATTAATTTAAACAAAAATCAATTAAAATACAAAGGAGTCTGCAGCAACATGTTGTGAAGTACAAGGTGACATTTCAGTTAGAGTTGTAGAGACTGTTCGTTCCGTCGCCGAGGAAAATTTATCAAGCAAAGAATAAGTACTACTTGAATTAGATAATGTTTCGGAGCTATCGCTCAAGGTACAGCAGTTTGGAAGATTCTGTAAGAAAATTAATAACAAATCAATAAACTAGGGAGATAAAACTTCAGTTTATAACAGTCAGTACCTTTTTTGATTTCCATTCTAGGAGCTTTGCACGGAATCGTGCTTGGTTTCCGAGGTCATCTTTAAAGATCGAATTCAGTTCAATCTCTGTTAAATATTGGAGATTATCCATATTAATGTTTTTGCCTTTAAATAAATTAGTATTGAGCTTTCTTTATTGTTCAATAAAAATTGCAACTGATTTATATACTTAATAATTTTGGTAATAACATTTCCATCGACCAATCTCTTAAAAGCTCATCTAAGGCATTATCGGGCGGAATAATAAGAAATGAGCTGATATTGTAGACGTCATCCGGTTGAAACTCACTCACAGATGTGTCATCCATCTACACAAAAAGTGTGATAACATAGTCAAAAAAAATGAAAAATATATATGTATATGTTATTTAGGCAAGCGACATTTTCCATGTAACATTGCACACACATCTTTAAAATTTATATATAACCATTTTTCTGAAACAATTAATGTCGATTAAATTAACTTAAATATTTTTCTATTGAGATTTATAATAAAACAAAAATTAAATTCATAATTCTACGTAATATTTTCAACAAATTTTTTGACTACTTGCGAGACGCCACAGACTTGGGAGATTTTAATACACGATAACTAATGGTAGGCATACAAAGTATAAGTGACTAGATAGATCACTATTTAATTAGTTCAAAATAATTTTACATTTAATTAATTTAAGGTTTCTTGTACTTAATTTTTCCTCATTTCACAAATAGTTATGAATAAAATGTCGATGTCTAAATAATTTAAAACAAAAATCAATTGAATCGAATTTTTTCTATAATAAATAATTTTGAATACGTCTGTACGCAACTGTTTCCATGAGTATCAAAAATACTGTTTCAAGTTTTATCATCAATTCAAAATTTTAATTCTGATTGCAACAAGATTTTCGATTTGTAATTTATTGGCTTAGTAGTAACGCGGTATTCTTGTAATGCAGTTTCCATAAACACGGAGCGAAAATTGCGACAGCTCTGAAGCGAAAAAATTAAAAAAGGTACTCGTTGCACAACATCAAAATTCAAGGAGCGCGGGCCTCATTAATTCTGAGTTTCTTATGATCGCTATATCGACTTTATGCCAATAAATTACAAATCGCAAATCTTGTTGCAATTAGAACTAAAATTTTGAATTGATAAAACTTGAAACAGTATTTTTGATGCACAAGGAAACAGTTATCATAAGTATATATAACACTATTTTTGAACGGTATATCACTGAACGAAATCACAAATTTCACTACTACAATATAACTATTTATAATACCACGTTATACGTACCTTAAACAATTAATCCAAAATGAAATTATAAATTTCGCACTAAACTCACAAGTTCTCAAGAAATTATTTAACTTTATAATTATTAATTTAACTATAATTATAATTTTATATTTTGATATTTAACACCACACGACCACACTTTTTTAATTGTTTAACGAAAATGTGCTCTGAAGACCAAGAATCTATTTTGTTAAAAAATGCATTCTCTCTTACAGATGATTGGTTATAATACTTCGTTTGTTTTAGTGGATCTTACAGTAGAAATTCAAGTATTACGTCCTGTTGATAGAACCATTTACACATTTTTCCGCGCACTAAAGGTGGATTTGTGTGATGTTGCTATAAGTTAAAATGAGTAAATGTATTGATGAGAGGACGATATTCGTGTTAGATAATATTGTAGAATAGATTAAGCGTGTTAGGTATAAATATTGCGTTAGTTTGGATAAAGGATGAAATGTTTTGTAATTTACCGTAACTGTATAAAATTATTTTCGTTTTTGCAATATTGTCCATGATAATCATAGATCATGAATTATTGAGAATATTTTTTTAAGAATCATTCGTACTTATTAAGGAATAAACAGTTAAAAAATTGGAATAATTTATAAAATTAGGCATAAATTGTGCTTAAAAAGAATGATTAATACCTAAGTATAATTTATCATTAATATACTTATGTTAAGTACAATTCCTCCGTATATATTTCTCTGGGTGTATCAAAATTGTTTCTTTTATACAAATTTTAAATTTTGCAAAGCTACCTTAATAAACCCATTTATCATAGAAATGCACAGCCTAGACAATTTATTTGAAAATAAAATTGTACTATAATGCTTTAAATGTAAAAAGGTTGTACAATTAGAATCAAAAATAATTTGTATGAGACAAGAAAATTTAGATAAACAAATCATATGAATTCCCAATATATGCGAAATCTTCTACTATGTTTATAGAATTTGTACTTGCTTTAATGTGCAACATTTCTAAAATCGATCTTTTTTTAAAATTTTTTTGTTTTTCGAGAATTTTGACGTTATCTAAACTGATTAAATGGTTTGTATCTCTCAAATGCTGTGAAAGTGCACTAATGTTTGAATTTATATTTGGATTTGCGCCTCTTTTGTGTTGATAAATCCGTTTTTCTAAAAACTGTTTTGTCTGCCCTGTGTATGTTGAATTACAACTGCAACATACTTGGTAAACAATATTTGATTGTTTTTTAAATGGTACTTCATCTTTCAATTTTGAAAAAAATTTGTCATTTAAATTTGAAGCTGCACGTCCTACAATTTTAAAATTATAATTCCGAAAAAGGTGTAAAGATTTTTTATATATGGAATGGCCAAATAATGTGTAGTTTCAGTGTGGACTTGGGAATCAGGATTTGTGTGAAAATTTCTTTGTTTACAAAATATGTTATTAATTAGTTTTTCCGGATATTGGTTTTCAATTAATGTATGTTTTAGAATTTTTAAATTTTTATGATGGAATTTAGTATCGGAAAGCTTTAGAATTTTTTGGGTCAAAATTTTAATAGTGTTAATTTTGTAAGTAATTGGAAGCCAAGAATGAAAATTTAGATATCTACCAGACCAAGTAGTTTTATGGTACCAATCACAAGAAATTTTACCGTTTGGTTCATGAATTAAAAGAATGTCCAAAAAAGAAATTTTGTTCTCTACTTCTTTTTCTAAAGTGAATTTTATTCTGCTGTTTATGGAATTAAAAGCTTGTAGGAAATATTCAATCTTATCTATTGGTACGGCTGTGATTATATCATCAACATATCTGTAGTAAAATAATGGTTCAAAATCTAAAGTGTTTAAAATTGTAATTTCTAAATTTTCCATAAGTAAATTTGCAATGATGGGACTTATTGGGGAACCCATAGGTGAGCCAAAAATTTGTTTGTAAATTTTATTATCAAAAGAAAATTCTGAATTATTTAAAACGATATCAAACGCTGTAAAAAATTGTATTTTTGTTAATTTTGATTTCGAATTTCTTTTTATATTTCTCCAATTTTGACTAATAATTTCTTTTACAATTTGGTTATCGACATTAGTAAATAAGGAAGTGACATCTAAAGAGACTAACAGAAAATTTGGAGGGATGGTTACATTACTGATTTTGTTTTTGAAATCTTCAGAATTTTGAATAAACGAATTTGTTGTCCCTACACTAGGTTTCAGAATATTGCCTAAAAATGATGATAAAGAATATGTGGGACTTGCTATGGAACTTACAATTGGCCTATATGGTAAATTTGGTTTATGGATTTTGGGTAGGCCATATAATTTTGGAATCACTGGAGTATAACTCGTGAGTTTTTTTCTTTGTTTCTAAATCTATCTTGCCCAATTGTTCCCATTCTATCACTATAGAATTTATTTTTGTTTGGATTGGTGTTGAATTATCTTTTGGTACTTGTACGTATGTGGATGTGTCATTTAACAAATGATTCATTTTATCCATATAATCCGTTCGTAATGTTATAACCGTAGTATTCCCTTTATCCGCTCTTGTCACCATAATATTAGGGTTGTCTGTTAAAAATGACTTCGTTTGTTTTATGTAATTTAAAATTCGTTTTTCAAAAGGTGTTAAATTTTGTGAATTTGTACTGTTTTTGAAATTTGTTAAAATGTTTATGAAATTGTTCCGAATATTAATGCGATCATTATCATTTAAACCGAAAAATGCACTTTCAACATCCGAGATAATTTTGAAAAATGGTATTGCAGTACCAATAGTTGGTGGGCAAAATTTATTTCCTAAACTTAAAACGAATTTGACATGAACCGGAAGATCGATGTTAGAAAAATTTGCTAGCCATTTGTCGCAAGTACAAAGTAAACCACTCGTCATATTATTAAAACCGTCCTGTATGATTTGATTAAATTTATTTCTTTGTCTCACCTTAATTTTGTTGAAATGGTAGTTGTATGTAACCGCTGCTCGTTCAGAAAACTCTTCATAGATGTTGCCTGGTAAGGTTGTTTCAATAAACCGGTTAAGTAAAGCCAAACGGTTTTTTGTTGTTTTTATTAATTTTATGGTATCCTTGATTTCCTCGTTTATTACACCGAATATAAATGTCTTTTCCAAACGTTGGAAAACATCCTTCTTTATATTCCAAATATTTTGCAATTTCCTAGTTTTTGGAAAAACTTTTTCTCTTCTACATTGTAGCAGGAAATGTTGCTTGTTTATCAGCTTTGCCAGATGAAAATTTTCGTTCATCAACGACTTCATGTTTTTCACGGTGCGATTGCCAAATTCATTTTTGATATATCCGAAGAAACTTTGGTTTTGATTTTCGGTAATAATTGTCTCCATTTTTCAACCAGGAGATTTTTAATTAGTTTTATTTTATTGAGCCAATGATTTAAAATTAAAACAAATTTTTGAAATATTGGTTTAGGGCTCTTTTTATTTAAAAACTTAATTACAGCTTTAGCTTTCGATTCCTATTCGGAATCATTCTCAAAAGCGTTATGAAAACCTTATATCAAAATTGTTTCTTTTATACAAATTTTAAATTTTGCAAAGCTACCTTAATAAACCCATTTAGCATAGAAACGCACAGCCTAGACAATTTATTTGAAAATAAAATTGTACTATAATGCTTTAAATGTAAAAAGGTTGTACAATTAGAATCAAAAATAATTTGTATGAGACAAAAAAATTTAGATAAACAAATCATATGAATTCCCAATATATGCGAAATCTTCTACTATGTTTATAGAATTTGTACTTGCTTTAATGTGCAACATTTCTAAAATCGATCTTTTTTTAAAATTTTTTTGTTTTTCGAGAATTTTGACGTTATCTAAACTGATTAAATGGTTTGTATCTCTCAAATGCTGTGAAAGTGCACTAATGTTTGAATTTATATTTGGATTTGCGCCTCTTTTGTGTTGATAAATCCGTTTTTCTAAAAACTGTTTTGTCTGCCCTGTGTATGTTGAATTACAACTGCAACATACTTGGTAAACAATATTTGATTGTTTTTTAAATGGTACTTCATCTTTCATTTTTGAAAAAAATTTGTCATTTAAATTTGAAGCTGCACATTAAGTTTTTAAAAACTGAAAGCTGTAATTAAGTTTTTAAATAAAAAGAGCCCTAAACCAATATTTCAAAAATTTGTTTTAATTTTAAATAAAGGATAATTCTACTAATTAAAGGATAATTCTGTTAGGTAAAGGTTTAAAGGAAAATCCGTTAAGTAAAGGAAAATTCTATTAAGAGATTTCAGCATAATCGGTTAAAAGATTAATTTATCTTATTCCATAACTTCATCTACAAATTATTTTAAGATCCCATTTCCATTGCATTTGTCGAATTTCATAATAATCGTTTAAATATAGCCAAGTTTCATCCTAATTGACAACATTCTAGAGTTTTATCACAGAGAATTAAGAAAAAAATTCTCTGTGGTTTTATCTAAAAACCATTTTAGAACCCTATTTTCGTCTTATAAACGACGAAGTTCATACTAGTGATTCGGAAAAGTCATTAGTATTACTAAAATAATAAAAAATCCTTGAATAAATGCGCTATTATCCAATTACGTTGCTAAATTTTGATGTTGGTATAAAATTAGTTCAAAAGAATAAACCGGAAGGACCAATATACATATTTTTACTTTTAAAATAAGATTTAAATTAAAAAAAAAATTATAGATATTAATAAGCACTTCCCGATTATATCTTTATTACCAATATTTTTTTTCCGCTGGGAGAATAAATTTAATTGCATTAAGTGAAGGATAATTATATTAAGCGAAATAAAATTCCAATAGGTAAAGGGCAATTTTAGTAAGTTTAGGATAACTTTATAAGTTGATGATTAAAACCATTTTGAAATCCCATTTCCATCGCACTGTTGAGTTTCATTATAATCGGTTAAAAAATAGCCGATTTTCATTCGAATTGGCCATATCTCAGAACTTTATTTAGAAACCATTTAACAATCTTTCCATCACTCCTTCCGAATTTCATCATAATCGGCCAATATATAGACAAATTCTATCAAAATTAACCATATTCCAGAACTTCTCCTAAAACTCATTTTAGGATCCCATTTCCATCATACTAGTCGAATTTCATCATAATCGTTTAAGAAATACCCAAGTTCCATCATATTGGCCATGTTCTAGAAATTCATCTAAAATTCTTTTTACAAGATCATTTTCTAACGTACACATATGTTGAATTTCATTCACCATATACATACGTTAGAAGGTTTTTCTAAACAGTTTGTTGCGCATTCAGTATATTGAGCTTAGTAATAGAAGATCAGAATCAATTCAAGCTACTTCAGGAGTACCACAAGGCTCTCATGTTTGTCCTTGGATCTTCATAATTTTCATCAATGACGTTACTGAGGTAATACAACATTCTAAGGTATTAATGTTTGCAGATGATCTCAAAATCTTTAAAACAGTAGAAAACATCGGCGATACCCATAAGCTATAAGACGGCATCAACAATCTAGCGGAATGGTGTGAGTCTAACCTCCTCAGTCTCAACATCAACAAGTGTAAGAGTTTATGGTTCCATCGGAAAGTTAATCCTGTTACACAACAATATCAGATAAATGGCATACTTTTACAAAAAGTATTCGAGATTAAAGACCTAGGGGTTACTTTCGTTGAAAACATGTGATTTACTAAGCATATTGAGCAATGCGTTGCTAGAGCCAATTCCATGCTTGGTTTTATTAAGCGTTGGACTGGATATCCATGACCTCGAGACAATCAAGATCCTGTATTATGCCTACGTCAGATCTCAACTTGAATACGCTGTCAACATCTATTGTCCTTTTTACGACGAACCTATCAGAAAAATCGAGTGTCCAAAAAGAGTTTATACAGTGTATAACGTGTAAAGACGGATGGGATTACGACCATGACTTACCGCACCACGTTAACCTGAAGCGATTACCATCATATGCTACTGGATGCAAAACCCATCAAATGACAACATTGGCAAATAGACGAGAGCTTTTAAAGTGTTCGTTTATTGGAAATATTTTACTTGATCAAATCAATGCACCATCCATACTGGAATCAATTAAAATAAAGGCACCGAATAGGAATTTAAGAGATCATGAGTTCCTTCATCTGAATAAACACAGAACAAACTATGGTGACAATGAACCGGTAAACATGATGTCAAAGAGTTTTAATAAAATCGACCATCTGTTCGACTTTTATTTAACTTAATTTTTATTATACCCTGTTCAATCTATATAAAAATGAATTCCTGTTTGTTTGTTTGTTTGTCTGTTCCGAATGGGCGCCTCAGCCGCTCAACCGATCGCCATGAAATTTTTACCATGTACAAGTTGCATATCCAGAACCAACCTTACGATATTTTGGAAGGGGCTGGACCCCGGGGTCTAGGGGCTGCGGTACAAATTTTTTCGAAAATTTTAATTTTCTTTAAATTTTTCCACGAAAATGAGTTTATGGGGCTGGTTATATGAAATTACTGACATGTTCGAATCCGAGGGGCCCAGCCCTGGATCAAAAATTAATTTTTACACAAATATTTGATTATTTCAAAATTACTTCTCAGTCTCTCAACCGATCGCCATGAAATGTTTACCATGCAAATGTGGCATGTTCAGGACCAATCTTACGATATTGTGAAAGGGGCTGGACCCCGGGGTCTAGGGGCCATGGTACAAATTTTTTCAAAAATTTAAATTTTTTTACGAGAAATGTTCCGAAATAGCGCCTTAGCCGCAAATTTATACACCAAAAAGGATATCTAGCGTGCGATTGTTATACACAAATCATACAATACCCTGGAATATCCTGGAATACGTGGTTCTGATGCCTTGGGTCGAGTTTATAATGTTCATCCTAATAATACGCAGTGTTATTTTCTGAGAATGCTGCTTCATGAAGTAAGAGGACTAACGTCTTTTCAAGCACTGAGAACTGTAAATGGCGGAGTATGTCAAACCTACAGAGAGGCATGTCTTAAACTGGGCTTACTTGAAAATGATGAACACTGGGATAGAACACTAACCGAAGCATGTCTTATGTGTCGTCCAGCACAAATACGCAAGCTCTTTGCAATCATATTAACAACATGCACATTTCACACCTTCCGATCCTAAAGGTCTTTGGGAAAAGCACAAAGAAAGTCTTAGTGAAGATATACTTTGGCAAGCACGTAGAACAAATCCCGATATGGAAATACAGTTTTCAGCAGATATATTTAATGAAGCACTTATATTACTCGAGGATGAATGCTTATACATTAATAACAAAGTCGTTTCCCAACTTGGGTTGCCAGCACCGACACACCATGGAAACATTGTTCGTGATAGAGATCTATTACGAGAACAAAATTACGACGTTGGTCAGTTACGAGTTTTCGCTGAGACTCAAAAAAGTCTCTTAGTGGATGATCAAAGACAGGCATACACTAAAGTGATGCAATACATAGCAAACGGTAACGGAGGAATTATTTGTCTTGATGCACCCGGAGGCACTGGAAAAACATTCCTTCTTAATTTGATACTTGCTGAAGTAAGACAGCAGAATACAATCGGCCTCGCTGTTGCATCATCTGGAATTGCATTCACTTTACTCGATGGAGGACGCACAGCACATTCAACGTTTAAACTACCATTGAATTTGAATCAAGCGGATAATTTTTCTTGCAATATAACACGAAATTCGGGAATTGCCACGTTATTAAAAACATGTAAAATCATTATTTGGGATGAATGTAACATGGCACACTAAAAAGCATTTGAAGCGGTTGATCGTACTTTGCGTGATTTGCGACAAAATAACCGACCAATGGGAGGAGCTCTAACACTACTAGCAGGTGATTTTCATCAAACTTTGCCAGTCATTCCACGATCAACACCCGCTGATGATCTTAATGCCTGCCTGAAGGCGTCTCATCTTTGGAAACACGTTACGAAAATCACACTATCTACAAACATGCGTGTGAATTTACATCACGATGGTATAGCTAAAACATTTGCCGGGCAGCTTTTGGACATGGGTAACGGGAAATTGCCAAATGACCCTGTAACATGTGAGATATCGTAACCGCCTAATTTTTGTCAAATGCTGCCATCAATACAGGACGTGGTAATGAAAGTATTCCCAAATCTGCCAAATAACTTGAAAAATCATGATTGGCTGTGCGAACGTGCACTCCTAGCTCCCAAAAATGACGGCGTTAATAAATTAAATAATGAAATTCAATCGCAACTACCCGGGCCACTAATGAAATACAAATCTATCGACACGGTTACTGATGTGGATCAATCCGTTAATTATCCAATAGAGTTTCTTAATTCTTTGGACCCACCTGGTATTCCACCACACATACTATTTTTAAAAGAGGATTCACCAATAATACTGCTCCGAAATTTAGATCCACCGAAATTGCGCAACGGAACACGGCTTTGTGTGAAGAAATTGATGCCGAATGTGATTGAAGCAACGATTATTACCGGTAAAAGTAAAGGATGTGCTAATTCCGCGCATTCCTATGATTCCCACCGATTTGCCGTTTGAATTCAAGCGACTACAATTCCCATTACGCCTTGCTTTTGCAATGACAATCAACAAAGCCCAGGAGCAATCATTGAAAATAGCTGGTGTTATTTTGGAAAATTCATGCTTTTCACATGGCCAACTGTATGTTGCTTACTCCAAAGTGGGAACGCCAAAAAATTTATTTATTTACACACCAAATGGAAAAACCAAAACTATTGTTTATCAAAAGGCTTTATAATAGAAATTATTCACTAAAATATCTTTATATTTATTATTCACTTTGATCTGGTTGAAGGTTTGTAAAAATGGAGTATAATTATTTGGCAATTGGTAACAAATACCAAACCAAAATTAATTAACTATCCTCACAAGCAGGATGTCCAATAATATCATTACAAAATTTCGCCTGGATGCATTGACGGAGGCACCCGTTATTGAATACAGCTACTTATAATTTTCTTTTCATATGTGATTGCAACTACAGCGATGTAAAGAGAGAATTCTTGCATAACAATCAAGGTATTTGAATTATATACCTCCCGTGCAACGCCGGGTAACGCAGCTAGTATGTTATAAATTCAAGTCAAATTTGTAGACTTTTCTCTGTATAAATAAATAAATTCATCATATTCGGTTAATTAATAGGTAAGTTCCACCCTAAATGGCCATATTACAGAACTTCGTCTAAAATCCGGTTTAGTATTCCATTTTCATTGCACTTGCCAAATAACACTCGGCTATGAAATAGCCTAGCTTGCCATATGGAAATATGCCGTCGTGTACCTTATGCCATAGTGTACAATATGCCGTTTTAAAATATGCCGTTTTGAAATATGCCGTAGTGTACCATATGCCATAGTGTGCCATATGCCGTTTTTAAATATGCCGTTTTGAGATATGCCGTAGTGTACCTCATGTCGTAGTGTACCATATTGTTAAATTAAATGAACCAAAAAGTATATGCCACAATAATAATAAACACCAATTATATTTATTTATTAACGTTAGCTTTATTGAAAAAAATATGTATTTTTGTTGCGACTGTTTTATAAGATAAGCCTGCTCGATTCATATGGTATTTCATGCCCGAGTGAATTTTCCAAAGCAGCTGTATTAATACAACTGTATCAACCCAACCAACACGCCTCCTTACATTTTATTCAACAGCTAAGAGATACTTAATTTTTTAAACTCAACATATCTCTGAATTTAACGAATTTAATATTTCCCAATGATTTGGCAAAAATGTCAGCAATATTATTCTCAGTATCTACTTTAATAATATCAATAGTTCCATTTTTATAATTTTCATTAACATAATGATAATGTACTTCAATATGTTTAGAATTCTTCGTAAAATTTCCATGCTTTGCAATTGTTAAGGCTCCTAAATTATCCTCATAAATTTTGACAGGTTTGTTCATTTTTATGAAAACATCATTAATTATACTACGCAGAAAGTTTATCTCAGTTACAGCTTCTGATAGGGCTATGTATTCAGCAAATGTAGATGATTTTGTTACACTGGTTTGTTTCTTAGATTTCCAATAAATTACATTTCCAAATAATCTTATAACTAATCCTGAAGTAGATTTTTTATCCTGGATATCTCCTGCCCAGTCGGCGTCCACATAACAATCCATAATATCGGCCTCAACATTTTGATAATATGTTAAATTTAGTTCTTTTTACAAATATTTTAGAACTCGCAAAGCGTATTTGAAATGTATTTCGTTGTAACAATTTTGAAATCTACTCAAATAATTAACACTGAAAGATATGTCTGGCCTTGTACCAGTACTAATATACAAAAGTGCTCCGATTAAATTTTTATATTTGACTTCCTCATTTACATCAGATTGTTCCAGTTTGAGGTTAATTTCCATCGGTGTGTTATACAATTTTGAGCTTTCAATTTTATATCGTTTAGCTAAGGATTCTATGTAATTTTTCTGACTCAAGGTCAATGTATCACTCTTCGCATAATCATATTCAATATTAATACCAATATAGTTCTTAACTTTACTCAAATCCTTCATTTTAAATTTGTCACTTAAATTATTTTTCACTTCAGCAATTTTTTGTGTATTTTTGCAGCAAATTAGCAAATCGTCGACATACACTAACATATATACGGTTACGTTATTTTCGACCTTTAAATAGAGACAATAATCATATTTACTTCTGCGAAAACCGAGTGTTATTGCAAACTCATTAAAGCATTCATACCACGCACGTGGACTCTCCTTTAAACAATACAAAGATTTGTATAATTTATAAACTCTGTCAGTATTATCGCTATAACCAAGTGGCTGTTTTACATAAACCTCAGACGCCACTTTACTATTTAAAAAAGCCGTCTCAACATCCATCTGATGAATTTCTAAACTATTCTGGCAACAATATGATAACAATAATTTGACCGTTTCCATTTTGACAACAGGGGAATAAGTATCATCAATTGTGTCTGTTTGTTGAAACCCTCTAACCACTAGCCTTGCTTTAAACTCTTTATTAGATTTCCTCTTGTATATCCACTTCACATCTAGAATCTTTTTATCCTGTGGTCTGTTTACTAACATCCAAGTATTATTTTTTTCAAGACTATTCATTTCTTGATTCATTGCCTCGTTCCATTCTTCGGCGTCCTCACTCATTTTCGCCTCCTGAAAGGTATCTGGAACCGTAGCATCGCAGTGGTATACACATACACAATTGTAACCAAATTCTTCATCAAATCGAACTGGAGGTTTAATTTGTCTTTTAGGTCTTCCTTGCTCGGTTATATCATTATTTTCATTGTCACTTACTTGATTTCTTGATATCGACTCAGATGACTCATCTTTCATTTCACACATCAATCAAATCTCCAATATGACTAAAGTTTGATGGTAATGCTTCCAACATGTAGTTTAATTTCTCTTGCTCAATTATAATTTCACCGGCTTGTTTCAACTCATTTACACTTTTTTCAAAAGTATCGAAAAATATGTTAATATCCGAATAATTTTTTAGTTTAATGCTTTCGATATTATTTCTACACACTATTTGTAAAGCGGTGGATTTTTTTAAATACATTTCATCAAACTTGCACATAATCTTGAAAGCCGAATCGAATTCGCTTATGTATTCCAATTGTTTATTATTAATGGCGCTATAAATATAATTTGTAGCCTGAACATCCATTTCTTCCCACTGAGTAGCATCATCAGTACCACATTTTTCTCGTACCACAACCTCTTTACACTTTTTATATTGCAAAAATTTGAATAATCTTATTTTCCAATTTGAATAATCGGATCCATCGAAAATTGGAATTACAATATCATTATTTTTCACAAAGGCCATTTTGTTTTTCTTTTGTTTTTTTTTCCTTTTTTCCTTGATTTTCAGAACCTACGGACCTCTGATTTTTAGCAACTACGGACCTCTTCCTTTTTTAGCAACTACGCTCTGCTACCATGTTAAATTAAATGAACCAAAAAGTATATGCCGCAATAATAATAAACACCAATTATATTTATTTATTAACATTAGCTTTTTTGAAAAAAATATGTATTTTTGTTGCGACTGTTTTATAAGATAAGCCTGCTCGATTCATATGGTATTTCATGCCCGAGTGAATTTTCCAAAGCCAGCTGTATGAATACAACTGTATCAACCCAACCAACACATATGTCGTTTTTAAATATGCCATTTTAAAATATGCCATAGAGTACCAAATGTCATATTTTTATATTCCATTTTGAAATATTCCGTTTTGAAATATGCCATGTTGAACGGATTCGATTTATTTTATAATGTCAGCAAACAGGAAACAGGTAAAACCCAATAACATGCTGCCACATTAACCAGCTGTGTTTCTTCATCACCCGCTGGGAATCGAACCCGGGACATCCAGAGCTTAAAGCAACCACGCTAACCATATATTTAGTACTGACTTTGATCCTACACTGCACAGTGATCCTACATTTGAACAATTAAAATAATAATCAAACTAAAACATAATTTAAGCAATGCACAGTATACACACATTAAACTTTCCACGTAGTCAATTTAACTTTCCATACAGTGCTGGTATTATGATTAAGACACAATTAGTAGAACACATACATATTTTGACCTATAAATTTCCAAGTAAGGTGTTTAGTTCAGTTTTCTTGTTTATTTTAAATATTTCATAGGTATATAAATAAATATAATTATAATTCATAGGTTGAAAATCAAAGTTTGACAAATAAAATAAAAATAAAAAAGTAGTAGTGCTTTCTCTCATCTCCATCCAACCACGTTGGAACTATTCTCATCCCTCCAAATTATTGAATTACAAAATGTCCTAAGTTTTGCCATATGCTCCTTAGCAAAAGCAAGTCTTTTGCCTACGTTCCGGTTGTTTAATTGTGATTTCCTTTTCAATAAAATGGATCATTTATCACGAATGGGAATCACAACGACGAAAATGCAACGATTTGCATGAGTTGATACGAAAATGCATGATTTGATACGAAATGATATGAAAGAATTGTATTTGATTTGTGTAAGTCGTAGTATGCTTTGTTTTACTTTGTTTGCAAAATGTTTTTTTTATATTAATAAAAATCGTCCAATAATAAATAGCAGGCTATTGCCATATCAACGTACGTGAACTTATTAATAACAAAAATTAGCATCTCGGTGACGCGACCTCATAAGATTTTACCAATTCAAAAATCGCCAAAGAAGTTTTCACTTCAAAAACACAGATTAAATTAAACGAAATCGTGAGCTTACCGCCTGATTTTTGATGTGAAAACATGTTTAGCGGCAGGAGTAAGTAAAAAAATGTATAGAACTCGGGTTACGGAAATAAAAGTGCCGAACAAAAAATATTGCAGGTATGTGTGAATATCGACAAGAACAAAAACTAAATAAAGCGTTAAATCAATGCAAAATCTACGCATACACATGCAATATACAACATCATCCGGCATTTCAAAAACATCGTGAGCCGAATACACAAACAAATCGCCTACTTTAATTAATTTTGTTGTGAAAATATCTTCTGTATATGCCCGCAGCAGCAAGTGTTTTTGAAAATGAAAATTACATATGTACGAGCAAAAGGGCCACAAATTATGCTTGTGTAGTGTAAAAAAATTTAATGAAAATAGCTAGCTGTGAAAATTGTATATATACATTGATACATAATAAAATAATAATTTTAAAATTGTTTAATCGGTTCGGTATGCTTTCTTGGGTTTGGTTATGGGGGTTTTGCGCTACTGTGTTTCCAATTGCGCCCAAATAGAACCGCTCTATTTAATTTATTTTAAACTGATCAGTGATAAAGCGATGCGATCTTTCAATGTTCAGCGAGTTTTTTTTCTTTTTTTCGCTGGCGCTACATCCCATTAAGGGACTTGGCCGCTTCATAGTGAAGTTTCGTAATAATTTTTACAACGGATAATGAGTGATTAGTTCATTGATCCTTATATTAGCCAGCCGTGATTTTTTCATCACAAGCATGCTAACAACTGTGCCACCGGGGCGTTCAGCGAGTTTGCTGTGACCATTTATTGCTATGGAATCTTGAACAAGATTGCTGTGTATGAGTAATGGTATATTTTAAGTGACTAACTTAACAAAACTGTACTTTGCTCATGCTCAGTTAATGTAAGTAAGGTTCGTCCTCCATATTCAAAATAGAATAACTTATTGACTTTTTCAACCAAAAATGTAACTTAGTTTAAATATGGAGCGAACACATCTGTCTTTATGGAGGGGTTTCTCAGCCTTATCGAAATGGCCTGAAATGATTTATTTAATAGATATTTATACAATACAAAAAAGTTTTCACATAAATATTTTGCGAGTTGAGAGTGAACTCGCTCGTTGTTTTTTTTTTTAGAACTATTTCAAATAGTCGTACAACAATATGAGCCATCTGAGAAACTGGTGAATTCCGACAGAATCTTACAATCGACGATTCAAAAAATCAAAAAATAACAATCAAAATAAAAGTAAAATTCAAAAATTTATCCGAATCTGTGGAGAATACGTAAAAAATGGACATATACACAGAGTGGGCCAATAAGAAACGATGTTTCTGTAGAGCGATATTCTCAAAAACTATAAGTGCTATAGATAGCGAGCGACATGAAAGAAAATCAAACCGAGTATTACCGACTTAAAAGTTAAGGCAAAGGAAGTTAAATCAATTGCATTGATGACCGTTTGAAAAAATGTACATACACAAAAAAGAACACACTGACTTTACAGAAAGTAAAATTTTAATTGAGAAACTTAATTTTACAATTATGTATTGTTTAAATTAATTTTTGAGTGACAAGAGAAGGTCAAAATAAAGAGTGCATTCACAATGCAAAAACTTTTCACTTTTGCCTTTTAATTTTGTTTTAAAAAATGCTTGCACAATGAATGAGGAAAAGTCAAATTAAAGCCAACTTCGGTTTGATAAATTGATTTGTTTGTTGACTTGTCAAAATTTATTTATGCAAAATCAAAATAGTCTTTTCGTTTGCATCATAATATAATATAAATAATATTCATAATAACAAATTCGTGAATATTATTTATAATATGATATTATGAGGGCGAAATGAAACATTTTTTTTTTGTCGAAATTTAAGATGCTCTTATGAGAAATAGGTTGGTGTAAGAAGGAGCGACGAGACCAGTGGTCCATTTTCATCAAATGATGTATGGAAATTGTTAAAATATGTAGGAAACCCGTAATTTCTATTAACTATAGTTAAAACATCGTGCACTCGTTCGTGCGTTTACCATAAATAAAAGTTTAACATTTTTAATATACACAAAATTTAACAGCAAATTGAAATTTTATTTTAAGAAAACGAAAATTATTATCATAGGATCACTCGTAGTTATAAATATACGTTGCTAAAAACAAATAAATTAAATTACGCTTAGTGCCATAAAACATATACATAAATGTACCTAATTGTTTTTTCAATTAATTACACTACCCTGCAAAATTTTAAAAATTTGGTGCCACTTGACAATGAATAGTTGTTTCCGAAGTAATTTTTTACGCTGAATCCGAATCTGGGCTCAGAATTGCGCTATCACGTCAGGTTTATGAGATATTCTAACCTAAAAGTGCAAAAACACTGTTTTTTGACGTATTTGAGGTTATCTAGCACCGCGATTTTTTTTTCTTGAAAAGTTCATGTGTAGGATCTTATAGTACAAGTCTTCTTCTTTCAAATGCCTTTGAGTTTGCTCAAATATGTTTTTTTTTCGCCGAGATATCGCATTTTCAAAATTGCATGTTCGTGTATTTGTCGGTGTACTGTATAATACACTACCTTTTATACCTACGGTATATATGCACTTTTAGGTTAGAATATCTCATAAACCTGACGTGAAATTCTGAGCCCAGATTCGGATTCAGCATAAAAAATTACTTCGGAAACAACTATTCATTGTCAAGTGGCACCAAATTTTAAAATTTTGCAGGGTAGTGTTTTTATACAGAAAAATTCACGAATATGCAAATTTGAAAATGCGATATCTCGGCGAAAAAAAATTATATTTGAGCAAATTCAACGGCATTTGAAAGAGGAAGACTTGTACAATAAGACCCCATACATGGTTTTTATAAAAAAGTAAAAACTGCATTGTTACATAACCTCAAATATGTCAAACAACAGTGTTTTTTGCACTTTTAGGTTAGAATATCTCAAAAACCTGACGTGATAGAGCAATTCTGAGCCCGGATTCGGATCCAGCGTGAAAAATTACTTCGGAAACAACTATTCATTGTCCAGGGGCAAAATATTGTAGGGTAGTGTTATTGTCGATATTTTTTAATATCGACAACCAAATAAATATTTTCTTACAAAAATACATTACAATTATGTTTCAATTTGTGATTTCATCGTCCAATCATACACGAAAAAATAAAAATCTGAATATTTAAATTAAACATTTCGTTATTTAATAAATTAAATCGCTAACATCGTAAAGTACATACAGTCCCGTACTAAATGATAGCCGCACTCTCCCGTACTAAATGATAGCCGCACTATTTAAATAAATTCTTTTAAAATTCTTCCTTTGCAAAAATAATACTTTTCACTTTACCAATGCGTGTTATAAATAGAAATAGAAAAACCTCATTTAGTATGGTAATAAAAGATAGCCGCACACAATATTTTGTTGTTTGTAATAGGAAATAAATATTAAACGCACAATTATAAAAATGATTTTTTATTCCATTAATATTTTGTGTTTCCACCATTGTTTGTACATAGTTTTGTACATATTAATTTGAAATATTAGCATATTATCGTTTTACTGATGCCTTTAGTTCATGAACGCTGCTGTACTTTGTTCCTTCAGCATACACAACTCTGCTGAGTTCACCCCAGATGTTTTCGATGATGTTAATACCGGGTGACCTTGCTGGCCATTTCAAAACTGGTATCTGAGCCTCCGTAAACCAGTCATTTACTATCCCGGCTGTATGTGTACCGCTGCATTAACCTTCTGGAAAATAAAGTTTGGGCCGCCAATTTGTTCACCAACAACTGGTAATGATTCGGCTAGCATGAATTTATACCGGTTGCGTTAATACGGCCGGAAATAAACTTCAGATTCCTTCTTCCTTCATAGCCAATTGCACTCCAAACCATCAGGAACCGTCCACTTCGTTGACGCGTCGATAGCACAAGTGGTTCTTTTCGAAGGTCATGAAAATAGTATTGCCAACCATCAGGGCTATCTATATTAAATATTTTTCGTCACTAAATAAACCGCGCTGGCACTTTTTCTTCCACGACATATGTTCCTTCGCGAAACACAATTTGGCGTCTTTATGATTTGGTAACAGTTGCGGTTTTCTTTGTAATTTTTTGATTTGTATATTATCTGACTCTCTTAACAGGTTCCGCACATTACAAATCTTTGTATTAACACCAGCATTCAACGCAATTTCTTGCGCGATGCCAAACAATTTAGAGGCGTTTCGTAAAATTGACGGTTTTTCTCTATCAGTAAGTGCCGCCTGCCGGCCTGTACTTTTATGCGAACTGTATTATTGCGGAAATTTTAAATAATTTCGCACTACCTTCTCACTCAAACTAATATTTTCTGCTGTTAAACGGTTAATCATATTTTTTTTTTAAAAACGTCAATTTGTCCTTTTTCAAACTCGTTCAACCTACTTTTTCTACCCACATTTAAAAAAATCGGAATAATATTTAACACAATAATATTTTAAGATACAAGAAGATATTTGCACGCCAGAAAGCTCGAATAGATACTGATACAGTGTTCAAAAGAATTTGAAAGTATACCTGCGGCTATCTTTTATTACCATACTAAATGAGGCTTCTCCATAAGTTCTCCATGACCACGCAGAGAATACTGATTTCTATTTATAGCACGCATTGGTAAAGTGAAAATAATTATTTTTGCAAAAGAGGAAGTTTAAAAGGATTTATTTAAAATGAAATAAATCGTAAATTAGGGGTGCGGCTATCATTTAGTACGGGACTGTATGTGGTTAACTACAAATATTCGGCAATTTCTATTAACAATATTTATTAATTTAATCAAAAATAAAAAATAAAAATATCAAAAATTATTTGACCCAAATATCACTTGCCATGGAGCTAAGCCTTAAACAATTTTGACAATTCATTTGAAATTTTAGTTAACTTCATTCTGGGCATGTTTTTTTTTTGATATCGAAGTAATCTGAGAAATAATTTAACTGTCAAAATACAGATATGCGTTTTTCTTTAGTATCCGAGGAAAAATGTATTTCTCTGTGTCGTTTTTTTTTACGCTCGGATAATTTTAAAATTGAAACTTTTTTCTCTGAAAAAAGTTCAGATTGTTATTTGACAGACATTAAATAAAAAGAACACGATAATATTTGTTTGGTAATCTTAAACTGACGCTTAATTTCTACGACGCTAACAAAATTATCATTTATTTATTTCGGATACATCAGAGAAAATATTTATCGGATTTCTCCGATATATTGGGCCCGATTCTGCCTTCCAATATTGTATGTTATGTTATGTTATTTTTTCAATACAAATTCATATAGGAAGCGTGGAAATAAAATAACATAACATGAATTTTATCGTTCCAGAATCGGGCCCAATCGGGTATTCTGGGATTTAAAATTTTATGTTATTTTTGTTTTTTCAATACAAATTCATATAGGAAGCGGGGAAATAAAATAACATATCATGGATTTTATGATGCCGGAATACGGGGCATTATCTATCTGTTCTCTCTTATTTCTCTGACATTAAAAATAAACACGCCTTCTGTTTCCCTTCTGGAAAAAGTTAAAAGTTTGTTAACTTTTGTCTTAAGGCCACCACCCACATAACGCGCAAAAAATGTTTTTTTCTCAAAATAAATTTCATACAAAGCTGGAAGTAAAAGTCAAAAGTTTTTGCATTGTGAATGGGCTGAAAGTTTAAAAAATCGTAAAATTAAATTTGTTCTATTAACCCTTTAATGCATAATTGTTTTTTTTAATTGAATAATTTTTTCTTATACAAATCTGTGGTCACAAATCTTAGTAGCTTAAGACGCAATAAGCGCAATAATAATTTACGTATTATTTTAATTCGAAATCTCTATATTCGATTTCATAGCATATCAATTTTTTTTGTAATACATAATACCACTGAGCATAATACTAGGGAGTAATCCATCCCAAAGGCGTTACTAAATTTTACGCTGAAAACAAAGAATTAAAAATATACACAACCGCAAATTTATCAATGAATTGACAATGTTGTCAATTCTCTCTAAAAATAAAACAAACTACCTACCACTTTACAGTGTTGGTATTATTTTTATTTGTTTGTTTAGAAATATAAATTTATGAAACTGCAAACAACAAAATATTGGAAAATCGCATTTTATATTTTAGGTAAGAATTTTTAAATATTTCGAATTACGTATTGCATATAAATTAAAGTTTCTAACTCGATTTTACATACGATTATATACATACATTATTTGTTAAATAAAACAGAACAACTATCGATTTATTTTAAGTTTTATTCGAAATATTGTTTCGCATAAACTTAATATGTCGAATTGTCCAGATATCTCGTTTTTATAATAACCATTGTAAGAATTTATTGTAGTATAGAGGCATTAAACGGTATAAGAAAAGTAGCAATCTAACTACATATTTTATAATTTTTATCATTCTGTTTTGGAAAGCGTATGGGTTATCCGAAGATAAACAGATTGTATACAAGATATTTTTTGTTTTTGACTCAAGATAACCTTTTTTGAGCAAAATTTTAGCATTTTATGCTTAGGGTTGTTGAATAGAATTTATGGTAGTAGCCCAAGAAGTGTTTTCCTTTAGTGAACCACTTTTTGTTTAATACGACCGAATTTTTACAATATTTTTTCATTTTATTGAATTATTACTTTATTAAATACGTACAGCTTCTTATACCTGGATTTCAATTACAATGAATTGCACTGGAAAAATGATCGAGTGTAACTAAAAAATTCGCTTTCATTTAAATTATTCATTGCAGTAATAACCTAAAATTGGTGTAAAGTGCAAATGTGATTGCATATTCAAGCTTAAGGCATTTACTTTTTCAGTTTACATATAAATAGTGCTTAAGCATATGATGAAATTTGTCCGATATATCCACCGCGGATCGAATTTTACGATTTTGGGTTTTACGATAGTGGATATTGTTGTATGTGATAGCGGTGTAGTTATAGTTACACGCGGGGTTATCAAAAGTTACCGGTTACCGGCCGATATTTTGGTAAAAAATATACTTAAAAAATTGATAAGGTTTGAAAATTATTATTGAAGAATGGTATTTAATTCGCCTTGGGGTTGACCATTAAAGCGTCCTTCAGGGTCATCATACAAATGTGAATGGCAACCCCTATTTTTTTTATTACAGAATCGTTGAACTGAAGTGAAGACCTTGTCAGGTACAATTTAGTACGATTATTGAAAATAAATCGTATTGACGGTTTTACCGAACTTTACAAAAAATTTGAATTAAAACTTTATATCTGAGATAAGATTGGATGGTCTAACAAGTTTCCGCCGTTTTTTACTCCAATTTCAGATGCACTTTTTAATTTTTTTTTTTAACTTTATTAAACTACATATATAAGTCATTCCACGGTAAAACAGTCAATTTTTCACAATTCCCAAACTTCATCTCTTAGATTTTAATTTTTTTCGTGTTTCTCAATTCAAAATAACGGATACATATTTATTATTTATTTTTTAAACCTTCGGTTGTCCCGTTATTCGATATTTTAGTTTTTCAAACAATTTTTCAATCTGATTTTTGGCTTCCACGTAAAGTGTTATATCTTTGATTTTTAGAGGAGTATTTTCAAAAGGGATACCGTTTTGGAAAGGTATTAATCCATCCTAATTCTCATAATTTATTTTTACAACGTACCGTTACCTAAGGAGTTATGAACTGAAAAATCTGTGTTTATATTTTTGCCGCTAGATGGCACTGCAATGAGAATCTTAATATACTTCAAGCAGCATTTAATAGCTAAAAGAACACCCTTTCAGAAAATTGTAAAACTGAATTTGTTCTGGCCTTAGTTTACCCAGTAGACAGCTTCAAAGTTGAAAAAACGTGTTACTTATATTGCCATTGTGAGAGACGAGAGATATCAGGTATTTTGAAGCTAATTTTTCTCCTTTTCCCCTATACCGAGATTGTTCGCCATTCTAAATTTTTAATTCATTGGTTCTTTTTTCTGTTTTCCCTTTCGTTTTTTTATTTTTTATTTATTTGAAACCGGGTAACACAATATATTTTTTTTCTGTCTTCAATCCCAATTCGAACGTTACACCACAACTTGGTTTGAATTGAGGATAGATTTGAGAAGCCCGTTCAAACAATGTTGAAATTCTTCATGAAACAAGAATGGGTTAGTACCAACAAAAAAAATTGGAAACGATGATTTGGATACAAAAAACCCAATGAGAATGAAATAAGGTGAAATAGGTATAGTGAAAATAATATCTCAGCGAGATTCTGACACATCTCGCGCATCTATAAAAGAAAAACAAATGGTGTAAACACAGCGATGCATTTAGGCTAATTGGTTTACATTTTGAGGTTAGAATTTGTCTATTTTAAATTATGTTTTTCCTCAAATTTATTGACAATAATTAAAGTAATTTTAATTTAGATAACACACTAGCACTAGAACTTTTGATAACATTTAAGATAATTCTAATGTCATTAGCTTGCCTCGAATAAATTGAAATTTAAAATCGAGTTTTTTTATTGTTTTGCTGTAACACGAAAAATGACATTTCTTTTTAAATATGCCTAGTTTGTACCTTAAATGGGTACAACGTTACAAATCCTGTGGTGTTGTTAGTATTTTTTATATTTTTTAATTTCACGTGTTATTTTAGAATTTACCTATAAAATAATGAGAATTTTTAATATTTTCCAATAAAACTTACATTATGTAATGGAATCAAATTTCACATATCTTTATTTATATTTTTTTTTGTTTTTAAAAATATTACTCAGCCGACCCCTCTGAATTTTTAATTTTTTTTTAACTACTTCACTGTTGGCTGCGCACAACGATGAAAAAATGAGTTTCGCTGAGATATTATTTTCACTATAAAACTATCGATCAGCTTTACAAAGAACAACAAAAAAAACAACACTTTATTGATATTCCTCACCTGAGCGTGGATTTCCTGCATTTTTAGGTCAACGTGACTAACTTCTACTAAACTTTTGTTAAGACATCCAATATTTCGAAGTAATTTGTATTCTTCGCCATGCTTTATGCGCTGATAACCGAAGAGCATTAGATGAGGGCTAAATGAAGCTGATTCATGAACTGAGTCATGCAGTGCGACTCCAATTTCACTTATATGGACGTCCCAATTACGATGATACGACTACGTACATTCTTATGGCGGCAACTATCGTACGGTTGAGTCTTTCCGACGCGTTGGTTTGGGGTGAATAAATCGCAGTTCGAACGGGTTGTATTCCGAATTTGTCTATCAATTGTCTAAATTCTTTGCCAACAAATTGCGGGCCATTATCCGAATGTATCACTTCGGGAACCCCAAACACGAGAAATATTTCATTTTTAAGGAAATCGACGATTTTCGTTGCCATCCCTTTATGAAGAAGTTTCAAAAACACAAATTTTGTTAATTTGTCCATAACTATGAGGATCATGGTATTTCCAGCTTTAGAACTGGGGTATGGCCCTAACAGGTCCACGTACAATTTTTGCATTGGACGTTCTGTTATAGTCGGGGATCCCAGGGGCGGCCTGAGGATCGAATTAGGTGCTTTGGAAATTTTGCAGACGTCGCATGAAGCAACGAAATCACTAATATTCTTGCTGAGACCTGGCCTACGAATAAAGCCTACGAATGCGTTCGATTGGTTTTTTGGCACTACGGTGAGATGATTGAATTAACTCCTGTTGTAAACCTTTTGAGACCCACAATTTCCAAATCGGCACACCACACAATTGTGTGTTTTTAGAAGGTTCTATTCGTATATAAATTCTATCATTTTGAACCTTTAGGCTTGGATATTTGATAGGACACTCCAAGATTTTCCCACAAAGGTGACATAATCGCTTCCATTAAAATGTACCGAATTGAGATCGAGCGCCGCGATTGAAGAGATATACTGACTTAGTTCATGTTGAGTATCACAGAATGCTCTGGATAGGGCATCGGGAACAACGTTGAGAGATTCTTTCTCATGTACGATGGTAAAATTATATGCCTGGAGTTTGAGGCTCCATCTCGCTAGTCTACCGTGCAAACCTTTTAACGACATGAGCCACCTAAGTGAGGCGTGATCGGTTTTAACGGTGAACTGAAAAAGTTCAATGTATGGCCTAAATTTTTGAATTGAAATTAATGCGGCGAGGCATTCCAATTCCGTAACGGAATAATTTCTTTGCGCGCGGTTCAGTTTCTGTGAAACAAAAGAGATCGGTCTATCATTACCTTCTCTGTCTATTTAATACAAGACCCCTCCTATACCTTCGGTACTCGCATCACAACGAATGTGGAATGGCTTAGAGTAGTCTGGGTTTACGAGAACAGGAGCGCTTGTTAGTAGTAGCTTAAGGCATTCGAAGGCAACCTGACAATCTGCATGCCACTCGAACTTTCTAGATTTTTTTAAAAGGTTTGTGATGGGGGCGGTGATATCCGAAAAATTCGGTATGAATCTTCAATACCAGCCGGCCATTCCTAACAAGCGTCGAGTTTGTTTCACTGAGATTGGAACTGGAAATTTGCAAATTGTGTCGACTTTATTAGGATTAGTTCTGAGACCGTCTTCACCTACAATAAAACCAACATATGAGATCTCAAGCATTACGAATTTGCTTTTTGCTAAATAATTGTTAAGCCTGTTCCGGAAAGTAGTATTGCTGTTTTTTCGAGAAGACCAAAATGTTCTTCCAATGTGGCGGAGACGACTAGAAGATCGTCCAGGTAAACAAAAATCTTGTGTTTGAGTTGATGTGGCACAACTTTATCCATAAGGCGAGACATGGTTTGCGGCGCGTTGCACAAGCCAAATGGCATTAGATTGAAATGGTACAACGGCCTGCCAAACACAGTAAACGCCGTTTTTTCTTTCACTTCTTTTGACCAGGGTATTTGCCAAATGGCGTCTGTAAGGTCTATGGCTGAGATATATTTTGTGTCATTAAGGCGACCGAGTAGTCCATCGATTAATGGGAGCGGGTAGGCATCCTTTTTTGTGACTGAATTTAATTTACGGTAGTCTAAGCAAAGTCGAGATTTGCCGTTGGATTTTCTCACCAGATGGACGGGGGAGCTCCAAGGATTTGCACTCTCTTCTACCACCTTCATCTCTAGAATCCTGTCCAGCTCTGCGTAAATCAAATCTTGAACATCAGGTGATACATTATAATGTTTTTGTTTAATCGGAGCATTATTGCCCGCATCAATATCGTGTTTGAATATTTGAGTCCGGCCTAATCCATTTTTTTCGAAAGAATAGAACATAGATTTAATCCTTTCGACCTTTACCGGCCGGCAGTATTGTCAAGTTCATTAAGAGCCTGAATATTGACTGGACGGCTCATTAAGTAGGGTCCATGCACAAAAGATCTTTTAGGTCGCAGTGCGGGGTGGCTTGAACGCTCACATGGCCCTCAACTAATAATAATAATAATAATAATAATAATCCTTTCGACCTTCTCTTGCTCGAAAACTGAAAGTTTGTGGTGGTTGTCATTTGGTGGAATAATAGATAACTCACTTACAATGTGCGGTGCTAAATTGAATAAAGACCAAAAATCTATGCATAAATAGAGCTCATTTTTCAAGGTAGGAACTTCGTAAAGTTTTATAAGATGTAAGACATCATTAAAAGACGCGGGTGCGAGGTCATATCCGATAATGGAGTTACGATTACCATCAGCCGTCTTAATGGTGGATTTAACACTTGTGATTGATAATTTTAGATTATTAAAGAACGAACGATCGTTCTTGCCCAATATGCTGATTCGGCAGAAATTCCACTAAGTTTGTGGAATTGAGGATGATGGTTTTTATCATCCTGGATGGCGGTGGAAGCGTTTAATCCGAACGTGGATCGCCAGGAGGAGCCGCGTTCGGAATTAAGTTTTCCACTTGCGAATTGCAATTTGGACATGTTTTAACCGTGAACCCAGGAATTTGACATCTGTAGCATATCAATCCTTTGACATTTTTGATTTCTTCGCGATGGATTATGGGTTTGGTCAGCGGCGTAACTACAAGGAAGCAAACCCCGCGTTGCGGGGGGGCCCGCGACGATGGGGGCCCGCAACGCGGGTCCCGTGATCTTTACTCATGTAATGAATAACTGTTTCATACTCTCCACAATATGATTTTCTACATTACAAGTCAAAATTTAACAATAAAAATTAAATTTTGGTTTAAAATGTTGTATGAAGCCAGACAAATTTGTGAAAATGATCTCATGAAGTCTGCAGGAGCGATACAAGAAAAATATGCAAACGACCTATCGGAAGAGTTCAGGGATATCATCAATACTTGAATTCGCTGAAGTTCTAATAATAAAATTGTCTATAGCAGCTTCACGTGTTTCGCAGGTAATAATATGTTTATTATTGTTTCTTACATTACCTGTGATGATCGCAACAGCGAAACGATCGACGATTTTTATTAATTTGAAGGGAAAGATATACAAGGTGGAGGGAGGTAGTCTAGGGGCCCACATTAAATTTAGCGGGGGGGCCCAAAATTTGTAGTTACGCTACTGGGTTTGGTGGAAGTTCTCGCATTGGAATGCAGTGCCGACATGTCTCCAGAATTTCCTTCATACATGTTTGAATTCTGCGTTGGACCACTTCCAATATTTTCTTGAATTTCAATAACGTGATGTGAACGGCGGTTTCCCGGAATGTCATATGAACCTCGCATATCGAAATACGATTTCGACAATAGCTGCTCATATTTCTGACAGACTATGCGAAATTGTTCGACTGTAGCAAAGCTATGTAGTTTGTAAAGTTACTGTTTGTAGTTGGACATGCATATTCTCTCGTAAAATTTCGATTAATTCGATCTCCGGATATCTGTTTGTTAATCTGCCGTTTTGTGATTGGATTTCAAGGGAAAATTCGTTAAAGCTTTCTTTATGTTTTTGAACCCTATGTTCGATAAATCGCCGTGTTTCACGCACAGACTCATGACTGGAAAAATGAGATAACAATCCCTTTCGTAAGTCATCCCATGAATCGTTCGGATCGTCCCTAATGAAAGTCCACAACCATTTTTCCGCAGTGCCCGACACGAAATTATGAATTAACGACGGAAGTCGATGGGTTGGATAACCATCTCTGCGTGCGAATGTTTCCAATCGAAATGCAAAATCGTGTAAGTCTAAATTTTTTGGATCGCCGTCGAATAACAATCGCCATTTAGGGTGAAGGGGCCGTACTTTATCCTGTTCTGTAGGTGCTGTATTATGAAACGTTTCAAAATTAGGCGGATTCATAGAGAACAACTTCGATGGTTCGACATAGCTGTATAGTGTATACATTATGGTTTTGAGTTTGGGGGTTTCCATAAACTAACGACACAATTGGTTTAAACTGCGAAATTGGAATATTCTCCACGTATGAACGATTGGGTAGATCCAAAATCATTGCGGATGGGGAGTTAGAAATACTCCACGTAATAGCTGGATGAGAAACCGTCATGAACTCAGTTAATACCGCCTTTTGATCTGGAGAGCTTGCGAACATTTAGTGATCTCTCGAGGTAGTTAGTGGTAACGCTTCCGTGACTACAGCAACTTTTATTTTACGAATTGCCCCCGTTTTAAGTTCTTCAAGAATCTTACGAACTTCCTGATTTTTACGTCGAAATTTTGGAAATCCAATTCGTCGTATTTGCGACATCGCCAAACGAATCCTTCAGCCGTTGAAGACGGTTTTGCCAATGAACCCTTCTATACTGAATAACTTCCAACTGAGATACTGTATATTGTGGTTTGGGACCAGTCGCACTTTCGAACGTATCGTAAATTTCCTTGGCTAAACCGATTTCAAGTTCTGGTTGCGAAGACAGATGCGATTTGGATGGAATACAGGATTTATCACGTTGCTCTTTTTCTAAAGCAGTTATCAATACGGATCTTGCTGAAATGTCAGTAGGATCTATTCGGCGAACTAACAGTTCGATTCGGATTCTAGTTCCGATTCTATCAGGGAATCCAAGAAACCATCGAAAGCCATTTTGTTTTTGTTAGCACACACGTAAATGAATTAAATATTATTCGTAAAAAAAATTATTGAAAAGGTAATGATAATAATGAAAAATAAAAGGTGAGTCAGAGGCGGAGTTCATTAAAAAAAAAAAGAAATGCAACCGCGGCCACAGAAAGAATCAAAAATGTAAATCATGTGCAAAAAAAAAACAAAATTCACTGTTCCACACGTCACGACTTCCATGCTCCCAATCCACCCAACGCTTCACTCTTTCACTATCCCATGGTTAATTATGAAAAGAAACAAAGAAAAAAAATTCTTCAAGAAAAGAAGATATAACAGAGAACGCAAAAAGAAACCAACAGAAATGAAATACAAAAATAAATGATAGTATAAATGAAGGATAATACAAAAAAAAAAATAAATTGTAAGTATAATATAATCACGGTTCTTTTATCCGTTTGTCACCTGGCTGCAACCACGATGACATACATACATCTAAATAACTGCACCACACCGCTGGAACGTTCGTAATCCGCTAGCCGATGTGATGCCACCACTGCACCCAATTCAAAATCCAAGTACGTGCAATACTGTGTACTGTATGTGTAATGCGCTGCTGCGTCAATTTGTTGTATCGCAGAATTAACAGTCTGCCGCTCTTATGTCAACATGTAACATACGATTTCAACGGCACTCAATTTATTATTACTTTTTATTTTCTTAGGTTATCCTCTCAGGAATTTAGCCGAACCATTCAGCTGTACCTCACTAGCATATAGGGATTAATTTGTAGAATAACAGCGCATCAATCGAAAACAAAAGAATACAGTTTTTTTTCCACTAAACACCATAAATTGTGTATACTCAAAAAAAATTTTTATTTTTTTTATTTTTGGTTTTAATTTTACAAAAATTTATTATTAATATTATATTTTGTTTTTGTTTATAATTATAATTATTAAAAAATCACTTTTTTTTCCATTTGAAACTGGGTAACATAACATATTTTTTTTTTTTTTTACAAAAACGTTACAATCCAACGGATGTGAAGTTTTGAAATTGTGCTATTTTGTTTTTTCTATTACTAAGGACTGTATCGAAAAGAAAGTATCCACAAAAAAAAGCCATTTTAAACACAAAAAACCAATTTTAAGTATTATAAAATGATGTTTTATCATAAAGCAGACTTCTAATTAGCAGATTTTATGTTTAAAACATTTGAGAAATTATTTTCTAAATACATAGCGAATTTTTAATTTAATGCATTCACTTAGATTCTGCACAGTAGTTTTATTCATTTGTCTGGTTGCTTTGGACTAACTTTTTGGACTTTGTTAAATTTTCTGCTAGTTTACCGTTATTTTTCAAGTAACGCTTCGCAATTGCCCAATATCTTTCAATTGGTCAAAGTTCTGGTGAATTTGGCGGAGTTTATTGTTTTTCCACAAAAGTGATGCAGTGGATTTTTAACAGCTCCAAATTTATTAATGGGCAGTTGCACGGTTTTAACATGCAATTTTTTGTTTTCACTTTGTTTCGGAACTTTATGTTTCTTATATGTCTTCAAGTCACGCCTTATTTTAACCGCTGGATCATTCCTATGCTAGTACCACCCTCATAAATCTCTGACAGACATTGATTTGTTTTTGCGAATTTCACTCACAATTTTGGCTCTAATTTGGGATTGCTGGGACCTTGTTTTCGACCGTTTTTTCGTAAATCCTTTACCGTACCATGTTCCCCAAACTTATTAATTATTTTTCTCACTGCATTTTTACTTATATTTTCGCGCTTAGCTAAATTTCTAAACGAAACACCGTTTTAAATGCAAAATTTGTGCAAAATAAATTTAAGCACTTCTTCTTTAATTCGTGACAATATTACAACTGGGTAACAAAATGTAAAAATCACACGCAATACTTACCTACAAAAAGCTATTCTATCTAACGGCACTTTTCCGTTATAATAGAATTAGAGCAAGGCGAAGAAAACTAAATTTTTTTGTGGATACTTTCTTTTCGATACAGTCCTTATATAAGCACTTCTGCTCGGACTCCATACTTTAGAAAATAGTTAGCGTCTTACTCATAACAGGTAAACGCACTTAGGAGGCTTGAGTTTTGTTTCGAAATATATTTTTGTCCAGAAACGTCCATCACAGAGCAAACTTCCTTGGTGGCTGGAATCCGGAAATGTCTACATTTATAATGGATGATTGAGCTGATGTGAAGTTCTAAGCTGCGATAGTGACTAGTATGGTGGAAATCATGTGAATTAACAGTGGATACTAAGTATATTTATTAGAAGGGCACGGAAATCTGAGTTAGCAAACTAAAACATGAGGGATGCAGAGTTTAAATAATTCTTTAGTTTATTTTTAAAGTAGTAGTTAGCGATAATTAATTAATTTTGATTTGAATTTTCAGAAATACCGGCAAAAACTCACTCAGCTTCCAGAAACTTCAAGTATCCAGTGAATTGTGGTGCCTTTTGCTAACTGTTTTATCATATATATTACTAACAAATTTATATAGGTTAATTCATATTAATTAAGTAGTAGATATTTGGTAATAATAGATTACTATTAATTTTGTTTCAGAGACTCCCGAGAAATTTGATGCAGATGCTAGAAATTTCAAATATAAAACAAATGTGTAGGTTAGAAATGGTGTTGTCTTGGGTTTTGTCAGCTTAGTTTACGGGCACCGTCTTCTCTATCTGAGTTTGGTTGCAGATGGCATGAATTGTAACTCATTACAGGAGAGCGTCCATCATGATTCGAACTTCTAAAATCTTAGTGGCAGGTTTGCGGAGGTGCGTCAGTTGTATTGGTGGTTTGAGCTGAACTGTTGTTATGGGTGGCGACAGTGACCGGTATGGCGGAAATCATCTGAATAAGTAGCTGATACAAATTATATTTATTATGTAGTGTGAAATTAAGTGCCCAGAAGTCTGACTCCTAGGCGAATAAATGTTAGTTCAAAATGCAGTTTTAATTTATAAAACCACGAAATTGGATATTGCTCTTTATGAATATAAGTGTAAATAATATTAAAAGAGTCCCTTCCTTAGTTACTAATAAATAATCTAATTTTCAGAATATAACATAGTTCCGGAATTAATCATTATTATATGGATTACAATTAATCTTAGATTTTTGTTGCAATGTAACATAATCATTTTTAAATTATATCATATAATTATAAATAATAAATAGGTAACTTCAACATTATTAATTTCCTTTTTTCCAGATTTTTAGGAAATTGCTGATTAGTTTAATTTTATGGTTAAATATTTATTTTTAACTTTTTATTTTAATTTTTATTTTTAAATCTAGTTGTAGTATTTAAATAATTAATTAACTAGCTATATGATACCTGTAATGAATGAAACAAGCGCTGTGAATTTAAATCGTAAATTAGGCCCAAATCGATAAACGCAAATTAATTCGCAACTACGACTATATTGTCTGTTTTTGGTATTTTTGAACCACATTAAAGTGTCGATTTTAAGTTGTAGTTGCGATTGTAGTCATGGATATCGGTGACTAAAACAGTCCTTACAAATGACGTTTAATACCGAATTTTTTCGGAAATAGATAGATTGCTGTTTGTTTTTTTATTTATGTATACATATTAGTAGCGTCGTTGTCAAATACAAGATATTTGTATATCATAAGTGTGTTTCGTGTATTTTTTTTAAATAATTTTTATTTTATAAAATAAAAGTTTTAGAAGTGTAAAAATTAAAGAAAATTGTAAAACCTATGGATCAATTGGAAATGTTATCGTCCTCCTCATCTGACGATTCGGATTATTTTTTGGAGAACATCACATATAACACTGAACGAGGATTTCAAGAAAGGATTGACGAAAATTATTATTCAGATATAGAGTTCAAGAAGAGGTTTCGATTTTCCAAACAAAATTTTGGATTTTTGGTAAAATTGGTGGAGAAAGACCTGTATTACGTCGATAATCGAGGATTTCCGTTATCAGTACGACAAAAAATTCTGCTTGCACTACGGTATTATGCTACAGGATGTTTCCAAGTGGTTTCTGGTGATTTGATGGGGGTTACTCAATCAACAGCATGTGTAATCATACACGAAGTAACGAGAGCCTTTGCTGGACTATCCAGACAGTTTATAAAAATGCCCAAAACTGAAGCCGAGCGATCTAAATCACAGCAAGAATTTTACTTAAAAAAAAAATTCCACGATGTATAGGCTGCATAGATGGCTGTCAAATTCCTATCAAATCACCAGGAGGCGAAACAGCGGAAGTATTTCGAAATCGTAAGGGGTATTTTTCCGTAAATGTCCAAGCTGTATGTGACGTCGAGTGTAAATTTTTCAATTTAGTTGCTAGGTGAGAAAAAAAAGGCTATGTAGCGTTTTTATTATTGTATGGGATATATTAATCAAACAAAGTTTCAAATTTCAGGTGGCATGGATCAGCGCACGATATGACCATCTATAATTTTTCGAAATTAAAAAGGCAATTTGAAGCTGGAGAATTTAGTAATAGCTTACTAATTGGAGATGGTGGATATGGTTGTTCTCAACATCTAATTACGCCATATCGAAACCCGCAAACGCCGCAAGAGATTGCTTAAAATAAAGCAATATGTTCAACTCGGGCCTGTATTGAGCGCACATTCGGGATGTGGAAGCGAAGGGTTTCTGTATTAGCGAAAGGTTAATATATATAAATTAAAAATAAATTTGTTTTAATTTTTAGCGTCACAAATTCGACTTAGCAATTTACTGCCTGTGATTGTTGCTACAGCTGTGCTCCATAACATTGCGATAGATTTGGGAGATGAATTTATGGATGATGACGATTATGTGACAATCAACCAAAATGTCCCAAATATTCCACCTAATCCGGCAGAATGTAGTGTAGATACTAACGTCAGGAGGCAAATTACACAAACTTTTTGATTAATAAAATATCAAATAATAATAAAATTAAAAGCCAGATCGGATTAAGAGGCAAATTCAACCGAAGTCGTTTTTGTCCGGTGTTAAGGCTCTATTGCCTGCCTTCCAAACAAAATGTTCGTGTTATGATATTACATTTTTAATATGAATGAATTGGAATGAAAATAAAATATAATAATAATACAAATAAATAAACTCTTTTAGGGTAAAATTCATTTATTTCTATACATTTTTAATTTTTTCGCTTCATTTATTTCAATAATTCATTAATTTAATTTTTCATTTTATTATATTTAAAAAATCAGTCGCTGTCATCATTTGTTGTTGGGCACATACTTTTATAATAAAGGTACTGGGCTCTCGCCGCTTTTTGTTTAATTTTGGTGAGTTTAATTTTTTCTTCTAGAGCTTCCAATTGCTTTTCTTTAATTTTATTTTCATTTGGTTTACTGCGCCTACGGTTTCTAGTTCTCGGAAAATTTGCTGTTGAATTATTGATTGGCGGATTGTTGTTTTGCGGTGCTGATACTGTAAGGGAAGTGTTTTGAATATTTTGTGGTGTAGTCGTTGAGCTACTCGATAAATTGTTGTACACAGGAATAGGAATTTCTTCAGAGTTTAAATTATTTTGACTGAAGTTACGAGGTGTGTTTGATTCGTTTAAATCGAAATATTCTGCTTCAAATTGGGAACTCAATACTTCTTAGAATAAACAGATCTTTCTCAAATACGGTTACCCATAGAATAAATTAGCTACTTACATCGTCGCTGCCATCATCGTCAAACGGGTTACATTGTGGTGTAATAGTCGGTACTATTAAGTTATAAAGCAGACCATTTCACTCATCTAGGGCTACTAAGCTTGGACCGCCACCCGTGCCAAATGTTTGTGTCTTATTAAAAGCTATTGTTTTCCGGAGCTTCCCTTTCATGTTCATGTAAGCGGCTTTTATTTGTTGGGTGGTTTTCTCTCCCGTAATACTCTGGGCATTGTATTGATGGCATATTTTCACCCAACAATCTTTTTTTACACTATTTGAGATAGAATCGGTTTTTTTATTTTCTATTGTATCTTTGAATTTTGTTATTATTTCTAGTAGCTTTTCCTTGTCGTCTTCACTTAACCGACTCATCATTAAATTTATCACGTAATTTACTTATTTAGTTTTAATTACTTTTTTTAATTTAGAAAATTATTATATTTGATTTTGCCAAAGTATAGTACTATTCAAATCTCGCTGGAATTTTGACAGTTATAGCGCAGAAAAAATTCATGACTTCCTTAGTTCCTGCCAAAATTATACTATTGCCAAAAATATACCAAAAATACAGTGCATAATTGTATATGTTTTGATTTAAGTGCTTTTCATAGCGGCTGCGTTGACTTTGGACTTTAAAAACGTAAAGTCGTTTTGTAACTTTAAAGTTTTGTAATTTAGTTTTATTTGATTAACAGTGACACTTTTTACAGAAATATTTTGAAACTGTTATAAAATAAAATATTTTTAAGTGATAATTATTTAAAATAAAACGTAAATTTTTTAAAGTCCAAAGTCAACGCAGCCGGTATGAAAAGCACTTTACTTGTCAGAAAATTAAAAAAAAATATTTTTTTTATGTTAGTAGCCCGTGTTCGAAAAACTATACTTTTATTTGCATTTAAAAATTCCATCTCAACTAAATTCGCTGTTTTAATTACGTCTAAGAATATGGATTTCGGAATTCAATTCCGAAAAAACTGTAACTGCAACTAAAAGTTGTAGTTGCCTCTGTCGATTTGGACCTAAGTAATTTGAGGTTTTTAAACATTTTTTAGAATTTTTAGTTCAGAATGGCGATAGTCTTGTATGACCGTCCAAATGTGCTTCCCAGAAAATTAAAGGATGTGCTCATTTCGGCTCGGGAGGGTTACTTATTTGCACAATTTGGGATGTAGGTCATTGAACAATACATTTTCTGGGAGCATTAATCTAGGTCACCCTCATCATCACTCACACACCAGCAATAACAACACAAAAAATTTAAAGTAGCATATTACCAAATAACAAAACTTTATTAATTAAATAAATTCATTAAAAAAAAATTATGAATTTTGAGAATTTAAAAAAAAATTAATTACAATCTTTTTTTTTTTCCCCGTTGCGAGAATCCTTGGTAATTATAAATAATTTTTAAGTACTTCGATACAGAAATTTTATTTGCGCGTAGTGCTAGATGCCAAAACATAAATATAAAGTAAATATATAAAAAAAATGACTCACCCATAAGCGTCCCCAGGTACCATAGGTCTCTTATGATGATAGCAGCTGTCAATCTAAAAGAAAATATTTTAGCACCTCTAACACTTCCGCTATCTTCGCTATATTCTAAACAAAAATTTTACTTTACGCTATTCAAGGATCAAGCAAAAAAAAACTACTGTACACAATTCAAATTATTTTTTTTTTTTTTTTTTAAGAATTAAACCAATATTTGCCTAATTAAATTTTAATTACACAATTTTTTTTTTTCACTGCAGTACACAAATTAAACTAAAACGCCAATTCAGATGGCTTTAACATTTTTTTTTTCCACACTTGACTATGTGTCGTTAACACGCTGTATCCACAGGGAACGGTTTACTCCAAATCTCGACAAATGTTAACTCGCTATCACCGGTACAATTTTGTATTCCACTAGCAGAAGTTAGAGTTTATTTCTTTTAAGATTATAAAATAGATTTTATAACTTAATTAAAAAAAATCCATTCACAGAGGCCCTATTTGATTAACAAATAACAGGGAGTTAGTTCATCTTTAATTACACAACACAGTTATTTGCACACACCCGCCACTGCGTCCACAGAGTATATATATATATATATATATATATATATATATATATATATATATATATATATATATATATATATATATATATATATATATATATGATATATATATATATATATATATAATGCATATACCTGGGATTTTTCCGTTGATACGGATCTGTTCTTTGAGTATCAATCTCAATCCGCCTATCACCACAATTTTAAACAATAAGAAGGAAAAACGAACAATTATAAAAATTACTATCTACTTTAAACTAAAACAAGAATTCTTACCCAAGACAGAAAGAACACGAGTATATAAAAAAAGCTATTTGGATCACTCCACACAATTGGGTAATTTTTATTTTTTATTTTTAAACTTTAATCAACACTAATTTTACTTTTTGGATTTGGGTTCCGTATTAAGCACTTTGTAAATTAATTTATTTATTACTGAGCGCGGTAGCCTCTCAATATCAACTGCTATATGATTTAATTTTTTTTTTTTTTCGTAATTGATATGCAGATTTGTACGATACACCAACACATTACTCCCAGACATACTACAATACTGTGCGTATTTCTGCGTAATTACATTAAAAAAAACAATACAATCACACGCTCCATTGTGCATTCTTGTGCCAAAATAAATATAACCCATAATTCCAACCTACCCCAACTCTCAAGCAACACGTAGCATAGCAAGGAAAAACGCAACATCAGCACAACAAAGAGATCGTACCGATCGCTTAATCTTTGAATGCAGCGCAAAAGGAATTTTGAACCAAGAATATACATTTCATTACAGTCTCCATATTCGATTTCATAAAATGTCAATTTTTTCGAAATAGTTAATATATTGTGTTTTATTTATTTATTTTGTTCATTAATGTCTATTAATTAATTTAGTTTCAAGTATTTTTAAAGGAATCTCTTCCTTAGTATACTAATAAATAATTCAATTTTCAGTTTTTTCAATTTTAATCATTATTCTAGGGATTAAAATTAATCCTGACTTTCAGAAATAAATTTTAGCTGGAATTAACCCTCCAGGATCGACAAGTAATGGATAAGCTGTAGTTTGGAAATTATGTTGTCCTGTGCTATTATGTGTACCGAATGAAATTTGTGATCCCCAAATTTATATTATCTCATAGGTTACTACGCAAAAGAAAAAAACTGGTACCGTTATTTTGTAGAAAAACAATTTAAAAAAACGAATAAACGTCAAATTGGGCATTTGTTTTATTTGTTTCGAAATAGACGCATCATAAGGAGAAAAATGTGATTTAATAATTAGATTGTGCAATGATCATCCCGAGTATACCAATAAAAAAATTGGTAAATTGGCCGGTGTTTCCAATAATACGGTAACAAATGTAAAAAAAATGTCAAATCAATCTTTCTGTATCACGCAAGCCCAGATCCGGAGAAAAATCAGGTGCTCCAAATAAAATGTTGGATCAGAAAATTGTAAGAGTCATTTCGAAACATCCCTCGATGTCTGTGCGAGATTTGGCCAGAAAAACCAAAACAACCAAATCGATTGTGGAATGAGCTAAAACCAGAAATAATCTACGGACATACAAGAAGTCAAAAATCCCCAAAAGAAGTGTTGAACTATTTAATAAAGGGATCGATCGAGCAAAGAAACACAACAAATGGTTGAACGAAAGAAAAGATTCTTGTTTCGAAATGAACGACGAGACCTACGTCAAAATGGATTTCTCGACACTTCCAGGTCCCCAATATTACATCAAAAAGAAAGGTAAAGAACTGGACGGAGCAATTACTACCATAGCTGTTGAAAAATTTGGCAAAAAAACATATGGTTTGGCAAGCAGTTTGCCAATGCGGCTTAAGATCACATCCATACATAATAAATGGGATTATGAAAAGGTGAATGTTCGCCGTAAAATGAACAAAAAGTTTGAATGAATACGATTATTTAAAAACTGTACAATATGTGCAATAGAACAAGTACAGAAAAATAATGATTATATATTGTCGTTTAGTTTTAATTCTTCATGTACAAATCAAGTTGGAATACTCCGAATTAAAGAAAATATCGGCGGGAGTTCCACAAGGGAGTGTTCTGGGGCCGATACTCTATATACTTTATACGCGAGACGTGCCAAGCACAAAAGGAACAAATATTGCAACATTTGCGGATGATACTGCAATCTTGGCAACTGGAAACAACATAGAGGAGTCAACCAGCAAATTACAAAACGCTGCTAATTCATTGAGTAATTGGACGAAGAAATGGCGCCTTCAACTCAACGAAACTAAATCTGTACATATAAACTTTACCAACAAAAATGTTAATTGGTTACCTGTTCGACTGAATTCACAACTTATTCCACATGCAAACACGGCAAAATATTTAGGAATGACCCTTGATGCTAAACTCAAGTGGAAAGAGCATGTTAAAAAGAAAAAAGAAGAGTTAAACATCAAATATAGAAAAATGTATTGGCTCATAGGAAGGAACTCTGAGCTAACATTACATAATAAACTGCTATTATATCGGCAGATATTGAAACCTGTATGGACGTATGGTATACAGCTATGGGGCTGTACCAAGAAAACTAACGTAAAAGTAATTCAAACTTTTCAAAATAAAGTCTTGCGTAGTATGGTCAACGCACCATGGTATATAAGGAATGATAACCTTCATAAGGATCTAAAGATGGAGTACGTCAGTGAAGAAATTAAGAAATATGCTAGGAAACACGTACAGCGCCTCAGTCAACATGAAAATGCGGATTTGCGTCGTATGCTGAACAACCAAAATCCAGTAAGACGGCTTCGAAGAACGAAGCCCTTAGAACTAGGACAGATAAATTAATGAAGTATCCAACCTGGAGCTAACCGATGGGTTATTCTCCTCAAACAGTTAACATCATTTAATATAGATAAATTACTAGATGAAATTGTATTCAGTTGTAATATTTGTTAAATAAAAAAAAAAAAAAAAAAAAAAAAAAAAAAAAAAAAATGTACAAATCACAAATTTCATTCGGTACACATAATAACTATACTAACAATTTTCCTAACTATCGATCGCTTAGGTGTCTGTTACCGGGTCGAGTCCGTCCCAGATAACATTCATATCCTATCCTTCGGTTTTGTTAAATGTAAACGGATGTACGGTGTGTGCCCGGGAGTCCAGAAGTTCCTGCTATAATGCTTAGCCGTACATCTTAATCAATCAATCAATTATGCTGCAGATTATTACACTGCGCCAATTAAAAAACGGAACAGAAATTTTCTTCGAAAAAATACCCAGATTTGAGCGCTTGTATCTTGGTGAAATAAAACCTTTCAAAAAAAAAATTTTGTTCTAGTTAAAGGAAATATTATCTTCTTTTCGATACTGGAATCCGTTTTATTTTATTTTGTTTTCTATGACTTTCCTGAGTAAAACAAAAGGGGTCTTAAAAAAAATATATGCTGCTGTTTGAAACTGTAAACGAACTTGCCCGATATTTCATTCAAAAATCCAAATCGGCCATTTTATAGAGAATTTAGAAACTTTGAAAAGGATGCTATAGAAATTTATGTGCAGCCTTGTCGAGTTATTAGTTGCTTTCCAATCGCCCAACCGCAAGCACCCGATAGCAAACCGCTAGGAGAAAGGTGTTTGTCTTTGCTATGGTCGATTGGCAAGCTCAAAAATTGATGATTTGAGTAAAACGTAACCTCAACATTATATTTGACTGTATATCTTGTAAACTATTGTAATAAAATAATAAAATTTTAAAAATCATTTCCTCAAAAACCAACTTTTTATCTTTTACATTTTATTGACTTTCAATTTAACATAAAATCGTTAATATTTTAAATTAAATAAATAATCCGTTAATGTTACTTCCATGCTTGTTACACCGTTTCTCGCGAAGACAGTTGTTTTACGACATTCGACGAGAAAGATAATGCAGTTAATACTACTGCATCCTGATTCTCTAAAAAATAAGATAATGTGAAATTGGGTAAACTTATGAAATGCAAAGTTAACTTTTATGAGTTTGCAATCTCTCGATTTGACTTACTATACTAAAATAATATCAAAAAATTCCAAACTCATAAAATTAAACTTTGCTTTTCACAAGTTTACCCGTTTACACATTATCTTGGGTGCGATTGTGTAACCATTACGAGTTTCTCGAAATTGCGACAAAACGCGATTATGTAAAACTTTACGAGTTCTCGTAATTGCGACTTGTTGCTGTTGTTTTACTCGAACAGGGGGTCGATTATGTAAGCATTACTTGTTTCAAGTTTCTCGAAATTGCGACAAAATGCGATTATGTAAAGCTTTACTAGTTCTCGTAATTGCGACTTGTTGCTGTTGTTTTACTCGTACAGATTTTTATGTACGACAGACAACTCGTAATGATTGAAAAAAAATCAAAATTTGCATAACAACGACAGTACTGTGCATAACAACAACCAAATTGTATGCCGAAAATGACGCTATCGGGCAGCACTTTTGTTTAAAAAAACCTGTTTCTCGTAATTGCTTACATAATTGCGTTATGTCGCAATTACGGCACACTGAGTTTCGAGTTCTCGAAACTCGTAACTCGTAATACGACAGATACATAATAGTGCCCCAGATTTTTATGTACGACAGGCAACTCGTAATGATTGAAAAAAAAAAATCAAAATATGCATAACAACCACAATACTGTGCGTAACAACAACAAAATTGAATGCCGAAAATGACGCTATTGGGCAACATTTATGTTTAAAAAAAACTGTTTCTCGTAATTGCTTAATTGCGTTATGTCGCAATTACGGCATACTGAGTTTCGAGTTCTCGAAACTCGTAACTCGTAATACGAGAGATACATAATCGCACTTCTTTTTTTTTTGGAGAATCAGCACCCTGAAATAAGGAAATAATCGAAATCATCTTTTAATAAGTGAAACGTTTTCGATGGTGCGACTCGAGTAACAAATAAATCTAGTCCGTAAGCAAAAAAAAAAGATAGGTACTTTCTAGACCACTGGCGGCCGTATGTAGGGAATTGATTGATTGTGATTAATAATGTTATCTTCTGGTATAGGAATTTCAGGTAAATAGGGGACTACGCCTTCTTCAAATGCGTGTCTCATTTCTTGGTTACGTTTCTTGCTAAAACTTCAATAAATCGATTAATTAATTAAATTATTGTTCTTCATAAAAGAACGTAAAATTAAAAGTGACTTAAAATTTTATCGTTAAGTGCTTAGTTTACAAGCAAGTTATCGAGCAAGTTCGTTTACAGTTTCAAACAGCAGCATATTCTTTTTTTTTTTAGACTCCTATTGTTTTACTCAAAAAAGTCATAAAAACTAAATAAAATAAAACAGATTCCAGTATCGAAAAGAAGACACAATTTGATTCTACTAGAAACAAAAATTTTTTGAAGGGTGTTATTTCACCAAGATTCAAGCGTTCAAATCTGGGTATTTCTTCTACGAAAATTTCTGTTCCGTTTTTTAATTGGCACATGCCCGATTTCAGAACAAAACAGCAATTCGTCAGTTAAATAATATTTCCTCTCTTTCTTCTTTTATGATATTGCAATTTGTTTCATAATTCAAAATCAATGCTATCTGATGATATTTCTTTTTTACATGAACATCTTAAAGGGAGAATTAAATTTTTATTTGAGCGATATTGAAAAGTCAAATATTTAATTCTCCCTTTAAAATTCTCATGTAAAAAAGAATTATGATCCAGATAGCATTGATTTTGAATTATGAAACAAATTGAAATTTCATAAAAGAAGAAAGAGAGGAAATATTATTTAACTGACGAATTGCCGTTTTGTTCTGAAATCGGGCAGCAGTGTACTAATAAATAAAATAACTAAGATAATGGGACATTTTCTCGGCTTACAGTTCATTTTTTTAAAAAGTAGAGGTTTTTTAAGTAAGAAAATATTATTTTCCCATTATTTGTTACATTCTTTAAAATAACGTAGTTAAGTGTGCAAATTAACCTATAAAGTAACTTATAAGCTTTTAAAAACCGCAAACAGAATTAAAATCGAGCCCATAACTTGGGAGATATGATGAAAAAATATGAAAAGGGGTCACCAACAGTACTCAAAAAATTGGGCCTATCCGACTCTCGGACGACACTTTTCCCAGAAAGCATCCGTTAAAGATCACAAAACCAACCATTTATATTTTACAAACATTTTTCGTTACTTTTGGGCAGGCGTTATTTTGGGCTGGCATAATATGTCACGGCTTTTCTCAAATTTGGAGACCTCTTCCCCAATATCACAATTGATCACGGCAATTTAAATCTTCTACTCTCATACAGCCAAATCACAGACTCACAACTAATGCTAGATTATTTAGAACTGACACGCGTTGAGCAGCAATTAAAGTCGTATTCGCTATTTTTCATCTTCGACCTTTATCAATTAGATCTAGTTATACATCTTTAGTATGCCGTTGAAAGTCCTTAAGGATTTAATTTACTCCATTCAGACAGTATAACAATGTTCAAAAATTTATTATTTATTATATTTACAACTAGGGGACCCCTGTGCAATTGCACAATTTTATTATTTATGTGAAACATAAAACAAACAACTTCTGCAAAAGGAATACTTCACTACAGGTTGCCCCGACGAAAAAAAGACTTCGAACTCTAATAAAATAGAACGCATTTAATTTTTTGAAATAATTTTATTTTAGGCCAACATTAATCTGATAAAAAAAAATAATTACATTAAATTGAAAAAAAAGACGAAGTTATCTGGAATCGAACTCGAGACCTTTAACTTCATATCTCTCATGCTCTAACACATGAGCTATTGAACTATGCTTAATAATTGATATATGAAATGGAAATTTATAGCTTAAGAAAATGTTGAACATTCTTGTATATTATAAATACAGTCAGAAACATTCAGATGTATACGGCAAATTAAAATCAACGAAACAATAAAATCCACTTGTATTACTTCCGATAAAACAAAAAAAAACATGTTTAGATGAGATGTTTTATATGTCTATACTGTCCTTCACGTATTTAACTGAAGAAAAAAAACAAATCTACTTCTAACGGGACTTACGATAAAACTACGGGACTTACGATACAACTGAATGTTCTTTTTTCGTTATTGAATTAAAGTTATTTTTTTTGTTTTTATGTTACTTATTGTTATTTTTCTTACTTATTTTATTTTAAAAATACATAAATATGAAGTAAATATATGTGATAACATTATTGATAAAAAATAAAATTTTAAATATGATATCTTCTGTTTGGTTTTTAACTTTATCTTTAAATTTCCCTCTAAATATGTGCCGTATACATCTGAATGTTTCTGACTGTATATAGATATTATATGAGCAACGTGATAATTGGCCGATAATTCTTTACTCAGTACTTCAGTCTGGATGGAGCATCGCTGTGGACCATTCGAAAATACAAAATAATAAAACACAAACAATACAAAATCAGAATTAACGTTAATTATCATTTGTTACCGAATCCCACCTCCTTGTTATATAGCATTTCATTTTATATATCTTCCAGCTCTCCTAAACCTGCGTCACCCTAGTGGCGTGATATTATTTTAAAGAAGCCTCTCATAGTAATTTGCTATTAGAAGTTATATACGACCTTGAATAACAAGAGGATTTATTACTCAGAAATAATACCAATGGCGATTTTATTCACAAATAATGTATCGATCAACATGTCGTGGATACTTCCATCATTAAAATATCAATAAAATGTCAATAAAACGTCACAGAAATGTCAATGTCATAGGAACGGGAATATATTGCTATATTTAAAAGCTCACTAGATGTAATTATTCTTAAATATTGACGATAGCCGTCTTCCAATGGGCAAAATTTGCTACCAAGGGTTGTGTTCCAATCGGTTAAAAAGTTAAATATTTTAACTGTGGTAAAAAATATTTAACTTACCTCATTTTTAACCGATTTGCTGTTCCAAATGCAACTAGTTAAAAAGTTAAAATTTTGACGTTTAAGTTTTATTTATTTTTGTTGATTTTGTGAAGTAAAAAAATTTAATTATAAAATAATGTCGTTAATTGCCATTTTCTTTTTATTTTATTTTCGTTATCTTTAAAATTTAGATTTGCATTGTTTTTTTCCATTTTTTTGTGTTGTTGCCAAAACCTTCTACAATTCTCTCTTGAGAAAGCCCAACTAAATGTATACTAATGTGGTTTTCGATTCACCAAAAAAGAGCAAGTCTGCTTGCTCTTTCTGCTGTCAAACTGTTCGATTCATCAAGAAAAACGCTCGGTCGAGCAAAATTGTTGTTGTTTTACGAATCTCGATTTTTTGGCAGATTTACAAACACAAACACAAATAGAACTGTCATTTTGAATGACATTTTATTCGATTTGAGTTTATTGAAAGCGTCATTTGTATTTTGTGTTTTTTTTGTGTTTCTGTTTATTTTTATATAAATATTTTATATTAAAGAATTAATTTGTGTTTAATTAATATACAAATATGGATTTAATAAAAATTATAGGTTATGTTTATACAAACGTCATACACACACATATATATTAAGGAGCAACTGTTCGATTCACCAGCTGTAGAGAGTGATCTTTTAAAGATTTGGTAAAAGGTGAATCGAAATCGACATAAGATATCGTATGTATATACGGTTTGGTTATGATCTCAACTGGAAATAGTAGTGGTAAGAAACGAAAAAAATTGAATTTTTTTTATAATTTATATATTTTTAAATATGTGTAAGAGAGCTATACAACGCAGTCAGGCTTTCTCAAGAGAGAATTTTAGCAGGTTTTGGTGGTTGCACAAAACGTCAAAGGAATATACGATTAAAATTTTTAACTGCACCGCGACCAGTTAAAAAATTTGTGGTGAATAAAAAATTGAAATTTTAACTTTTTAACTTTTTATGCTGTATTTTTTTCATTTGGAACACAGCCTTGAAAGTACTTGCGAGTAGATACCCAATGGAACGAGAAATTGAGTGAAACAAGTAAAATACAGCCTACTGTTTAGTTGCTTTTTTTGTCTTTTGTAAAGTTGTTTATTATAGTACTGGCGATATTTAGAATTAGATTGAAAATATGACAATAAAAATGGACATGTAATGAAAGGAAAGCGTTGATTTTACCGCATTGATATTTAAACACATTTTCTTAAAAATTTATCATCAACAACAAAATAATTTTGTATTAATTTACGTAGTAAGAAACTCTCGAAAAATATCGGAAAAGGCCTAAAAGCCATCTATTTGAATTTTCGCAACTAAAATCCACCTAGCGCAAATTTTATGCGTCTGTTTTCTACACCATCGTATGAGCTTGGGTAGTTGTGAGTAGATACAAGTACTTGGGAGTAGTTTGCTTTCGCCAATGGAAAACGCTTGATATTATTTGCCACCAGTAAAATATTTTAGATAAATTTAGAAGTCTAATGTCGTTTTCGATTCACCAAAAAAAACTGATCTCGAGCAAAAACTACTAAACTCCTCATAGTTAAAAATTGACGAGTTCAGTTTTTTGTTGCTCGAGATCAGTTTTTTTTTGTGAATCGAAAACGACATAAATTTCATATTACACGGTAATCTATTCATTTTATCTTAAAGACACCTAGGGAACAATTGTTGGAATTTGCAATACACCTTGCATAAGAAAAATATTTCTTCGGAAAATTCGACATTACCTCGGTAAACAGATAAACATATTTATATTACTCCTTTTTGTCAAAATGACTCCCACGCAATGCTTCAATCGACTTCAAATTTTGTGAACAATTAGATGATGAATTATCAAATTTATCATCAACATAACAAAAAAGTCGTCGGTCCCGTTTTTGAGAAAATATGTTTGCCAGTTTTCTCTTCCACTGCAACCCCCTCTATTCTATACTCGAATAGACCTTAAAGTTAACATACATTGCTTATTACTGAAATCTATTTTTGTGCAAAACTTCGACCAAAACTATCAATATTTGTGAGAATGGAAGGCGAAACAAAAATAATAAACATGTGCGACTGGAAGGACGGACGGACGGACACGACATTTTTCTGACCGGTGTTTCGGGGTCCTGGTAACCTAATTCGTCGAGAAATGTGAAAATCTGAAACAGCATTTTTTTCGCGATTACAATACTTACACAATATAACTTCGGTATAGTGGGAAAAGTAAAAACTGAAAATGTTATAATTTACAAAGTTTTACAGTTAGACCATCCCTTTACAGAATTTTTTGGGAAATTTTACATAAATATTCCGAATTTGCCGGACGAAACACATCGTAAATATATTTTACACTCATCCAAAAAATTAAAGGAACACAAATTTTTTTCAATTTTAGTATTTTTCGAAGCTTCAAATCTCTAGTTTTGAGATTTTTTAGCGGGAAATTTTTGTGAGTAACCGTTATCACGCAATCATACGAAAGAGCGCGAAAAAAAAATTCGATTTTTTTTTTACGGATATTTGTGATGATATTAGTGGTACCGAACATAATAGTGACCCGATAATGCAGCAGGATACTGATAAGACAGAAATTATTTGTTGAGATTTTGAAAATAATAGATATGAAAACGAATATGACGATTCTAGTGAAAAGGAATATGCATCAAATTCTACGGCCTTATCTGACCAGTTAGACGATTTTCAAACTTTGAACATATCGAATGATATAGCCGAATGGTTTGTTGACTACAAAATTACAGAGGCAGCTGGAAAAAAAAAAAAAAAAAAAAAGAAATGGTTTGCTAAAAGTTTTACGAAAATATTATCCAAATTTACCCAAAAATATACGAACGTTAAAAAAAACACCAAACGAATCGAACACACTTATTGTTCCCATGGGTGAGGGATTTTATTCACATATTGGATTAAAAAAATATGTTGAAAATTTTCTTAGAAGCAATAGATACGAAAGTAACCTAGTACGTATTGACATCGGTATTGATGGTGTGGCATTGGCAAAAAGTTCGACACATCAATTGTGGCCAATTTTGGGAAACATAGTTAAGTTAAAAGATTTTTTCTTAATTGGAATATTTCATGGACTTAAAAAGCCATTTTGTGCCAATAGTTTCCTACAATGTTTTGTCGATGAACTAACCGACTTGAATGAACACGCTATCCTGTTTGAAAACAGAAAAATCACGGTAGAAATAAGATCGGTTATATGCGATGCACCAGCGCGATCATTTATATTGGGTAAGTTATTTGCATTATTAGTACATATTTTCAAATTATTTCATATATTTTTAACTTTGTTAATAGAAAAAAAAATTAATCAATATATTATATTTAAACAAACTCCGATGTAATTTCGCAAAATTTTATTTAAAACTGATACGTTTATTAATTAAATACTTGTTTTTTTTTAATTAGGCGTCAAATCTCATTCAGGATATAATAGCTGCACAAAATGTACCATACAGGGCATTTATTTACAACATAAGGTCTGTTTTCTATCGGTGGATAATCCTCTCCGTACTGATGATAGTTTTCGTAATAAAACACATCTGGATCACCATGTCCGCCTCGACGGAATTCTTGAAAAGACAAACTTCGATTGCGTCAGTAGATTTCCGATAGACTATATGCATTGTGTATTGTTAGGTGTAATGCGGCAAATGCTTAATATTTTGATTAAGCAGCGCAAAAAAAAATTTTCATTGAAGAAGAACGCTATAAGCGCAATTAATGAACGTCTTAAAATACTGAAAAAATGTATGCCATCAGAATTTGCAAGAAAGCAGCGTACATTGGACGACATCGAGTATTGGAAAACAACCGAACTTAGAATGTTTATATGTTACACAGGATTGGTAGCCTTTAAAAATATTATTGATCCAAAATATTATAACCATTTCTTGTTATTAGTATGCGCCATCCGAATATTGTGCAACCCAGAGGACTGTTTGATGAATAATGATTGTGCTGCCCATTTATTAAAAGAATTTGTTACACAATTTTCTTATTTATATGGTGAAGAAAATGTGTCGTACAACGTTCACAGTTTACTTCACTTATGTGCCGATGTAAAAGTTTTTGGACATCTAGATTCTTATAGTGCATTCAAATTTGAAAATGAGATGCAGAGCATTAAGAAAATGGTGAAAAAAGGATCTTTCCCAATTCAACAAATTTTGAATCGGCTAAAAGAAAGAGAACAATATTCAAAATCAAAAACTCAATTATTATGCAACCCAATATTTTCACTTTCACCTTTTTACCCGAATAATTACTGTTTAATACAAGGAAAAATTTTAAAAGTTGAGAAAATTGAAAATGACGTTATAAAAGGCCGTTTCATAAGAAATTTAAATAATTTTTTCAATTATCCTATACCATCGTCCAATTTATCAATTTTTTACACAAATGTGGAACAATACGATGGAGGCATGGAACTATTTTACCTGACGGACATCAAAACAATAATTGCCACGCTTACTACTGAGATTGGCTCAATATATATACCACTACAACACATATAATGTTTTCTTCTATTGCAGATATAGTACAAGAAATCAAAGTTAATTACGGGTAGGTAAATTTTAATATTGCAAATAAAATAAATTAGATAGAAACTAATGTATTTTCTCAATTTAGAATAATAGATTAACTGAAAATGTTTTCGGATTCCAATGAATTTGCAGAAGATGATTCAGAAAATTATCATTTTCAGTTTCTGAAAACTACAAAAACCCCGATGACCAGCACACAAAAGCAGATACACGAAAAGCCGCATTTATATCACAAATATAGTTATGAAGCTTCACAATCGGAATTTCCAACCTCAACAGCCAAATTAGGCACTATACAAACCATAATACCGACATCTATCAGTGCATATAATTCTGATGTCTCTCGTAAAAGAACATACAGTGGTGAGATTTCTGCATCTCAATTTGAGACATCGACACCCAAATTGACAAAATTTATTTATAAATCTGCTCCGACTATTACGAACGTTAGAGCTGCGAGTATCACTCCCACTAATAGTGCATCCGATGTGGCTCCTAAAATAAATAAATTTCCGGCTGCTCCGTACACCATAATAGCGTCATCTGTCGGTGAATGTAATTCTATCGCTCGTAGAATGGCATCCAGTGATGAGGCCTCTACATCACAATTTGAAATATCAAAAGCCAAATTGCCAAACTATAAACCTGCTCCGACTGCTACGAATATCAAAACTGCAAGTGTAAATCAACCAGAGTATATTGAAAGCGATTCCACAAATAAGCATTTTGTTGTAAACGAGTCAGCAACAGCCAAATGCGACATGGTATGCACAAAATGTCTAAATAACGAAAAATTAATTCTGGCTAATACTGCGCTATTAAATGTTTTACTAAAATAAGTAAAATATTTAAGACGTGAACAGCAACATAGGTTAACAGACCAGTCGGGTAATAGAGATGATAATCTCCCAAAACTACATCTACCTGCAGACACCGTAGAGAATTTTAAAGGTATTGAACATCAGATTAAAGCAGAGGAGTACGAGATGGCTTTGGTAAGACAATCTTTATAATATAATGTACATTATTTAATACAATTTCAACTATTGATTTCTAATTTCAGGCAAAAGTGTTCAAACAAATAAACGAACCGAACCTTGATAAATTTGTAAGGGAATGCTTGAAATCGGTGATTACTGATACCGCAGCAACAAATTTTTCGTGGTTTGGTAAAAACCATAATATTGTGAAATCGTTCTCTTTAATGAACATAATCAAAGATTAATAATGATGATTTTCATGAAAGATTTTAGGGTTTTTATTCATATTTATGATCTTTAACTCATTCTAGAAACCACAATACAGCGTTTCCCATCAGTGCGTAGCTATGAAATAGTGAATATTATAAAAAAATGGTTTCACTATGCGAAGGACCGAGTGCGTAAGGCAAATATGCATGCAAACAGATAAACCTAATAATGAAATATTTAAATATATATATGAAATATAATTAATTATATGAAATATAAAATTTTTATGAGGTAAAAATTAAAACCCTCAACAAGTATTTATTTGTCAATTTTGTGATATTTTAATTAAATTAAATACAATATGAAATGTTTTCTAAATTTAACTTTAAATCTTTATCTTTAATTTAACTTTAAATAAACGTATTTAAAAAGAGATAAATAAACGGAAGCTGCTCTCTAGTGATACACTTTAACATCGTCCACATTTCGATTTTGTTTCGCCTGTAATTCTTTTTTATTTCGTCAGCATTTCATAAATGACTCTAATGTGAAGAAGAAATGAACTACACTAACACATTCACATGAGTTCGCTTTCATTTTAATTTCCATATGCCAGACGAAATACTAACGAATCGATATTGCCTCGTCAAGGCGATGCGTTTGGGAAGTCCTTCATATAAAACTAACTTCGCTTGCGTTACGTTTGCGGTTCGCCGTGTTTAGAGGGTTTTTTCACTTTTACGTCAGTTACTTGTTAACCCTTAACGATCGTATGATTTTTTTTGAAATACGCACCCATAAAACGACAGAAAATTAAATAAAGTTCTGCAATATGACCATTATTATGGAACTTGGTCCTCTCTTATCCGATTTTAGTGAATGCGATGGAAATGGGATTCTAAAATGATTCGTGGATGAAGTTTTGGAAAATGGCCAACTAGGAAGGAACTTGGCCATTTCTTCTCAGATTTTGATGAAATTCAATATGTACGATGGAAATGGGACTCTAAAATGATTTTTGGATAAAGTTCTGGAATATGGCCAACTAGAATGGAACTTGGCTATTCCTGAACCGATTTTATTGAAATTTGGTATGCGGGAAATGGAATTTTAAAATGATTTTTGGATAAAGTTCTGAAAAATGACCAACTGGAAAGGAGCTTGGTCATTTCTTATCCGATGTTGATGAAATTCAGCAAGTGCGATGGAAATGGGATTCTAAAATGATTTTTAGGTAAAGTGCCAGAATATGGCCAATTAGGGAGGAACCCGATTTTGGTTAAATTTGACATACGCGATGGAAGTGAGATTCTAAAATGATTCTTGGATAAAGTTCCGGAATTTGGGCAATTATTATGAAACTTGGCCGTTTTTTATCCGATTTTAATGAAATTCAGCAAGCACAATGAAAATGAGATTCTAAAATAATTTATAAAACAAATCATTAAATACATCGAATAACCATTTTAGTATTTCACTTTTAACGCACACGTCGAATTTCTTTTAATCGTTTAAGGAATAGGCAAGCGCCTTCCAACTTAACCATATAAATGTAACCAAAAATAATTTTTGAGTTCCATTTCTATAGTACATGCAAAATTTGATTAAAATCGGATGAAAAATGGCCAATTTCCTACCTAATACGGCTTATTCCAGAACTTCATCTAAACATAATTTTAAAACTAAAAGATTAAAGGGTCTTGTAGGAAATTTACTCAAGTTTTGAAGGCTGCCCTAAAATTTATTGTGCAATCATTGGTTGCTGAGATAGCGTGGTCAAAGACAAAAGGATCTTTTCTGATTCAAAGTCAGATATCTTAGCAAAAAGTTGACATAAAGAGACCAGAAAGAAATTAAATTCACGCCTAATTAACAGGCTAACCGACCGAATGAAAACTTAAAAAAAAATTCCCTAGCCCATGGATCCTTCCAAAAAAAAAAATTCGAAATTTTTTTCTTCGCGCTATTTCTTATGATTGCGTAATAACGGTATCTTATAAAAAAATTTCGCTCAAAAATCTCAAAACTAGAGATTTAAAGCTTTAAAAAGCTTTTCTTTTAATCTCTGTACGACCGTATTTTACAAAGATTCAGCTCTTCAAAAAATACTAAAAAAATTTGTGTTCCTTTAATTTTTTGGATTAGTGTATATGTATGTATATATATATATAATATATATATATATATATATATATATATATATATATATATATATATATACATATATATATATATATATATATATATATAGCCGTAGAATCCGAATCTGCAATAAAAAGTAGGAGATCCTATCTTAGTTTCAAAGTTACCCCCGCCCCACCTACAAGGAGGGGGGAGGGGGTTCTAATTTAGTTCCTATCTGAACGTAACATTTTGTGCGCTTTCCGAATCAGAGGTCCAAAAATAGGGCTTTTCATTTAAAACAAATTTGACCATCAAATGACCTTGAAGGTCGTAGTCAAGGTCGAATTAAAGGTCGCCATCTGATGTCCCCTCGACCCTTAACAAATTTCATTTAAAGTAATTTTCTCCTATCCAGCACCGTTCTCGAGATAAAAGCCTGGCATTTTAAAAAAACTCACTCTATATAAAAAAAAATCTTCACATATGGTGTAGTGGACATTTTTGCTTCAAATACAATGAATTTACAGAAAATTGGAGTCTCCAGACTAAAAATTTTTTCTCCATACAATTTAATCCGCTCTAATATATATATATATATATATATATTTATATATATATATATATATATATATATATATATATATATATATATATATATATATATATATATATATATATATATATATATATATACATATCAATAAATGTGTCCTTCCCTTAGTTAAAAATGAATAAAAAAAAACATAAAAAAAATTCTTCTGATCCGGATTATGTCGGGCCTGCAAATTTGATATGGTGGTTTAGTTAAGGACCCTATTGGCTACCTCTTTACCAATTTTGAAAGCGGTCCGCTTCTTAGAATTTTTGCTATATCAATAAATGTGGAAGGACACAGGTATTTAATTTGCAATTTCGGTCGTACCGGATTTTCCGTTCCTTTTTTTACATGAAATTTTTGACTTACCCCCGCTAAAGATGTTTTCACATCAAAAATTCTTCTGATCCGGATTATATCGGGCCTGCAAATTTGATATGGCGGTTTAGTTAAGGACCCTATTGGCTACCTCTTGGCCAATTTTGAAAGCGGTCCGCTTCTTAGAAGTTTTGCTATATCAATAAATGTGTCCTTCCCTTAGTTAAAAATGAATAAAAAAAAACATAAAAAAAATTCTTCTGATCCGGATTATGTCGGGCCTGCAAATTTGATATGGCGGTTTAGTTAAGGACTCTATTGGCTACCTCTTGGCGAATTTTGAAAGCGGTCCGCTTCTTAGAATTTTTGCTATATCAATAAATGTGTCCTTCCCTTAGTTAAAAATGATAAAAAAAAACATAAACAAAATTCTTCTGATCCGGATTATGTCGGGCCTGCAAATTTGATATGGCGGTTTAGTTAAGGACCCTGTTGAAGCCAGGAAACTTTCGATGGTCGATATTGGTATGACCCAGAAACTTATCCTGCGCGTTTGTTTCCAAGAAAATTATAACTCTTGCTGGTTCACAGTTTTTATAAAATTCACCAATAGTCGTAATTATAATATTTTAATTAACAAATAGAATTTTATTACAATACAGTTTTCTTTAATTATTATTTTACAATAGGTTTTATTTATTATGATGCTCACTTGAACGACTCAGCTAATTAACTAACTTAATTTTACATTTGCCCAACTCAAAAAGTGCACGCACAAAAAACAGAAACCCGGTTTTACAGTGTTAATTGTTTATAAAGTTCAATGGGTTTTGTTTCTGCAATTTCTATCACTACAATTGTCGATCAAATCAAGGTTTTTTTTTAAATTTATTACAGTAAATCGTCATCGATATAAATATTTCTTTTTCACATTCAATCAGCTGTGATTGTGTACACAAACATTGTATGTATAAAGATAAATTGATCGAACAATCAGTGAACTTACAATAATACTAATGATTTTAATGTTTTCTTACAGATTCATACTTAAAATTTACATGGATTTACTCTAATCGGAACGATTATAATTAGATAAGTACAAATAGATATACTTAATTCAAATTATTTACAAAATTTATGCTTAAATATATACTAATGATTCTTGTTTTATTTTTTATTTTTAGGAACAACTTTGACGTCAACATTTTCCGCCTCCCTTGAACGAGTAAGTTCAATTACCGATTGGTAATTTTACCAGTTTTGTGATTGGACGTTTTAATGTGCCATTTAATGTCTTTACTTCTGCAACACGAATTTTTCCATCTTTGCCTGGGAACGTTTTTTGGACTTTACCTAGAAACCATTTGGATGGAGGAGTTCTTTCGTCAGCCAATATAACGATGTCATCAGTCAAAACATTGCTGGTTTCTGTGTGCCACTTTGCTCGCTTTTGAAGTGTCACTAAATATTCCTTTTGCCACCGATTCCAAAAGTGTTGTGATAACTGTTGGACATGTTGCCATCTTGAAAGCATCGATTGTTTGATGCTAGTAATATCAACCTCTGGGATGTATGTCATGGAATGACCGAGTAAAAAGTGTGAAGGTGTTAATACGTCAATTTCATTATCTGCGCCCTTGCAAAGCGGCCTTGAATTTAGCATGGCCTCTATTTGTGTAAGCACCGTCTGCATTTCATCCGATGTAAGAATTTGACATGCAATTATTCTTTTTAGATGAAACTTCGCGGATTTGACTGCCGCCTCCCATAACCCGCCAAAGTGCGGCGCACTAGGTGGATTAAAATGCCAATTGATCCTGTTTCCTAAAAGAAATTTAGATATAATGTTTTTATTATTTGTTAACATTTCCCAAACTTCCCTTAGCTCGCGATTAGCTCCAATAAAGTTCGAGCCATTATCAGAATAAATATTGCAAGGAAAACCACGTCGAGCAATAAATCGTCTTAAAGCGGCCAAAAATGCTTCAGTTGTCAAGTCGTGTACTAATTCTATATGCACTGCTTTGACACTAGTACATACAAACATGGCAATATAAGCTTTTTGCACCTTTTGACCTCTCCCTCTCTTTGGGTATATAGATATTGGCCCTGCATAATCAATTCCAATTGTCATAAATGGCCTTACAAATTGGACCCGGAAATCTGGTAACTCGGCCATAGATTGTACTTCGGTTCGACCTCTATGTCTACAGCATATAGTGCAGCTTCTTATTATTTCTCGTACTACAGTCTTTATTCTCAGTATCCAGAATCGTTGTCTCAAAGTATTGATTAAGAGCGATAACCTTGCATGCTCTTGCTTTATGTGTTCTTGCCTTATGATTAGTTTCACCAACTCGCAATTGTTTGGTAAAAACGTCGGATGCTTCGTTTCATATGGTGCTGATGATTGTTCGATTCTCCCTCCTACTCTTATCACTCCATTCTCGTCGATAAATGGAGCCAAAGCGATTAATTTGCTAATGCGGTTGACAGGTTGACTCTTATGTAATAATTGTACCTCTTCTGAGAAAAATTTGCGCTGTTTGTATCTGATAAGTATAACTTCACTTTTCATCAACTCTTCTCTTTTCAAACCGTCGGAATATTGGTACGGAAGGCGGTTTCTCCGTTGACTACAGTTTGTTATGAATCTTCTGATCCAACTCAATACTAATAATAATTTGTCATACCTAGAGTATGATCGAATTAAACCGTCTAGTAAACCATCCTCAATATTTGCTGCTAACGTGTTCACTTTGATCGGTCTACTTTCTTCGCAGGTATGCTGGCTATCCTGGTTTTGCACTGGCCAAAACTTTTTGTCTTTGCTAAGCCACTCTGGCCCATACCACCACAAATCGTGCTGTTGTAAAAGTTGAATTGACATACCTCGTGAGGCGCAATCGGCTGGATTTGACTTGGATGGAACATGCCGCCAATTATCGCGAGTAATGTGTTGGATAATTTTTGATGTTCGATTCCCAACGAAGTTTGTCCACTTTCTAGGATGCGACGAAAGCCAGTCCAACACTATTTTTGAGTCAGTCCAAGCCGTGACTGAATTTACTGTAAGTGTAGTGGCCCTTTGAACTGATAAAACCAATTTAGATAGAAGAATGGCAGCACACAACTCCAACCTCGGTATCGATACCTGCTTGATGGGTGCCACCCTGGTCTTTGCCACCACCAGATTCACTGAGCTACGACCATCAGGATAGGTTGCTCGAAGATAAACAGCTGCAGCATAAGCCATTTCACTCGCATCGCAAAATGCATGTATTTCTAAATTGTTTGCATTTGTTTGCTCCAACAGCCATCTTGGTAACACCACTTCCTTGCTAGTATTCAAGTCATCTGTAATCTGTGTCCACTTGGAAATTGTTTCTGGTGACAAATTCTCATCCCACTCTAACTTTGAGAGCCACAAAGATTGAAGAAGGATCTTGAACCTCACTGTAGTTGGTGCCAACCAGCCTAGTGGATCAAATATTTTACTGCTTTCGGATAGCATGATTCTTTTGGTTAAATGCTTAGTACTGGATAGGTGTATGGTAAAACGAAATCTGTCCTGATATGAATCCCAATGGAGTCCTAGAACTTTGGAGCTTTGATCGGTTGGATTATGTTCAGATATTTCTCTGGAATGAGAGGCTCTTTGATGTTCCGGCACTGTGTTTAGTAACTCTGATGAATTCGAGCTCCACTTACTTAATTGCATTCCAGCAGTCTTCAGAATTTTAGTTATATCCTCTTTCAAAGTTATTGCTTCCCTCAAATCATTGGTCCCAGTCATCAGGTCGTCAACATACATGTTAGTGTTAAGTGCAGTTGCGGCAGCCGGGTATGTATTTTGATTTAGTCTGGCTAGTTCCCTTATAACCCTCGTTGCTAAGAACGGCGCAGACGCAGTACCATAAGTGACCGTCCGAAGCTTATAAAATCGTATAGGTTGTGTCTGGTTAGAACGCCACACGATACATTGGTTTTTCTGATCTTCCTCATTCAACAAAATTTGCCTGTACATCTTGACAATATCCGCACTCATGACAAACGCATTTTCCCGAAATCGCAAAATTATTTCGAAGATACTTGATTGTATTGTTGGTCCAACCAGGAGTGCATCGTTGAGCGAAGCGGCCGACCCGGTTTTGGCCGACGCATCGAATACTACTCTTAGTCTTAGCTTTGTGCTGATGCTATCTTCTTTTAATACACCGTGATGTGGTAAGAATATACAAGTATCTTGGGTGACGCTTTGTGTGCTAATTTCCACCATATGTCCGAGTTCAATATATTCCTGCATGAATGACTGATACATCCTTCCGTATTCCTCGTTTTTGATAAATTTTCTCTCCATAGCTTGCAACCTGCTAATTGCTAAATTAAGCGATGTTCCTATGGTCGGCTTGGGATCCTTAAACAGCAACCTCACAACGAATCTTCCGTTGACGTCTCTGGTGGTATTAGCAACAAAATGGGCTTCACATTCCTCTTCTTCATTTGTCCAATTTGATTGCTCCGGAATCTCCTCCAACTCCCAAAATGCTCTCAAACTTTTGTCAATATTGAAATCAGCTGACTTTTCTGGTATTGTAGACAATGTCAGAGCGGTGGTTCGAATATCACTTTGGCGTCCAACCAGAACCCATCCAAATAAGGTCTGTTGCGCGATAATTTGACCTTTATTGTTTCGAATTTTGCCATCACCTAAAATTTGAAACACTACATCCGACCCCAATAAAATGTCTATTGGTTTTGATTTGTTGATTTCTGGATCTGCTAACTCAATGCCAGTCAGTAGACTTAAGTCGTTTTGGTGTGGTGTTGGTGGTGGAAGTACGGCAGTTACCTTCGGTAAGATGTAGACTTCTACGTGGAATTCTGAGTTGTAGTTGTTTAGGCTGGTCATCTGGATTGATGTAATCCCCTTTGTGGAATCTGTTCGACTTTCACCGATACCAGACACTGAAATACGTCCATTCATTCTTGGCAATTTTAAGCGATTCATACAGGCTTCCGATATAAACGAGAGTTGGGATCCAGTGTCCAATAGCACCCTGCACGTAACCCGATTTCCACACCAATCCTTTACTTTAACCAAGGCCGTTGGTAGTATTGATTGTACCAATAACGTCGTGGTATAACTACTAGTAGGTTGAACTTTGTCGTCAGATTCCCTTGTTAACGCGTCCGAAGTCTGTGCGGCTAAGCTGGACTCTGATGGATTTAAGTGTACCAATGTATGATGCTTCTTTGTACATATTTGACACCTTCTTTTTGATTTGCATTGGTATACTGAGTGTGTGTCCGAGAGGCAATTAAAGCAACGCTTTGATTCCTTGATATGGTTTCTCCGCTGGTCAATCGATTTATTCGCGAACTCCTTACATTGGTACAGAAAATGATCGGATGAATCGCAAACATCACATTTTACCGAATTGATTGCAAATGATCGTGAAAGTTCACCTTTGGAATTTGTACCAGTCCTTCTACTTCCTGACTTAAGTGATTCCAGAGCATCTGACCTTTTACCTAAGAATTTCAAAAAATCATCAATAGTTGGAAAATCTACATCGCAAGTCTCTTGTGCCCATCTACTTTTGCTTTCATCATCTACTTTATTGAGTAGCATAAATATGAGCCAAGGATCTCGTTGCTCAGCTTCCTCTCCCAATGCGTGCAGCCCTCTAATTATTTCATCTGAAGTATTTACTAGCTTCCGGAGGTTAGTTGCTAGGTTAGATCCGACGTTGGGTTGGTCGACAAAATGTCGAATAAATGCATTTACCGAATGTTTCTTTCGATCGTAGCGATCGCATAATTTTTTAAAGGCTTCTATATAATTGCTTTCGGTGATCGAGAAATGCTTAAGTAGGGATGCTGCTTCCCCTTGTAGTAAACCCTTCAGATACTGGAATTTTTGGGCTGGACTGAGCGACGTATTTTCGTGGATAGTGCCCATATAAAGGTCATAGAATGACTGCCATTCCGTGTATTCTCCGCTAAATGGAGGAACATTAATTTTTGGTAGCTTTACTTGTATTGACCTTCCAGTATTCATTGTGGTATCAAATAATGATGAATCGGTATTATTCATGCTTGCCTTGCGACTCCATTTATTTAAACCCGTAATGACCTCATAGTAAATATCTTCGATTATAAGAATTTCCGAGGCTTCGGCATGATTTATTAAAAATATTTCCCGTTCCACTTCACCAAAATTTTTTAGCAATTCATCAGCACGTTTTTGACGAACAGAGATACCAAACATATCTGAATTAGGCTGTAATTGTCGAACATATTTTGCTAACCTAGACATTTGCTCAGTAATGACGCTGCGCTCCTTCTTAAACGCCTCTAATTGTTTCTCCTTGGTAGCCATTATTCTTTTAATTTATAAGATTTAATTTTTGGATAGTCACAAATAAACAAAATGGAGGCACTTGCACTCAGTGTAAAATACTACGTTTTCAATAAACTTTAACTATATAAATATCTGAGCGTGTACTTATCTGATTTCCAAATGTAGCCTGAAGCAATTCCTCTGTGGGTAATGTACAGTCCAGATGTTTGCAATAATATTTCCAAGTGGTGTGATAATTTGCACGTGCTGTGATGGTGCAGTGATTCTCAATTTTGGCGTCGGATGACTTGTAGTTTAACTTGCTCACTCGTGACCGCTCAAATTTAATGGATTTAACGTTATATTAACGTTAATATCCGGCTCGAAGGACCAATGTTGAAGCCAGGAAACTTTCGATGGTCGATATTGGTATGACCCAGAAACTTATCCTGCGCGTTTGTTTCCAAGAAAATTATAACTCTTGCTGGTTCACAGTTTTTATAAAATTCACCAATAGTCGTAATTATAATATTTTAATTAACAAATAGAATTTTATTACAATACAGTTTTCTTTAATTATTATTTTACAATAGGTTTTATTTATTATGATGCTCACTTGAACGACTCAGCTAATTAACTAACTTAATTTTACATTTGCCCAACCCAAAAATTGCACGCACAAAAAACAGAAACCCGGTTTTACAGTGTTAATTGTTTATAAAGTTCAATGGGTTTTGTTTCTGCAATTTCGATCACTACAATTGTCGATCAAATCAAGGTTTTTTTTTAAATTTATTACAGTAAATCGTCATCGATATAAATATTTCTTTTTGACATTCAATCAGCTGTGATTGTGTACACAAACATTGTATGTATAAAGATAAATTGATCGAACAATCAGTGAACTTACAATAATACTAATGATTTTAATGTTTTCTTACAGATTCATACTTAAAATTTACATGGATTTACTCTAATCGGAACGATTATAATCAGATAAGTACAAATAGATATACTTAATTCAAATTATTTACAAAATTTATGCTTAAATATATACTAATGATTCTTGTTTTATTTTTTATTTTTAGGAACAACTTTGACGTCAACAGACCCTATTGGCTACCTCTTGACCAATTTTGAAAGCGGTCCGCTTCTTAGAATTTTTGCTATATCAATAAATGTGTCCTTCCCTTAGTTAAAAATGAATAAAAAAAAACATAAAAAAAATTCTTCTGATCCGGATTATGTCGGGCCTGCAAATTTGATATGGCGGTTTAGTTAAGGACCCTATTGGCTACCTCTTGGCCAATTTTGAAAGCGGTCCGCTTCTTAGAATTTTTGCTATATCAATAAATGTGTCCTTCCCTTAGTTAAAAATGAATAAAAAAAAACATAAAAAAAATTCTTCTGATCCGGATTATGTCGGGCCTGCAAATTTGATATGGCGGTTTAGTTAAGGACCCTATTGGCTACCTCTTGGCCAATTTTGAAAGCGGTCCGCTTCTTAGAATTTTTGCTATATCAATAAATGTGTCCTTCACTTAGTTAAAAATGAATAAAAAAAACATAAAAAAAATTCTTCTGATCCGGATTATGTCGGGCCTGCAAATTTGATATGGCGGTTTAGTTAAGGACCCTATTGGCTACCTCTTGGCCAATTTTGAAAGCGGTCCGCTTCTTAGAATTTTTGCTATATCAATAAATGTGTCCTTCCCTTAGTTAAAAATGAATAAAAAAAAACATAAAAAAAATTCTTCTGATCCGGATTATGTCGGGCCTGCAAATTTGATATGGCGGTTTAGTTAAGGACCCTATTGGCTACCTCTTGGCCAATTTTGAAAGCGGTCCGCTTCTTAGAATTTTTGCTATATCAATAAATGTGTCCTTCCCTTAGTTAAAAATGAATAAAAAAAAACATAAAAAAAATTCTTCTGATCCGGATTATGTCGGGCCTGCAAATTTGATATGGCGGTTTAGTTAAGGACCCTATTGGCTACCTCTTGGCCAATTTTGAAAGCGGTCCGCTTCTTAGAATTTTTGCTATATCAATAAATGTGTCCTTCCCTTAGTTAAAAATGAATAAAAAAAAACATAAAAAAAATTCTTCTGATCCGGATTATGTCGGGCCTGCAAATTTGATATGGCGGTTTAGTTAAGGACCCTATTGGCTACCTCTTGGCCAATTTTGAAAGCGGTCCGCTTCTTAGAATTTTTGCTATATCAATAAATGTGTCCTTCACTTAGTTAAAAATGAATAAAAAAAACATAAAAAAAATTCTTCTGATCCGGATTATGTCGGGCCTGCAAATTTGATATGGCGGTTTAGTTAAGGACCCTATTGGCTACCTCTTGGCCAATTTTGAAAGCGGTCCGCTTCTTAGAATTTTTGCTATATCAATAAATGTGTCCTTCCCTTAGTTAAAAATGAATAAAAAAAAACATAAAAAAAATTCTTCTGATCCGGATTATGTCGGGCCTGCAAATTTGATATGGCGGTTTAGTTAAGGACCCTATTGGCTACCTCTTGGCCAATTTTGAAAGCGGTCCGCTTCTTAGAATTTTTGCTATATCAATAAATGTGTCCTTCCCTTAGTTAAAAATGAATAAAAAAAAACATAAAAACAATTCTTCTGATCCAGATTATGTCGGGCCTGCAAATTTGATATGGTGGTTTAGTTAAGGACCCTATTGGCTACCTCTTGGCCAATTTTGAAAGCGGTCCGCTTGTTAGAATTTTTGCTATATCAATAAATGTGTCCTTCCCTTAGTTAAAAATGAATAAAAAAAAACATAAAAAAAATTCTTCTGATCCAGATTATGTCGGGCCTGCAAATTTGATATGGTGGTTTAGTTAAGGACCCTATTGGCTACCTCTTGGCCAATTTTGAAAGCGGTCCGCTTGTTAGAATTTTTGCTATATCAATAAATGTGTCCTTCCCTTAGTTAAAAATGAATAAAAAAAAACATAAAAAAAATTCTTCTGATCCGGATTATGTCGGGCCTGCAAATTTGATATGGCGGTTTAGTTAAGGACAATATTGGCTACCCCTTGGCCAATTTTGAAAGCGGTCCGCTTGTTAGAATTTTTGCTATATCAATAAATGTGTCCTTCCCTTAGTTAAAAATGAATAAAAAAAAACATAAAAAAAATTCTTCTGATCCGGATTATGTCGGGCCTGCAAATTTGATATGGCGGTTTAGTTAAGGACCCTATTGGCTACCTCTTGGCCAATTTTGAAAGCGGTCCGCTTCTTAGAATTTTTGCTATATCAATAAATGTGTCCTTCCCTTAGTTAAAAATGAATAAAAAAAAACATAAAAAAAATTCTTCTGATCCAGATTATGTCGGGCCTGCAAATTTGATATGGTGGTTTAGTTAAGGACCCTATTGGCTACCTCTTGGCCAATTTTGAAAGCGGTCCGCTTGTTAGAATTTTTGCTATATCAATAAATGTGTCCTTCCCTTAGTTAAAAATGACTAAAAAAAAACATAAAAAAAATTCTTCTGATCCGGATTATGTCGGGCCTGCAAATTTGATATGGCGGTTTAGTTAAGGACAATATTGGCTACCCCTTGGCCAATTTTGAAAGCGGTCCGCTTGTTAGAATTTTTGCTATATCAATAAATGTGTCCTTCCGTTAGTTAAAAATGAATAAAAAAAAACATAAAAAAAATTCTTCTGATCCGGATTATGTCGGGCCTGCAAATTTGATATGGCGGTTTAGTTAAGGACCCTATTGGCTACCTCTTGGCCAATTTTGAAAGCGGTCCGCTTCTTAGAATTTTTGCTATATCAATAAATGTGTCCTTCCCTTAGTTAAAAATGAATAAAAAAAAACATAAAAAAAATTCTTCTGATCCGGATTATGTCGGGCCTGCAAATTTGATATGGCGGTTTAGTTAAGGACCCTATTGGCTACCTCTTGGCCAATTTTGAAAGCGGTCCGCTTCTTAGAATTTTTGCTATATCAATAAATGTGTCCTTCCCTTAGTTAAAAATGAATAAAAAAAAACATAAAAAAAATTCTTCTGATCCGGATTATGTCGGGCCTGCAAATTTGATATGGCGGTTTAGTTAAGGACAATATTGGCTACCCCTTGGCCAATTTTGAAAGCGGTCCGCTTGTTAGAATTTTTGCTATATCAATAAATGTGTCCTTCCCTTAGTTAAAAATGAATAAAAAAAACATAAAAAAAATTCTTCTGATCCGGATTATGTCGGGCCTGCAAATTTGATATGGCGGTTTAGTTAAGGACCCTATTGGCTACCTCTTGGCCAATTTTGAAAGCGGTCCGCTTCTTAGAATTTTTGCTATATCAATAAATGTGTCCTTCCCTTAGTTAAAAATGAATAAAAAAAAACATAAAAAAAATTCTTCTGATCCAGATTATGTCGGGCCTGCAAATTTGATATGGTAGTTTAGTTAAGGACCCTGTAACATTGATTATGTTCCAGGCTTGGTGAAATGTACTTAGATGGTAAAATTTTTGTTGTTGTCCATATTTTGATCCATGCTAAAATGGTTGAATGATATGATGAGTTTGTAGATGAAAATTCGTCTAACACTGTGCATATTTTGTAGCTACTGTGAGTTGGTTTCTCGGATAAATATAATTTGCCATAATTATTGATGTAATAAATTAATCACAGCAAAATGTGGTAGATGGTGATGATCATCGTTTTGTTTTGTCGTTATTGTTCACCCTCTACATAAAAACCAATATTGAGTTATTTATGATCTGATCGGCCATTCGATTTTTGTGCTTGGTAAAGATAATACGTGTTAACAGTGGCCGCATAAAGTGTTTCTAATTTATTTATTTTTAATAAACTGTGTTAAGTACAAGAGTGTATTTTAATATCTTATTAAAAAGGAGATATTATTTCAATTTAGAAATACATTAGTGATAAAAAATAAAATCACATATATCCATACATTCATGTAAGCTATTGTATATTCATTGTTGGTTTCGCTTTAAAACTGACTCGGTATTTGTTTTTTTTTCTGTTTGTGAATACATATAGATTACCGTCGCGGAAAAATAATAAGCAGGAAGCACAATAAAATAAAAGGAAAGCGGCCAAAATTCTGCTGCCCTCAAAGTTTTTCCGCGACATATTTTTATTTTATTGTTTGGGTTTTTCGTATTATCTAAACACAAGAATCATTTTTGCTGGAAGATTAAAGAATAATTGGATATAACATTTATACGAAAACGCATAGTATATGAACATGGCGGATAATAGCATTTCCGAATAAAAGCGTTACAGCCGCATCCAAAAAGTGCTGATCATCACCATCAGATCACAGGATGAGTTTTTAAAAATTATTTATTTATCTATATTACATTATTATTTATTTATATTATTATTTTATTATATTCATTGCTATATTTATTTCTCTATATGATTAAATTATTTATATATTATCAAATCCATTTATCTTAAAAATAACAACTTATCTATTAAGTGAGGACCGCGGATCCCTAAATTAATTTTGTTAAATGGTGGTATTTAATGCAAGTTAGACTAGATAGGTTGACCACCATATTGTTTTTGTATTATTAACTTATTGATATTAATCAATTAATTTATATTGTTAAGTAAATTTATCATATATTGTAAATTGTTAACTTCATTGGTATTTGCATCAATAATTATTTAACTAGCTTGAATCAAATGTATATAATTGTTTTCGTTATTTTCATCTACAAAACATCATCCATTTTAGCCATTTAATTTCTTTGCCGTTTCGTTCCGAATTTCCGATATCATAATGCGTGTTATGACAGTCTGAATATATTTCACCATGTGTCTATAATTATTTAGATGAGGTAGGCTAGTACATTCATACAAAAAAGGGGGTAATATCAAATTATGCTATATATTGCCTATAAAGGGAGGGAGGTGAGCATATGGTCCAACATCATGACCATTATAAAGTACGGCTGTGACTTAGTTTGTTTAATGTTCCTATTTCTAGATCTTTCTACACCTATTTTGCAAGCGTTCAAATTAACGTTCAATATCAATCTGTATTAGTGTATGTAAACCGGATTAGCTTTAGTTACCGTTCCATATCTCTCAAATCATACAATTTGTCAATATGGGATATAGCAGCACTTCTAGCTCTCTGTGGTTGATGACAAAAACCCTACCCACCGACTTTTACTAGCCTGCAAACGTGCTGCGGTCATCAGTGTTTAGAACTACAGAGAGATTCTGTTAACGGAGTGGTGAAAAACATAAATTTTACCATCCAAGATGTGGCATATTAGTCGCACCTTGATAGATATCAAGCCGTTCCGTTACAGTGGCGACCAAACAACAGGTCAAACCGGTAAATTTAATCTGAGTCCTAATTTCTCTTCCTTTTGGGGAGAAATTGGAAGATCCCATTTATTGACAAACGTGTTATTATAGTTTCAGTAAATTTATTTGTGTTATTTGGTTATTTATTCATTATTTGTTTGGTGTTAAGGATCTCCGCGTTGTTATCCGCATAAGCGTTTGAATACAGTGTTTGGATGTGATCCATAACATCAAAAATGCATGTTTTGATATACTTTGCTAATTCCCATTTTCCACTGGAAAATGTTGTTACATATTATTGTAACTGTGATTTTAGCATTCTAGGTATATCATGCTTTCAGTTAGCTTCAGTGTACAGTTTTTATACATTTGGTAATCTCTCATTACGTTCACTCTTAGGAGTTTTGATTGTATTATTGAGTCACAATATACACTATTTTGTTTTTATTTTTATTGTTACCAATTTCAGAATATGAAATCCGCTGAGAGGCGTAAATGAATTTTATACATTCATTATCGACTTCATATTCAAGTGAATTATGGTTCCGTTAATTATTATTCTATAGCATTTATGGAACGGTATAAACCTTTTATAGTTAATTATTTTCTGTTAATAAGTTACAGCCTTTACTTTGTGTATGAAACAATGTACTAGTTTACCTATCATCGAATTATATGTATAAATCAAATTAAAACCAAAATTATTATCATATCGTATCGTTTCGTTAAAACATACTTACAAACTAATTATTTAAATTGAACTATTATCGTTATATATTTTTTTTTTTTTCTATTGTGAATTTATTTAGTAAATTTTTTTTTTATTACGAAAATTAGTTAAATTGAATTTTCAATTGTCTTATCTTTGAAAACAACCTGTGAAACAAGAAGTGAAAATGGACGTAAAATATCTCGACTGCGATGAACTGGCGATAGAATGCCTGGTAAGGAATATTACAGGCAACATTGTAACTAAAATGGCGAGATTTAGGGAAATCTATGAGCAGGAACTTAAAGACGAAATAGAACCACCAGTACGCGCACACCCAGCTGCTTTAAAGGCTCCAAAACGCGAAATTGCAACTTGTAGTTCTAAATTGAAGATCATCGAAAACCAGCTACAATTACTTTCTTTGGAGTCTGAGTTGGAACCGGAAAAGATAGTAGAGCTAATGACCGGAGTATTGCATGTTGGTCATCGACTGACCCGAATTAGCGCTAGCTCAAAATCAGTAGCAGCCGTTGCTCCAAAAATGATTGACCTCTGTCAAAAGCTGTTGGAATGTTTGAAAAACATTCGTGCAGAGAAAATGGTTTCGGAGGAAATGGAAAATTCCCTGAAACAGGTTTTCAGCGAGATAGAAGCCAACCAAGAAAGTGAACCAAACGAGTTAATTGAAGATGCAGCAGATTCAGCAGAACATAACGAAGGAACCCACCAAGGTGCACAACAACATAGTCATTCCGAATTTCAAACCGTTGGAAATCAGATTCCTGATAATATAACAGAAGACGAGAGAGTGGATTTGATAGTCGACAGACTTTACAGAAAGTTGAGTCTCACCGGCATACCTCCACCCAGTAACCGTCTAGAGCCTATGTCAAACAGCATTTTTCCACCCCAAAATAGAGAGATTCCAATAAATAAGAGAATCACGCTGCCAGAGAATTTTAATCCACTGTTACCGCCACCATCTTATGGAATAAATTCGAATAAACCAATTCCCAACTTATTATCAACGCACAGTGCTTCAAGAACCCCAAAGCAATATTTGGAAATATATCATTGGAAATTGGTGTACCACGGCGATGAAAAAGATGAACTGCCAGTAGAACGATTTCTCTTCCGAGTTCAACGCATGGCATTAGATAACGGATTATCTAAGGAAAGGTGAGCAGCAAACTTCAGTATTTTATTAAAGGACAAAGCCCTCAATTGGTATTGGGAATATCAGGAGACATACGGTGCAGTGACATGGGAAGAATTATGTGAGGCGATGACCCAACGATTCAAGACCAGGAGAACAGACGATGATGTGCGACAAGCAATGGAACGAAGAAAGCAAAAGTTGAAGGAGCCATTCCTCGATTTTTATCATGCACTTCGAAGCATGTCACTTTCCTTACTAAAACCTATATCAGACAACGAGCTAATAAATCTAGTATGCCGGAATATGCGTGGAGGTTTACAGGCAAAGTTTGCAGGATCACAATTTTATAATATCTCAGACATGGTGAGGCAATTTGTAAGTGTAGAGGATACCTGGAACCGATTGGGTTGGACTCCGGAAATATACCATCAAGGAAAGTTACGTCAAGTAAGTGAATTGGATGTGATCGGTGAGGATGTGTGTGATGGAACTCAAGGATACTTTAATACTGAGCAGCCTCAGCATTCCAATTCTGTGTGTGCAGTTTCAACTTCCAGAGATGTCAATACAACTTACGCTCATAAAGAAACAAAACCTAATTTTCAAAGTTCCTTATCACCCAACTCATGTTGGAACTGTTTTGCATTAGGGCATTTTTATAAGGATTGTACACTACCCATTAGGCACAGATTTTGTTTTGGTTGTGGAACCCCGAATATATTGAAAACTCAATGCAGCCGGTGCAAGAACGTCCAGAAGGGAAACGTGATGAGGGATTTCAGAAACTCTGGGACTCTGAATTCCCGAAGCCCCACGAGCTCACTACCCAGACAATTTCAGGAAGAAGTAGCGACGAACACCGACCCGGAGCTATACAAAACAATCCTAAAGAGGGATGCCAATACGAAGAAAGATTAGTGAAACGTACACTTGACAGCACCACTCAAACACCACCAATTAAAAAATCAAGGCAAGATCGAGCTATCAAATATTTCAAATTAAGGAGATTGGTAAAGAAGATGGTAGCCGAATCAGTCATAAGTAATTCAATTGATGCGAGACCATATGCCAATGTTCTTATCAATGGAGTGCCATATCGTGGTTTGCTGGATAGTGGAGCAAGTGTATCGGTGTTGGGATGTAATGCGGTCGAATTCTTAAATTCAAATCATTTAAAGGTAAAACCCCTTCCATCAACATTGTGGACAGCAAGTGGACAAATGCAGCGAGTGATAGGGCATATAGTAGCAGAGGTGTCATACGGTGGTAAAACGAGGAAATTACGTATACACATAGCGCCAGGGTTGAGCCAACCGTTGTATCTGGGCATTGATTTCTGGGAAGTATTTGGGTTAGTTCCTATGATGGTCAGTGAGATCGACAATGGACACGGTTCAGCACTCATCGATACAAATAAGCACGATCTGGACATTCGCCAATCAGCAATACTGAGAAACGTCATTAATCAGTTTCCATCATGCGAGAAATTGGGTTTGGGACGGACACATCTTGTTACACACAAAATTGATGTTGGACAATCGCAACCAGTCAAACAAAGATATTATGCCGTGTCGCCAGCCAAACAGGCGGACATATACAAAGAATTGGACCGAATGATAGCATTGGGTGTAATCGAGGAGAGCCAAAGCTCCTGGTCATCCCCAGTGAGCCTCGTAAATAAGGCTAACGGAAAGGTTCGGCTCTGTCTGGATGCTCGGAAAGTAAATGCGGTGACGGTGCCAGATGCTTATCCCTTGCCTCTGATCGACGGTTTGCTAAGTCGATTAAACCAAACACGGTACATAAGTTCCATTGACTTAAAGGATGCCTTTTGGCAAATACCGTTAGATCATGAGTCAAGGGATAAGACAGCTTTCACCGTCCCGGGGCGTCCACTCTACCAGTTTGTCGTCATGCCGTTTGGGTTGTGCAACGCTGCCCAGACGATGTGTCGACTTATGCACAAGGTAATCCCTCACCAGTTGCATGACCGGGTATTTGTCTACCTTGACGATCTTCTAGTCGCCTCGGCGACCTTTGATGATCATATCCTATTACTATCAGAAGTAGCGAGATTGTTACGGAGTGCAAATCTTACTATTAATGTTGAAAAAAGCAAGTTCTTGCTCAAGGAGACAAAATATCTTGGTTATGTAGTTGGTGATGGATGCCTTAGAGTGGACCCATCGAAAGTCCAGGCAGTAGCCGAATACCCTGCGCCTCAAACGACTCGACAGATAAGGCAATTTCTGGGGTTGACAGGATGGTATAGGAGGTTCATACCAAACTATTCTACGCTTGCGGCCCCGATTACCGACCTATTGAAGAAGGGAATGAAACCAAAATGGAACCCACAAGCCCAAGATGCGTTCGATCAGCTCAAGCAATCGTTGATATCGGCCCCACTACTAGTAAATCCCGACTTTACCAAACATTTTTATGTGCAATGCGACGCGAGCACTACCGGCATCGGCAGTGTGCTATTCCAAAAAGAAGGGGAAGAAGAACACCCAATTGCGTATATGTCCGCGAAACTAAATAGAGCACAGCGGAACTACACAGTCACAGAGTTGGAGTGCTTGGCTGCAGTGATGAGTGTTAAGAAATTTAGACCTTACATCGAAGGATATCCATTCACTATCATCACCGATCACTCCAGTTTAAAGTGGTTAATGGACCAAAAAGACTTGTCTGGACGGTTAGCTAGATGGGCTCTTAAATTACAGCACCACAAATTCTCTATAGAGTATAGGAAGGGTACCCAGAATGTTGTCCCAGACAGTTTATCGCGAGTAAACGTGGAAGAATTAGATCTATCAACAGATGCCCCGCTACATATAGACATGGAGTCACCAGCTTTCCGAGATTCGGAGTACGAGGATAAGATTAACGCTCTTACGGAAAATCCAAAAGCCAATACCAATTTTAAAGTTAGTGATAACAAAATTTTTATCAAGATGGTGAACAATAATCACGCTGACACAGACGTCTCACCTTGGAAATTGGTAGTGCCAAAGAGTCTGACCGAGAATTTAATTCAAAAGGCGCATAATCCACCTTCAGCAGCCCACCAAGGAATTGCCAAGACGCTGGAAATTTTACAACGCCAGTTTTATTGGACATCGATGGCAGCCCAGGTAAAGAATTTCGTGAATGGATGCGAAACTTGCAAGATCAGCAAACCAGTAAATTTTTCGACACGACCAGACATGGGTAAATTTATTGAGTCGGTTAGGCCATTTCAGAGGCTATTCATTGATTTCCTGGGCCCTTACCCAAGAACCTCTAATGGATTCACGCACGTGCTGATAATTCTAGACCATTACACTCGTTTTCCGATTCTTGAGCCATTGCGTTCGGCTTCCGCCGCCAAAGTATGCACATTTTTGGAGGGAAAAGTTTTTCAGGTATATGGCGTACCCGAAGTATTATTTTCGGATAACGGCCCACAGTTTAAGTCGGTGCTATTAGCCGAACTATTAAAAAAGTACGGAGTAAAGCATGAATTCACTGCAATTTACTCTCCTCAGGCAAACGCTTCCGAGCGCGTGAACCGTTCGTTGCTATCCGCGATACGATCCTATATAAAAGAAGACCACAAAAACTGGGATCGGCATCTCGACGAAATTGCAGGAGCATTAAGGAATGTTGTTCACTCGTCAACTGGATTTTCCCCACATTACTTGGCATTCGGACAACATAAGGTTAATCATGGGTCAATGTACCAACTACTTCGTAAATTGCATTCACTGGAAGATAATAAGGTAGAAGTTTCCTCTCCAGCTGATCGATTGTCAATTGCTCAAAGTGTTGTATTGCGGAATCTTCAAGCAGCGTATGAACGAAACAACTCGAGCTACAACCTGCGTAGTCGGACGCGAATATTTAGCCCGGGCCAGACTGTATACGTTCGTAATTTCACACAGAGCTCTGCTCCCAAGAATTTTGTAAGCAAATTCGCCTCAAAGTTCATAAAGGCTAAAATCTCCAAAAGGATCGGTACAGTGATATATGAAGTCGAAGATGAATCAGGAAAAATTCTTGGAATGTATCACGCAAAGGACATTAGATAAGTGTAGAAAATGCGTCGGTTAGAATGATTGAATTATGTTCTATTTGGGATAGTTTTGGTGTTTGTTTGTTTTTTATTTTAAAATGATGCCCGGCTTTTAGAGACCTTCTCATGGGTGTGGGGCTGCCCCACGATTGTAACATTGATTATGTTCCAGGCTTGGTGAAATGTACTTAGATGGTAAAATTTTTGTTGTTGTCCATATTTTGATCCATGCTAAAATGGTTGAATGATATGATGAGTTTGTAGATGAAAATTCGTCTAACACTGTGCATATTTTGTAGCTACTGTGAGTTGGTTTCTCGGATAAATATAATTTGCCATAATTATTGATGTAATAAATTAATCACAGCAAAATGTGGTAGATGGTGATGATCATCGTTTTGTTTTGTCGTTATTGTTCACCCTCTACATAAAAACCAATATTGAGTTATTTATGATCTGATCGGCCATTCGATTTTTGTGCTTGGTAAAGATAATACGTGTTAACAGTGGCCGCATAAAGTGTTTCTAATTTATTTATTTTTAATAAACTGTGTTAAGTACAAGAGTGTATTTTAATATCTTATTAAAAAGGAGATATTATTTCAATTTAGAAATACATTAGTGATAAAAAATAAAATCACATATATCCATACATTCATGTAAGCTATTGTATATTCATTGTTGGTTTCGCTTTAAAACTGACTCGGTATTTGTTTTTTTTTCTGTTTGTGAATACATATAGATTACCGTCGCGGAAAAATAATAAGCAGGAAGCACAATAAAATAAAAGGAAAGCGGCCAAAATTCTGCTGCCCTCAAAGTTTTTCCGCGACATATTTTTATTTTATTGTTTGGGTTTTTCGTATTATCTAAACACAAGAATCATTTTTGCTGGAAGATTAAAGAATAATTGGATATAACATTTATACGAAAACGCATAGTATATGAACATGGCGGATAATAGCATTTCCGAATAAAAGCGTTACAGCCGCATCCAAAAAGTGCTGATCATCACCATCAGATCACAGGATGAGTTTTTAAAAATTATTTATTTATCTATATTACATTATTATTTATTTATATTATTATTTTATTATATTCATTGCTATATTTATTTCTCTATATGATTAAATTATTTATATATTATCAAATCCATTTATCTTAAAAATAACAACTTATCTATTAAGTGAGGACCGCGGATCCCTAAATTAATTTTGTTAAATGGTGGTATTTAATGCAAGTTAGACTAGATAGGTTGACCACCATATTGTTTTTGTATTATTAACTTATTGATATTAATCAATTAATTTATATTGTTAAGTAAATTTATCATATATTGTAAATTGTTAACTTCATTGGTATTTGCATCAATAATTATTTAACTAGCTTGAATCAAATGTATATAATTGTTTTCGTTATTTTCATCTACAAAACATCATCCATTTTAGCCATTTAATTTCTTTGCCGTTTCGTTCCGAATTTCCGATATCATAATGCGTGTTATGACAGTCTGAATATATTTCACCATGTGTCTATAATTATTTAGATGAGGTAGGCTAGTACATTCATACAAAAAAGGGGGTAATATCAAATTATGCTATATATTGCCTATAAAGGGAGGGAGGTGAGCATATGGTCCAACATCATGACCATTATAAAGTACGGCTGTGACTTAGTTTGTTTAATGTTTCTATTTCTAGATCTTTCTACACCTATTTTGCAAGCGTTCAAATTAACGTTCAATATCAATCTGTATTAGTGTATGTAAACCGGATTAGCTTTAGTTACCGTTCCATATCTCTCAAATCATACAATTTGTCAATATGGGATATAGCAGCACTTCTAGCTCTCTGTGGTTGATGACAAAAACCCTACCCACCGACTTTTACTAGCCTGCAAACGTGCTGCGGTCATCAGTGTTTAGAACTACAGAGAGATTCTGTTAACGGAGTGGTGAAAAACATAAATTTTACCATCCAAGATGTGGCATATTAGTCGCACCTTGATAGATATCAAGCCGTTCCGTTACAACCCTATTGGCTACCTCTTGGCCAATTTTGAAAGCGGTCCGCTTGTTAGAATTTTTGCTATATCAATAAATGTGTCCTTCCGTTAGTTAAAAATGAATAAAAAAAAACATAAAAAAAATTCTTCTGATCCGGATTATGTCGGGCCTGCAAATTTGATATGGCGGTTTAGTTAAGCACCCTATTGGCTACCTCTTGGCCAATTTTGAAAGCGGTCCGCTTCTTAGAATTTTTGCTATATCAATAAATGTGTCCTTCCCTTAGTTAAAAATGAATAAAAAAAAACATAAAAAAAATTCTTCTGATCCGGATTATGTCGGGCCTGCAAATTTGATATGGTGGTTTAGTTAAGGACCCTATTGGCTACCTCTTGGCCAATTTTGAAAGCGGTCCGCTTGTTAGAATTTTTGCTATATCAATAAATGTGTCCTTCCCTTAGTTAAAAATGAATAAAAAAAAACATAAAAAAAATTCTTCTGATCCGGATTATGTCGGGCCTGCAAATTTGATATGGTGGTTTAGTTAAGGACCCTATTGGCTACCTCTTGGCCAATTTTGAAAGCGGTCCGCTTCTTAGAATTTTTGCTATATCAATAAATGTGTCCTTCCCTTAGTTAAAAATGAATAAAAAAAAACATAAAAAAAATTCTTCTGATCCAGATTATGTCGGGCCTGCAAATTTGATATGGTGGTTTAGTTAAGGACCCTATTGGCTACCTCTTGGCCAATTTTGAAAGCGGTCCGCTTGTTAGAATTTTTGCTATATCAATAAATGTGTCCTTCCCTTAGTTAAAAATGAATAAAAAAAAACATAAAAAAAATTCTTCTGATCCGGATTATGTCGGGCCTGCAAATTTGATATGGCGGTTTAGTTAAGGACAATATTGGCTACCCCTTGGCCAATTTTGAAAGCGGTCCGCTTGTTAGAATTTTTGCTATATCAATAAATGTGTCCTTCCCTTAGTTAAAAATGAATAAAAAAAAACATAAAAAAAATTCTTCTGATCCGGATTATGTCGGGCCTGCAAATTTGATATGGCGGTTTAGTTAAGGACCCTATTGGCTACCTCTTGGCCAATTTTGAAAGCGGTCCGCTTCTTAGAATTTTTGCTATATCAATAAATGTGTCCTTCCCTTAGTTAAAAATGAATAAAAAAAAACATAAAAAAAATTCTTCTGATCCAGATTATGTCGGGCCTGCAAATTTGATATGGCGGTTTAGTTAAGGACCCTATTGGCTACCTCTTGGCCAATTTTGAAAGCGGTCCGCTTGTTAGAATTTTTGCTATATCAATAAATGTGTCCTTCCCTTAGTTAAAAATGAATAAAAAAAAACATAAAAAAAATTCTTCTGATCCGGATTATGTCGGGCCTGCAAATTTGATATGGCGGTTTAGTTAAGGACAATATTGGCTACCCCTTGGCCAATTTTGAAAGCGGTCCGCTTGTTAGAATTTTTGCTATATCAATAAATGTGTCCTTCCCTTAGTTAAAAATGAATAAAAAAAAACATAAAAAAAATTCTTCTGATCCGGATTATGTCGGGCCTGCAAATTTGATATGGCGGTTTAGTTAAGGACCCTATTGGCTACCTCTTGGCCAATTTTGAAAGCGGTCCGCTTCTTAGAATTTTTGCTATATCAATAAATGTGTCCTTCCCTTAGTTAAAAATGAATAAAAAAAAACATAAAAAAAATTCTTCTGATCCAGATTATGTCGGGCCTGCAAATTTGATATGGTGGTTTAGTTAAGGACCCTATTGGCTACCTCTTGGCCAATTTTGAAAGCGGTCCGCTTGTTAGAATTTTTGCTATATCAATAAATGTGTCCTTCCCTTAGTTAAAAATGAATAAAAAAAAACATAAAAAAAATTCTTCTGATCCGGATTATGTCGGGCCTGCAAATTTGATATGGCGGTTTAGTTAAGGACCCTATTGGCTACCTCTTGGCCAATTTTGAAAGCGGTCCGCTTCTTAGAATTTTTGCTATATCAATAAATGTGTCCTTCCCTTAGTTAAAAATGAATAAAAAAAAACATAAAAAAAATTCTTCTGATCCGGATTATGTCGGGCCTGCAAATTTGATATGGCGGTTTAGTTAAGGACAATATTGGCTACCCCTTGGCCAATTTTGAAAGCGGTCCGCTTGTTAGAATTTTTGCTATATCAATAAATGTGTCCTTCCCTTAGTTAAAAATGAATAAAAAAAAACATAAAAAAAATTCTTCTGATCCGGATTATGTCGGGCCTGCAAATTTGATATGGCGGTTTAGTTAAGGACCCTATTGGCTACCTCTTGGCCAATTTTGAAAGCGGTCCGCTTCTTAGAATTTTTGCTATATCAATAAATGTGTCCTTCCCTTAGTTAAAAATGAATAAAAAAAAACATAAAAAAAATTCTTCTGATCCAGATTATGTCGGGCCTGCAAATTTGATATGGTGGTTTAGTTAAGGACCCTATTGGCTACCTCTTGGCCAATTTTGAAAGCGGTCCGCTTGTTAGAATTTTTGCTATATCAATAAATGTGTCCTTCCCTTAGTTAAAAATGAATAAAAAAAAACATAAAAAAAATTCTTCTGATCCGGATTATGTCGGGCCTGCAAATTTGATATGGCGGTTTAGTTAAGGACCCTATTGGCTACCTCTTGGCCAATTTTGAAAGCGGTCCGCTTCTTAGAATTTTTGCTATATCAATAAATGTGTCCTTCCCTTAGTTAAAAATGAATAAAAAAAAACATAAAAAAAATTCTTCTGATCCGGATTATGTCGGGCCTGCAAATTTGATATGGTGGTTTAGTTAAGGACCCTATTGGCTACCTCTTGGCCAATTTTGAAAGCGGTCCGCTTGTTAGAATTTTTGCTATATCAATAAATGTGTCCTTCCCTTAGTTAAAAATGAATAAAAAAAAACATAAAAAAAATTCTTCTGATCCGGATTATGTCGGGCCTGCAAATTTGATATGGTGGTTTAGTTAAGGACCCTATTGGCTACCTCTTGGCCAATTTTGAAAGCGGTCCGCTTCTTAGAATTTTTGCTATATCAATAAATGTGTCCTTCCCTTAGTTAAAAATGAATAAAAAAAAACATAAAAAAAATTCTTCTGATCCAGATTATGTCGGGCCTGCAAATTTGATATGGTGGTTTAGTTAAGGACCCTATTGGCTACCTCTTGGCCAATTTTGAAAGCGGTCCGCTTGTTAGAATTTTTGCTATATCAATAAATGTGTCCTTCCCTTAGTTAAAAATGAATAAAAAAAAACATAAAAAAAATTCTTCTGATCCGGATTATGTCGGGCCTGCAAATTTGATATGGCGGTTTAGTTAAGGACCCTATTGGCTACCCCTTGGCCAATTTTGAAAGTGGTCCGCTTGTTAGAATTTTTGCTATATCAATAAATGTGTCCTTCCCTTAGTTAAAAATGAATAAAAAAAAACATAAAAAAAATTCTTCTGATCCGGATTATGTCGGGCCTGCAAATTTGATATGGCGGTTTAGTTAAGGACCCTATTGGCTACCTCTTGGCCAATTTTGAAAGCGGTCCGCTTCTTAGAATTTTTGCTATATCAATAAATGTGTCCTTCCCTTAGTTAAAAATGAATAAAAAAAAACATAAAAAAAATTCTGCTGATCCAGATTATGTCGGGCCTGCAAATTTGATATTGTGGTTTAGTTAAGGACCCTATTGGCTACCTCTTGGCCAATTTTGAAAGCGGTCCGCTTCTTAGAATTTTTGCTATATCAATAAATGTGTCCTTCCCTTAGTTAAAAATGAATAAAAAAAAACATAAAAAAAATTCTTCTGATCCGGATTATGTCGGGCCTGCAAATTTGATATGGCGGTTTAGTTAAGGACCCTATTGGCTACCTCTTGGCCAATTTTGAAAGCGGTCCGCTTCTTAGAATTTTTGCTATATCAATAAATGTGTCCTTCCCTTAGTTAAAAATGAATAAAAAAAAACATAAAAAAAATTCTTCTGATCCGGATTATGTCGGGCCTGCAAATTTGATATGGCGGTTTAGTTAAGGACAATATTGGCTACCCCTTGGCCAATTTTGAAAGCGGTCCGCTTGTTAGAATTTTTGCTATATCAATAAATGTGTCCTTCCCTTAGTTAAAAATGAATAAAAAAAAAACATAAAAAAAATTCTTCTGATCCGGATTATGTCGGGCCTGCAAATTTGATATGGCGGTTTAGTTAAGGACACTATTGGCTACCCCTAGGCCAATTTTGAAAGCGGTCCGCTTGTTAGAATTTTTGCTATATCAATAAATGTGTCCTTCCCTTAGTTAAAAATGAATAAAAAAAACATAAAAAAAATTCTGCTGATCCAGATTATGTCGGGCCTGCAAATTTGATATGGCGGTTTAGTTAAGGACAATATTGGCTACCCCTTGGCCAATTTTGAAAGCGGTCCGCTTCTTAGAATTTTTGCTATATCAATAAATGTGTCCTTCCCTTAGTTAAAAATGAATAAAAAAAAACATAAAAAAAATTCTTCTGATCCGGATTATGTCGGGCCTGCAAATTTGATATGGCGGTTTAGTTAAGGACAATATTGGCTACCCCTTGGCCAATTTTGAAAGCGGTCCGCTTGTTAGAATTTTTGCTATATCAATAAATGTGTCCTTCCCTTAGTTAAAAATGAATAAAAAAAAACATAAAAAAAATTCTTCTGATCCGGATTATGTCGGGCCTGCAAATTTGATATGGCGGTTTAGTTAAGGACACTATTGGCTACCCCTTGGCCAATTTTGAAAGCGGTCCGCTTCTTAGAATTTTTGCTATATCAATAAATGTGTCCTTCCCTTAGTTAAAAATGAATAAAAAAAAACATAAAAAAAATTCTGCTGATCCAGATTATGTCGGGCCTGCAAATTTGATATGGCGGTTTAGTTAAGGACAATATTGGCTACCCCTTGGCCAATTTTGAAAGCGGTCCGCTTCTTAGAATTTTTGCTATATCAATAAATGTGTCCTTCCCTTAGTTAAAAATGAATAAAAAAAAACATAAAAAAAATTCTTCTGGTCCGGATTATGTCGGGCCTGCAAATTTGATATGGCGGTTTAGTTAAGGACACTATTGGCTACCCCTTGGCCAATTTTGAAAGCGGTCCGCTTGTTAGAATTTTTGCTATATCAATAAATGTGTCCTTCCCTTAGTTAAAAATGAATAAAAAAAAACATAAAAAAAATTCTTCTGATCCAGATTATGTCGGGCCTGCAAATTTGATATGGTGGTTTAGTTAAGGACAATATTGGCTACCCCTTGGCCAATTTTGAAAGCGGTCCGCTTCTTAGAATTTTTGCTATATCAATAAATGTGTCCTTCCCTTAGTTAAAAATGAATAAAAAAAAACATAAAAAAAATTCTTCTGATCCGGATTATGTCGGGCCTGCAAATTTGATATGGCGGTTTAGTTAAGGACAATATTGGCTACCCCTTGGCCAATTTTGAAAGCGGTCCGCTTCTTAGAATTTTTGCTATATCAATAAATGTGTCCTTCCCTTAGTTAAAAATGAATAAAAAAAAACATAAAAAAAATTCTGCTGATCCAGATTATGTCGGGCCTGCAAATTTGATATGGTGGTTTAGTTAAGGACCCTATTGGCTACCTCTTGGCCAATTTTGAAAGCGGTCCGCTTGTTAGAATTTTTGCTATATCAATAAATGTGTCCTTCACTTAGTTAAAAATGAATAAAAAAAAACATAAAAAAAATTCTTCTGATCCGGATTATGTCGGGCCTGCAAATTTGATATGGTGGTTTAGTTAAGGACAATATTGGCTACCCCTTGGCCAATTTTGAAAGCGGTCCGCTTCTTAGAATTTTTGCTATATCAATAAATGTGTCCTTCCCTTAGTTAAAAATGAATAAAAAAAAACATAAAAAAAATTCTTCTGATCCGGATTATGTCGGGCCTGCAAATTTGATATGGCGGTTTAGTTAAGGACCTTATTGGCTACCTCTTGGCCAATTTTGAAAGCGGTCCGCTTCTTAGAATTTTTGCTATATCAATAAATGTGTCCTTCCCTTAGTTAAAAATGAATAAAAAAAAAACATAAAAAAAATTCTTCTGATCCGGATTATGTCGGGCCTGCAAATTTGATATGGCGGTTTAGTTAAGGACACTATTGGCTACCCCTTGGCCAATTTTGAAAGCGGTCCGCTTGTTAGAATTTTTGCTATATCAATAAATGTGTCCTTCCCTTAGTTAAAAATGAATAAAAAAAAACATAAAAAAAATTCTTCTGATCCGGATTATGTCGGGCCTGCAAATTTGATATGGCGGTTTAGTTAAGGACAATATTGGCTACCCCTTGGCCAATTTTGAAAGCGGTCCGCTTGTTAGAATTTTTGCTATATCAATAAATGTGTCCTTCCCTTAGTTAAAAATGAATAAAAAAAAACATAAAAAAAATTCTTCTGATCCGGATTATGTCGGGCCTGCAAATTTGATATGGCGATTTAGTTAAGGACCCTATTGGCTACCTCTTGGCCAATTTTTAAAGCGGTCCGCTTGTTAGAATTTTTGCTATATCAATAAATGTGTCCTTCCCTTAGTTAAAAATGAATAAAAAAAAACATAAAAAAAATTCTTCTGATCCGGATTATGTCGGGCCTGCAAATTTGATATGGCGGTTTAGTTAAGGACCCTATTGGCTACCCCTTGGCCAATTTTGAAAGCGGTCCGCTTGTTATAATTTTTGCTATATCAATAAATGTGTCCTTCCCTTAGTTAAAAATGAATTAAAAAAAACATAAAAAAAATTCTTCTGATCCGGATTATGTCGGGCCTGCAAATTTGATATGGCGGTTTAGTTAAGGACACTATTGGCTACCTCTTGGCCAATTTTGAAAGCGGTCCGCTTGTTAGAATTTTTGCTATATCAATAAATGTGTCCTTCCCTTAGTTAAAAATGAATAAAAAAAAACATAAAAAAAATTCTTCTGATCCGGATTATGTCGGGCCTGCAAATTTGATATGGTGATTTAGTTAAGGACCCTATTGGCTACCTCTTGGCCAATTTTGAAAGCGGTCCGCTTCTTAGAATTTTTGCTATATCAATAAATGTGTCCTTCCCTTAGTTAAAAATGAATAAAAAAAAACATAAAAAAAATTCTTCTGAGCCGGATTATGTCGGGCCTGCAAATTTGATATGGCGGTTTAGTTAAGGACCCTATTGGCTACCTCTTGGCCAATTTTGAAAGCGGTCCGCTTGTTAGAATTTTTGCTATATCAATAAATGTGTCCTTCCCTTAGTTAAAAATGAATAAAAAAAAACATAAAAAAAATTCTTCTGATCCGGATTATGTCGGGCCTGCAAATTTGATATGGCGATTTAGTTAAGGACCCTATTGGCTACCTCTTGGCCAATTTTGAAAGCGGTCCGCTTCTTAGAATTTTTGCTATATCAATAAATGTGTCCTTCCCTTAGTTAAAAATGAATAAAAAAAAACATAAAAAAAATTCTTCTGATCCGGATTATGTCGGGCCTGCAAATTTGATATGGCGGTTTAGTTAAGGACCCTATTGGCTACCTCTTGGCCAATTTTGAAAGCGGTCCGCTTCTTATAATTTTTGCTATATCAATAAATGTGTCCTTCCCTTAGTTAAAAATGAATAAAAAAAAACATAAAAAAAATTCTTCTGATCCAGATTATGTCGGGCCTGCAAATTTGATATGGTGGTTTAGTTAAGGACCCTATTGGCTACCTCTTGGCCAATTTTGAAAGCGGTCCGCTTGTTAGAATTTTTGCTATATCAATAAATGTGTCCTTCCCTTAGTTAAAAATGAATAAAAAAAAACATAAAAAAAATTCTTCTGATCCGGATTATGTCGGGCCTGCAAATTTGATATGGCGGTTTAGTTAAGGACCCTATTGGCTACCTCTTGGCCAATTTTGAAAGCGGTCCGCTTCTTAGAATTTTTGCTATATCAATAAATGTGTCCTTCCCTTAGTTAAAAATGAATAAAAAAAAACATAAAAAAAATTCTTCTGATCCGGATTATGTCGGGCCTGCAAATTTGATATGGCGGTTTAGTTAAGGACAATATTGGCTACCCCTTGGCCAATTTTGAAAGCGGTCCGCTTGTTAGAATTTTTGCTATATCAATAAATGTGTCCTTCCCTTAGTTAAAAATGAATAAAAAAAAACATAAAAAAAATTCTTCTGATCCGGATTATGTCGGGCCTGCAAATTTGATATGGCGGTTTAGTTAAGGACCCTATTGGCTACCTCTTGGCCAATTTTGAAAGCGGTCCGCTTCTTAGAATTTTTGCTATATCAATAAATGTGCCTTCCCTTAGTTAAAAATGAATAAAAAAAAACATAAAAAAAATTCTTCTGATCCGGATTATGTCGGGCCTGCAAATTTGATATGGCGGTTTAGTTAAGGACCCTATTGGCTACCTCTTGGCCAATTTTAAAAGCGGTCCGCTTGTTAGAATTTTTGCTATATCAATAAATGTGTCCTTCCCTTAGTTAAAAATGAATTAAAAAAAACATAAAAAAAATTCTTCTGATCCGGATTATGTCGGGCCTGCAAATTTGATATGGTGGTTAAGTTAAGGACCCTATTGGCTACCTCTTGGCCAATTTTGAAAGCGGTCCGCTTCTTAGAATTTTTGCTATATCAATAAATGTGGAAGGACACAGGTATTTAATTTGCAATTTCGGTCGTACCGGATTTTCCGTTCCTTTTTTTACATGAAATTTTTGACTTACCCCCGCTAAAGATGTTTTCACATCAAAAATTCTTCTGATCCGGATTATGTCGGGCCTGCAAATTTGATATGGCGGTTTAGTTAAGGACCCTGTTGAAGCCAGGAAACTTTCGATGGTCGATATTGGTATGACCCAGAAACTTATCCTGCGCGTTTGTTTCCAAGAAAATTATAACTCTTGCTGGTTCACAGTTTTTATAAAATTCACCAATAGTCGTAATTATAATATTTTAATTAACAAATAGAATTTTATTACAATACAGTTTTCTTTAATTATTATTTTACAATAGGTTTTATTTATTATGATGCTCACTTGAACGACTCAGCTAATTAACTAACTTAATTTTACATTTGCCCAACTCAAAAATTGCACGCACAAAAAACAGAAACCCGGTTTTACAGTGTTAATTGTTTATAAAGTTCAATGGGTTTTGTTTCTGCAATTTCGATCACTACAATTGTCGATCAAATCAAGGTTTTTTTTTAAATTTATTACAGTAAATCGTCATCGATATAAATATTTCTTTTTGACATTCAATCAGCTGTGATTGTGTACACAAACATTGTATGTATAAAGATAAATTGATCGAACAATCAGTGAACTTACAATAATACTAATGATTTTAATGTTTTCTTACAGATTCATACTTAAAATTTACATGGATTTACTCTAATCGGAACGATTATAATCAGATAAGTACAAATAGATATACTTAATTCAAATTATTTACAAAATTTATGCTTAAATATATACTAATGATTCTTGTTTTATTTTTTAATTTTAGGAACAACTTTGACGTCAACAGACCCTATTGGCTACCTCTTGACCAATTTTGAAAGCGGTCCGCTTGTTAGAATTTTTGCTATATCAATAAATGTGTCCTTCCCTTAGTTAAAAATGAATAAAAAAAAACATAAAAAAAATTCTTCTGATCCGGATTATGTCGGGCCTGCAAATTTGATATGGCGGTTTAGTTAAGGACCCTATTGGCTACCTCTTGGCCAATTTTGAAAGCGGTCCGCTTCTTAGAATTTTTGCTATATCAATAAATGTGTCCTTCCCTTAGTTAAAAATGAATAAAAAAAAACATAAAAAAAATTCTTCTGATCCGGATTATGTCGGGCCTGCAAATTTGATATGGCGGTTTAGTTAAGGACCCTATTGGCTACCTCTTGGCCAATTTTGAAAGCGGTCCGCTTCTTAGAATTTTTGCTATATCAATAAATGTGTCCTTCCCTTAGTTAAAAATGAATAAAAAAAAACATAAAAACAATTCTTCTGATCCAGATTATGTCGGGCCTGCAAATTTGATATGGTGGTTTAGTTAAGGACCCTATTGGCTACCTCTTGGCCAATTTTGAAAGCGGTCCGCTTGTTAGAATTTTTGCTATATCAATAAATGTGTCCTTCCCTTAGTTAAAAATGAATAAAAAAAAACATAAAAAAAATTCTTCTGATCCGGATTATGTCGGGCCTGCAAATTTGATATGGTGGTTTAGTTAAGGACAATATTGGCTACCCCTTGGCCAATTTTGAAAGCGGTCCGCTTCTTAGAATTTTTGCTATATCAATAAATGTGTCCTTCCCTTAGTTAAAAATGAATAAAAAAAAACATAAAAAAAATTCTTCTGATCCGGATTATGTCGGGCCTGCAAATTTGATATGGCGGTTTAGTTAAGGACCTTATTGGCTACCTCTTGGCCAATTTTGAAAGCGGTCCGCTTCTTAGAATTTTTGCTATATCAATAAATGTGTCCTTCCCTTAGTTAAAAATGAATAAAAAAAAAACATAAAAAAAATTCTTCTGATCCGGATTATGTCGGGCCTGCAAATTTGATATGGCGGTTTAGTTAAGGACACTATTGGCTACCCCTTGGCCAATTTTGAAAGCGGTCCGCTTGTTAGAATTTTTGCTATATCAATAAATGTGTCCTTCCCTTAGTTAAAAATGAATAAAAAAAAACATAAAAAAAATTCTTCTGATCCGGATTATGTCGGGCCTGCAAATTTGATATGGCGGTTTAGTTAAGGACCCTATTGGCTACCTCTTGGCCAATTTTGAAAGCGGTCCGCTTCTTAGAATTTTTGCTATATCAATAAATGTGTCCTTCCCTTAGTTAAAAATGAATAAAAAAAAACATAAAAACAATTCTTCTGATCCAGATTATGTCGGGCCTGCAAATTTGATATGGTGGTTTAGTTAAGGACCCTATTGGCTACCTCTTGGCCAATTTTGAAAGCGGTCCGCTTGTTAGAATTTTTGCTATATCAATAAATGTGTCCTTCCCTTAGTTAAAAATGAATAAAAAAAAACATAAAAAAAATTCTTCTGATCCGGATTATGTCGGGCCTGCAAATTTGATATGGTGGTTTAGTTAAGGACAATATTGGCTACCCCTTGGCCAATTTTGAAAGCGGTCCGCTTCTTAGAATTTTTGCTATATCAATAAATGTGTCCTTCCCTTAGTTAAAAATGAATAAAAAAAAACATAAAAAAAATTCTTCTGATCCGGATTATGTCGGGCCTGCAAATTTGATATGGCGGTTTAGTTAAGGACCCTATTGGCTACCTCTTGGCCAATTTTGAAAGCGGTCCGCTTCTTAGAATTTTTGCTATATCAATAAATGTGTCCTTCCCTTAGTTAAAAATGAATAAAAAAAAAACATAAAAAAAATTCTTCTGATCCGGATTATGTCGGGCCTGCAAATTTGATATGGCGGTTTAGTTAAGGACACTATTGGCTACCCCTTGGCCAATTTTGAAAGCGGTCCGCTTGTTAGAATTTTTGCTATATCAATAAATGTGTCCTTCCCTTAGTTAAAAATGAATAAAAAAAAACATAAAAAAAATTCTTCTGATCCGGATTATGTCGGGCCTGCAAATTTGATATGGCGGTTTAGTTAAGGACAATATTGGCTACCCCTTGGCCAATTTTGAAAGCGGTCCGCTTGTTAGAATTTTTGCTATATCAATAAATGTGTCCTTCCCTTAGTTAAAAATGAATAAAAAAAAACATAAAAAAAATTCTTCTGATCCGGATTATGTCGGGCCTGCAAATTTGATATGGCGGTTTAGTTAAGGACAATATTGGCTACCCCTTGGCCAATTTTGAAAGCGGTCCGCTTGTTAGAATTTTTGCTATATCAATAAATGTGTCCTTCCCTTAGTTAAAAATGAATAAAAAAAAACATAAAAAAAATTCTTCTGATCCGGATTATGTCGGGCCTGCAAATTTGATATGGCGATTTAGTTAAGGACCCTATTGGCTACCTCTTGGCCAATTTTTAAAGCGGTCCGCTTGTTAGAATTTTTGCTATATCAATAAATGTGTCCTTCCCTTAGTTAAAAATGAATAAAAAAAAACATTAAAAAAATTCTTCTGATCCGGATTATGTCGGGCCTGCAAATTTGATATGGCGGTTTAGTTAAGGACCCTATTGGCTACCTCTTGGCCAATTTTGAAAGCGGTCCGCTTCTTAGAATTTTTGCTATATCAATAAATGTGCCTTCCCTTAGTTAAAAATGAATAAAAAAAAACATAAAAAAAATTCTTCTGATCCGGATTATGTCGGGCCTGCAAATTTGATATGGCGGTTTAGTTAAGGACCCTATTGGCTACCTCTTGGCCAATTTTAAAAGCGGTCCGCTTGTTAGAATTTTTGCTATATCAATAAATGTGTCCTTCCCTTAGTTAAAAATGAATTAAAAAAAACATAAAAAAAATTCTTCTGATCCGGATTATGTCGGGCCTGCAAATTTGATATGGTGGTTAAGTTAAGGACCCTATTGGCTACCTCTTGGCCAATTTTGAAAGCGGTCCGCTTCTTAGAATTTTTGCTATATCAATAAATGTGGAAGGACACAGGTATTTAATTTGCAATTTCGGTCGTACCGGATTTTCCGTTCCTTTTTTTACATGAAATTTTTGACTTACCCCCGCTAAAGATGTTTTCACATCAAAAATTCTTCTGATCCGGATTATGTCGGGCCTGCAAATTTGATATGGCGGTTTAGTTAAGGACCCTGTTGAAGCCAGGAAACTTTCGATGGTCGATATTGGTATGACCCAGAAACTTATCCTGCGCGTTTGTTTCCAAGAAAATTATAACTCTTGCTGGTTCACAGTTTTTATAAAATTCACCAATAGTCGTAATTATAATATTTTAATTAACAAATAGAATTTTATTACAATACAGTTTTCTTTAATTATTATTTTACAATAGGTTTTATTTATTATGATGCTCACTTGAACGACTCAGCTAATTAACTAACTTAATTTTACATTTGCCCAACTCAAAAATTGCACGCACAAAAAACAGAAACCCGGTTTTACAGTGTTAATTGTTTATAAAGTTCAATGGGTTTTGTTTCTGCAATTTCGATCACTACAATTGTCGATCAAATCAAGGTTTTTTTTTAAATTTATTACAGTAAATCGTCATCGATATAAATATTTCTTTTTGACATTCAATCAGCTGTGATTGTGTACACAAACATTGTATGTATAAAGATAAATTGATCGAACAATCAGTGAACTTACAATAATACTAATGATTTTAATGTTTTCTTACAGATTCATACTTAAAATTTACATGGATTTACTCTAATCGGAACGATTATAATCAGATAAGTACAAATAGATATACTTAATTCAAATTATTTACAAAATTTATGCTTAAATATATACTAATGATTCTTGTTTTATTTTTTAATTTTAGGAACAACTTTGACGTCAACAGACCCTATTGGCTACCTCTTGACCAATTTTGAAAGCGGTCCGCTTGTTAGAATTTTTGCTATATCAATAAATGTGTCCTTCCCTTAGTTAAAAATGAATAAAAAAAAACATAAAAAAAATTCTTCTGATCCGGATTATGTCGGGCCTGCAAATTTGATATGGCGGTTTAGTTAAGGACCCTATTGGCTACCTCTTGGCCAATTTTGAAAGCGGTCCGCTTCTTAGAATTTTTGCTATATCAATAAATGTGTCCTTCCCTTAGTTAAAAATGAATAAAAAAAAACATAAAAAAAATTCTTCTGATCCGGATTATGTCGGGCCTGCAAATTTGATATGGCGGTTTAGTTAAGGACCCTATTGGCTACCTCTTGGCCAATTTTGAAAGCGGTCCGCTTCTTAGAATTTTTGCTATATCAATAAATGTGTCCTTCCCTTAGTTAAAAATGAATAAAAAAAAACATAAAAACAATTCTTCTGATCCAGATTATGTCGGGCCTGCAAATTTGATATGGTGGTTTAGTTAAGGACCCTATTGGCTACCTCTTGGCCAATTTTGAAAGCGGTCCGCTTGTTAGAATTTTTGCTATATCAATAAATGTGTCCTTCCCTTAGTTAAAAATGAATAAAAAAAAACATAAAAAAAATTCTTCTGATCCGGATTATGTCGGGCCTGCAAATTTGATATGGTGGTTTAGTTAAGGACAATATTGGCTACCCCTTGGCCAATTTTGAAAGCGGTCCGCTTCTTAGAATTTTTGCTATATCAATAAATGTGTCCTTCCCTTAGTTAAAAATGAATAAAAAAAAACATAAAAAAAATTCTTCTGATCCGGATTATGTCGGGCCTGCAAATTTGATATGGCGGTTTAGTTAAGGACCTTATTGGCTACCTCTTGGCCAATTTTGAAAGCGGTCCGCTTCTTAGAATTTTTGCTATATCAATAAATGTGTCCTTCCCTTAGTTAAAAATGAATAAAAAAAAAACATAAAAAAAATTCTTCTGATCCGGATTATGTCGGGCCTGCAAATTTGATATGGCGGTTTAGTTAAGGACACTATTGGCTACCCCTTGGCCAATTTTGAAAGCGGTCCGCTTGTTAGAATTTTTGCTATATCAATAAATGTGTCCTTCCCTTAGTTAAAAATGAATAAAAAAAAACATAAAAAAAATTCTTCTGATCCGGATTATGTCGGGCCTGCAAATTTGATATGGCGGTTTAGTTAAGGACAATATTGGCTACCCCTTGGCCAATTTTGAAAGCGGTCCGCTTGTTAGAATTTTTGCTATATCAATAAATGTGTCCTTCCCTTAGTTAAAAATGAATAAAAAAAAACATAAAAAAAATTCTTCTGATCCGGATTATGTCGGGCCTGCAAATTTGATATGGCGGTTTAGTTAAGGACAATATTGGCTACCCCTTGGCCAATTTTGAAAGCGGTCCGCTTGTTAGAATTTTTGCTATATCAATAAATGTGTCCTTCCCTTAGTTAAAAATGAATAAAAAAAAACATAAAAAAAATTCTTCTGATCCGGATTATGTCGGGCCTGCAAATTTGATATGGCGATTTAGTTAAGGACCCTATTGGCTACCTCTTGGCCAATTTTTAAAGCGGTCCGCTTGTTAGAATTTTTGCTATATCAATAAATGTGTCCTTCCCTTAGTTAAAAATGAATAAAAAAAAACATAAAAAAAATTCTTCTGATCCGGATTATGTCGGGCCTGCAAATTTGATATGGCGGTTTAGTTAAGGACACTATTGGCTACCTCTTGGCCAATTTTGAAAGCGGTCCGCTTGTTAGAATTTTTGCTATATCAATAAATGTGTCCTTCCCTTAGTTAAAAATGAATAAAAAAAAACATAAAAAAAATTCTTCTGATCCGGATTATGTCGGGCCTGCAAATTTGATATGGCGATTTAGTTAAGGACCCTATTGGCTACCTCTTGGCCAATTTTGAAAGCGGTCCGCTTCTTAGAATTTTTGCTATATCAATAAATGTGTCCTTCCCTTAGTTAAAAATGAATAAAAAAAAACATAAAAAAAATTCTTCTGATCCGGATTATGTCGGGCCTGCAAATTTGATATGGCGGTTTAGTTAAGGACCCTATTGGCTACCTCTTGGCCAATTTTGAAAGCGGTCCGCTTCTTAGAATTTTTGCTATATCAATAAATGTGTCCTTCCCTTAGTTAAAAATGAATAAAAAAAAACATAAAAACAATTCTTCTGATCCAGATTATGTCGGGCCTGCAAATTTGATATGGTGGTTTAGTTAAGGACCCTATTGGCTACCTCTTGGCCAATTTTGAAAGCGGTCCGCTTGTTAGAATTTTTGCTATATCAATAAATGTGTCCTTCCGTTAGTTAAAAATGAATAAAAAAAACATAAAAAAAATTCTTCTGATCCGGATTATGTCGGGCCTGCAAATTTGATATGGCGGTTTAGTTAAGGACCCTATTGGCTACCTCTTGGCCAATTTTGAAAGCGGTCCGCTTCTTATAATTTTTGCTATATCAATAAATGTGTCCTTCCCTTAGTTAAAAATGAATAAAAAAAAACATAAAAAAAATTCTTCTGATCCAGATTATGTCGGGCCTGCAAATTTGATATGGTGGTTTAGTTAAGGACCCTATTGGCTACCTCTTGGCCAATTTTGAAAGCGGTCCGCTTGTTAGAATTTTTGCTATATCAATAAATGTGTCCTTCCCTTAGTTAAAAATGAATAAAAAAAAACATAAAAAAAATTCTTCTGATCCGGATTATGTCGGGCCTGCAAATTTGATATGGCGGTTTAGTTAAGGACCCTATTGGCTACCTCTTGGCCAATTTTGAAAGCGGTCCGCTTCTTAGAATTTTTGCTATATCAATAAATGTGTCCTTCCCTTAGTTAAAAATGAATAAAAAAAAACATAAAAAAAATTCTTCTGATCCGGATTATGTCGGGCCTGCAAATTTGATATGGCGGTTTAGTTAAGGACCCTATTGGCTACCTCTTGGCCAATTTTGAAAGCGGTCCGCTTCTTAGAATTTTTGCTATATAAATAAATGTGTCCTTCACTTAGTTAAAAATGAATAAAAAAAACATAAAAAAAATTCTTCTGATCCGGATTATGTCGGGCCTGCAAATTTGATATGGCGGTTTAGTTAAGGACCCTATTGGCTACCTCTTGGCCAATTTTGAAAGCGGTCCGCTTCTTAGAATTTTTGCTATATCAATAAATGTGTCCTTCCCTTAGTTAAAAATGAATAAAAAAAAACATAAAAAAAATTCTTCTGATCCGGATTATGTCGGGCCTGCAAATTTGATATGGCGGTTTAGTTAAGGACAATATTGGCTACCCCTTGGCCAATTTTGAAAGCGGTCCGCTTGTTAGAATTTTTGCTATATCAATAAATGTGTCCTTCCCTTAGTTAAAAATGAATAAAAAAAACATAAAAAAAATTCTTCTGATCCGGATTATGTCGGGCCTGCAAATTTGATATGGCGGTTTAGTTAAGGACCCTATTGGCTACCTCTTGGCCAATTTTGAAAGCGGTCCGCTTCTTAGAATTTTTGCTATATCAATAAATGTGTCCTTCCCTTAGTTAAAAATGAATAAAAAAAAACATAAAAAAAATTCTTCTGATCCGGATTATGTCGGGCCTGCAAATTTGATATGGCGGTTTAGTTAAGGACCCTATTGGCTACCCCTTGGCCAATTTTGAAAGCGGTCCGCTTGTTAGAATTTTTGCTATATCAATAAATGTGTCCTTCCCTTAGTTAAAAATGAATAAAAAAAACATAAAAAAAATTCTTCTGATCCGGATTATGTCGGGCCTGCAAATTTGATATGGCGGTTTAGTTAAGGACCCTATTGGCTACCTCTTGGCCAATTTTGAAAGCGGTCCGCTTCTTAGAATTTTTGCTATATCAATAAATGTGTCCTTCACTTAGTTAAAAATGAATAAAAAAAACATAAAAAAAATTCTTCTGATCCGGATTATGTCGGGCCTGCAAATTTGATATGGCGGTTTAGTTAAGGACCCTATTGGCTACCCCTTGGCCAATTTTGAAAGCGGTCCGCTTCTTAGAATTTTTGCTATATCAATAAATGTGTCCTTCCCTTAGTTAAAAATGAATAAAAAAAAACATAAAAAAAATTCTTCTGATCCGGATTATGTCGGGCCTGCAAATTTGATATGGCGGTTTAGTTAAGGACCTTATTGGCTACCTCTTGGCCAATTTTGAAAGCGGTCCGCTTCTTAGAATTTTTGCTATATCAATAAATGTGTCCTTCCCTTAGTTAAAAATGAATAAAAAAAAAACATAAAAAAAATTCTTCTGATCCGGATTATGTCGGGCCTGCAAATTTGATATGGCGGTTTAGTTAAGGACACTATTGGCTACCCCTTGGCCAATTTTGAAAGCGGTCCGCTTGTTAGAATTTTTGCTATATCAATAAATGTGTCCTTCCCTTAGTTAAAAATGAATAAAAAAAAACATAAAAAAAATTCTTCTGATCCGGATTATGTCGGGCCTGCAAATTTGATATGGCGGTTTAGTTAAGGACAATATTGGCTACCCCTTGGCCAATTTTGAAAGCGGTCCGCTTGTTAGAATTTTTGCTATATCAATAAATGTGTCCTTCCCTTAGTTAAAAATGAATAAAAAAAAACATAAAAAAAATTCTTCTGATCCGGATTATGTCGGGCCTGCAAATTTGATATGGCGGTTTAGTTAAGGACAATATTGGCTACCCCTTGGCCAATTTTGAAAGCGGTCCGCTTGTTAGAATTTTTGCTATATCAATAAATGTGTCCTTCCCTTAGTTAAAAATGAATAAAAAAAAACATAAAAAAAATTCTTCTGATCCGGATTATGTCGGGCCTGCAAATTTGATATGGCGATTTAGTTAAGGACCCTATTGGCTACCTCTTGGCCAATTTTTAAAGCGGTCCGCTTGTTAGAATTTTTGCTATATCAATAAATGTGTCCTTCCCTTAGTTAAAAATGAATAAAAAAAAACATAAAAAAAATTCTTCTGATCCGGATTATGTCGGGCCTGCAAATTTGATATGGCGGTTTAGTTAAGGACACTATTGGCTACCTCTTGGCCAATTTTGAAAGCGGTCCGCTTGTTAGAATTTTTGCTATATCAATAAATGTGTCCTTCCCTTAGTTAAAAATGAATAAAAAAAAACATAAAAAAAATTCTTCTGATCCGGATTATGTCGGGCCTGCAAATTTGATATGGCGATTTAGTTAAGGACCCTATTGGCTACCTCTTGGCCAATTTTGAAAGCGGTCCGCTTCTTAGAATTTTTGCTATATCAATAAATGTGTCCTTCCCTTAGTTAAAAATGAATAAAAAAAAACATAAAAAAAATTCTTCTGATCCGGATTATGTCGGGCCTGCAAATTTGATATGGCGGTTTAGTTAAGGACCCTATTGGCTACCTCTTGGCCAATTTTGAAAGCGGTCCGCTTCTTAGAATTTTTGCTATATCAATAAATGTGTCCTTCCCTTAGTTAAAAATGAATAAAAAAAAACATAAAAACAATTCTTCTGATCCAGATTATGTCGGGCCTGCAAATTTGATATGGTGGTTTAGTTAAGGACCCTATTGGCTACCTCTTGGCCAATTTTGAAAGCGGTCCGCTTGTTAGAATTTTTGCTATATCAATAAATGTGTCCTTCCGTTAGTTAAAAATGAATAAAAAAAAACATAAAAAAAATTCTTCTGATCCGGATTATGTCGGGCCTGCAAATTTGATATGGCGGTTTAGTTAAGGACCCTATTGGCTACCTCTTGGCCAATTTTGAAAGCGGTCCGCTTCTTATAATTTTTGCTATATCAATAAATGTGTCCTTCCCTTAGTTAAAAATGAATAAAAAAAAACATAAAAAAAATTCTTCTGAGCCGGATTATGTCGGGCCTGCAAATTTGATATGGCGATTTAGTTAAGGACCCTATTGGCTACCTCTTGGCCAATTTTGAAAGCGGTCCGCTTGTTAGAATTTTTGCTATATCAATAAATGTGTCCTTCCCTTAGTTAAAAATGAATAAAAAAAAACATAAAAAAAATTCTTCTGATCCAGATTATGTCGGGCCTGCAAATTTGATATGGTGGTTTAGTTAAGGACCCTATTGGCTACCTCTTGGCCAATTTTGAAAGCGGTCCGCTTGTTAGAATTTTTGCTATATCAATAAATGTGTCCTTCCCTTAGTTAAAAATGAATAAAAAAAAACATAAAAAAAATTCTTCTGATCCAGATTATGTCGGGCCTGCAAATTTGATATGGTGGTTTAGTTAAGGACCCTATTGGCTACCTCTTGGCCAATTTTGAAAGCGGTCCGCTTGTTAGAATTTTTGCTATATCAATAAATGTGTCCTTCCCTTAGTTAAAAATGAATAAAAAAAAACATAAAAAAAATTCTTCTGATCCGGATTATGTCGGGCCTGCAAATTTGATATGGCGGTTTAGTTAAGGACCCTATTGGCTACCTCTTGGCCAATTTTGAAAGCGGTCCGCTTCTTAGAATTTTTGCTATATCAATAAATGTGTCCTTCCCTTAGTTAAAAATGAATAAAAAAAAACATAAAAAAAATTCTTCTGATCCGGATTATGTCGGGCCTGCAAATTTGATATGGCGGTTTAGTTAAGGACCCTATTGGCTACCTCTTGGCCAATTTTGAAAGCGGTCCGCTTCTTAGAATTTTTGCTATATAAATAAATGTGTCCTTCACTTAGTTAAAAATGAATAAAAAAAACATAAAAAAAATTCTTCTGATCCGGATTATGTCGGGCCTGCAAATTTGATATGGCGGTTTAGTTAAGGACCCTATTGGCTACCTCTTGGCCAATTTTGAAAGCGGTCCGCTTCTTAGAATTTTTGCTATATCAATAAATGTGTCCTTCCCTTAGTTAAAAATGAATAAAAAAAAACATAAAAAAAATTCTTCTGATCCGGATTATGTCGGGCCTGCAAATTTGATATGGCGGTTTAGTTAAGGACAATATTGGCTACCCCTTGGCCAATTTTGAAAGCGGTCCGCTTGTTAGAATTTTTGCTATATCAATAAATGTGTCCTTCCCTTAGTTAAAAATGAATAAAAAAAACATAAAAAAAATTCTTCTGATCCGGATTATGTCGGGCCTGCAAATTTGATATGGCGGTTTAGTTAAGGACCCTATTGGCTACCTCTTGGCCAATTTTGAAAGCGGTCCGCTTCTTAGAATTTTTGCTATATCAATAAATGTGTCCTTCCCTTAGTTAAAAATGAATAAAAAAAAACATAAAAAAAATTCTTCTGATCCGGATTATGTCGGGCCTGCAAATTTGATATGGCGGTTTAGTTAAGGACCCTATTGGCTACCTCTTGGCCAATTTTAAAAGCGGTCCGCTTGTTAGAATTTTTGCTATATCAATAAATGTGTCCTTCCCTTAGTTAAAAATGAATAAAAAAAAACATAAAAAAAATTCTTCTGATCCGGATTATGTCGGGCCTGCAAATTTGATATGGTGGTTTAGTTAAGGACCCTATTGGCTACCTCTTGGCCAATTTTGAAAGCGGTCCGCTTCTTAGAATTTTTGCTATATCAATAAATGTGGAAGGACACAGGTATTTAATTTGCAATTTCGGTCGTACCGGATTTTCCGTTCCTTTTTTTACATGAAATTTTTGACTTACCCCCGCTAAAGATGTTTTCACATCAAAAATTCTTCTGATCCGGATTATATCGGGCCTGCAAATTTGATATGGCGGTTTAGTTAAGGACCCTATTGGCTACCTCTTGGCCAATTTTGAAAGCGGTCCGCTTCTTAGAAGTTTTGCTATATCAATAAATGTGTCCTTCCCTTAGTTAAAAATGAATAAAAAAAAACATAAAAAAAATTCTTCTGATCCGGATTATGTCGGGCCTGCAAATTTGATATGGCGGTTTAGTTAAGGACTCTATTGGCTACCTCTTGGCCAATTTTGAAAGCGGTCCGCTTCTTAGAATTTTTGCTATATCAATAAATGTGTCCTTCCCTTAGTTAAAAATGATAAAAAAAAACAAAAACAAAATTCTTCTGATCCGGATTATGTCGGGCCTGCAAATTTGATATGGCGGTTTAGTTAAGGACCCTGTTGAAGCCAGGAAACTTTCGATGGTCGATATTGGTATGACCCAGAAACTTATCCTGCGCGTTTGTTTCCAAGAAAATTATAACTCTTGCTGGTTCACAGTTTTTATAAAATTCACCAATAGTCGTAATTATAATATTTTAATTAACAAATAGAATTTTATTACAATACAGTTTTCTTTAATTATTATTTTACAATAGGTTTTATTTATTATGATGCTCACTTGAACGACTCAGCTAATTAACTAACTTAATTTTACATTTGCCCAACTCAAAAATTGCACGCACAAAAAACAGAAACCCGGTTTTACAGTGTTAATTGTTTATAAAGTTCAATGGGTTTTGTTTCTGCAATTTCTATCACTACAATTGTCGATCAAATCAAGGTTTTTTTTTAAATTTATTACAGTAAATCGTCATCGATATAAATATTTCTTTTTCACATTCAATCAGCTGTGATTGTGTACACAAACATTGTATGTATAAAGATAAATTGATCGAACAATCAGTGAACTTACAATAATACTAATGATTTTAATGTTTTCTTACAGATTCATACTTAAAATTTGCATGGATTTACTCTAATCGGAACGATTATAATCAGATAAGTACAAATAGATATACTTAATTCAAATTATTTACAAAATTTATGCTTAAATATATACTAATGATTCTTGTTTTATTTTTTATTTTTAGGAACAACTTTGACGTCAACAGACCCTATTGGCTACCTCTTGACCAATTTTGAAAGCGGTCCGCTTGTTAGAATTTTTGCTATATCAATAAATGTGTCCTTCCCTTAGTTAAAAATGAATAAAAAAAAACATAAAAAAAATTCTTCTGATCCGGATTATGTCGGGCCTGCAAATTTGATATGGCGGTTTAGTTAAGGACCTTATTGGCTACCTCTTGGCCAATTTTGAAAGCGGTCCGCTTGTTAGAAGTTTTGCTATATCAATAAATGTGTGGTTCCCTTAGTTAAAAATGAATTTAAAAAAACATAAAAAAAATTCTTCTGATCCGGATTATATATATTATATATGTATATATAATATATATATATATATATATATATATACATATATATATATATATAATCCCTCCCTTCATTCATTGTTGCGACAGTTTTGATTAATTTATTTATTGATTTAAACACAAAGTTCATACATCTTGAAGAAACGTTACCAATTCAATATTATTTGTTACATTGTGCCAATGAATTAGTTATTTAAATTAATAAATATTCGTGTTGTATCAATCATTTTGTTTTTTAAAAATTAGTAGGATTAATTAATTAATTCATTAGTAATATAAACCATAGGTAATATTTCGTGAAACTTCTATTAAATTAGTATGTACTTTGATTCAACAAAAAGTTGCAAGATCAACCAAATGGGTTACAAAATGATAATTTTGGGTTGCGTTGTAATAATTAAAAAATTTATTAATTTTTTTGACAAAAATATATGAATAGTTTTTTTTTTTTTTTTTTTTCGCTGGCGCTACATCCCATGGAGGGATTTGGCCGCTTCATTTTTGAAGTTTCGTAATCATTTTTACAACGGATAATGAGTGATTAGTTCATTGATCCTTACATTAAACCAGCCGTGATTTTTTCATCACCCGCCGGGAATCGAACCCGGGACCTCCGGAGCTTAAAGCAAGCATGCTAACAACTGTGCCACCGGGGCGGAATAGTTACATTGTATATATTAATTTGTTAGCTTTCAATAAATGCTATTTAATCTAATAACATTGACTTTATTCATAGTTTTCAGTTGTTGTTTTTGTTTGTTTTTGTTGTTTGACGTTCGGTATTATTTTTGAGCCCAATGCGTTGTATTGAAATGTTTGTCGGGTTAAAAATATCTGGATTTCTTAATTTAATAGAAAATGACGAAACTCTTTCGAAACAATATGATTTTAACGTTTAAACGTTTAAATGTTGCTAATTTTTCCAATTTTTGTTTTTGTTTTAATTCCCTTTTCTTCAAACGTCTTAAGATAAAATTGATGTCTATAAAAAAAAATTCTTTCGTCTTCTGAAGTCACTTAATTATATTAAACAAAAAAAAATATTAAAAACAAAGAGACGACCAAAAAGAGACAATCTGAAATATTAAGTTTCACATTTTATCCTAACTTTAAATTTTATAACTCTGTGCAGTTTATTTAGTAATTTTATTTCGTTCACAGTTAAAAAAAAAAAAACGAAAACTTTTTAATTCCAGAAATCCGTTTTTCTATTTTTTTTGTGTACTTCTGGAAAGATCTTCTCTATAGTTTATTGCATTTTTTATGTATGTACGTACGTCTTGAACTTATTGTTTATAATGGTAATAACAACAATAAAGTCAAGAGGCAAAAAAACAAAACACTGCATAAAGTTTTCATTTAGATCATTATCATTTAACTTTTACTGTTGGCTTGTGTTACAGAGTTTTTGTTGTTGTTGTTGCTTTAAAGTGAAAATTAAATACGCTTAAATAAATATAAACTGCGAGCGACTAAAATAATAAACCTCAACAACAAATACTAACAACTATGCACGACACACATAAAAAATGTATTTCATTTTTGCGGTAATCAAATTGTTTAAGCAATTTATTTTTTGTTAAATAAATAATTTGTTTTTTTAAAGTGAAAATAAATAAAATGTAACCGCTAAAAATAAAAAATGGAAAATTTAACCAAACATAATTTCGATTTTTGCTGTTAAACAAATTTGTAATGCACGACTGGAAAATGAAATTAATTTGTATATAAAATTATTGATAAATTGGAAGGTAACTACTTTTTATTGCCGAGTGAACGCATCAATAATGCATCGCACGGCAATACAGTAAATTCGGTTTCTGTAAATATATTGGATTTTGACATAGGTTGAGATTTCAACAAATGTAAAAATTAAAACTTATTATTTCAAATAATGAACTCTTCTAGTATGATTTTAATTTTGTGATGGGTTTGAAGAACTTTTCCAAGTCAATTTCAAATAATAATAAAAAAAATAATTTTATTTTATAATATTCTTTTTTGTTATGTAGAAAAACAATCATTCAGTACATTTTTATGTGGGAAATCATTCTGCTCTCTATTCAAATTTGATTGACAATTCGATATAAAAATAAAATTAAATTGCTTTATTTGATGTTTTTTGTAATAAAAAATTTGAATTGATACCGAATAAAGCACAATTGAATGAATGTGTACCATTATTAAATTACAATGAAATCTAATTTAAACTTTAACAATTTTTAAGTCACAAAAATTGTTCGTGTCACAATAGTTTGAATAAAGAACAGACGAACTGTTTTCATGCAAAAACTTACTTTATGCGTTAGCAAACTATAACTGTGTACCATAAAATACATAATATTCAACATTTCACGATACCCAAATCCAAGTCCGGGTTCACGCATATTACACTTTAGGAGTAATATAGTTGGAAACATTCGAATAGATTTAGAAATGGGAAGCTACGCGTAAAACCAAAAGCTAAAAGCATAGACTAAAGTAATATTATAAAGACGTCCTAATACGAATAAAAAAAACCGACGAGCTTGTATCTGAGACACGACCTATTAACATAGAACTACGTACAATTGAGAAAACTTTATTTGTACAGTTTAAGTTAAACCAACATTTAGAAATTACAAATTAAAACAAACCGTTAATTGTCTAATGCTGCCATATTTATGCATTAAGCTCTATCAGCCTAAACGTTGATTAACCGTTGTCCATAATTTTTATTATTTTATATATTTATTGTTTTTACCACTGATTAGTATATAAGATTAGTTTTTTCAGTGCAAAAAAATGTCATTCTAAATTTCAAAACGTATTATTTTGTGATGGGTTAATTAAAGCGAGAAATATATATATATGCTTCCTTTTTTCGCATTCTTCAAAAAAATACAAAACAAAAAATAACAAACTAGTAAAAAAAAAAATTCATGAATGAAACACAAAAAAGGTCATTAGTTTGGTAATTTTGTTTGTATATTTTTGTATATTTTCGAGTATGTATGATGCACGTGCAGACGATCAGTGATAATAATATATATACCCAAAAACATCTATAATTCCAAGACGAACTATTCAAAATTTAAAGGTACAAAGTGACTACTGGTTATAGTGTTGGTTGTGTACATATAGACTTTCAATAATAAAATTAACCAACACTAATATAATTTGTTTTGGTTTTAAAAAACAAAAAATACATTAGAAACAACAACAATTTACATCACGGCAACGCCGTATAATAATATCGAATAAAAGAAGACCTATTTATGTGTATGTTTCTTGGAGCAACAAAATAAATAACAACAACAATCAGCATATTTTGTTGAGCAAAATTTGTAATGTATGGATGAACATTTGGATATTTTTTTTCCTCTAGTCTAGAATATATATGTATACGTAAGTTGAGAATTATTTTTTCGATTTAATTTATAGGTTTTATGTTGTTAATTCTCCTGTTTTTCTGTTAACATAAATAGTATTTTATTTGTTCGAGCTTTATACCGATTTCACACCGTAGGTAGTATAATAGCAAAATAGTATAATACTATTTTACTATCTACCATAGTCGATTTCACACCGTATAAAATATTAATAAAAAAACGAAAATTAAAAACAAATAATGACTAAAGTATACGCAACATATAAAAATGTTCATTATTAAAAATACACTGTCATAAATTTTCCTTTTACAATAAAAAAAATAAAATATAATAACTATTAAAATTTGATAGCTATCAAATCGAAATATGATATTATATTTTATTTTTGCTATTATACTATCAAAACATCGGTTTCACACCGAATAGCAAAATAGTATTATACTATTTTGCTATTATACTATCTACGGTGTGAAATCGGTATTAATTTTTTAATTTTTCTGCCTACCTAGTACCTAGCGCAACTTCTGTTGTAAGTTTTTCAACAAAATACGCTAAAATTTGTTCGTCATTCGTTAGTCGAGATAAATATTTCAGGATTCGAGATAAATCCCAGCAAAAAAAGATAAGAGTATTTAACGTAAAAGTTACGTGTATTCATGAACGTTTATACGTAGTTTTCTCTTAATTTACTTTATAAGAACGATGTCCTAGGTTGCACTTGTATAAGTAAACGTTAACTCTACACGTTAAAATATCGAATATTCATAAACGTTAATTTAACAAATAAAATACACGTTTAAAGCTTGTTTAAACGGCACGTTAATTATTCATCGATAATTGGAAATTTCCGTATCAATATTCCATAGACTTGCGTAAATAAAATATGTGTGTACTTTTTTTTAACTATGCAAAATATTTTTGATGTGAAAACATCTTTAGCGGGGGTAAGTCAAAAATTTCATGTAAAAAAAGGAACGGAAAATCCGGTACGACCGAAATTATAAATTATAGTATGTATTATGTATATGAGAAAACGAACACAAAATACACCGAACTTGCATACTATATAATTCGAATTACAATTTCCGTCAGATTAAAATGAAAAGGCACAAAAAGTATGCATGTATAGTGCAAGTGATTAAAAAAACTGAAATGGAAGTACGTTAAACAAAGACAAATGCACCCATACTTTAAATATTAAATATAAATTTATTCATCTTAGCGAGCTGTGAAAATGGCATTTATACTACTAACTACATTGATACATAATAAAATAATAATTTTGAAATTGTTTAATTGGTATGCTACAAGAATGATAGATTACAAGATTATGCAACTCAAAATACGTTACTCTCTTTTTTTGTAAAAAAATAAAGCGTATTAACCAGTCTGTATATCTGATTTTTTTTGCACCAGTGTTATTTATAAACTTTGTTTCGCTCATCCTTGGTTCTTCAAATATTTGGTTGGTTTTACAGCTGTGTGAGCGAGAAACATGAATAAATATGATCACATGATCATTGATGTGAGAGCGTTAATCTATATACCTTTCATTTCCTCTTATTGTATGTAGTGTGGTGGTATAATATATTTGGTCATTCACTCTCATTCATCATTGGTTATTTATTTTATTTAATGTTTATGTTGTATATACAGTGGAAAACAAAATTATCGTTCTCTTCATAGTAATTTGACGACACGACAATTCATTTAAGTACAACATTTTTGGTTCACTATCGTATTAAAAGAGAGGATAAAAAATAAAGCATAGGAACCAGTCGTTTTACTCTCCATCAAGAATGATAGATTAGAAGATTGTCCAACTCCGATGGAGAGTAAAACGACTGGTTCCTATGCTTTATTTTTTAATTTTATTTTTTATCCTCTCTTTTAATACGATAGTGAACCAAAAATGTTGTACTTAAATGAATTGTCGTGTCGTCAAATTACTATGAAGAGAACGATAATTTTGTTTTCCACTGTATATACAACATAAACATTAAATAAAATAAATAACCAATGATGAATGAGAGTGAATGACCAAATATATTATACCACCACACTACATACAATAAGAGGAAATGAAAGGTATATAGATTAACGCTTTCACATCAATGATCATGTGATCATATTTATTCATGTTTCTCGCTCACACAGCTGTAAAACCAACCAAATATTTGAAGAACCAAGGGTGAGCGAAACAAAGTTTATAAATAACACTGGTGCAAAAAAAATCAGATATACAGACTGGTTCCTACGCTTTATTTTTTTACAAAAAAAGAGAGTAACGTATTTTGAGTTGCATAATCTTGTAATCTATCATTCTTGACTCTCCATCGGAGTTGGACAATCTTCTAATCTATCATTCTTGGGTATGCTATGTTTAGTATTGCTCATGCTGTTGCTGAGTTTGGTTATGCGGGGCATATAGGAAACAAAAACTATAATAGTGGTAAACAGATTCGAATGCCATTTTCTAAAGATATGCACAATGAAGAAGCCGCAGAAAAACATGCTACCGTATTTCCATCTGCTATGATTTTACAGTCAAAATAGCGCCTTTGTCTAATAGAACCGCCCTATTTCATTTAGTTCAAATCAATCAAATCAACGACGCCACTTTGCTTTGTTCATCTAGTTTGCCATGACCATTCACAAAAGTCGAAATATGGAATCTTCAACAATTACCGAGTAATGGTGAATTTTAAAGCGTGCAGAGTATGTTTAGATGATTAACTTAACAAAACTGTACTTTGCTCAAGCTCACGAAGACATGGCTATACTGAAATATAGTTTGTTATATATTTCGTCCTCTAAATCCAAAATAGAATAACTTATTGTCTTTTTAAGCAAAAATTGTACCGTAATTTAAATACTGAGCGAACAGTAGCCGTCTATCTGCATTGGTTCCTCAGGCCCATCGAAGAAATTTGAAATTATTCAATAGTTAAAGGTTTTCACATAATTCTTTTGCGAGTTGAGCGTGAACTCGCCCGTTGTTTTTTTTTATTAATCATTTCTACAAAATTACTTTATAAATAATTTACATCATATTTCAAATGTATAAACTAAATTATACATAATTTTAACACGTATTTAATATAATTATAAAAAATATTATTTAATGCATTTAAACAGTAAATTTAAGTCATCATATCACATTTCAATTCAAGTTTCAGTAATAATAATAATTCAATTAGAATAAAATTATAAAATAATAATAAAATTAAATAAAATATTAAATATATACTATAGGTATACCTTACATATATGTAATTATAAAACTAAAATATTATGAACATTGTTTATACAACTTAAAGCAACAAAAGTTAGTTTATCACATTTTAATTCATTAATTAAACGATATAAATGTTTTAGTTCATGAAGTGTCAAAATATTGAATAGATCAAAATTTGTGCTTAATACTTCTTCAGGTGTGTTAATTAAATTATTTATTTAAATTATTGGCTAAAGTCGTTTTTTTCTTACTTTGCTGTTTAAATCGTCGCATCCTTGCCGTGTACATTTGAGCTCTAATCGATGTTACATACTCATTAAAATCCTTAATAGCTTCCCCCTGCCATGCTTCTGAAAAAATAAAAATATAATGTACATATTAGAATTCGTTTTAGTAATAGGAATAACAATTTTAATTTTTAAATTTCATATTTTCGTTTACTTACTAAATAATGCCTTATTTAATGATTTTAAATCCTGAAATGATTTTCTCTTGTGTGATCCATCCCAATTGTATGTGGCGAGCAAGCTATCATTAAAAACCTTCGCGATGCCAAAGGAATTTGGACAGGCATTCGATGTGGGTTTAAATATTCTAATAAGTTTTATCTGTAAATAATATTAATCTATTAAGTCTGATTTAAATTAGCTTTACTATATTAGAAATAACTTACAAAACGTTGAGCAAAATTATTATCATCCCTTATTTTGGAATTTAATTCTTCCAAATCTTCAGTGATTGGAAGCAATATATGATTTTGAAAGTCCTCCAAGTTTTTTTCTTTAAGTTCCTGGATGTCTTGCTTAATTTCTTAGAGAAGCTTAAACGTATTTTCAACCGTTAGTTCTAACTTTGCGATTCTATTTAAAATTATATTTTCCGAATTGACATTTGTAAATTCACGTAATTGTATCGTGTTTAGTTCAGACTCGCGAACATCATCAGTTGAAAAATCGAGACTATCTTCAAGATTCGTGTCAACAAGTTCTTCCATTCGATGACCTTCATTGGCGGGAAAATGTGAAACATGTTGTGGACTAAGTTTTTTCAAATTCTGAGGGTTAAAAACTTCATCGTTGTACACCTGACTAAAAATAAATTCGGATTCTTCATTCGAGTTTGAAGCAGTTGATTTTTTTTTTAAATTATGATGGTTGAAATCTTCTTTCTCATAATCTTGATTAAAATTTTCATTTGTGTCTGCAAAATTAAAACTAACTTTTTTTTTTTTTAACTGGATGTTGTTTAAGCATTCAGCAACAAATTTTTTTTTTGGATTTCGGTTAAAAAATATAGATTGCGTATGCTCATTGTTGTTCTGTTTATCTGTAAAAAAATAAATGAAATGTGTTAAAGTCTGTCGTCTTTTTCCTTTCAAATTTTTCTTACCCAGTGTAGCCATTCAGGATAATTTAATCTAATGAATGCAAAATTGGGTAAAAAACAAATTGATTATTGTAAGGTAATACCATCAATTTATAAATAATTGTGCTTATTGGGTACTCTTCAGTTTTCATTGAAATGTCAGCTATAAAAATATTTAAGTAATCTTTTGATGAAAAGGGTTTTGTAAAAAAATTTCTGCAGTTTATTAGGCGCTTTCCAATTATGTATTCTTTATTTGATTTGATAGCTACAGAATCAATGCTAAACGACATATTGTTTTCAAGCATAAAACAGGAATTTTTAAACCCAGATATGGAATACTCGGTTATTGACTTCGGTTTATGATTTTTTGGAATCGCCCATAATTCTTTTTGCCTGTTAATGATTTGTTGTAATATATTGCTGGGTTTTTTGATCCTGTTTTTCAAAATTTGTAAGAAATTTTCGAATTTGTAGCCATTAAAATTTTGTAGGGTACCAAATTGTCTAACATAATCGGCCAGATGCAGCAGGTTGTGAACATTATAATTTACATATTCTTTTCCATAAAATGTGGAAAAATGTTTTACAAAAAACTTTAATAATTTTTCTGCGCAAGCTGCGTTTTCCTTGGCTGTATTATAATCACATAATAGTCGAATACCACAATGTAACAAAATAAAATGGTTATACATTTCTTCACTTAGTATCGACCTTAACAAAACTGGGCCATAATACACTAGAAACAAGTGAAACTCCGTTGCTTTAAATCGAGGCAGTTCATCAAATTCACGAGGTTTTCTGTTAAATTCATTTGGAATGAAGTCTTTGGCAATTCTTTTGTTAAATTTAGACATTTGATAAATCAGTTTTTTGTTTTTGGAGCATATGATTGTAAGAATCTTTTTCGCTACACCGAGATCCACTAGATGCATAGAATCAAGCGGAAACTGAGTAACCATGTTAAAATCGAATTGCTCGAGTATACATTTGGTATTTCGATATTTTTCATTATGATGCTTAGCATCACGTCTCAAAAAAAAACTTTCATCAGTCCTTAAGTTACCAGTGGTTTCACTAAAAACAGTGCGATGTTTGAAACTAAAACCAGTCTGTTCGCATTTATGGCATCCATTTATTGCGTTATGATATTTTGTGCACGTTACAAAAGATTTCGCAGGCGCATCACAACAAAACAATCGCACTTTAAATTTTTTTTTCACCATTCGTTGCGAAACAAAAATACCCTCTTCACATAATTTTTTACATTCTTTGGCAAATTCCTCAAAAAAAAGTTCGTGAGACGGAGGATGACCATTTCCCGTGTATGCAGCTATTACAAAGGGATACATATGTAGACAATTAACGAAACATCCTAGAATGGGCCAAACGCATTTTTTGGAACTTCTGTATAATGGCAATCCATCTACGTTGATGTCTAAAACTATCGTAGATTCCTTTAAGACCGTCTCATCATTACAGTTGATCACATTGTTTTGTATGCCAATATAAACGAAATGTCCAGCCCCAATTTTTGTTATTACGGTATCATTATTCTGATTTATTTTCATCAATGTTCTTTTCGAACGAGGCAATTCTAGTCCGTATTTATTCAGAGCGGTTAAAATGTTGGATGTAGCCGCAGTACTTAGATTATTTAAAATCACAGCTTGTTTCAAATCTTTTTTTAAAATTTCCAATTTATCATTATCAACATTTTTATTATTAACTATAGTTGTATCGAGTTGCCCTATAATATTAGTATCCGCTTTATTCTTAGCACATGGAGTTACGAGTACTTCATTAATTTTATTCGTCAAATTCAAATTATTTAAATTATGTTTAGTGTTATAACTAAAGTTTTCTTTTATTGTAGAGGGTAACGATAGAGAATTCAATTTCAATAAAATTTGTTTTTCTAAAGAAATTTCTTTTACACGTTTAGATACTAAGCGCCTAAAATGACGCTTAGAAATGGCTTGTAATTTTTTTTCTTTATTCATTTTTAATACAAATTATAATTACATTAATATAAAATGATTATACTCACTCGAATTATTAAAGATAATATTATGTACATACGTACACAGTTATTTAATGAATTAATTTTTAATTATTATAGTACGTTTTGTTAAAATAATTTTTTTTATGTTTTTAACTTTTTAGCATACATATGTATACTTTGACAGCGAATCACAAAATGAAATGCATGCTGTTAAATTAATTTTCTTCGTAGATGTAACGTGAAGTAAACGTTTTACATAAATAGCTTGTTGAGGTTAGGTCAAAATTTAAAATGGTGCGAACATTCAAAATATGGTTTTCTCTTTCTACCTCATGTAAATAATACGTCGTTTAAACTAAGTTGAAATCTTAGTTAAATTTCAACGTTATCCGATTTTTTACTGGGATGTTTGATGAAAATGATTCGCTTGGCGTTTACCTAAGCATGTCAGTATAATAAATAATTAAACTTATTTAGTTTTAATGGAATAATTTAATTAATTGTACACCAGAAAATAAGATGTCATATGTTTTTCGTACAGATGTTTTCGATAATGCACTGTGTGTGTACTGTGTAGTTTGTTTGACAGGAAAAAAATTTATAACCTATCTTTATTACACTCGTAAACCAAAAAATGGCACATTTCATTGTTTAAAAAAATACGAATAATCGTACATATTTCAATGCTTTACTACACGTTAAATATAAAAGTATTGAGGCATAATTAAATTTTCAACATCAAGACATCTTTTAAATTTATATTATCTTAATTATTTTTTTATTAAATTCAAAAATGAATTTGAACTAATACAATATTTTTGTCAAGAGTGTAAAAATAAAAAGTAAATATGTATTTGTATGAAAATAAATGTCAAATAATATACAACGTTGCCGTCGTCATTTAGTTACCAATACTACCTTCAGTGGTCGTTTTCATTCAATAACAAACTATAATTCGTCTTGGAATTATAGATGTTTTTGTATATACCTATTGTATTAAATACATACATACACATACATATTTTATATTTGAAATCTTCTTTAAACTAAACCAAATTTTGGAATAATATACATTTTTTTCTGAAAATAAGTTTGTTGATGATTTTTTTTTTTTTAACCTTCATCCGTCCCTCGCTTCATTTTGACCAAAATCGAATTTTTATTTTTGAAATATCTTATTAAATTACTGCGTTATCTTTCGTTTTAATAAATAAAATTAAAAATAAAAGTGAATTTTGTATTTGCTTAGCAGAAATTTACTGATGAATTTATTTTGGTAATTTTTGCACAAAGGAATTTTAGTGTTACTTTTTTAAGGGACGGATGAAGGTTAAGGTCATTCACCCTTTTGATTTGGATGTTACATAATATTTTTCTTGCTTTTGAAATGCTTTCTGATGCGTTTTCCTAGGTGCAACAAACAAATACAATAATAAAAGGATAATAAGTTTGATTAAAATTTGAATTGATAACAATTTGACTACCTAGGCATATCATTTTTAAGTAACATAATGTGCCTTAAAGCATTCTTTATTTGTTTCTTTGCTATTTGAAGAAATGAAAAGTTAGAATAATTTTTTGCAGTTTTCTGTTATGAATGGATTTTTTCCGACTTGAGCAGAACGGATCATTTATATTGAATATGTTTAATTGTTGTGTAAAGGTTATTAATTTCGTGCCCATCACTTTGTCTAAACTTTGTATGTTTTTGTGAAAATGGCATATTTAGTGGCTCGAGACAAAAACGCGTTGATTTAAATTAAACTATATTGGCGCTAACCAATTATCGTGTTAATGGAGGGACAAAAGTGTAATAAAATTGCATAAAAATATATAAAAAAAAATTTATTATCAACTTTTTAATATTTTAAGCTTTCTTGATGCTTGTTTTGAAGCGAAACGAGTTTTAATTTTGGAAAATTCATTATTTACTGTGGACCATTTACAGTTCTCTCTCATCAAAACAAGAATAAAAAAATGAACTAATTTTCGTATATGCTCGTAGCAATCATCATTTTGATTTGGTAGGAAAGTAGTGTATTCCTGCGCGATCATCATCAAACATTCATTTGTTAAAAATTTAATTACATTTGGAGAAGAACAATTTTTATGGTAATATTTTTCAAAGACCTCTACCAAAGATCGAGCTATGTTGGTAAATTCATCAGAAGGAGCACTCAGTGAACCAAAGTTGCTCTCATTCTTCTTAAAATTTTTTTCCGTCAAAAAAGTTTCCGAAATTTGTATTTCGTCATCTCTCTTCACCAACTTCTCCCGGCAGCTTTGGCAATTAATTTTTTTTAAAATACAGTAGCCTGTATAGTATACTAACGCATTTTGCTTTAAAACATGGATATCTGTCTTCTCAATGATATCATCAGGTGGTAAATTATTGGTACAAATACTGGTATACTCTTTAGACTTTAGACTCATTTCAAATTCCGTTTTATGGGGTGAAAGAGCGGGATCTTTTGGGTGAGACAAATGTAGTTACGAAATATAAAATTCGAATTTGATTTAAATGAGAAACGAACGAATCTGATTCAATTCAGATATGAACTTTGAAGATTCGAATGCGTTCGAATCGAATTCACAAATAATCCTCCGGATATTTCAAAAATGTTTTAACCCTTTGACTCGTCATTTATTTTAAAACGCCTGTTATTTTGCTTAACTATCTGAGTAATTCTGAAATTTTTTAATATTTTTTGCACTAAATATCTTTTTTTGGTAGCTTAAGACTAAGAGCCAACATAATATCACTTAAAAAATCCATTATTGGTGCATTGAATTCAAAAAACTTGGTTTAAAGTGCATGTACGCAATTGTGTACAGTACGAGTCAATGTGTTAAAAAAAACTTGAGTGTGCTTTAATTCACTAATATGTATTATTCATTTTCTTAAAAAAATTTAGAACGAAAACGGCAGTTGGATACTAGGAAACAACACGTCACCTGTATTGTTCCAAATTGCAAAATTACGTCAAGGAAATCGGATTTAAAATTTTTTTTATTCCCAAAAGACAAAGAAAAAGCGCAAAAATGGATACGTTCTATCGGACTTTTGCCAAATGAAATTATTAATAAGAAAAATTTCGTGTGTCAAAGGCACTTTTTGAAGGAAAATGTTACATGGAAAAATCGTTTAACGAGAAATGCTGTGCCAATTCTACATATAGTTCAAAGGTCTAATATTGATGAAGAACATTTCTCATCTAATAATTTGGATAACTTCGATCTGGAACAGGACATTCCCTCATTGGTTCAATCACAATCGCTAGTTTTGGAAAAAATCGGTACCCAACCTGATCAAACTGACGAAGAAATTTGAAATTTATTGATAAAATCAACTGTCTCCACTGTGAGACGCCGAAAGAAAATTCATATATTTGCCTAAAATGTGCTAAAAGTGTAAGAGCAACTCAATTATATAAGAAGAAATTGAAAAAAAGTCAACGAGACTATAATTTATTGAAAGCCTCCTACAAGAATCTCAAGCTTTGCTTAAGTAGAATTAAACTTAAACATAATAAATTTAAAAAAATTGATGATCACATTGATAATTTAAAAGTAAATGAAACCACGAAAAGTGTTTGTAAACTTCTTGTAAAAGAAGATTTTTACTATGAGAGCGACAAAGCATTTGCTCAGTCATTATTTTATAAATCGGCTTCAACGTACAAGTATTTGAGGGACCAATTGAATTTAAAATTACCATCTACCTCATCTATATATAAATGGTCTCCCATTAAATTTATTCCACCAGGAACAAATGAAGTTTTGTTAACTCAACTGGAGAAAGTATTCAAAAATATGACATCAAAATCAAAAATTTGTGTATTATCTTTTGACGAAATGTGCATAAAGAAAGACCTAACCTTAAATATATTTTTAGACCGCGTTGAAGGGTTTTGTGACGATGGCCGTGAAAGAAAAAATGAGTTGGCAACGTCAGTTTTGTTTTTTATGCTGCGCGGACTGGTGGATGACTGGAAATATGTTCTCAGCTATATTTTGATTAACAAATCTGCTGATCCTTTATATTTATCAAATTTAATAAAAGAAAATATAAAGATTTGCAACGATATGTTGAAATTACATGTTGTTATGGTAACGTGCGATCAAGCAGCTACTAACATCGCTACTTACAAAACACTTGGAGTGACTCCAGAAGCACCATATTTTTTTGTTAACGATACACAAATTCTGGCGCAGTTCGATCCTCCGCATCTAATTAAATCGGTTAGAAACGCCATTTTAAAAAATAAATTTCAACATTCGGATTTTGGAGTGGCCGATGTTAATGTTATTCGAAAAATATTCGAATTTGACACAAAACAAAATGTTAAACTGATGGCAAAACTTACCATCCACCATTTCGAACCAAATACGTTTCAGAAAATGAATGTCAGTTTGGCAGGTCAAATATTGAGCAGTACAGTAGCCAGTGCAATTAGGACAACATTGAAAGTTAAACCGGAAACGTTTGGTGAATTTCTGAACAATGCTATACCAACCGCTCAAATGGTGCAAAGATTTAATGATCTGTTCGATTATTTAAATTGCCGACATTTCAAATCTTCAGCTCCTTATGAACGACCACTCAAGATTGGTAATAATGTCTACACATTTCTTGAAGACAGCTTAGCATTCTTAGATAAAGTAACCATTCTTTCAAAGAACGAAAATTATTTTAAGTTTCTCAGAGGTCTTAAAATCAGCATAAAAGCTAACATTTTACTAGCTGATATTTTGAAGGAAAAGTTCGACGTTGAATACATATTAACAGGGCGAACCAACCAAGATTGTTTGGAAATTTTTTTTTCAATTCTTCGTGGGAAAGGTGGATTTAATTACATGCCATCTAGTCATGAAATTGGTGTGCATTTTGCCAACATCATAGTGAGAAAAATTACTTTAAATTCTCCATTTAAAAATTGCTTGTCAGACGAATCGCAAGCTATTGATTTGGACTGGAATAGCTTTAAAATGGAATTTGAAATGAGTCTAAAGTCTAAAGAGTATACCAGTATTTGTACCAATAATTTACCACCTGATGATATCATTGAGAAGACAGATATCTATGTTTTAAAGCAAAATGCGTTAGTATACTATACAGGCTACTGTATTTTAAAAAAGATTAATTGCCAAAGCTGCCGGGAGAAGTTGGTGAAGAGAGATGACGAAATACAAATTTCGGAAACTTTTTTGACGGAAAAAAATTTTAAGAAGAATGATAGCAACTTTGGTTCACTGAGTGCTCCTTCTGATGAATTTACCAACATAGCTCGATCTTTGGTAGAGGTCTTTGAAAAATATTACCATAAAAATTGTTCTTCTCCAAATGTAATTAAATTTTTAACAAATGAATGTTTGATGATGATCGCGCAGGAATACACTACTTTCCTACCAAATCAAAATGATGATTGCTACGAGCATATACGAAAATTAGTTCATTTTTTTATTCTTGTTTTGATGAGAGAGAACTGTAAATGGTCCACAGTAAATAATGAATTTTCCAAAATTAAAACTCGTTTCGCTTCAAAACAAGCATCAAGAAAGCTTAAAATATTAAAAAGTTGATAATAAATTTTTTTTTATATATTTTTATGCAATTTTATTACACTTTTGTCCCTCCATTAACACGATAATTGGTTAGCGCCAATATAGTTTAATTTAAATCAACGCGTTTTTGTCTCGAGCCACTAAATATGCCATTTTCACAAAAACATACAAAGTTTAGACAAAGTGATGGGCACGAAATTAATAACCTTTACACAACAATTAAACATATTCAATTTTTTTTTTTTTTTTTTTTTTTTTTTTTTTTTCTCTCTGTAAGTGTATTTTTTGAAATTGTATAAGGTTAGAACATTTTGTTGGTATTATATTGATGTATTTTTATAATTATTTTCGACGTTTTTCTAAAAAATTTTTAGAAATCTTTGAGAATGGATACGGAAAGTATCCGAAACGTCAGGTTGTAAAGTATTTACAAAATAAATTGATAGGCTTCAACACCAAAGATCGTTTTTAATTATTGAAGAATAAAGCCTAAGATCATCATAATCATAAATTTACCCTATTTGGTGAAGAATAGTGGGTAAAAATACAAGGAAATAAAATGCCAACTCAAGTGTTTTTCCAGACAATCAGAGACAAATATGGTGTTTCTGTTACCAAAAATATGAAAAAATTAATGAAGCTCAAATTGAAATTGGCGAAGTCAGTCAACAAAAAATTATTTCTGTTGAGGTGCCGTAAACAAGGATGTTTCTCCAAAAACCGGTTGTTAAAAAATATTTTTGGGATTAATGAAGAAATTTTCAACAAACTTCAGCGACGCTTTATTTTTGGGGTAATCACACAGGAAATTAACGAAATTTTTAGTTGTATTAATAATATTAACAAATCAATCTATCAATTGACTAACATCATCAAAATTCAAATTTCTAGATATTATTTCTCTAAGTTTATAACTAAAATAGATATTTATTATAACAGGCGGTTCGAAATTATCAAATTGAAACATAGAGAAAAGTTTTGTAAAATGGAAAATGATTTACGTCCTAATAACATTGGGGTGGTGAATGTTGATAGGATTAGTGAAGATGTTGATTCCAATAAATGGTTAGTAAACCTCTCTAATTGTATAATCCCTGAAAATGTCAAAAATGTGTTGAAATTAGGCGAGAAATTTTGTCCACCAATACATCACAAATCAATTCCGTATACTCATATTGTAGCCGACATTGAAGGCAAATTATCTGACCATAAGTTTGCAGATATTGATAAATCGGTTATAAGAAGTGAGATAGTGAATATATTGACTAATTTTAAAAACCAAGGAGATCATAATAAAAAATTTGTTAGTGAAAATGAACGACATCAAATAAGTAACGTTATAGAAACCAAAAAGTTTGTGAAAGATCACCCTGAACTTTTGATTACTAGAGCTGATAAGGGCAACGTAACCGTAGTAGTAAACCAGAGTGACTACATTAACAAAATTGAACTGTTACTTAGCGACGTCAAGACTTATAAGGAAATTAGAAAAGACAGTACCCTTTTAGTAAAAGACAAAATTAATAAAATGATCACAGGCTGGGTGAAAGATAAGAGGATCGACTTATATACGGGTGCCAGTTTAAAAAATCACAATGGAATTTTGGCTAGGTTTTATGGCTTACCAAAGATCCACAAGTTGAATACTCCCTTTAGGCCAATTGTTAGTTCGATTGGTACTCCGTTGTATTCTTTGTCCTCTTATATTTCTAACATTCTAAATTTTTTTGTAGGGAAGTCCTTCTCATCCATAATGAATTCTGAAGAGTTTCGGGATAGAATAAAACATGTGAAAATTCCGTGTGACCATAAAATTATATCGTTGGATGTAGTCTCATTGTTTACTAGCATTGATAGCAATTTAGTATTGGACTTAGTAAACAAAAATTGGAAGGAAATTAAGTTAAAATCAAAAACTAAATTAACTAAACTTCAATTCATCGAAGCCTTAGACTTAATTTTAACAAATTGTGAATTTTCTTTCAATGGGAGAAAGTACAAGCAACTTTTCGGTTCACCAATGGGCTCACCAGTAAGTCCTGCTGTTGCCAATATGGTCATGGAATATTTAGAGACTAGTGTTCTTAAGTCTCTTGATTTCAAACCTTTATTTTTTTATCGGTACGTGGATGACATTATTACTGTCATACCAGAAACTAAAATTCAATATTTTTTAGATAAATTTAATTCATTTAACAGCAATTTAAAATTTACCATAGAACTTGAGATGGATGGATGTTTACCCTTTTTAGATCTTTTAATCATTAGAAATAATGATGACACTGTCGTTACTGATTGGTATCATAAAGCTACTTGGTCAGGGAGGTATTTGAACTATCATTCTCATTTGCCGAACTCTTACAAACGCAACACAGTACAATTGTTAACCCAAAAAATTTTAAATTTATCAGATTCCATTTTCCATAAGAAAAACTTAAAACTACTAACCCAAACCTTATTGAATAATAATTATCCTATTAATATGATCAAATCCATAATCAACACAACCATTCACAAACCATCTAATAATCGTCGTGTTAATACCACGCCCACTTCTGACACTACAAATTACATTTCGATTCCTTTTGTAAAGCATCTTTTTCATAAAATCAAATTTTGTCTCAGGAAATTTAATTTTCAAGTAGTAGGTCGTTCAAATACTAACCTTAATCAAAGCGTTTTCTCTCGTCTTAAAGATCCGGTAGATAAAGAGCTTAGAAGTAACGTTGTGTACAAAGTACAGTGTCAGTGCGGGTGTGTATATATCGGGCAGACAAAACAGTATCTAAAGAATCGTATTTACCAGCACAACTATGATGCAACGAGATTTTCAAATAATGGTGGAATGGTTGTAGAAAATATTAGTGCTTTGTCTGCACATTTATCTCGTATGTCTCATAAGATTGATATAGACAGTACAACTATTTTAGAGCATGAATCTAACTTAAATAGAAGACGCATCCTAGAGATGTTACACATAAAAAGAATTCTAACACTATCAACAGACAGAATGATTGTGAATATATTCATGACTCATATAACTTTTTATTCCGTTAAGTGAAGTTTTTTCTTCAAGTTTCATTTTGTCATGCATTGGTGTGTTTCTCGAACTAATCCCAACCGTACAATAATAGTAATATTTTCTGTGATCTTAAACCTATCGGGTTGAACGAAATTGACTTTTCTTTAGTTTCTAGATAAGATAGTGGTATTATTCATATTATCGTATTTTATTATTGTTATTTCATTGCCCCTTTCATTCATCATCATTTCTGGTTCATGATTTTTTCTATTCCAGGTTGGAGTGAATCTTATAGTGTTTTACAAGGTTTTTCTCTACAATTTTTTCGATTTGGTAGTTACCGTTGACGTAGCAATCATTTTTCTTGTTATGTTTTCACAAGAAAGTTTATTGTTGATTAATTTTACATACGAAAAATTAAATTTTTATTTTTTTTTTCTCTCTGTAAGTGTATTTTTTGAAATTGTATAAGGTTAGAACATTTTGTTGGTATTGTATTGATGTATTTTTATAATTATTTTCGACGTTTTTCTAAAAAATTTTTAGAAATCTTTGAGAATGGATACGGAAAGTATCCGAAACGTCAGGTTGTAAAGTATTTACAAAATAAATTGATAGGCTTCAACACCAAAGATCGTTTTTAATTATATTCAATATAAATGATCCGTTCTGCTCAAGTCGGAAAAAACCCATTCATAACAGAAAACTGCAAAAAATTATTCTAACTTTTCATTTCTTCAAATAGCAAAGAAACAAATAAAGAATGCTTTAAGGCACATTATGTTACTTAAAAATGATATGCCTAGGTAGTCAAATTGTTATCAATTCAAATTTTAATCAAACTTATTATCCTTTTATTATTGTATTTGTTTGTTGCACCTAAGAAAACGCATCAGAAAGCATTTCAAAAGCAAGAAAAATATTATGTAACATCCAAATCAAAAGGGTGAATGACCTTAACCTTCATCCGTCCCTTAAAAAAGTAACACTAAAATTCCTTTGTGCAAAAATTACCAAAATAAATTCATCAGTAAATTTCTGCTAAGCAAATACAAAATTCACTTTTATTTTTAATTTTATTTATTAAAACGAAAGATAACGCAGTAATTTAATAAGATATTTCAAAAATAAAAATTCGATTTTGGTCAAAATGAAGCGAGGGACGGATGAAGGTTAAAAAAAAAAAAATCATCAACAAACTTATTTTCAGAAAAAAATGTATATTATCAAAACCTTCTACAATTCTCTTTAGAAAGCCCAATGTATTGTATACTATTGCTGTAAAAATACCTCAACATGGGATTGTATTAGCGAAACGTCACCGTGTATATATACGGTTGTGAATACAGTGTAGAAAAAACATAAACAATCGCATACTACGAAACTGAAAGAGAGTAAAATGTTTCATAAAAAAACAATAAAAACGAATCTGTCAAATTAGTAAATCATAAAGAAAATTTAAATTACATATTTTATATTTTTATTTAAAATTTGAATTTTTATTTATTTTGTATGATGTTACGTAATTTACATGAATTGTTCGGAAATAATTTATTCGGTAATATTCCCTTTAACCCTTTAATGCATGATTTTTTCTTTTTAATTGTGATTGTTTTTTTCTTATAAAGATGTATTTGGTTGAAACGAATTTCAAAGTAAAAATGCTTGGAAGCAGCTAGTTTTCCCGGAAAATTGATTTTATGACATGATGCTTATTTGCATCATTATGCAGTTGTGGTATAAAATTTAAATATTTTTCCATTTATAACGCTTCTTTATAAAAAGACAATTCGTTCAAAATTAAAATAAATATTCAAAAACAATATTCTTATTTATAAAAAATTAATTATGTAAATGTATGTTTACTACTAACTGTATGCGAAACATCGACTAACTAATTCTAAATGGCGATTTTATTTTCAAAACGCAGAAAAAAACAAAAAAATGTGTGAAACGAGATAGAAAAATAAATGAACAACAGATATACGAAACAAAACAAAACAAATATGCTCAAATGTAGATGCAGTTCAAATTAGAATAACATGATGCAGATATGCTACAGTATGCAATAAAGGGTTAAGGCTGGTATTCACGTACAATTAAATTGCGCAATATAATTGTGTGACGTCATAACATTGCACAATAGGTATACTTAAATTTTATTCAAAATTTTGGAATTTATTGTGCAATATTGACAGCACACATTTATATTGCCGGGTTTGTTTTTGACCGATTTTTTGACATTTCTCTACAAAAAAACAACACAAATCATGTGGCAAGGCAATGTCATTAAGAAAAACAAAAAAACATGTTTGAAATTTTGTTTTAGATCAAAGCAAAGAATAGAGAGTAAAAATGCTCAAATATCATCGGCGTTAGCAGTATGTGTGATAAATACATGGTGTGGTGTTAGTAGGTTTGCAAACAATAGAGAGTAAAAAATGCTCAAATTATCGACGTTAGTACTGTGTGTGACCTATACGTGGGGTGGTGTTAGTGATACACAAATAAATTTAAATTTTTTTTCTATGGTTTTTCGTAGTCACTACTACGCCTCAACGTTGAGGTTTATAAGTATGTATCTGCGTATCAGCAAAATGAGCAGGCTTTCTAAAGAGAATTTTAGCAGGTTTTGATATTATTCCAAAATTTGGTTTAGTTTAAAGAAGATTTCAAATATAAAATATGTATGTGTATGTATGTATTTAATACAATAGGTATATATATTATTATCACTGATCGTCTGCACGTGCATCATACATACTCGAAAATATACAAAAATATACAAACAAAATTACCAAACTAATGACCTTTTTTGTGTTTCATTCATGAATTTTTTTTTTTACTATTTTGTTATTTTTTGTTTTGTATTTTTTTGAAGAATGCGAAAAAAGGAAGCATATATATATATTTCTCGCTTTAATTAACCCATCACAAAATAATACGTTTTGAAATTTAGAATGACATTTTTTTGCACTGAAAAAACTAATCTTATATACTAATCAGTGGTTTTTACAATACCAAATTTTATATTTCTCAATTCGCTATGCCACAATGAAATGCCGTTTTAAAATAAAAATAAAAAATTGGGTTTATTCGGCTCCTCGCAACCACTTTTCCCACAAGAAGTCTGTTAACCAAACCAACCATTTATATTTTACAATCATTTTCTGTTATTTTGGGCAGGCATTTTCTTAATTTGGAGACCTATTCTCTAATATCACAATTGGTAACGATAATATAAATCTTTTACTCCCATGCCGCCATATCACAGACTCACAAATAATCTTACAAGAGACATTTTTGAACCGTCAAATTCAAAAATTTATAAAAACTATTCTGTTGTAGTACTCTGTGAGACATTGACGAAACATTTTTTTTATCGGCAACCAAGAGCCCTTTTTAGGCGTTAAAACCACCCTAAGGGGGGAAATTTGCGAAAAAAAAGTAATTTCATACCCTAAAAAAATAGAGATGAAGTTCTTATAATCTAATTTACGGGTCCCATTTGAAACGCGATATTTGAAAACGCGATATTTCAAAACGCGATATTTCAAAACGCGATATGGTACAAAACGCGATATGGTACAAAACGCGATAATTCAAAACGCGATATTTCAAAACGCGATTTCCTAGCTCTGATCGTGCATGTTCAATTTCATCATTCTGGTGAAGGAAAATGTTATTAAATGAAGGAAGATTAATATTATTATTATTTTAAAATTGTAATTTTAAAATATCGCGTTTTGTACCATATCGCGTTTTGTACCATATCGCGTTTTGAAATATCGCGTTTTGTACCATATCGAGTTTTGTACCATATCGCGTTTTGTACCGTATCGCGTTTCGTCATATCATAAATGGAGTAGAAGTCGAGACATATCGAAAAAAGCGTTTTTTGAAGTTCTCTTGTTAGAGAGCATCCAAAATGTTTAAAATTTCTTTTCTTTGTGAAAATTTGGTGCCGTTTTACAATATATGTGAGCAATGTGCTTGGCATAATTGTGGACCATTCGAGAACACAAAATAATAAAACACAAATAATAGAAAATCATAAATAATGTTAATTATCTTTTGTCACAGATTCCCACCTTCGTCACATACCATTTCATTTCATGCATCTCCCAGCTCCTTTCTCCAAAACTTGCTCCATCCTAATGGCGCCCGCGTCCCGTAATAAATTGCTATTAAGGTTTATATACAACCTTATACCAAGAGAATTTATCACTCAAAAATAATACCTTTAAACGCGATTTTAATAACGCAATTGACAAATAATGTATCGATCAATATATCGTTCAAATTTCAATCATTTAAATGTCACAAATAGTTAATAATACGTCACAGAAATGTCTTGCTATTAATAAACGCTTACTAGATATAATTTATTTTTAAATATTGACGATTGAAATGACGTATTATAAATCAAATTAGTTTCGTATCACTTGGAAACTTTGAAGTCTCGCAAACCTAAACATTTTTCGGCTTAATCTTTGCGACTATACATTTTTCTAGGATTGCATAGGTTATACAGCATATAAATTCAAAAAATGTATGCAATATTTTACATAATGAAAATAAATTTTTTTTGAACTTTTTTATTTTTATTTTATAGTTTCAAATCAATATGGCGTGCGGCATGTTTGATCAAGTTCATTACTATTTAATTAAAATTGAAATTAAAATACATATAAATAATTTATTGTTTTAATTTTTTTTCAATCCACAAATTTTTATTTAACTTTTTTTGATTTTTACAGTTTTTAAAATATTTCATTTACATTTTTCTAGAGATATTGCTTTAATTAAATAAATTTCGTAAATACGTCAATTCCGTGACGCGCGCCATCATATTGAAATTTTGGTTCACCCCCCATATATAATGAAAACAAAGACGTAGTCCTACGTCAAAAAACATTCAACTACCGGGTGCCAATCCATATAACAGCAGGTGCCAATATGTAGTAATCTTTAGTGAAATTAACAAAAAAAAGCGAAATGGAAAACAAAAATTGACTTGTGTGTACTTTGTATACCAAAAGCAAAAGCAAAGTTCAATTTTATAAAATAAACTAAATGAGAAAAAAATGTGTACGTTTTGTGTTATAGCCATTTGTGTATGTATACAAATTTTGGGACAATTTTTTTATTCGTATTAAGACGTCTCTAGAATATTACTTTAGTCTATGCTAAAAGTGTGACTAACATAGTTAGAATGTGGAATATTTTTTTTTTTTAAATGCTGCCAATTGCTTTATTCTTGAATCTTTCTACAAAAGAAACTGTTAATACCTATTATTTGTATTCCCAATTTAATTAATTTAGATTATACATAATTACAGGTTCATCAGTCCGAGTGGATCTGTTCTTTTCAGTCGCCTAAATCGTGGCTGTTTTAATATATCCCTGGCCAATTCGTTGGGATGCGCTTCTAGTGTTGAATAATATTTAGAACTGAATTCTTTAATTATTTCTTTAATGGTATAATGCCAAGGTCGTCAGGTATATTACTATTTCGAATGTATAATGGAGCATTGGTAATACTGCGAATTATTTTCGCTTGGGTTCTTTGAAGAAGTTCTCTGACGCGCTGGTGGATCCCCATAACTGATTACCATATGTCCATATATGCCTGATTATGACTTTATATAGTAAAACTTTCTTGTCCAATGACTGCTGATATTTTCTTCCCATCAGCCAATCCATTTTGTAAAACGACATTTTTATTTGGTTGGGCTTTGCTTCAGTATGTGTTTTCCATGTCAGCCTTCTACCCAGGTGCAAACCTAAGTATTTGACCTTGGTTTGCTGCGGAATATTTATATCGTTTAGTACCACTGGTGGGTAGGTGCGTTTGTTCAGCGTGAATGTGACGTGTGTTGATTTTTTTTCATTCACTTTAATTCGCTATTTCTTCAGCCAGTCCTCGATTTTTTTGAAATGATTCTGTAATTTCTTTCTGAGTATCGTGTGACGCCAGGATGGCCGTATCATTGGGAACTGTTGATATCATTAGTTTGTTGGTTACAGGAAAATCGGCTGTGTAGTGTGTTCATCAAGTATAATATTGGTCCTAGGATGCTGCCTTGTGGGACACCTTCGTTTATATCGTAAAAGCAAGAAGTTGCACTATTTTGTTTAACCATGTATTGCCTTTCAAGAAGATAGTTTCCCAGAATTGAGTGAAATTTCTTAGGTAGGAGTACTTTAATTTTGTAAATTAGTCCATCGTGCCAAACTTTATCAAAGGCTTGAGCGATATCCAAGAAGACAGCAGAACAATATTTCTTTTCCTCGAAGGTTCTTTTGATTGGATTTACAACTCTGAGTACTTGCTCTATGGTACTATATTTTTTTCGAAACCCAAATTGATGGTCTGGAATAATATGGCGAATTGTTAATACTGGTTTCAATTTCGGTAATAACATTTTTTCGAATAGCTTGGAAATTGTGGGCAGCATGCTTATTGAACGATATGTTGGAATTTGTGTTTCATTTTTCCCAGGCTTAAGAATCATTGTGATCACCGATACCTTCCATTTTTGAGGAATATAACCGGTTCTCATGATCGCGTTGAATATGAATGTTACTACTTTTATGCAATTGTCTGGCAATTCCCTTATCATTTTTCTAGGCCCTCCTATGTGCACCCTTCACACACAACAAGACCGAAGGAAAGGTATGTTAGTATTAAAGACTCGACGCGGTTCCAGACACCTAAGTAGCCGATATAATTTGGTTTTTTTTTGACACTTGTTAATCACAAGACAACACAATTTTTTGTAATACAGCGTTCCTCCTGTTACAACCGCAAGTCCTGAAAAGTTGTTAATTAATTATTATTATTATTTTTGTTGTTTTCACTATTTTTCCACATCGGTGGTTGGGAGAGGGAGGTGGGGGGGGGGGGAGAGGCGAAATTTCGTTTCATCAGTATGTTCCCATGCGGTCAACCAAATTTTACTAACCATGTTGTTGTAATAAATATGAATTCGTGATATATGTGCCGCTATTTTCAGACAAAATTTTGGCTTTGGGAGTTTTGGCTCAAGTGATGGACTTCGTTATCGCCACTAATTTCTGGGTTTCGCACATAATCCCTACTTTCACCGTGCACCACCAATAGCGGATTTAAAATGTGGCGGCTAAAACTATATGAGTGCATTCCTTCCAAAAACTCTCAGCTGTCTGCGGCGAATTCTCCATCATCCGTTCGCCACTCTTGTTGGCAGATTTGGTAACTCCTGAAACTTAAACAAGTTGGTTCATTTTAATGGAGATATACACTACTCCAAAAAATTAAAGGAACACAAATTTTTTTCAATATTTTTGATGATTTTTGAAGAGCTTATCTTTTTAAAATACGGTCGTACAAAGATGAAAAGAAAAGCATTTTAAAGCTTCAAATCGCAAGTTTTGAGATTTTTGAGCGGAAAATTTTTGTGAGATAACGTTATTACGCAATCATAAGAAAGAGCTCGAAGAAAAATTTTCGATCTTTTTTTTTTTGTAAGGATCCATGGGCTCGGGAATTTTTTTTTAAGTTAAACCAATGCATAAGTCGGTTAGCCTGTTAATTAGGCGTAAATTTAATTTTTTTCTGATCTCTCTATGTCAACTTTTTGCTAACATATCTGACTTTAAATCAAAAAAGATCCTTTTATCTTTGATCATCGATATCTCAGCAACCAATGATTGCACAGTAAATTTTAGGGCAGTCTTCAAAACTTGAGTAAATTTCCTACAAGACCCTTTAATGACTTGCTGAGAAAAAAATTTATTTTCACCCCCAATACTGTTTTGAAAAAAGAAAGTACAAAAAAACGACTTTTTATGTTGTTCTAGTAAATCTTAACGTTACTTTACAAATATTGATGAAAAGACTAATGTTGCCAGGTTATTTTACAGTTTAATGTACTCCTATTAGCACCACCTTGAAGTTATCCCAGACTTTCATCCCAGGAAAATTTGAAATTACCTCCGACAACACAAGCGTAATAACCCATCCAAGATTTTTTTTTCTACACTATTAAAGTGTACGAACTTTAAAATCCATCCCAGATTTTTTACTAGAGCGAAAAAATCCATCCCAGGATTTTTATTTATTATAAGATTTTTTCTACTATACATATGTAGTTAAAAATGAATAAAATGAAAAAAAAAATAAAAAAAATTCTTCTGAATTTGATATGTTGATTTAGTTAAGGGTCCTATTGGCTACCTTCTGGCCAATTCTAAACGCGATCCGCTTGTTAGTATTTTTGCTACATAATTAAGTGTGTTTCCTTCCCTTAATTAAAAAAAAATAAAAATAAAAAAAAAAATTCTTCTGAACAGGATTATGGTAGGCCTGGAAATTTGATATATTGATTTAGTTAAGGGTCCTATTGGCTACCTCCTGGCCAATTCTAAACGCGATCTGCTTTTTAGTATTTTTGCTACATAATTAAATATGTTTCCTTCCCTTAGTTAAAATTAAATAAAAAAAAAAAAAAAAAATTCTTCTGAACAGGATTATGGTAGGCCTGGAAATTTGATATATTGTTTTAGTTAAGGGTCCTATTAGCTACCTCCTGGCCAATTCTGAACGCGATCCGCTTGTTAGTATTTTTGCTACATAATTAAATGTGTTTCCTTCCCTTAGTTATAAAAGAATAAAAAAAAACATAAAAAAATTCTTCTGAACAGGATTATGGTAGGCCTGGAAATTTGATATGTTGATTTAGTTAAAGGTCCAATTGGCTACCTCTTGGCCAATTCTGAACGCGATCCGCTTGTTAGTATTTTTGCTACATAATTAAATGTGTTTCCTTCCCTTAGTTATAAAAGAATAAAAAAAAAAAAAAAAAATTCTTCTGAACAGGATTATGGTAAGCCTGGAAATTTGATATGTTGATTTAGTTAAGGGTCCTATTGGCTACCTCCTGGCCAATTCTAAACGCGATCCGCTTGTTAGTATTTTTGCTACATAATTAAATGTGTTTCCTTCCCTTAGTTAAAATTAAATAAAAATAAAAAAAAAAATTCTTCTGAACAGGATTATGGTAGGCCTGGAAATTTGATATATTGATTTAGTTAAGGGTCCTATTGGCTACCTCCTGGCCAATTCTAAACGCGATCTGCTTTTTAGTATTTTTGCTACATAATTAAATGTGTTTCCTTCCCTTAGTTAAAATTAAATAAAAAAAAAAAAAAAAAATTCTTCTGAACAGGATTATGGTAGGCCTGGAAATTTGATATATTGTTTTAGTTAAGGGTCCTATTAGCTACCTCCTGGCCAATTCTGAACGCGATCCGCTTGTTAGTATTTTTGCTACATAATTAAATGTGTTTCCTTCCCTTAGTTATAAAAGAATAAAAAAAAACATAAAAAAATTCTTCTGAACAGGATTATGGTAGGCCTGGAAATTTGATATGTTGATTTAGTTAAAGGTCCTATTAGCTACCTCCTGGCCAATACTGAAGGCGATCCGCTTGTTAGTATTTTTGCTACATAATTAAATGTGTTTCCTTCCCTTAGTTAAAAAAGAATAAAAAAAAAACATAAAAAAAATTCTTCTGAACAGGATTATGGTAGGCCTGGAAATTTGATATGTTGATTTAGTTAAAGGTCCTATTGGCTACCTCCTGGCCAATTCTAAACGCGATCCGCTTGTTAGTATTTTTGCTACATAATTAAATGTGTTTCCTTCCCTTAGTTATAAAAGAATAAAAAAAAACATAAAAAAATTCTTCTGAACAGGATTATGGTAGGCCTGGAAATTTGATATGTTGATTTAGTTAAGGGTCCTATTGGCTACCCCCTGGCCAATTCTAAACGTGATCCGCTTGTTAGTATTTTTGCTACATAATTAAATGTGTTTCCTTCCCTTAGTTATAAAAGAATAAAAAAAAACATAAAAAAATTCTTCTGAACAGGATTATGGTAGGCCTGGAAATTTGATATGTTGATTTAGTTAAGGGTCCTATTGGCTACCCCCTGGCCAATTCTAAACGTGATCCGCTTGTTAGTATTTTTGCTACATAATTAAATGTGTTTCCTTCCCTTAGTTAAAAAAGAATAAAAAAAACATAAAAAAAATTCTTCTGAACAGGATTATGGTAGGCCTGGAAATTTGATATATTGATTTAGTTAAGGGTCCTATTGGCTACCTCTTGGCCAATTCTAAACGCGATCCGCTTGTTAGTATTTTTGCTACATAATTAAATGTGTTTCCTTCCCTTAGTTAAAATTAAATAAAAAATAAAAAAAAAAATTCTTCTGAACAGGATTATGGTAGGCCTGGAAATTTGATATATTGATTTAGTTAAGGGTCCTATTGGCTACCTCTTGGCCAATTCTAAACGCGATCCGCTTTTTAGTATTTTTGCTACATAATTAAATGTGTTTCCTTCCCTTAGTTAAAATTAAATAAAAAAAAAAAATAAATTCTTCTGAACAGGATTATGGTAGGCCTGGAAATTTGATATGTTGATTTAGTTAAAGGTCCTATTGGCTACCTTCTGGCCAATTCTGAACGCGATCCGCTTGTTAGTATTTTAGCTATGTATATCAATAAATGTGTTTCCTTCCCTTAGTTAAAAATAAATAAAAAAAATCATAAAAAAATTCTTTTTCTCCCAATGTCTTAAAAGCCTCTACTTTTAATACTGTTTTTGGGTATTAAAGTTGGCCTTTTTCTTACTATTTTAAAAATGTGTGTGTTGCTAAGCTACACTTTTAATCCTAGGTGTAAAAGTACGTACTTTTAATACTAGGAGAAAAATAGTATGCGTAGCCGAGCAAAAGCAAAAATTCCGAGTCAAACAAAGTCACTTTTAATCCGAATAATACAGTATGTTATGTGTCCGAATAATACTTTTGTTTGGTTTGACTATTGTACGCGTCAAATACAATGCAATATTCCAACCAAACAAAAGTCATGACCTCCTTAGTTTCACAAAATATTTCAACAAAATTAGTTTCAATTTTGAAGTTTTAATTACATAATTTGTACTTACTCGTATAATTAGTAATATACAACCGATACGACATGATCTCTTCGTTGGAGAAAAAATAGTATGTGTTATTCGGATTAAAAGTAACTTTGTTTGACTCGCAATCTTTGCTTTTGCTCGGCTACGCTGCGCTCCGCCTCGCATGCAAATATAATTGCTCGTCAAACAAAGTATCACTTTTAATCCTAATGACACAATGTACTATTCCTTATTACTTCGGTCTAAAAAGACCAAAGTATTGAAATCCTGTCAAAAATGACGAAAAATTTGGTTGGTCCAAAACCACTTTTCTCGACGTTTTGAAAGTACCTGAGTCTGAAAAAGCAAAAAAAAAAAAAATGTCCGTCCGTCTGTCTGGATGTCTGGACCCATGGTATCTCGAGAACGGCTTGTCCGATTTGGATTTTTTTTCGCCAATCTGTTTCTATGGTCAAGGCGGAGATTTGAAAAGCTTTTGGAGACTGTACATCAAGGGGGTGGGGTACCTGCCATACGAATTGACCCAAAATAACTGCTTTTATAAATATTTACGATTTTTTTATATATGCTTATTTGATTATTGAATTGGGCATTAAATTTGGCATTGAATTGGGAATTGATTTGAAGATTAAATTAGGGGTCAATTTGCGCGTTGAGTTGAAGTTGAGTTGGAGTTGAGTAAGGGTTGGATTTGGATGTGGTGAATAGTTAACAAATTTTTTTTATGATGAAACTTGCCTATTTATCAACCGATTACGATGAAATTCGACATTTGTATTGGAAATGGGATTCTAAAATGATTTATGGATGAAGTTCTGGGATTTTAAAACGATTTCTGGATGAAGTTCTGGAATATGGCCAAGTATGATGGAACTTGCACATTTCTCAACCGATTACGATGAAATTCGACATTTGTGTTGGAAATGGGATTCTAAAATGATTTACGGATGAAGTTCTGGGATTTTAAAACGATTTCTGGATGAAGTTCTGGAATATGGCCAAGTATGATGGAACTTGTCTATTTATCAACCGATTATTATGAAATTTAATATGTGTGTTAGAAATGGGATTCTAAAATGAATTTTGGATGAAGTTCTGGAATATGGCCAAGTAGGATGGAATTTGCCCATTTCTCAACCGATTACGATGAAATTCGACATTTCTATTGGAAATGGGATTCTAAAATGATTTATGGATGAAGTTCTGGGATTTTAAAACGATTTCTGGATGAAGTTCTGGAATATGGCCAAGTATGATGGAACTTGCCTATTTATCAACCGATTATTATGAAATTTAATACGTGTGTTAGAAATGGGATTCTAAAATGAGTTTTGGATGAAGTTCTGGAATATGGCCAAGTAGGATGGAACTTGCCCATTTCTCAACCGATTGCGATGAAATTCGACATTTGTATTGGAAATAGGATTCTAAAATGATTTATGGATGAAGTTCTGGGATTTTAAAATGATTTCTGGATGAAGTTCTGGAATATGGCCAAGTATGATGGAACTTGCCTATTTATCAATCGATTATTATGAAATTTGATTTGTGTGTTAGAGATGGGATTCTAAAATAAGTTTTGGATGAGGTTCTGGAATATGGCAAAGTATGATGGAACTTGCCCATTTCTCAACCGATTACGATGAAATTCGACATTTGTATTAGAAATGGGATTCTAAAATGAGTTTTGGATGAAGTTCTGGGATTTTAAAACGATTTCTGGATGAAGTTCTGGAATATAGCCAAGTATGATGGAACTTGTCTATTTCTCAACCGACTATTATGAAATTTGATTTGTGTGTTAGAAATGGGATTCTAAAATGAGTTTTGGATGAGGTTCTGGAATATGGCTAAGTATGATGGAACTTGCTCATTTCTCAACCGATTATAATGAAATTCGACATGTGTATTGAAAATGGGAGTCTGAAATGAGGTTTGGATGAAGTTCAGGAATATGGCCAAGTATGATGGAACTTGGCTATTTCTTAACCGATTATAATGAAATTTGATATGTGCGCTGGAAATGGCAATATTTGATATGTAATATGGCCAAGTAGGATGGAACTTGACTATGCCTTAACCGCGGGTATCATTGTGTTAGACATGTGCGTTGTAAATGGGATTCTAAAATGAGTTTTCGGATAAATTTCTGGAATATGGTCAGTTAAACGGTTAGAAGTATCAGTATAATTTGTTATACTGCTGTCGGTATAAAGTTCTAGAATATGATTTTTCGTTTTAAATTGGATGCCTGTACCCATGTTGAAGCTTTTGACCTGTTTGGCTGTTGTTGTATAAGTAAATATATGTTGGTTAAAATAGAAATCAATAATGTCAAAACAGTCACACCAACTTTATGATATTATTGAAGATACCAAAGACCGAAGTTCTGATCACCTCGTGAGGTTTCAGCCCTTTATATTTTATTTCTTTAAAAAATCTCCAGGCCTACCATAATCCTGATCAGTGCAAGGATTTTGTTCAAAAAATGAGACTTGAGAGTTGCAATTTTTATCGGCTTACTAGCTAGTAAACACGATAATATTAAAATTAAACCAAACAACAATAATATTTACTGTTGTATATCGACTACGTACAAGAAAATCGCAACTCTCAAGTCTCATTTTTTTAACAAAATCCTTGCACAGAAGAATTTTTTTATTTTTTTTTGTTCAATTTTAACTAAGGGATAAAATAATAACATAACTAATTATGTAGCAAAAATAGTAACGGATCGCGTTTAGAATTGGCCAAGAGGTAGCCAATAGGACCCTTAACTAAATCAACATATCAAATTTCCAGGCCTACCATAATCCGGATCAGAAGAATTTTTTTTATGTTTTTTTTTTATTCTTTTTTAACTAAGGGAAGGAAACACATTTAATTATGTAGCAAAAATACTAACAAGCGGATCGCGTTTAGAATTGGCCAAGCGGTAGCCAATAGGACCCTTAACTAAATCAATATATCAAATTTCCAGGCCTACCATAATCCTGTTCAGAAGAATTTTTTTTATGTTTTTTTTTTATTCTTTTTTAACTAAGGGAAGGAAACACATTTAATTATGTAGCAAAAATACTAACAAGCGGATCGCGTTCAGAATTGGCCAGGAGGTAGCCAATAGGACCCTTAACTAAATCAACATATCAAATTTCCAGGCCTACCATAATCCTGTTCAGAAGATTTTTTTTTATGTTTTTTTTTATTCTTTTTTAACTAAGGGAAGGAAACACATTTAATTATGTAGCAAAAATACTAACAAGCGGATCGCGTTTAGAATTGGCCAAGAGGTGCCCAATAGGACCCTTAACTAAATCAACATATCAAATTTCCAGGCCTACCATAATCCTGTTCAGAAGAATTTTTTTTATGTTTTTTTTTTATTCTTTTTTAACTAAGGGAAGGAAACACATTTAATTATGTAGCAAAAATACTAACAAGCGATCGCGTTTAGAATTGGCCAGGAGGTAGCCAATAGGACCCTTAACTAAATCAACATATCAAATTTCCAGGCCTACCATAATCCTGTTCAAAAGAATTTTTTTTATGTTTTGTTTTATTCTTTTTTAACTAAGGGAAGGAAACACATTTAATTATGTAGCAAAAATACTAACAAGCGGATCGCGTTTTAAATTGGCCAGGAGGTAGCCAATAGGACCCTTAACTAAATCAATATATCAAATTTCCAGGCCTACCATAATCCTGTTCAGAAGAATTTTTTTTATGTTTTTTTTATTCTTTTTTAACTAAGGGAAGGAAACACAGAAACGCATTTAATTATGTAGCAAAAATACTAACAAGTGGATCGCGTTTAGAATTGGCCAAGAGGTACCCAATAGGACCCTTAACTAAATCAACATATCAAATTTCCAGGCCTACCATAATCCTGTTCAGAAGAATTTTTTTTATGTTTTTTTTTTTATTCTTTTTTAACTAAGGGAAGGAAACACATTTAATTATGTAGCAAAAATACTAACAAGCGGATCGCATTTAGAATTGGCCAGGAGGTAGCCAATAGGACCCTTAACTAAATCAACATATCAAATTTCCAGGCCTACCATAATCCTGTTCAGAAGAATTTTTTTTATGTTTTTTTTTAATTCTTTTTTAACTAAGGGAAGGAAACACATTTAATTATGTAGCAAAAATACTAACAAGCGGATCGCGTTTAGAATTGGCCAGGAGGTAGCCAATAGGACCCTTAACTAAATCAACATATCAAATTTCCAGGCCTACCATAATCCTGTTCAGAAGAATTTTTTTTATGTTTTTTTTTTATTCTTTTTTAACTAAGGGAAGGAAACACATTTAATTATGTAGCAAAAATACTAACAAGCGGATCGCGTTTAGAATTGGCCAGGAGGTAGCCAATAGGACTCTTAACTAAATCAACATATCAAATTTCCAGGCCTACCATAATCCTGTTCAGAAGAATTTTTTTTATGTTTTTTTTTATTCTTTTTTAACTAAGGGACGGAAACACATTTAATTATGTAGCAAAAATACTAACAAGCGGATCGCGTTCAGAATTGGCCAGGAGGTAGCCAATAGGACCATAAACTAAATCAACATATCAAATTTCCAGGCCTACCATAATCCTGATCAGAAGAATTTTTTTTATTTTTTTTTTCATTTTATTCATTTTTAACTATTCGAGAAAAAATCTTATAATAAATAAAAATCCTGGGATGGAATTTTTCGCTCTAGTAAAAAGTCTGGGATGGATTTTAAAGTTCGTACACTTTAATAGTGAAGAAAAAAAGTCTGGGATGGGGTTTTACGCTTGTGTTGTCGGAGGTAATTTCAAATTTTCCTGGGATGAAAGTCTGGGATAACTTCAAGATGGTCTAATAGCCCTGTATTATTTTCAAATTGATCTATCCGTCCGTTTTTTTTTTCGCGCTTTTTCTTATGATTGCGCTATAACGGTATCTTACAAAAATTGTCCGCTCAAAAATCTCAAAGCTAGAGATTTGAAGCTTTAAAATGCTTTTATTTTCATCTTTGTACGCCTGTATTGTACAAAGATAAGCTCTTCAAAAAACATCAAAATAATTGAAAAAAAATTGTGTTCCTTTAATTTTTTGAAGTAGTGTATGTAAAACTTGTACCTTACAGTTTTTAAATAAATAGTTCCAAATCATCTTAAACTGCTCTGGGGTAAACTCATTCAAATTTTCCGTATTTCTATTGATTCTGAAATACTTTAACACAAACTTGAATTTGAAAGTTACCCACAATAACACCTTGAATGGTAATTCTAAAAATTTAAATGTAATGCATTTGAATATACAGTCACTAAGAAATAAATTAGATCTGGAGGCTGAGTTGCGAAGTATTAAATCTACAATTCATATTATTGTCATCTCTGAAAGTTGGCTAAAAGAAGCTGATTTGCCATATTATAATATCAGTGGATATGTACTAATTGGTTGTTGTAGAAGTGGTCCAAAGATTGGTGGCGGTTTAGCTATTTATGTCCACCATAGTTTATCTTTTGACGTAGTAAAAAATTTTGAATTTGGGGAGTCATACTTGATTGTTATTCATTTACGTGAATTGAAATTAAATATATGTGGTGTATATCGAACAAATCAAACAGATTGGTTCCCTGTTTTAGACGAGATTTTAGAATCATATCATAGTTGTCTGATTGTTGGTGACATTAATATTGATATATTAAAGAGCAATAGAGAAGTGGTTAATTATTTTGACTGTGTCTTATCTAATGGTTTTCAGATTTTAAATAAGGTTACTAAGCCCGATTTTACTTTTGTGCCGATTTTGGATCATATAATGACCGATTTGGATAATAAAATTATCAATATAGCAAATTTACCTTGTCCTTTTTCAGACCATAACTTCATTATTGTTTCAGTTAGCGACACTATGAATAAGGCCAAATTGATACTCGAGATGACCGTTAGCAAGTACGATTAGGATAAAATTATTCACGATATTAATGAACTAAATGAAAATACAATAAATTCTTTTGATGATTTAACCCGATATATTCAAAATATTATAGCTGTTAATAAATTAAGTTTTTAAAAAAAGATTGATTCAAAGTTGTCTCCGTGGACAAATTCTTATTTGTTGAGTCTAAAAGTATAAATTAAAAACTACATTTTCTATGGATCAAAGTATTAATAAACAATTTTTGTTTTATAAAAAACAATAAATTTTGAATTGATTAAAGCTAAGTCTTTTTATGTCAGTGATCAGCTAATCAAAAATAAATTTAACATCAAGAATACTTGGAAAATAATTAACTCTGTTATTCATAACCGATTTATTTGCTTAAATGACCAAGTCACGCATGTAATTGATCATAAGGATGTCGTAATTAGTGATTCTCGTTTGATAAATAATGCTTTTAATAAATATTTTTGCAATGTTGCTTCGGTCCTGAAAAATAAGCTTTTACATGAAAATCCCAATTTTTATTTTCTTCTACTTTAAGTAAAAATCTCACTAATTCCTTTTTTATTCGTGAAACAAATTATAGTGAAATATTTTATACAATAAACCAAATGAAATTTACTAATTCTGCAGGTGTTGATGGAATTAGTTGTAAATTAGTTAAGTCATGCGCCAGTAAATTAGCTCCAATAATATCTAGGCTTATTAATGACATTTTCCAACACGGAACTTTTCCAAACATTTTAAAACTCTCTAGAGTTATTCCATTATTTACATCAGGACATAAATATGTATTATCTAACTATCGACCTATCTCCATTCTTCCGTTTTTCGCTAAAATTACTGAAAAGGTTTTATCACTAAATTTGCAAAAAAGTCAATCTTATTGATCGTTACCAATACGGTTTTCAGGATCATTCAAATACTGAAGCAGCAGTGTCGCAATTAATATCTAATATTTATAAGTCATTAAACAAAAGGAATTATACTGCGGGCTTATTTATCGATGTACTCAGGGCCTTTCAGAGCTAGCAGGGGGCCTGGGCCAAATTATTAAAATGCGACCCCATAAACATAAAATAAAACAATCTTAAGCTTATATCACATGAATTCATTTTAGTATTTATTAGAATTTATTATAAATTATTAGATTGAAGCTTTTCTCGCTTTATTATTAGAAAATTCTCTAATGATTTGCTCAAAATGAATTTTTCTTGCCATGTCGTGGTTAATGTTTAACATTGCCAATCTATTTAACCATTGTTGAGCGATGAAAATTTTTTATTCTTTTAAGAACACTGAAACTCCTCTCGGCTGAAGACACAGATGCAGGAATACTTAAAAATATTCTTAAGAGAGAATATTTTCTAATAAATTTGTTGGTGTCGGATCTGCATTGAAATTAGCTGCATACATTTTTTTAAGGAATTTTACCTCATCTAGTATCTCGTTTGATAACTCACTCGTGTATTTTGAATGCAAACGGTTTACTGCAGCTTCAATTTTTTCATCAGCCAAATTTGGAAATGACCAAAGAAAACCGAAAAGATTGCAGATATTTTGTAAAGATTTAAATTATCTTTGTAAGCCAGCTATTACGGAATTAACTATTACGTTAAACACATTTATCCTGTAGTATTTTTCAGCATCCGATTGTGTCGGTATCGTTCTATTAATGGCAAAATCACATGTAACTCCATATTCACGTGCTTTAGCTTTTGCTTTCGCAAATATTTCATTCCACATTCCGCTTAAATTGCGAAATCTCATTACTAGACTTTCAATATTATTTTGCTCAATATCAAGTGTAGCATTTCGAGCTTCAATTACCAAATTTGTCTGATGCAAATCTGTCAAAATTTCGAGCCATATGATAGAAAGCAAAACACATTCAAATTTATTTAAATATTTCTCAATTGAGTGTAATTCAACGATTGCGTGTGGTGGTAAATTAAAGGAATGCATTTCATTAAAGCATCTCGAATAGATAATAAATTTTTGGCTATTGGTTTTACTGGATCAATTCCAGCAGACCATCTAGTTTTGGAAATCGAATGAAGAGACATACGGATATGTTTCTTTAAAACCCCCCATCTCCGCGGACTACTGCTAAAAAAATTATACATTTGTTGTATAACTCCAAAAAATTGTACAGCTTCTTTAAACGATTCAGCTGAATCAACTCCAACAAGATTTAATGTGTGGTTCCCACAGCTGGAAAAAATACAATTAGGATTACGCTTCGTAAGAATGGCTTGCACACCGTTTAGCTTGCCAGCCATATTTGCACCATTATCATATGCTCGGGCAATACATAAATTAAAATTTAATTCCATATCCGACAAAATTTCAAGAATTCTGGCAGCAATTTCTTCTCCGGTTTTTCCAGAGAATGAGTCGAAGCAAATAAAACGCTCTTCAATGTCAAATTTTAAATTGTCACACATCTTGTTCTTGTTATAAAGACAAAATACTATCGAAGATCAAGGGCAAATGAGAAATCTATAGTAACAACAAATTCGGGGGCCCCTAAAAATCGGGGGCCAAATTGTCAAATTGTCAAATGGCCCGGCTGGCCCACCCTCTGATTGGCCCTGGATGTACTTATTTATTTATTTATTTATTGTACTTTAACAATAATTTAGTATTAAAAGGAAAAGCACAGATGGAAACAGAGTAAACGGAACAAAAGAACAAAAATAAAATGATGAAGCTGCTTCCATTAGGCAGAAAAACCTTTTAAATTTTTTCAAACAATTTCCATCTCATGCATACACATTCTATTTTGAGCAATAGCTCATTTACAATAAAATGTACAGCAAGAGGTGAAATAATATTAAAATTTAACAATAATAATAATAATATTAAAAAAAAATTTAATAAACTACGTATTGCCCATCAATCACGCCACTCCAAAAATGTTGACTTAAATAATTTGGCCGATCCTAAACTCTTAATTTCCAATGGAATTGAATTCCAAAGAGAAACTCCCCTAACGTAAAATGATTTGTTTAGCGACCTACAACTATTTTTGGCCGGAATCAGGCGGAATTTTGAGGAATGAGACCTGCTAAAAAGTAACTTCCTATAAAGATAACAAGGCTTCTTAGCTTTGAGAAATTTAAAAATAAAAAGACAAACGCGAAATTCGTAAGAGGTAGTTAAACTACATCCTAAAACAAGGCTAGAGTAGGCAGAAATATGATCGAATTTCCTAATACCAAAAATAAACCGAATAAAACTACGTCACCATAAATAAAATGAGGAAGAAGATAAGACAAAAACATTTTTTTCCTAAACTGACTATCAGAAAATCCTACTACTTTATACAAACAACTAAGCATACCAAAGACCCTCTTACTAATACTAACTAAATGGTCACCCCAAGAAAGAGTTTTATTAATAACTAAGCCTAAATCTCTAACAGTATTTGAATACCTAATTAGCGAACCCTGCAGAAAAATACCAGGAAAGGACGAGGTGTCTAACGATTTTTTATAAATTATGATCGACTGAGATTTATTCCCATTTAAAACGAGCCTATTAGAGACCGACCAACTAGCGATATTACTTAAGTCTTCATTTATCAGAGAAATATTCCTATCAATAGAACCCTGATCTAAACGACTATTTTTATAAATTTGGACGTCATCAGCGAAAATGTGAAATGAACAATGGTTAATAGAGGATTCTATGTCATTAATGTACATAGAAAACAATATAGGACCCAGCACTGAACCCTGAGGAACGCCGGAAATTACAGGAAGGAGATCAGACAAAGAATTGTCGAAAAAAACTGCCTGAGAACGATTAGAAAGATAGTTAAAAATTAGTCTGGCAGCGGAAACCGAAAATCTAAACTGAGATAAGAGTTTGTTAAAAAGAATTCTGTGATTAATAGAATCAAAGGCCTTAGAAAAATCTAACAAAGTTAAAGAAGTCAACTACAGTTATTTGCAGATGATTCCGCTATAATTTATTCGTGTCCTAATTTTGAACAAATTTTAAGTGATATTCAAAATGACTGCAACTTAATCTTTGACTGGTTTTTAAATAATAAATTGACGGTAAACCCCAATAAGACGAAAATTATCTTTTTTCACCACATTAATAAAATTATTCCCAATCATAACTTGTTAAAAATGAATAATCTCAACATTGAAGAAGTGAATCAAGTTAAATATATTGGGTTGGTGTTGGATGGGAAAATTAAATTCTCTGAGCACATTCATTCGGTTAAGTCACGTTTGATTCCATTTATAGCAGTTTTGAAACGTATTAAATACCGGTTAATATTCGATTACTTTTGTACTACCCACATATCTATATACATTTGAATTATCTTCTAAATATTTGGAATTGTGCACCTCAGTATCGGGTAGAGCAATTAATTATTTTACAAAATAAAGCAATTAGACTAATATTCTGGGAGGAATATAAGAGTAATCCTAATGTGCATACATCTGACTTATACTTTAAAAATCAAATTCTAACTTTGCAGCAATTATTTAAGTATGAGGCTTTTGTTTTTATCAAAAAAAATATTAGTAATGAAGTTAAGTCGAATTACATTATATTAAAGCACTCTGATATACACCACTATAATACACGCTTTAAAAACTATTTTTATGGCGTAAAGGCTAACAATAACTATGGCCTCAATGATGTGTTCGACGTAATCAATCAACTTTTAATGGTCTTCCCGATAATTTGAAATATCTAGAATTTGAACAATTTAAAAAACACTGCAAACAATTTGTCATTAATAATTTTTAACATTATGCTAATAATAATTATTATTATTATTATTATTTTGTAAAGGTAATTATGCTTCGCACCCCAGAAAACTTCAAAAATCATATTGCTATTGATATAAATATATGAATGTGCAAACGAATGCGACTGTTAGATATTTTATATTTTTATATTTTGTCTATGGTTAGTAAATTGAATAAACAAGGAATAAAGAAATGGAAAAGAATAGTTAGGGAGGAGGACGGAAGGGATTTTAGGGTCAATTTGACTAATAAATATCGATATAGCTACTTTTGCAATGTTTGCTTTTAAAATCATTTTACATTTCTTTTATTGTCTCTTTCTTTTTTTTGTAGTTATTTTAATTTTAATGTATTAATAAAAAATAAAAAAAAAATAAAAACATCAAGTAACATTTGTTATCTTTCTTTTGTTAAGTATAATTGTACTAAGTATAATTATAAATAAATAAATAAAAATAAATAAACTACAAATCGCAAAACAGTTTATTGTCATAAATTATTGTATTTAACTTATGCCCAATTTTCAAAGAAAGATCTTTATGTTGAATTCTGGCTTTTATTAGCCTTTTGATTTCATCGTTGTTCACGACAACAAAAATTTGTATTACTTCTTATTAACTTACATACTTCTCCTTACATATTTATCCTAAGTATCGCGATGGTTCACTCAGCCTCAGAAACAAGAATTATTCCGTAAATGTCAAATTTCACACGTTTGATTCGCCGCTAGGTTTGATGTGTGAAATATGATGGCTGCTAGATGAGATATAAGGATCCTATTAAAAGGATCCACCTATTGAAGCAGGTGGGGGAATGACTGATGTTGACACAATTCACAAATTATTGTATTTTTTTAAATTCTATTAAGTCACTGTTTCTCCCCCAAAAATAAATAAACTTTTCATTAAATTATTATTTAGTTAGATAATAAAAATTTAAATCAAAATCTCATTCTCCAAATTATCACACAGAGCATTTTGAATAAATAATTAAACAGCTCCCGAAAACTGTGGAATCTAATACAATATTTATTTTAATATTCTTCGTCGCAACACAAATAAATAAATTTATTTATTAATTTAAATTATGATTATTTTTCTTTCTGTACAAATTTCATATTTTTAAGGATTTTCTTTAATTTGACTTTCTAGGATTACAAATTAAAATTTAAAAAAATAAAATAACACAAAAAATAAAAAGGGAAAATCTTTATTTTTTTGTAATAAAAAAATAAATAATATAAAAATAGAAAGCTATTTCCTTAATGTTATTCTAAAGACAAAAAAAAAAAAAAAAAACTGAAATGTATGAAAAGAAAACGAATTTCATTTTAAATTAATGGATTTTTTTGTGAGTTCTATTTTTTGTGTAATTTAAAAATTTAATTAAAATTTTTTCTCAAATCATATATTTTCTATAATGTGTATAAACGAGTATGAGTACTTTGTATAAGACCGATTTTTGACCATCAAACGTTCAATTTATTCCAAATCAAAGGTCGATTTTTCTCTACATTTTCAGTTGAATTGGCCGAATTTAAAATTTCTTTATGAGGATATTTTCCATTAAAAAAAAAAATGTTAGGATGAAAATTATTTTTTGTAATCAATCGAATCAATATTTAATCATGTTTGATTTGAATACAATATGTATATGTGTAGGTAATATGTCTATACCCATTTGATAATATATATAGATTTTCATTATAAATGCCAGAATTGAGAAAATTATCTGCGTATTAGAATGAAAAGATGACTTTAGGTTAAGATAAAGAAGTCACATAGTTGGTGACTAAAGAGCCTTAGTCTTTTGGGGTAAATAACACATATTTCGAACTGATTCATCAGTGTCTATCTTACAAATCTATATATGTATATAATTGTCGGATAATCTTATTATGCATTTTTTAACGGTAAACAATTTTGGTCCAAATAATTCAAAGTCCCTAATACTTGTGGAATGGAAATACCGACGATTAACGGTGTTGTATAGCCCTGCATTGGGTTTGAAGTAAACATAAAAAGATATATGTAAATAATAAACTTGTTAAATGTTACAAAAATCATTTAGTCAGTTCGGTTTCGTATCTTAAACCTAAAACATTGTAAATTAATAAATAAAATGTAATGAAATCAAAAACATAATAAAGAAATAAAAACTTTAAATAAAAATCATATAAATTAAATTATTATAATAAATAAATTGAATTATAAATAAATAACATAGTAATGTAATATTACAAAAGTGATAGTTTCATTTTTCACCTCGAACATAACCACCTTAAGATTTGCCTATAACAAATTTGGTGGCAGCGGAAGGGATGTGATGAAAAATCAAGCATCCATTTTAAAATACTATACGTTATAGTTGAATCTTAAAATATGTATTGTGGTGAACTTTTGTATAAATTTACGTGCAAGCGGGTACGTCTACTTGCATTAAGTAAAATATTAAGACAAACTAAAACTAACTAAATAGCTAGTATTAAAAATACTACCTAACTAAAATAGTATTAAAATAAGCTCATTAACATTGAATCGCTATGTAAAAAATTTTAATGTGCTTACTTAAGTTAATCCGTTAGGAAATAGACGCCAAATTTTTCAAAAGTGGTGTGATAACGTGACGTTAAAGCCTATCGTGCTAATTGTTTAACCGTTAAAACAGAACCTGATAAAAAACACGTGTAATCGAAAATTTTAATAATATAATTACTAAAATTAAATCAGTAAAACAGTGAAATTAAATAACGCACTATAGCATTAGTCATTTTTCCATAAAATAATATAATATCAAAAAAAAAAAAAAAAAAAAAGTTTAATTTAATATAAAATAGCATTAATGAATTTCTCGGTTTAAAATAAAAAGACGTTAATTTTAGTTAACAAAACAATAATTTTGGTTGTGGTGAACAAAAACAGAAAAAAAAAACAAAAATATAGGTATATAACAATTCAAATGCTTAACTTTACAAAAGATTTGTTCAGTGCAAAACAATAAAAAGAAAATAAATAATATGTTCTATGAAAATAATTCAAAATAATAATAATCAACATGAGTGTGAAGTTTTCCACAAATCCACAGATTCTATATATGTATTAGTTTTACACTGCTAAAATAAATTCCAATTGGAAAAATTACGATTCATATTGAAATATTTAGTAATAAAAATGTAATTTCTTTACAAAATCTTAAGAATAAATGCAATTACCTGGGAAAATAGGACCAGTCAATGGAAATATTAGTGGAATTTAGTAAAAATAATATATGAACTATATTAAATTTAGGTAGCTACTCCATGTACTATCGGATCCTGACAGTAAAACGTTCCATTGGCACCTTAAATTTCCAGAATCATTTATTCCCGTGGATTGTGGTTAGTTTGGGGGCTCGATAGACGGAGTAGTAGGCTAACTACTACGCGGATCATCCAAAAGTGAATTCAAATCTATGGCAAAGAGTGACATGGCCCATTTATCAGTTTGAGTTAAAATTCCAATTGATATATAAAGTTTCCAGAATCATTTATTCCCCTGGATAGGGGGTAGTTTCTGGGCTCGATAGGCAGAATGGACTGTCAGCTACTACGTGTGCTATCGGAAAGTGGATTCAAATCTCTGGCAAAGAGTGCCATGGCCCATTTATAAGTTTGAGTTAAAATTTCAATTGGTAAATAAATTTTCCAGAATCATTTATTCCCCTGGATAGGAGGTAGTATTTGGGCTCGATAGGCAGAGTGGATTGCCAGCTACTACGTGTGCTATCGGAAAGTGGATTCAAATATCTGGCAAAGAGTGCCATGGCCCATTTATCAGTTTGAGTTAAAATTCCAATTGGTATATAAAGTTTCCAGAATCATTTATTCCCCTGGATAGGGGATAGTTTTTGGGCTCGATAGGTAGAGTGGACTGTCAGCTACTACGTGTTCTATCGGAAAGTGGATTCAAATCTCTGGCAAAGAGTGCCATGGCCCATTTATCAGTTTGAGTTAAAATTTCAATTGGTAAATAAAGTTTCCAGAATCATTTATTCCCCTGGATAGGGGGTAGTATTTGGGCTCGATAGGCAGAGTGGGCTGCCAGCTACTACGTGTGCTATCGGAAAGTGGATTCAAATCTCTGGCAAAGAGTGCCATGGCCCATTTATCAGTTTGAGTTAAAATTTCAATTGATATAAAAAGTTTCCAGAATCATTTATTCCCCTTTATAGGGGGTAGTTTTTGGGCTCGATAGGCAGAGTAGTATGTCAACTACTACGTGCACTATTGGAAAGTCAATTCAAATCTCTGGCAAAAAGTGCCATGGCTCATTTATCAGTTTCAGTTAAAATTTTAATTGGTATATAAAGTTTCCAGAATCATTTATTCCCCTAGAGATAAATGATACCTCTGGCGAAAAAAAACATTATTTCCAATTTCCTTTTTATAGTTTATGAAGAAAATTATTTTTGTTTTAATTTTTAATTAAAATAATTTTTATTTTCTTATTAGAATAAAATAGTATCACAGACACAAACTATAAGTAATGAACTTTAGTACAAGAAAAATTGTATTAACAGCGCCATCTTATTTTGTTATACTAATTATAAAGCCATTAAAATACAATAGACATGAAATACAAACGTCAAGCATAGACTATTCTGTATTTAGAATTTTATTCAATGAATTCTAAGGAAGTTGGTTGATTAAAATAAAATAACTAATGTTTAAAAAATAATTTTATTTTAGTTGCAAATAAATGTTTAATTATTTTTAAGTACAAAAAATGTTATTGTTGTTGTTCTTTACGATTTGTTTACAATTATTTTTACCAGGGGGTCTATTATGAAACTTTCGATATCGCAAATTTTCGACGTTGTCGACCAATTCGACAACGTCGGAAATAGCTATGTATTATGAATTATTCAACAATATTGAAAATAAACTACAAAAAAAATTAATACTAATTTATTAATTAAGCGGAAAATTAAAAAAAAAAATCGAAAATTAAAAAAAAAATCGAAAATTAAAATATACGCTACGAACTGAAAACCTGAAATTTTATTATCTCACGATTTATTATTACACAAGCGTATGCACTCGTCACCTCAAGAGCAGTTGCATATTGTTCTTCGTTATCTAAAACAAAGCGCGGTCGCCTACTTTTTAGTTTCATAATAGAAAATTTTTCCATATGATCGCAAAAAAAGCGCGTCGAATAATTTCATAATACTTTATGCTATTATGAGAATTTTCGACGCGCATTTCTTTCGACAAGATGGCAAATTCGCCTATTTATGAAATATGCGACGAGCATTATTTTCTATAAAGACGAAAATTATACGACTGCTATTGAGGTGTCGCAAATTTATATTAAATCGAATTAAATTAATTAAAAAACGTTTGAATAAAATAAATTAATTAATAAATTGTGAGTCAACATTTTTATTTATTTTTTGTGTTACATTTTAAATTTAAATTTTAAATATTCACTTCGTTGAGGTTATTTTCGACGTTGGCGAATAATTCATAATACCTGTTTTCGACGTTTTCGAACTGTTCGACAACGTCAAAAATTTGCGATATCGAAAATTTCATAATAGACCCCCAGAATTCAGTATATGCTTGACGTTTGCTTATTTCATGTGTATTGTATTTTAATGGCTTTATAATTAATATAACAAAATAAGATGGCGCTGTTAATACAATTTTTCTTGTACTGAAGTTCATTACTTATAGTTTGTGTCTGTGATACAATTTTATTCTAATAAGAAAATAAAAATTATTTTAATTAAAAATTAAAACAAAAATAATTTTCTTCATAAACTATAAAAAGGAAATTGGAAATAATGTTTTTTTTCGCCAGAGGTATCATTTATCTCTAGGGGAATAAATGATTCTGGAAACTTTATATACCAATTAAAATTTTAACTCAAACTAATAAATGGGCCATGGCACTTTTTGCCAGAGATTTGAATTGACTTTCCAATAGTGCACGTAGTAGCTGACATACTACTCCGCCTATCGAGCCTAAACACTACCCCCTATCCAGGGGAATAAATGATTCTGGAAACTTTTTATATCAATTGAAATTTTAACTGAAACTGATAAATTGGCCATGGCACTTTTTGCCAGAGATTTGAATTGACTTTCCAATAGTGCACGTAGTAGATGACGTACTACTCCGCCTATTGTGCCCAAAAACTACCCCCTATCCAGGGGAATAAATGATTCTGAAAACTTTTTATATCAATTGAAATTTTAACTGAAACTGATAAATGGGCCATGGCACTTTTTGTCAGAGATTTTAATTGACTTTCCAATAGTGCACGTAATAGTTGACATACTACTCCGCCTATCGAGCCCAAAAACTACCCCCTATCCAGGGGAATAAAGGATTCTGGAACCTTTTTATATCAATTGAAATTTTAATTCAAACTGATAAATGGGCCATGGCACTTTTTGCTAGGGATTTGAATTGACTTTCCAATAGTGCACGTAGTAGTTGACATACTACTCCGCCTATCGAGCCCAAAAACTACCCACTCTCCAGGGGAATAAATGATTCTGGAAACTTAAGGTTCCAATTGAAATTTTAACTGAAACTGATAAATGGGCCATGGCACTTTTTGCCAGAGATTTGAATTCACTTTCCGATAGAACACGTAGTAGTTGACATACTAATCCGCCTATCGAGCCCAAAAACTACCCCCTATCCAGGGGAATAAATGATTCTGGAAACTTTTTATATCGATTGAAATTTTAACTCAAACTGATAAATGGGCCATGGCACTTTTTGCCAGAGATTTGAATTGACTTTCCAATAGTGCACGTAGTAGCTGGCATACTACTCCGCCTATCGAGCCTAAACACTACCCCCTATCCAGGGAAATAAATGATTCTGGATACTTTTTATATCAATTAAAATTTTAACTGAAACTGATAAATGGGCCATGTCACTTTTTGCCAGAGATTTGAATTGACTTTCCAATAGTGCACGTAATAGTTCACATACTACTCCGCCTATCGAGCCCAAAAACTACCCCCTACCCAGGGGAATAAAGGATTCTGGAAACTTTTTATATCAATTGAAATTTTAACTCAAACTGATAAATGGGCCATGGCACTTTTTGCTGGAGATTTGAATTGACTTTCCAATAGTGCACGTAGTAGTTGACATACTTCTCCGCTTATCGAGCCCAAAAACTACCCCCTATCCAGGGGAATAAATGATTCTGGAAACTTAAGGTTCCAATTGAAATTTTAACTGAAACTGATAAATGGGCCATGGCACTTTTTGCCAGAGATTTGAATTGACTTTCCAATAGTGCACGAAGTAGCTGGCATATTACTCCGCCTATTGTGCCCAAAAGTTACTCCCTATCCAGGGAAATAAATGATTCTGGATTCTTTTTATATCAATTGAAATTTTAACTCAAACTGATAAATGGGCCATGGCACTTTTTGCTGGATATTTGAATTGACTTTCCAATAGTGCACGTAGTAGTTGACATACTACTCCGCATATCGAGCCCAAAAACTACCCCCTATCCAGGGGAATAAATGATTCTGGAAACTTAAGGTTCCAATTGAAATTTTAACTGAAACTGATAAATGGGCCATGGCACTTTTTGCCAGAGATTTGAATTGACTTTCCAATAGTGCTTGTAGTAGCTGGCATATTACTCCGCCTATCGTGCCCAAAAGTTACCCCCTATCCAGGGAAATAAATGATTCTGGATACTTTTTATATCAATTGAAATTTTAACTCAAACTGATAAATGGGCCATGGCACTTTTTGCTGGATATTTGAATTGACTTTCCAATAGTGCACGTAGTAGTTGACATACTACTCCGCTTATCGAGCCCAAAAACTACCCCCTATCCAGGGGAATAAATGATTCTGGAAAATTAAGGTTCCAATTGAAATTTTAACTGAAACTGATAAATGGGCCATGGCACTTTTTGCCAGAGATTTGAATTGACTTTCCAATAGTGCACGTAGTAGCTGGCATATTACTCCGCCTATCGTGCCCAAAAGTTACCCCCTATCCAGGGAAATAAATGATTCTGGATTCTTTTTATATCAATTGAAATTTTAACTCAAACTGATAAATGGGCCATGGCACTTTTTGCTGGATATTTGAATTGACTTTCCAATAGTGCACGTAGTAGTTGACATACTACTCCGCTTATCGAGCCCAAAAACTACCCCCTATCCAGGGGAATAAATGATTCTGGAAAATTAAGGTTCCAATTGAAATTTTAACTGAAACTGATAAATGGGCCATGGCACTTTTTGCCAGAGATTTGAATTGACTTTCCAATAGTGCTCGTAGTAGCTGGCATATTACTCCGCCTATCGTGCCCAAAAGTTACCCCCTATCCAGGGAAATAAATGATTCTGGATTCTTTTTATATCAATTGAAATTTTAACTCAAACTGATAAATGGGCCATGGCACTTTTTGCTGGATATTTGAATTGACTTTCCAATAGTGCACGTAGTAGTTGACATACTACTCCGCTTATCGAGCCCAAAAACTACCCCCTATCCAGGGGAATAAATGATTCTGGAAACTTAAGGTTCCAATTGAAATTTTAACTGAAACTGATAAATGGGCCATGGCACTGTTTGCCAGAGATTTGAATTGACTTTCCAATAGTGCACGTAGTAGCTGGCATATTACTCCGCCTATCGTGCCCAAAAATTACCCCCTATCCAGGGAAATAAATGATTCTGGATACTTTTTATATCAATTGAAATTTTAACTCAAACTGATAAATGGGCCATGGCACTTTTTGCTGGAGATTTGAATTGACTTTCCAATAGTGCACGTAATAGTTCACATACTAATCCGCCTATCGAGCCTAAACACTACCCCCTATCCAGGGGAATAAATGATTCTGGAAACTTTTTATATCAATTGAAATTTTAACTGAAACTGATAAATTGGCCATGGCACTTTTTGCTGGAGATTTGAATTGACTTTCCAATAGTGCACGTAGTAGTTGACATACTACTCCGCCTATCGAGCCCAAAAAATACCCCCTATCCAGGGGAATAAATGATTCTGGAAACTTAAGGTTCCAATTGAAATTTTAACTGAAACTGATAAATGGGCCATGGCACTTTTTGCCAGAGATTTGAATTGACTTTCCAATAGTGCACGTAGTAGCTGACATACTAATCCGCCTATCTAGCCCAAAAACTACCCCCTATCCAGGGAAATAAATCATTCTGAAAACTTTTTATATCAATTGAAATTTTAACTAAAACTGATAAATATGCCTTGGCACTTTTTGGCACCAAGCCCAAAAACATCCCTCTACTCTTATTTATCTTGAAGTTTATATCGCGATTTCGATTGAAATTGTTAATTGGCTATTAACAACCCTTGCCTGATGCGTGAAATGAGGTTCCGACGGTACACACGAGGTAGATGACTAAATTCCCAATACAACCAGCCCAGAATTTTTCCTCTAGCCCGTATTAAAACGAAATCTTGATTTATGTTTCTTTGGTGGAATTTGGTTTTTAAGGCTCCACGAATTAAAAAAGGCTGAATTAAAAAATGTGTTCATTAATGAAATAAAAAAAGCGAATATTGTATGAAAAAATATGAACACCTGTTACTTTTTTAATTCATCTTTTTTCACAAATTTTCTGAAATAAAAAATGTATACTTTTTCATAAAATATTCGCTTTTTTTATTTCATTAATGAACACATTTTTTAATTCAGCCTTTTTTAATTCGTGGAGCCGGTTTTTAATGCAGTATAGTTGGATTCCAATTGGAACCAAATAATATTGAACTAAAACTATTTGCTACTTTTTTGGTTTGTAACTTTCGTTTCTAGTTTTAGAACTTCGATGATTGGTTGAAAAAGCTTAACTGGTAGCAGAGAAGTATATGTAATTACTTAAATAAATTTAATAAGTTTAACATTCCGTTTTAGTTATACTTAAAAACTGTTTTTATTATAGATATTATTCTAATATTTTTGTTGTATGATTGAGATTAAACAATTCAGTTTATTAGATAACACCGTTTTATAGTAATATAGAATACATCCCAATTTCAAATTAAATTAGTTTTATGTATTGCATTAAAACAATTTATTTGAACAAATTTATTTTGCATTGATTTTAGTCGTTCTTTATAAAAAAATCGAAATTTAATAAAATTATATTTATTTGGATCCATAATAGTGTACAATACGCACTAACACATGTAAAATTAGATAGAATCCAATATGATATGGGTTTTTCCAATAGGATTTGTATACGTATTACTGTGGAATAAAATGTGGAAAACTTCACATCCATTAATCAACGTGCATTACAAAAAAAAAAAAAAATTTTTTAACGGAAAATATAATGACATAATTAAAAGTGGTGCGATCATTATATGACCATTTCCTTTGAATTGATTATTTGGCAACCAAGTTCTTACTGTTGGTATATACTCAAACGTATCATTCAATAAATCCTACAATTATACATGGAGTAGTACTTATAAACAATGATACTAGCGGATAATACCTCTATATAACGTCCTCACAAATGTAATCACTTACTTCAATGGAAATCATCAACAACGGAGACATTCATGTGGATTAAATACAACAATACAACATTCATCATTCAACTCTTTTATTCAAATTGTAAGTTATTTTATTTTTATGAATTTTAAAAACATTTAATCAAAATGTTTCATTTTGCTATTGATATCTATGATATGGTTTTGTGGTATGCGTTTAACTCGTATAAAATGTTCGTAAAAGATCTCATTTAAATTTTAAGTTTCTTGTAAATGTCGGATTCGGATCAATCTTTTATTTCTTTAGAATTTCGGTCAGGAAAAATTAAAAGAATTAACAAAAATACTGGACAGCCAAAACAAAATCCAAGCAAAACCAAAACGTGCTCTGATTCTACGCAAAAAATCGCGCCTATTGTTATTGAACCATCAACAGCACTTTTACCGTATTATAACTTAACTTTTACAATAACGATTAAGCATAGTTTAGATAGTTCCGATTCTTGTGGTTTCCAACATTCTTTACAAACTCCAAAGGATTTGCATAATCCAGCATGGAATTTAATGTTGACCATGTTTTTAAATTAATTCCTGAGTTTAACGGAACTCCAGATAATTTGCATCGATTTATTCACTGTTGTAACATAGTATTCAAGGATGTGAAGGGAAAGGAAATTCCAACATTCATGTTCAATTCCAACTGTATTAACTAATACATATATTACATGGAAAGATTTGCAAATCGACCTAAAATCAAAATTTTATACTGTTAGAGCTTTTGAACATGTGCAAGTAGAACTGGTTCAAGCTCGACAACGATATGATGAATCCATAAAAGATTTTGCGATTAAAATTGAAAAATTGTTAGCAGAATTAAATAAATCATCTTTCGGTATTGATGGTGAAGGTCAGCTAGATAAAAATGTTCAACTTCTTAATTCTAAAACGGCTTTGAGGTCTTTTGAAGACGGTCTTAGAGATCCAGTCAGGTTAATAATAAAAGCTTGTAGATTTGACAATTTAAAAGACGCTATCGCCAAATCCATCGAAGAAGAGTATTTGAGTTTAACTAACAAAATTAAAACTGCCAAACCAGAAATAACTCCTCAGACTCAAAACAAACAAATTAAATGTCAAATATGCTCGAAATTAGGCCATAGTGCAAAAACTTGTTACAGTCGAAATCCAACTCATTCAACTTCGGGTTATAGCAATCAGTCTAACAATCAACCAAATCGTAATTCATACTTTAGACCAAGTTCGGTTCAAACAGGTAATACCTCACGAATAATTCACATTTCCGTATCATGTGCTTATTGTAAAAAATTGGGCCATCATATTAGCGTATGTCATTCTAGAAAAAGGATTAATGTACAAAGAAATAATTTACAGCAACCGAATTTAGAAACCACGGAAAATTCAACCGAATCCAACCGAGAATCAAGGGATATAGCGGTTCGGGTTCAGGACATTTAAATCTACATTCCATTCCAAATAATAGTTCTGATATTAAAGTTTCTAACTCATTATATGACTTCAAATCAAACGATTTATGTCCATCTTACTCTTCAAGTTTAGATGCCAAAAATATGTTTTATTTTTCAATCAACTTTCATAATGATGACATGAAATTCGTTAGTCTTTCTTTAGATATTTTAACAGAACCTCAAGTCTTCTTAGTCGATGACCGAGACCGGTGCAGACATAAGCATCATAAAAAGAGAATTTATAAAACAGGATGTGTTATGTTATCCAAATTTAAAAGTAATTATAAAAGGAATAAATCCGGAATCAGTACAAACCATGGCATTGGCAAAGATGTTTATGTTGAACCAGAATCATTAAATGATTATCATCTTCTTCGATTAGAAAATTGGACAGACAAATTGGAAAACCGGTTAACCATTTTACAAGATGAAATACAAGTAGATCATATGAACATCGAGGAAAATCATCGTAATTAAAATTTGCCTTGAATATAATGACATATTCCATCTACCTGGTGATCAACTGACCACTACAAATGCTGGATGTCAACGTATTCCTCATAAACCGGAATCGCAACCCGTGAACGTAAAGCCACTTCCACAGGCAATTAAAGCCGAAATCAACGCTCAAGTGAATCAAATGCTTGAATAGGATATAGTAGAAAATAGCAATAGTTGTTTTAATTCTCCTTTACTTGTGGTCCCGAAAAAATCCAACAATGGCAATAAACGATGGCGTGTGGTTGTGGACTTCCGTCGTCTAAATGAAATAACCGTGGATGATATTTTTCCTCTTCCAAATATTGTCGATATATTAGACCAACTGGAGACGCAGTATATTTCACTACATTGTACCTTGCAGATGGTTACCATCAGATTTCTCTCAGCGAAGATGACAGATCAAAAACAGCGTTCAGTACCCAAATGGGACATTACCAATTTACGAGAATGCCTTTTGGATTGAAAGGGGCACCCGCCACATTTCCAAGAATTATGAACAATGTATTATCAGGACTGCATGGCTTAAAGTGTTTTGTGTACCTGGATGATGTCGTCGTATATGGATACAACCTTGCCGATCACAATAGAAAACTTACTAACGTGTTTCAATGTATGCAGAAATATAATTTAAAGCTTCAACCGACGAAATGCCATTTTTAACGAAAGGAAATTTGTTACTTGGGACACATAATCACAAATTATGGAATAAAACCAGATCCTTCAAAAATAAGCGCAATACAAGATTTTCCGGTTCCTAAAACACCAAAACAAGTAAAATCCTTTATTGGTCTTATTGGTTACTATCGTCGATTTATAAAAAAATTTACCGTACTTTCTCAACCTCTTAATGCACTCTTAAAGAAAGATACACCTTTTATTTGGAATGCCTTTTGCCAAAATAGTTTCGAAATATTAAAACAAAAAATTGTAACTCCTCCAATTTTGCAGTATCCAAATTTTACCAAACGATTTTACGTAACGACAGATGCAAGTAACTTTGCTCTAGAAGCTGTTCTTTCACAGAGGAAAAGCGATGATGACCTGCCCGTAGCTTATGCAAGCCGGGTCCTGAATAAGGCTGAGCGTAATTATTCAACTGTGGAAAAAGAACTGCTGGCAATTGTTTTTGCTGTCAAACGTTTCCGACCATACCTTTACGGAGTAAAATTTAGTATAATCACCGACCATAAACCATTACTGTGGTTAAATAAATCCAAAAACCTGTCATCTCGTCTTATGCGCTGGAGAATAGAGTTGGATGAATTCGATTACGAAGTAACATATAAAGCTGGGAAGTAGAATGTAAACGCGGATGCTTTAAGCAGAATTTCGTTAGATTCCGTCGGTCAAAGTAACGTCAACGTCATTACACGATCCAAGTCCAAAATGGATATTGCTCAAACCAATTTGAATCAGCCAACTCAAAATACAATAACTCCTGTACATGAAGCATCTAATCTCTTACAACCAAGTGAATCAACTCAACAAAATTCTAACATTGAAAACTCAATCATAAAGTTGCAAAATGAACTGGATATAGGAAGAATTATCGCAGACTTTCATGTATCGTCTCTAGGTGGGTATCAAGGCATTGAGCGAACGTATAAAAGAATAAAAGCATATTATTATTTTCCAAAAATGTGGAGCACAATTCGAAAATTTATATCCAAATGCGAATCATGTCAAAAAAATAAGGTTTCAAAAATAAACAAATGTCCTATGGTGATAACAACTACGTCAAAGCGCCTATTTGACAAAATATTTATAGATATCGTTGGACCTTTAAATCCTTCTTATAATAACAGTCGATATATTTTAACAATTCAGGATGATTTGTCAAAGTATTCCTTGGCTGTCCCAATAGAAAATCAAGTGTCTGAAACCATCGCGGAAGCATTTGTAGATAACTTTGTATATCGATTCGGCGTACCGCTTTGTATATTAACTGACCAAGGGACAAACTTTTTCAGTATTCTATTTAAAAATCTCTGCAAAATACTAAAAATAAAGAAACTCCAAACTACTGCCTACCACCCGCAGACTAATGTAATGGAGCGTTAGAAAGATCGCATCGACCTTTAGTGGAATATCTTCGTAATTATACAGATAAAAATTCAAACGAATGGGACAAATGGTTACCTTTTGCTTTGTTCACATACAACTCTACTCCCCATTCGTCTACAAATATTATGCCTTTTGAAATTATACATGGTTTCAAACCAAATATACCGACCAGTTTAAAGCATAGTACCAGAATTTTTTATAATCAGGAAGATTACATTCAAAACTTACGGACCAAACTTGCAAATTCCTATGAGATAGCTCACAATAATTTAATAAAACAAAAAGAAAGGTCAAAGTTATACTACGATCGAAGAGCGAATAATGTTCAATATCAAATAGGAGATAAGGTATTGTTAAGAAATGAACAGAGTAAGGGAAAATTCGACCCGATATGGAATGGACCCTTCGATGTATTAAAAACGCATTCAAATCAAAATACTAATATACGCATTGGTAGAGGCCATTAAATAAAAATTTAATTTTGTTATTTTTGATCAAACTGATATACATACTTTAACACGTTCACGACCGAGGTGCTCAGGCTAGGGGTAGCCATAGACCAGATGATAAATTTACACGAAATGAGCTATTTGAAGCCTAGTCGTAGAATAAATGTTTTATTTATCTGTTTTGTGGGGTTTGTGGCGTTATTAATAATTAGTGCACAATAATCGTCTAAAATTAGTTTTTCAATAAGTATTAAGAAAAATGAATTTGATAAAATGAAGTCTTTTAAGAATGAATAAGCATACAGATTTAAACGATTATTGTACAAAATTATATTAATTTGATTGTTATTAAAGGTTAAATCTTTTATTAATCAAACATAGCTATGTACAAAAAAAAAAATAAATAAATATAATTGTTTGGAATTCATAAAATTAAAATAAACAATATATAAAAAAAATTGTAAGTACTGTAACAAATTAGGTGTTGTCCTAGGGCTGAAAAATGTCAATCACGGTCTTATGCGTGCGATGTTTTCCAATACCAACACCAAACTGCTAACAGAAAATTTATTTTGGTATCCATTGAGAAGCTTTCAGGCGGTCTTCTTTGGCCGGCTCGAGCTCAGGGTTAGGGGTGGGATTTTTGAAAGCATCAATGAATCTAGTTAAACCGCCAAAGGAAACATAGAAAGTAAGGAAAAGGATGACAAGCTGAGGTTTACTTACCTCACGAGAACCACTTACCCGGACATCATCCCCTAATTATAACTGACTTTACCTCATTCTGGAAAAAAAAACGATATAACGGAAACGAACTGGAGAAAAATTAAATATGAAACACCAAAAAAAAATGAAAATTTGGAAAGAAAGAAAAAAATTGTATTGACAGAGATTAACAAGAATAGGTTTTTATTTAACTTTAAGTAAGAAGCAAAAAAAAAAATGTATTAAGTAATAAAAAGAAGAAATAAACGGTAATATCTAAACATCCACTTTAAGTAACTTATTTTCTATTGACGTCAGATATCAGCAATAATTCATTATTTCTAATAAAGAAAATCCCTTTACCAAAAAAAACAGTAACTAATAGAAATAAGAAATTATTACCAACAAAAAAACTAATCATAAACTAAGGTTATTATGAAAAAAAAAACTATGATTAAGCATATGAATATATATATATATAATAATAATAATATAAAAATTGAAAAAAAAAAAAAAAAAAAAAACTTAACTAAATAATGGTGTGATTTCCTTGAAACGGAACACTAATGCCACTTCCATATCATCTCGATTTGAATGACGTCACTTTGATAAATTTATGATAATCCAGTTATCTTAAACGAAGCATTATACGTGCTTTGGGATGTAATTTATTTTAATTCCCCATCTTTATAAATTTGTATGTTATTTTTTTTCCTTGGTGAATGAAGGGTGACCACTGTACGTCTTTACTTTTGTAAGCGTCACATACACTTTTAGTCTTTAGACGTTTTTATGTTATTCACTAATTTACTACCCATATGGGTATGGATTACTCTCGATCCAAAACCACAATAGCCGGGGAAAAAAAATCCGTTCACGTAATCGCCTTTTCAAGTAAGACCGGTTTTCAATTTATTTTCAACGCGGCTTAAATTGTATTTATTACGTTTTGAGTCACGCCACAATTTATTTTCCGTACTGCCTACGACCTTGAATAATTTTTAGACATACGGAATTATTTGTTTAATTCACAAACTGCCAACTCACACAATATCACTAATTTACTTAAACTAAGAACTAAACTTTACACTTAAAAACTATCAAACTTTCAAAAAAAAAAATGTGGATTCTTAGATATCACTCCACTCAATCCGTGATTCAATTTTATTTTTAATTTTTTTTTTTTAACTTCAAATAAAATTGTTTTAATTCGTCACGAATTTATTTATCATATATTTTTTTTTTTTTTTAAGTTGAGGTCTATCTTCCTCAAAAGTTTATTTGCCACTCCCATCAAAATCCAAATTCTTTTTTTTCTTCCCAAATCATATCCAAATCCCGTTAAAAAAAACAGAAATCATCATAATTTATAATAAGCAACCAGTTCGTCTACATCAATAATTGTTAACCCCTTCTGAACGATGCAATTTTTTTTTTTTTAATGTTTTGCATCGTTACAGTACACATAATATAAAAAAAAAAATATTGTTTATACATAAATTAAGATTATTTATTTTTGTGGGGAAGGTGTTGTATAGCCCTGCATTGGGGTTGAATTGTTGTATAGCCCTGCATTGGGTTTGAAGTAAACAGAAAAAGAAATATGTAAATAATAAACTTGTTAAATGTTACAAAAATCATTTAGTCAGTTCGGTTTCGTATCTTAAACCTAAAACATTGTAAATTAATAAATAAAATGTAATGAAATCAAAAACATAATAAAGAAATAAAAACTTTAAATAAAAATCATATAAATTAAATTATTATAATAAATAAATTGAATTATAAATAAAATAACATAGTAATGTAATATTACAAAAGTGATAGTTTCATTTTTCACCTCGAACATAACCACCTTAAGATTTGCCTATAACAACGGTATGCAAAAGTGATTATTTTGAAAGTGGTGCAAGTCCATCTAAAGTCGAAATTGATTTTAGCCGAATGTATTAGAGTATCTTTAGTAAAAACTCGCAATATGTAGTGCACTGACCAAAACAGAAATATAAAGATAGCGTTAACGTGGATGAAGATTATACAGTCCAGTAACAATGAAATCAATATAGTAGACCATAAATTTTCATTGTAAGGACATTCAACTACTTGGGCTGAAAAATTAAATTACTTGGACTTAAAAATATCCTGTAATGACACATAGGCTACCTACATATTTTTGGGTGAGTCTGCATCTGCACCATCCTATAAAACTATCCATTTTTGGGTCGATGAATTTAAACTTCATCGTACAGGAATTTTTGTTGATGAACCCAAAAGAGGTGACAACACCAGAAATTATTGAAAAAATTGCTTAAAGGGGGTATTCTGGTCTAGATCCATAAATGTTGGGAGCTTTGTCAAGCTCGATAAAAAAAACAAAAAATATTTTTACCATTTTCTTTTTTTCAACATATTGATACTTTGAGAATAAAATTTAAAAAAAAAATTAAAATTAAATAAGTTATAAGGTGGTAAATTTGGGGGTGAAAAAAGGGGTGAGATGGTTTACATGATTGCAACCCATCTGGTCATCTGAAACAAAATTTAAAAAAAGATTCGTAATTAGTAAGAATGTCGTTATAGCCCCTACTAGAGAGAAAACGGGGGGAAAAAATCGGATTAGGCTGTGTCTTCTACACGGCCGTAGGTACTTTCCGTGATAACGTTTATAAGCGGTGCGAGAAATGGCACGATGTAAGGCGTTGTTAAAATAAATGTATTTATTATTAACATCATGAAATGAAAGTACAGTGGTTGTTAGCAAACGATATAGAAGTACGATATGAAGCGCAGGGTATCAGCGGTGATGTGCCTGACGAATGTGAGATCCAGACAAGTGCCTCCCAAAGTCGTCAAGGCTAGTGTGTTCGAGACGCAGTATGGGTTCAAAGTGTCCTTGATCAAGCGCACGAATTCAGGTTTAGCGATGACATCGATGTTGAAATCGCCGCTGAGCACAGGTATATCGGAGTCTACACTAACATATCGCGGTACGTGCTGGCTCCGGGAGAATACCTCATCTGCCCCTATCAGATGAGGCATTCTCCCTTTACAGTGCTGTCTAGAATTGTAAATCGTCAATTCGTAGATCTAAATTTTAATTAAAACTTATGTGAAGATTAATTATTTTAATTTCCAATAAATTATCTGCCACAGATTCTATACGCACAAATTGACACCAGAATTTTCTGATCAGATGAGGCGTTCTCTCGCTACAGTGCTTTCAAGCATTTTTCATCGCTATTTTGTAGTTTGTAATTTTAATTAAAAATTATGTGGAGATTAATTATTTTAACCACAGCTTCTTTATGCACAAATTGAAGCTAGAATAGCTCCGATCAGATGAGGGGTTCCCTCGCTACAAGTGCTCTCAAGCATTGTAAATCGTTATTTTGTAGTTTGTAATTTTAATTAAAATTTAAGTGGAAATTAATTATGACGCCCGTCACGGAATTGACGTATTTACGAAATTTATTTTCTTAAAGCAATGTCTCTTGAGAAATATAAATGGAATGTTTTAAAAGCTGTAAAAATCAAACCAAGTTAAATAAAAATTTGTGAATTGCAAAAAAAATTAAAACAACCAATTATTAATATGTATTTTAATTTCAATTTTAATTAAATAGTGATAAACTTGATCAAACATTCCGCACGCCATATTGATTTAATGCTATAAAATAAAAATAAAAAAGTTCAAAAAAATGTTATTTTCATTATGTAAAATATTGTGTACATTTTTGAATTTATATGCCGTATTATAACCTATGCAATCCTAACAAAATGTATAGTCGCAAAGATCAGGCCGAGAAATGTTTAGGTTTATGAGTTATGGTACTTCAAAGTTTCCAAGTGACAGGAAACTAATTTGATTTAATACGTCATTTGAATCGTCAATATTTAAAAATTAATTATATCTAGTAAGCTTTTAATAATAGCACGCCATTCCCATTTCTGTGACATTTTAATGATTCTAATTTCAACGATATATTGATCGATGCATTATTTGTAAATTGCTTTATTAACGATCATATTTGACTGGTAGAAAGCAGTATGGTAGAATCAACAACTCCATTTCCAGAACGTTTTTAGCATCGTCTGGAGTACCTCAAGGTAGTCACCTGAATGACGTGATTGGTTGTCTGTCTAATACAGAAGTTCTTTTGTACGCGGACGATTTAAAAATCTATAAAACCATTAGGGGCATTTCTGATGCTTTATCATTTCAAATTGATATCAATAATTTCGTTGAATTGTGTAGTACAAGCTCCTTATGTCTTAACATTTCCAAATTCAAAACTATGACATTTAGAAGAGGTCGGAATGTTGTCTTAACCGATTATATGATAGACGGAGTACTGGTCGAACGAGTTTCTGTAATTCGGGACTTAGGTGTTCTTTACACACCTAATTTGTCTTTTAATTTTCATATTAACAGCGTCATTGTCATTGCAAAGGCTAACAGTACGTTAGGCTTTCTGAAAAGACAATGCCGGGAATTTAAAGATCCATACACAATGCGCACTTTATATATGGCATTTGTTAGATCCCATATCGAGTACGCTGCTGTTATTTGGTCGCCCTTTTATCATAACTATTCAGATAGGATCGAAAGCATTCAAAAGCGTTTTCTTAAATATGCGCTTTGTTCTTGCATGGACATTTTGCCACCTTCCAATGGGAGATGCCAGTTATTAGCTCTAGAATCGTTCAGTGCTCATAGGGACGCGGCGATTGCTATGTTTGCGCGTGACGTGATTCTGAGACACATTGACTTCTCTGAGCTTTTAAAGCTTTATTCGTTTTATGTACCGTCTCATAACATCTCTCATCACGCCTTGAGAAGACCTAATAGAAGTACAAATTGCAGTTACCTAATAGAAGTACAAATTACGGTAACGGAACTCGGTTGAAAATTTGTTCGATTTTGAAATTTCGAGGAATGTATTTTAGAGAAACATTCTTCATTATTTTAAATTTTGATTTTTGTTTTTTTTTCTTTTTATAATGACTTTTTTCTCCCAACGTCTTAAAAGCCTCTTGTTTTAATACTGTTTTTGGGTATTAAAGTTGGCCTTTTTCTTACTATTTTTAAAAATGTGTGTGTTGCTAGCTACACTTTTAATCCTTGGTGTAAAAGTAGGCACTTTTAATACTAGGAGAAAAAAATATAGTGAAGACCCAATAATATGTATAATAGGGCGGATTAAATTTTTAAGTGCTCTGGAGACTCCACTTTTCTGTAAATTCATTGTATTTGAAGCAAAAATGTCCACTACACCATATGGCTACGATGAATTTCGAGCCTGCATAATTTCATTTAAAGATTTTTTTTTATATAGAGTAAGTTTTTTAAAATGCCAGGCTTTTATCTGGAGAACGGTGCTGGATAGGAGAAAATTTCTTTTAATGAAATTTGTTAAGGGTCGAGGGGGACATCGGATGACGCCCTTCAATTCAACCTTGACTATGACCTTCAAGGTTATTTGAAGGTTAAATTGAATTTGTTAAACATAAATCCCTATTTTTGACCCCAGATTCATAAAAAACGCAAAATTTTACGTTCAGATAGGCATTTTAGGTTCTTCCTTTGGATGACTTTCAGGTGTTAGTTCAAGGACAAATTACTAAATAATTAGAAATGATCTGCAAATAATGAAATGGGGAATATACTAACACAATATTAACTTGGTCTTGGGCTTGTAAAAACCCGGTTTTTACCCGGGTAACCCGGTTTTTAGGATTTTTCAATCCTGAAAATCCGAGTTTTTACAAGCTTTAATTTTGAAAAGAATTTATTTTGAAATATCAATCCGGGTTTTAAGTAAAAAACTCGGGTTTTCGGATTCCTCACATTTGGAGAAACCTGGGTTTTTGAGACCGTTAAAAACCCGGTTACAAGCCCTACTTGGTACCTTTGGTTCTGGTGCCAACTAATTTAAATTAAGTCATTCCCCATTAAAATTCATTATTTGCTGATTATTTCATATTATTTAGTAGTTTGTCCTTGAACTATGATACCATCTGAAAGTTATTCAAAAGAAGAGAATAAACTTCCTATCTGAACGTAAAATTTTGTGCCCTTTACGAATCAGGGGTACGATTCTGGTTCGATGATATGATAATGAAAAACAAAAATATCATCGGATTTTTTATTTGCTTTTATCATTGTATTTTATCATAGTAGATTTCACCTTAATAAAAAGCGATTCTGGTTCGATGATAATTAAAAATTATATCATTATCATCCATGAAATACAAATAGCGATTCCGATTTGACGATGTATGATAAACTTATGTCAACATTGGTGAAAAAAATGAATATTTTTTCATTTTATTTTTGTCGCTTTATGGCCGATGATAAAAATTATTTTCTTCGCCTATTCGTGTTTTTAGTAGCGCGTGATTAGATTAATCGATTAACAAATATACAATTTATACTCCTACATTGAAAAAGTAAAAATAATTTTCTAAGAAAATAATACTTAATAGTTTTACTGATTTATTAAAAATTAAAAACAATAATTAATGGAAAGGAAGATTTAACTTTGAAATATTCTGGAAAATGGAGATTTTCATTCTAATTTTAAATCTAAATGTCCATTTTCCAGAATATTTGTAAAATAGATCTTAATTTTAAAGAAGATTGAACAGTTCTAAATAATTTTTGGGGTATTATTTCTTATCCGATATAACGACTATGATGAGAATACAACTTTCACAAAATATGCCATAGGAAATTTTACGAAAAAGCCATCATTACAGCAATATTATTTAGATTGCCATGCAAAATACGTACCACAACGTTATTATAGCGGTAGTTTTACGATTTTCACCATAGCAACGCGATAGTTTTACAATTTTCACCATAGCAACGCGATAATTTTACAAATTTTACCATAGCAACAAGAAAATCCTAACAATTATTTCTAAATTTGTAATTGACGACTAGTAAAGTTGAAAAAGCGCCTTAAGCGGACGATATTGAACTAACTAAACCATGTAAACAAAAATTTGCTATATGAAGTTATATGGAAATAGAGTCTATTTAATTTTAATTTTTATTTATTAAAATTGTCATGATTGGAAAATCTAATGAATCCATTATGTTACTTAAAGTGTGATTTTTATATATTTGATTAATTTGGATAGTTTTATCATTTCAAATAACAGAAATTTGTGCTAAAAATTGGAGAAATTTCATACTAATCTCATGTTACTAAAAACATAAATATAAAGTATTGAATTTTATCTTGTATTTATCATTCAAAACGTGGTAAATGTGGTATAATATACATAATTTCAAAAATATTTAGTGACTCAAACATATATTTATAGTGAACTTAACATTAATTTTCTGCAATTTTCTGTAGAGTTTTCTGGCATTTTTAATGATAAAACTGTTCCAAATTAATCAAATACATAAAAATCACACTTTAAGCAACATAATGGATTCATCAGATTTTCCAATCATGACAATTTTAATAAATAAAAATTAAAATGAAATAGACTCTATTTCCATAACTTCATACAGCAAATTTTTGTTTACATGGTTTAGTTAGTTCAATATTGTCCGCCAGATCACACCATACCAGTCGTCAATTGTATTTCAATTTTTTTTATTATGATTGAATTTTTTATACACACATCAAAGGAAAAGCCATGCAAACAAAAGATTGTCAAATAATTTGCATACAACATGACACAAATGGATGAATTGTAATTCAATCGCTGACGGGAAAGTTGTATTCTCTTACCAAATCCAACACGTGCTGCAATTAATGATCTATAATTTTTTACACGTTAAAACCGACGCGGTTTTAACTCGTAAAAAATTATCGATAATAATTGAGCACTAGTTGTATTACGAATGAAAATATAAATATTTCCGATTTGAAAACCAATATGAATATTTATGATTGTAAAGAGAGAAACTCTCTTGACAAAATGTTAATGTGCAGTGCGCATACACTCAAACCCATTTTTTTGGAAAACGAAACCAATTAACCAATATTTACTATCATCAAGAGAGGAAACTCTCTTTGAAGAATAATAATTTTATCATTTTTTATTATCATCGAACCAGAATCGCTTTTGATATGTTGATGATCAATATAAATTGTTTTCGGCTTTTTTATAGACAACATACTACATATTTGTAATGACATACTCATTATTTTCGATTTGGCAAATCAGAAAAATAATGGAGTCATACTCCTAATATATCTACCAGCAAAAGTAGAAAATATTCACCCCTCCCCCCTTTTCTTTCCCGCAGAGTCAATACAAAGTGTATCAACTCTCAAAAATGAGAAATCTCTTTGAGATTTTGTGTTTGGTAATTCGGTTTCGTACAGAAAAGTAAGGTCTACTCATCAGGTAGCTACGACCGAACTACAAAAATTGATGATCAAATAGAATAAAAAGATAAAAAGCAAATGCGAAAGCAAAATGACAAAAACAATTGATAAATTCGATGATATTTTTGTTTTTTCATTATCATATCATCAAACCGGAATCGCACCCCTGAGGTCCAAAAATAGGGCTTTTAATTTAAAACTATAAATTTGATCATCAAATGACCTTGAAGGTCGTAGTCAAGATCGAATTAAAGGTCAGCATCTGATGTCCCCTCGACCCTTAACAAATTTCATTAAAAGTAATTTTCTCCTAACCAGCACCGTTCTCGAGATAAAAGCCTGGCATTTTAAAAAACTCACTCTATATAAAAAAAAATCTTCAAATGAAATTATGCAGGCTCGAAATTCATCGTAGCCATATGGTGTAGTGGTCATTTATGCTTCAAATACAATGAATTTACAGAAAAGTGGAGTCTCCAGACTAAAAATTTTTTCTCCATACAATTTAATCCGCTGTAATGTATAATGTATATGAAATAAACAGCAAAAATCGCTTATATGCGCACTCATAAGTCTTACGTGATTTTGATGGCAGGTTTAACACAATTTCTTTTCCTGTTTGAACCACATCCGGTGGTAAATTTGATAAATCTTCTGAATCAAACATTTTGTTCGCAAGAAAGAAAATATTGAATTATAGCTTTGCAGTTTGACGCGTACACTGCCGTGCTAAACAAAAGTGACTTAACTGCAAAAATTGTATTTTGAGAAAATCGATGTTAAAGTTCGGTAATTTGTTTTGATTATAACATCAATAATAAGTATTTTTATTATAAGTGGGAGTTGTTATATTATCAATTAGACTAGATATAATTAGACTGCGATACAAAAAATTAAATAAATATGAATTTCTATAACAAAAAAGGAAAAATAGAGTTTTGTTTAAAACGATTATAGTAAACAGTCGACGCATACTAATTAAAAATGACTTAAACTCCGTTAAGTCACTTATACTACACAACGAAATAACAATTCTTTGCCGTATAAGAAGCATTTTCACCTTATCTAACATTTAAGGTGTTTATGTTTAGTTTCCTTTCGAAATAAATTTCAAGTAAACTGTAGAAACAAACCTTAAGTTTTAAGATTTAGAACTGAATAAAATTGTTAAAATAAAACAAAGAATAATTTTATTTTTATTTTTATTAAAATAGCACGATAGTTCTGTTTACTAAATATTATTAATTAATTCAAATTAAATAAAATAATATTTCAAATAAGAATTCAAATTAGGAATTCGAATTAAAACTTCTCACTTTCGTCAGTATTTTTAATGGGAAGGTTTTCCCAAAAAGCATGCCGATTCTTTGGAAGTAATGGCAGAATATCCTTGTTTATTTGATTGTAGTGCACAACCCTGATGCCAGTTTGGCCAGACTGGCCTTTTCTTGCGGGGAGTTGAAGGCCACTTTTTTTAATCGACGTCTTTAAAAATGATAACTCAATATACTCATCACCATCATATGCTGACGAATAAAATAAGTTACTGGAGTGTCTTCTAAATTTAACCTTAACCATATCTTTCAAGTATGGTCGAGGACTTATTTTTTTTTAATTTTGTTTGCGATGAGTGATCTATCCAAGAATATAAATCATGTTCTGTCATTACTTCAACGATGGTATTGCCTTTACTAGTGTTCTTCACTGCCTCGTTGAAATCGTTAAAGTCATATGTTTTCCTCTGCCTTTTTAAACTGAGTTCCACCTGATGATGAAAACTATCTGCCGACATATATGTATGCCCCGGTTCAAAATAATATAATTCAATTCCCTCAACGTCAATATTCGATGAATTTACAATGGTTACAAAAAATGAAAATAGTGACCAATTTTTATTTTGAGAAGCACAATTATCTAACCATAATTTTATAATTTTTACGTCACGATAGTGAAGAAAAAATTTGTAGAATGCAGAAATAATATCCCGAAGTAGGCTAGTTCTCTGGTGTATTTGCCCCCTTTTTTCAACGATCGGTATATTTTTATCACATTGCAAACGTTTTAATATACTATTATTATTTTTGTTATAACCTAGAGTCGCCAAAAAAAATGTTTGGCATACATTTTGTATTTCATCGTCATCATTATGTAATGAGTACTTTAAAGTAAACAGCCTTTTGTTTGAATGTACCGTCATATTTTTCAGGAAGTTTCTTTGTTGGCACAAGTTCATTGCCCAAAACATGTCGTTAGTTTTTTGTGTTAGATATTTTTGTAGTACACAACTTATGACAACTGGATACACACGGTGGCTTTAGTTGATGATTGTTCCTTTTCTTAGTTTGTAAATGCTGAACTCTTTCACTTTTTTTGAAACAAAATTTTTTTCTTCGTCGCTCATTTTCGGCTTTCGTTAAGGACGTATCGAGCTTATTTATGTCTAAAAATGTAACGAAAAGCAAGTTATATTTTAAAATTAAAAAGTTTTACATTTTTCAAGCATGGTACTCACCTTTTCTGTTATTTTCCGTTGATTCAACATCCAGGATTTCCAGTTCATATTCAGTGCTATCTTCGTCGTTAAATAACGGGGGACTATGATTTGTTGTGCCCTCATATTCTTGATTGTGAGAATCATTTTCAATCCATTCTTCATTTATATTTTCTATTTGTAAATGTAATGTTAACGGCGGACTATCATTGGTTGTGCCCTCAGAATCTTGATACACTTTATCACCTTTATTTTCACGCTTTATGGTTAATTTATTTTGATAATTTTTGCTACAACAACTTTCAGAACTTGAAACACATATTTCTTCGATATCATCTTCTAAAATTTCACTGTTGAGAAGCGAATAGCCAGTCTAGTGTATCCATTTTACGTAGGACATGTACACACTTTAAAATCACAAAACGTAATGAAAATTGAAACTTGTCTATGCGTAGAATAAGACAAAATGAGGGTTCCCCTATTAAATTCGTTGAATTCAAGGAAAACTAAAGATATGCAAAAGAAAAACGGGAAAAATATTATTCTACCACCAGCGAGTTTAAACGAACTCTTAAAATTTCGTATAATTAATTTATCAACTTAAGGCGATTCTTTCTAGAACAATGGCAACTTTCGGTAAGATAAGGCTTTTTTTGTAGTAGATAAGAAATTAAATTCGATTGACGTAAACAAGGGTCCGGGTTCGGATAACATATCGAATTATTTCATCTTTCAGTTAAGAGAACAATTGGCGGAACCTTTGGTATATATTTTTAACTTATCATTAAATTCTGGTATTTTCCCGTCTAGGTGGAAATCGGCACTTTTGGTGCCAATTTTCAAAAAAGGCGATAAAAGCTTCATCGAAAACTACAGGCCCATTTCTCTTTTAACAGCATTTAGTAAAATTTTTGAGAAACTTGTGTATAACTTAATATTTCATGAAGTAAAATCTAGCTTCACACTTCACAACATGGAAAGCAGACAAAATTCTTGGATTTATTTTCCGTAGAGGAAGAGATTTTCGTAATCCCGAAGTCCTAACCATATTATATAACAGTCTAGTAAGAAGTAAAATAGAGTACGCTTCGCAAATTTGGAACCCGTTCTACGAATTATATAGTGAGCAAGTTGAGCGAGTGCAAAGAAAATTTACGAAGTTCCTAATTTTTAAAACTATACCTTATGTAGGAAGTATCCCTTACATTACTAGGCTTAAGATATTTAGCATGGCAAGCTTACAGAATAGGAGATTAGTATTAGACGACTTATTGCTCTACAAGTTACTAAATTCCAAAATCGATACCGTCGCTCTAAGTGATGTGCATTTTTATATACCTGGTTATTTGCTCAGAAACAATCAACTATTCTTTCCTATACAATCGCGAACAAATTTAGGTTTTGCGAATCCACTATCTAGACTTCAGCGCAGCCACGATGAATTATTCTTTAATCTGGACTTGTTTTCCTTATCTTTAAACCAATATAGATCAGGTATCTTTAATTTGGTCAGTTAACTGTTTTTGGATTCATTATTTAAATATTTAAACATAAAGTATACTCTGTTTTAATTCAATTTTTTAATGTTTCCAATTGATTGATTTTGCAGTTGCTGGTGTTGCCTGTTAGTAAATATCATAATTTTATATCGTTATAATAGTTTATAAATTTTGGGAACATTTTTATTACATTTTGTATGATTATTGGTATTATTGTTATTTAGTTATTGCTACTGTTATAGTAGCATTGGATTATAATTATTATTATTTTTTTTTTTAAGTATGTATTGATGTTTGTAAATCTCAGTTTTGAGGGTACACGTAATTGGACTTTGTCTGTGTGTTGCCCCATTATGGAATAAATAAATAAATAAATAAAAATAAATAAATAAGATATGTTTGCTTCAAGCGACCGATAGATAAATTCAATTGAGTCAATTTGATGAAAGAAGAAAGAATAACAAGCTTGCCTTAAATGTGATTTCAACTAACACAAACTAAACAATTGAGACTTAAATAACATAAAATAAAACCGCCTTATATGCAAAGTAGATGAGGCGTTTATGATTCAAGTGGAGTAGTTAAGTCATTTTTGCTTAAACTATACTTCATTTTTCTGTTAGAGCGAATTATATTTTGCTTAATTAAAAGTTTCTGGATTGTTTTCAAATTATTTTTATTAATTATAATGATAAAGCTTTTAAACATCTATTAATTGACATCAATAACTGAATTCGGCCAAAAATGTAGTTAAGTCACTTATGTTTATCATGGCAGTACAATAGTCAAACCAAACTAAAGTCATGATCTCCTTAGTTTCACAAAATATTTCAACAAAATTAGTTTCAATTTTGAAGTTTTAATTACATGATTTGTACTTTCTCGTATAATTAGTAATATACAACCGACACAATATGAACTCTTCGTTGGAGAAAAAATAGTATGTGTTATTCGGATTAAAAGTGGCTTTGTTTGACTCGCAATATTTGCTTTTGCTCGGCTACGCTGCGCTTCGCCTTGCATGCAAATATAATTGCTCGTCAAACAAAGTATCACTTTTAATCCTAATGACACAATGTACTATTATTGTATTTTATGTTGACGTGCGTTGGTCAGTAGGTAACATTTTATACAGTTGATCTAAATAAATAAATAAAATCGTGTTTAAAGGTAATATTTCTGAGTAATAAATTCTCTTGATATAAAGTCGTATATAAATCTTATTATGGGACGCCATTAGGGTGGAGCAAGTTTTGCAGAAAGGCGCTTGGAGTCTAAAATGAAATGGTATCTGACGGGAAGAGGTGGGATTCGGTGACAAAAGATAACACTACCCTGCAAAATTTTGCCACTGGATTATGAATAGTTGTTAAATTGCTCTATCACGTCAGGTTTATGAGATATTCTAACCTAAAAGTGCAAAAAACACTGTTTTTTGACATATTTGAGGTTATCTAGCACCGCGATTTTTTTTTCTTCAAAAATCCATGTGTGGGATCTTATAGTATAAGTCTTCTTCTTTCAAATACCGTTGAGTTTGCTCAAATATGTTTTCTTTCGCCGAGATATCGCATTTTCGAATTTGTATGTTCGTGAATTTCTCGGTATACGGTCCCAGTTTTTTTTTTTTTTATCAATTTTTTTAATTGGGTGCAGAGCGGACTTATTAACGGTCCTAGCTCCTTGTAACTGTCAGAGCTTCTGCACCCAATGCGCGATCCTGCAAGTAAAGATTAATAGCTACCTTAAATTTATTCATTTTATATTCCTTCGGAAATTTGAAATGTATTAGCGAATTCCACTTTTTTGATGTTCGGTATATAAATTCGCGCTTGATTTCTTCAGTTCGAGGTTTCGGGAGCTTCACCGTAAACCTATGTGCATTGGTTGTTCCTCTTGTTACTCTTGTTGTTGTAACGAATGGTGGTATTTTCTCCGATAGTTCTGCAGAACATTTACCATGTAAGCATCTGTAGAAGACGCAGAGTTCTGCAACATCTCTGCGATGCTGTACTTCTGCGAGTTGTACTTTGCGTGAGCAATCGAGCAATTTTGTGTGAGATGGCACGTTAAAAACATGAAACAGAAGTATAAAGCAAAACAAACGAAATGTTCGGCTTATTAAATGTGTTTTTCATGGGGAGGTTTAAGAGATTATCACCATGATTGATCAATGATCGCTCTTGGAGCGATTAGTTATACAACAGGATAATAACACTACCTTTATGATATCCTACAAACAGTAGGTTATCCTACTTTGTGCCGTAGGTATAAAAGGTATGTAGTGTTATTATACCGTATACCGAGAAATTCACGAACATGCAAATTCGAAAATGCGATATCTCGGCGAAAGAAAAGATATTTGAGCAAACTCAACGGTATTTAAAAGAAGAAGACTTGTACTATAAGATCCCACACATGGATTTTTGAAGAAAAAAAAATCGCGGTGCTAGATAACCTCAAATATGCCAAAAAAGAGTGTTTCTTGCACATTTAGGTTAGAATATCTCATAAACTTAACATTATAGAGCAATTCTGAGCCTATATTCGGATTTAGCGTGAAAAATTACTTCGGAAACAACTATTCATTGTACAGGGGCACCAAATTTTTAAAATTTTAAAGGGTAGTGTAATTAACGTTAATTCTGATTTTGTATTATTTGTGTTTTATTATTTTGTATTCTCGAATGGTCCACAGTGATGCCAAGTGAAGAATCATGTCGGTCAATTCTGGTGTTCCTCACATAATATTGTGAAACGGCGAAAATTTTCAGAAAAGAAATTGTGAACATTGTGGATGCTCTCTATAGACGAAGTAATTTAAATTTAATGAAAATTTTCAACCGGATATAATTGTTAAAGGTCGAAGATAAAAACGTGTGTTATAGTTCTAAGTAATCTAACAAGGGAACCTTTTGAACTGTCAAATTCAGAAAAATATAAAAACAGTTCTAAGTTGTAGTACTCTGTGAGAAATTAACGCCATTAGATTATAAGGGTTGCATCTCTATGTTTTTAGGGGATGAAATTACCTTTTTCGCAAATTAATTCGGGTGGTTTTAACGCCTAAAAAGAGCTTGCATGCCGATAAAAAAAATTGTTTCGTTATTGTCTCACAGAGTACTACAACTTAGAATAGTTTTTATAATTTATTGAATTTGATAGTGCAAAAAGGTTCCCTTGTAAGATTATTTGTGAGTCTGTGATTTGGCGGCATGAAAGTAGATTTATATTGTCATGACCAATTGTGATATTGGGCTAAGAGATCTCCTCGAATATAATATAAAATAATAAAAATTATATACAACGGGTAATCAACATTTAAGATGACAGCATTAGACAATTAACGGTTTTTTCAATTTGTAATTTCTAAATTTTGGTTTCACTTAAACTGTGCAAATAAAGTTTTCTCAGTTGTGTGCGTAGTCCTACGTTAATAGGTCGTGTCTCGGATACAAGCTCGTCAGTTCTTTTCAGTTCGGAACTGGATTAATTCTCTTCCAAATTCCAGAATATTATTTTTTTTTATTTTTTTTTTTAGCTTTATTTGTGTAGTTTACATTTTCATAGATAATATTTCGAACTCCGAGTATTAGTATAGTTAACTTCGCTTCGGAATATAAATGTAACTAAGTTTGAATTTAATTTTGACTATTTGAGTCTGATAATGTACTTATTTAGAGATAACTTTAACTTAAGCAATCTTAATTCTAACTTAATACTAATACTTAAACTAATTATTTAAAATGAACTAAAATATTATTACAAATTGGCTTTAACACTGAAGGCGTTGCATAAGTATGTTTTCAACAAATTGTAATTTATTTTTTATATCTTGTGTGATATTGGTAAACTTGATTGTTTATCAAGTCAATTTTTGTGTTTGAGTGTAATCTAGTAGTACGATACCTTCTAGGAACATTTAAAATTAGTTTCAGAAACTTGTTTTGAATAATTTGAATTTTTTTTTGTGTGTATTTGTGGCATTCCACCATAACGGGCACCCATACAAAATTACACTCAAAATTATTGATTTGTAAACAAGAAGTTTATTATCTAGGGAAAGCTTACTTTTTTTATTTAAGATAGGATAGAGCATGAAGAATAATTTAGAAACTTTGCTTGTGACAAAGTTAATATGATTTTTAAATGTCACTTTTGGATCCAGGAGAACACCCAGGTACTTCACCTGTTTTTCCCAGTTTACTTGCTTGCCATTTATAGTTATGTTAGCTTGAGGTAATTTAGAAGGTTTCCTATTTAGCGAAAAGTAGATAGCCTGCGTCTTTTCAGCATTTAAACACAGTCCCCAAATTTGAAAGTAAGATCTTAATACTGTAATGTAGTTACTTAGCCTGTGAATTATGTCTTGGGAGAATATATCGGACGTGAAAATTGCAGAGTCGTCTGCAAATAAAGCAATCTCACAATTATCCATAAGTGGAATATCATTCAGGAAGACACAAAACAATGTTGGACTTATTATAGAACCCTGAGGAACACCTGCGCATGTATTCATCAATCCAGACTTAGAGTTTAGGATCTGAACATAAAATTTCCTATTTGAGAAATACGACTTCAGTAATTTAATGATCTAAATAGGGAAATTATATTTGAGTAGTTTATGTAGGAGCCCATTTATCCATACTGAATCAAAAGCTTTTTCTATCATCTTAATCATCCCTGTAGACTTGTTAACCTTTCTTTGATTTTTAACATGATTTATAATACGATGAACTTGGTGAATTGAAGAATGTCTGTGTCGAAAACCGAATTGCTGAGGAATCAAGATGTTGTTTGATTCTAAATGTTCAGTGAGTCGGTTTTTCATTACACATTCGAAAACTTTGCTTACAGAACTAAGCAGGCTAATAGGTCGATAACTTTTGATATTCGAGGGATCTTTATCTGGTTTAGCTATTGCTACAACTTTGGAGATCTTCCACTGACCAGGAAAATAATTAAGCCTGAAACAGTTACAAAATAATTTAGACAGAAATTGAAACCCAGATTCGGGAAGATGTTTCAAAACAATGTTTAAAATTGTGTCTAACCCTGGAGATTTGAACGGACGGCTGTAGCGTATGATGCTTTTAACCTCATCGACGGAAACCATGAAGTTAGTCGGGTTATGCTCATAATAATCATCAATATTTTGAAGACTTCTTTTTATGTCGTCGGATTCAATCACATTAGGAGACAGTTTAAAGTTATCTTGGAACATCTCAGCGAGGATCTCACATTTTTCTGGAGTCGAAATTATTTTGCTGTTGTCGCACGGGTGATTTAAAGGAGCAATAGATAAACATATTTTTTTTTTATGTACCGTATACATGCCATGGCATACAGCCAATAGGGTTTGGAACCTTTAACCAATTGACTCAGTTTGCTTTGCCATTTACTATTGATAATCTCATATATTTGTTTCCTGATAACATGGTTTAATAGATTAATTATGTTTTTTAAATAGGGATATCGTTTTCGGATCCACTGTCGCCGTCTAATGTTTCGAAGTCTTATCAATGACAATACTTCATCTGAAAGTATTAATTTATATCTGGAGGAAGACCATTTGATTGGAACTGTCAGGTGGATGGCATTATTGATCGAAGTATTAAAATAATCAATAGCATCATCAATTAGATTATAGTCAGTCATAGTTTCAGAGAAATTAAAAGCCTTGATTTGGTCATCAATTATTTGTTGGTACATAATCCAGTCTGCATGTAAATAGTCATATGACTTAGAAGAAGGACCAATATGTGAAGTGGTCATGTTGACCAAACATAAAACAGGCAAATGCTCAGAATTTAATTCATTTACTGTTTCGATTTTGTTAACCGGAATCAAACTGCTCGATATAAAAAGATCTAATGTACTGTTAGATCTATTATTCTGAAAATATGTGGGAGTATCTGGATAGTGTAAGACGCAATTATGGTTACTATTTAAAAAATCATATAAAATACGTCCCCCCTTATTTGATCTGCTACAGTTCCAAAAAGAATGTTTACAGTTAAAATCCCCTCCCAGGATGAAAGTTGAATTAATGTTGGTAAGTCCGCTAAGATCGTGCCTAAAATTTGCATGGCTAGAGCACGGTGTATAGCAGCAAGTAACCTTTAATGTACCGGTTGGTAGATATAACAGTAAAGATAGATTTTCAATGCTTTGTAGGACTATGTTAGGAAGAACCGAATGCTTAATGTTATTTTTAATCGCTACAGCAACTCCACCACTGGCTTGATCAGTTCGATCATTCCGGTATACCTGATAGTTTGGTAAGTGGAAAACAGTGGTAGGTTTAAGATGTGTTTCTGTAATTAGGAAAACGTCAATATTAAATTTGTTAAGAAAATAAATTACCTCATGCTTTTTTTTTATTCACGCTATGAGCGTTCCAAGTGCAGAGTATTAGATTATTATGTACAGACATATTTAATGGCTGTAGCTAAAATAATCTGAACCTGTTCTGCGGGGCTACTACATGTCCTGAGTCCATCCATGACATTATTAAGAATTAAAAGTAATTCCGTTGAAGTATATAATTTTGTACTATACAGTTGATCAGCTTGTCGTGGGTTGGTACATGATGTGTTATTCTGGAGAATATCTGCAAATGATGGACGTCCAGTTTGCTCTGTCGGTGTTATTGTTGGTTCATCATTACGGCTGATATTTACCAGATTAGGAAAATTGTTTGCTGACCAATTAAAATTATTTGTAAATGATTTGGAATTTTTTTGATTAATTTCATCTCTGATACGAAGAAACTCGGACCTTTTTGGGCAAACCATTGAATTGGCAGAGTGATTTCCATTACAGTTTGCACACCGAAATTCAGTAACGGAATCCTTAATTGTGCATTCTTGTCCTTCAATATGGGAAAGGCTGCAATATTTACACTTCGATTTCATATGGCAATTGCTCGTGGTGTGTCCATACATAGAACAGTTTATACATTGTGTCAGACGTTCAGGTCTTTTATGAGGTATATCCCAAGTACATGCGATATTTCCGATAATGCGAATATTTTTTAGATGGTTGAAAGTAACAGAATTTGGAAAAGAAGCAAAATAGACAGCACTATCATTTGCTCTGCTGTTTTTAGGTAACACTTTTGTAATTCTTGATGGCTTGAGTCCAGCTTCTTTCATATAGTTTTCAACTTCATCAATTTCTAATGAAGGTAAGCCAAAGATAACGTATCTAGAAGTCTTGTTTTCATCTAGCGTATATGAAAAAAATTCTGCATTTGCTTTTTTTAACTCATCCGTAAATTGTATATAATGTGCAGAAACATAAACAGACACTTTAAGCCCAAAGGATGTCAATTTCATTTGAAATTTCACGATTTTTAATTGTTTTATTATTTGTCTAACAGTGTTAGAATCCAGTTTTGTTACAATCGGAGGTAATTTGGGTTTTTTTTTTTATTACTATATGACGTGTCATTGTTTTCAACTAGAGTTGGATTGTTAACTGACCCATGCAATAAACCATCAAATTGATTGTTTGTTGTTATAGGATATGATAACGGATATGATCCAATCCCGTTATTTGATTTCTGATTCGTACCCATAGCTGGTTTAAGTTTTATATCTAGAAGTTTTGGATCACCATGAAATACATCATTACATGATGGTCTTTCGCATAAGTTCAAAACTTAAACACTTCACAATTGTTTATTAATGATTGTTATTCACAAAATTACAAAAAGTTTATTGTAGAATAAATTTTTATCAATGAACACACTTTGAAAGTTTTTTTTTTTTATATATAATTAATTTTGTATTACACAATACTTCAAAAAAAAATTTTTATTTGAATATTTTTGTTTTTACGTCTGTACTCAACGAGAAACGACGTGCGAATCCAGAATATTAGCTTCAAATTAATTAATTTAGGCAAATTTCAACAGAACTATGGAATAGGAATAACATAAATCTTAAAATCCTTTTGATTAATTTGGAAAATTTGAATTTCTCTAAAAACCTAAATTGAACCAATGAATTTGGGTTGCTAAATATTTACTTATAGGATTTCATCTTAAATTTAGCGAAAATTATGTATTAGGAAAGTTATACGGTTGTTTCGATTTTTTCTGAAAATGGTTTTATTGTAATTTTGAACGAGAGGAGTAATCTCAATTATGTAACCTTTTTTTCCTCAGTGCTAATTATTTGGAAGCTAATACATTTATTTTTAATGACCCAATTTCAAAGAAATTGAAATATTCAGTTACTCACTCATGATGCTCGGATCAGTTAGTTTAGCTTTAAGAATACGTGATGTTGCTAGAATTAGATGTTAACAAAAATATTAAATACAAATTACAACGCAAATAGAGTAGAATGTATCTATGTATGCAAAGTTTAGGCAGAATGTAGAAATTGTGGAAAAGAGGATTTTGTCGAAAACGAATAAATTCGACAAAGCACCACTCGTAATTTAATTACTTAGAATTTTTGCAAATTATTAAATGTACTTTTAAAACACATCTTTTATATATGTGTGTGTGTGTGAGAGTCAAACATTGGGTTTCGTTTTACGAATTCGGCTAAAAAAGACTGTTGAATCTCAATAGAGTTGGAAAAGAGTTAAAACAATGCACAGCAATATTTTATTGGCATTGTACTTAACACAATAATTATTTTGTAATGTTTAAGTGAAAATATTTTACTAAACGCATAACACAAACAAAGCAAAGCACAACAAAGAGCTTTACGAATGCTCATTATATAAATCATAGATTATATGTACATACATAAATAATCAAAATTTTTTCCTATACACAGTATACAAAAGGAAATCTCGCTTCCATTCGTTTTTTTTTATCATAATGTTTGGTACATATTTTCCTCTTTTCACCTTCAAGCATAAATCATTAACAAGAAAAAAGAAAAACAACGAACAACCTCTTCTTAAAACCAAAAAGTTTTTCAGTTTTTTTAATTTTTGATGCTGTGTAAAATAACTTTCATATTTCTTTGATAAAACGGAAAGTTCAGTTTTGTACGTTTTACCAGGTTTATGTAGAATTATTTTCCAAAAATCTTAAAATATTTAGTTAATTGAATTTATATTTATAGTTTTGTTGCTATGTTAGCACATGGATAAGATACAAATAAACAAGGTTATGAGTATATATATGTATATGTATTTACACATACCTTCTTGTTCTTTAAGTTTCTCGCCATAAAAACACAACGATCCCTAGGAAAAATCTTTAAAAATTTAATGTACGAGTAATAATATAACATTAAAACTAAGCTTCTGCTCCTTGCTTATTTAATTTTTATTTTTTGTTTGTATTTCTGAGTTGTTTGTTGTTTTTTTATACAATGTAGTTATTTATGCTGGCTTTTTATTTAAAAACTAACAACTAAATAATATTAAAAAATAAACAGAATACAAAACAGGCAAGAAGAAAATTAAAGTTTCCTTATTTAATTTTAAAATTAAAGTACAAAAATGAACGAGAAGCATAACAAAGAGTCAACTATACGAGTGCAAAACAAAAACAAGGAAAAAGTTGCGTTACTATTACGCTTACAAAAATGAAAATAATAATGACCAAAGAAATAAGAGTTTCTGTTCTACAAAGATAAGGTAAGAGGTAAAATTAAAGCAGAATAAATAATATTGTGATGTGGACAGGACATATCCATGAAATTACTTTCGTAATTTTCACGATTTATTGTCAACGTGAAAAGTTTCCACGCTAAATTTCACTTATGGCATAATATAGATGTTAAATCAATACTTTCGATTCTCAATTTCATAAAACAATAATGTATGGATGGAGCCTTAGGTTTTCGGTCTGTTGCTGCATCATTAGGCTGTAATTTTTTCAACATTATATTTATTACGTATTATGAATAATTAATTGTCTTGTTTCTTGTTACTTGATTGATTGATTAATTGATTTTGAGTGTACGGCCAAGCATTAAGCAAGATCTCCCGGTAATTGAATATGACGCCGGGCCCACCCGTACACCTTTTTTACATTAACTTGGAAGTATTGGATAGGATGGTTAGAATAGGATTGTGGTTAACCCGGTTACAGACACCTTGGCGGTCAATAGTAAACAGTTTAATTCATGCTTAGGACGATACATTTTTTTTATAAATTTCCTTTGGTACTACTTTTTTTTATAAATTAGATCTAATTTATAAATTATAAATTAGAACTGAATGCTCAGATTTTTACAATTTTATTTTTCAGTTAAAATACATAGTATAAAATACATAGGAAATTATTATTTAATATTCACGTTAATACATATAGAATTCAAATTTGTATTTTTATTATCTTAAAGTACATAACATTTTCATTGTCTAATATAATTCTGAATATAATATTCTTGGGATACACACCGTACTAACTCCATAATGATCGGTGCGTTAACAGTTACTAATTACCCCTTATAAATTTCCCACCACCTTATTTCCTCTGGCCGCTTTTAATGTTTATTCAATTAATCGCATTCTGAAACCCCTTCCTCCAATGTCTGAAGCAAATCACTTTATTATCTTTCTATTTATGGGTTTTTTAGTAATATAATTATATGATAAATCCTTAGCACAAGACAATACAAATTTTAAACTACATGTCCGCTGGATGCTCGGAGTTTCTGGAAGCTGGGCGAGGTTTCTCTGGTATTTCTGAAAATCCTAATCGCAATTAATTAATTATCTTTACCTGTTACATTTAAATTAAACTAAAGAATTATTTGAACTCTGAAACCACCCTATAGCTAGGAGACGACCTAACAAATAAATATAATTTGTATCAGCTACTTATTCTGGTCACTATGGTAATACCTGCATAACTCAAAAAAGTGCCACTTAACAGTGAAAATTGCTAAGTATAAGTACTTAGTTAGATTCATCATCATGGTCATTAATACCTCTAAAAATGTAAATCAAATTAACCGGTTATTCGTTATTTCTAAGAAAGTTATCATCATTAATTCAAATTTAAAAAAAAAATTCCTTATGACGATAAATTTAAATTTTAATTCCCATTAATACATATGAGAAAAAATTAGCACGGGGAAGGTAAGTTTGGCCGCTTTTCAAAATCCCGCTTTTCAAAATCTTGGTTTTGAAATTTGAAAGACGTATTTTTTTCAATTCGAGCCGTGCTTTCTGGTGAAGGAAAATTTTATAAAGTAAAATCAAAATCGAGATTTTCTGAAAAGCGGGATTTTTATTTTTGCAGAATCGGGATTTTGAAAAGCGGATTTTGAAAAGCGGGATTTAAAAAAACGGAATTTTTTCTTGGGCGGGATTTTGATAAAGCGGGGTTTTGAAATGTGGGATATCGTTACGACTCCAATGAGCACAACAAAACCCTTCAATTAATTAAACCTTCATTGGATGCCTGAACTCTCTGCACTCCAAAACTCCAAATAAGACTGAAATTCGATACATATTTAAAATTTTTAATATTAATAATATTTTAAAACAAAATTCTAAAATCCTAATCTATATAAAATCTTCTTAAAGAACGCTGAAACTTATGAGTGTGAAGTTTATGCTAAAAAAAAATAACCAAAAATTACACTGTTAAATTTAGAATTTTGAATAATTTTGATGGTTTTATAAATTATTGTATCACCGATCACAGAGATGTCCACAATGTCTCACCTATATTTTTGAATAAGTTATCCATGTGCCAATATACGTGGCCAACTTGATCCAATTGTGACGAGCTTTTCTATACTTCACAGAATTTAGAATTTTGAATAATTTTGATGGTTTTATAAATTATTGTATCTTCGATCACAGAGATGTCCACAATGTCTCATCTATAAGCTCGTCACAATTGGATCAGGTTGGCCACGTATATTGGCACATGGACAAGTTATCCGAAAATATAGGTGCGACATTGTGGACATCTCTGTGATCGGAGATACAATAATTTATAAAACCATCAAAATTATTCAAAATTCTAAATTTAACAGTGTAATTTTTTGTTATTTTTTTTAGCATAAACTTCACACTCATTGAAACTTTATAAAATTTCCATTTCTAAATCTATAACTAATTAATAGCCAGATTCCAGAAAATACCTTTAAAATCAGAATTAAAGCAATCCACTGTCACTCTATTCTGCTTAAAATCCCACTGCAAAAAAGTTCAAATTAAATCTTGGACATAATAGACAGCTTAAAGACGTTCTTAATAAACAAATCCTGAGTATAAATCAATAACTCTGTGGAATAAAAAAAAACAGAATATCTGCAAAAAAACAATTTTTCAGTTTTTGCTGCTATTCGTTCCAGAATCGTATATTATAATTAATTTGCCAAAATGTTCTTTTTTTTCGAAACAATATATATTTATTCAAAAAGAGCCCATATTTTAGATGTTTTTTTTTGTTTTAATTAATACGCTTTATGCGTAATTGACAATCAAATTCAATATAATTAAAAAGTTTAACATTATGCAATGAGTACAATCAGAGCCTCATCAATTCATCATTATGACATATTTTTTAGAAGATTTTATAGTGGCATAACTTTTCACTGATTTCCATAGGAATCCATAGTAAAAATGGTGATTTTTAGCTTCAAGTTTTTCATTGAAAAAACGAAAAATGTTACAAAATGTTTATACAAAAGTGTTCTACATATCTTTAGCAGAAATATACGTGAAGGTTATATTGCTATTAAGTAAATATTAATTGCAGAAATATTAAAATTAAATTATTTCTAAAATATATTTTTCGAACTTTCATTTTGAAAAATACATCAAAGTTGGCTCTGACGAATTAAAATAATACTTGCTAAATTTATCTTTAGTTTTACTAGTGCACGTTAGAGGTCTATAATTGTTAGCAGAGAAACACGAAAAAAAATTATTTAATCACACAATTATGACAGGTTCTTAATATTTTGTAAATTTGATTTGCTTTTCCTGCAATTTTTTAACTTGAAATTTCCCCAGGTGGCAACTTTTTGTACGATTTTTCAAAATGTTTACTGCAATCACTGCCATCTATGAAATGTATATTGACTTAATGCACACGAATTGTAGTAAGCGTTTCTTTTTAATTTGACCAGAATGCTGTTGTTTTGAACTTTGTTTTATATTTTGGTTTAAATAAATCAATTATTACAAGAAAATGAAAACGATTTACTTAAACGAGATTTATGTATATATGTTGAAATTCAAAGATTTATGAAAATATTTCAGAAATCATAATTAAGAATTTGCAACGTTTTCATTTACAAATTTGTCTTAGGAAAAAAGTGATTTCCCATATGTTTTATGTGTTTTACTATGGAAATTTTGGTTTTTTCCTCGTTTCTAATTCCCTTATAAAGGCTTCGTTTTTTAGATTATGGCTTGTATAATCAAGGTTGCTTTGGTACAATAACTCAAAATATTTAAAAAAAAACTAAACTCAAACTTTAAATGCGTTTTCTCAACATGTTGATTTTTGCAGATATCCTACTTTTGTCAACTCCACAGAAACATAGCACAATACCATCGAATTTTCGACCGGAACTTCAGTACAAATCCTAAAAAGCTTAAGGAAAAATTCAAAGACTTATTTGAACTTGAGAAACGCTGTGTGCTTGTATTTGATGAAATAAGTATCAAAACAGAATTGGAGTATAGTTCTAAAGAAGACATTGTGTACGGTTTTAGTGACCTAGGTAAATTAGGTCGAGAAAGATCATTTTCAGAGTATGCTTTACTATTTATTTTGAGAGGGCTAAATAAACCTTGGAAACAAGTAAGTTTTTATTTTTTATAACGATACACGTTTTTATAAATTTTTTTGTTATCGAGCGCTGCCATAATAATACCCAATTACCTATATTCAATAGGTAATTGGGTATTATTGTAGCAGCGTTCGAGGAATTCAAATATCAGAGATATTAAAATCGACGCTTGCTATTTTAATTCACAATTGAATAGACGTACACGCCGTAATTTGCGATCAAGGATCACCAAATAGGACAGCTTACACAGCTAGGCGTAAATGTGTCTGAGCCGTATGTTGCAATTATGAATAGAAAAATATTCTGTTTATACGACGTTGTACACCTATTTAAGTGTTTTCAAAACTTTTTAATAGTAATAATATTTATACATAAACTGACTGAGGCTTAATTAAGCCTGATTCATTTCAAAACATGAGGATGAAATTGGCAACACAAGTTTTCAGTCATCATATATCAACAGCTATATATGCTGCAGCACACACATAGTTACGCTGTAATAGCGTAAGCGAAAAACCAATAGCCCTTAGCACCGCAAATTTGCAAATTTTTTTTTTCGATTAAATAAATTATTTGACAATTTAACCAGCAAAACAAAATATTCATCAAATCTAAATAACATTGCTTTATCTGAGGAAACAGAAGACATTTTGGAAAATTTAAAAGAATCGATTCAGTGGTTATCTACGTGAAAGGAAACAAACGGCGCAGGTGAATACTGTTTCTCTGGTATGCAACAGAGTATTAATGGAATTTTGCAGCTTTGGGATGTAATTAAAACTACTATATTTTAACGGCTAATTTAAATTCCAATTACTTAAACAACACTATTTCGGTAATTAGGACTAATAGAGAATCTTACGAACGAAATCTATCAGCCCTTCGCCTGCATAAAATTTTAAAAGAAGTGTGTTTTTATCACATGATGACCAGCGACACTACTTCTTACAATCAGTCTGATGCACGCATGTTGCTAAATATGGAAGACATTTCTAGTAAGATATAAATATGACTTTATTTGCATTCACTTCTAGTTTTCCAAAACTATTTGTGCGTTTTGTATCAATACAAATTTATGATTATTTAATTTTCCTTATTTTAAGGTTTGACAAACGCCAGTAGTCTTGACTTTTTAAACTACAGATGAAGTTGCGGATACAATTCCTTTACAATTTATTCCTTTAGACGTAAACAATTCTGGTAATTTAATATTCGTTTTCACTTTTATAAATAGTAAACGTGAAGAAGCATATAAATATGTATTATTTATATGTACATACGTTTATTCACTTTTAATATATATAATCTCTTTAAAAAAAATGTTTAGTTTGTATTTATTTAATTCTAACTACAGGTATTGTACCTCTTCAACTCGGACAGCTGGATGAGAATCACGAGGGAACCAATTATTGCGAGTATGACGTCTCTGATCTTGAAGAAGAAAAAGAATTAAGTTCGGACCAAACAATATGTCAATGGCCTATTTTAGCCGATATATTGCACACGCTAGTCTAAAGAAATTAAATATCCACGTTGCGAAAGTTTTATGAATTGCGAAAATGCTAATACATCCGCAGCTTACAATTTATTAATAGACTCACTTAATTTGGAAGTAATATCAATACTGGTTTAAAAGTTCCTACTCCGAAATTTATAATTGTAACAAAAATAATAGTTAAAAAGAATTATTAAAAAATTTATTTGGAAGGAGTAAATCAATTAAAATTCATGTACGGATGCAACATATTCTTAAAGTATGATTCTAAAGCTAATAATTCTAAAAAAAATTGAAAAAATTTGATATCATCAATTATTTATAAATAGAAGTGATAATTAATACGAATATTGACTTGAAATAAATCTGAATAATTAATAATTAAGTTTGTTATAATTTTTCGTGTTTGTTTTATTAACGTTTCTGCAAACTTGAAAATTTCAGATCATTCATATAAAATATTAAATAATTAGTATCAACTGAGATTGTAAAGGCCTGAAGTTGTGATTCATTATATTCCAAACTTAAGAATTTAAATCAAATTTAATTTCAAAATTATTTCGAATTGATTTTATTATACGATAAAATAATTAGTAGAAAATAATTACTTTAAAAACTAAAAATATAAATTAACTATTTTTCCTAAGAAATTTTCGTGATGATATGGACAGCTGAAACGAAAAATCACCTTAAACAAATTTTCTACTTTACGTAACCACACAAATCGTATACATATTTTATTAAATTTAGGTTTGTTTAGGTTTTTGTTTAGGTCAATAAACTTTTTCCAATATAATTAAATTGAGGAACGAAATCAAAAACAAAACAACGAAACCCGAAAGATACACCCATTTACACCAATATTAATACAAATATTATAAGGAAAAAACTATTTTGCAGTTTCTAAGCTGCTAGATGGCCTAAACCAGTTTCAAACAATTTTGTCTCTATTTATAAGAGACCGTGGAGACGTTACTCGATCGTAGCGGCGAAAATCTCGGTAGAATTATCTTAATATATTCAATCAACGATTAAATCTAAAGATGGCACTAGTATTTTTTTTTTAAATTATTTTTTTTAGTATCGAAATAAAAATGTAAATATAAACAAAAACACGAATAAAACAGCCAACTAGACATGAATTATAACAAAAAAAAAAATTATTTTTTAATTATGTACCAAAAATTAAAAATTGTTAAAGCTAACATCTTTATAAATTATAAGTAATCCCGTACTCAGTTTTACGTATCAAATAATACTGCATTATCGATAAATCTGCCTATATCATTGGCCGCAAGTTTACTATGGAAAAGTATAGTTTTGTCCCTTATGGATTATTATAATTTATTTGCAATAAACTAATATAGACAATAAACTGTAAGTGAAAAAAGCGATTAGAGAAAGCCGAATTGAAACGGCATGAACAAATAAATTGTGTTTTAATAAATAATTTTTTATGATTTACAATAGCCGCATTTCTTGACGCATAATGATCCGGATCAGATCAAAGTTTACATTAAGCGTATTTCCTTGTGCAAATTTACAACATCAATTGCATAGGATAAACCCCCGCAAGAATAACATTAACCCAAAAAAATATTGGGTTAAATTAAACCTAATTCTAATTTTTGGTTATGATATCTACCACCAGGTCATAATACATATTAAATTTATATTTATTTCGAACAGTTGGCTTTTGTCAATTAAATCAAATTGGCTATTTTCTTGGAAAACAAATAAACCCAAAATAATTTCGGTCAACAAAATACGCTTAATATTAAGCGTATTTTGTTGACCAAATTTAATTCGAATTATTTTGGGTTTATTATTTTCTAAGAAAAAAGCCAATTTGATTTAATTGGCAAAAGCCCACGTTTCGAAATAAAATATAAATTTAATATGTAATATGACCTGGTGGCAGGTATCATAACCAAAAATTAGAATTAGGTTTAATTTAACCCAATATTTTTTTTTTTTGGTTAATGTTATTTTTGTGGGATTTATCTTATGCAATGGTTGTTGTAAATTTTTCAAGGAAATTCCATTACTGAGTATTTTACAAATTTGTGTTATTGGATCAAAATTTTGATCCGCGTAGTCGATTTTATTACTTGTCGTTTCATGAAACATTAGCTGATCCCGATTAGATCAAACGTCGAGAAATGCGGCTGTTATTGAAGTTTATTTTTCGGCGGTTGAGTTGCGAAGAGAAACCCATACCAAAGCAACTCGTATAAAACATACACGGCCCGATTGTATGAACGCGGATAGAAGATTAATCGGCGGATTAATCGTCGCTTGGATTGTATGAACGACGATAAATACGAAAATTAATCCAAGGATTCTTTTCTATCCACTGTTTTTATCTTCTCTTTTTGTTGTCTAAAACAGCGGATAGAAAATGTTGTTTATTTTTTTTGACATAATTTTAATTTTATTTGTTTGGTTCGGCTCCGCCGCGCCGAAATCCATTTTGATTGTTGTTGCGTTTATTGAAAAAAAAATCGGAATGGAATCGAAAAAACGTGAAATTTGTAGAAAAACATAAAAAAATACTTTTGTGTACAATAAGTACACACATAAGAATGTAAATAAACAATAAATTAAATTTGAAACGTCAAAAAAGTGTTGACACTCCAAAATAAACTGCAATAAAAACTGCAATAAATAGAGGATGGAATTTTTTTTATCCGTGTTTATACAATCGACGAAAAAAAAAATCGTCGGTTGAAGATTAATCTGTATCGCCGGATTTTTTTTAATCTATCCATGTTCATACAATCGGGCCTATAGTACATACATTTTCTGATAGGCGGATACTTCGTAAAACATTCATGGTTTAAAATTATATTATAGGTTTTCATCTTGGTAGCTGTCAAAATCTTTATTGACGATTGGAGCGTCTCGGATTCCATCTAGTGGATTTTCCTTTAACTGGGCCAACGCAGTTTTTCCACATTTCTAATTCATGATGTAGGTTGCGGCCGAATAGTCTGGTAAATCGTTTAGTACAGTAAATTGAAAATTTAGTACATATTTACCTCCAGTAGTAGCCTTGTCTTGACGGCAAAATTAATTATAGTTCTAAAAATTAATTTTATGATCTTAATTTGGAGTTATCGTCTTGACGGTAAAAGTAAACTACTACCCTGCCTCCTTTCGTCAAATTCGCAAACTAGTTATTTTGTTATTGTTATTAGACGTCAAATTTTGAAATAGGCGGCAATGAATGTTATTTACTTTTAGCACTGAAGCGAATTTGTAAAGCTTTTTAATTTGTATTTGAAAAAAAAAAATTAACAATCCAAAAAATCAAGAAAAGAAGAAACCGAAGAGTTTTATTTATTTCTAATCAGTGAATGTTTGAGCCTGCAAAATAAAATAAACGCGCACATACACAAAACATACAGAAAACATTCATTTTTTAAATTTTTTGACAAATTGATCGAAGCCATCCACCCGAATTTTCCGAGAAGTAGAAGTATGTTCCAATTAATTATGGGTATTTAGGATAATTAATTATAGTACTAAAATTTACTAAAAATGGTTAAATTATGTTCGTATTTTACATTAGCTGTATAATACTACACTACTAAATCAAATTATGCTCTAATTAATTATTCCGTCAAGACAAGGCTAGTATCCGAATTCTTTGGTAAATAAATTTGTGAAAAGCGCTCGAAGGGTATATGTAATATATTGGTTTGAAGGGTTAATTTCACTGGTATATTGGTAAACGGAAAAAAATTTTGTTATCATATAAGTTGTGTCTTTGATGTCATGTCAAAAAATGGAAAATAATAATAATGTACTTTGTGAAATACCGTTTCAACACAAAAGAGATATGGCAATATTAATAAAAATGTGTGGAGAAATTGCCAAATTGGCAAAAAAGTATTTGGAAATACTATAAGAAATTCTGAACAACTTTTGCGAATCATGAGAGGTAAGCTTCTTGTACTTTTAATATTAAATCTAGATACTGCTTAAGCGATCAACCACCAATAATAGCAAATACATCCCTGAAAAGACGCATGGTTGGGACACTGAGGTGGAAATAATTGTATTCTTGTTCTGGTTAGCTTGTGGAACTAGCTATCGTGTTGTTTCAAAGGCCATGATTATGCCAAAATCGATCGTAAGCGACGTTATACACAAATATTTAAAAATATTTGAGGAGCTGTCATCAAAGTAGTTCAAAGGCCACCTCCAGTTTCGGCATTGGATGATGTTGGTAGAAAATTTGGCAATAAGGCAAGTATTAAAAAACAGTAAAGATGCATGGTTTATATCGTGTTAATTATATAATTCTGTTTTATTATTATAAATATTTATTTATTTAAGGCGTTCCCATGTTTTCAACAAAGCGGTTGGTGCAATTGACGAGTGCCACATAAAAGTTAAATGTCCTCCTAATCAGAAGGAACAATACATCAATCGCAAGATTGATTATTCTATACAATTACAGGCGGTATGCGATTCTGAGTTCAGAATTTTAAATATGTGTGTTGGATTTCCAGGGTCTGAGCATGACCAACGAGTGTTGACCAACAGCATCCTTTACAGAAAAGCAAAATTTCCGGCGGAGTACTACTTTTGTTGGGTGACGGCAATTGTGAGATTATAATATAATATAAGGGTATAAATTTGTATGAAAAGGAAACACGGTTCAACGAAGCTTATTCGAAACCTCGTATGACGATTGAACTGGTTTTCGAGATGATGAAAACCAGATGGCGAACAATTTTTTTTAAAAACCCTGAAGTTAAAAATTAAAAGTTGTATCCAGGTGGTTTGCGCATGTTGCGCGTCATGCATAATATTTGTGTATCATCTGATGACGTGATGGAGTTTGGGAATATTGAAATTAATGAATATCAACCAAACATCAGGGGTTACGCAGATTGTATCGAATTCCGAGATAGGTTTAAGTTCCAATATGTAAAAATAAAAAACAAAATACACACAATTTACAGTTCAAACGGATAATTCATTTTGCCAAAAATATCTCTGCTCATCTGTTTCCAGCATTACGATAAAACTTCGAGAGGGGTTGATATTTTTTCTTTTTATTACTAGATTTATTGTGAGTTTATGGCTCCTTATTTTACTATCTTGAAAAGTCGAAACTATTGGGATTGCTGTCAAAAATATTAAATAATATAATATTTATCTATAAAAAAGCCAAAAAAATCTTATAATAATAATTCTGTAGAATTTTTAAGTTAAGATTGAATGTTATCACAATAAGTAAGCAAAAATAATAAATTAATAATTACAACTGGAAACAAAAAATACATTCTATAAATTATTTTCTTTTAGGCACAAAAATTTAAAAGGAATATCGACGACAAATTCACTGATATACTGTGTTTCTTCGGTAAATTGGGATAAGCAATTTTTTAAGTTTTGATATTTGCGTCAGTCTATTTATTTTCTTTCTAAGTACAGAAGAGTAACGAATAGAGAATTCATTTATTTTAAATATCTGCTTGAAACCAGCAGAAGCATCAACACCAGTGAGGCGGGTCGGGTAAAACATGCCTTAACAAAAAGTTTCGGCTGCCATGTTTTCTGGATTACTGTGTGAGATTTTGGCAGTAAGGCCTTTAATATAATAATCTTTTGGATTATTAATCGAACTACTGCAACAAAATCTAACTAAACAAAGATAGACAATTGTGATCTCGAGTAAATTGAACTCTCATCTTTCTAAAAGTTGACGTAAAAATTTGTGAACTTTAAAAATATGTACTTCGAAACTCACAATACCTCAAAAGACATCAGAAAAAGCCGAAGACTGCAGAAAGGTGTTACGTTGAAATCAATAACAACTCTAGAACTTAATTTGCTAATAAAACGAAACCTCTTCTTATATAGACAAAGGTTTCCCCTAACCGAAAACATCAAAATGAAACTGGAGCAGCTTCAGGGTCGGCGGTCATTTTATTTACACTACTCCGTGAGTTCTTAACCGATATGGATATTTGAGTCGTCGGTTGATTGAGCCCGATGAGTTCTACTAAATAAAAGTAAAAACTTGTAAGTTGAAAATGCCAATCATTCGGAGCGTGCAGAAACGGAAGCGAGCACAAGAGGACAGACTGAGAATAATACACTACTCCAAAAAATTAAAGGAACACTAATTTTTTTGAATTTTTTTAGTGTTTTTTGAAGAGCTGTATCTTTGTAAATTACGGTCGTACAGAGATGAAAAGAAGAGCATTTTAAAGCTTCAAATCTCTAGGTTTGAGGCTTTTGAGCGGAAAATTTTTATGAGATACCGTTATCAAGCAATCATAAGAAAGAGCGCGAAATAAAAAAATTCAAATTTTCTTTTTTTTTTTGTAAGGATCCATGGGCGCGGGAAATTTTTTTTAAGTTAAACCAATGTATAGGTCGGTTAGCCTGTTAATTAGGCGTAAATTTAATTTCATTCTGGTCTCTCTATGTCAACTTTTTGCTGAGATATCTGACTTTGAATCATAAAAGATCCTTTTGCCTTTGATCATCGATATCTCAGCAACCAATGATTGCACAGTAAACTTTAGGGCAGTATTAAAAACTTCAGTAAATTTCCTACAAGACCCTTTAATGATTAGTTGAGAACAAATTTTTTTTTTCACCCTCAATACTGATTTGAAAAAAGTACAAAAAAACGACTTTTTAGGTTGTCTTAGTAAATCTACCGTTGCTTTACAAATATTGATGAAAAGACTAATGTTGTCAGGTCATTTTACTGTTTAATGTACTCCTAATAGCCCTGTATTATTTTCAAATTGATCCATCCAACCGTTTTTCCGGTCAGATTGAACAAAGTTTTACAAAACAATTAAAGGAACAAATGATCATCAAAATAAAAAAACGACTTTTTCACATTTTGCGTTAGTTATTTGTTAACCTTTAATGATCGTAAGATTTTTCTGCAATACTCGCCAATAAGGGACGACAGAAAATTAAATAAAGTTCTGCAGTATGACCAAGTACTATGGAACATGGCAATTTCTCATCCGATTTTAGTGAAATTTGGTATGCGTTATTGAAATGGGATTCTAAAACGATTCGTGGATGTAGTTCTGGAAAATGGCCAACTAGGAAGGAACTTAGCCATTTCTTATCCGATTTTGATGAAATTCGGCATGTACGATGGAAATGGGATTCTAAAGTGATTTGTTGGCCATTTCTTATCCATTTTTGATAAAATTTGGTATGCGCGATTTAAATGAGATTCTAAAATGATTTGTTGATAAAGTTCTGGAATATGGCCAACTGGGATCGAACTTGGCCATTTCTTAACCGATTTTAGTGAAATTAGGTATTCGCGATGGAAATGGGATTCTAAAGTGATTTTTGTATAAAGTTCTGGAATATGGCCAACTGCGATGGAACTTGGCTATTGCTGAACCGATTTTAGTTAAATTTGGTATGTGCGATGGAAATGGGATTCTAAAATGAATTTTAGCTAAAGTTCTGGAATATGGCCAATTAGGTAGGAACTTAGCCATTTCTTATAAGATTTTGATGAAATTCAGCATTGTGTAATGAAAATTGGGTTTTAAAATTATGTTTAGATGAAATTCTTTAATAAGCCATATTAGGATGGAACTTGGCCATTTTTAATCTGATTTTAAACAAATTCAGCATGTACTATAGAAATAAAACTCTAAAATTATTTTTGGTTAAATTTATATGGTTAATTTGGAAGGCGCTTGCCTATTCCTTAAACGAATAAAATAAATTCGACATGTGCTTTAAAAGTGAAAAACTATAATGGTTATTCCATGTATTTAATGATTTATTTTATCAATAATTTAAGAATCTCATTTTCATCGTAAATGCTGAAATTTATAAAAATAGGATACAAAATTTCCAAGTTCTGTAACAAATGAAAGGAGGTTCCGGAGCTTAAAGCAAGCATGCTAACAACTGTGCCGCCCCGGTGGCACAGTTGTTAGCATGCTTGCTTTAAGCTCCAGAGGTTCCGGGTTCGATTCTTGGCGGTTGATGAAAAAATCAAGGCTGGTTAATGTAAGGATCAATGAATTAATCACTCATTATCCATTTAAAAAATGATTACGAAACCGCCAAAATCCTGTAGCGACTCACTCATTAATATTCATAAACATCTGTCCATTCATTCATCGCAACAATATATCAACCATATATATTGGCATGCACAAATAATTTACATCATTCGTTCAACACCGCGATATCCCAAACAGATATCAGCGCTACAGGTGTATTAATGTACACTAACGACATAACATTTGTCGCTTGGTTAGTAAACACAACAAGCAAAAACACACAAGCCATTGTTACGAACTTCAAGCTTATCTTTTCACGATTTTGACTTTTCAATCGCTCTTTCGTAAAAATACTCGTCATCAATTCTTGATAGTGAAAACATATTTTTACAAAATAAAAAGTTACAATAATAAAAAAACGCGCGCGTCCATTTTGAGACATCATAATTTGTTGTGATAAATTAATTTTATATTTTCATTCTTCAAAATATAATATTGTAATAATTAATTTAAGAATAAAATTGTGCTAAACTTATAAGTGAATTAATAAATATTAATTAAGTTTAAAGCAAATCTCAGAGTGTATTTTATTCATTAAATTCGTCCTTCTAAAGTCATTGTGCCGTGTTTCGCTACGCTCTAAATATAAATATCATTTTCAATTAAGTGTATACAGTGTATACATAGTGATTGTGGGATTAATACTGATTGCCGCATTGGCACAGGAAGATACATATCCCACATCTGGTGACCACCTACGGCCGTTTTTACGGCAGAACACGCCCAAGTGGCGCAACAACAACAACAATTTGGATTTTTTTTTCAACACGGTAAAAGCGTGGATGCCTGGCACAAACAAGTGTCAGGTAAAATGGTATGTAATTCAATTCTATAATACAATTATCAAAATATACACATACAACAGAAATCACGCATCTAACATTTTTCAATATTAATTTGATTTTCGGTCGGCGAGCTCAACCAAATTATACGGACGCGCATGTACAACAATTACACAAAGTAACACAGAGGTTACACACGCGTGTGGCGACGAAACCACATCATTTATACATACAATTTATACAACAATTTACACAAAGTAACACACAAGGTTACACACACGGATTTTAACGGTACCCACATAAATTATTATCATTTTATCAACAAAATTCCGGATAACGACATCGGGTACAACGGATTACATTTACAGTACACCTACACATATAGTGCTGTTACACATCAAACAACTAGAAGACATAAATATTCGGTTTCTTAAATCAGGAATAGAACGGAAACAAGTACAAACGTGGTTAAATAAACATCAATTAACGGGAACAACAAATCATCTATAACAGCAGTAAAACAGCTAAGTGTTTTTTTTTCTCTTCTTCAAAATATAATTAATTCAAAACAATAGAAGTTTTTTTAACACTAAATCATTATTGCTTAAATTTTTATTATATTTAATACAAACTTGCCGCCAACAAAAGCCGCCCCGGTGGCACAGTGGTTAGCATGCTTGCTTTAAGCCCCGGAGGTCCCGGGTTCGATTCCCGGCGGGTGATGAAAAAATCACGGCTGGTTAATGTTGGATCAATGAATTAATCACTCATTATCCGTTAAAAAAAAAAAATGATTACGAAACTTCAAATGAAGCGGCCAAATCCCTCTATGGGATGTAGCGCCAGCGAAAAAAAAAAAAAAAAAAAAAAATACAAACTTTTACCATTATATTTTCTCTAAACACACAACTTTTTACACAATTTTTCTTTGATATTTTAAAATTACTGTCGATAATAAATTCACATAAAATCTAGATGTAAAATTTTTCACAACCATACTAGATTACTTGTCAATTCGCGACAATATTCCATAGAGTTTTTCTCATTTGTTGTCCGGTCGTTTCCACCTACATATATTTTTTTTTGATTACTTTTTCAAACGCAAAATTTTTATTATTGTAATTACCTTATTATTAAAAATTTCCACCACTATATTCGAACCACTATTGATTGCTTCTTTTGAACCACTGTTGATAGCACTAGGTCCCATATAAATCATTTTCTTCAGAAAATCGGCTCTACTTAAAATATTTGTTCACACGAGACATTTATTTTCTAACGTTTAAGTTTAAATTTCGGGTACATTTTTTTGTGAAGTGACGTATAAAATATACAAGAATTCGCTTTTATAAAAATCAAAATGTCAGACGACGAAGAGACCATGAAGGTTGATCAAAACCCAAAACCAGGGACATCAACAGGAGAAGTCGCAACCCAAGCAAAAATCAACTTGCAACCATTCTGGCCACAACAGCCAAACAATTGGTTTCGTTTAGCCGAAATCCAATTTGAAATTCGAGGCATCACGTCAGAAAAATCGAAATACTCGTACGTTTTAGCAACAATTTCGCCCGAAATTTGTGACACCATTAGCGATTTTTTACAGCAACCACCAAAAGACAATCAATATTCTGTCCTAAAACAAACTCTGTTAGAACGATTGGCTCCATCGGACGAGCGGCGTTTAGAAGCCCTATTGTCCAGCCAAGCTCTCGGCGACCGACGCCCCTCTGAGGCGCTTCGTCACTTACGCAACCTCGCAGGCCAAAACACTCTGAGCGATACAATCATTCGATCCATTTGGATTCCCGAGGTTATTAAAATAGCGATGACTGCACAACCAGTTACCACAACAGTTGAGGAACTGGCTAAAATAGCAGACCGCATGTACGAAGTGACGAACATGAGCACATTACCAAACTTACAAGCAATCAATCGTAACACAAATCCGAACTACACGAATAGACAGAGTCGTTCCCCCACTCCTCTTTCAAACTCAATCGAAGATCGCCTGGCGCGCATCGAGGCTCGACTATCGGGTTTGTTTCGAAGCGGTCGGAGTAGATCAAGGGGACGCTCAGCAACACGTTCACAATCACAAGGTAACAACACCCAGAGTGTTAACAATCGATTGGGCAAGTGTTGGTATCACGCTAAACATGGTGCGGCGGCACGCAAATGCATTCAACCGTGCATTTTCAATAACGCGCAGCACTCCATCAACAAGATGGACATTGATACCACATCACAAAAAAACTTGTAAACCAGCGGGTAATGACGACATCGTCAGACACCTTTAAACGTTCAGCCCGTCTATTCGTGTTAGACAAAAATAATAAACTCCTATTTTTAATTGACACTGGCGCTGACCTTTCGGTCATCCCAGCAAATTATTTCAAGCAAGCTTATACTTTTACAAATCGAAATAATAATCTAGTTCTCTCGGCCGCCAATGGCACAATAATCCACACCTACGGCACACATTTGCTGCAGGTGGATCTCGGACTCAAACGAGCATTCACGCATGCTTTCATCTTAGCTGCGGTGAATCGTCCGATCATTGGCGCCGATTTCTTGTGCAAATTTGGCTTACTTGTTGACTTAAAAAACAAACGGCTGGTTGATTCAGCTACTCAGCTGTCAATCAATGCCACCTCGATTCTTGTCGACACACCGACACCGATTCATTTCGCAGTCAACAATGGTTATGGCACTCTGCTCAAGCAATTTCCATCCCTCACAGCAGAGCCTAACTACAATTTGCCAGTCCAGCACAACGTGGTCCACCATATTGTCACAGCAGGCCATCTGCCTGTGTCAAGACCACGCAGACTAGATCCAGTTCGTCACAAAGCCGCACACACAGAATTCCAGCACATGGTGGAATTAGGGATTTGCCGGCCATCTGCATCTCCCGTCTCTTGTCCGCTCCATATGGTGAAAAAGAAAGATCACGATTGGCGACCATGTGGGGATTATCGGCGCTTAAACACGGTCACAACACCTGATCGCTATCCGATACCCCACATCCAAAATTTCTCCATGCACTTGCATGGTTGCAAAATTTTTACAAAAATCGATCTTATCAGAGCTTACCATCTCATTCCCGTTGCACCTGAAGACGTTCATAAAACGGCTATCACTACTCCATTTGGCCTCTTCGAATTCACCCGAATGCCATTTGGACTACGGAATGCCGCGCAAACGTTTCAGCGTTTCATGAACGAAGTCGTACGCGATTTAGACTTCGCCTTCGTCTACATTGACGACATTCTTGTAGCTTCGCATAATGAGGAGCAACACAAACTTCACCTGGAACAACTCTTCCACAGGTTAACGCAGTTTGATGTTCATATCAAGAGTTCTAAATGCATCTTTGGCGCATCCACTCTTGATTTCCTCAGCCACAAGATCACCCCTAATGGTATTCTGCCGTCTGAAGAACGAATTAATGCCATTAGGGAATTCCCAGCTCCAACATCAATCAAAAGCATACAGCGATTCGTCGGTATGGTAAACTACTACCACCGATTTATACCAAAGCTCGCTGAAACACTCGCACCAATTCATTCTCACTTGGCAGCTTTACTCAAAAAGCTCAAGACAGCCAAGAACTTCTCTTGGCCCGACGAATGTCAACACGCATTCTCGTCGCTTAAAGCTGAATTGGTCCAGATAACACTTCTGGCACACCCGCTGAGTGACTCAAAACTCAGTTTAACCACTGACGCTTCAAACACTGCTGTCGGTGCGGTACTACAACAGTACAACAACGAGTGTTGGGAGCCACTGGGATTCTTTTCTAAGAAACTCTCGGATGCCAAAATGAAATATTCCGCATTCGATCGGGAATTACTCGCAATATATCTAGCAGTAAAACACTTTAGATATTTTGTCGAGGGTCGGGACTTCACCATTTACACCGACCACAAGCCTCTGACACGAGCAATCCAGTCAAAAACTGAACGCAATCCAAGGCAATCTCGCCACTTGGATTATATCAGTCAGTTTACAACGGACATCCAGCATGTCCACGGACTTCAGAAACTTCAGAATTTATTTTCTGGTTCCGAATGTCACTCTAGTTCATCAATGAAACTAGAACTTTTTAAACTACCTGGCCTCGAAATTATTTGTGAAACATCTACTGGGAACAATCGCCCATACATTGCAGCACCACTACGTCGAGCCATTTTCGACACTCTTCACAATATTTCGCATCCTGGAGTCCGTGCAACGCGTAAATTGATTACTGCTCGCTACTTTTGGCCTAGCATAAACAAAGACGTAGGCAATTGGGCTCAGTCTTGTTTATCCTGCCAACGTGCCAAAGTTCAACGCCATATCAAATCACCCCATGGACAATTTGACATTCCACCTGGTCGATTCGAGCATATCCATATAGACATTGTAGGTCCACTTCCTCCGTCTAATGGACATTCATATCTACTCACCTGTGTCGATCGTTTCACTCGCTGGCCCGAAGCATACTGTATGACGAACATGTCAGCTGCAACCATTGCCACTACTTTTGTAAACAATTACGTATCACGATTCGGCGTGCCCCTTCACATCACAACTGATCAGGGAACGCAATTCGAGTCAAAGCTTTTCACAGAGTTAACGAAACTCCTCGGATCTCATCGTATACGTACTACGGCTTATCATCCGCAAGCCAATGGCATGGTCGAACGCTTCCATCGGCAACTCAAAGCCGCATTAATGGCCAGAAGCAACACAAGTAATTGGAGCTCGGAAATACCAATCATACTTCTTGGAATCCGAGCAACAGTGAAAGAAGATCTGAAGTGCTCACCAGCTGAAATGGTTTACGGACAAACCATCAAGCTACCCGGTGAGTTCTTTATCGATAATCCTATTCCACCTCTTCCAACCGCCGACACAGTTGTCGACCAACTGCGACAAACCATGCAAAACCTTATACCCAAAGCAACTCGTCTAACCAAACAAGACGATGTTTTTGTTCCGAAATCACTGGACAACTGTGATTTTGTCTTCGTTAGAACAGACAAGGTTCGCATGGGATTATCTCCTCCTTACGAAGGTCCGTATAAAATCATACGTAGACTACGCAAGCAATTCATCGTATCGATTAATGGTAAAAACCAAACCATTTCAATATTTTCAATCGATCGACTTAAACCAGCTTACGGAATTCTAAGTTCAGCTGATCTCAATCAAACCTTCGAACTCACAAAAGCGTCCGTATAGCAACTACTCACTCAATAATTCCCTGAGGAGAAGAAATCACTTGCGGGGGAGTCCTGTAGCGACTCACTCATTAATATTCATAAACATATGTCCATTCATTCATCGCAACAATATATCAACCATATATATTGGCATGCACAAATAATTTACATCATTCGTTCAACACCGCGATATCCCAAACAGATATCAGCGCTACAGGTGTATGTAATGTACACTAACGACATAACATTTGTCGCTTGGTTAGTAAACACAACAAGCAAAAACACACAAGCCATTGTTACGAACTTCAAGCTTATCTTTTCACGATTTTGACTTTTCAATCGCTCTTTCGTAAAAATACTCGTCATCAATTCTTGATAGTGAAAACACATTTTTACAAAATAAAAAGTTACAATAATAAAAAAACGCGCGCGTCCATTTTGGGACATCATAATTTGTTGTGATAAATTAATTTTATATTTTCATTCTTCAAAATATAATATTGTAATAATTAATTTAAGAATAAAATTGTGCTAAACTTATAAGTGAATTAATAAATATTAATTAAGTTTAAAGCAAATCTCAGAGTGTATTTTATTCATTAAATTCGTCCTTCTAAAGTCATTGTGCCGTGTTTCGCTACGCTCTAAATATAAATATCATTTTCAATTAAGTGTATACAGTGTATACATAGTGATTGTGGGATTAATACTGATTGCCGCATTGGCACAGGAAGATACTTATCCCACATTCCTCTATGGGATGTAGCGCCAGCGAAAATAAAAATAACAAATGGCTAAATTCTGGAACTTTATCCAAAAATCAGTTTAGAATCCCATTTCTAAGGCACGTGCTGAATTTCATCAATATCGGATTAGAAATGGCCCAGTTCCTACTTAATTGGCCATTTCCCAGAACTTCATCCACGAATCATTTTAGAATCCCATTGCCATCGTACATGCTGACTTTCATTAAAATCGGATGAGAAATGGCCAAGTTCCATCCTAGTTGGCCATATTCCAGAACTTTATCAACAAATCACTTTAGAATCCCATTTCCATCGTACATGCCGAATTTCATCAAAATCGGATGAGAATATATATTCCAGAACTTTATCAACAAATCACTTTAGAATCCCATTTCCATCGTACATGCCGAATTTCATCAAAATCGGATGAGAAATGGCCAAGTTCCATCTCAGTTGGCCATATTCCAGAATTTTATCCACGAATCGTTTTAGAATGCCATTTCAATAACGGAAATGGGATTGTAAAGTGTACAATCCCATTTCCATCGTACATGCCGAATTTCATCAAAATCGGATAAGAAATGGCTAAGTTCCTTCCTAGTTGGCCATTTTCCAGAACTTCATCCACGAATCGTTTTAGAATGCCATTTCAATAACGCATACCAAATTTCACTAAAATCGGATGAGAAATTGCCAAGTTCCATAATACTTGGTCATACTGCAGAACTTTATTTAATTTTCTGTCGTCTCTTATTGGCGAGTATTGCAGAAAAATCTTACGATCATTAAGGGTTAACAAATAACTAACGCAAAATGTGAAAAAGTCGTTTTTTTATTTTGATAATCATTTGTTCCTTTAATTGTTTTGTAAAACTTTGTTCAATCTGACCGGAAAAACGGTTGGATGGATCAATTTGAAAATAATACAGGGCTATTAGGAGTACATCAAACAGTAAAATGACCTGACAACATTAGTCTTTTCATCAATATTTGTAAAGCAACGGTAGATTTACTAAGACAACCTAAAAAGTCGTTTTTTTGTACTTTTTTCAAATCAGTATTGAGGGTGAAAAAAAAATTGTTCTCAACTAATCACACTACCCTACAAAATTTTGCCCCTGGACAATGAATAGTTGTTTCTGAAGTAATTTTTCACGCTGGATCTGAATCCGGGCTCAGAATTGCTCTATCACGTCAGGTTTTTGAGATATTCTAACCTAAATGTGCTAAAACACTGTTTTTTTTGACATATTTGAGGTTATGTAGCAATGCAGTTTTTACTTTCTTGTAAAAGCCATGTATAGGTTCTTATTGTACGAATCTTCCTCTTTCAAATGCCGTGTAATTTGCTCAAATATCATTTTTTTTCGCCGAGATATCGCATTTTCAAATTTGCATATTCGTGAATTTTTCTGTATAAAAACACTACCCTGCAAAATTTTAAAAATTTTGGTGCCACTTGACAATGAATAGTTGTTTCCGAAGTAATTTTTAACGCTGAATCCGAATCTGTGCTCAGAATTCCTCTATCACATCAGGTTTATGAGATATTCTAACCTAAAAGTGCATATATACCGCAGGTATAAAAGGTAGTGTATTATACAGTATATCGACAAATTCACGAACATTCAATTTTGAAAATGCGATACCTCGGCGAAAAAAAACATATTTGAACAAACTCAAAGGCATTTGAAAGAAGAAGACTTGTACTATAAGATCCCACACATGAACTTTTGAAGAAAAAAAAAATAGTGGTGCTAGATAACCTCTAATATGGCAAAAAACAGTGTTTTTTGCACTTTTAGGTTAGAATATCTCATAAACCTGACGTGATAGAGCAATTCTGAGCCCAGATTCGGATTCAGCGTAAAAAATTACTTCGGAAACAACTATTCATTGTCAAGTGGCTCCAAATTTTTAAAATTTTGCAGGGTAGTGTCATTAAAGGGTCTTGTAGGAAATTTACTGAAGTTTTTAAGGCTGTCCTAAAGTTTACTGTGCAATCATTGGTTGCTGAGATGTCGATGATCAAAGGCAAAAGGATCTTTTATGATTCAAAGTCAGATATCTCAGCAAAAAGTTGACATAGAGAGACCAGAATGAAATTAAATTTACGCCTAATTAACAGGCTAACCGACCTATGCATTGGTTTAACTTAAAAAAAATTTCCCGCGCCCATGGATCCTCACAAAGAAAAAAAAAAATTGAATTTTTTTTCTTCGCGCTCTTTCTTATGATTGCTTGATAACGGTATCTCATAAAAATTTTCCGCTCAAAAGTCTTAAAACTAGAGATTTGAAGCTTTAAATGCTTTTCTTTTCATCTCTGTACGACCTTATTTTACAAAGATACAGCTCTTCAAAAAACACTAAAAAAATTGAAAAAAATTAATGTTCCTTTAATTTTTTGGAGTAGTGTATATTAATTACGTTATTTAAACTAATTTGGTGTAATGTTTTAGTTTTAAGGCTAATTCTTTATAAAATAAAAAAAAAATTAAATAAAGCGGAGTTCAAGACACGGGAGAATATAGAAATACTCGAGTTTCGCAAGTAAAATCTGTGGCGGTTTTCTTTCTCTAACAAATAAACTGGTTGCGTAGTTTAACCATTTTACCTAGAACTGTCGTCGTTGTCAAATGTATTTCTACGCCTCTTCGGCTTACTTCACTAGTGAACCACAAATTATTTATTTCTACGCCCAAAAATCTACCTACATCTAACATTTCAGCATAAAGCAGCATTTCCTTTTTTACAACTAAGCAGACTACATGTGAATTCATTGATATGGAACTTAAAAATTCAATGAAATAAGAAGTTTTGTCTTTCTATCGTAGAGACTGTTATTAATGTATGTGTGGATATGGAAACGTACATAGTAAGTACTTTGAACTAGGGATTGCAATACCGGGATCCCGGTATTGAACTCAATAATTTGACACCGGTATTATAATTCGAAAACCGGTATTTCGGTATATCGAACTATTTCTCTGTATTTTATAAAAATATATAGAGAAATTCTCTAAAAAATTTTAACATTTTTTTCCGTAAAACAATTTATAATTAAAATCAACCGTACGACAAATGGAAATATTTCTCTTGTTAATTATTATGTTGTCGCCCAACAAAACTAAAATATTATTACGAAATTCCATGTGAATTGTCAATTGGGTATTAAATGACGCTTGTTTTAGATTATTTCACATGCAATGTGCAAGCAAACTTTTCCTTATTTCAGTTGAATAAGTTTTTACTTGCGTTTCTCATAGTTATTTTAGGGGATTCCCAATTGAAAAGTGTCAAAATAAAATTAATTTAAATAATATAAATAACGAAATATAAATAACCCGAATATAATAACCAATATGGGGGACTCTAATGGAGAAAACCTTACGGCGCAGGGAAACGGATACCCAGTGCCGGCGACTTTGAGGAGTGAGCAAGCGGGCTCCCAGTCGTCGTTATCCAATGACCGCAATACTTCGGAGGTGATAAGTTCTGTAAATCCATTTGGAAGAAGTTCCATAGTGCCACGATCACCAGCAAGACTCTATGCAATGCATAAGTCCGAGAAAGTTATTACCCCAAGTGGTACTCCAGTCAGTCGACTGGACAATACATCCGAGGGGGATCCATCCTCTTCGAAGGCTGGCCCTATGGATTTTGAGGAGGGCCAAACACTCCATGAAAGAAGTGATGCCAGCGGAAATTTTACAATGCGAGCAGAAAAATTCAGCGAAAGAACTGTTGACCTAGAAAAGGAAAATATGGATCTCTTTGAGAGGCTACAAAAGATGGAGCAATCATTTGCCAAGCTAAGCGAAGAAATTGAGTATCTAAAGCGAGAAAATGAACTTCTAAAAATGAATCGGGATGCTAAAGAACAAAGCGAATTAGAGAGTATTGAACCAAAGAAAGTCAACTATCTCACTGATGAGGATGAATTAGAAAGGGAGACGAACTGGATCCTAAAGAAGAAAAAAAAAACATTCCAGGAAGGGTAAGAAAAGAAAAGCTGAATCGTCACCTGAGGTTGAACAACTAAATGTTAGTGGAACTACAAGTACCGAACCGGAAGTTGTCCAACCTGAGGCCCATCAACCGAAAGGTAGTAAATCTACCAAGAACATTGCACCAAAACTGGTGCAACCGAAAGAAAACCCCCCCCCCCCCTACCAATAAGTATCGTGGGAGTAACCAGTTACCCAATAATTCAGTCACTGATGAAATCGGTTACTGACAAAGAATATAAGGTAACAGCGCTAAACAATAACGTTTGGAAAATTAATACTCTGGACTCAGAAACCTATAGAACATTATCTATGAAGCTGAATGCTGAAAAGTATCAGTGGTTTACCTATGAGGACAAACAGGCTCGTCCGATAAAAGTTATGGCAAGAGGTTTGCATCACACTTGCTCAAGCGAAGAAATAATGGAAGACTTAAAAAATAAAGGTCTTAAAATACTAGATGCTGTGAATATGATTAAAAAAGAGAGAATAGAAAACCAAGAAGGAAACCCAACTTTCAATAAAAGGGGACTCCCTCTTTTTATGCTAGTATTTGATAACTCAGAAAATGTTCAAAATATTTATAGTATAAAAGCAATTCTTCACATGAAGGTAAAAATTGAACCTATGAGGAGAACCACTACACGCATACCACAATGCAAGAAATGTCAGGGATTTAATCACACCCAAAAATATTGCAGCCGGGATCCGAGATGTGTAAAATGCTCAGGTAAACATTTTACCCAGGCATGTACAATAGGGAGAGATGTACCAGCTAAGTGTATAAATTGTAAAGGCCAACATCCGGCCAATTATCGGGGCTGTGAGGTTGCTAAACACCTACAAAAATTAAGAGATAAATCACGAAATCAATCGCAAAATCATGAAATTCGAAGGATTCAACCATCAAATCAGATGGATCAAAATCCACAACCAAGCAACGCAGGGCAAAGAAGAACATTTGCTCAGGTAGTGAAAGGCTCGGGTTCAACTAAATATATGGGCTCTGAAAATAATCGAATTATGGAAAACATTATGAACAGCATCGAAGCTATTACAAAGCGGCTAGATGACCAAAGTAACCTGAACAACATGATATTTGATCAACTGAAGAAAATGCAACTCCCACAACGCAATCCGATAAAAAATGTTAAGTAAGAACACAACTTTCAGAATAGCAATCTGGAATGCGAATGGACTTATGCAACATATTCCAGAAATAGAAATATTTTTAAATACAGAAAAAATCGACATTTTTCTAATATCCGAAAGCCATTTTGTTAAATCTTCGTTTGTTAAAATCCGGGGTTATAACTTATATCATTCCATTCATCCAGCAGAAAGAGCAAGAGGTGGTTCAGCATTACTAATAAAAGAAAATATAAAACACCATGTAGAAACAGAAATCGAAGAAGAAACAATGCAAGTCACCACTGTTAGGATTCACATTAAACACAGACAGCTTACTGTCTCCGCAATATACTGTCCTCCCCGGCATAACTTGAAAAGGGAAGACTACATTAAACTATTTAAATCAATAGGACGTGATTTTATTATTGGAGGAGACTTTAATGCAAAAAACACCTATTGGGGATCTAGACTTACGACGTCAAAGGGTAAAGAATTGTTTCAAGCAGCCCAGACATCAAAATGTGAATTTTACTCTGGTGGTTCCCCAACATACTGGCCCAGTGACGAAGCTAAGATACCGGACCTAATCGACTTTTATGTAGCAAGAGGTATATCTCAGAACTATATTCACATTGAAAACAGCAATTCTCTAGTATCGGATCACTCACCGGTTATCATGACAGTCAGTGAAACTGTAATTCAAAGTGAAAGTGCACCCAGATTAACAAATTCAAAAACAAACTGGGATCTCTTTCGTGAAATAATGGAGGACAAAATCAATCTCCAGGTACCGATAAGAAATTCTCGACAGTTGGAAGACGAATTGGAGCAACTCAATGAAATAATTCACTATGCTGCATTGGCAAGCACTCCCATTTTACAAAATAAGAAGACGCTTAACATATCCTACCCAATGGAAGTTAGAGAGTTGGTAAGAGAAAAACGACGAGCTCGTAAAACCTGGCAAATTAATCGAACACCGGAGAATAAAACAATTCTTAACAATTTATGTAACAGCCTCAAATCCCTTCTTAAAGAAGTTAAAAATGAATCAATCAACAGATATCTAGTTAGCCTAACTGATGAAAAAAATTCTGATTACTCACTGTGGAAGGCGACGAAGGGACTCAAAAGACCCAAAATGCAAGTGCCTCCACTTAAAAAGGATGATGGAACCTGGGCAAGAGGCCACAAAGAGAAGGCTGATCTATTTGCGGAGTATCTCCAGGAAACCTTCCAACCACTACCAAGACAAACTGCCAATGAAAATATAATATCTATTCACAAGCTGGATGAGTTTGAAATACGGCCAGTAACTCTCAAAGAATTAAAAGAAGAAGTGAAAAGTAACATGAATGTTAAAAAAGCCCCAGGGTATGATTTGATTACTTGCCAAATTATCAAAGCTCTACCTAACAAAGGATTTCGTAAGCTACTACACATAATCAATGCGAGCTTTCGGTTAAAATATGTTCCGAATCAATGGAAAGTAGCAGAAGTAATCATGATACCAAAACCTGATAAACCACCTAACGATAAAAAATCATACAGGCCAATTTCTCTGCTGCCAATCATGTCAAAACTCTTTGAAAAATTATTACTAAAGAGACTTAAACCAATAATTGAGGACCGACAACTAATTCCTCCACATCAATTTGGATTCAGACAAAAACATTCTACAATTGAACAGGTCCATAGAATCACCAACATAATTGAAAGAACGTTAGAACGTAAAAAAGTATGCTCAAGCATATTCCTGGACGTCGCGCAAGCATTCGATAAAGTCTGGCACAGTGGTCTGGAATACAAGCTGCATAGAGATCTACCGAGACAATTCTATGCCATACTAAGATCTTATTTATCCAATAGACACTTTCGAGTGAAATATGAGGATGAATACTCTGAGCTAAAGAAAATCTCTGCCGGTGTCCCGCAGGGGAGTGTCTTAGGACCAATCCTGTATTTACTATATACAAGGGACATACCAACCACAAATGAAGGAACCATAGCCACCTTTGCAGATGACACAGCAATTATGGCAGTTGGAAATAATGTCGCTGATGCAACGAGCAAACTCCAGAGGATGACCAATGCGGTTTGTAACTGGACAAAGCGTTGGCGAATCAAACTTAATGAGACAAAATCCACGCATATTAACTTTACTTATCAAAAGGCTTACCACCTACCTATAGAAATTAACTCGCGACTCGTGCCATATGCAAATACAGCTAAATACCTTGGCATGACCCTCGATGCCAAGCTTAAGTGGAGAGAGCATGTCAAAAAGAAAAAAGAAGAACTTAACATAAAGTTCAGAAAAATGTATTGGCTCATAGGTAGAGGCTCTGAGCTTACAATTCACAATAAGCTGCTGCTATATCGGCAAATTTTGAAGCCGATATGGACCTACGGTATACAACTCTGGGGATGTACCAAGCAAACAAACGCCAAAATGATACAGACGTTTCAAAACAAGGTTCTTCGTAGCATCGTCAATGCTCCGTGGTACGCAAGAAATGAAGACCTTCACAGGGACCTACGGATGGAATACATCAAAGAGGAAATAAAAATGCATGCCGCAAGACACGAAATAAGGCTCCAGGAACATGGAAACCCCTATATTCGCCATATGATGATAACCCTGTCGTTGAAAGAAGACTCCAAAGAACGAGGCCACTTGACCTAGTGAACTTACCAAACTAAAATTGGTAAATGGGTTTAATTGATTATGGGGCTAACCAGTGGGTTACACCCCAACAAACGTGAATTTTGCTAGATATATAAAAATTTGTATTTGAAAGAAAAATTGCTAGATGAGCGCAGTCTCAGTCGTAATAAAATAAAATGAAAAAAAAAAAAAGTTTATTATAACAGGTGTATGTACAAAAATTTTGGTTTAAATAATATTAATAGTTAATTTTTTTAGAACTGAAAATGGAAAACCATATTTTCGAAGAAAAATCATGTGAGAAATATTCTGTTTGGTTTTATTTCATGCGTGAAAAGAAAGGCCAAATGGGAAAACGTAAACAGTGTAAAAATATTATAAAAACACAAGGTGGAAGTACAAGTGGGTTACGTACTCATCTCAAAAGTGAACACAAAATTAATTTATCTAAAAGAAACGCAACCGATTCTCCTGTTTCTGATACTGAAATTATTTCAAGGAGTTCGTCTTCTAGAGGTCAAATTACAAATTATTTTACTGTTACGGACATTGAGACATTGCCTGCAATTTTAGCTCGTATGACAGCAAGAGATGAATTGGCTTTCAATATAATCAGCACTTCAACAGACGTCAGAAAAGGAATAATTGCTTGAGGGTTTCCCAAACTACCAACATCGGGAAACTCTATAAGAAAAATTGTGATGGATTATAGCAAGGAGATTCGTCAACAAATGACTAAGGACTTTTCGGCAAGAATTATTCAGGGCCATAGATTCAGTCTTACATTTGATGAATGAACGTCCATCAAAAATAGGCAATATTTAAATATTAATGTACATACCTCGTACGCTTTTGGAACCTTGGACTAGCTCGAGTTCATGGTTCATTAAATTAAAAGAATATTAAAAGAAAATGGTATTTCCTTAGATACAAATATTGTAAGCATTACCACAGATGGAGCATCAGTCATGACCAAAGTTGGAAGACTAGTTAAAGCTAACCAACAACTATGTATAGTTCACGGTATACAATCAGCCGTCATTAAAGTGCTCTACAATCGTCAAGAAATCCAGACGCAAGATCGAGAAGAATTTGATACTTTAAGCGATTTAGAAGATTATGACGAAGACGAAGAACTTACGAATGAATACCAAGATGCAGAGTTTTATTATGAAAATGGTCTAACAATAATAGACAGTGAAAGCCAAGTTAATAATCAAAATTCCTATTTAATAACACACCGTCACCGAGCGATTGCGCCATTAATTGAAAAAATCAGAAAGGTCGTGAAACTATTTCGTCGCTCGCCTACGAAAAATGATAAAGCATTACAAAAATACGTAAAGGAAGAATTTGGGAAGGAATTGTCATTAATTTTGGATGCAAAAACGCGCTGGAATAGTTTGCTTTTAATGCTTGAGCGATTTTTCCAATTAAAACATTGCATTGAGAAAGCACTTATTGATTTAAATTTAAATGCTGAGTTTCGAATAACTGAAGATGAATTTTCTCTAGTCTCAACAATTATTTCAGCTTTACTTCCAGTTAAGTTAATTGTTGAAGCTTGTTGCCGCCAAGATTCTAGTCTATTAAGTGCAAATGCTGCGGTGAAATTCATGTTCAAGGAATTGAAGAACCAGAATAGCGGGCTAAGTAAAGAACTAAAAGCAAAACTAGAAGTTCGTATATGTGAAAGGCAAACTGAATTAACCAGTGTTCTTAGATATTTACATAATCCCAGCAGCGCTGACCAAGATGAGACCGACGACGAAGAAATGTTCAAAAATAAAATATCTAAATCGACAATAATATAAATAATTGTCAATTTATTGGAACGGTTATATTTTGATAAAAATCTACAACAGGAACAAACCGAAAATTCAGAAATTGAAAATATTGATATCCCGTTCTTGTCCACAGTTCCAGCTCCAGAGCAAGAGCCTCAACTTACATTGAAAGAAAACCTTGCAGGGGATGAGGCTAGTATTTCAAAACAAAAAAATACTAAAGACCTGCAAAAGGTTATTCGACAAGAAATTACTTATTTAGAAGCAGAAAACATAAGAGGTAAATACTTACAACTGGCCTATGATTGCCTATTGTCTATACCACCAACAAGTGTAGAATCGGAAAGATCCTTCTCAATTGCAGGTATAATCTGTACAAAGATTAGATCACAATTGAATGACAAAACCTTGGACGAGCTTTCATTCTTACGCTCATATTTTAACCAGATTCAAAAATAATATATAGTTTTTAATTTGTATGTTATATTTTATATTTCTATTTGGAATTTCTTGAAATAAAATCGTTATATATTATATTTTTTGAATTTGTTAGTAGTTAAAATTATTTTCTGAAATACCGGTTTTAAAACCGGGATCGCGGTTTTGGGAAAATTGAATACCGAAATACCGGTATTGCTTTTTCAGGTAAATATTGCAATCCCTACTTTGAACTATTTTTGATGTGAAAACATCTTTAGCGGCAGGAGTAAGTAAAAAATTGTATAGAAATCGTGTTACGGAAACAAAAGTACCGAACAAAAAATATTGCATGTATGGGTGAATATCGACTACGCATACACATGCAACATACAACATCATTCCACAGTACACGTAATATATGTGTACTGTGATATCATCCGGCATTTCAGAAACATCGTGAGCCGGATGCAAAAAGAAACAAATTAAAAAAATCCGCCTACTTTAATTTTATTTTGATGTAAAAATATCTACTATGTATGTATGTATATATTATATGGCCGCAGCAGCAAGTGTTTTTTAAAATAAAAATTACATACGAGCAAAAGGACCACAAATTATGCTTGTGTAGTGTTGTGTGACTCAAAACAATTAAATGGAAATAGCGAGCTGTGAAAATTGCACGTATACATTTATAGATAATAAAATTATATTTTAAAATTGTTTAAACCATGATACAATAACCTTTTACAGATAAGCTCAATATGTATACGTTGTCGCTACTAGATATATTTTGGTGAAACCATATTTTTAATTTTGTTTAGTCTTATTCGAACTGTTGGACAGAGTAGATGTAAGTATGTGCGCATTTTTAACGCTATTAACATTTTTTATTGTTTGAAAAATACAAAATATTGCTTTTAAACTTGTTGATATAATTGTTGATATTTTATTTTATGATTATATTTGTTTAATATGTTGTTTCATTGTTTTAGTTTTCTATTTTCCTGGAATAAAATTTAAAAAGTGACGTTATCTATACGCCATATATTTGCGATAAATTTAGCAAGGGCTACTTTGTTAATAATAAAGTGATAATAATAAAAATAAAACTAATAATAAAAACAGATAATAATAATAAAAACAGTGATAAGAGTTGTTTGTGGTTCCCTTACCAATCATGGTAGGTTGCGCAGTTTTTGGTTGTAATAACCATAACAGTAAGTTAAAATCCACATATACTCCAGATAAAAACTATTACCGATTTCCAGCCGATTCTACAGTACGTGACCAATGGATTGTAGCCACTGGACGGACGGATTCGTTTATTGTAGATAATTCCAGAATATGCTCTGATCATTTTATAAATAGTGACTACAGTATAAACATCAGCACCCAAAAAAAACGGCTGAAGCGCGGTATAGTACCAACCATCAATTTATTAGTGTGTCCAAAAGCAGTTGAAGATTATGCTCCAACTAGTTGTCATTATTATAACGGGGCTCTCAATTCATTATGTGTTGCTTCAGAATCAGACAATTCATTCAGTTTTCCGATGCTCTCGTCATTGATGAAAGTCAAGCTAGAAACGTAAATGCTGAAACGCAAACGGACAACTATCTGCTAAATCTGGAACGTGATAATGCTCGCCTCAAACTCGAAAATAAAAAATTATTATTTAAATTACAGATAACCGAGAAGGCTAAATTAGATCTAGAGGAAATATCAAATATTTTTACGCCTGGGCAAATAAAAAAATTAAAATCACCGAACAAAAAGGTTCATTATTCGTTGACAGATATATCATCTTCAATATCACTCCCAACAATCGGTTTCACCGTCGTGATGAATAGACGTAAAATCGATGTGCGCATAATAAAATTAAATTAAAATAATCAAAAAGTGCAGTGTTAGTTCTTTTTAATTATTTATTTTTTTTCTTTTATTTGTTGTGTGTGTGTGTTTTTTTAAAAAATTCAATAAAGATAAACAAACATAAAAAAACAATAAGTGAATAATGTGTAAGTGATGAGCCAAAATTCTAACGGGACTAATTTAGAAAGCTCATGGCTATACAGTGAAACTAAAATGGACAAAGTGCAACATAGCCCAAAGAAACAATCATCAATGCACGAGGAAAATAATGCACAATTGACAAATTTAACTATACCGCCGTTTAATGCAACACAATCACAGCTAATCAGCTAAAAAGTCAAAAGGGGCTAACTGTTATCTTAAGAGGAATTGAGAGCTCTGTAGATATAAGCGAAATACACTCTGCGCTTAAGGAAAAAGGTTGCCATGCCAAATCCATTACAAATATCCTAAACCGTAAAAAGATACCTCAACCTATGTTTCGCCTAGAACTAGAGAAAGATGCAGAAAAAGAGATAGTGCGCGCTATATAAAGGGTGTTTCAACAGGTGCGCTTCAACATTTTTCCGATAGGGACGGCGAACGACGCCATATTTTTTATTGTTCTTTTGTCATTTGGAAACTTCATTAGTATACATTTCATCATGGAACGCTACACACGTGAACAGCGATTGCAAATCGTGCAAATTTTTTATCAAAATAATCGTTCTGTTGCTGCTACTTTAAGAGCATTACGGCCATTTTACGGTTCATTTAACAAGCCAGCCCGTTCGACAATCGACCGTATAGTGGCAAAATTTGAGTCTACGTTTTCGCTACATAATGTTCCAGTGCCCTCGAGAGCAAGAAGTGCTCGAAGTGTTGAAAACATCGCAGCCGCCAGGGCTTCAGTTCAAGAAGACGCGAATGTGTCGCTCACACGACGTTCGCAACAATTGGGTCTTTCTGTGACATCATTGTGGCGAATTTTACGTAAAGTTGTTTGACCATTTGAAGCGACGACAATTCGTGAATTGGGCTCAAGAGCAAATCGAAAATGATGCAGATTTTCACCGAAAAATCATCTTTAGCGATGAGGCTCACTTTTGGCTAAATGGATTTGTCAACAAGCAAAATATGCATTACTGGGCAGGAAGCAACCCACACGTGATTCATGAGGCACCGTTGCATCCCGAAAAAGTCACTGTTTGGTGCGGATTACATGCCGGCGGCGTCATTGGGCCATATTTTTTCATCGACGATAACGATCGCCACGTTACTGTTAATGGAAATCGATACCGCGATATGATAAACGTTTTTTTTTGGCCGCAATTAAATGGAATGGACTTGGACGACATGTGGTTTCAACAGGACGATTCCACATACCACACAGCACACGATACAATCGCGTTATTGAAAACTAAGTTCGATGAGCGTGTTATTTCGCGAAATGGGCCCGTCCAGTGGCCGCCGCGCTCGTGTGATTTGACACCTCTAGGTTATTTTCTTTGGGGTTATGTGAAGTCATTGGTCTATGCCAATAAGCCGGCGACGTTGCAAGAGCTCAGAGCCAATATTGAACGTGAAATTGCTGGAATTTCGGCCGATTTATGCGAAAGAGTGGTCGAAAATTGGGTTCAAAGATTGGACTTCGTAAAACGTGCACGCGGTGGTCATGCAAAAGAAATCGAGTTTCATATTAAATGTATATGTTCAAATTCGTTAATAAAAAAAAAAGTTAGTTCAAAAGTCGAACAGTTTGTGTTTTATTCAAAAAAAAAGTTGAAGCGCTCTTGTTGAAAGACCCTTTATAACCTACGATATTTACTCTATCGTAAAATCACGGTTGAGGAACCCAAGAAGAGGACCGGACCAGTTCAGTGCATCAAGTGCCAAGAATATGGCAACACCAAAGCTTACTGTACCTTACACGATGTTTGTGTTATTTGTGGTGAACTTCACGATTCAAAACAGTGCAACAAGGTGAAAAACGATCCTTCAGTAAAACGCTGCAGTAACTGTGGCGAAAATCACACCGCAAACTATAGAGGGTGCCCAGTATACTTGGATTTAAAGCGCAAAATCAATCCAAAATTGCGATATAAGCAAAGAGTGCTCAAGGCAAATTACAACCAAAGAACTTTGACGTCAAGAACTTCAGTTGTTCAACAAACCGAGAATTTGGGGACAAATCTCAGCAGTTTTGCGCAACCTGGGATCTCCTATGCAAACATTCTAAAAGGTGCCGCTTCGAAAGCAAAAGTTAATTTTATTGAAGAAGAAGTCTCAATTCATGCAACCGTAAACAAACTAACTGAAACGATCCAAAGTTTCATGATGATGATGGAGAAACAAATGAGCATGATGATGCAAAATATGAACACACTAATGCAAATTATCGTCAAAAACCAAAAATGACTGTCCTAAAAATAGCTATTTGGAATGCGAATGGTCTTTCACAGCATAAAGCTGAGTTACAAGCCTTTCTCATTGAGCACAGTATAGATATCATGCTAATATCAGAAACACGCTTCACGAATAAAACGTTTTTTAAAATTAACGGATATTCAGTATACGACACCCAACACCCGGACGGAAAAGCACACGGTGGCACTGCTGTCTTGATAAAAAAAAGAATAAAGCATTATGTACACAGCAAGTATGAGAAAGAGCACATCCAAGCAACTAATATTTGCTTAGAATAATGGTCTGGAAAATGTGTAACATCGGCCGTTTACTGCCCTCCAAAACATGCAATTAAAAAGCAGCAATTTATCGATTATTTTAACCGGCTGGGCAATAAATTCCTTGCGGGTGGCGATTACAATGCTAAACATGTGCAATGGGGATCAAGATTGTCGACACCAAAAGGCAAACAACTTTACGAAGCTATAGAGGAGCAGTCTCTGGATTATTTATCTGCTGGTCACCCCACTTACTGGCCCACGGATCAAAAGAAAGTTCCTGATCTAATTGACTTCTGTGTAACTAAAGGCATTCCACGTACGTATATGTGAATGCAACCAATTGCTATGATCTGTCTTCCGATCACTCGCCGGTAATAGTAACAATGAGTACCGACGTCCTAAGGACAGAAATTCCGAAAGGTCTTACAAACAAGCGAACTAATTGGGATCAATACAGGAGACTAGTCGAAAAAAATTGTCTACTGAATATTCCTCTTACCACACCAGCAGATATTGATACGGCAGCAGAAAATTTAAAAGATACCCTGGCGTTGTCAGCTGAAAAGGCTACACCCGTCATAAGTAGTCTTGAAAAAGTTAATAAACTGCCACATAGTATTCAGGAACTTATCCAGGAAAAGCGAAAAATTCGTCGTCAATGAAAACAAACAAAATCACCGTCATTAAAAAGGGAATTAAATCGATCTATTAAGACTCTTAGATTTGCTTTGCGGGAAGAAGAAAACCAGAACGTCCAGAATTATTTAAGTGAACTTTCGGCAACCGAAGGGACAGGCTACTCTTTGTGGAAGGCAACAAACAATTTAAAAAGGCCAACAAACTCGAATCCACCAATCAGACTCCCAACTGGGGATTGGGCGAGAAGCGATGAAGAAAAAGCCAATGCTTTTGCTGCTCATCTAACGACAGTATTCGCACCACACCGGGAAACAAATTCTTTCGTGCTACCCGAGCAAATGGGTGATGGATTGTCTTTTAAACCTATAAAGTATAATTGGAAGAAAGTTAAGAATACAATTAAAAATTAAACCATAGAACAAGTACACAGAATTTTAAATGTAATCAAAAGAACCTTCGAGGAAAAGAAATATTGTTCTGCTGTCTTCTTGGATATCGCTCAAGCATTTGATAAAGTTTGGCATGATGGGCTAATTTACAAAATTAAAGAACTTTTACCTTAAATATTTCACTCAATTCTGGCAAACTACCTTCTTGAATGGCAATACTTGGTTCAACAAAATAGTGCAACTACTTGCTTTTACGATATAAACGCAGGTGTCCCACAAGGCAGCGTCCTAGGACCAATATTATACTTGATGTACACAGCCGATTTGCCTGTAACCAACAAAATAATGATATCAACATTTGCCGATGATACGGCCATCCTGGCGTCAAACAAAACTCCCGAAACCGCCTCAAAGGAATTACAAAGTCATTTGAAAAAAATTGAGGACTGGCTGAAGAAATGGCGAATAAAAGTGAATGAAAAAAAATCAACACACGTCACATTCACGCTGAACAAACGCACCTGCCCACCAGTGGTACTAAACGATATTAATATTCCTCAACAAACCAAGGTCAAATACTTAGGTTTGCACCTGGATAGACGGCTGACATGGAAACAACATATTGAAGCAAAGCGCAACCAAATAAAAGTGACGTTTTCCAAAATGTATTGGCTAATGGGAAGAAAATCTCAGCTGTCATTAGACAACAAAGTTTTACTATATAAAGTGATAATCAAACCCATATGGACATATGATATTCAGTTATGGGGATCCACGCGAAAATACTTCGCAGTATTACCATAGAAGAATTACTAAAGAAGCATATTTTGTATGAGTCAAAGATACCTAAGAAAATAATTTCAAATATTTTAAATTCAGTTTTTGAAATTTTATGAGACGGAGATAATAATTTCTATTTGCCTCTTTTTATCATTCATGTATTAAATATACAAAACGAAATGTTTTGAAAATAATTGAAATATCTACAATTCTACGAATACAAATACTAGAAGCCACACCCCTCACAATTTTTGTTAATTTTCTATCATTTAGATTTTGCCTTTGTATAAGCAAAACCAAAATAAAACACATAATATGAATCGATTCAGAGTGTGTGACGAAACGACTACTAGACGAATATCGTGAATTTAATTTTTTTTTTTTTTGAAATAGAATGAAGTGTTTTTAATTGTTGGCATTTTGCTTTATAATTCCTTAAGAATAATTTGGCAAAAAGTAATTACTCTAAAATTTAAACGAAAATTTAAATTCGGAAAAATGAAGATTAATAATCTTCCTTTTCCAGAATTATGTGTTGAAATATTCTGCGAAATGGAGACTTTCATTCTAACTTTAATATTAAATCTCCATTTTTCAGATAATTTTAAATGTTCATTTTCAAGCGAAAATATTTGTATTAATTCCAGCGCGCGGCTCTTAATTGGCCATATTCATTTTTTTAAGAATCACATTTCCATCGTTTGTCGAATTTCATCATAATCGGTTAAAAAATAGTCAAGTTACAGGCTTTCAAAAACTTCTTCTAAAAATCATTTTACAGTCGCATTTTCATCGTACCTGTCGATTTTCATCAAAGCTGTTTTTAAAATAACCAAGTTCCATCAATTTCATCTGAAAATCATTCAATAATACCATTTCCGTCTTAGGTCTCAAAAATCATAATAAATTAAGAAATAGCCAAGTTATAGGCTAATTGGCCCTATTCCAAAAGTATATTATATATACCTGTCGAATTTTATCATAATTGGTAAAGAAATAGGAAAATAGCCAAGTTACAAGCTTTTTAGGCATATTCTAAAACTTCACATAATAATAATTTAACAATCCTATTGCCACCGTACCTGACAAAATGTATCATAATCCCAAAATAAATGGCCAAGTTACTAGGTAATTCGCCATATTCCAAAAATGTATTCAAAAATCATTTAACAATTCCATTTACATCGTACCTGTCAAATTGATATAATAGCTTTTTGGATTAAACGTGCATTTGCCTTTCAATTTGTATTGCCATACGATATTTGCCAAATATGCAAATTTGCCAAAGATATTTTGATAAAACGTAATTTTGTCAAATGTCGTTTGTTATTTCATACAAAGCCCGTGATAAAATTGATACACATCCCGGTTTGTAAGTGTTGGCGAGAAATCGAGAAGTAATTTTGGATTCGTGTCAAACAAAGGTTACACAAGCGAAATGAAATACATTTGAATCTAACATGCAACATGCCAAAACCAACAAAAATGTCTATACAAGCCATACAGTACAAAAACTTAAGATATAAAAAAGTACGCAAAAAGTAATATTTAAAAATATGAAAAAAAATTCGGGGTGGGCTGTGTCGTCTACAGGGCCGTAAGTTTTTTGCGTGATAACGTTTATAAGATGTTGAGATTAACTATTTTAATATAATATAAATTATACGCCACAATTTCTTTACTCACAAAAAATTGCTTCGATCAGAAGAGGCGTTCTCTCGCTACAGTGCTCTCAATCATTGTAAATCGTTATTTTGCCGTTTGTAATTTTAATTAAAATTTATGTGGAGATTAATTATTTTACTTTAAACTAAATTATCTGCCACAGTTTTTTATGCACAAATTAGCAACAGAATTACTCCAATCAGATGAGGCGATCTCTCGCTATAGTGCAGTCAAGCCCTGTAAATCGGTATTTTGTAGATTTATTTTAATATGGAGATTAATTATTTTAATTTAAAATAAATTAACTACCACTGTTTCTTTACGCAAAAATTGACTTCAGAATTGCTCTTCAGAAAGGCAAAATTTCTTGTCAATTTTCTGAACATGCGGTGTAAGACATTATCATGTCAAAACCAATAATATAGAGTACATTTTCTTGATGGGATCTGTGTAAAGAGCGAACAAGACGGCTTGTATAAACATTTTTGTTGGTTTTGAACATGCATTCTCACACATGTTACGAATAGTCGTTCCAATTTGGAGTAAAAATATTATTGGCGAAGCAACCTACTATTTTTGTATGGATTTTTTTTTTTTGGGATTGTACAGGCTGGAATTTTAATGCAAGGGTAATGGTAAGCTATTGTTTGACGAATGCCAAATTTATTGATTTTTTTATGATGATCGAGATGTTTTTTTTTTGATAAAAAACAACGCGGTATACGGCAGTTAACAAAGGAATTTCAATCGAGAAGCTACAAAATAAAACAAGACCAAATTGGTTAAAAAAGTAGCTTAAATAATAGTTTAAGTTAAAAACTTATTTTTTTTTTGTGTGTGTAAAGTGAACCCATGTGTTTTGGGTAGAATAAAAAGACCCCGTATTAAAACGGATTGATCTTTTAAAGCCGTTGGGCTATTGTTAATTTTAGTTTTATTCTGGACTATTGAAATAGATACCAAATATTTGATTAGTTTCGATATAGTTGTAAGTGATTACCTATAGTATAAGCTAATAATTTATAAATCGTTAACAAAGCTAAACTATAAACTATATAACTGAAGTGAACGGTTATACATGAACGTTGTGATAAATCTAACGGTAGAAATACTGCTACCAGAATAAAATTAGTGAAACATAAAAAGCATAAAAATCGAATAAATAACTAAGCTAATTAATAAATAAATAAATTAAGTAATAAATAATAAATTGTTCAATAAATAATTAAATAGTTGATTAATAAATAAATAATTTAAAAGCCATAGGTGAAATAATAAAAACACGAATTGAAACGGTATGTGTAATTTAAAAACCACAGTTAAAAAGTTAAACCATACTCGCTTCTTATAAATACTATTGTAATTATTATGTTGTAGGTTAAAATATTTGTGATTTTCTTTTGCTATCTACTGCGTCAATATTGTATATTTTGGGATTCTTATTTTCGTATATATTTGTATGAATATTGTAAATATATGATGTGTAAATATGATGGTAGTTGTTTATTTTGTATCTACAACGTTGATATTGTAATTGTCGTTCCGAAGAATTATTCCTCAACCGTGTGTTGTTTGGATGAATTTAATGTTAATAAGTTATGAATCTTTTACGATGTTTCGCATCTAATCCTGAATAATATGTAGTTATTCTACGCTATGTTTCTTATATTGACGTATTAAGATTCTAATGTATAAAATTGCTCGTGTAGCGTCTTCTATCAAGTATGTACTGACAAGTGTAGAGTATTTGTTTAATTCTATTCTGTTGTTAGTTTCAGAATAGAATTGTGTATGGAGAAGTTTTTGTCTTGGTTAGTAGACTAGGCTTAACTAAGGAATTTTCTCTTATTAACCAATCAATTATTACAGCAATTACGCCGTTTTTCTCTCGATTGGCTCGTCTTAGAAAATCCCGCTTTATCGGATTAGTAGGGTGGTTGTTAGTTTATAATTACCTATTATTTTCTGCAAATCTGGATTTCTGGATATCAATTCTGGATCTCTGGATACGGTGGTTTCTTTATAGATTATGTTAGATAAATTCTTCTTTTTTTTTTTTATTTTTTTGATAAAAATTATTCTTTATTTGTTTTTGTTTTATAGATGAATTTTACACTTGATAACTTTATTTTTTACTTGTTTGCTTACTATTAGAATTTATTTTAAGTATACTGATTGATGTCGAAAAACTGAATACTGAATACCAAACTTGAAATAATTTAGAATGTAGAATGATAAACTGGAATGATGGAATGAATTTTGTTTGTAAATTTCTGTGCTTATATACTAATTTTTCTGATATTTTACACTAACAATTTGTGTACTTAATTTCTATTTCTGCTAATTTGCATTATTCTAAGAATTATAACGCATGTGTATCAAATTTTCAACTCATCATAAATTATTTTGGGTCATTATATTGTGTTCGATTTAATTGAATTGCTTAATATTATTTTCTACTTTGGGTCAATATTCTTGGTATTCCAATTTTCGCTTTATTTTTGATGTTCTACATTTTATTTATTACATATTACAATTTTATAATTTTCTTTCGAATTGCATTGTCATCAACACATTAATTATGTATTTCTTTATTTCATTGTCAACGTTTTATTATATAACATATGTTTCATTTCCTACTATTTTTGTTTCCTTACTTTTACTCTTTTGTTTTGATCTTTTTATTTTGTCTTATCCTAGATTTTATTATCTATTATCCTATTTTGTATTCTGGGAAAAACACTTGTGAAACATTATTTCGAATTTTTGTGACTTTCTAAGTTTTTGTTATTTTTCGAAACTAGCCTTAATATTATCATACTACAATTTCTACTGCATTATCTTTAATTTATCTTATTTTTCCTATTAGATTTTATACTTCATTTAAATGTTTCACAACATACCTTCCCTCTTTCATGGCAATTTTTCTGAAGGAAAAATTGTGTATATATATTATATAAGTTCTTAAACTAATTTTACATTTTTATATTTAATCTTAATTTTCCTTATTTATGCATGTGGTACTTTGGTTGTTTGTCTTGTCTTTCCATCTGCTTCTGTTGGTTTTCCATGGTCTTCTTTTGGTTCGTTCAATTACTCAGATTTCGGATTTGGTTTACTTTTCGGTCTTATGATGTTCTTGTAGATTTTTGGTACTTCCTTGTCGGCTCTGGTTGATATCATCTCTATTCCATTTGTTTTGCTGAATATCGTCTTCTAATTCTGTACTGGGTGTGATGTATCATTTACTTGAGTTATTGTCGCCTATTTGTTTTTGATAACGATGTTACTAGTTTTTTGCTCATGTCGTTTTGTTGATATACTTGGATCATTGTTGCTGCATTGTGATACTTCAAAAAGTTCCGTCTTTGGCGTTTGCTATCGTTTTTTAGTTAACATGTGTTGTCATGTTTGTATTATGCTGTTAACATCATAGTCTGCGTTCTGTTTGTTTTGATTTTGGCTATTGTGCTTCAAGTAATGATTTTCCATGTTCATGGTACATTTGTGGGTTGATTTACTGTTGTTCCTTTCCCCTTTTGTTCTTTTGCCTCCTACTGTGCATGCATCTTGCTTTGTTGGATACCTCTCCTTTTGTTGTAAAACCTTGTAAACTACCGATCTGAAATCTTTTCATTTGTTGTGTCGTCTTTGTTTTGTTTTACCTCCTTCTCTGGTTCTTTTTTTTTTTTTTATATACCACATTCATATTTGAGTTTAACTACCTTATATTTTTACTACAAAAAAATATGCAATTGAATTCTTATTCTAACCTTAACCTAGGCTAACATATTATATAAAGTATAGTGTTGCAAAAAAAAATATATATAATGAATTAATGTTTTGGTTATTATGATGACTTAATTTTTTTTCTTTTTGTAATACGATATTTTTACTATGGAATTTTTATAAAGAAAATAATTTTTTAAAACTTGACCTTGTTTGTATATTGTTTTGTTTACATATATAAAATTTTATGCGAGTCATGCGTTTTTATCATTTGTAAAAAAAAAAATTTTTTTTGTATTTTCTTATCTGTTATGAGTTTCTAAAAAAAATTTTTTTTTTTTTTTTTTTTTTTTTTTTAAATTTTTAGAATTTAAGATTCTTTTTATTTTTATTTGTTATTTTTTTTATCTCCTTACTACTTCTTTTTTTTTTTTTTTTTGATCTACTTGTTCTCTCATGCTTTGATGAGGGAAAAAGTGATTTAATTAATTAATTAAATGATCCGTATTTCATTTAATTCACGGGTGTGTTTTACTTTTGGATCTACTTTAATTTCTACTTCATTATTTCTACTTGTGTTATTAGTGTTAATTGTTACTCCTCCCGTTCTAATTTGTCTACATTTCTTCATTACTATACATATTATTATTATTGATGATATTACTGAGATTATTACTATAGCGTTCACTTTTATCACGTTACTTTTAACACTGTCATTATTCATCCTAATTTCTCGCGTCCTTTCTTTTATGCTATTGATCTTCTGCGCCTCTTCCATCATTTCTTTATAAAAACTACTGCTTTCTTTTATCCTAACTTTGCTATCTTTTGTCTCTGTACTGCCTGTATCGATATTTATCTCAAAATTAATCTTATCTACTAAATTTGTAGTTAGATGGATCTCTGGTTGTTCTATTTTTATTATTTTTCTTAATGCTTCATGCGTCAATGTCACCATGTTCCAGTGAGTTTTTATGATGTTTTCTCCGCAGATTACTGGGATTATTAAAAAGATGCTGATTTTATTTAACATTGAATGGCCTTTTAGTCTTTCTTAGTTGTTCTATGATCTGAAGGAGAATACATATTTGTGAGTTGTTGTATTTTTATATTCATGAATTCTTAGTTTATGTGTTTTAGTAATCTATTGTTGTGTACTCGTAGTCTTCTGTTGTTCATCTGTATCGTTGTGTTAGTGGGTGAGTTGCAGAATATTACTTTGTATGGTCCTAACCATAATGCGTCTTGTTTATTCCGTCTCATGTCATTTCTCATCCATACCAAGTCGTTGGCTTTTATGTCAATGTGATTTGTTTTCCTATCGTACTGTTCTTTAGTCTTTATTTTCCTCTGTATTAACTGTTGTCTAGCTATCTCATGGGCTACTCTAAGTCTTGCTTTAAGTTCGGATACGTAATCATCGTAACTATATATAGGTTCGGGTTCTTTCTTAACTGCTGTCGGAATTATTGCCGTCTTTCCATATACCAGTTCATGTGGAGTGAAATGCGTTGCGCAATGAGGTGTGGTGTTGTAAACGAATATGGCATAATGGCACATCTCGTCCCAATTATTTCTATCTTTATCCGTGAAGGATCTTAGATATTCTTTCAATGTATTGTGAGACTTTTCCAGTGCTCCATTGGTTTCCGGATGGTATGCCGTTGTGTTTAGATGCTTTAATTTTAGAAGTTTACATACTTCTTTGAAACTTTTACTCATAAAATTACTCCCTTGGTCAGTGAGTATTTTTTCTGGTATGCCATGTTTTGTTATGAAACCTTCACACATGGCTTTGGCTACTGTGTTAGCAGTTTGATCGGGTATGGGAATTGCCCCGGAAAATTTTGATAAGTCGTCTTGAAAAGTAAGAATGTAGTTATTTCCTAATTCTGTAGTTGGTAACGGTCCTACGATATCGAAAGCTACTCTTTGGAATGGATATTCCGAAGTGGTTGTTATCTGAAGTGGTACTTTTGTTTTCTTGTGGTTTTTATTTTTCCTACATAGGTAACATTTCCTAATAAACCGATTTATGTCCGTTAGCATGTTAGGCCAATAGTACAATAGTTTGACTCGTTTGTACGTCCTCCATGTTCCGGCATGTCCACCTAGTGGTAGGTTATGATACTCGTTTAGTATTTGTTGTCTTTTGTTCTGGTCCAGCACTACTTCAATTTTTGAGAGTGGTGTTTTAACCGTTTGTTCTGTTAATTGTTGTTTGATCGTTGGTTTACTGTCACCTACTTCGTCTGTTTCATCTTTTTCCTGATTTTTTGTTTGTGCTCTCGTCACTACTGTTATTGTATTGTATTTGATTCTACTGAGTGCGTCTGCATTTGTATTTAATTTTCCTGACTTATGAAATATTTCGTAATTGTACTCTGACAGTTTTAAATTCCACTTAAGTACTCTATTTGGGGTTTTCGCTATATTCCCTGTAAGTGGTTTATGGTCCGTTACTATCGAAAATTTTTTACCGTATAGGTAAGGTCTGAAATTGTTAACCGCCCAATATATGGCTAACATTTCCTTTTCTATCGTGGAGTAATTACGTTCAGATTTTCCTAAAGCTCTACTCGCATAGGCTATCGGGAATTCTCCTTGTGGATAGATTTGAGATAAGACAGCACCTAAGCTGTAATCGCTGGCGTCAGTAGTTAATGTAAATGGTCTAGTCATATCAGGATATTTTAATAGTGGTTGATTTGTTAACTGAAGTTTTAGTGTGTCCATTGCCTTTTGACAATCTTCTGAGAATGTGAACGTTGTACCCTTTCGAGTTAATTTGGTTAAAGGTTCTGCGATTAACGAAAAGTTCGGTATAAATCTGCGATAGTAATTCGCAAGACCTAAAAATGATTGAGTTTCTCGGACGTTTTTTGGTTGTGGGAAATTTTGTACAGCTTGTACAGTATTTGGATTTGGTTTTATACCGTCAGGTGTGATCAAATGACCTAAAAATGTAATTTCTTTTCTTAGAAATTGGCACTTGGTACTTTGTAATTTGAGGTTGCTCTTGCGGCAAGTATTGAAAATTTCTGTTAGCTTTGCATTATGGTCTTTTAGATTTTTGCCATAAATTATAACGTCGTCTAGATATATAAAACCTTTTACGCCTTGAAAACCGCGTAAAATATTGTTGATAGCTCTTTGAAATGTGGCTTGAGAGTTTTTCAAACCGAAAGGCATTCTTGTAAATTCGAAATGACCGTAGTCAGTATTAAAAGCAGTTTTGTGAGAATCACTAGGTTTCATCTCAATTTGGTGATAACCGCTGGCCATATCCAGGGTTGAAAAATATTGTGCGTGACCAAGTTGATCAAGAATGTCTGCTATATTTGGTAGTGGGAATGAGTCCCCAATTGTGATTTCGTTTAACTTTCTAAAGTCTACGACGACACGCCATTTTGGTGTACCATCTTTACCTGGTTTTTTAGGTACAGCTAATAAAGGACTGCTGAATGGGCTAATACTGGGTTTAATCGTTCCACTTTCTAACATCTCCTGAACTTGTTTGTTTATTTCGTCTTTGTGCGTTTGCGGTAACCTGTATCGTTGTACGTGTACCGGTTTAGAGTCTGTGTACAGATTTATTTCATGTTGTACCCCTTTAATGCTCGTTAATCTATCGCCTTCAAGATAGAAAATGTCTTGGTATTCTAAACAAAGCATTAGTACACTCATGTTTTCTTCTGTATTGTTTGATTTATCTAAATTTTCAGTAATGGTCTCTATTATTTGTTGTTCTCTGTTTGGGTTGTTCATAGTTTCTTGGTCTAGTTCTGAATTGATTTGGTATGGTTCGAGATTTAGTTGTATGTTTTGTATTTTAGTCTCCTGGTTTAGAGTATTCGCTATCATGATTTTTGCTTTATTGTTTTCCGGTTGAACTAACATGTGGGGTATGAATACTCCTTCCACCACTTCACATGCTTTGCATAAACTAATTTCATTTGTTTCCGTTCTTACTTCAATAATAGTTTCACTTCTCGCTGGTAATGTTATTGAATTTGTGGTCCTGTTTGAGAATGGTATGTATTCCGTTCCGATCTGAATGTTTCCTGAGCTATACCTGATGTCGGCTTTGTGTTCTTCAAAGAAATCACGTCCTACTATCCCATCTTCTGGAATAGGAAAATTATCCTCTACTATGTGTAATTTGTGTGTTAACTTAAAGTTGTCGTTAAATTCTATTTGTAATATGATTGATCCTTTGGTTTTTATCTCTCCTTTACCTATTCCTGTTAATGTTAGTACTTCTGTGTTGTCTATTTTCATTCCTAGTATATTTTTATTTTTGATCAACGATACTTCTGCTCCCGAATCTAGTAATAAGTGTGTCCATTTTCCATTAATTTTTGGTGTGATCGTATCACTATTTGATTTAAACCATGATACTAGGTTAATCTGGGCTATGTCTTTTATTGGATTGAATAATTTTTCTAATGTATAGTTTTCATTTAATTCCTCTTCTTTATTGGCTACAATTTGATTCTCATTTTCATTTCTCTTTTTCATTTTTACTTTGTACAGATTTCTTATGACGTTTTTTGCTTTGTTGCAGTTTTGCTTGATAATTTCGTTTGTATTTGATTTCCATTTTGTAATAACGAACTTCGTTGATAAGTATTTTCTTCTTCCTAAATCAATTATTACTAATTTCATATGAAGGAATAATACCTGTAAAATCAGAAAAATCTTACTAATTGAACTAGTCTTTGACTCGTACAACTTATGCATTACATTCTCTATGTTATGCACTTTAGTATGACTCGCCTGTTGATTTGTTTTTTGTTTGCCCTCACTCATGTTTGTTTCTTGAATTTTTGTAGATTTGTGATTGTTTTCTTTTTGCGCCGATTTGTCGACGGCTTGTGTGTGCGTTGGTCTGGCAACGGCTTGTGTGTGCGTTGGTCTGGCAACGGCTTGTGTGTGCGTTGGTCTGGCAACGGCTTGTGTGTGCGTTGGTCTGGCAACGGCTTGATTTTTGTTTGTTTGAGTGATATTCATGTGTGTTGGGCTTGTAATATTTTGTAAGTTTGCGATTAATGTTTCGGGTATGATACCCATTTGGAGATATTCATCTTGTCCTTGTACATTTTGCTTTGGTTCGGTGTTTGTTTTTTCGGGATCCAACTGCGGCCTCTCTCCTACAGCTGGTTGGACCCGTTGGAGTTTTCCGGTGCCGTGTTGTGAATGGGTTGTACTCGTTTTTGTTCTGATATTTGTTGTGGTAATTGTGTTTGTATCTGACTAATTTTCATCCTGTTGAACCGTTCCTCCAATTCCTTATTATTTGTTATTCCTCTATCTCTGGGATGATCGCTCGTATTATACCCTTTGTTTGTAAAAAATTTACTTCTACATTCGTTGTAAGTGTGTCCCGTTGTTACCTTGCAATGATCGCAATACTTCGGTTGGAAACTGTTTCTTTGTAATGGTTGTCTGTATTGATTGTTGTTGATTTGTTGAATCGGCTGCCTTTGTTGTATATAGTTATTCTGCTGTATTGGTTGCCTATATTGCCTGAAATTATCCTGCTGGTTTCCTGGTTGTGGATTTCTAAACTGTGTTGGTACTGTACTAAACTGAATTCTATTTTCTGGTCCATTTGTTTGCATTTGTGTGACCTGATTCCTTAATCTTGTCCTACACACGTCGTAGGTGTGATTAGGTCTTCTGCAATAGTTGCATATGATTGGCTTGTATTCTCGTTCATTATTGCTTCTTTGGTTTCCTATATTTTGTTCTCGGTTGTCTCTTTGCTGTGTGTTTGTTGTCGTTGTGCCAGTTAACATTTCCAACATTCTTTCTGTAGCCTCGGTTTCATTGATAATTTCATCCATGTTTTTGGCTTTAATTGTAGCTACTTTTTCCTTGAGAATCATATTATTTAATCCACGTTTGAATGATTGCACCGCTGTACCATCTAAATGTTGTGCATATGTTTTATCCATTTCTACCATGTTGTATTTTGTGATGTATCCCTTCTTATAATTGTCTAATGCCTCTACTACCCTATATCCAAAGTTACTAATTGTTTCACCGTACATTTGTTTTATATCCATGAATTTTCTTTCTAGCTCGTCTAATGTGCATGCTCTTGTGTACATGCTTTTTAGCATCTCCCTCAATGTTTCATAATCCTTTATGTGTTTATTTGCTATTCTTGCGTAGGCGTCCCCGGTTAATTTAAATTTAATTATTTTGTTAAATGTATTTTTGTCTTCGTCGTTTGTCAAGTTGTCATACACACTGTCCGCAGTTCCTAAGAATCGTGTTAGTTCATGTGTTCTGTTTCCTCTGTCTGTTCCACTAAATTCTGTTACAAAATCTGTTATGTTTCGTTGAACTTCTTTTGGATTTGCCATCTTTTGTATTGTCTCTGTTTCTGTGGTCTTCTGTACTATTGTCTCTATAATTTGTCTTATGTTTTTCTGTATTTGAATTTGTTCCTGATTCTTTTCTTCGTCCGTCTGTACACTGATGTCTTGATTTTCGTTTACTAATGTTTGAGTTTTCTGATTTGTATATGTTTTTGGTTGTGTTGTTTTTTCCTTAGGTTGCTTTGTTCCGACCAGTTGATCTTTTATCTGTTTAGGCTTCTTTATGGTATCCTTACTTCCTTCTTTCTTTGTGATTTCTGTGTCACTTTCGCTGTTATTTCTTTGTTGCGCGCGGGTACGATTTTCTGGGATTACTGATGGTGCTCTCGGATTAGTGGGTTTTGCAGGTGGTGAACGTAGTGTTTTTGTTGACTTGTATTGAAACGATGGTCCTGCCTCTTCGTCGCTCATGAAACTGTTGTACGATACATTTAATTCTACCTATCTCTATTTGATTTTTTCTAACCTAATCGCTACAGGACGATTTCTACAGCGCCAATATTGTAATTATTATGTTGTAGGTTAAAATATTTGTGATTGTCTTTTGCTATCTACTGCGTCAATATTGTATATTTTGGGATTCTTATTTTCGTATATATTTGTATGAATATTGTAAATATATGATGTGTAAATATGATGGTAGTTGTTTATTTTGTATCTACAACGTTGATATTGTAATTGTCGTTCCGAAGAATTATTCCTCAACCGTGTGTTGTTTGGATGAATTTAATGTTAATAAGTTATGAATCTTTTACGATGTTTCGCATCTAATCCTGAATAATATGTAGTTATTCTACGCTATGTTTCTTATATTGACGTATTAAGATTCTAATGTATAAAATTGCTCGTGTAGCGTCTTCTATCAAGTATGTACTGACAAGTGTAGAGTATTTGTTTAATTCTATTCTGTTGTTAGTTTCAGAATAGAATTGTGTATGGAGAAGTTTTTGTCTTGGTTAGTAGACTAGGCTTAACTAAGGAATTTTCTCTTATTAACCAATCAATTATTACAGCAATTACGCCGTTTTTCTCTCGATTGGCTCGTCTTAGAAAATCCCGCTTTATCGGATTAGTAGGGTGGTTGTTAGTTTATAATTACCTATTATTTTCTGCAAATCTGGATTTCTGGATATCAATTCTGGATCTCTGGATACGGTGGTTTCTTTATAGATTATGTTAGATAAATTCTTCTTTTTTTTTTTTTTTTTTTTGATAAAAATTATTCTTTATTTGTTTTTGTTTTATAGATGAATTTTACACTTGATAACTTTATTTTTTACTTGTTTGCTTACTATTAGAATTTATTTTAAGTATACCGATTGATGTCGAAAAACTGAATACTGAATACCAAACTTGAAATAATTTAGAATGTAGAATGATAAACTGGAATGATGGAATGAATTTTGTTTGTAAATTTCTGTGCTTATATACTAATTTTTCTGATATTTTACACTAACAATTTGTGTACTTAATTTCTATTTCTGCTAATTTGCATTATTCTAAGAATTATAACGCATGTGTATCAAATTTTCAACTCATCATAAATTATTTTGGGTCATTATATTGTGTTCGATTTAATTGAATTGCTTAATATTATTTTCTACTTTGGGTCAATATTCTTGGTATTCCAATTTTCGCTTTATTTTTGATGTTCTACATTTTATTTATTACATATTACAATTTTATAATTTTCTTTCGAATTGCATTGTCATCAACACATTAATTATGTATTTCTTTATTTCATTGTCAACGTTTTATTATATAACATATGTTTCATTTCCTACTATTTTTGTTTCCTTACTTTTACTCTTTTGTTTTGATCTTTTTATTTTGTCTTATCCTAGATTTTATTATCTATTATCCTATTTTGTATTCTGGGAAAAACACTTGTGAAACATTATTTCGAATTTTTGTGACTTTCTAAGTTTTTGTTATTTTTCGAAACTAGCCTTAATATTATCATACTACAATTTCTACTGCATTATCTTTAATTTATCTTATTTTTCCTATTAGATTTTATACTTCATTTAAATGTTTCACAACAATACGAAGCAAAGTCTTAATTTAAAATCAAAAAGTGTCTGAGTATCGTGAACATTGAAAATAACAACTTGAAATAAATCGAAATTATAAAATTGTTGTTATTGTACGTGTAAAATTTGGGTGTACATTTATACCACAAGATCATCTTTCAACTGTCATCGTATGCTGTCTTCGTACATCAAAATCAGATAAGATTTTTGTATTATTATTATATTATTATTATTTTATTTTATATTATTATTATTTTTATTTTCTAAATGTATAATCTTACTAGAATTAAGTTATTTTCTTTGGGGATAATTAATAACGGGTTTTTATGCGCATAATTCGTAGGGTAGTGTTAGTCATTCATTAGATTTCATTTTGAAATCAATTATAATAAATAATTTTGAATTTTTGTGTAACATTATGTAATATCTATCTCAATAGCAATTTTAAAAATTGAAAATATTACACACAGTTAGTATGTTAAATTTTTGCGTTATTATTATTTTTTTTTGTTCTTGTTTTTTCTTTGGAGCTTTCGATTGTTTTCGTTTCGTCGTTTCTAGTGCTTAATTTCAGAATGAGTGAATAGTGTAGTGTTTTGAGAATGGGGATGAAGTTCAGGTGAGTATTATAGGTAGGTAGAGTGAATAAGGAGATTAGCTGGTGTCCCTAATTTTATTTTATTATTTTTTTTTTGTACGGTCATCACAGATCACTTCATGTTTCGGTATACCCACCCCATCAGCTCCTGAGCCTTAGCCGGCGCAATCGACCGTCACCGAAACCTCTGAAATGATAAATTTTCTGATAGCAATTCCAACGGAATTGTTACACACACACACCACTTCTGATCTGTTTAAGTTAATTTCGATATGCGGACTCTTTCTGTGCTTTTTTATCAAACAAAAAATAATAAAATGAATGATCCGAATCCGATTGTTTGGCGAAATGTAAGAAATAAATGATCGTAATAAAGTCAGATTGATAATACACGTGTACGTATAAATGTAAATGCAAAATTATTAATGTATTTTATTTTCTATCATAGAACAGGTCATTCCCCTTTTTGTATTTTGATTATTTTACTGCTTATGTTTTTGTTGCATTTTTTTCTTCATCTAATAGAGTTTAAATGTAGGTACGTTTGCGATTCCGAATGTAATATTATAGTTTTTAGATAAATGGAGGCAAAATCAAAATGATAAACTAATTTATTAAAAAAAAAAAAAAAAAATTGTAATAATTATTAAATAAATATTCATTGTATTCGTATTGAATAACAAATGATGAATTTAAATGTACTTGTGTATAAGCTAAATTTGATTTGCACGCACTAAACACGTTTAACTATACATACATATATTACTTCGGTCTAAAAAGACCAAAGTATTGAAATCCTGTCAAAAATGACGAAAAATTTGGTTGGTTCTAAACCACTTTTCTCGACGTTTTGAAAGTCCTTTAGTCTGAAAATGCAAAAAAAAAAATGTCCGTTCGTCTGTCTGTGTGTCTGGATGTCTGGACCCATAGTGTCTTGAGAACGGCTTGTCCGATTTGGATTTTTTTTCGCCAATCTGTTTCTATGGTCAAGGCGGAGATTTGAAAAGCTTTTGGAGACTGTACGTCAAGGGGGTGGGGTACCTGCCATACGAATTGACCCAAAATACCTGCTTTTATAAATATTTACGATTTTTTTATATATCGTCGGTTTGCGAGAACAGTGACACATCTCAAAATATCTTATTTTTAAGAAAATCGATTTGAATTTTTTTTTTTGGTGTAAAATAGTTAAATTCATCAAATTCAACGTCACATCTATTGAAAACTATGGGTAGTTTAGAAGTGACACTAAGCCAGATAAAAAGTTGTTGCATTTAAAGGATTTTTCTCCTATTATCTCAAAATTGGCCATTTCTGAGATGTGTCACTGTTCTCGCAAACCGACGATATGCTTATTTAATTATTGAATTGGGCATTGAATTGGGAATTGATTTGAAGTTTAAATTAGGGGTCAATTTGCGCGTTGAGTTGAAGTTGAGTTGGAGTTGAGTTGGGGTTGGATTTGGATGTAGTGAATAGTTAACAAATTTTTTATATGATGAAACTTGTCTATTTCTCAACTGATTATTATGAAATTTAATATGTGTGTTAGAAATTGGGTTCTAAAATGAGTTTTTGGATACATTTCTGGAATATGGTCAGTTAAACGGTTAGAGGTATCTGTATAATTTGTTATACTACTTTCGGTATAAAGTTCTAGAATACGATTTTTCGTTTTAAATTGGATACCTGTACACATGTTACTGAAGCTTTTGACCTGTTTGGCTGTTGTTTTATAAGTACACTAAGACCTCGTTTTGCGTCGCAGTTAGGTTCCCAAAAATAGCGACTCAAAGTGAAACAACGCAAACTGAAAACTATTTTCGATATAAATACGAAGGTTTTGAAGGAGACAGGCTCCTAAAATTTGATGATTTATCCTGTAAATTTCCTTATAAATTTTGATTGAGTTTTTAAGCATTTTTCCTATCATCAAACTGCGTTCCGTGTCAGGATCATCGTTTATGAAAATGTTTGCTGCTTCGTCAATTAATTTTAGATCATCCGTTATTCGCTTATTGGATAAAGCCTGTTTTGGTTCATCGCCTTGGTATTATTGAAGTTAACGAGTTTTATACTAGTTTACTCAAAAAAATAACTTTATTTCTCCAGATACAACTTAAAACTAAAAAACTACAAAAATATTTTATATTTTTATACAATAAAAATAGTTGACATTGCATAAATGCATGGAAAATTACTTAAAAATGATGTTATAAAAAATATATCATCTTTCAACCGGACACAACACACGTTGTGTTGATTCGACACATAAATGCATGGAAAATTACTTAAAAATGATGTTATAAAAAATATATCATCTTTCAACCGGACACAACACACGTTGTGTTGATTCGACAAGTTTGCGCGTGTCTCATAGGCACGTTGTGTTGACTCGACATTAATGGTGGTGTTAACTTCTCCCTCCTTAAAGACCTGCGTCTCGTGGGTCAGAAACTCAATTTCCTGGGTTGAATTCCTGGCTGGTCATTGGAAATTTTGTCTTGATACATCGGCTTGTTGATAAACAGCATTCTTCTTTGACGTCTCACTCTAGCTTTGTTGGCGAGAAAAATGACAACTAAGCAGATGACAATGGTTACGATACTGAAGTCGATGAGGATAGCTTCTTTATGTTCGTTGGAAAGTTCTTGAAGTTGTTCAACGTTATTTAGATACAAGTTATGTAAGTATCCTGGGTCAATTTTGACGCTTTTCTCCGTTATATTTGCTTTAAGTACCGGTGGCAATACTTGAGACGTCCTTACTTCCCTGTTCGTAAAAACTGATTCGCCGATTTTTATTGTTTCGTTATGATATTGAATTAAAAAATTTCCCTCTAAATGTTCGCTTCTATTGCTGTAAATGATGTCTCCTTTAAAGTTGCTTATGAAGATTGTATTGTCGTTCAAGGGTTCGATGATTTGATTCTTATTGAACTGGTAATCACATTTAGCATTTAATCCTTTCATAATTCGGCTGATACAATGGTCTTTACTTAATTCTTTTAGTTTATTCATTTCGCATATGGTGATATCTCGAAAGAGGTTGCATCTCTGGGTGATTCCAAATACTTCGTTTTGGTTTATCAAAAGTTCATTGAATTCCAGATGTATTTGTTTGTTTTGATTAACCGTTGATTTTATGATGACATGGTTGTAGTTCTGCTTACTCGTCTTAGGTATAGATATGACGTATAAGATTGTAGAATCTTTAATCATCATCATTGGTTCCGCATATTCTATAGCCTCTATTTCATTGGAATACGGCAAGGTTTCTATTTCTGTGATTAAGCGGCTAATTTCTCCTTTATCCAGTAGATTGGTGTTAACTATTTTTCCTTTTGCTAACTGTACGGCTCGAATGATTTCTTTTATTTCTTCTTTGATTAGAGTAAGTCGGTTGTACAGAGTTTGTTGCATCTTATCGTCTTCATCTTCATTTAGATGTTCTACAATTTTGTTGAATTCGTTGAGCATTTGTTGAGCTGTGTCTATTAATACTTTATTGATTTTGTATTGTTGATTGTTATTGTTAATTACTTGGTTCTGACTTTTCACTATCTGGTCCCAATCCGTGGCGTCAGGTGAGCCTGCGATCCATTTCCACGCGCTTCCGATCCAATTTATTGCTCTTTTGCTTCTTGACTTTTGACCTTTAAGTTCTGAAATCCATTGCGAGATTTGTTTTGTTTGGTGAACCAATTGAGCTCGAATTTTGCTTCCTTGATGAATGCTATTGATCGTTGGTGTTAGTCGTTCAATCAGTTCCTCATAATTGTCCAAATTGATGATGTGAATTAGTTTAAAATTTCCGTTAATAATTCGCCCATTTCCTTGTTTTATAGTGACTACTGGGGTATTGTATTCGTAGATGGTCGCAGAAGATGTTAAATCCCATAGCCAGGAGCTAAAAGTAGATGAAATTATTGTGTTATATTTTTAATATGGGCTTTATGAATTCGTTTCCCGGTTGTTGTTGTAATGGTAACATTATTGTCTCTTGCTACTGTTTCTTTTTTGAATTTCGGTTTATCCTTTGCTTGAATTTGTTTAACCGAGGTGAATATTGTTTCCCCAGGCGTGTATGTCTTCGGTTTTTCTCTCTTTGTCTTCTCTCTTTCAATTTTGTTTTCTTGGCTTCTCTTGATCCTTTCGATTATATCTTCGTTTATTCTATTTTTGAAGTCAGACAGATTTTGATAGTTTATTCTTTGACTCCTGCCAAAAAATATGTCGCTTGGTTTTTGTTGAATGACTGAGTGTACTGAATTATTATAGCGGTCTGCTGCTATATTGATTAATTCTTTTACCGTTAGTTCTTTGTATTCGTTTTGGATGCATCTAACGATTTCAATTATCGTAGAATGGACTCTCTCGACAGTCCCATTTGTCTCACTCCTTTGTGATGGTGTCAGGTAAATCTTAACTCCCAAAGTTTTTAGATAGTCCGTAACTATGGGACTTATAAAGCTTCTTTCATTGTCCATCACAAGTATCTTGGGTACAGAGAAGAAATGCATTGCTTTAATTATTTTGTCCCTCACATGTGGAATAGATTTAGTTTTGATTCGAAAAAATTTCACAAATTTTGTGAATTTGTCCACACATGAAATGAACTTCTCGTCTTTGATTTCCATTATATCGATGTGGAGTATCTCCGTCGGATACGTCGGAATGGGTGTCTCTTGGATTTCCACGCGACTAGGGTGTCTATCATATTTGTTGATGTTACAGGTGTCGCAAGTTTGTGTATATTTCTTTATTAGACTGGCCATCCGAGGGAAGTAGTATTTTTCTAATATTTGTTTTTTATTTTCTATTTGATTTCGATGTGCCCGTTTGTGTTCTTCTCTTATGATGGCAAGCTGGTTTTCTTCGTTGCGTATATCTGTCACCACTCTTTGTGTTAGCCGTATTTTGTAACCCGAGAAATTTTCCTTAACGGCCTCCTGGAGGATTTGAATATATTCTTCCGGCATTTTTACTCCATTGATTGTGTTCGGATTTAGTTTCTCTCGTAGAATTTTCTTTAAGGTTTCTTTACTTAGTTCAGGCAGGCTAATGTGATGCCTGTGGTAAGATGGGTGTGGTTCTTCCTGAGCATAAATCTCTTTCCCTTTTTTGAATATAAGTTGATTTCTAAATGCGTTGATTGGTGCTTCGCAGTATCGTATTAGATCCGTGGAATCTTCCTCAGCACTGTGAATCGTTCCATTTGTAGATAGGGTGTTTGCTTCCGTTTCTAGTCTTGATAGTGCATCCGCGACTTTGTTAGTGCACCCCGGTTTGTAGATAATTTCGTAATTGTACTCTTCTAAACGTGCTTTCCATCTTTTTAATTTGGCATTGTTGTTTTTATTGCCTATTGCAAACGTTAGTGGTTGATGATCCGTCATAATCTTAATTTGTTTTGCTCCGTATAGGTAGTTCCGGAGATTATCTAGGGCCCAAACTATGGCCAACATCTCCTTCTCATTGGCAGCATAATTTTCTTCAGTTTTGTTTAGTGATCTAGAAATATAGGTGATGGGCCTGTCCTTGCCGATATCGCCCTGGGATAATACTGCGCCGATTGCGAATGATGAAGCATCTGTTGTCAGAAGGAATGGTTTGTTGAAGTCCGGGAAGATTAATATCTCCGTGGAAGATAGTAGTTCCTTGATATGTAAAAATGCTTCGATTTCATCCCTGTTCATGCTGATTTGTACCTTTTTGGATTGGGTTGCTTTTGTTTGCTCTTGTCCTCTTGTAAGGTTGGTCAGTGGCTTAGCTATCTTTGCGAAGTCTTGTATAAAACGCCTGTAATATGACGCTAATCCAAGGAATGATTTTAGGTCCTTTAGATTTTGGGGCCTCTTGATGTTTTTAATGGCTGCAACTTTTTTTGGATCAGGTTTGATACCTTTATTAGTAATGAGGTAGCCTAAGAATTCCGTTTCCTGTTTCAAGAACTCTGTCTTGTCTAGGTTAACTCTTAGGTTGGCTTTCTCCAATTTTGAGAAGATTTTCTCGATATTCAATAAGTGCTCTTCTTCTGTTTTTCCACCAAAGATTATGATGTCATCTATGTATACGTAACATATCTCGCCGATGAATTCTTTTAACACGTCATCAATTGTTCTTTGAAAGATGGCTGGGGCGTTCTTTAAGCCAAAGGGAAGTCGTAGAAACTCGTACTTCCCATTCATTGTAGAGAACGAGGTTTTTTGTATATCCGTTTCTTTCATTTTGATCTGGTGGAACCCCGATGTTAGGTCTATGGTTGTGAAAAATTGAGAGTCTCCGAGATTTGCTAATGTACTGGATATATCCGGAATCGGATATGAATCTGCTATTGTGACAGCATTCAGCCTTTTAAAGTCTATGACCATCCTATATTTCTTTACTTGTGAGGCGTCCATCTTCTTGTCGACAACCCAAATGGGGGAGTTATATGGGCTTTTCGAGGGTCTAATGATCCCGTCTTTTAAGAGTTGGCTTATTTGTTTTTCTACCTCTTGTCTCATACTGTACGGATAGGGATAGGATTTGGTATATATAGGTTCGTCCGTGTTTGTTCTGATTTCCGCTCTTACCCCGGTATCGATTGTTTCTATATTGTTTACGGGTCCGAATAAATCTTTAAATTTTGATATTACTGTTTGGAGTTGCTTCTTTGTTTCTGATGAAAGATGTTTATCTCGGATTTCTATACTGTTGACTTGGAGTGATGGTTTTTCTTTTAATGGAATTTTAATATTTGGTGTTATTATTAGAAGATTATTTTTCCTATCAATTATTGCTCCTAGTTCTTTTAACGTGTCGTCCCCTATTATTCCATCAAATGATTTTAATCCCGGTAGAATGAAGAATTCAATATTATTGTTGATGCCAATACTTTTAAAAAATTTACCGCTAATTTTCTTACTAATTTCGATGTCGCCTCCAGCTGATCTGATTTTAAATTGAACCTTAGTTGGGATGGCGTTATTGGCTAATTGTGGTTTTATAAAATTTTTATTTGCTCCTGTATCGATCAGGAACTTGAGGATATCGCCATTTTTTAGCTTATACTCTAGGTATGGTACGCTAGAGAGGCTTCCGTCATAAAATTTACCTCAGAATCATCTTCGGTATATTGGTCATCATTGGTTATTTCGCCTTCCATGTTGTCGTTAACCAATTGGTTGTAATAGTCTTCTTCTAGTTGTGTTTCTATGTGGTTGATCCTCTGTTGTCTACTTGGTTCGTAACGGTGAGAATAATCTCGTTTTGTCACTGGATTATCTTGATTGGTTGGACGGTTAATATAGTTCACCTGTCTTGTTTGTATTGATGGGTCGATATCCATTGGCATTGGTGGCTTCGGGTTGTTTGGTCTTGGTGGTGGTAAATTGTTTTGATTTTGGTTACCGCTTTGATTTTGGTTCACATATGGTATTCGGTGATTCTGGTGTTGTATATTGTAGGCCATGTTTCTCCGCTGTATTGGTATCATGCCATCATTTGTTCGCAGATTTGGTGAGTTGCTATGTGTAATTTGATTTATTGGAGCTGTTACCATGTTGTTGACATTTTTTTTGTGTATTGGTAAGTTTCTAAAATTCAGGTTTTGAATTTCCAGACAGGACGCGTATGCTTCTGGTAGCGTGGTTGGTTTTTGAATTATAAGCATCTTAGATAAGTCTCCATTCAGCCCCCGGACGAAAATGTCTAATGCTCTATTTCTGTATGTGTCAACCAAAACATTGATTGTTTCGGCTGAATAATCCTCCGTTTTGATTTTGTTGACTATTAGTGAGAATTGGTGATTAACAGTAGCATAAAATTCATCCACTGTCATATTCTTTTGTGTTATATTGCTGAGCTGGTATTCTAGCGTACGGAGGTCCCTTTTATCCGCATAGTGAAGGGACAGGCATTTCTTTATTGACGTCCATTCTTCATCAAAAATATTATAGGATATTAGAGCGGAGTCGGCGTTGCCTCGAATTTTTTGTCTTATTTGTTGAAGTATAGCTCTGTAAATCGGTTTATCTCGCATAATGTTGTAATCGCGTAGTATAGTTTCTACATTATGTACCCATGAGATGTACTGCGTTGGATTCCCATCGAATATCTGCAGTTCTCTTACACAATCAGGTAGCCTGCTAATATCTTTCAGGTCTTGTTCATTTCTTGGTGTTACCAATGTCGTTGTTGTTACGGGGATAACAGGGTTTTCTAATTTTTCGAGTCGTCTCTCGATTTTTTGTGTTAGTTCGATTTGGGCGTTCAGGGCCCCAGTTAATTGTTGCAAGGCGGTTTGAATTTGAATTAATTGTTCCGTCATTTTATTAAATTGGTTTGTTTAATATTCAGATTTTAGTTATTATAATTGTATTAACTTTTTATTATTTTTATTAAAATTTGTTAAAAAAAAAAAAATATTGTTGCTTTTTTACTTTTACTTTTATTATTAAAACTTACATTAAAATGAGTTGGATTTTCATTGCCAATAAAATGTGGTTCAATGTTTCCAACAATTTTTTTGTGTGTACTCCGGGTGATTGTACACTTGAGACCAGTCGATTGTGCTCTGGACGGTACGTAGTCTTCCTTTTTGGCTGTTAGTGTTAATATTTACTATCGGCTTACTGCGGTACGTTTTAACTGTCACTTGCACTATATTTGTTGCTATAGTTTAGTATTTGCTATAGACTTTCACTTTTTTGTTAAGCACTGTAGTTTAATTTTTGCTACACCCTTAACCTGTTAAATACTGTGGTAAAACTATAGTATAATATTTGCTATAGGTTTTCACTTTTTTGTTAAGCACTGTAGTTTAATATTTGCTACACCCTTAAACTTGTTAAATACTGTGGTAAAACTATAGTATAATATTTGCTATAGGTTTTCACTTTTTTAAGCACTGTAGTATAGTATTTGCTACACTCTTAAAAAAAATTTTCACAATAATAACTTTACCGACTGGTCCCTGTTTCGGCGCCAGTTAACGAGTTTTATACTAGTTTACTCAAAAAAATAACTTTATTTCTCCAGATACAACTTAAAACTAAAAAACTACAAAAATATTTTATATTTTTATACAATAAAAATAGTTGACATTGCATAAATGCATGGAAAATTACTTAAAAATGATGTTATAAAAAATATATCATCTTTCAACCGGACACAACACACGTTGTGTTGATTCGACACATAAATGCATGGAAAATTACTTAAAAATGATGTTATAAAAAATATATCATCTTTCAACCGGACACAACACACGTTGTGTTGATTCGACAAGTTTGCGCGTGTCTCATAGGCACGTTGTGTTGACTCGACATTAATGGTGGTGTTAACTTTGATATCGTGTTAGGAGGCATAAATACAAACCGAACATTTTCATCAATATGATCTAAATTATAGGATGACTTGGTGCATTATCGAGTAAAATTAGTGCATTGAAGCTTATATTTTCATTGTGACGTTTTATTTCCGGAATTGCACATTTGGAAGCCCAATCACGAAAAGTAGCCGCAGTATCTACGTTTTTGAAACATCTAGGAGTCTCGCTTGCATAAATAGTAAAGGGTTTGAATTTAAAATCCCCTTCCGCGTTGCCGCCTAGAAGAACAGTAATTCTATTCTTGTACGGTTTATATATGGGAGCCGATTTTTCTTCTATCGAAATGAAAATGCGCTTCAAAAGACGTTTCCAAAAAGGCCCCGTTTCGTCTACATTGAAAATCTGTTCGGGGCTAATTTTACGAGGTCATTTAATTTATTCACGAATAATTCGCCTGTGATAAGATCTGCACTAGCAGCTTCTCCTCTAACTCCGATGTTGTGCAGCTTCATCCGATTTTTGTAGCGTTCGAGCCAACCTTGGCTTGCTTGGCATTTTTCCAGTTCGGTGTATTCTGGCTTTTGTTTTAGAGGGTCATATAAAGCTTTAAGCCTTGTCTTGACGGCAAAATTAATTATAGTTCTAAAAATTAATTTTATGATCATAATTTGGAGTTATCGTCTTGACGGTAAAAGTAAACTACTACACTCCCTCCTTTCGTCAAATGCGCAAACTAATTATTTTGTTATTGTTATTAGACGTCAAATTTGAAATAGGCGTCAATGAATGTTATTTACTTTTAGCACTGAAGCGAATTTGTAAAGCTTTTTAATCTGTATTTGAAAATCAAAAAAATCAAGAAAAAAAGAAATCGAAGAGTTTTATTTATTTCTAATCAGTGAATGATTGACCCTGCAAAATAAAATAAACGCGCACATACACAATAGAAAACAGAAAACATTAATTTTTAAAATTTTTTCACAAATTGATCGAAGCGATCCACCCGTATTTTCCGAAAAGTAGAAGTATGTTCCAATTAATTATGGGTATTTAGGATAATTAATTATAGTACTAAAATGTACTAAAAACGGTTAAATTATGTTCGTATTTTACAATAGCTGTGTAATATTACACTGCTAAATCAAATTATGCTCTAATTAATTATTCCGTCAAGACATGGCTTTTGTCTGCATGCAATGATGCAAAGAATAATCGGTGGTTTCCCTAATTATTCGATATTTTTTTAAACGGAAAATGACGCAAAATGAAATTTTGCGACGCAGTTAGAAATTTCGAGTATGATTAGGAAAGGTGTTGCATATCGGCAAAAACGCAAAGTGAAACAATGCAAAACGGGGTCATGCTGTAAATATATGTTGGTTAAAATAGAAATCAATAATGTCAAAACTGTCACAACAAATTTATGACATTATTGAAGATACCAAAGACGGAAGTTCTGATCACCTCGTTTCAGCCCTTTATATTTCTTCCTTTTAAAGTTCTGTAGAAAAATTGGGAATAGTAATAGCGGCCAAGTATTCTAGACTAAATAAAACCATCACATTTTCTGTAAATGATTACTCAAGTTCCTGTACTATCATGAAAATGAGTGCGAGCATTTTTCTTTTATTCGTGAAGGTCGTTAATGTGACCTAATTTCTTCTTCATGATATTAGCAACATTAATTGTTTTCAATATTTTCTGGAATTTTCTCAATCATCGTAGTAAATGATTCAGATGACAATGTTACACTGTGAGATAAACCAATTCCTCGACATTAAGACTAACCAATTCCGGCTAGATAAGAATAATGAGCGAAGTTTGAACTTACGAGTATGTCAGTGTATTTATGAAAAAAAATATTAGTTACGTGATTTATGTAATTCTCTTCGACCAAAAAATGTACATAATATGAAAAAGATTTACATCAGTTTTGCGTATTCTTTGATTCAAATTTTTTTAAAAAATTGTTTTTTTTATGTAAATAAATTTTGATAAATTGAGATTTTTTGCTAAATTTTACCCCACCTTTCAAATTATTTAAATTCAGATTTTTGAATTTCTGTGGAAAAACTTGTCTAAAACTTAACACTAGCATTGGTAAATGTCAATTATAATTACAATATAACAAGCGAAATACCAGTTATTCAATCCCAATTTGGAAACCGTATAGAATTCACTGATAAGTGAGCCGATCACCCGACTGCTGGTCGGGTGTCCCAGTAGTCATGTGGCCCTCTTACTTATCAGTGAATTCGATGATTTCCAAATTGGGATTGAATAACTAGTAGAATATATAGTGCAATTGTTGTAAGTTGTCAAATAACAGCAAAATGCTTTAGCTGCTGTAAAATGCAAAAGAATTCAAGAAATATAGAAAAATTGTCAATTTCAGATCATGTACAAGTGGAAAATGACATAAGTTAAAAATTTAAATGAAATGCAACAATATTGGTTAATGGTTTTAAATGAACATCAAGATCATATATGAGTGTCAAATTTATTATTTTTTATTTCAGAAATTGTTATATTTTTCAATTACTTAAAGTTTTTAACCTTTTTGAAGCTATGCTAATTTATTTTTAGTCTTTGGATTTGCTTGTTGTCGGTTTGTTATAGACCGTGTGGATTTTTTCTTATTAATACCAGAATAAAAAATTAATTAATATTTTTATATGGTAATAACAAGGCCCATCTTCTTTTAAAGGCTTTATGCCTCTCTCGGGAAAATCTCTTTCAATTACCGCTATGCATGTTTCAGTTGTTTTAAAACAAATAGTTGGTAAATGACAATCATTTTTCAATATTTCCTCAAAAACTAAAAGACATGTGTATGCTACTTCGGCATAGACTTTGTTGTCGGTGCTTTTAATGATCCGAATTGTTGATTTTTTCAAATTTTTTCAAATATGAAAGAATCAGCTATTGCAGGAATTTCTTTGTTTTCTTTTAATAGCCTATACTGGCTTAGGCTTTACACCGTAGATCATATCATAGCAAAATAGTATAATACTATTTTACTATCTACCGTAGTCGGCATAAAATATTCATGAAAAACAGAAAATTATAACAAAATAATGAAAAAGAATAATTTCAAAATACACTAATACGTTTCTAGACTAATTTATCAATAATCCACTGTCAAAATTTTCCTTCTACAATAAAATATAATAGGTATTAAAATTTGATAGCTATCAAATCAAAATATTATATTTTATTTTTTCTATTATATGTACTATCAAAACATCCGTTTTACACCGGATATCAAAGTAGTATTGTACTATTTTGCTATTATACTATCTGCGGTGTAAAGCCAGTATTAATCAGACATTCAACACAATTTATTTTTTTGAACCACAATAGCCTGCATAATAAGCTACTACAGGAGCAAGAAATGATGGCTCTTGTTACAGAGAAATTACATCAATATCTTCAATACCCAAATTATTTGAACTGGTATACGGAAAAAAATAAACTGGTCCTCAGCTAAGAAAACGGACTTTTAATTCAAGAAAAAGTATCATACATTTTCTTGAATTAAAAGTTCGTTTTCTTAGCTGAGGACCAGTTTATTTTTTTCCGTGTAGTATGCAACTCATTCAGATCTTTGGATCATCGATTCATCTCACAGTGTCAGCATGGTTTTATACCCAAGAGATCAACATCAACAAATCTTATTGAATTTACCAGCAACACCATTAAAGAAATTGAAATGCGCATAAGCATCAGTCACTGTAAAACGTTGGAACAGTTATACAGATTCGGTTTTTCTAAACAGTTTATTGCGTGGTTTAAATCATATTTGAGTAATCGCATTCAGTATATTGAGCTTAGTAATAGAAGATCAGAATCAATTCAAGCTACTTCAGGAGCACGACAAGGCTCTCATGTTAGTCCTTGGATCTTCATAATTTTCATCAATGACGTTACTGAAGTAATACAACATTCTAAGGTATTAATGTTTGCCGATGATCTCAAAATCTTTAAAACAGTGGAAAACATCGGCGATACCCATAAGCTACAAGAGGACATCGACAATGTAGCGAAATGGTGTGAGTCTAACCTCCTCAGTCTCAACATCAACAAGTGTAAGAGTTTATCGTTCCATCGAAAAGTTAACCCTGTTATACAACAATATCAAATAAATGGCGTACTTTTACAAAAAGTATTCGAGATTAAAGACCTAGGGGTTACTTTCGTTGAAAACATGTGCTTTACTAAGCATATTGAGCAATGCGTTGCTAGAGCCAATTCCATGCTTGGTTTTATTAAGCATTGGACTGGGGGTAAACATGTCCTCGAGACAATCAAGATCCTGTATTATGCCTACGTCAGATCTCAACTTGAATACGCTGTCAACATCTGGTGTCCTTTTTACGACGAACCTATCAGAAAAATCGAGAGTGTCCAAAAAAAGTTTATACGGTATATAACGTGTAAAGACGGATGGGATTACGACCATGACTTACCGCACCACATTAACCTGAAGCGATTACCATTATATGCTACTGGATGGAAAACCTATCAAATGACGACACTGAAAAATAGACGAGAGCTTTTAAAGTGTTCGTTTATTGGAAATATTTTACTTGATCAAATCAATGCACCATCCATACTGGAATCAATTAAATTAAAGGCACCGAGTAGGAATTTAAGAGGTCATAACTCAAACTATGGTGACAATGAACCGGTAAACATGATGTCGAAGAGTTTTAATAAAATCGACCATCTGTTCGACTTTTACTTAAGTAAAGACAGCTTTAAACGTAGGTTGAAGCAACATTATGCTCCAACCTAAAAATATTTTTGTTTTGCGATCATAGATCGATTCATAATAATCTAATCATGTACATTTTCTTCTAGAGATGTGCTATTTTGTATTCCGCTTATTTATTTGAATATACTTGTATATTCGAACATTTGATTTTTGCTAAAATAAGAATGTTCTCATTAAGGGACCCGTTTAAGTAACAAACGACATTTGACAAAATTACGTTTCATCAAAATATCTTTGGCAAATTTGCATATTTGGTAAATATCGTATGGCAATACAAATTGAAAGGCAAATGCACGTTTAATCCAAAAAGCTATTATATCAATTTGACAGGTACGATGTAAATGGAATTGTTAAATGATTTTTGAATACATTTTTGGAATATGGCGAATTACCTAGTAATTTGGCCATTTATTTTGGGATTATGATACATTTTGTCAGGTACGGTGGCAATAGGATTGTTAAATTATTATTATGTGAAGTTTTAGAATATGCCTAAAAAGCTTGTAACTTGGCTATTTCCTATTTCTTTACCAATTATGATAAAATTCGACAGGTATATATAATATACTTTTGGAATAGGGCCAATTAGCCTATAACTTGGCTATTTCTTAATTTATTATGATTTTTGAGACCTAAGACGGAAATGGTATTATTGAATGATTTTCAGATGAAATTGATGGAACTTGGTTATTTTAAAAACAGCTTTGATGAAAATCGACAGGTACGATGAAAATGCGACTGTAAAATGATTTTTAGAAGAAGTTTTTGAATATGGAAGATTAGCCTGTAACTTGACTATTTTTTAACCGATTATGATGAAATTCGACAAACGATGGAAATGTGATTCTTAAAAAAATGAATATGGCCAATTAAGAGCCGCGCGCTGGAATTAATACAAATATTTTCGCTTGAAAATGAACATTTAAAATTATCTGAAAAATGGAGATTTAATATTAAAGTTAGAATGAAAGTCTCCATTTCGCAGAATATTTCAACACATAATTCTGGAAAAGGAAGATTATTAATCTTCATTTTTCAGAATTTAAATTTTCGTTTAAATTTTAGAGTAATTACTTTTTGCCAAATTATTCTTAAGGAATTATAAAGCAAAATGCCAACAATTAAAAACACTTCATTCTATTTCAAAAAAAAAAAAATTAAATTCACGATATTCGTCTAGTAGTCGTTTCGTCACACACTCTGAATCGATTCATATGTGTTTTATTTTGGTTTTGCTTATACAAAGGCAAAATCTAAATGATAGAAAATTAACAAAAATTGTAAGGGGTGTGGCTTCTAGTATTTGTATTCGTAGAATTGTAGATATTTCAATTATTTTCAAAACATTTCGTTTTGTATATTTAATACATTAATGATAAAAAGAGGCAAATAGAAATTATTATCTCCGTCTCATAAAATTTCAAAAACTGAATTTAAAATATTTGAAATTATTTTCTTAGGTATCTTTGACTCATACAAAATATGCTTCTTTAGTAATTCTTCTATGGTATTACCAATGCTCCATGGTACATTCGAAATAGTAATATACACGTCGACCTTGGAATTAAAACCATTAAAGAAACAATTAAAGAATTTAGTTCGAAATATTACTCAAAACTAGAAGCACATCCCAACGAATTGGCCAGGGATATACTAAAACAACCGCGATTTAGGCGACTAAGAAGAACAGATCCACTCGGACTGATGAACCTGTAAATTTATTAATGTTTAGGTTACACATATGTATAATCTAAATTAATTGAATTGTGAACACAAATAATAGGTATTAACATTGGTTAATATTTAAAATTTTAATAATTTTAGGTTAAGATTTGAATACTTCTTGTTAGTTTCTTTTGTAGAAAGATTCAAGAATAAAAAAATTAAAAAAATATCACTCCACTGTGCTGGACCTCGACTGTACCGCCTTTTGCGTAAGCGAGGCTTCCCGTTTCCATCTGTATCTACTCTTAAACCATGGGGTACACATTTAGACGTAAAACCGGGTATCTGCCAAAGTGTACTTGCTTTGCTGCAGCAGATTGATCTAAGTCCAAGAGACAAAATGTCCGTTCTATCATTCGACGAAATGAAAATTTGTGAAGCGTATGAGTATGACAGAAAGTTAGATTCTACATTCGAACCGGCCAGTTTTGTTCAAGTGGGAATGCTACGAGGACTATTTAAAGATTGGAAACAACCAATATTTTATCGTTTTGATTGTCTAATGACAAAAGATATTTTATTTTCCATAGTTTCGTCATTAGAGGCGATCTCATTTCAGATTTGCGCTGTTGTTCCTGACCTAGGTCCAACAAATCAAAAATTATGGAATGAGTTAGGTATATCAGAAAATACCAGCTTTTTATGAATCCATTTACGAATGGAAAAATATTCGTGTTTGCAGATGTACCGCACCTATTAAAACTGGTTCGCAATCATTTAATTGATCATGGATTTGTTTATAACGGCAATATTATAAACTCAAACCCAATTCGAGAATTATTGAAATTGACAGCAAATCTCGAATTAAAAGCGATACATAAAATATCAGCAACTCATCTAGACGTACGTGGGCCAAGCCGGATGAAAGTAAAATTAGCTACTCAGCTTTTTTCTAACACTGTTGCCAAGTCCATTGAACGCTGTGCTTCGTTGGGATACTTAGAAGAGAGTTCCAATTGGCCATTTGTTGCGGAATTTTTGAAAATGATAATGACTTGTTTGATTGTATGAATGTACGAGTGCCTGTTACTGACAGTAGGGCTTATAGAAAAGCTTTTGGAATCGCATTAGATGACCAGACATTAATAATTGATTCATTTTCTCGTGTTACAAGGGAGATGAGAGTGATTGGAAAAAAAAATCTGCTACCTTTCCAAAAAGGGATTATAGTCACTAATGCATCAATAAAAGGATTATTCGAATATATGAGATTGAACCATGCCGTCGAATTTTTATTGACTTATCGGTTAAATCAAGATTGTGCTAGAAAACTTTTTTTCTCACATTAGAGCGACTGGAGGGTTACATGATCAAACAAATTGATTTCAAATACCGCTTTAGATCCTATTTGCTTGGACGAAATCAAAACATTCTTTCAAGCGCTCAAAATTGTATTGATGACGAATGTGAGATTCTCACATCTGCTGTTCAATTTAATCATATTGCCACGCAATCAACACACATACATTCAATATTTAATTCTGGAATCGAACAACAGTCTGAATTTTCTATACAAGAGGAAATGATAAACTCCCCAACTATATCGCAAATTGCTTTTCGTAATCTTGACATTGATATAACTGAACAGAGTGAACAAGAATTTACAGAATTGGAAGCAGGTGGAATTGAACATATGGCCGGAGCCATGACAAAAACACACAAAAAACACAATGTTTCCAGGATGGGCATACTTGCTTCTTCCAATGAAGATAAAACTTTCAGTTGGATTAACCATCTCAGTGAGGGAGGTTTATATAAACCAAATCACAATTTTTTAGTTTTAATCGAGGATTTGGAAAAAATTTTCAAACATATGAATGATGATGAAGATGGGGAAGAGCGTCTTCTAATTACTGAGAATTATCTACAAAAACCTTTGAATTTATCAGAAGACATAGATCTTCCAGAATCTGTCTCTGTTCTTTCGAAGTCGCTTATATTTCCGAATCAGAACACTTAACCGTTGATGATTAGGTGGAACCAACTTCAAATAAATATTAACTTTATTTAGAATGGTTGGTGTATGGAACTTTGCAATCTGATTATAAATCATTTGTAATTGTGATAATGAAATATTAGAGTTAAATAAATCTAAAATCATGTGTATGTGAATTAATATAATTGTTTTTTTTATTGTTTCGTAGAGATCCGTTGACTGGCTATTCATTATATTTTTGTACATATTTAGTTAGCTTTTTTTATATATTTTTGTATGAATTATTCTTAAGTGCTTTACCCACTGAAAAGCGAAAAGAAAAATCGGATTTAGTTTTTTCGATATAATTCTAAAATTATTATGCTTTATTTTCGATAAAATCTTTTGGTTCTTGACCGAATGTACCAGACAATACTATTCAATTTACAAATACAAAAAAACTTTTAATTGGCTAAGAAAATGAAAATTAAATTTTTTCGGTTCTAAATCATTTTTTCGGGCGAAAAAAAATTCTGATATTCTCAATATACCTAGGTTAAATTTTAGGTGATGTAATGAGGATATGATAATACTATCTGATACACACATATTTAATGTGGCATCAATGAATCTGATCCAATATCACACATTTAAAAATTATGATTCTTTCTTATTTATATTTATAGAGACCGCTCCCGCTGAATTGCATTTTTCGATTTTGTAGTGGATTTTTGTCATTAAAATGGAAGATTGAAATCGATATAATTTTTTTGTAAACATTATTGTATGTATTATGGTTTAAAAAATTGGTTAAAATAATAATTAAAATGTTTCTTTTAGTTAAACATTTTAGAATATAGACCTCATATTGACGTCCAAATTTCGTAAAATATAAATTGACATCGGTTTAAAATGTAAAACAAAAAACAATATGTAGACAAATTAATGCTTATTATTTGGTTGTTTATTTTTTTTTTGTACTCTTCAGTGTGTGAGTACTAGATCACATAAAAATAATCTGGTTTCACCATTTTAGTTTTCATAATGAACGTACGCTATTGAGCTTATCTGTAGAAGGTTATTGCATCATGGTTTAAACGGTATGCTTTCTTATTAGTATTGCTCAAATGCTCATGCTGTTGGTGAGTTTGGTTATGGGTGGTTTCGTGCTTTGTCTTTCCAATTGCAATGATTTTACGGTCGATATTGCGCTTAAATAGAACCGCTCTATTTAATTTATTTTAAACTGATCAGTGACAAAGCGATGCGCTTTTGCTTTTTTCAGCGAGTTGGTCGTGGCCAGATTCACTACTAAGGAATCTTGGACAATATGGCTGTGTATGAGTAATGGTATACATATATGTATTAAAGAGTATTAAAGCGTACATGGCAGGTTTAGGTGATTAACTGAACAGAACTGTACTTTGCTCATGCTCAATTAATGTCAGTAAGGTTCGTCCTCCAAATCCAAAATAGAAAGCGAACAAATTAAATATTGAGCGAACAACAGCCGCCTTGCAGGGTTTCTCAGCCTTATCGAAATAGCTTGAAATGATTCAATAGACATTTATACATAAAAGTTTGCACATAAATCTTTAGCGAGTTGAGGATGAACTCGCTCGTTGTTTTTTTTCGCAGGTTTTACCGTTGCGGAGGATATTTTTCAAGTTTTATGATGTACGAATAATTGTGTCACATAGTTTATGAATGCAGGTATTGAATTGATCCGATCTAACTTATCCACATATTTGTATCGAATTTATTTACTGTATATCATGCTGTATATTTACTGTATATATACATGATGTACGATAAAAACTAGGAAATCGCTTTTTGAAATATCGCGTTGAAAAAATCAGTTTAAAATTAATAAAAAAATCGTATTCATATACATAGATCCATAAATAAAAAGTATTAATATATAATATCCTTCTCTCTTATAAAATTTAATAAGCTTAGTTTTTTTTTATTTTATACTGTACAATTATAAAAATAGTTTATATTGAAAAGAATAAAAGTAATATACCTTATTCTTATGAAAGCTTTATAAGGTGAAGGTTTAACATTAATAATATTTGGTGTATATAAACTTCATGCCAATCTTCTTATAGGATCTATAGTTGACAGTATACAAAATGTTTATATTTGGATCTTATAAATTGTACACTTGTTTCTTATATAAACCAATAATTTATTATAGTTTAAAAATAAAACTAATGTTTTATAATAGTTATACCTTTAAATTTTATACCAATTCAATTATATTGAATTGAAAGTTAGATAATAATTTAAACTTAATATAATTCATAATGTTCTTTAAATCAATGAAAACAATTTTTTTTTAAATTTATTTATTAAACAAATAATTGTTATAAATGAGTTTACAATAAAGAGTAGTAATATGAAATTCTTATTTTAATACTTATTCACTACATATAATTTTTTTTGTTCTTCGTGAACATACAACTTCATATGTTTTAGCATCATATATTTTGAAAAATAAACAGGAATAATATTTATATCAGATATGTCCACTACCTCAAAACTATTATGAAAATAATCAAAGGTTTGCGTTAAATATTTTTTACAAATAAAAATTAATTCGCTGGTTATATTAATTATATACAAAATTTCAACAAAATTGGCATTCTCTCTCGTTAAACAGTTACTATTGAGATTAATAAAGAGATGAGGACGATAATAAATAAAATGTTCTATAAATGAAACAATATAAATCGGTTCCCCTTTAATAAAGTTCAAATTTCGAAGAACTTCGTCATATTTTTGAATGAATTAACCACTTGGCAAACTAAACTTGCCCTTTTTTAGTTCGTGTTCAAGTTCTGATGATCTCCAATAATTAGAAAACCTTTGCTGATGTCGAATTACTAATGTTTTTGGTAAGTTTGTAAAATTTTTTAGTTTAGATGATAAATTTTTAAAATATTGATATTTCGATTCATATCTCATGGTTGAATATTGGCTTAGTGGACCCATTTTGGACATAACACTTGGATAATGAATTAAAAATTTAAAAGGTGATGCTTTGGAATTAGCCGAATGTTAAAATCATTAGTCAAAACCGCCAAGTGAATCTTAATCAAATTTTTTAGTGTTGCTACAGATTCCACAGCAACAGTTTTTGAAAAGCATACATATCTTAAGTATACCCAAAATAGATGTTATTCCCGCTCCCACTTTGATAATAGTTCATCATTAACAAGGTCTCCGAAAATAAACGGTTACGAAATAAATATCCAAAATTGAATGAATGTATTCTTTTATTTATTTGATCTAAAGAAATAATTTTTTTGGTGGAACAAGTATTGAACAGAGACAAAATACACACATTTTTAAAAAAATTTTAAAAACACTTGTTAAATATATAATTTAGTTCTATTAGTAACCAAAACACACCAATTATAATTCCACCAAAACAACTTGTTTTGGTGGAATTATAATTGGTGTGTTTTGGTTACTAATAGAACTAAATTATATATGAAAATGAATTTCACCGTGGACCTCGATCTTAATTTGATTTTCACTTGTTAAATATTTCGCAAAAATTCAATGTGTGTATTAAGTGTGTTTCGCCAAGTGCCTACGGCAGAAAGTGTTAAAAGAGACAAAATAACATATGGAACCATACTTTCTAGCAAGTCATGCAAGGGATCTACCGTACAGTTTGTGGTATATCGAAATATTTCAATTCGTTTAATACAGAAAAATATTTTACACCTTTTCTTGGAGAAAGATCTCCAACCAAATTATTATTTTTCTCTACATTTTCGCTAGTTCGTAACTTATCCGCAATTTCTTCAAATACTGTTTGAATTTCAGTTTTGTTCATTTCGCAAAACCTCCAAGAATAATTCGAACTGAATCCATCGGCAAACCCTAATATTTGGTTATGGCACCAAGATTATCGTGAGTCACACTTGTTAATGTACCGTACATTTTCCCGCGTGTTGTTAAAATACCATTCAGTTCTAATGTTTTTAAATCTTCTACTAAAGGTTTCAAAATAGAATTGTATGAGGCTCCTTGCGTTAAATCATTAGCATTAAATAATGCAACTAAATAAATATTTTCCAATTGCGACAAATATAATTCTAGTAAATTTCTATCAGAAAAATATATTGCTCCTAATTTGTGAATAGTTTTTCGACTACCCAAGGGATTTGTACATTCGAAGTCATCATAGAAAAGTTGGGTTTGAATAGCATTTGGGTGTGTCGAGATAAAAGATTTCTGTTTAAAAATAGACCCACAACAAAACTTTTCCAATTGTTCATCGTTGCGCACTATTAAATCGTTTAAAAAAACTCATTTTTAAAAAGAGATTTAAGCGTTTCTAATATAGAAATATGTTGATACGTGTTTAGTTGTTTTACAAAATTTTCTATCCCAACGTGCTCCTAAGCTTAGTTCCTTAGGTTCCACAAAAAAGTCCGAATCTTTCAACTTTTTAGACCTTTTATATTTCGTTGAGTAACTTCTTAAATCGTTGTTGAATTTGAAAAGGAAGCATTTAACTTATCACTCAAATTGATATTTGAACATGATTCATTAGACTTAGTTATAATTTTTGTATAAGCAGTTGTAACATTTTTTAAAAGCTTGGAGGTTTCAGTCAGAATTTTACAAACGGTTGCTTCTGGCAAATCAAAGAAATTTAAATTTGAAATAAAACATGAAATCCCTATATCATGAATATCAATATCTTTGATGCTGAAACTTTCAAACAAGTGGTGATTGTTCAATTCATTTTTAGATATCTCTAGATTAGGAGTACCTTCTGCACTCTCATTGAATAATGTGTTATTAGAAATTTTGTTATAATTTGACGGTTTACAATTAATAGCATGCTTCCTTAAACCGGTATATGTATTAAATATTTGTGAACAATCTTTATTAACATTGCATTGTAATTTTAGAAATGTAGAACTTATTAAAGAATGAACCAATTTTAAGTGAGCCAGTATAGTTGAAAATAAAGGCGCCTTTTTTTTGCATATGAAACAAAAGTATTTCATTTTTCTATTGTTCAGTGTAGAATGTAACAATAATAACGAGTTGATATTTCAAATTATCGAAATAACTAAGAAATATTTAAACAGAAAAATTAACTATGTACAATATAAATTGACATTACCTTAAGTAATTTTTTCATATATCTAATAGTAACTCTTTAGTTGTTGTAGGAATTCGTTTCACTCGCAAATTTCTTAAATATACTCGTACTTCTGGATAAGCAGTTATAAATCGTTCGAATATTATTAAAATTTTAATCAGCAGATTCCGGTTTCCTAAAATTTTAATCAGCAAATTCGGGATTGTTCAAATCGTGAAATGTGCTTTTCCAAAATATGCTTGAAATTATTGTTGAATTCTTAATCCTTTCTAAAAATAATAAGGATTTAAAAAATGTATTGAAATGAAATTATTCAAATTAAATAATAAAACCTACATTTTGAGAAGCATATTATTAATTTATGAATGTGCGAGAAATAATATAACCTCACTTTTCAAATTTTTTAAAATTGCGTCGTATCAAATTCGCTTCGTTTATACATAATATTAATCTTTAACCAATTATGTTAGTTCTTTCTTAATTGATATAACATGATACTTGTACACCTTAACGATCACATAACTTAAATTATTAATTATTATAAAGTATCAATTCATAATTATTTTCAAGGTACACAACCACTTTGAGTAGAAACTAATTGATTTTTGTGTATAGAGTAATTGACATATTTACCGCTATAGACTTTTATATTTTATAATATACGTTTAATAGGAAAATATATAAATATTTAGAGAACATATCAGAGAGATTTAGAGAACATATCAGAGGAATCGGGAGAATGAATACAGAATACAAATTCGCGCAACATATAAACCACACGCTGCATAACTATGTGAATTTTGAAACAAATTTAGAGGTGCTGTATAGGATGAAAAAAGGAGATATGATGGATCGTGTAGAGGAATTGGAAATATTCAAGAACAAGGAAAATCAATTTATGTTGAACAGCAAAATAAACACTGCTACAAATAAAATGTACGAGCTGATTTCCAACGGTTAATCAACATAAGCGAAGGTTTTTGTAAATTTGGAAAATATTCAACGCAACCACTGGAAAAAATTTTGGGTATAAAAAGCGACGAAAAAAACGTTTCAATTCAATAAGTATTGCTTCAACTGAAGATGATGTTTGTTGGCATCGAAATCGATTTTGAATCGAAAATTAAAAATAATAAAATTTCACTATAAGGAATATACTTATTTAAAATATATAAATTAAAAATAATATAAAAGTTGCCTTTTAATTATATTTATATATGTAATACATATAAATATAAGCCGATTATACGGAATAGTTATTAAATTATATAAATTAAACGTTTTAACTAAAATTTTTAAAATGGAAGTGCATCTGCGTAGCAAAATCCAATATTCTTAACATATAAATCTAAACCGAAACACTATTTATACAATACAATTTAATACCATAAGATTTTATATGGTTATCTTATTAAATTAATTAATTATGTGGTTTAATACATCATTCATATAAATTTAATAAAAAATCGTTTAACTAAATATAATTTTAAGTATAAAATTAATAAATTTAAGTACAGGTGACTTTTATACAGCAAAAATCTATTAATATGTATAACACAAAAAATCATATTCTAGAACTTTATACCGAAAAAAGTATAAACAATTATACTGATATTTTTAACCGTGTACCATATCGCATTTTGAAATATCTCGTTTTGAAATATCGCATTTTGTGCCATATCGCGTTTTGTACCATATTGCGTTTTGAAATATCGCTTTTTGAAATATCGCGTTTTGTCAAATCGAGTTTTAAAATATCGCGTTTTAAATGGTACCCCATATAAATTATTATGATTTTTTCGGCAAAATAAAGAGGCGAATTTTCTGAATTCCCAAATCGAAAATATGCGAATGTCATTACAATTTAATATATTTTGTCTATAAAAAGCCGAATAAAATCATATAGATTCTCGCACAGATAAATTTTAACTTCATAATATGAATTATTATGCTTTCATCCGACTAGAAATATTATTTTTCCTTACAATGAACATGCCGGTCTGCATCTCCACCGGAGATGCAGTTACTACTATTCGAAACATTTTGTAAAATACTTTCCAAGCTTGTGTTTCAATGTAAGTATGAAAATGTAAACCAAAACAAAAAACCAAACACAAAAAAAGAGAAAATACTTTTTATGGTAATTTATTTTGCCTCAAGTTCCTAACAATTTTAAGTTGGTTTTTTTGGTTTACATTTTTTGTGCATTTCTTGAATTTTTGATTTAGTTTTTTTCCTTTAAGTTTTGTTATTTTTTTGTTTTGTTGCTTTAATCTCAGAACAGAGAGAAAAACGCAAAAACAAAGACCAAAATGCAAATTATTACGACAATTGTACATTTTTTTTATATACACACATATATAACTTTAAACGAAAAGCTCAACAAGACAAGAAAGTTTAATTTATTATTGAACTTTGAGCGAAAACTAAAAAATATAAAAAACGAAATGTGGAAAAGAGCTATTTTGTGTATCTTTATTTTTTTTTATAGTTTCCATTATATTTTAATGTAAAAATTAATTAAACTTTTTAGTTTTCTGTAAATATAAATGGAAATTAAAAGTTTGTGTTGATTCGAAACTATACAGAAAAGTTATTTTTAATTGAATTTTTTTGTAGTTTATAATTGTTTGTCTTTGAAGTGTTAAATTTATGAGATATTGATAATTTTGTGAAATTTATATAACTTCTTAGGAGTATGTGTATGTAGAAAATTTTTTCTCTCATCTTCACGACACATATGGCACTAATTTTTACAACTTTTTATTGGGTTAATCTTATAAAATATATTCGTTGGTTTTCTGCTTAATACCTACTTGTGATAATTTAATTTTTATCTCTCGTTCTTTTTTTGTACATTATGTGTATGAATAAGCCAAATACGAATATGTGATTTTTTTTATTACTAAAAAGAAAATTTTGAAAATACAACTTTTGTTTTGTTTGGTTTGTTTCATTTAAAATGTCGCAATGCGCTTTGTGTTAACACAATCTCATAATAACAATAATATACCAGAAAAAATATATAAAAATAATGTAAGACAAAAGAAAAGAATTATGATTTAAAAGTTGTAATTTCCTCCTTGGACCGGAACTTTAAGAACTTTAGTAAATATTTGCGTTGTGTTTTGCACATAGTTTATTGAAAATATGACCGGCTTAACTTCTACCATTTTTCAACTAATATTTAATCATCTTGTTTGATAGACTAGGCATTTACATTTAAAAGTTCTTTAAAAAAAGTTATTTTTTAGGCATCTCAACTCAAGCAAAACGCTAGAGCGAGAAAGATGCATTATATCCCCGGTATTGATGTCTGTTAACAAGTTTTAAGGCAGCCGCGTGTATGTATAGATACTATCCGGATAACTTTTTATCCGCAATTTCAACTAACCAAAATCACTGAAAATGAAAAAGAATTTCCCCTCCAAGTTAAAAAAAATGTATCTTTGAGCAATTTTATCCGCAATTATCCAACTTGAGAGATGAAATTCTTTTTTTATTTTCAGTGATTTTGGTTGGTTGAAATTGCGGATAAATATTTATCCGGATATTATCTGCATACATGCGGCCGCCTTTAAGTCGAGAAGTACTTATCCGATTTTCATGAAACAAAGACAGACATAACCTTAATCAGATAAGAAAAAAGTGGTATGGCTAAGATCTTTAGGTGGTCGGATTCCAAAGTTATAGACACATAAAGATTTCCTTCGCAATACATTCACGTAAAAAACAAAAACAAAATAAAAGTACATAATAGAATACATACTATGTTGAAATTTTCTTTTGCCGTTGGATGAATGAATGAAAAATGTTTTGTTTGAATGGATATAAAGTAGGATCAAAACCAATACAAATGTCTTATACAAGCCATATTATTGCCATACAAACACAAAATAAAACCTACTATTTCTCTAAGTATTAACGTCATAATACAGTATAATCTTTACATACTTTGATTTTAAATTCTAGTTTGTATCAAAAACAGCATAAAATATCACTAACACTTACAGAAAATAGTAGGTTTTGGATTTAATAATATGTGTGCGTCACGGAAATAATATGGCTTGTATAAGACATTTGTGTTGGTTTTGGTAGGATACATGCAAGTTCAATTATTACGTAATATAAAAGTTTTGTTTATATGCACTTTTTATTGAAGAATTGGTGCCTATATGTAAATATTATATAGACGAGATTGTTGAGATGATAGAAATGCGATTATAACCTTTAATGGGTTTCCTACTTTTTTTATCGAATAACTAACTTTACTAAATTAAATTTTTCTGTTTGTATGTATTTATAATTTAATTTTGTTTTCACATGTCTGCTGATTTAACTACTAGTAACTACTTAGTGGCTGTCGCTTTTTGTAAGTCACAATTGGTTAAAATTTAGTGTAGCTTTGAATTTATATTTTAAATTATCATAACTCGACATCTTGCTTTACCACCCTTTTGTACCTTACGGTAAAACATGTGATTATTGCTAAATAATGTAGTTTGTACTCTTTTTATCAGATATAATTATGGATTGAAATTAATCACGTCATAAATTGATTACAGTGTGAGATATTATTATTATTACTTGAGGGCCATATGGGCATTCAAGCCACCTCGCACTGCGACCTAAAAAATCTTTTGTGTATGACCCTACTTACTGAGCCGTCCAGTCAATATTCAGGCTCTTAATGAACCTGATGAGTATCTCCTGAAATGAAGTCTCCACGAGCCTGCCTTCTCGCGGTCACCATGTATTTGGTCTTCGCTTCATTGATCTGAAGGCCTATTTGTTGGGCTGTTTATTCCAATGGGAGGAGGACTTCTTTTAGAGATATGATGTTACGACCCAGAATGCAAATATCGTCAGCGTATGCTAATAGCTGCTGGGTTGATTTATAATACAGGCAGCTATGCTGCGCCATATTGAGCTGACGAATGACATACTCCAATGATAGGTTGAAAAGAGTTTGAGCCATTGGGTATCCTTGCCGCACTACAGATGCTATCTCAAAGGCATCCGAAATTTTGCCTTCTATTAGAACCTTACATATTGAGCCATCTATTAAAAGCCTGCACATTGAAACCGATTTTGACGGTATGCCCAGGTAGGACAATACGTTTCATAACGTATTCCTCTTAATGCTGTCGTACGCCTGTTGAAAGTCTATGAATAGACTGTGTACAGGGATGTCCTTTTCATAGCATTTCTCCAGCACAATCAGCAGCGTAAAAGTTTGATCGGTCGTTGATCTTTTTGGTCGAAAACCACATTGATAATCACCCAAGATCCTATCGCTATAAGTTGATAACTTTGCTGCGACTACGTTGGCCAAAACCTTGTAGCCTGTGTTCAGCAAAGCTATACCGCGATAGTTGTTGCAGTTCAATCGATCTCCCTTTTTATGAAGTGGACATATAAGAGCCGTCTTCCACTCTACTGGGATTTCTTAGTAGTTCCTTCCAGTTTAGTTATAATTTAGAAAAATTATGATTAACTGTCTTCAACGCAATATACATCAAAAATAAACGTGATTTCATAATTGATTGATCTTAATCTTAGCACGGTCCTTTCTTGAGGCTGGTTCATGCCATGTCTATAAGCGGCTTGTTAGTGAAATTCTTTATAACAATTTTCCTAAAAATTATACAATTTTACATTTCAAGATTGAATAATTAAAATAATTTCTTTAACCACCAACCAATACTGTACAACTGTTATAAGCGGAATATTATAGTGCTACATGCTTTGTATTGTGCTCTATTTCCTTCAACTGTTAAACAGTCACAATTTATATTGTTTACGACCCCCCCATTCAAATCGCACTTTTTCGTGTGCTTAGGCTATATTTAATGAACCTCGCATCGCTAAACTCTCCGTATATTCGAACAATGATAGTAAATCTTGTTCCAGAGCATTACTGCATCTGCGTTGGCTTACTGAATGATTGAATTGGGAATTGAATATTAATAAAATTTGTTAACCGTCACACTGTTGCAGATTTGAAATTTAAATATTTACATCCAATTTAAATTTGATACTCGTTTTTAGAGACATTAGTGATCGGGATAATAAATTTGTTAAATTGCTGATATTACAGCAATTTTGACCGTGGAGCAGTGCCGTCCTGAGTTTTGCATGTTTTGCCGTTTGCTTTTTTAAGAGATGAGTGTAGGAGTGCAAATGGGTGGTGAGTGTAGTGGTTTGTTGTTGTCCGGGAAGTAATTAATTAGTAGATATTCTGATATTGTACTTGATAATATATTGCAGTCTTACTTTGTTAACTTTTGCAACAGCGACGCCGTGTTTTTCATTCTGTTTGGAATAGTTTTAAACCAAGTCTTGATGGTACGGAATTATTCCAGCAAGAATTTTGGAATTTATTAGTTTATTTAATGACTTAATGTTAATGTCATCCAATAAAAGCCAAAGTAAAAGAAATTACTTTTGGTCTTATTTTGAACATAAATTGCATTTTATTTTACACAAATGACTATTTGGTTATCAAATTGGGACGCCAGGTATATTGCTTCTGGTTCTATAGTCTCACAGCTAAAATTGTGATGGGCATGGAAATACATAGCTATAGTCAAATCATGAAACGACTGCAGCAAAGAAAAAGCAATGGTGGCAGAAGAAGTTCTACCGATGGACCCGTTGAAAACGGAGTTAGTAACTTGAAGAAATCACCTATCTCAATGACAGTCAAATATATATTTACTCGACGGTAAAAAATGACGGTTTGATTTTCATTATGTAGAAATTTATATAAATCATGTTTTAGACAAAATATAAGAATTTTACTACAATATTTATCGGCTTTTGTTGCGATTTGTAAATATTTTATGCTTTCATTCCATTGTACAGTTGAATCATTGATTTTTATGTTACTGTTAGGCTGATATCTCGCTGCCCTTCTAGTAAAGAATATAGATTGCGTTTTATCACCGTTTAGTTTAATGTGCCATTTTTTGCAGTAAGCGGCAAGTGCATCGATATTAAGTTGAAACGTGTTGATAACAGTATCAGGGCAACTAGAGAATGCATATATTTCAGTATCATAGGCTTTTAATGCATATCCCGAATCTGCTCTAAAAATAGATTGGATGTCAGAAGTGAAAATGTTATAAAGTGTTGGAGACAACACTGCACCTTGAGACTGAGAGACATTACTAATTGCACCTCTTAGTGTTGATGCCTTATCATTAGCATTAGGCTTAAAATTTTTAGGTTCTAAAAAATCAAAAATATATTCCTTAAATATGTAAGTAAAATTGCAAAATATGTGATTAAAATGAAAAATTTATGTGATGTGGTCCAATTTTGAAAATAAAATCAAAACTAGACTCTCCTGGGTTACAAAGTGCTAGAGAATAGTAGTCTAAAAATGGTTCCACATCTATACACTTAAAAATTACGACTGGTAAGCAATACTTATTTCAAAAGGACACCGTGATGGTTGAGACTAAAAGATTCACGCTATTAAAGGAAGTTTTAAACTAAGAAAAGCTAAATTACGCTTGTATTTTTGCTTAATCAACACCGGTGTGAAGTTTTCCACAGAATTCAGAAGTGTAGCTACACAAATTAACAGATTTCAAAAATGTAGTTACACAATATAGAAAATAGTGTAGTTGTACACAAAAAGATGTCTATAAACTATAAATAGTAGGGAAAGTTTATATTTATGTTAATGAAGAAAAAATTTTAACCGAATAAAATGAAAATTATTTCTGTTTATGAAATACAGACAAATGATTAATCAAATAAAAATTCCATTTCACTTAGAAAAATAAATAAATTTGTAGTTTTATACAAATTTAGTGTAGTAGTCAATTGTTGGCCAATTACAAGAAATCCTAGAGATGTCTAAGTAAATGTGAGTATGTCATATTATTGTACGCTGTTAGTAGAATATTTGGGCCGAGACTCATTTTAACGCGACCCTCAAGGGGTGAGACATCGCATTTCCACACTTTTATTTTATACAAATTTAGTGTAGTGGTCATAGTGGTCAATTGTTAGAAAATTACAAAAAATCCTAGAGATGTCTAAGTAAATCTGAGTATGCCATATTATTGTACGCTAATAGTAGAATATTTGGGCCGAGACTCATTTTAACGCGACCCTCAAGGGGTGAGATATCGCATTTCCACACTTTTATTTTATACAAATTTAGTGTAGTGGTCATAGTGGTCAATTGTTGGAAAATTACAACAAATCCTTGAGATGTCTAAGTAAATCTGAGTATGCCATATTATTGTACGCGTTTAGTAGAATAATTGGGCAGAGACTCATTTTAACGCGACCCTCAAGGGGTGAGACATCGCATTTCCACACTTTTATTTTATACAAATTTAGTGTAGTGGTCATAGTGGTTAATTGTTAGAAAATTACAAAAAATCCTAGAGATGTCTAAGTAAATCTGAGTATGCCATATTATTGTACGCTTTTAGTAGAATAATTGGGCAGAGACTCATTTTAACGCGACCCTCAAGGGGTGAGACATCGCATTTCCACACTTTTATTTTATACAAATTTAGTGTAGTGGTCATAGTGGTTAATTGTTAGAAAATTACAAAAAATCCTAGAGATGTCTAAGTAAATCTGAGTATGCCATATTATTGTACGCTAATAGTAGAATATTTGGGCCGAGACTCATTTTAACGCGACCCTCAAGGGGTGAGATATCGCATTTCCACACTTTTATTTTATACAAATTTAGTGTAGTGGTGATAGTGGTCAATTGTTGGAAAATTACAACGAATCCTAGAGATGTCTAAGTAAATCTGAGTATGTCATATTATTGTACGCTGTTAGTAGATTATTTGGGCCGATACTCATTTTAACGCGACCCTCAAGGGGTCAGATATCGCATTTCCACACTTTTAATTTATACAAATTTAGTGTAGTGGTCAATTGTTGGCCAATTACAAGAAATCCTAGAGATGTCTAAGTAAATGTGAGTATGTCATATTATTGTACGCTGTTAGTAGAATATTTGGACCGAGACTCATTTTAACGCGCCTCAAGGGGTGAGATATCGCATTTCCACCATTTTATTTTATACAAATTTAGTGTTGGTCACTTTTGGCCAGTTTCAAGAAATCGTAGAAATGTCTAAGTAAATCTGAGTATGCCATATTATTGTACGCTGTTAGTAGAATATTTGGGCCGAGAATTATTTTAACGCGACCCTCAAGGGGTGAGATATCGAATTTCCACACTTTTATTTTATACAAATTTAGTGTAGTGGTCATAGTGGTTAATTGTTAGAAAATTACAAAAAATCCTAGAGATGTCTAAGTAAATCTGAGTATGCCATATTATTGTACGCTAATAGTAGAATATTTGGGCCGAGACTCATTTTAACGCGACCCTCAAGGGGTGAGATATCGCATTTCCACACTTTTATTTTATACAAATTTAGTGCAGTGGTCATAGTGGTCAATTGTTGGAAAATTGCAACAAATCCTTGAGATGTCTAAGTAAATCTGAGTATGCCATATTATTGTACGCTGTTAGTAGATTATTTGGGCCGATACTCATTTTAACGCGACCCTCAAGGGGTCAGATATCGCATTTCCACACTTTTAATTTATACAAATTTAGTGTAGTGGTCAATCGTTGGCCAATTACAAGAAATCCTAGACATGTCTAAGTAAATGTGAGTATGTCATATTATTGTACGCTGTTAGTAGAATATTTGGGCCGAGAATTATTTTATCGCGACCCTCAAGGGGTGAGATATCGAATTTCCACACTTTTATTTTATACAAATTTAGTGTAGTGGTCATAGTGGTCAATTGTTGGAAAATTACAAAAAATCCTTGAGATGTCTAAGTAAATGTGAGTATGTCATATTATTGTACGCTGTTAGTAGAATATTTGGGCCGAGACTCATTTTAACGCGACCCTCAAGGGGTCAGATATCGCATTTCCACACTTTTAATTTATACAAATTTAGTGTAGTGGTCACTTTTGGCCAGTTTCAAGAAATCCTATAGATGTTTTAGTAAATCTGAGTATGCCATATTATTGTACGCTGTTAGTAGAATATTTGGGCCAAGACTCATTTTAATGCGACCCTCAAGGGGTGAGACATCGCATTTCCACACTTTTATTTTATACAAATTTAGTGTAGTGGTCAATTGTTGGCCAATTACAAGAAATCCTAGAGATGTCTAAGTAAATCTGAGTATGCCATATTATTGTACGCTGTTAGTAGAATATTTGGGCCGAGACTCATTTTAACGCGACCCTCAAGGGGTGAGATATCGAATTTCCACACTTTTATTTTATACAAATTTAGTGTAGTGGTCATAGTGGTTAATTGTTAGAAAATTACAAAAAATCCTATAGATGTCTAAGTAAATCTGAGTATGCCATATTATTGTACGCTAATAGTAAAATATTTGGGCCGAGACTCATTTCAACGCGACCCTCAAGGGGTGAGATATCGCATTTCCACACTTTTATTTTATACAAATTTAGTGTAGTGGTCACTTTTGGCCAGTTTCAAGAAATCCTAGAGATGTCTAAGTAAATCTGAGTATGCCATATTATTGTACGCTAATAGTAGAATATTTGGGCCGAGATTTATTTTAACGCGACCCTCAAGGGGTGAGATATCGCATTTCCACACTTTTATTTTATACAAATTTTGTGTAGTGGTCACTTTTGGCCAGTTTCAAGAAATCCTAGAGATGTCTAAGTAAATCTGAGTATGCCATATTATTGTACGCTAATAGTAGAATATTTGGGCCGAGATTTATTTTAACGCGACCCTCAAGGGGTGAGATATCGCATTTCCACACTTTTATTTTATACAAATTTAGTGTAGTGCTCATAGTGGTTAATTGTTAGAAAATTACAAAAAATCCTAGAGATGTCTAAGTAAATGTGAGTATGTCATATTATTGTACGCTGTTAGTAGATTATTTGGGCCGAGACTCATTTTAACGCGACCCTCAAGGGGTCAGATATCGCATTTCCACACTTTTAATTTATACAAATTTAGTGTAGTGGTCACTTTTGGCTAGTTTCAAGAAATCCTATAGATGTTTAAGTAAATCTGAGTATGCCATATTATTGTACGCTGTTAGTAGAATATTTGGGCCAAGACTCATTTTAACGCGACCCTCAAGGGGTGAGACATCGCATTTTCACACTTTTATTTTATACAAATTTAGTGTAGTGGTCAATTGTTGGCCAATTACAAGAAATCCTATAGATGTCTAAGTAAATCTGAGTATGCCATATTATTGTACGCTAATAGTAGAATATTTGGGCCGAGACTCATTTTAACGCGACCCTCAAGGGGTGAGATATCGCATTTCCACACTTTTATTGTATACAAATTTAGTGTAGTGGTCACTTTTGGCCAGTTTCAAGAAATCCTAGAGATGTCTAAGTAAATCTGAGTTGGTATTATATTGATAGACGGCATTTTCGAGATTCTGGACTGGCGATTACATCCTGTAATGTAATGGATTTTCTTCTTTTTAATTTTTATACAAATTTATTGTGGCAGTCGGTTAAAATAATTATTTTTAGATAATTTAATTTCAAATAAATACGAAGCAGCTGTTTGTGATCTTTTGGGTTAAAACTCATGGTTTTTTATTTATTGTTTATAAAGGAACTAATATTTTGTGAAAATTAGTATAGCAGGATTTATTTTTGTTGACGTATTAATTTCCATTGGGAATGCTAAAAGGTCGTCATGTTGCTCCCAAATATTATTTTTTCGTTTTATATACGATCGAAAATGACTTGCCACATTTTTATTTTTAGACTTTTCGTAATGAATTATTCCTTTTAAAAAAAACTCTTCGCTGGACAATACGATTTTGTTGCTAATTTCATTTATTTTGATGGAGTAAGTATTATTATTTGGCTGTACGTCTGCAACAGCTATGCCATAGTTGCTAAAATAATCTATTTTTCTCATATCTTGACATTGTGGGCAAATAGTATGTTTAAAGTCAATAGCATTTTGAATATTGCTTAATGTTTGTTGATTGAATTTAAAAACGTCTTCGAAAGGGAGGTAAAACGTTTCTCTTAAAACATCTGAATGTTTTTTTTGTGAACAACTACGAATTTCTGTTAAAGTTCGAGGTAAAACTTTCTCCAAAATGAAAGAAATACAACAAGTTGCGTCTAAATTTGTATAGTTGTTGGTACGAACTAGTGAAATACTTTTCGACTAAATTTCTAGCATTAGCCGGGATGTTTCTTTTCGTTGTTGTATAAAGAAGTGATGTATCAGGAAATTTGTTTATTTCAGATACAAATGTGTGAAATAAACCTTTAAAATACTCTCAATCAGTAAATAAACATAAAAATATTTGCGTTGTTGCATCAAAAGCGCAAGTATTAATTACACTTATTACTTCGCTATTTTCAACAAAAGAGTATCCATTTTTTAAAATATGCACTTCTTCACGATCTGAAGCTAAACGTCGCAATACTTTATTACCAAAATGCTTGGGAGAGTCGAGAATTTTCCGTTTTTTATTCCACGTTTCTTCATGAGGCTCATTATCAGGGTCGTCAAGTATACCAGTTTGAACTGCATTTTCATTAGAAGATGTTTCACAAATTTTTCTAATTTCAATTAATTTTGTTGCTGCCACAATCACCACTTGACCATTTGATATTTTTTTAGCCGTAATTTTTAGCCGAGCAGGAGTAGCTCGAGATTAAAGGCTTAAAAGGATTATTGTACTTTAAATAGACCTTAAGCCAAAAAGTAAGGGCTTTTAAGGGTGATTTTACATCACACAAAAACCTTACAGAAGGACAAACAGGGGGAGCTGTGCTTTTCTTAAAAAAATCGGTGTGGGCTGTGTCGTCTACACAGCCGTAGATTTTTTGAGTGATAAAGTTTAAAAGATGTTAAAATTAACCATTTTAATTTATTATAAATTATAGGCCATAGTTTCTCTGCGCACAAATAATTGAAGGATTCTTGAGCTACAGTGTTCCCAACTATTGTAAATCGCCATTTTCCAGATTTTAATTTCAATTAAAGTTTCTGTGGAAGTTAACTATTTTAATTTAAAATAAATTAACCTCCACAGTTTCTTTACTAACAAATTGAGAATAGAATTGCTTTGATCAGAAGAGGCGATCTCTCGCTACAGTGCTCTCACACATTGTAAATTGGTATTTGGTAGTTTGTCTTTGTAATTTTAATTAAAATTTATGTAGAGATTAATACATTTTGTTTATAAAATAAAAGTGTGGAAATGCGATATCTGACCCCTTGAGGGTCGCGTTAAAATGAGTCTCGGCTCAAATATTCTACTAACAGCGTACAATAATATGGCATACTCAGATTTACTTAGAAATCTCTAGGATTTTTTGTAATTTTCCTAAAATTCACCACTATGACCACTACACTAAATTTGTATAAAATAAAAGTGTGGAAATGCGATATCTCACCCATTGAGGGTCGCGTTAAAATGAGTCTCGGCTCAAATATTCTACTAACAGCGTACAATAATATGGCATACTCAGATTTACTTAGACATCTCTAGGATTTTTTGTAATTTTCCAAAAATTGACCACTATGACCACTACACTAAATTTGTATAAAATAAAAGTGTGGAAATGCGATGTCTAAAATGGGTCTCGGCGAAAATATTCTACTGATAGCGTACAATAATATGGCATACTCAGATTTACTTAGACATCTCTAGGATTTCTTGAAACTGGCCAAAAGTGACCACTATCCACTACCTACACTAAATTTGTATAAAATAAAAGTGTGGAAATGCGATGTCTCACCCCTTGAGGGTCGCGTTAAAATGGGTCTCGGCTCAAATATTGTACTGATAGCGTACAATAATATGGCATACTCAGATTTACTAGACATCTCTAGGATTTCTTGTAATTGGCCAACAATTGACTACTACACTAAATTTGTATAAAACTACAAATTTATTTATTTTTCTAAGTGAAATGGAATTTTTATTTTATTAATCATTTGTCTGTATTTCAAAGACAGAAATAATTTTCATTTTATTCGGTTAAAATTTTTTCTTCATTAACAAAAATATAAACTTTTCCTACTAATAGTTTATACACATCTTTTTGTGTACAACTAAACTATTTTCTATATTGTGTAACTACATTTTTAAAATCTGTAATTTGTGTAGCTATAATTCTGAATTCTGTGGAAAACTTCACACCGGTCAATCAACTTGTAATTCGAACTAAATTTTTAATTTCAGTTGCCATCAACTGAACTAGAAATTCATATTATTTTATACATCGCCTGATACTAAATAATTTTGTTGTTTTATTGAAAAAATGTTTTTTTCTTCTACCAAATGTCAATAAATATGTTCTATTACTATGTGAAAAAAATATTTTTTTATTGCGCATCCTCGCTTATCGAATAACTATGTCTAAGTCCTAGTTTCCACCGAAAATTTCGTTGTAAATTTTACAACAGGGAAATTTTTGTTCTATGATTATGTTAGTGAATCGATATAACATGTATTAGTATCATTTTGACGTTTTATGAAATTAGCAATTTGCTTTATCTCTAGAAATTTGTGTATTTTTAAATATTTAATAAATAAATATTCATATTGTGGCAGGGATCCCCCCGTTATCCATCTTTCCAAAATCCGTTTTGCTAAAATCCGCCGTTTTTTATAAAAATCCACTTTTGGTAAAATCCATTGATGTTGAAATCCATGATTGTTGAAATCCATTTATGACACAATCCACTGTTGTCAAAATCCTTCAGTATAATGTCACTAAACTGATTGTACGGTCATCAATAAAATAAATTTCGTATTTAAATAAATTGTATATTTAGTAAATAATTACATATTTCATTATATCAAAATATACGAATAGTTTATTTTATTTTTATGGATGGAAAACTTATTATTATTAGCAGCTGAATATATTGTAAAAATACATCAAAGAATCGAAAAAATGTTTGTAAGTGGTACAAGCTCTTCACAGAAGGCCAATAAGATGTTAATGATGATGCCCACCCTGGACGCCCTAGCGCGTCAACGACCGATGAAAACGTTAAATCAGTGAACAAAATTATTATGGAGAATCACTATTAGAGAATATGCTGAGGATGTCGGCATATCAGTTGGCTCATGCCATGCAATTTTTTCGGTTGTTTTGGGCATGAAACGTGTGGCAGCGACATCCGTAATCATGCCTCAGCCACCGAATTTTTCTTGTTCTTCGGACTCATATCAGAAGAGATTCGAGGGTTGGAAAAGCATAGGCACAAGTGTATTATATCTGAGAGGGATTACTTTGAAGGGGACAAAGTATATATTGATGAATAAATAAATATTTTCGAGAAAAATAAAAAGTCACCTTTTTTAACAAACCACGTATATGGGTAAAACACGGCATTTAAAAAAAATTGGTTTTCATTGTAATTAATTAATGTTATTTTGTAAAAGTATAAGTATAAAAAAACCTTTTATAGTCATAAAGATTCGGAAATTATTTTCAAATTACTGAACAAATAGCTACATATGCGACAACAGTTATGACAGTGTGGGACTACCAGAAGCAGAAAATCGCTGTAACTGAGCGTAAGATGATAAGAAGAATTCTCGGTCCCATTAAAGAGGGAGCCACGTACAGAATGCGAATGAATCACGAGATCAGAAATGATCTCGATAAAGTCGACATCATAGGATTCATAAAATCGTCAAGGCTGAGATGGCTTGGGCACGTACTACGTTCACAAAATCGGACCACTAAACAGGCCTTGGAGTCGGCACCAGCGAAAGTAGGACCTCGTGGGAGACCACCTACCCGATGGATGGACGACGTTGAGAGGGACCTGTACACACTCGGTCACCGTGTCTGGCGTTCTCTTGTGGCGGATCGGATTATTTGGAGGAGCATCGTTGAGGCGGTTAAATCCCTTCATGGGATGTAGCGCCAGCGGAAGAAGAAGAAGACTACCAGAAGCAGCCACAATAATGGTACAAATTCATCTTTAGCTAAAAACACATCGTTTTTCTTATTTTTGCAAGAATCCATCAAAAAGCCATCGAATCCATCGTTTTTGTTATTTTTTACAAGCGGCTTGTAAAAAATAACAAAAACGATGGATTCGATGGCTTTTTGATGGATTTTGACAAAATGGATTTCGTCAATAATGGATTTTATCATAAATGGATTTTAAAAATGATGGATTTTGTCAAAAGAGGATTATGTCAAAAATGGATTTGGTCAAGATGGATTTTGTCAAAAAGGATCATGACGTAATGGATTTCGTGGGTAACCCATTGTGGCACATATCATAAATTAAACATAAATATATTTTAATATTTTTAACAAAACATTTATTTAACAAAACAAATACATATTATGACGTTTAATGCAGGGGTGTCCAAAAAATGTCCCTTCTATTTTAGTACCAATGTAAAAAATACAATGGAAAAAGTTGTAGCCATTAGTACAAATCGGTTGTATTTTCCAAAAATCGGTTGTATTTTCCAATATTTTTTTTATATGTGTGAGTTACAAATTGTGTGTCGAGACATAATTTTTTTGGGAATGTATACTATGCATGTGAATTTCGTTGTAAAAATTACAATGAAAGTTTTGGTGGAAACGTACACTAACTGATTTTATTTCAAAATTACAAACCGCAACAACACACAATTACCGTAAAAAAAAAGATTGCGCTTAGATTATAGAAGGCTATGAATTTTTCCTTGTATGTATTTTGAAAAGGAAAAAATTTTCTTCGTGTATATTCATTTCCTTTTATAAGTATGTAGGTTTATTAATTAAAATTGTTTGAATGTAATACAATTTTATTGCAATACAGAACATAAAAAATGTCAATTCCTACATTTTTCAAATTTCTCTGTAGTACCTAAACAGAGTTGGCAGTTTTGTGTTTTGTTACATTTTTTGGGTCGGTTTTTTTGGTCGTTCGCTTTTTCTTTAGAAACCCCACTATAAACGTTTTCAACGTTAAAAAAAAATATAAGTGGTGTTTTATTTATACTTATTTAATTGTGTTTTATTTCATTATTTTATTTATTACATTTGATCCCAGCTTCATCAGCGGTGAACTTATGTAGTCTTAGAGGAAGGTTGGTGAAGGTATTTTTGAATTCAGATGATGACTAGTGTGACGGGGGATCTTTCGAATGGGAGGATACTAATTGGATTACTACAGTAGGCCGGATCTGAGACACTGCTCTATAAATTTTGAATGTAGTTCGAATGAATTTTTTTTGCTAAAATAGCAAGCCTATTAAATCAGTCTATTTTGAGTCACGTGTACGAAATAAACCAATCAAAACAACATTACACTGATAATTTCCCTAGGGATGTTATCAGTGTAATGTTATTTTGATTGGTATATTTTGTACACGTGACTCGAAATTGACCGATTTAATAGGCTTGCTATTTTAGGAAAACATTCTCTGACTACTAGATGAAAAAAATTTATAGTTTTATTTTACAATAAATACTGTTTCAAAATGACACTTTCATAGAACAATTTACAATCTAGCAGCCTTACTACTAGAATAAAATAAAATTCCAAAAAATTTTCTCGTCGAATGCCCCTCGAGCATTGATAAATACCTCATAATTTTATTATATTTTCCTCAAGCACGTTGCTTTTAGGTAACAGCCCGAAGCCGTAGGCTGAGCAACGTGCTTTCGAAAAATATAATAAAATTATTTCGGGAAATTATCAATGCTCTTGGGATATTACTGCTGATAATTTCCTTAGAAATGACATATAACTAATTGGTTTTGGTTTTGATTTAAAGTTTCAGAGGGATTAATGAGCGTGATGAGAAATTTAATTAATTAATTACTTTTAATATAGCCATTTAACAACTAAACCATGAGGATTTCAGATTTTAATAATTTTTAGTTTATTTTAAATGTAGAAGATGTTGACAATTAATGAATTTACGTAGATGATTTTCATAAATATTCGGAGAACCCCAATGCAGATTTCGAGAAACTTTGTATCGAATTAATTTGGAGTTTAAATCATTAATTGAAGCTGGGTAAAATGTATTACCTATATTCTAAAATTATTTTATAGAGTGTTTTTCTGAGTGGTGTGTAAGTGGGTGTTTGGTGACGATTGGAGGAGTTCCAGAAGGAAACTAAGTTACCAATATTTTGGTGAACGTTTTTGCTGACGATTGGAGGAGTTCCAGAAGGAAGCTAAATTCCCAATAATTTTGTAAGTTTTTTGATGAAATAGTTAATAAATTGTTAAATTTGTAGGGGAGTCACCTAGAGGACTTTTTAAATTATTTATTAAATTATTTAGGTGGTATAGGATTGATGCAGATATAATTTTAAGTATACTTAGATTATTAAGATCATAGGTTAGATGGGTTTATTTTAAGTATAAATAATTTAACTTATTTCAGAATCTAAGATTGTTCCAGAATTAATCATTCTTAAAGGGAATAAATTTAATCCTAATTTTCAGGAATAAAGTTAAGGCCCGACTCAAAGCTCCAGGAAAACAAGCAGTTAATATTCAGGTAGTTTAGAAATTGTGTTATTTTATTTACTAACTATCAACTATTTAAGTGTCTGGAACCGGGTTGATTCTTTATTACTAACATACTTTTCCTTTTCCTCGTTTTGTTATTCGTAAAAGGAAGTACGGTGGACCCTTCGGATTCCAGGAAACTTGCCGTAGGCTTAGTCGTACACACTAAAGCAACAGGGTATATAACCGCCTTGTAAATTTAATTTTGGTTACTGGTAACATTAATTATAATTCATTACAGGATAGTACCCATTACAGATCAAACGCCTAAAATCTTAGTGGATCAGGTAAATAAACAGCTGAGTTCGATTGTATTTCTTAGCTTTAAGTCAATTCTAAATGAATTATGATTATGATTTTCAGGATGGCCCAGGACCCAAATTTAATAGTTTAATAAATGTTATTTTAGAGTGCAGTTTTAATTTAATTTTAATAAAACATAAAATGAGATTAGAATTATATTAATTTCCTTTTTTAAGATAGGTGGGCTAGCCGTAGCCGGGTTGAGTCTCTCCCAACTAATAATCCTATACTATCCTTAGGATTTGTTATAAGTATAGGGGTTTACGGAATGGGACCCGGGAGTATGGGAATCCTGCTATAATGATTGGCCATACATCCTAATCCATCAATCGTATCTAGTAACAGTGTCTTATAATTTTAATTTGGTTACTTATAACTTTAATTATAATTCATTACAGGGCAGCGCCCATTCCAGATCAAAATCATACAATTTAGTGGCTGATCTTGCTGAAACTCCTTATGTATTACAGCGTGAAGTAAAGTATATTTATAAGTAGCGTCCGGGACCAGTATGGAGGAAATCATGTGAATGATCAGTCGATTTCGATTATATTTATTAGCGTTAAGTCAATTTTAAATTAATTTATGAGTATAGTCGGTCTTCATTGTCTCACAATATTTCAAGGTTCTGCATGTCAGTTCATCCATTAGTACATCATTAAGTACCATCCAATATGCCTTAACATCAGTGACCGATTCCTAAAAAGTAAACATGTATATTAAAATATTAATAGTGGGAAGTTAACAAAATCTTAGGGCAAACAAAACGGCACCAAACTTGGCAGACAATCAATTTGATTTTGTGATGTGTAACGAAACTGCTAAGTTATTTAGTTAATCAGCGGAACACGTCCTGTGCCAATGTACAGCCAACTTCAACCAACGACTCCAGCACTTAGGTAGGATAATATTGAGGACAGACGAAGTGAATAGCTGCCGTTCGGAGATGTTGTCAGGTTCATTAGGATCCTGAAGATCGACTGGACGGTTAAATAAGTAGAGTTCAGAGCACAAAAGAACTAAATAGGTCGCAGTGCTAGGTGGCTTTAGCGCCCGCATGGCCCATCCATAATAATAATAATAACATAAAATTTACTTTTGATGCAATATCAGTAAATCAACTTGCTTGATCTTTATTTATTTATTTATTTATTGTACTTTAACAATAATTTAGTATTAAAAGGAAAAGCACAGATGGAAACAGAGTAAACGGAACAAAAGAACAAAAATAAAATGATGAAGCTGCTTCCATTAGGCAGAAAAACCTTTTAAATTTTTTCAAACAATTTCCATCTCATGCATACACATTCTATTTTGAGCAATAGCTCATTTACAATAAAATGTACAGCAAGAGGTGAAATAATATTAAAATTTAACAATAATAATAATAATAATATTAAAAATAAATTTAAAAAATACTACGTATTGCCCATCAATCACGCCACTCCAAAAATGTTGACTTAAATAATTTGGCCGATCCTAAACTCTTAATTTCCAATGGAATTGAATTCCAAAGAGAAACTCCCCTAACGTAAAAGGATTTGTTTAGCGACCTACAACTATTTTTGGCCGGAATCAGGCGGAAGTTTGAGGAATGAGACCTGCTAAAAAGTAACTTCCTATAAAGATAACAAGGCTTCTTAGCTTTGAGAAGTTTAAAAATAAAAAGACAAACGCGAAATTCGTAAAAGGTAGATAAACTAAATCCTAAAACAAGGCTAGAGTAGGCAGAAATATGATCGAATTTCCTAATACCAAAAATAAACCTAGTACATGCATTGAAACATCTTTGGAGAACGTTCATATTTTCCTGAAGCATACCGAATAAAACTACGTCACCATAAATAAAATGAGGAAGAAGATAAGACAAAAACATTTTTTTCCTAAACTGACTATCAGAAAATCATACTACTTTATACAAACAACTAAGCATACCAAAGACCCTCTTACTAATACTAACTAAATGGTCACCCCAAGAAAGAGTTTTATTAATAACTAAGCCTAAATCTCTAACAGTATTTGAATACCTAATTAGCGAACCCTGCAGAAAAATACCAGGAAAGGACGAGGTGTCTAACAATTTTTTATAAATTATGATCGACTGAGATTTATTCGCATTTAAAACGAGCCTATTAGAGACCGACCAACTAACGATATTACTTAAGTCTTCATTTATCAGAGAAATATTTCTATCAATAGAACCCTGATCTAAACGACTATTTCTATAAATTTGGACGTCATCAGCGAAAATGTGAAATGAACAATGGTGAATAGAGGATTATATGTCATTAATGTACATAGAAAACAATAGAGGACCCAGCACTGAACCCTGAGGAACGCCGGAAATTACAGGAAGGGAATCAGACAAAGAATTGTCGAAAAAAACTGCATGAGAACGATTGGAAAGATAGTTAAAAATTAGTCTGGCAGCGGAAACCGAAAATCTAAACTGAGATAAGAGTTTGTTAAAAAGAATTCTGTGATTAATAGAATCAAAGGCCTTAGAAAAATCTAACAAAGTTAAAGAAGTCAATTCCCTATTATTCATATTACGCCTAATATCATCACATACATTTAATAACGCAGTAGAAGTACTATGAAATTTTCTAAACCCAGATTGGAAGAAACTAATTAAACTATTGCTATTTAGATGCGATTGAATTTGAGTTTTAACAACTATCTCGAAAGCTTTAGAGAGAGAACTTAAAATGCTAATTGGCCTCAAATGGGATAGCTCAGAAGGATTACTAATCTTTGGGATGGGTATGATTTTACTTGGCTTCCACTGATCTGGATAGGAAGAGGATGTGAGAATAAAATTAAAAATATGTAACAAATATTTTGAGACGAAAGGTAAAACTCGTTTAACGAATTTTAAATTGACGTTATCCAGACCAGAAGATTCCGACTTAACATTCCAAATGGCAGACTGTAAATCCTCGAGAGAAATATTTGAAAACGAAAACGAATTAGAGGACGCATTAGAGAACAAATCGACGGTACTACTGCCCGAGTTCAAACTAGAGCAAAAATAACTATTAATATCATTGGGCTTAAACACCCCACTAGAACTACTCTTGCATCTGCCTAGGCCTAAATTACGAACATTACGCCAAAAAACCTTGGGAGGAAGGGAGGGGTCTAACTTGTCCTTAAAATAATTACGTTTAGCAATCCGAATTAACCCTACAACTCTATTACAAGCCTGCTTATAATCTAAATGAGACTGACTATTAGGATACCTTTTCCATAAACGATATTTACTAACTCTAATACTTATGGCATTCGAAACTTCCTGAGACAACCAAGGCGGAGATTTTGCTTTGAAAGTAACCTTTTTAAGCGGAATACAACTATCAAAGACCAAACTAATATACTAGTTGAAAAATTCTACTTGGGTAGTTGACGAACTAAGGCAAAAAATATCCTCCCAAGGAACCGAGTTACAAACTAAGTAAAGGCGGGAATTATCTATACTAGCAAAATCTCTAAAGCTAAAACTGTTAGGCTTAGGTGGAGAGTAACAATTCACAGAAAAAACTAAAAGATCATGATGGGATCCCATACCGAGAGACAACTGATTGAAAAAACAAATAGAGTTATCAGTAAAAGAGATGATATGGTCAATAAGGGAATAAGAGGCACCGCTAGCGGTTGGACAACAAAACGTCGGCGCCACAGTGTTGTGGACGGATAAATTAAGACTATTTAAAAGATTCAAATAATCACGAGGGAAGCCGGAATTTTGGAGTATATCGAAATTGAAGTCACCTGATATATATATTTCATCGAATCTACAAGAGAAATAACTAAACAAACTTTCTAAGTCTACAAGGGATTTTTTAAATTGGGCATACGACCTCTTACTAGTTTTTGGAGGGTTATAAACGGTACCGAATAAGATTTTACGACCACTAATGAAAACGTTGACAAATAAAAACTCTAAATCCGATACTAACGATTCCGAAATAGAAGAAGGTATGGTAACTAATCTAGCCTTAATGTGATCACCTACAAACCATAATTAAGGGGAGGTACCGTCCTATCTTTCCTAAATATATTAAAACCTTTGATGGCAAAAGCTGAATTAGGGATATTTGGATTTAGAAAGGTCTCAGAGAAACAAAGTATGTCCACTGGAGCGCCATTAAAAATGTGACGAATCTCGTCAATATTTGGGACTAGACTTTGGACATTCAAACTAACTACATTCAATAACGACCTATCAACTAACATGGATTTTAGAACTATATTGGGATAACTAAGCGATATAACCAAACTCAAAATCAAAATTTAGCGTACACACGACGTGGGCGTGATTGATACGCAATACTTACAAATAAAATTAAATAATTTTTGCTTCGTCCAGCTTCAAAATAAACCCCAATCAATGGAAATCTAAAACGAGAAGAAACAAAAAAAACGATCCAAAGTAACAAGTGCTAAGAAATAGTAAACAAAGGAACAATACTTAACCGTAAGCCCCAATTTTTGCCCCAAAAATCGATAATTTTTTTTTTCTTCCGAACAGACAAAAAAAAAAAACGCGACACTTCTGACTAAGGCTACTTATCTCAGCATACCAATTAAAAATAACAAACATTCTTTTACAATTTTTAGTAAAGATACTTGCAGTGACTCAATAATACATTTTTTGCACTCTAATAATCCGATTATTTAAAAATTCGCAGCGTTCTACTCAATGGTAACTATCCTTTATAAGATAGACTCGCCATGATTCATCTGAATAAATCGAACTATCGAGTATGAACTAAGAGTAATAAAATAAATAGCAAGCAACAATGTTTTGGACATTAGAAAGGGACATAAGAAAGGGACAAAGTTAATGCTTGCCGAAGTGTTTCGTCAATACAGAGATATCAACGAAAATACATAATTTTGTAGAGTAAATTTCGTGGGTGGCCGGAATTTGAAAATTGTCCGACAGTTACGGGTGGCGAACTATCTCCCTGTTTTGTATACTGAGCCAACTCACCATTGTTTATTAGGTAGCAATAAACAAAAATTGACCTTATAAGGCGCTCAGGTGTTTTTACAAACAATCGTGTAATTTTGTGGTTCGTTTAGAGATGTGGGCCAGACAGGGCGTACCTTTGCCACACGTCTACATTTACGTGAAAAGTACCATACTAATGATAACGTAAAATCCTACATTTTGAAAATAAGGGCCAAAGAATGATGCCCGCTGGAATCGTTGGGAATTAATAAATTCATGATACCATGTGATTTTATTGTATGACCAAATGACCCCTAATTAGTAGGACATTGTAGTGTAGGTATCTGGTACTAGAAAGAGTTGACTGATTACACGAATTGAAGGGTTGGAGTGGTTTCACTGATTGAGTGGGGACTTGACGGTGGTTGCAGGGTTGAGTGCTGAAGAGATTTTGCAAAATGCTAGGTGACATTTGTGAACGATAGTTTTTGAATTGATCTTTAATTTATAATAAGTACGTATGCTACGGATGTTGTTTTTGTGTTGTTTGATTATGTGGTGTGTAATTAGGTTTTTGGTGGCTCATTAAGATTAAAAGAAGTTCTCAAAATTTAATTGTATTGTGTGAGATCCTGCTTATACTTGGTCGAGCAATCAAACTCAATCAATCAAACACGCACATTGATTAATGTTAAGATTAAACCAGTACTCAATTCATAAAACACAGTTTAACTTATTATGCTAAGTCAAAACAAGGCAATTAACCGTTCAAAAATAGCATTACCAAAAAAAAAAAATAAGATTAACCGAATAAACCAATTTTGAGAAAAAATCAATGAAAATCCAATTTTCATTAGGAACATCTTTTTTTTTTTTATTATCCACAAAGTAACCCTCAACAAATTTGTATGTATTATATCTTCTGAAAGATAGAAAATTTGAGCCCACACACAAGAAATTAAAATTCCTCCTAAAAAAATTTCAAATTCCATCCCAGTAATGAAAAATAAAATAAAATTATCCGAAAGTATAAAGAATTTACTCCCTATATCTCTCTATCTAGATTCTCGATGCGATATACACAATTTCTTAATTATTTATTTATTTATTTTTTTTAAATTCGGGTTTTGTGTTTTACTTTCTTATTTATTTGTCTTGATTTAAAAATAAAAAAAAAATAACGATGAGCAAAATTAAAGTTAAATAAAATTACAAATAAACAAGAAAATTGTCTTAATACGTTGTACTCCTTGTATACGAATGTATTTATACAGAAGATAAGACGAGCGTTTTGTACACACTTGCACTCGTACGTATTTTCTCGCTGAATAAAGTAGGTTTACGAGTATAAATCAGTAAATATTTTTCGCAGTAATTAAAATCTTTATCATTACATAAAAATTGTTTTATTATTATTACTTTTAAGTAACAGGATTTATGGTAAATTTTCCAGAATGGTAAATCTGATGCTATAAAACATGTCGCTTTTAATTTGATTAAATTTTTCTTGTTTATTTCCACCAAATAAATAAATCCTAGAATTTCATTCAATATTATGCAGAGAATAAAGTAATAATTTTGCAAAACCCAATAAATAAATTCAAAATACTAGTCTATAGTTTTTCAAAAAGAATTCGATGGGTTTCGAATATAAATTTTCTATTTTTTCCTCGTTTCATTTTTTCTATTGTGCTGCAATATATTTTTGCAAAAGAAAATTAACGAGGACGACAAATAAAAGTTATTTTGGTGCGGCATATAACTTTACAGTTACTCTCATCACCTCGATCGTTCGAAGCCTTATTTTCCAAAATGAAAGTTAGTGACATAAAGGTATAATAATTTAAAAATCCCATTGTGTGTCAGTAGTATTACGATGTTACAAATCAAAAATTACAAAATTTTCAGAGCTATTTCCAAAAATACATACATATATATAATCATCTACTACTACTACCGACTATAGTACTATAATCTGGTTTATTCTTGAAATTATATTACATGTTATTTGTATTATTTTAACATCGCGATTACAAAGACATAGCTTTAATCATTAACATTTTCAGTACGAAATACTTTCCTTATTGGATATTTGGAAACGAACAATTTATTTTGTTTTCTAATTTGGGTAAATTCAGCTGACTCATTTACTTCATCTTTATGATTGCGACATTGATAATAACTTTATTAGTATATCCAGAAACAGTAAAGAATTTTTTTTAATGTTGTATGTATCATATTATTGGTTCATCCAACGTACTAAATCCATTTTAAGCACACTTATGTAGGTTTGTGATAGTTTTACAAATATCCTAAATATCTAACAACTTTCTTAAGTTTATGATTAATCAACTACTCGTAGGGTAGGTTATTTTAATGTTATTGAAGTGAAATTTTTTATGCACGATATGATTCGAAAAAAAAACGAAAATATATTGAAACACAATTTTGTGACGGTCGTGAAACACAATTTATAAAATAGGGGGAATAAATATTGACCAAAAAAACCAACACACATTTACGTAGCATTACGACACCAATCTTATTATATGAACCGTCGAATCAATGCCTCTTAGATTTATGTATATTGAGGTATTCGTTGCAATATAACAGGGAAATACTTACATTCATACATCATAACTCCAAAAGTAGTACATATTTGTCACCAAACTTGTAACGAGAGAATAGAGTTACCTCAACTCAATCGTTTACAAATTTTGTTTCTCAACCGCCTATCATCACCCGGTGCGGCGTTTACCTGAGCTCAAAGCCGGTAGAGGTAAACTTGATCGTGGGGGATTGGGTGACAACGGTTGAGAAACCTAGTTATACCGCATATGGAAAGGACAAATTAGGCTTGGGACCAAAAACTTTGAATTTTTGGTCAACGGATGTATAAATTAGAAGGTATGAGGTTTTTTTGGGCTCTTAGATGAATCATTATGGTGCGAGTTCGTCGACCATAATCAATAATGGTGGGCTTAGCTCTGAGCCATCAAAGATTAAACGTAAAAGAAAGGAAAAAAAAATTCAGTGGTTAGTACGAATTTTTGTGTGGGTTTTGGTGCTGCGTTTCCAGCAGAAAGGGCGAAGAAGCGTTTCCGCTTACTTTCTCCCGTCTCTAATGAGACCGCTGGATAGACACATCACCAATAATTTTAGTGGCTCGTGTTTAGTAGGTTGAGATTTTTAATGATTATACTTACCATTGTTGTCACCTTTCTTCTGTTTATTGTCCTCGGTTCTTTAAATTGATAAACTGATATGATTTTTCTTCAACTTTGTTTTTGAACTATATTTCGTATTTTTTTCTTTTTAGACACTATAACAATTTTAGACTTTTTACAATCAGAATTTTATTGACTTTCTCTCTTCGTTGTCATTAGTCGACTTCCCGTTTGTAATGAACTCACCTCTACGGGTGTTCTCAGTGGACTCTCCCTCTTCAGTCATTTTTGGCCTTTTTTATACAAATTTGGTGGCCTCAAATTACTGAATTTCCCCCACTCTATACTTAATCCAAAAAAAATTTTTATTAATTTTTTTTACCTATTTTACAAATATTTATATTTAACAAAAAAAAAAAAAAAAAAAAATTGTATTTCTTCATACTTGGCCCGAGTTTGCTGATTCGCATTATTTAAAAAAAAAAATTTCTTATTACCTATGTTATATTGATTTATTATATGTTATTGGTATGCCGGCGTCAGCAAACTCAGGTAGTATATTTTACTTATGTTTATTAGGTCACGCTTGTGTTTACTCTAAACATTTGAGCGCATACATGCTGACCATAGGAAATAATGAAATGTTGACCAATATTGAAAATTGTGAATTAATCTAATTTAGAACCATGGTTCGTTAACTTAATTTTTTTTTTTTTTTTATTGTTAAATATATGAAAAAAGTAATGAATGCAATTTTGCGTTCGTTACAGCGTGGGGAAAACCTAAACCCTGAGATAAAGTAGATCTCATGCTTTTTCTGTCGGAGACGGGTGTATTGGATCATGCCCAACGTGGCGGACGCCCCACTACCTGAGATAGTCTCACAACCAGGCGATCTTTACATTTAATTTATAAGTTACTACTAATGTACTTAACCTAAGGCAACTTTTTCCTTTGACTATTATAGAGTTTTAACTATTTGTACTTTGATTGTTTTATGTTATGATCAATTGTGAAACAAAAATTTATTGTTATTATTATTTATTATTTTACGTTAATTTTCCAATTTATACCTAGCAGACTTTGATTTTAATTTCAATGTTGCCTTTTTTTGTCTAATCCTAATTTAAAACTACCTAACTAAATCTTGCTATCTTCTAAAACCTTCCAGATTGGAACCTTACTGTCAAAAATTATAATTACTTTACTTAAGGAGTGGCGCTAATTCAAACCTTTTCTTATACGTGTTAGGATTGAATCAACCTCATTCCCTATCCATTCTTCTCAAAACAGAAATATTCTTATTCATTTTTATCATTTCAATGTTTTTTTTTTCTAATGGAACGTCTACGGTAGATTATTTGTGGTAGCTGAATGATAAACACAATTGGCTGGTCAGTTCTGGATAACCTGGATAAACCCGTAGCTGCACCGCTGTTAGTATGTCCGCCAAACAGAGAATAAGATCACGACTGGATGATAGGACTGCCGGATTAGATCCATTGACGAATGTACTGGATGTTCAGCCATGTTATGTTGGTGATTAGGCTGCTGTGATCATTTTGCACAAATCTGACTGTAGTGATGTTTTGTTGTTGGTATCTTGTAGAATGTATTCCTTATTTTACATGGGTAAGTCGGCTCTAAGTTCAATAACATACATACCTCCCGGTAATGTGAAGTGTTGTAACATATCTTGCCGTTGATACTCTGGTTCTCTTTTATATGATTTTTCTTGGCTACACGATGTAACTCATGTGTTTGAACAGGTTGGTTTGTGTTATCGTTATTCGTATCCAGCACTGTTCTACTGCTCGCAAAAATCGCTCCTCACCCGATTTAGCACCTCCTCGATTATTATCATCTGATAACATCAAATTCCTTTCAGATAAACTCGTTTTAATTCTGAAGTAGGTTGTGGTATATACAGCATTTCATCTTGAAGTATTGTTAGGATGGAATTGGTCTTTATATATCTGGTTGTTACCAATGGCGTCTTTAACTCGAAACTTAAGTAACTGTTCACTAGACGTGTCCCGCCCGCAGGATTTGAACTAGTTACATTCACTTGTAGTACCCATTAATTGTGACCATACTTGCGTTTGCTGCAACTGACTTGAAATTAACTTTGGTAGGTTTACCATTACGTTGATATCTGCATCTCGTATTTCTCTGGACATCATGATGTAAAGGCTTGGTTAGAGTCTCATGTCAGCTAATTCCGCGTGATTAGTCTGTGATCTTATTGTTGTTTGGACTTGAAGCACTGCTCTTGTTTCTGCCCTGGTTGCTTCCAGACCGAGTTGATGATTACTTCTTAAACATGGGTTGGTTGTTGTCTCCGCACGTTCTTATGTTGAGATTTGGTTTGTAGTTCTTCAATCCGCTGATACATCATCTATCAAACAGCACCACTAAGATATTATTCCTACCGCATCTTCATTTTTCAAAACGACATAGGCCCAATCCTGTGGTTAACAAAACTAACTTATACTCTATATTAGCATCCCTACTTTAACTTTTATTCTATGTTATTTATTTTTTTTCTATTCCCTATCGAAGCTTAACTAATGCCTAAACCTAGCTACTGGTGTTTCCTGGCTTACTCCGATAAACCAGAAATCTACCAGTCTTCATCTTACCTTTACATTACCTGTTTACAATCAGATAGGTATTGTAAAGATAAAATGGTAACCGCGGAAAAATTATACTTTCGCTGAAACCAGTCGCCGATTTGACCTGGCCAGCACCTCATCTTCTAATCGTAGATCTAAAACACCCAATAGATGATTTATTGGTATTTGCATCCATCGTTTCCGAATTTGCGCACTTATGTTTGCGCCACTGTGTCTCTTTAAGCAGACTCGCACCTTTGTCTGCACCGCCGCTGTAATTTTGTGCACATGCCTTTGTCTGCACCGCCGCTGTAATTTTGTGCACATGCCTACTAGAAACTCTCCTATGCTTACCTCTTGTAATGGAATCACTTTTACTATTTGACGAAATCTTTACAATCGAATATCTTTTATTTATTTTACAATCATATGCAACCTTCCCTATCCGACGATGAACTTTTGCAGGAATGAACTTTCTTGCCAATTTAGCGGAATAGTTTTGGGGAGCACTACTCTGGGTGAAATTCCTCACAAACACTGCTTGTCCGATATCAAACTCCCTCTCTGCTGACCTGAGATTATACCGGTAAGCATTGTTGTGATAAGCCTGTTCTAGGTGAAATTGGACCAGTTGTCTGGCTAATGCAAGACGGTCTTGCTTTTCCGGAATATGATACTCACTCAGGGCTCCCTCACCCAAAACTCGAAGGAGTTCATACTGTGACCCATGCTGGATCATATGTTGGCCGAACACCAAGTATGCGGGTGAGTGATTAGTCCCCGAATGTATAGTATTTCTCAATGCCCCAGCAATCTGTGCCAAGTTCTGATCCCATGTCCGGTGATCTTCATTCACGTATGCACGTACTGCCGCGAGGATAGAACGGTTAACTCGCTCAGAGGTGTTTGATTGTGGTGAGTAAACTGGGGAAAAATGGTGTTTAATCCCGTACCTAACCAAAAGTTCCTGCAATACGTGTGCTTTAAACTGCTTACCATTATCTGAGAATATTATTTCAGGTTCTGAAAATACTGGAAAAACTTCCTGCTCTAGATAATGGACTACCTTTGTAGCAGTAGCTTCACGTAGTGGTTTCAGTAGCACAAATCGGGTAGAATGATCTAGTACAATGAGGATATGGGTATTATCATTCTTTGATCTCGGGTATGGTCCTAGAAAATCAAGATAGAGTTTCTGAAAAGGTCGTTCAAATTCTCGGTATTTACCCATGGGTGGTCTCAAGGTATAGTTTACCGCTTTAGTTTGCTTGCACACTTGACACTGTTGAACGTATCTTTTCACATCTGTGATTAACGTTGGCCAGTAAAAATGCCGACGTAATAGTTCTATCATTTTTCCCGTTCCCATGTGAGCCGCGATTGGAGGGTTGTGCGCTTGTGTAAGCACTTCGGGAATCAAGTCTTCTGGTAACCACAACTTCCATTCTGGGATATCCGTCTTGTAATCGACATCTTTGCATTTTAGTTGTATCAGCAGTTTACCATCAACTATCTTCAAGTCAGGTCTTGGTGTCTCACCTTCTTTGCTTGCTTTCAAGAGATCTAAGTACTTCGGGCTATCAAAAGAAGGTGATTGAAGATCTACTTTCAATCCTGTATCTCCTGACACCAAACTTGCTACTTCCTTAGTATACACACGAGATAGTGCATCTGGTACCACGTTCTGAGTGCCCTTACGATACTCCATACGAAAATTGTAGCCCTGCAATTTAAGACTCCACCGAGCTAATCTTCCGGACAGGTCAGTTTGGCTCATTAGCCACTGTAAACTAGCATGGTCTGTAATTACTACAAACTCATAACCTTCAACTTAAGCTCGGAATTTACGTATACTTAGTACCGCTGCTAGACACTCTAGCTCTGTGACACTGTAGTTCTTCTGTGCACCATTCAACTTATGTGAAAAAAATGCAATAGGATGCTCCAATCCTTCAGAGTCTTTCTGGAACAGCACACTGCCTACCCCTGTCTTTGACGCATCTACTTGTATATAGAAAGTACGTGTGAAATCAGGATGTGTTAACACAGGAGCACTGGTCATTAAGGTTTTTAGTTCATCAAACGCCTCTTGCTCTTTAGCTGTCCATTCTATTTTCCCTTTGGACTTAAGAAGATCTGACAAGGGTGCGGATACCGATGAAAAATTTGGAATAAATTTCCGGTACCATCAGCTCATTCCTAAGAAGCTTCGGATCTGTTTGTGAGATTTTGGGATTGGAAATTCTTGAATGGCCTTGATCTTGGCAGGATCTACTTTTATGCAACCTTCACCCACCAAGTGTCCTAGATATCTCAGTTGTTTAAGAACAAACTTGGATTTCTCTATATTGATGGTAAGGTTTGCTCTCCTTAGTTGTTCTGCCACAATTTCCAACAACTCAAGATGCTCCGTGAAGGAAGAAGATGTAATCAATAAATCGTCCAGGTATACAAACACTCTATCATGCAGCTCATGAGGAATTACTTTATGCATCAGACGACACATAGTCTGAGCTGCATTGCAAAGACCGAAAGGCATTACAGTAAACTGATATAAAGGCCTTCCTGGTACTGTAAACGCAGTTTTAGGGCGGGATGCTGCTTGCAGCGGAATCTGCCAAAACGCGTCCTTCAAATCAAGACTTGTTATGTATTGAGTGTTTTCCAATCGACTAAGTAACCCGTCTATAATGGGTAAGGGATATGCTTCTTTCACTGTCACTGCATTCACTTTTCTTGCAAATAAGCACAGCCTCACTTTGCCGTTACTCTTTAGTACTACAGTCACCGGCAAACTCCATGGACTGGATGATTCCTCAATCACGCCCAGTGCTAGCATCCTATCTAGCTCTTGGTCCATTTCTTTTTGTTTGGCTGGTGATATGGCATAGTACCGTTGCTTAATCGGCTTAGCGTTTCCTGTGTCAATTTCATGCTCTAGCAGAGTTGTCTTACCCAACCCAAGTTGCACTGAGCTCGGAAACTTCGCTTTGACTTGATCAAGCATCTGCTTTTGTGACTTAGTTAAATCATGTGTTATTTCTGCCTCAACCCTATTGAGATCCTTTGGCAACAGCGTTGTTGGTACTGTTAGTTCAGAAACAGAGATATGTAACCCAAATGCTTTCCAGAAGTCTGTCCCAAGATACAGAGACTGAGACAATGACGGTGCCACGTATAGACGGACAACTCTTGTTTGGTCTTGAAACGTAACTGGCACGTCTAAGTACCCGAGGATACTCTCTGGGGAACCATTTGCCGTATGTACCTTTGTTTTGAAAGGATGGTAATCTAAACCACACTTGATTAAAAATTGTTCGCAGCCGTGACCTAACACACTAATGTTAGCCCCGGAATCTAATAACCCCTCAAGTTTATTACCACTCACTGTGATCATAGCATAAGGTCGATTGTCTGGTTTAGAGTGGATAACAGTCGAATTAATGGATCGACGCATTAATCTGCGTCGACGAAAATATCTGACTCGTCGAACAACTTGCCTGTTATCCGTTTGGCAAGAGGTAGAAGAGTAGATTTTACTTTTTTGATGTTTTAGCTGCGCCAACTCCGATATAACTCTGGATCGGTGTTGCTGGCAGCTTCCTCTGTCAACTGACGAGGCTTGGGATCCAGGCTGGCTCGTTGGAGGTGAGGTTCCCGGAAATCCCTCATCTCTCCCCTGAGGGTTTTTTTGTGGATTGCAATATTGACAGTCAGGTTTATACACCCCTCTCTGTCCACAACCATAGCAAAACACCCCCTTGATTGGTTGTCTACAATCTAAGATTTGGTGTGTCAAGCTATTGCAATTAACACACACGTCTGGTGTTGCATCTCTAGATGTATAATCAAGCAAATTAGTTCTTTGGGAAGTATTATATGCATCAGTTCGAGATTCTCTTAACTTCGGAAAATCCCGGGATTGTGACTTCGTCTTAAGTTTTTGTGTAATTTCACAAACCCGTTTGACATAATCATCTGGATCTTCTTTAATTGTCATCACTTCTGTTTCTTCTTCCGATAACATCTGATTTTCTAAATAAGGTACCTGTTCCGTGTAGGATGTGGTTAGCTCATGAACTCTGGGAGGCTGAGTATCAAATTTCACCTGTGGTCTTGACAATATTCTGGCCCCACGGTAAGGGTACATCTCTTGTGTTGCTGTGATCTTATACTCCGGATTGTGGCCGAATCGCCGCCACAATTCTTCTTTTGCGCTACATCGTTTTATAAAATCTGACAATCGCACGAAATTCCATTCATCGTCTAACTCCATTAGCAGCCCTGGTCGCATATTTCTTCTGATAATAGTATATACAGTGTTATCAGATATTGGCTGACTTGATTGTAAAGCCAGCTTCTGCATGGCTTGGTAATATTCTTGAATGCTTTCTTTTGGATAGCGTTGCTTCCGGTTGTGCAACAAACGCAACACATCATCCACTGTGTGCACTGATGCAAACCTCAGCAACAACTCGCTCTTGAGTTTTGACCAAGTAATATTTGGATGACGATCGGTGGTCGTCTGAAACCAATCCAACGCCTCTTCATCCAAACACATGTCTAATGCCCCTACCATTTGTTCTAACGGTATTTGAGATCGCGATGCTTGCCATTGCGCCCGATCAAGGAACCTTTCAATTGGCATCTCACTTCGGAGACCTGAAAAACGTAATCTCCACGTTCCCACTTCCTGCCGCAGACGAGGATGTTTCACCTGACCCACTGTTGTACTGGTGGAGTAGTTCAAGGAAGATCGGTGTGGTACACCTCCTTGGGGTGAAAGCATATTTTCTTGCGTTATCGTGACGTTATTTAAAGGCTCGTTAAACTCTTCTTCTTCCCAACCTAACTCTTTACCGCCTTTCTCTTTGAACATTTGTTCTCCTAAAACTGCTACATGTTTTACTACATCTTTACTGGGACCAGGTTGTATTTGCTCAAGATTATCTGATGAAGGAACAGCCGTCTTTGTTACTGCAAAGTTTGCTTCGGTGAATTTGGCAAGCACCTCTGCTGAAGTTATTTTGCCCCTTCGCAAGTTATGCAACCATACTGCACATTCTCTAATCAAATCATCTAGGCCCACAGCGAGTTTAGCGAAAGTAGGTGATTTTTTAATTCCTCTTTCGACTCTACCTTTTATATGCGACAATTTAGTTCTTGCTAGCGGCATCCAGTCTTTCGTAGGACTGTCTTTGGCTAGTTCTTCCAACACTACCTCACGGAAATTGTCCAGCTTTTTCAAGCAGTTCTCGTATTCTACACGAGGTTGCTTGCTTGCAGCCTCATGCATCTTTTGAGGAATGAGACAGGAGTCATCCCGTTCCTCTTCGAGTTTCCTTTCTAATGCTTCCTTTAACGTGGCTGTCACCTCACGGGTGGCTTTGTCCGTTAAATTCCGCACTTCGAATTCAATGAGAAGCTCGGCATCATCTAACAGATGGCAATCAAGTTCTAACATACTTCTAATCCTAACAAAACTCTAACTAGAAAAAAATATTTAATTAATCTACTACTACAAATTACAAAGTCGTGTTCTCTTTCTTACAACAGAATTGACTATGGTCTCTTCACACCATGAATAAAAATATCTATGAGCCAAATAGGGAATGGAAAAGGGTTTGAAATAAATTGAAATTTGGATGAATTTGATTTGTTGTCCCCAACGTTGCAATGGATTCAAAACTACATGAGTGACCATCATTGCTATGATGAACAACGTATCAATTTCATGAATACACCCACTGATCATGAACTGAATGATTGCCCTCTTGGCCACAGTTAGTAATCTACTCCCCAATGGAGGCACTCGACTGTGAGAGTGACAATAGCATATCATCTCATGTCAATTGGGAACGATAATACGCCGATTATCGCCAAGAATTTCCACAACATGTAATAACAACTAACTGGTTTATGTCCATACTTGGAATCATACACCCGTCCACTGGTGGAACCTAAGTTGAACAACTCGGTAGTTGATATTCTGGACGGCTTAAAATTAAATTTGAGTGAACTTGCACAACCCATCCCGGAGGATGAAATTTTATTTTTAAAATAGCTTAAGTGAATTTACGCAACACTTAACTATATGTTGTGTAATTTGGAAATTCATATTTTATACCAATTTTGGTTAATTAAATCAATTTGGATGTCACAATTGCACACCAAATTGACACGTTTCAGAGGAAAATTAATGGCAACTCAGTATTGCTACAACCAGGCTGTGATGTGGTGAGATCGCCTACTACAATGACAGGTCATTGATACTCTGTCTCGAGCAATGCTACTGGCATTGGCTCGGTTCAATCCATCACTATCACCCTCACCTGCCTCACAAACTAAGTTGAGGTGGTATCGGACGAAAACGGTACCCCTACGTAAAAAATATCAAAGAAAAATATTAAGAATCACGAGTACACCAGAAAAATCTCGTGTCAACCCGTGGAGAGGATAGATACCACATTAGAATGGATCTAAAAGATAAAATCGGAGACTGATGTTTGTCTCGCTTGTTTGGACACCATTTACTGTAACGAAATGTGACAAATGGTGCCTAAACTTATGATTAATTTGGAGACGGATGTTTGGCCCCACGTTTGGGCGCCACTGTAACGAGATGTGACAAGTAGTGCCTAAACTTGCGATTAATTCGGAGACGGATGTTTGGCCTCCATTTTTGGGCGCCACTGTAACGAGCGAATAGAGTTACCTCAACTCAATCGTTTACAAATTTTGTTTCTCAACCGCCTATCATCACCCGGTGCGGCGTTTACCTGAGCTCAAAGCCGGTAGAGGTAAACTTGATCGTGGGGGATTGGGTGACAACGGTTGAGAAACCTAGTTATACCGCATATGGAAAGGACAAATTAGGCTTGGGACCAAAAACTTTGAATTTTTGGTCAACGGATGTATAAATTAGAAGGTATGAGGTTTTTTTGGGCTCCTAGATGAATCATTATGGTGCGAGTTCGTCCACCGGCTTAGCTCTGAGCCATCAAAGATTAAACGTAAAAGAAAGGAAAAAAAAAATCAGTGGTTAGTACGAATTTTTGTGTGGGTTTTGGTGCTGCGTTTCCAGCAGAAAGGGCGAAGAAGCGTTTCCGCTTACTTTCTCCCGTCTCTAATGAGACCGCTGGATAGACACATCACCAATAATTTTAGTGGCTCGTGTTTAGTAGGTTGAGATTTTTAATGATTATACTTACCATTGTTGTCACCTTTCTTCTTTTTATTGTTCTCGGTTCTTTAAATTGATAAACTGATGTGATTTTTCTTCAACTTTGTTTTTGAACTATATTTCGTATTTTTTTCTTTTTAGACACTATAACAATTTTAGACTTTTTACAATCAGAATTTTATTGACTTTCTCTCTTCGTTGTCATTAGTCGACTTCCCGTTTGTAATGAACTCACCTCTACGGGTGTTCTCAGTGGACTCTCCCTCTTCAGTCATTTTTGGCCTTTTTTATACAAATTTGGTGGCCTCAAATTACTGAATTTCCCCCACTCTATACTTAATCCAAAAAAAATTTTTATTAATTTTTTTTACCTATTTTACAAATATTTATATTTAACAAAAAAAAAAAAAAAAAAAAATTGTATTTCTTCATACTTGGCCCGAGTTTGCTGATTCGCATTATTTAAAAAAAAAAATTTCTTATTACCTATGTTATATTGATTTATTATATGTTATTGGTATGCCGGCGTCAGCAAACTCAGGTAGTATATTTTACTTATGTTTATTAGGTCACGCTTGTGTTTACTCTAAACATTTGAGCGCATACATGCTGACCATAGGAAATAATGAAATGTTGACCAATATTGAAAATTGTGAATTAATCTAATTTAGAACCATGGTTCGTTAACTTAATTTTTTTTTTTTTTTATTGTTAAATATATGAAAAAAGTAATGAATGCAATTTTGCGTTCGTTACAAACTGCCAATACCGATACGTAACATCTTATAAGAAATTTTCAATAAACAGAGTAATCCTAATTGAAAAACGAATGTATATACTTATACTTACGTGTGGCAGGAATCAACTGTGTAAGAATTTTTTAAATTAAGATTAAATTTAATACATTTATACTAAGACTGGGTCCGAAACCTGTATAAATATCTTTTAGTTCACATTTTTGGGATTTATCTGGAAAAATTGAACACACCCAAATTATCATACTCAATTCATATAATAGTGTTTGACAACCGCATTATAACTTCGTTTGTACAGTCGAAGAGAATGATATATCAAAAGATGATATATTAAGTCAAATTTGATAATTTCTAGAGAGTAAGAAAAAATTCAATATTAAATTCATTTTTCACTTATGCCATCTAAAGCTACTATGGCTTGCGAACATAGCCGTTGACTACAAGGTATTACCACTTCACGTCAAATTTAGTGAAGTTAGGGGACAGTAAGAAAACGTCGAAAATTGAAAATAATTTTTATTTGAGTCGACTTAAGCTACTATGACTTGTGGCCATAGATATATGTACATATATGGGGCATTTCGCGTCAACTGGGCCACCCCGCACCTGCCCAAAAATTGGCTTTACTTAAAAATATCATTTATCGCTTACAATAATGGCTGACATGTCTATTTTTAAATTCTTCATGGTGTTTTTGAAAATTCAAGATGGCGGCTGAGATATGTATGTCAGTTAGAATACATGGACATTGAAAAAAAATGTCTTAGATCGTTGTAATAACGTTCTTGATGATTTTTAAAAAATCTGAAATATGTAATTCATGTATATTGTCTGTCTAAATCTAAACACGATAGAATACTTCAGATAAATTAAAACACCATTTAAAGTAGAAAAAACTTAAAAAATATGTGGATTTCGAGAAGTTTTCCCATTATGTCCAATTTAGGGGTGAATGTATTTTTCGAGAAACGTGATGTTTTTTTAACAAAATACTACAGACACTAATGAAGAAAATAGGCCTACAATAATCAATTTAGGTGCTACACAACCGAAGATCTGATTTTTTTTTAAATTGAAAAAAATAACGTATGATGATATACAGTATTATCACAGATAAGAATAGTCAGATGTGGATCTTGTATGGGCCATATTTACATTCTAAATTTCAATATCAAATTCCAAGCCAATCCATTTAGAGCAGGACGTTATATTATAAAATAAAATGTTGTTTGAAGCTGGTTTATGTTTGCTTTGATATACCCCCCGATTCTGGCGCCCAGTCACTGATCAAAAAACAGTCTTAGGTAAGACTTTTTCTGTTAGTTAAGACTTTTGTGTTAGTTAAGAGTTAAGACCCATTTCGTATTCTACAAGTAATCTTAGCTGTCATTAGTCTTACAAAATAGTCTTATGTAAGACCAACAATTTTGATGGTCTTAACCACCGATTTATAACTCATGGATACGGCATAAAACTAAATTACCATAGAAAACAACAAAACACGATGGTACAACTTTTTTATATATTCCGCTCACTTGAATTGTATATACCTCTTACTCTAAAATCGTATTACCGAAAATGTATAGTAAGAGCCGCACTAGAACAAGTTAATTTATGAAAATTATTCAAAATTTTTTTTTTCTAATAAACTTAAGATACACAGAAAGATATTCAAAATCTTTAATTTTTTAAATCATAATTTAATAAATGAAACACTTTACTGCCTATTTTCAGAAAATATTTAAATCATTTTTTCGTATTTTTCCCTTGAAATATTAAGTACATATCTGAACTATGAACTAAAAATATCACAACAAATGAAAAACTCGAATTACAATGTCAGCCAAACGTAAATAAGCAAAGTTGATTATTTCAAAATTTATTGTTTATTTGAAAGTGTTTAATACACATATTTATTCTGTATATAATAGCTAATAGCTATATCAATTAATTTCAAATCATTCGTGTCGGAAATGCAAAGAACAAACACGTAATTTGTCGTACTTTGCTACGACAATGGTTTGTTTTAGGCGGGTATTACATTATCACATTTATATAATTATATAAATATAAATATATTTGTTTACAAAGAAAATACTGTTATATTTAGGTTCAAGAAGCTAAATATAACAGTATTTTCTTTGTAGAAAAGTATAATTATATTTATATAATTATATAAATGTGATAATGTAATATCCTTACACCTAAATTATCGCACCACACTTTATTTAACGCTGAAAGTTATTTTATTTAACGCTCAACCATTGCTCGCCTACGTTTTTAAATAAATTTGAATTTGATTTCCGAAAATTCGAAATTCTAGACAAGGAAGGTACATTTTTACTTTCTCTGTCGGACACTAAGAACGATTTTTAGTTTTCTTTTTTATACCGTAGTTTTTTATATATGCCGTATCCATGAGTTATAAATCGGTGGTCTTAACGGTCTTAATTTGACATTTCTCTTGTAGCAAAATGATGACGCTTTTACAACAAAGTGGCATCATAAATTATATGTATCGACATAAAAGCATTTAAATATGTTTGTTTATTTATTTTCCAATAGTGAAAATATCTCAAAATACAAATTAACGCTGAAAAATTAATGAAAATAATGAAAACATTGGTGTTTGACAGGTCTACAAACGTTTTGGAGAATTTGCAATCAAAAAATTAAGACTGATACGATCAGAATACCAATATAATCTGTAGTCTTAAAAAAAAAGTCTTCCCAAAAAATGTCTTAGCTAAGACAGTCTTAGGAGTCTTAACGTCAGAATCAGGGGGATAATCAAAATAGCCATACGTAAAAAAGATAAAAAGAGACAGAAATGTACGTCCTACTCTAAAAGAATTAGATTGAAATTTGGTATTGAAATTTAGAATGTAAATATGGCCCATACAAGATCCACATCTGTCTATTCTTATCTGTGTTGTTATCAAACGATGCTTTATTAATAAAAAATTATTCGAATGCTAAGGATTGAATCAAATTTGCTTATAATTCCATAAATTAAAATTAAATCTTAAATAAAAAATTTTAAAATGTAAATTTAACAAAAAAATGCTTACTTAGCACCTAAATTGGTTATTGTAGGCTTAATTTTTTCGTTAGTGTCTGCAGTATTTTGTTAAAAAAACATCACGTTTCTCGAAAAATTGGACATAATGGGAAAACTTCTCAAAATCCACATATTTTTTAAGTGTTTTCTACTTTAAAAGGTGTTTCAATTTGTCTGACGTATTCTATAAATAAATAATTCTGAATTATTTCAGATTTTTAAAAAATCATCAACAACGTTATTACTACGATCTAAGACATTTTTTTTTCAATGTTCATGTATTCTAACTGACATAATTGCAACATACGGCGGTACTCAGCTATTTATCATCAAAACATAGAGAATTATTTCCGGCCCACAAAGTTCTTAGGAGTTGGACACCATTATGTTCAAAAAATGCTATTTTGTTATGGAACAATTTGGATGTTGGCCGATTGTAAAAATTGCAACACACGGCTGGTACTCAGCTATTTATCATAGATGGTCCTTACTACTGCCTACTCAAAACATAAAGAATTATTTCCGGCCCACAAAGTTCTTAGGAGATGGACACCATAATGTTCAAAAAATGATAATTTTATATGGCTGGTACTTAGCTGATAAAAGAAAAACAAAAAAAAAACTGGGATGGGATGAAAATATTTTAATTTTATGTTGTTTTTTCGTAAACAAAATTAAACTGGGATGGGATTGGATAATGTTGCCTGATGAGCATTTGTATTTTTCCTGGGATGAAAAACCGGGATAACATCACATGCTTAAATTTATTAAGTTTAAGTTTGCAGAATCGTCAACGTTTAATTGGTCGGATACAGATGGGGAAATCAACTGATCTTCTATTAAAGGGCTTTCGTTCGTTAGAATTTTCGATCGAAGGAACTTCTGACATATTAGAATTATAAATTTCATATACCTCAACACATTAAAAAATTGGTTTTACCGAAATACATATGTGTATATAGTAGTGGCATGGCGACAATAGAATGCAATACAGGATAATACAATTTTTTCTTGTTTTATATTCAACATTTAGCAAGTTCACGCACGACCGCACTCCTCAATCACTCCTCGAGTCAGGCCTGATGACATTGGCGAATAATACCATAGTATTCATTTCCAAATTACTTCAAATGACATTATTTTGCTTAAAATAAGAATTATTTCAACTAAAGTATCGAGGCTTATGATTTAAAGTAATTTGGTTGGTAGAGAATGGTTTTATTCGCCATGTCTTGCACGTCGCATTAGGGTATTTTTATTATGAATTCAAGGGCTACTTGATTTTCCTGAATTTTAGATAAACTAAGTAATTTATTATCAAAAAATCCATTTTTTCACTAAAGGAGGTGCTAGTAATGGAAAAACCCGTATAAAAACTAGTGTTATAAACTTTGTACTCGGCTACAATAGTTTACAACATTGTAGTAGTTTAGTTAATTTGTTATTTCGAGTTAAATGGCATTTTTCAATAGTAACCTATTACTTGATATCTTTGAACTAAAAATGATTATCGATTATGAGTATTTAAAATCAATCAATTTTATAAGTTAATACTTTTTCTACAATTGTTTTGAAAATACCGTTATACTAATTAAACTAATGTATCCCTTGGTTCGGTAACTTTGCAATAATTGCAGACCGTAATTATTTGCCGTTTTAAAGCATCCTGAACAGTTGATAATGCTCGTTAAAATCCTTTGGACTGTTTTATTCATCGTAGCTTAAAATTAATCATTTAAATATTTTGGTTTTACTTTTTAGATCCATTCTATAAAAATCGCTGACATGAATATAAATTACCTGTTCAGATAAAAAAAATTAAAACATTGAGTAAAAGTTTTTACAGTGTGTCTCTAAACCTAATTCTATAAATTGATCCGCATATTTTAGATTCAAAAATAAATATTTCCAATAATGGCAATTATTTTTCGCCAAATGTATAACAATACACTTGAATGCTAGCAATGATTTTACGAGAGCTTTGTTTTATTCATACTGGTTCACAGAATGTAATATTCTGTTGTTATTTAATCCTTAACGTAGTTAAGGACTGCACAACTATAATGCGTATTTCCCTTGAAATGTTTTTGGAAGCGCGCCATCTTTTCAACATCTCATAATATAAGAATAAAAACTTTTTCGAATATTCTTTGGGATTGGGAGCAATATCGGATGAATCATCTCTTTAAGAACCGGTGGTTTATAGACACACTGTTGTCTTGGAGCAATGTGCAATTCAACTGTATAATTGAAAATTGTCGTTAAATTTAAGTTTTAAATAAACCATTTTCTTTTTTTCGGTATGAAACTTTTCGTTTTCCATTCATGTTCACAATCATAATAGAAGCAACATAAAAACAAAAGATTTTTTATTTTTGGCCAAAACAATTTTTTTTCGTTGCTGTTTTTATTATTATTACTTTGTAATAAACATAAAATCATAAAAACCATAACTGGAATAGAATCTGAAAAAGCACAAATATAATAATAAAAAAATTAAATTTTTTTCTGTTTAAAATGGAAAATAGGGAACCAAATTAGTACACGTTCTTGTACCTAAAAAAACATAACCGAATAAAATAACGTAATTTTCTTCATTTTGTTATTTAGTCTCCTCCGCATAATACATAATACGATTACTATCCAACCCAAAATAAACAATAAAACTTTAGCTTATTCATTTCATACCTAACCTTTCTTTTCCTCGTCTAAACACATTATACAATATTTTCAAATTTTCATTTTAATTTAGAAAAAAAAAATTGGAATATAAATAATTTATGTTGAATTGTTTCCTTGATCCACTGACCCAGTTTGATCGTTTTTCATTTAAAAAACACAAAACAGTATTATATGTTTTCTTGTATTTGTTCGATATGAATAATAGTTGGAATTGGGATGGAATGTGACAGGATATTATAGAATCAATTGGAAAATAAACTAAGAGGAGGAATGTCGTTAGAAGAAAAATTAAATGAACATTACGTGACTTATAAATTTTTATTTTTTAATTTTATTAAAATAGAAGCGCAAGATGGAAATAATAGTTTAACATATTGACATTGTTTCGATATACTTATTTAAATTTGTATTCGAATTACAGTAAGTTCAAATAACTGTAATATAATAAAACAAATTAACCAACTTAAAAAAATGTATCAACCTTATTGACACGAGAACGATGAATGTTAATTTACAATTCTTGTTTTATAATACATACAGCAAGTGTCAGAAAGAACTTTTACTAATTTTTATATAAAAGTATAAACAAATATATTTTGGCAATTGGCAGTAGTCTTGGCGGAAAATTGAAATAAGAAGCGGAACGGCACAGGTTCCATGATCAACACAGCTGCTTACTTATTTCATTTGTATTTTTTAAATTTGCCACTATAACGAAATTATAATGCGTAAGTATAGTAATCACGAAAAAGTTTATCCCAGATTTTCACATTTCTTGATGAACTAGGTTCCAAAACATCGATTAAAAAAATGTTGTGTCCGTCTTTCCAGCCTTCCGAGTTTCCATTCATTCATTTTTTTTTGCAAAAAGATAGGTTTTATAATAATAAGCATTTTGATTTAAATTTTGGGTCTATTCGAATCTAAAATAGAAGAGGTTGCTGTTTAAAGAGAAAACGGCCTAAAACGGGTTTCTTTTTATATTGTTGATCAAGGCCTTATATATACAGGCCTGATTGTACACGAAAAAATATTCAATGAGCTTTCGATATGGGTACTCATTTGTCTATTTTATATGGAAAATGCATATTTTGAGTGATAAAATCATGATATAAAATATGAGTAATTTTAATGTTTGTTGAATTTAAAAAATTACTTGTATTTTAAACCAATTGTCATTTTAATTTCGAAGAATGAATCAACCTCGAAATTAATAAAATATATAAATAAAAATAGTACCTTTATCATATTTTATAGAAAAAGTTTCATTTTAATTGTGCTGCCAGATGCATAAATGTACAAAAAAAAATTAAAACAGCGGTCGCTGAAAATAATGCTGAATCAAATCAGCAATAATGAAATGTCAAAATGTCAAATTTTTGTTTTGGTTTTTTGTTGTGTTTAGATTTTTAAATTAGTTTTTCTTTTATATTGTACATACAATAAAATATTAATGTACATATGTACATATTTATTATTATTTCCAATATTGTGTTGTTTTTAAATTTGATTGTGTACATACGAGCAATACGTGGATACGAGTATTCGATATAAAAAAAAATTAATTCAAAACTATAAACACAACAAAAAATCAAAACAAAAATTTGACATTTTGACATTTCGTTATTGCTGACGAATATTCAGCATTTTTTTTCAGCGATTGCTGTTTTAATTTTTTTTTTTTTACATTTATGCATCTGGCAGCACAATTAAAATGAAACTTTTTCTATAAAATATGATAAAGGTACTATTTTTATTTAATTATTTTATTAATTTCGAGGTTGATTCATTCCTCGAAATTAAAATGACAAATGGTTTAAAATACAAGTAATTTTTTAAATTCAACAAACATTAAAATTAGTCATATTTTATATCATGATTTTATCACTCAAAATATGCATTTTCCATATAAAATAGACAAATGAGTACCCTTATCGAAAGCTTCGATTTTTGTACAATCAGGCCCGTTAATATATGGCCCTGTGTTGATAAATGTAACAATTCAGTGTCTACTTGTTTAGAAGTAAAGTAAAATTACTCGGCATATTTCATGCAAACGATATTAAGCATTGCCTTTAAAATATTTCATTTCTTTTCCATCATTTGTAGTGTGTACCGGAAGCTCTGGTATTCCGTAAACCGGATCTCCCGACATAGGTTTGCGGCGCGGTGTTGTAGCTCAAGTAGCGGGAGTGGAAATTTTTCCAAGCATCCGAGAGCTACAATAACCGCGGTGAGAACAAAAATTAAAATAAGTGGATCCACTACACGGCCAACGAATCTGGACAGGTACGAACTTCACATTACTCCCAGGATCAACTGCGGGATAAAAAAACAGAAAATCATAACTCCATAAAATAAGGAAACGATAAAAATAGAATGAAAACGCTGGAGGAGACAGAAATGAGGTGAGAGATAGAGAGAGCTGAAGCAAATGTTGATCTAGTAATAAATAATTAAAGAAAAAAAATGCATGGAAACAAATATTATTATTTTTAAGATTGTTGAACATGAATATTAGAAAAAAATTGGTAATTACAAAGGATCCCCTTTAAAGTACAACTTATAATATTTTTTTTTTGGCACATTGCCACTATTTATGAGTGATTTATGGAATATTGGTAATATTTGCACCCTACCCCGACGTGTTTATAATCGACCCAACGCGTACCGAGTTCCTGATTTCAACTGGTGTCTCAGCACCAAACAGGGCAATAAAACTACAAAACAATGACCAAATCATAACAGATGCGATGGTACGTGCCAAACGTTTAGGTTATCCCAGTTACATAGGTTCCATCATTTTTTAACCTCAAGATAATTCTTGAGCCAACCAAACGGCTAAGTAGTTAAAGCTGCGGCGTTTGAATCAGGAGGTAACGAGTTCGAATCCCGATAGGGGCGCGATGCAAAAAGGATTTTTTATCATCTGATTACGATGGGTGATGACGATGAACACAACTATGGCCCCCTGTTGAGAGTGCAGAATCATTGGGCCGACCCACCTTGCATGTCAGCACTATAGGTTTGCATGAAGCAGGTGGTTTATACAAAACGATTTGGCTACTACTGCGTAAAGTAGGACGGTAAAAGTTTACTGCGAAAGGATTAGAAGTGGCTTGAGCCTCAGAAAAGATTGCATAGAGTAAAACGAAAAAACGAAAAAAAGATTGCATAGAGTAAAACGAAAAAAAAAAACAAGGTCATTTTGATGGGTTGGTGGTTCTTGTGTTAAAATTGAAGTATGTAAAGATTATACGGGGTTACGACAATAATACTTACAGAAATATGTAGTAAGTTTTCTGTTGTGTTTATACCGCAAATACAACGACTTGTATAAAAGCGTTTGTTTTTAATTACGATAGCTAAAATATCGTGTATTTGCTAAAAAATAAAAAGTTAAATTTTAACACTTTTAATAAAAAATTTCATATTATCGTCTTAAATTAAAAATTATCAGCGATAAATTGAAATTTTGTATTAAATCTTTTAAAAAAAATGTTAAATTCTATTTTTAGTAAATGCAAGGTATCTTAGCTATCGTTAATTAATAAAAACAAACGCTTTTTATTATTTTAACAATTTGCTTAAATAATTTGCTGAAAAAGGCAAAATCTTTCTCGTCGCTTGTTCTCAATGTGTACCGGCCTTAATGGTTTATGTAGACATTATATAGACGGCATTGTTGAGATGCCGGTAATGCGATTACATCCTGTAATGGGTTTCCTACTTTTTTCTTTAACGTAGAATCAATCAGTAATCATTTAATTTTGTTTGTCAATTAGATTTTCTGAATTTAGTAAATATTGTTCAAGAAATTTATTTTGTACAACTATCAGTAACTTTGATCTAAGTCAGTTCATTTTCTTTAACAGCTGTCTGACTGTAATATTACTGAATTTTTTTTCGCGAGTTTTTATTTTTTTTGTTTTGTCTTGCGCCTGCATATTTACCGAGGTCGCTCATTGCATTTTTTATATTTTCTATATTACATAACTATTTTTTCAGCTCTCTCTTCCTTCGTTCTTTGCTCCGGTGTTTTTATGAATATTTTTCTTTCGCTAAGCCTTTTGCTCTTTTCCTCATTTCTTTTGTCTTATTTTGGCTAACAGCTTCGGTGTAGGATGCGGTAGTTATGTGAGTCACAGTCTCCATTGGTAAGTTGGTCCTTGTTTTGAATCCAGTTTATTCCCTTCCAGGGAATCCCAGGAAACCCCCAGTGCGATATCCTGAGCTTTAGCCGGCTACAGATAGCCGCCCCAGAGTCTCTGCGTAATTAATTGCTGTAATTAATATCTGTTACAAACTCATCAGACATTTACATGTTTGACAGTTTATCGATGTTGTGGATCGAACTAAAATAAAGATCATGGAAGGTCATTCAAGATTCATAATTACCATCAAAGGATTCGATGGTAATACATGGTGGCCACAAATCGACGGTTTGGGTTCTCGAAAAATCCGTAAATCCATCAAAAATCGATCGTTGCTGTTGAACTAATTGGTCGATACTTGAGTTTAACCTGAGCGTTTCATTATCTGGGGCTCCGGTTCCAGCAGGCTAATTTCGAGATCTGATAGCTCGGCACAGCAATGCTTTTGTTTCAAAAAATGTATCATGAAATTACTCAATATCCGAGTCTCCTCCGTTTATCACTATTTCGTCATTGACAAGACGGGTTTCCATTTGCTCAACAAAAAAATTTTGGTTTATTTTGTCAATCCATTTTCTTATGTTAGTGAGAATACCCTTTAAATTACCACGTTTTCGATTTAATCCAGCTAGTTCAGTCATTTTGCAAAAATTTTAGTGAATTAGAATCTTATGGCCGGAACACGTGCAATCAAAGCAAAGTTAATATGACTAGCTTATAAAAAATATCTATGAAAGATTTTAGTTGTCTATATTATTGTATCACACATCGCTATAATAATAACGAAAGAATCGAATGTCAAACTTGTTTAACGAAATTTAAAAGGTAAACAAATTATTTTTATTATATTTCAATTAATTGATTTTTCTCTTTTTAGGAAATCCAACACGATTAAAATTGATTTATATAATTTTAAACTTTTTTAAAAGATTCATAACGTGTAACTGCTTATTTTCTATGAAAAAAAAAATGAGGTGTGGTCGGCCAACACACGATTTTTTTTACGAATAGGGAATTTTGAGAAAATTCTTATTTCTTACAAATTTATTCTTTTGTATATGTATATATATTCATGATACCAACTCCTCAGAAACAGAAAAAAAACCGAAATGTTGACGAGGCTGGACCAATTGTTGGCTGTAGTAAGCAAAATGGACGAAAGAAAAAAAAGTAGAAACAAATTTGCTCAGTCTATATTATATTTAACAGTTCTCGCTGGATGCGGGTAAATTATTAAAACATTCTCGCATGCTAAGTTACGCCCATTGCAGCGAGAATGTGTTCCTTGTGAATTTAGTTCACATGTATTTAGTGGATCGAGTTGAAGTAAACTGAATATCCAAAAATTATTGCGGCCAATTCAAAATCAATAAAATATGGTTCTGTCAATTTTTGATATCGCAAGGTAATGGTTTGTTTCAAGTTAATTATGAATAATCAATTACAAATGTAACTATTTATCGGGATATGTTTTTTTTATATAACGTATATGCTTGTTTTTCTCGGTTGGTAATATTTATAATTAAATTGGGTACTACCAAAAAGTTAAAGAGGGGTAATGAAAAAAAAAGAAACAAAGATTGAAATAAAATTAACACCAACAACAAAAAACCTGAGGTTATAAAAAGAGAGGTTCTTATTAAAAAGGGGATTAGAAAAAAAACAATTTTTTTGGTGAATTGAATAAGCGATGCCCAGAATGATTAAATTGGGATTTTATTAATTAATATCAAGTTAATCCAAGTTTGTAAAGTTAATATAAGCCGTGTTTTCCATGAGAACTGCACTAGAACTCGATAAACTTTAAATTCATTTTATTCTATGTAAACCGAAAAAAAATTAATTCATAAAGCGCGAATATGTATTGAATTTAGCATAAATACACATTTTAAGTTTAAAAATTTCCTCCTTAATTTATTTCATCAATATTTTCTTATTTTTTGGTGACGTCATTACACGCGACTACACTCGATAAATTCATGGGTTTATCAAGTGTAACTAAAAAATAAGCTATAATTGTAATTATTTATTGCTGTAACAGCGTAAAATGTGTATTTATGTTAAATGCACTACACAATCGTGCTTTATGAATTTATTTTCTATTTCGATTTATTATTATTATTACTTGAGGGCCATGTGGGGGCTCAAGCCACCCCGCACTGCGACCTAAAAGATCTTTTGTGCATAAGCCCTACTTAACTATCCGTCCAGTCAACATTCAGGCTCTTAATGAACCTGATAATACTGCCTAACGGTACGTGATACATACTATCTGGGCTCATTGCTCTCCCTCCTAGATGTTTTAATTATCCGTCCAGCCAATATTCAGGCTCTTAATGAACCTGATAATACTGTCGACCGGTACGTGATACATACTATCTGGGCTCATTGCTCTCCCTCCTAGATGTAATAATATTTACTTCTGCTAGAAGAGCGGTAGCATTGGAACTCAAGGACATCGAGAGGGCAGGCCCACTCCCGTATATTCCTATCCGTGCCTCGTCTACCGTTTTGATTTTACTCTTGCGAGTTGCTGGGACATACTATCTGGGCTCATTGCTCTCCCTCCTAGATGTTTACTGTTGGAAGTACTTCTACACGTGATACATACTATCTGGGCTGATTGCTCTCCCTCCTAGATGTCTGCTGTAGGAAATACTTCTACACGCGTTACATACTATCTGGGCTCATTGCTCTCCCTCCTAGATGTAATAATATTTACTTCTGCTAGAAAAGCTGTAGCATTGGGACTCAAGGACTTTGAGAGGGCAGACCCACTCCCGTGTATTCCTTCCCGTGCCTCGTATACCGTTTTGATTTGACTCTTGCGAGTTGCTGGGAATAAAAAAGTCGCCTGTAGGTCACCCAGGTTTACTACAGGAAGGCTAAATAAAACTGGAGGGTGCCTGGTATCCAGAGTTCTATTTCGATTTACTAAGAATAAAAGGAATTTAAAGTTTATCGAGTTCTAGTGCAGTTCTCATGGAAAACACGGCTATAGTTAATTAATATTAAATGAATTAATTAAATCTATTCACAAATAAAAATTAGTATAAGAAAAATTAGTGTTAAAAAAAAAATTAATTAAAATTTGGAGTGAATAAGTCATGCCTATGATTATCATATTGCGATGATCTTAATTTATATAATTAAATAAAGAATTATTGGAAAAAAAAAATCATAAAATAATTAAAAATAAAAATGTAATTCCAAATTTAGTTTATGTGATTAATAATGGATTTTTTGTTGTATTTTGTGTCAAAGTTAAAAAAACAAAAAAATTTGCTTTCAAATTTGGCAAATGGCACCTACATAAATGTTAATACATATTGTATATTAAATTTAATGAGAGCTGAAATATATACATTATCTTTATAAATTTTGTGAAAAAAAAAATTTCAACTACTTTAGTTTTTTTTTATTGAGAATTGTGGTTTATGTTGCACCCAAAATTAAGGTAAAAAAAAAAAATAATATCATACTTCAAGATCCAAACATCCAATGTAATCAGTTCTACGATTCTTCAAAAGATTTAATCTAAAAATTGGATAATTTTCTTTGTGCAAAACCAGAAAAAGCACGTTGATATTTTTTGTGTGCTTTGAGTGAAAATCGATCTGTTGCCAATCAAGCACAGTCGTGTAATTGCTGTGTTTTTTTGAGGTGGCGAGTTGCAATCAAGCACGGCCTCACAACAGTGCCTGCTTCTGTTCCTGCTTTGTGTTCCGGCGACCGTTATCAAGGTCAAGGTATTCAAAAACAAAAATAGTTGTAAGTAATTTAAATGTTTTTTTTTTCTAAATCTCAATTTTATTCAATTGTAAAGGAATTTCTTTTTTTTTTTGGTGAATTTGTTGGTGTTAAAAATTCAATTTTTTTTTTCCTGTTTCTGGAAAGGGTTTTTCATAAAAACAAACAAACGGCTCAACCAGTGAAAAAATATAAACTTAAAAATTTTAACGACACTAATTTTTCTTAATTTTTTTTGACATTTGATTTCCATAAAACTTTTTGCCCTCGAATGAAATAAACTTGAATTTTTTAAAATATTTTATTGTGTCACAAAATAAAAAAATATTAAATTGACAAATCCGAAACACAAAATTTTTCCATTTTTTCCATTTACAAAGAAAAACGTAGACAAATGTTGCCAAATTAACAAATAAATTAAGACCACAGTCAAACCTACAAAAGTAAAATTTAAATTTATAAATACAAATAAATTCGCTTTAAATGAAAATCTTTGAATCTACCGCATCAAAAATTTATTTGGGTTTGACATTAATTTCTTAAGTTTGGACGCAAAATCGCGCATTCTTAATTTTCCTTAAGTGACAGATCTAATTTGACGAAGCTTCGTTAAATTTCTTAAGTGACGTTAATTTTTCGCTAGGTGAGAATACAGAAATGCTATCTACCGCATTTTTAAGTTTTGTTAATTCTTAATTTTTAAGTTTATAATTTTTCGCTGGTCACCACTATATTCATTTTAATTTATTAACACTTCCGTTTTGAATTTTTTTTCTCATGGAAGGAGGAAAAGACCAAAATTTCCATAGTAAAACACATAAAACATATGGGAAATCACTTTTTTTCTTAAGACAAATTTGTCAATGAAAACGTTGCATATTCTTAATTATGATTTCTGAAATATTTTCATAAATGTTTGAATTTCAACATATATAAATGTCGTTTAAGTAAATCGTTTTCATTTACTTGTAATAATTGATTTATTTAAACCAAAATATAAAAGAAAGTTCATAACAACAGCATTCTGGTCAAATAAAAAAGAAAAGCTTACTACAAAATGTGTGCATTAAGTCAATATACATTACATAGATGGCAGTGATGGCAGTACAAATTTTTTAAAAATCGTACCAAAAATTGCCACCTGGGAAAATTTTAAGTTCAAAAATTGTGGGAAAAGCAAAACAATTCTCAAAATATTAAGAACGTGTTAAGAATATTAAGAAAATAATTTTTGTTTATAGATATAATATTGATTATGTGTTATTTTAAGTAGGGCGTTTAGTCCATGATGGGGTCTGATTTTTCTTGATGTGATTTAGCGACATTATTTGTTCGTTTGGTTTTAATTTTCTGCTTGGAATTGCTTGGTTACTGTATGGTTTTTTTATTATGTTTTATAATTTATGTTCGGTCTATCAAGACTGAGTTATTCTTTGGGAAACCCCACCTCCATCAGCTCCTGAGCTTTAGCTACGCCAAGATGACCGACCCAAAGCTCTGATTCAGTATTTCTTTAATGAGGTCAATCTCTCTGGCCATATTTCTTCTTCATTTTTCATTTTTTGTAGAAATGGATGGAAATGGGATCGAGAGTGAGAACTTATTACAGTGGCGCCCAACTATTAATTATTAAACTTTTCAAATTTACTAAATTCGATAGATCATTTCTCATTATGCAATGTCCGTCAGAGATTTATTATTTTTATGATTTGTACCGCAAACCAGAAACATTCGAGACAAATAATCGTTAACACAGAAATGTGGCATGATATTTCAGTTTTCTTTTGTTTGCAAGGTCAAAACAAATTTAATCAGCATTCCAAGAGTTAAAAACAAATTAATCGAATCAGGTTTACCATTTACGAAGTAATTAGCGTCGCTTTTTTGTCTAACATGGTAAATAAATAATTTTTTTTTGTTGATTTTTATTAGTTTAATTTTTTTTGCATTCATCACAGTTAACGTGTTTAGTTACCCTTGCTCTACCATGTGTGTAGATTGATCTCGAGTTAATTTGAATTATTTTTTATCATTATTTGGTGGGCAGTGCCATGAACGCTTCCCATGATTTATGCTCTAACTAATTGTTGGATTGATTCTATAGTTTTTGGGGTGTCATTTATAGCAGTGTTTGCTATTTTTATTATGCCATTTTTTTTTTTAAGCGAGAATTTTCCGTCCTGCTCAGCAACAATCACTACTCCTGATGATAGGATTGATTAGTGTTTTGTCGTAGAGTTGTATAGGGTTTCGTTTCGTCATGAATTATATTTTTTTTTTATTTATTATTACTTTATGATTTTCTTTTGATTTGTTTATTACCATTTCAAGTCGCATTGTTATTGCTTAATTTTTTTGATCATTATGGATTTAAACTTGTTGTTGCCTGATGAATTGGAAGTCAAATGTAGGATTTGCCATTTAAAAGGGAATCCTACGGATGTAATTAATCAGCTTGAAAATGCTTTAAAATTGGAAGAGGGAATGGCATCACTGCGTCCGTTTAAAATGCATTTAGCTAACGAACACGAAATAAGAAAATGTTCGTCCAAATTGTCGGAATTAAAACTGGAAATGGAAAATTTAGATTCACAAGAAGTTAACACTGTCCATCTACGCCGTCTAGAATCGAGATTTATACATTTAACAGATCGGTTGGCTAGAGCACAAACGTCTCCGAAGTACCGCAAACAAGCTATGGAACTTTTGGATACTGCTCAAAAATTACTATTGAAGATTCAGTCTGTTATGCAGGATAAAACAAATTTAAATGAGACTTTAAACGAACTAAAAGAGATGCAATTGGGAGTCCAGGAGAGCTTTCGGAATCCTATGATGGTGATGTTCCTCCCGTTTTTATTTATTCTGCGATTTCCAAATTAAAACATTATGATGATGTTAATAGTACACCTATTGTGAATATCAATCCACAAGTACAATCTGGACTCAGCGTTAATCAAGAGTTACTCTCAAATATTTTGGTCAAATCCAATATTGTCAACGAGAAACCTTCAGGTACAGCAGCAGAGGTCGAATCTGTACCGGAAGTAATAACTACATGTTCAGCTATTCCTCCGCAACCAAACCAATTAAGAAAATATATGGCTGATACTCGAACTTTGGCTCGAGCTGGGATATCATATGATGGTTCTCCAAATTCAGTTCCGATTGAATTGTTTATGTTCCAACTTGAAACATTAGCACAGTCCTTAAATTTATCAGAATAGTTGTTATTTACAGAGATATGTTTTGTGCTAAAAGGAAATGCTTTACAATACTATTGAACTTATCGACGATCCAATCCCAATTCTACGTGGAGTATGTTCCGAAAAGATTTAATTGACCGATTTAAAGATCGAAGAACCGAATTTCAACTACGTCGGTTAGTAGAATCCCGCAAACAACACAACAAGGAATCATTTAATTGTGATGATCTTGGCCATTCGTTTCACAATTGTCCTTAACAACGTCGTCGTTTTTGTTATAAGTGTGGTTATAAGGGAGTTACGGTCTCCGATTGTCCAAAATGTTTGGGAAACGCTCAGCGGGACCAGATGCAATCTGGGAATTTGAGTATCCCGCGAAATATAACAACTGCCCAGAATCCGAACTAGGCTTGTGATTCCTATTCGGAACTCCATCAACAGAATGGCAACAATGGAAAATCGAATCCATAGACTCTGAAGATTCATTTCATTCCACCAATTCTTTCGGGTTTTCTTATCTCAATAGATCCAATTTTTCATTATTTCCACCAATTTCAAATAGGTTTTCAAGTCTTACTAACAATTTACCATTTTCAAACCAAACCGCCACCAGTAATTGTCCCATAGTAACTAAATTAGTAGGTATGCAAACAGATGATCCCACTAAACCTTTTTAACATCGTATATTATATATATTAAATAATATATTAAATAATAATACACGAATACAAAGAATTTTTAATTATTTATTTATGTTGTTTTAAATTATTTATTTTTTAAACATTTTAATTATATTAATTTTAATTTAATTTATTAAAATTTATTTTGTTTAATTAAAATACAATTATATTATTTTTTCACCACCATTTCTTGTATATGTTTTAATCACCGCGCGCGATGGTGGGCGGCATGTCACCGCATTGAGATTTGTGAGTCGACTAAAAAATTAAAAATCAATAATTATTTATTTTGTGAATTTGTGATATGTATATGTATGTTCGTCTTCGTGTATTGTGTTTGTGGTTCGTTTTGTTTTTTGGACGAGCCGGTCAGCGGTTGGTTAGTTAGATGTCATGTGACATCATGCCCAATGTGTTGGACAGATGGCACCCAATGTGCGGAGAACTTGTGTTTGAGCCGGAAGAATTGTAGTGGTGCATTGGGTGAACCGCTACACCTTCCAGTGAAATATTATTAAAATCCAAAATTGTTTCAAATCCAATTAAATTATATAAAATCCGCAAAACCAGTATTTCATCGCAACAAAGGGAACGCACCCGTCAATATTGGAACAACATTCGAACTCTGCGTTCTAATATTGTGGCATCAGTTATTACAAACGATCCATCAGATGGACGACCATATGCCGATATTTTAATAAACGGTCGATTGTATCATGGGTTATTGGATAGTGGAGCAAGTGTCAGCATTTTGGGGGCTGGTTCTGAATTGTTTATGAATGAACCAAAAATTAAGATACATCATTTGCCAACTACTGTCTTTACCGCTAGTGGTGAGTCCCAGCGGGTTTTTGGATTTATCCTTGTAAAAAACACTTTCAATCACCAGTCACATCTAATTCGTTTATTCATTGTTCCTACATTACAGCAGCCGTTCTACCTTGGAATGGATTTCTGGAACAAATTCGGTATTCAAATTACCCCCTTTCAAATTTATAGTCAGCATGATCATTCGTTTAATTCTGGTCCATCTTCACAAAATATATGTGAAATCGTTCCTGAAAATCAGGATAACACCAATATTTACAAACAGCATTTATTGTCGCGAAATGATCATGAAAAATACGGCAAATTATTGAAAAATGTCCATCGTTTACGAAACTTGGTCTTGGTAGAACACATTTGGTTCAACATCAGATTAAACTTACAGAAGATAAACCCATAAAGCAGAGATTTTATCCGGTATCGCCGATTAAACAAAAACAGATTAATGAAGAGATAGAGCGGATGCTAAAGTTAGATGTCATTGAGGAATCTTCAAGCGGATGGAGCTCACCGATAGCACCAGTTCCCAAGAAAAACGGTCAGATATGGCTTTGCTTAGATGCTCGACGTCTTAACATTGTCACTCAAAGGGAAGCGTTTCCTTTGCCGTTAATTGAGAGTCTTATTAGTCGATTATATCATACGCGTTACATATCCAGTCTTGACCTCAAAGATGCCTTCTGGCAAATCCCTTTGCATCCTGATTCTCGCGACAAACTGCGTTTACTGTGCCTGGACAATCACTGTTACAGTTTAAGGTAATGCCGTTTGGCTTGTGCAATGGACCTCAGACTCTTTCCCGTCTAATGCAAAAGGTGATCCCACATACATTGCACGACCGTGTGTTTACGTATTTGGACGACTTGTTAATCACCTCTGCAAATTTGGACGAGCATTTTGATCTGCTTGTACAGGTCACGGCTTTGCTATCTGATGCTAATCTGACCATAAACGTAGAGCAGAGCCATTTTCTGTTGAAACAAATTAAATATTTGGGATATTTGGTTGGAAACGGCTGCTTACGTACTGATACGGAGAAGGTCCAGGCAATAACGAATTTTCCGATTCCTCGCACCCGAAAACAAATAAGACGATTTATGTGAATGTATGGTTGGTATAGACGATTTATCAATAATTTTTCTATAATATCAGCTCCGTTAACCGATCTCTTGAAAAAAAATATAAAATGGAATTGGTCCGAAGAAACAAATAATAGTTTTTTTAAATTTGAAAAATTATTTATCAACAGCTCCCGTATTATCGCATCCAAATTAAATGCGCGTTTTTACGTTCAATGTAATGCGTGTAGTAGTGGAATTGGCGGTGTCTTGTTCCAGCACGATGATCAGGGGGTTGAAAAACCAATTGCTTATTTTTCTCAAAAATTAAATGATGCTCAGAAGAATTATTCCATAACTGAGCTGGAATGTTTCGTGGCCATACAAAGTATTAAGAAATTTAGGTGTTATATCGAAGGGTATTTATTTAGGTTAATAACGGATCACGCCAGTCTACAATGGTTGATGAAACAGAGGGATATCCACAGAAGATTTGCACGATGGATTTTAAAATTGCAACCATTTATAGAAAACCGAAATAACATTCAACCATTTACATTTGAAATTCAACACGTCAAAGGATCTCAGAATATAGTACCTGATACTCTTTCCCGTGCTTTTGAACCTTTGCTTGGAGACACTTAACATTAATAATTCCGAATTCCAATTGGACCTAAATTCGATACATTTTGACGATACCGTATATTGGGAACTACGTAATTCAATTACCTCCAAAAGTAATTATCATTGTAATTTGCAAGTTGTGGCGAATAAAATATATTTCACGAACCAATTTGGAATCGATAATTCACACAGTGATTTACCAGTTTGGAAATTATGTATCCCAAACCCATTAATATCTGACTTAATTAAACAAGCACATGATCCTCCAAGTTCTGCACATTTAGGCGTTGAGAAAACTTTGGATAAATTGCAACGATATTTTTACTGGAAAAAAAATGTTTCGAACGATAAAAGATTACATATCACAATGTGAACTTTGCAAAAGTAGCAAAGCTGCCAATACCATTTTACAACCGAAGATGGGTCATCAGATTGTTACTTATAGATCATGGCAACATTTATATATGGATTTTTTGGGACCATATCCTAGAACCAAATCTGGAAATTCATATTTATTTATCGTACTGGATTCATATTCTCAATTCGTATTGTTATACCCTATGCGAAGTGCTAATGCTGCTTCAGTTTGTAGAACTTTAGAGAATAACATATTTCGTTTATTTAGTACACCTGAGACTATCTTAACGGATAATGGACCACAGTTTTTATCTAAAACGTTCCAACACTTGCTTACAAGGTATGGAGTAAAACATATTACCACTCCTAAATATTCACCGCAAAGCAACGCTAGCAAAAGAGCCAATAGCACCATATTGTCGGCGATTCGAGCTTATATAGGTTAAAACCATCGTGAATGGGACCATCATATACAAGAGATTGGTGCAGCAATACGTAATTCAAAACATTCATCTGCCGGTTATTCTGCTCATTATTTGGTTTTTGGTCAACACATGGTTATGAATGGATCCGAATACCAACTATTAAGAGAACTAAAATGTTTGGAAGATTGTTCTATAATTATTCGACCAGCTACGAGCTCGATAGCACCAAAATTTGTCCTCGGAAGGGTTAGAAAGAGAATTGGAAGTACTGCTCTAGAAGTGGAAGATATGAACGGCCAGGTAATGAGTACATATCATTTGAAAGACATTAAAACGTAAACAAAATTGTTTTTATTTTTTTTTTCTCTTTAATGAATTTGTATTGATCGGAGATTTTGTTTTAGTTGCCTGGCTTAATGAGATTCATCTCGGGGTGTGGGACAGCCCCACGATTGTAACATCGCATGGTAATGGCTTGTTTTTGTAGAAATGGATGAAAATGGGATCGAGAGTGTGAACTCATTACAAATTCGCATTTTCCAAAAATTTGCCTAGCAACTGCCCTAAGCTATTCCCATATTCAAAAATCGTAATTACTCACCTACAATTTTTTACTGAACTCATTTTAATTTTTTTTATTTTTTTCTGGAGCGAGAATTTTATTTTATTAAGCTTTTTTTAAACCAATTTTTTATTTTACGTTATTCAACATACACACACGAATAGGTAAATGAATTAAATGAAATATAAATATAAATATTTATTAAACAAAAATAACAAAATAAATTTTGTTTTTTACGTTTCTGTTGAAAATCCCAGTAGAATCCATTTGTACATACATACATAGGTATAGATTTTTTGCTCTCATAAACTCGTACATACCATAATTTTCATGTTGTTAATTTATTGGGTTACAAAACTATCGAAAGCTCTGTGTACAAGTGCATTTTCAATATATACCCGTCAATAAAATGAATCAAAACACATATTTGCAATAAATAAAATTGTTTTCAGTTATACACGTACCGTTGTTGTCATTCTGTTCCATTGTCCTGAAATGATTGATGGCAATAAAATAGAAATTAACTTTTTATTATTTTATTATTGTTCCCCCCGCGACCCAACCGTTGTTGTTTCGTTAATTCGTAAACTGAAATCGAATAAACGTTTGTAAATTGTTGAATGTTCAGCGAAAAGTCGGGCGATATATTCTTTGACAAAAATTTGCTGGCAGCGATGAGAAAATCAAATCCAGAAATTGAATCTTAAAATGTATGTCACGTATATGGATTTATTCTGGTTCAGTTAGTCTAAGCAAACATGGACATGAATGAATTATAATTGAATTACAATAAAAATTATACTTTTGGTATTTAATGGTATGTCTGCCTTGAATTTAAATTCTTACAGGTATATGGTTTGCTTAGTAAATATTTTTGAACTAAAACCTAGACAATATCCATATTTGAAATTCTATTTAAATATCTGTTGTATGTTATAAGATATTTAAAACTAAACTCTAAGGAATTGCTACGGTAATAAAGTATTATCCAAAATACAACCATTTCTTGTGGTGGTATGTAGTATTCCAATTTTTTTTATTTGAGTTGCAGTTACACCGAATGAAAATTATTGTGAAAGTAAAATCGTTCAAAATTGCTTAAATTGGTTCGTTTTGTAGGAAACCCAAATTTCGGGTTGCTCAATTTTTATGATTGCGTTAATAGTTAATTTCCTTATTTTGGAAAAATCAAGCCAATTATTTTTCTATTTGCTTTTTCGTAAATAACCTTCCAAATTACTAAAAACAGTAATCAAAAATCCAAAAATCCTGTCAGTAATAAAACACATTTCCAAGGAAAACAATCCACGATTGAAGTAGTATATAACAAAAATTGGAATAATAATTATTATTTGGAGTTAGGGCAAATGTTCGCAAAGTCATTTTCAAATATACCATTTTGAAATATTTTCCTAATACCTTTGCCCCAAAACTCTGTTTTTTGTAAGCCATATTCCAATCTGCGGCAACAATTTAAAATACAATCCGGTTTCACCCAAAATCGTCAATGTTTTTTGTCATAATTCCCTAAAAATATCGAAAGCTTTTTCCTAAACAACATACTATACCCGGGTGTATTCTGGATTTCCTTAGGAATTCGGAATATTTTTCCTATATAGGAATTATTTTTGATAGCAGTTTTTCCTATGCTATTTTTCCTATGGTTATTCTGGCGTAAGAAAGAAAAATTGAATAGGATTTTTTTTGTTAGTTTTAATTCCCTACGCTAAGGCTCTGTGATTAGTTAAAGGTAATCAAACGTCGAACATTTTGTTGTTAAAATACAATTTTCTATTAATATAAATAATAAAGACATTATAAAGATGTAATTAAACGGATTTGTTTTATTACGCTGAAATTTGTCGGTTATAAACATGCACCCATTTTTATTATTTTTTTATCTGACGTCTCGGCGAACATATACAAATAACAAAATGCCTACTTAGTGTTAAAGTAAAATGTGCAATACGAATTAATTTACCGCATCAAAAAAGGCAAGGAAAAATAAATTTCAAAACTGCTATAAATAGGAAAAATTAAAATTTCCTATTAAAGCTTGCCAGAATAAGCATTTAGGGGGAAAAAATAAAACTGCTATGAAAATTTCAATTTTTTATCCTTTTCCTATTCCTAAGGAAAACCAGAATACACCTGCAGGGAAAAAAAATAAAACTGCTATGAAAATTTCAATTTTTTTTCCTTTTCCTATTCCTATAGGGGAAACCAGAATACATCCGCTGGGGGTCAATTCACGTTCTATGGAAAAATCCAATGAAAAAAAGTATTTTCATTTACATCTAGTTAGCCATTTGATTTGATGACAAATTAGGAAAAATAAAAAGGAGATCCATTTCAAAAATCATTTGGAAAAAAGCGTTTCCATGAAGAAAAGTGTTTATACGAAGAAATGTGTTGCTAAGGAGAAAAGTAGCAGTTTTCTTTACTGTTTTCAGCCAAGAAATTACGCTCTTTGCCATTAAGTAAAAACCAAATTAAATAATTTTCACAATACCGTGAGCCGATTCTGTTTCCATCAAAAATAAAATGAAAAGATTTCTTAGTGGAAAAAGCCATAATTCGAAAGTGTTTTTGACGAATACTTGATTATTTTCATTCGTAATACAACTAGTGCTCAATTATTATCGATAATTTTTTACGAGTTAAAACCGCGCTGAAAATTCAACGAGTGCGCAGCACGAGTTGAATTATCTGCGTCGGTTTTAACGAGTAAAAAATTATAGATCATTAATTGCAGCACGTGTTGTATTTAGTAAGAGAATACAACTTTCCCGTCAGCGATTGAATCACAATTCATCCATTTGTGTCATGTTGTATGCAAATTATTTGACAAGCTTTTGTTTGCACGGCTTTTCCTTTGATGTGTGTAAAAAAAATTCAATCATAATAAGAAAAATTGAAATACAATTACAAATTAGAGATAATTGTTTAGGATTTTCTTGTTGCTATGGTGAAAATTGTAAAACTATCGCGTTGCCATGGTGAAAATTGTAAAACTACCGCTATAATAACGTGTTGTTGTTTGTATTTTGCATGGCAATCTAAATACTATTGCTGTAATAATCGCTTTTTCGTAAAATTCCCCATGGCATATTTTGTGAAAGTTGTATTCTCACTCGCAATACAACTAGTGCTCAATTATTATCGATAAGTTTTTACGAGTTAAAAATTATCGATCATTAATTACAGCACGTGTTGTATTTAGTAAGAGAATACAACTTTCGCATCAGCAATTGAATCACGATTCATCCATTTGTGTTATGTTGTATGCAAATTATTTGACAAGCTTTTGTTTGCATGGCTTTTCCTTTGATGAGTTTATAAAAAATTAAATCATAACAAAAAAAATTGAAATACATTTACAAATCTAGAGATAATTTAGCATTTTCATGTTGCTATGGTAAAATTCGTAAAATTATCGCGATGCTATGGTGAAAATCGTAATATTACCGCTGTAATAACGTGTTGTTGTACGTATTTTGCATGGCAATCTAAATACTATTGCTGTAATAATCGCTTTTTCGTAAAATTCTCCATGGCATATTTTGTGAAAGTTGTATTCTCGTCAAAATATTCTCATATGAAAAGAATTTATTCATTGAGTAATTTGGTGGTGAGAAAATCAATAGAATGTGTATTAATGTATCGATATACGATAAACCAAAAGATGTGTCCCAAATCGCAATGGGTTGTGGTTGATCGCAATGAACTGATCATACTGTAACTATTTGTAGTATATAAGAGCAAGCAAACTTGGTAGTTTTGATAGTTTATGAAAATATTGAAAACGGAAAGAACCTTTATTCATTTTCCAAAATTCAAAATTTTAATTGTATATGTTTGAAATTTTTTAATTCACATTGTTGTACGAACAATGGTTTTAGTTTCGAAATATCTCTATAAATAAGCCTCAAATTTCTTGAATTATTAAAATCGACTTAATTCCTAAATTTCCAAAATAGACTGAAAAGGGAGTCTTACATAATTTCCAAGTTTTATAATTTCCTAGGCTTCTTTAATTCTAAATTCAAGCATCTGATTTCTACTCCTATTTTAAAAATCTGTAAATTTAGAATATCTTATTGAATCTAGGATTTCTAGAATATCTTATTGAATCTAGGATAGTACAAACAGTTTTTCGAAGCAACTTCGATTTTAGAAAACCGCTTCACACACTTAGAATATGATTTAAAGACTAGGGGATACAGCCCGTCCTAGGACGGATAAAATTTATACATATATAATTACCTGTTAAGGACCGCCAAAATTGCATCCAAATTTAATTTGTTTAGGTAAAAGACAGATTTGTAAGTTGTACGGTATCTCGGTTAGGCGCAGCGCTCAGCTTGTAAAATTTAGAAATGACTCCTTGATGTGTCGCATGAATCTGTTTGGCACAAACAACTATCATATTTTTGAAGTCATCCCTATCAGCCATTAGTTGTAAAACACAATTACAGAAAATTCAATGCTAAGCTTAACACAAACGCAGAAAACAATTTAAAAAATTTTATGAAAGACAATGGGGCAATTATTTCTACATAGTCGTTCGAAGAAAAAGTGGTCCACAATTCAAAAAAATGTAATGAAATGTTCCGGAAAATGAGCGTTGCCGACACAATCAGTGAATGATATTCCTTGTTTTACAATACAAAATTTTATGTTTTTCATTTCGTCGTGATGAAATGCCGTTATGAATAAAAATAATATTAAAATTTTTTAGCACCAACCAAACGGATCAGCGGTTAAAGCTGCGGCGTTTGAATCGAGAGGTACCGGGTTCGAATCCCGATAGGAGTGGGGAGCAAAAGGGATTTTTTATAATCTACCTATCACCTACCCCCCTTTGAGAGTGCAGAATCCATGGGCCGACCCACCTTTCATGTCAGCACTATAGGCTGGCATGAAGCAATGCAACGTGCACGTGGTTTATACAAATAAAACGGGGCTATAGCCGTACTTCCTCGATTTGGCTACTACTGCGTAAAGTAGGATGGTGAAAGTTAACTGCGAAACATTTGGCTCTGCCTTGAGTCCCAGAAAATATTGCCTGGAATAAAAAAATTTAAAAAAGAACAATTTATTTAGTACTTTGGTGGGGAAACGAGGCAGCTGATGGCCTCACTCGCGAGGGATCTGGCAGCGGTTAAACGCTAGGGCAGCGGTTAAACGCTGGGATGATGTGCAAAAGTCCTCTTACTGGCGCGGAATTCCAGGTTTGCGACAGGCGAAGGAATTTATTTCACCTTCGTCGGCCAGGGCCAAGGAATGTCTTGTACTTAGGAAACCTGAGTTGAGGCTGCTTACCGGCTTCCTCACAGGTCACATCCCCTTAAGGTATCACCTTAAGAAAATGGGCCTAAGTTCGACGGATAGATGTCGCTTCTGCGACATGGAAGCGGAATCAGCGGAACATGTTCTGTGCCATTGCCCAGTAATTTTCTGCAAAAGGTTACAGCATCTAGGAGGGAGAGTAATGAGCCCGGATAGTATGCATCATATACCGGCCGGCAGTATTGTCAGGTTCATTAAGAGCCTGAATATTGGCTGGACGGCTCATTAAGTAGGGTCCATGCACAAAAGATATTTTAGGTCGCAGTGCGGGGTGGCTTGAACGCCCACATGGCTCTCAACTAATAATAATAATAATAATAGTACTTTGGTGAGCATCGATCCCAAAACATTTAAAACATTTTCTATTCGAAGTTTTTCGTTAACTGGTCAAACCTACATCACTTAGGCTACTCAGAATCTCAGATATAAAATTTGAGCATATAATTCGAAAATATAAGAAAAGCGTTCCCAAATCAATCAGGGAGTCAGTCAGTGATGAGCGTAAATATTCTTCACATTCTAGACGTTTCAAAATAAAGAAAATTCGAAAATTCAAAAATACTTACAACTAGAAACTATATACATCCTGCACCATTGAAATGTTCGGTTTCGATTATTTACTATTTCATGCAGTTCTCTCATAGATTTTACCTCATTCACTATTTTTTGCGTTGTTTTCTTTTGTTTTTTACTTTTTCTGCATATTTCACGTCTTATGATGTATTTAAAACCAAAATAAGGATGACTTATTCGTTTGGTTAAGTAGTCAATTAAGTAGTCAAAGAGTTAATTTTAAAATGGGTTGCTCTAAATTAAATGCTGACGAAAAGCCAAAATTTTCCAACTAAAGGCAAAAAAGTATACACACATTCACCAATTGCAAGAGTAACCTAGTGTAGCCAAACATCAATTAGAAAATTTCAAGGCACTATTGCGAAAATCAAACAGCTGCGAAATAAGTCGGTTCTGATACAAAGAAGAAAACCAACAGATCGAATTTCAAACGATTGGCGCTTAAGCAAAGGTGTGCTTTGGCTTTGAAGCTGAGCTTCTAATAGCAACAACCGACACTATTTCAGTTCCTACTTTTAAAAGAAGACTAAAGGAACTTAGTCTCTATGCTTGTCGACCTGCGAGAAAATCATTACTGACAGCAAAAAATGGGAGCTGCAAGCCTCAAATTCGCAATAAAATGAGAAAACCGAATGCCCGAGGACTGGCATTGGTTCATATTCTCGGATGAATCCAAGTTCAATATATTTGGACCTTATGTAAGGACAAGTGTTCGGCGACGAAAAGACAAAAGAGCTTTAACAGAATGTATTTCGCAGACAGTAAAACTTTCACCATATGTTATGATCTGAGGAACCATAACAGCCTTTGTTTGATCACTACGCCTTCCGGATAGTTCAGTAAACGGAGAAAAATATAAAACAATTATCGAAACCTGCGTCGTGACTATTGGAGGACCAGACTCAATACATCGGTATTCCACCCTTCCATGACGTATCAGCTCCGTATCATGTTCCGTTCAGCTCCGTATGTTACAGGGCGCGCATTGTATATTATTGACGTTATCTGTGACGTAAGAATGCTTAATTTTAACGTCTAATTTTTCTAGGTAGCCGAATTTAAAAATAACTTGGGGATTGAGTCGTTACTCTAGACGGGAAGTAGTCCTGACCTCAATATTGTTGAAAATATTTGGCCTTTCATGGGTAAGGAGATCAAAAAATACAAGCTGAAAAGTGTCAAAGAGCGGAAAAACTTATAGAAAAAGCCTGGTTTGAACAAATAACAATATATTGTTTAACCAAACTTTACAATTCAATACCAATCCAGATTAAGGCCATCATAAAATCCAAGGGCGGGGTCATTAATTATTGATTTTAAAAAGTGCAATTCCTCTTAAATTATATATTATTTTTTAGTTGAGTTGAATTATTTTATTTCTGTTAATCCTTATTTTGATTAAGAATTACCATTAGTCAACAACAAACTATTTTTCAATTGAAATAACTTTGTTAAAAACACTGTAAAGACCTTCCAAATTGTTACGAGGTAGAGCGGAAATATTCCTTATCCGAAGTTATGTAGGTCTAAAATGGCGGATCACCGTTCTGTGTATTTCGGTCATATTCGACCACCATCTTGTTTCCGCTACCTTGAAAATTAAAATTCTGACCTCAAATTCGTGATCAGCGACCCCGAAAACCTTATAGGACATGTTTCTAACGATGCTTATGAACGTCGAAAAATTAGCCAATTTTGGCAGCCATCTTGGATCCGCCATCTTGGAACTGTAAAAAAATAATAAAAAATGTGTAATCTATGACACCGAAAACTCAAGAGTAAATTAAAAAAGTTAAAATTACGTTTATATATCAATTTTATTAAAAATTAATAACTTGCTTAGAAGATATGGTCCGCCATTTCGAAAATCCAAGGACGCCATACGGCATTAAAAAGTAGACATTCTAAGCAAAATTGTAAGCCCAAAAAAGTTTATTTATCTCAAAAAATGAAATGTGCAGACGGGTGGCCGATTTGACAGAAAATGCCCCATAGTACATATATTTAATTTAATTTTATTTTATTTTGTTAATTATTGTTGTGGTGAAGTGAAAATGGAAAAATGTAATCCACCGGGATACATTTATCAGGCAATATTTTATATTTATAGAGAAAGAAATCAAATTCCCTGATTTCTCGATTAAGTGCATGATCTTAATTTTTGTGTCGTGGTACATACTTTTATATACATACAATAATTTAATATTTAAATCGAATTAGAATTGAAATTTAGTCAATTTGATATACGCAGTTAAGTTCCATATTTTATTTTTACGCTTATTTGAATGTGTGTGTGTGTGTATTTTATTTTATGTACTACCGACACAAATATATTCCTAAATATTGATATATAAACATATATAAAACAGGAATATTTGTTATGATTTTTTTGTATATATAATTTGAACAAATCTATTTGCATTGTAATGGATTTTGTTATTTTTAAGTGTATTGTGGTGTGCATATGGATAGAGAAGACATGTACACATTGATATACGTCTCCTGCTACGCACATTGAAGATTATATGAAAACATCTGCTTTCCTATATGCGTGTTGGCGGTTTTAGTATTATTAATACATTGGTATTATGTAATAAGGTTTTTTTTGTTTTTTATTGTTATGCGTTGTTTTCACTCGATGAAGTTTTTTCGATAAATAATTATTTTTCGAGTTATTCGCGATTGCAAATGTTGATTTTTTATCTAAAAAATACATACAATGCACAATGTACCATTCATCCGTTTGCTGTCTATTACAAGGATCTCATAATCGCAGAAATCTTGAAACACAACTACGAAGCTGTGTATCAGTTTCATCAGGAGCTACAGTGACTCTCATAATTGATCACACCTAATGATTTTTATGTTAATTTATTATTGATGTTTGTGATGTTGAAAATGAATTATTTGTTAATTTGTTAAATAAATATTTAATAAACTGAATTTAAAAAGAAAAACTAAAAAACCGACGAGCTTGTATCCGAGACACGACCTATTAATGTAGGACTATACGTACAATTGAGGAAGCTCTATTTGTACAGCTTAAGTGAAACCAAAATTTAGAAAATTCAAATTTAAAAAGCTGTTAATTGGCTAATGCAGCCTAGACGTTGGTTACCCGTTGTTCATAATTTTTATTATTTTATTATATTTATTGTTTATACAATACCAAATTTTCTCAATTCATTATGCCACAATGAAATGCCGTTTTCAAATAAAAATAAAGAATTGGGTCTATCCGGCTCCTCGGATAACACTTTTCCCACCGTTAAAGATCACCAAACCAACCATTTATATTTTACAAACATTTTCTGTTATTTTGGGCAGGAATTTTCTTAAATATGGAGAGCTCTTCCTCAATATCACAATTGTTCACGACAATATAAATCTTCTACTCTCATGCCGAGAGTAGCTCTAAATCACAGACTCACAAATAATCTTACAATGATACCTTTTTTACTGTCAAATTCAAAAAATTATAAAAACTATTTTAGGTTGTAGTACTCTGCGAGGCAATATCGAAACCATTTTTATCGGTATCCAAGCCCTTTTGAGCCATTAAAATCACCCCTTAATTTGCGAAAAACTGGTAATTTCATCTCCTAAAAAAATAGAGATGCAACCCTTATAATCTAATTTATTATGGATTAGTAGTGCTTTTTATGGGGAATAATTACCAATTTCTTGTACCAAAAAATAATAGAGTAGAAGTCGAGATATACATATGTATATGGGATAAGCTCGAAACGCGACATTTCAAAACGCGATATGATGAAACGAGATATGGTACAAAACGCGATATTTTAAAATTATAATTTTAAAATACATAATAATAAAACTTAAAATAATAATAATTATTAATCATCCTTCATTTAAAAAAATGTTCCTTCACTTTTATGATGAAATTGAACATGTACGATCAGAACTAGGAAATCGCATTTTGAAATATCGCGTTTTGAATTATTGCGTGTTGTACTATCGCGTTTTGTACCATATCGCGTTTTGAAATATCGCGTTTTGTACCATATCGCGTTTTGTACCGTATCGCGTTTTGTACTGTATCGCATTTTGAAATATCGCGTTTTGTACCGTATTACGTTTTGAAATATCGAGAATACAAAATCATAATTAACGTTAGTTATCTTTTGTCCCGAATCTCACCTCCTCGACTCATACCATTTCATTCTGTATTTGTATCTCCCAGAGCTATCTCCAAAACTTGATCCACCCTTATAGCGTCCCATAATGATTTGCTATTAAAGTTTATATACGACCTTATACCAAGTGAATTTATTACTCAGAAATAATACCTTTAAACGCGATTTTAATAAAGCAATTCACAAATAATGTATCGATCAATATATCGTTGAAATTTCAATCATTAAAATGTCACAAAATTCAATAATACGTCACAGAAACGTCAATCTCACAGAAATGGGAATGTCTCTCTATTATTAAAAGCTTACTAGATATATTATAATTTGTTTTTAAATATTGACGATTCAAATGACGTAATAAATCAAATTAGTTTCCGGTCACTTGGAAACTTTGAAGTCCCATAACTCGCAAACCTAAACATTTTTCGGCATAATCTTTGCGACTATACATTTTTCTAGGATTACATAGGTTATGCAGCATATAAATTCAAGCATGTACGCAATATTTTACATCATGAAAATAAAAAAATTTTGAACTTTTTATTTTTATTTTATAGCTTTAAATCAATATGGCGTGCGGCATGTTTGATCAAGTTCATCACTATTTAATTAAAATTGAAATTAAAATACATATTAATAATTTGTTGTTTTAATTTTTTTAAATCCAAACATTTTTATTTAACTTGATTTGATTTTTACAGTTTTTCAAACATTACATTTTTATTTATTCAGAGACATTACTTTAATCAAATAAATTTCGTAACTACGTCAATTCCGTGACGCGGGTCATCACATTGAAATTTTGGTTTACCCCCCATATATAATGAAAACAAAGACGTAGTCCTACGTCAAAAATTTTATTTTATTTTGGTGTAATAAAATATTAGCGTCTTATGAGATCGTGATCAATTATGAGAGTCACTGTATTTAAATTTCTGATTGAACGATTTAGCACCATACAGAAAATAATATTTTTCCCATTGGTAACAACCACATCGCAGCGCGTGGATTTTCGAAATCTGATAGTTTTTACATTAAAATAACTTATAAATAAATTAACTGTATTGAATAAAACTGTATACATAAGAAGAAAAACATGAATTTCGTAGTTTGGAATTAATAATTGTATTGAAATGTTGCATGTCGTCCTAATATGTTATGAAGTTTTGTTCTGTAAAACTCGAACGCGATGAGTTTCCATCATGAAAGATGGCTTGTTGGAAAGGTATTTTCAAGTGCTTTGCGATAAAAATAAAAAAATAAAAATAAAACGGGGACTAGTTTGTTTTTTTAGCAAAAGACTATTTAAAACTGAAATTCAATCGATATATTGTACATTAACACCAAAGTTTAATACGCTTATATGAAAGTATGTAAAATTATCTTTCTAACAGACTATTACACGTGAAAATCTGACAAGAAATACTTAACATAGACGTATTTGAAAGATGTCAACGTTCGAGTTTCGATAAAAACAAATTATAACGGTTCTCCGTGAATACTGACCCCAGAGAGTTTTTACTCAAATTATATTTTTTTTTATCCAGATTAACCATCTCCCCCCCCCCATTTCAAAATATTGCACATCTTGCCCCCGTATGGGTGTCTGATTTCGCGTGGAATGGCTGTACATAATTGCTAACAATTTTACTAACTATCGATCGCTTAAGTGCCTGCAACTGGGTCGAGTCTGTCCTTACTAACAACCCTTTACTATCCTTCGGTTTTGTTATACAGGTTTACTGTGTGTGCCTTGGAGTGCCCGGGAGTTCTTTCTATAATGATTGGCCGTACATTCTAATCAATCAATCAATCAATGTAACATAATCATTTTTAAATTATATCATATAATTATAAATAGTAAATAAGTCACTTCAACATTATTAATTTCCTTTTTTCCAGATTTTTAGGAAATTGCTGATTAGTTTAATTTTATGGTTAAATATTTATTTTTAACTTTATTTTATTTTTATTTTTAGATCTAGTTGCATATACACAATTGATTAACTAGCTACATGATACCTGCAATCAATGAAACAAGCGTGGTGAATTTAAATCGTAGCTTAGTAATTTGAAATTTTAAACATTTTTTTAGAATTTTTAGCTTAGAAAGGCGATAGTCTACATATTCGATTTCATAAAATGTTAATTTTTTGTAATATTTAATATATGTATTATGTTTTATTTATCTATTTTGTTCATTGATGTCTATTAATTAATTTAGTTTAAAATATTTTTAAAGGAATTTCTTCCTTAGTTTACTAATAAATAATTCAATTTTCAGAATATAACATAGTTCCAGAATTAATCATTATTATAGGGACTAAAATTAATTGTGAGTTTCAGAATTTTTTAGCTGGAATCAACCCTTCAGGATCAACAATTGAGCCGTTGATTTTGAAAGTGGTGCAAGTCCATTTTTCAAAAAATTTAAGTTAATGATAACAACAGACAAATAAAAGTATAATCTTTCTAACGGTGAACAATTTAAAGTCAAAATAAAAAAAAAATAATCCCTAATACTTGCTCAAAAAATAAGAAAATTCAAAATCCCGTATATTTTGCATTTATTGTTTCTCTATTCCTTCATTTTCTCGTTTCAACAAAATGTGGACTTGCCCCACTTTCAAAATAAACGGCTCAATTAATGGATAAGATGTGGTTTAGAAAATGTGTTGTCTTGTGCTAACTATTTTATTATAATAATTACTAACAATTTTACTAACTATCGATCGCTTAGGTATATCTGTAACCTTTTTTCTTCGAAAAAATACCCAGATTTGAACGCTTGTATCTTGGTGAAATAACACCTTTCAGAAAAAAATTTTGTTTCTAGTTGAAGGAAATTTTGTTTTCTTTTCGATACTGGAAACCGTTTTATTTTAGTTTGTTTTTTTATGACTTTTGTGAGTAAAACAAAAGGTGTCTAAAAAAAAAAAAATTTGCTGCTGTTTGAAACTGTAGACGAACTTGCTCGATATTTCTTTAACAAAAATTTAAATCGGCCATTTTATAGAGAATTTAGAAACCTTGCAAAATGATACTACGAAAATTTCTGTGCGGCCACTCCTCGTCGAGTTATTGAAGTTTTAGAGAAAACGTATCAAAAAGCGTAGAAGTAAATTTTTTATCTTGTAAACTTAGCACTCTACGATAAAATGTTAAGTCACTTTAATACTAAAACTTTAACACACTAAAACTTCAATAACTCGATAAGGAGTGGCCGCACGGAAATTTTCCTAGTATCATTTTGCAAGGTTTCTAAATTCTCTATAAAATAGCCGATTTGGATTTTTAAATGAAATATTGAGCAAGTTCGTCTACAGTTTCAAACAGCAGCAAATTTTTTTTTTTTTAGATACCTTTTGTTTTACTCAAAAAAGTCATAAAAAAACAAAATAAAATAAAACGGTTTCCAGTATCGAAAAGAAAACAAAATTTCCTTCAACTAGAAACAAATTTTTTTTTCTGAAAGGTGTTATTTCACCAAGATACAAGCGTTCAAATCTGGGTATTTTTTCGAAGAAAATTTCTGTTCCGTTTTTTAATTGGCGCAGTGTAAATTATTGTATTTTGATTATTTTTTTTAAATTGATTTATATAATTAAAATAAAAACAAACTTTTGCGTATAAGTTTTATAACGATAGATATTCAGTTGTTTGCGTTTTTCTGAATTTTGGAGTTTTTTTTTTTTTTTTAAGAAACCTAAATCCACGCGTTACAGTTTAAATACCATTTATTACTTTATATACAAAATTTTTAGATTACATTGAAAGGCGTATTGGGTTTGGGACATTCTGCTTGGACGGTTAACAATACAGTGACGAGCAGTGCATCACAATACTTTCTCGTAAATAAAATATAATTCGCTGAACTCTTAAAATAACTCCTCACCAACATCACCATCATTGTAATACAATTTTAAACAATTCTTTTTATGGACTATCTTTCTTTTTCTACCAACTTCAATTTCTGAATTTTCTTCTGACACAATACTGTATATTATGTAAGCGCCAAAGTGGCTTGTTTTTAGAAACACTAGTTTCAACGCACAATAATACGTAATCAATATTAAATTCGCGGAAGTTCACTATTTTATCAGGCAGGACTTTCGATTATTTATAGTTTAAATTATAGGTTAAATTTTAATTCTTTCACTTAATTATTATACTCGGCGAGCATCTAAGGTTTTTTTGTGGGTATGTATTAGTGTATAATTTTTTTTAGTGCCAGCACAAGAAATAACGAAAAATAATTATTGAACGTCTGAAGCGAGTTTAAGCGTAATTTACACGTATCGAACAAAATTTTTACTCGATGCCCAATAATTTTCGTTAAAATCTTAGAGCTACCTACGCACAATAGAAAAAAATTGCATGTGATAAAAAGAGAAAAGTATAAAACAAAAATGTCGGACATGCTATAATTTTTTGGTGGTATAAAATCGTAATTAGGTACCACTTTTTCCCTAAGATGAAAACTTTTCGAACGTAAATTTTAATTTTGAGTTAAAATTTTAAAAAAATTATTAAAGTGCTATACAAATTTCTCAAATCGTCATTTTGATTGTTTTGTTTCCATAAAATATACTCGGGTCGAGTATATTTTATAGTTCAATTTTTGCTGTTTATAGTAACAAATGAAAAAAAATAAGAAAAAAACGCCTAACAAAATTTTGTTCGAGATCGAGCGGTCCGTTTTGTTACTTTCATTCTTGTGTATACAGTCAATGGATTATTGATTTACATATCTCTCAATTATAGAATAAAATATGATTTGTAGTTTATAAAAATACTATTGGTACACTAGTTCGAAATAGTTATTTAGGTACCTAATATTATTATTATTATTATTATTACTTGAGGGCCATGTGGGGGCTCAAGCCACCCCGCACTGCGACCTAAAAGATCTTTTGTGCATAAGCCCTACTTAATTATCCGTCCAGTCAATATTCAGGCTCTTAATGAACCTGATAATACTGCCTAACGGTACGTGATACATACTATCTGGGCTCATTGCTCTCCCTCCTAGATGTCTAATGTAGGAAATACTTCTACACGCGTTACATACTATCTGGGCTCATTACTCTCCCTCCTAGATGTAATAACATTTACTTCTGCTAGAAGACCGGTAGCATTGGGACTCAAGGACTTCGAGAGGGCAGATCCACTCCCGTATATTCCTATCCGTGCCTCGTCTACCGTTTTGATTTTACTCTTGCGAGTTGCTGGGACATACTATCTGGGCTCATCGCTCTCCCTCCTAGATGTTTACTGTTGGAAGTACTTCTACACGTGATACATACTATCTGGGCTCATTGCTCTCCCTCCTAGATGTCTACTGTAGGAAATACTTCTACACGCGTAACATACTATCTGGGCTCATTGCTCTCCCTCCTAGATGTAATAACATTTACTTCTGCTAGAAAAGCGGTAGAATTGGGACTCAAGGAGTTTGAGAAGGCAGACCCACTCCCGTGTATTCCTTCCCGTGCCTCGTCTACCGTTTTGATTTGACTCTTGCGAGTTGCTGGGAATAAAAAAGTCGCCTGTAGGTCACCCAGGTTTACTACAGGAAGGCTAAATAAAACTGGAGGGTGCCTGGTATCCAGATGAGTCCGCATATATAGACTGATTAACCTATCAGCCATTCATCCATCGGCATATGCTGTTCCACCTTAGATTAGGGATTTTTTGTCAAGGTTTTCTCCTTTAGCGCCGTACTTTAGCCTGTCACAAAAGTCTATATTCAGCCTAATGGTTACAGTTACCGGTGGTTGCCACGAGGAGGCAGTACGTACACTTGCGCCTACTGGAAGGTTACGGAGCCCCTTCCAATAGACGCCAAACCACCAAAGGTACCTAATAACTTCTCCATACAAATCCATAGAAGTTCATATAGAAAAAGGAATTGATTATTTATTCCCCAAAAAATATGTAATATAGTTCCTTTAAAATCCCATCAGATGAAACTAAAACAAATAAATTTCCATATTACATTTTTAACTAACATAATATATTTGTAAAACTGTATGTCTACATGTTGCTTATGTATTCTCTTTCTGGGATATTATGTTTTATGATTTCCATTGCTGGGAAAATCATTGTTATATTGGTTGTAGGTAAATATGTTTGTACACACATCGTACATACAAATTTATTCGTAATTTATTCTGTATATTTTTCAGTTAACACTAGTAGATTATTTTATTGTGTTATATCCTATTTGCTGAATAAAAATTCAATTTATGGGATTTTATTGTAAATATAAATATTTTTCCAGTATATTGTTGATATTATTTTGGGTGTAGTAATGTGTGTTTTAAATACAATGAAGTTTAAATTCTCAAATATTCTTATCTTCAAATCTTACTTTTCTGTTTCAGAATGTGATAAACAAAATTAAAACAATTGCTCCATTTTCCAATAACATAGATACTTAGGTACATAGCAAAAACGCATCAGCACGTTACAAATTGACAATATGTTATTCGATTTTTTTGTCGTAGTATTTAACGTATTTAACTTTTTCCTACAATATATGTTATGTACATATGTATTTAAATAAGAATAAATTATTTTTTGCAATCGTCAATTAAATAATATTAATGTGACTAGGAATAAAAATACATAAAAATTTAAATGAAAATCATTTTACCATTTCAATGATTTTCTTCAAAAGAAGGAGAGAGTAAAATAAGCATACCAAAACAAAAAATTTAACCAAAAAGTTACAACAAAAGTTATGTAGAAGTAATATATTTCACATATATCTTTTCCTGTGAAACATAATTTTAATAAACCAAGCAGAAAGCTCATGTTGAACAGAAAAAGCTCCTTTCAAATTTTTTTATTTCATTTTGTGATATTTCTCGTGCATATTTATTCAGGTTCAGCAATTTATATAGAGTTGTTTTGGTTTAGTTATTTAACCGAAAGTGTAAATTAAATGCCTTTGTAATACACACTTTTTTTTCCATTGCCGAGAGCTTATTATATTGGGTTTTTCATTAAGAGTTACATTTTTATGAGGCAAAGTTTCATATATTTTACTTTGTATGCTTAGGTTTTTGATACTTGAATAAGATGTTATTTGCAATTGATAAAACATACAGTTGTAACTTTGAGAATTCTCCAAAAAACATCAGCTTCACATCAACATTGAAGCACCATTTCATTTGAACGGTTGTACAGACAGACAGGTTTTCCGTATTTGGGGCAAGAAAATCCAAGGGCTTCCAAACCATTATTTTATCAATACTGTTTGAGTGTATTTTGGTCCAGAGATGCGAACGTTCAGCAGCAGTGCCCCATCTCCAGATAAACAATATACCAATGCCCCGCTTTCCGTCCTTAATTAGTTCTAAAATAATTATGCGCTACTTGAAACTGAACCTGAAACAACAATTTTCATGTAAATCCATACGAAATAAAATAACCATTGGCGTTTTAATTTAAAACAAAATTAAAATTTATTACATTTTAGAAATAAAAATATGATCAAAAATCATACCAAGTTAGCAAGGTACATCTTTTAATGTAAATAATCATGAAAAGAAAATCAAGTCAGCTGAAATTAAACTTGCCGCTTTTATGGCTGACAACAATATATCAATACAAATAGTTGATTCAATGGTTCTTCTTTTAAAAAATGTATTCATCTGGAAAATCGTTAAAGATATTCATTTAGGGGGTATCAAGTGTACAAAACTTATCGAAGATGTGTTATGTATAGTAAAAAACGACCAGTCAAATAACGTCCTAAACAAAACCAATTTTTCAATATTTGTGTTTTATCCACAAGTTTTATTACTAGAGTCAGTTTACTCTGGTTTAAGTAATAAAAAAAATGTGTGTTCTTGTTCGTTATGTGGAAAATAATAAAGTTAATCCCCAATTGCTGTAATTAATTAATATAAATGCTACTGATTGCACAGCTGAAACATTATACGATCATTTTAAAAGCTGTTTGCAAAATCGTAATATGGCATTGCAAGATATAGTTGGAATGGCGTCTGTTACTGCGGCAGCAATGATTAGTCGCAACAATTCATTTTGCAAGATGCTACAGGACGATGTCAACCATCCAGTTGTGTTATTCAAATGCATTTGCCATTCAGCATCATTAGTAGTGAAATCAGAAATCGAGCTATTACCATCAGATATATGTAGAAATTTTCTTGAGAGACATATGAACTTATGTTTGAGAAAGTGTAAAAAGCGCAGCAGTATTATGCAAGTTTCAAGAGTATTTCGATTACGTGCAATGTAAAATTATATCACCAGGCTCAACTAGATGGCTTTCTAAGCAACCATGCATCATACATATTTTAAAAAATTGGACGACCTTACAACACTTTTTTATTTATGGACACACTTTTACAAAACGGAAGAAAGCTGCTCAGATTTTACATCATTTTGAAAATATTGAAATGAAAGCATACTTATTATTTAAAAAAAAACATCCTAAACTATTTCAACAGATTCAACGCTCTTTTCCAAATTAGCAGTATTTTAGTACATAAATTATATGAAGAATCCAAAAAAATGTTGCTTGTAGTCGCTAGAATTCTTTTAAAACCCGAAGTTCCTGATGAAACATTGCCTGGCAATATTATAATTTTCGAAAATATAGTCAATAACCAAACAAAACTAACTGCGGAGGAGTTTAATGATGGCACAGAATTTACCGAGTACTTAAATGCCGAAAAATCGATAACTAATTCTGGCTGCTTATATATGTACATATGAGGAGTGTCTGATCAAAAGTAGCTATTTACATTTTTCAAAATTTTTTATTTTTTTTTCTATCGGGGTAGAATTTTTTAATTCGCATCCATTTTCGTTATCAGAATTTATTAAAAGTGGCTATTTCTCTGGGAAAAATGCCCCTAAAATTCTTGATTTGGTTCAAAACAAGCTATTTAGTACAAAGAAGTAATTTTTAAATATACATACATACGTTTAAAACATCCAGATCAAAACAAGACATTTCTCGAACAAATTTGAATGCTGCATTTTGCGGTTGCCCCGCTTCAAAACTGTGCTGTGTACTATCTATTTACAATTTTCGAATGCCAAAAACTACTTACATAAGTATATTAAAAAAATGAACTTGCTAATATTAGCTGTCTTCCAATGGGCAAAATTTGCTACTTCGAAGTACTTGCGAGTAGATACCCAATGGAACGAGAAATTGAGTAACACAAGTAAAACACAGCCTTCTGTTTAGTTGTTTGTTTTGTCTTTTATAAAGTTGTTTATTATGGTAATGGCGATATTTAAAATTAGATTCAAAATATGACAAAAAAAAATTGACATGTAATAAAAGGAAAGCATTGATATTTACCGCATTGATATTTAAACATATTCTTCTTAAAAATGTATCATCAACAATAAAATAATTTTGTATTAATTTTGACATTTTACATCATTAAAAAATAAAAAAACTCGAACGTAATAAAAAACTCTCGAAAAATATCGAAAAAGGTCTAAAAGCCATCTATTGGAATTTTCGCAACTAAAATCCACTAGCGCAAATTTTATGCGTAACTACTTCTGTTTTCTACACCATCGTATGAGCATGGGTAGTTGTGAGTAGATACAAGTACTTGCGAGTAGTTTGCTTTCGCCAATGGAAGACGCTTAATGTTTTACTATGGAAATTTTGTTTTTTTCTTCGTTTCTAATTCCCTTATAAAAGCTTCGTTTTTTAGATTATGGCTTGTATAATCAAGGTTGCTTTGTACAAACACAAAATAATACCTACTATTTCTGTAAGCATTAGTGTCGTACCCCGTGTCCCCGTATAATCTTTACATACTTCGATTTTAAATTGTAGTTTGTATCAAAAACAGTATAAAATATCACTAACACTTACAGAAATAGTTGGTTTTGGATTTAATAGCATGCATGCTTCACAGAAATAATACGGCTTGTAAACACATTTCTGTTTTACGTTTGAGATATTCTAGAATTTTTCATTCAAACGAAAAAACAGGCGATAGGAATAATCGCCTAAAATGTGCCGTTTTTTAACTTATGGCTACATATCTTGAATTTGAGAACCCAGAACTCGGCGGCATGAAATTTTTCAAATCATTCCTTAAGCAATATTATTGTTGATATAGCTAGCATCTATTAGGTGTGTTAGTGGAAACATAGCACTGAAGTTGGTTGACATAAAAATCATAATTAAACCCATTCAATTCGCCCGCCGTTTTATAACTTAGTGATTACTGTATATATAACATAATATCCAGTCATTTACAACCGTCGTTCAGTGTGTATCAAATTTTTAAGAGACGGATGTTTCAAAGCGAAATGTAGGAGTGCCAATGTTAATCTGTTTTAAACTAGGAACAAATGCTGCTAAAGCTACGGAAATGAGTAATTCGGCTTGAGAAGATAACTGTGTTGGTGCTTCAATTGTTAGAAAGTGGTTTATAAAGTTTCTTGATGGAAATTTGAACCTTGAAGACAATCTACCACCAGGTCCTCGAAAAACAGTTTGAAGATGAAGAACTTCAAGGGTTAGTTGACGAAAACCCTTGCCAAATTCAACAAAACTTGGAAAACAGTTAGGAGTTACTCAAGGAATCTATGCAAATCGTGGATTCTATACGATAGTGCTGAACGAAGAAAAGCATATCTCTATCCGTTTCCACGCCCAATGTGTAACCTTCCATTATAAGTGACTGCACGTTTCTGAGTATCGGGTATGCTCAACGGCTTGGGGGGTTTTTGTCACTTATATTTTTTTATGAAAGAACAAACCAAAAAGTACGTTCTTTTAAGAAAGCTTAAACTGCTGCAAATGTTTCGCCCTTCAGACATCATCATCACCAATAAATAATAAATTCACTTCATTTTCAACTTAAAACCAAATTTTTAATAAAGCAAAAAAAATTTTTTTTTTGACAAAAGAAAAACCGCTCAAAATTATACAAAGACCATATAATTAAATTTTTATAATTAATTATGTAATTTTACATATTTTCATGAATCGAAAAAAAATATAATTTAGTTTCTTGTAAACAGAAAAACTCACTAGACAATGTGTTAAAAGAGTACTCCTCAACCATCTGTCGTCGTGCTGAAAATTTATAAAAACTAACACCGTACTAAACACCGTTATTATATTTTTTTTTTTTTCATGAAAATTTCATTTTCTTATTCACTAATTTTTTTTTTTTAAAGGTAATTTCCTTTTCTTTTTTTCAATTAAACTAGCTTTAACTCAATTAATTAATTTTCATTAAATAGCTATTACAAAAAGAAAATGCTTTTCGTATGTTAACACATATATGTAAGCATATTACACAATTCACAATTTTTTTTAATAATTATTATTTATCCACTGTATACAAAGATAAGCAATACTGTTGAAGATGCCGCACCCTTGTCTCAATATTTCGTTGTCACACTGTTACGTAATTACTTCAGTAATTAGACCATCTTCTGCATCTTTTTTTTAATAATTATTATTTATCCACCGTATACAAAGATAAGCAATACTGTTGAAGATTCTGTAACGGATCATCCTTGCGTTTCACCGTTAGCAGATATACCCTGGAGTCACCACCTGCAGCATTTGCTCCGGCTATGGCACAGTCTGGGGTGGGATTGTGGTGGTGTCCTTCCAGGGTCGTGAGAGCTGCTTAATCGGCTATTTGTTAATCATATTGAACTACAACACACACACACCTGTCTAAAATGCCCCACATGGCCACCCTCTGGAACAAAAATAATTAAACTAACACATATTTACGTCTTCATATAAATTGATCAATAACAGAAACAGCTTTTCTTTATTTTAACCCAAAGAAATTGGCTCGATATAAAAATATTATTGAATTTCTGTTTAATTGTATGGTGCACAAGCATATCCCGTCCTCCAATCCGTATCGCAGAAATGATGAGACCTCCGAGCTCGTGGACCTCCTCGATTTCCTAAAAATATAAATAACAGACAAACTCCCGACTTAAAACAAAATATACCTGCAGACACCCGAACCACCAAACAGAAATTCACTGTTAATTTGCACGCGTTACAAATAGCGGCATCAAACTTTTCAATTAACTAAAAAACTCCCAACGGGGTTTTATGATGACAAATAAAAAAACGGTTACTGGAACCCCCAATGTCGTGTCCGCTGATGTCTTCAGATCTACCAATGCAGTTGTGGATGGTTACTGGCTGTCACTTGGATGATGGTGAGTATGTGACCGGTTTCAACTTTAATTAAGTGCGGTATCACTCACGAACTTAAATATGTAATCCCTCACTGGTATAGTTCCCGATGAGTACACTTAATGAGTTGAACAACCCAAAAAAAATTCCTGTGGTTCACAGCTTATAATTCGAGCGAAATCCCGATTTTTCGTTATTTTCTTATTTTTTTTGGTATTTGTTCACCAAACACAAAACCAAAATGGCACTTTCGCTATAATTTGTTGTTTTTTTTTGGTCGTTTATACGGTGCATTATTTAATTATCTTCTCTGTTTTTCCTTTTGTTTAATTTTCTCTAAGTCTGGTTTTTAATTTTTTTATTTTTTATTTTTTTACGATCTGTTCGCTTTGGCTTCACCATTCGTTCTCCCCTTTTTTTCATTTTTCAATTTACACCACGAATTTGCTACCACCACGCGCAATTACCAAATGTGGACATTCCCGGTACTACAAGCTCTGTCAAATGTAAAGCAAACAAAATCAAAATGTCTCGGAAATTGTTGTCCCTAGGAACACATACGATTTACAAATAATGAGTGCGTCTGCATTAAAACGACGCGCTGGTTACAATGCCGCACCCTTGTCTCAATATTTCATTGTCACACTGTTACGTAATTACTTCAGTAATTAGACCATCTTCTGGTGGTGTCATGAATTCTTTTAAACATGATATATTTTTTAATGTTTTTTTTTTTTTTTTTTGATTAAAAGCTGAGAGGCCTGTCCTCTATCCCTATAAGGGCTTTTAGCTTTACACCAAGCACTAATCTTTAACTTTTATCTAATGATGGAGCACAGATAGAAAACCACAATTAATCAAAAAAATACATCACTAAGCTCATCTTTTACGAATGGCTAAAAAGGAGGAATCACCTACCAAAATATTATTTTACAACTTATTTGGTATATTACGCAATTTCTCCATGGTGTGGTACAAATAAGTACAAAAAAAAATAAAACGTAGGACACAATTAATGTTTCTACTTCGGCTTCTCAATTTAAATTGGTATGTTAGTCAAGAACTAAAATGTACAAAAAATATTCTACCTATATACATACAAATGCAATATATATTTACGGGCAAAAACAATAAACATGCCCCGCTACCTAATTTGTGTATTAAGCAATACCCAGGTATAACAAATGTATGTACTTACAATACATAGCTTAAAGTATATAGCTTATACAGTTTTCGCAACACAGGTATTTACGAACAATTAAAAATTCCATTTGTGCAGAGATGAAGTCAATGAGATTTAAAATTATTAAAATTTAAGGTCAATGACCGAAGTAAATTATAACTTTGTTTTGTTAAATAAAATCGTTCTTGTATCGCAAATCGTTTGATATCATATTAGGAATAATACACAGCCGTAACAAATGCTCATTCCAAGAAAGTGTTATTGTGGGTCTGGTGTGATTTTAAAGGAATGATCTACTATGAACTTCTTTAATACGGTCAAAACTGTCACGGCTAAACGTTATCAAGCTCAGGGGCACGCCAAGGCTACTAGCCACCGGGGTGCGAATAATTTTTGCCGCCCCTATATATTTGCGTAAAAAAATTATTATTTTAAATTCTTGAATATACGACGGTGGAAGTCAAAGAAAGTAAGGAAATTTTGCTGGTCAATGTGTAAAAACAAACATTTTGAAATGAAATTACAAACAAAAATTTATTTCACAAAATAAATATTTTTTCATGTAGGTATTTAGGTCCGATTGTATGAACGAGGATAAATGATTAATCCTCTGATTTAGCGTAGTTTGCATTGTTTTATACAAGGCAAACTACGCTAAATCAGAGAATTAATCATTTATCCTCGTTCATACAATCGGGCCCTAGTGTTTGAAAAAATAAAATAAAATAATAATTTTATAATAAATAAATTAATTCATTTAAATATGTTTACTAAATTCATTTCATAAATTATATAAATATACTATAAATTGTATACTATCCTTACTATAAATTAAACATTCCGTAAATTGAGAAATCATGAAAAATTGGCTCTCCTCGCTTTTTTGATTACAAATTCATTAATGATGTTTGAAAAGCCCAAGTCTGATGCCATTGTCTTTTCAATGCTTATTATACTCAGATTGGTCAACCTTTCTTGAGACATGGTAGAACGTAAATAATTTTTAATTAGCGTTAAATTTGGAGAAAGATCTCTCTCAGGACGCCACCGTTACAGGCATGGTCAAAAATATTCTTATGGATATGGCAACATTGGGAAACATATTTGACAATCCGTTGGAAACTATATATTCTAAAACAGTTAATGCGCTCATATTAGGTTTAATATAAGTTAAAAGAATTTCTATTTCGTCACATAAGTCTAAATCATTTATATCCGATTCGTTTAAAGAACTGTCTGATAATTTAATATGCAAGTCCATGCAATATTTCATTTTTATTTCTCAGCTGATTGTCATTAACGAATAAATATTATTTAAAAAGTCAAAACTGTTATTGTGTTCGTTCATTAGCTCGAACTTGACTTCTATTTTGGATATGGCAGTATCTAATATTGCAAAATAAAAATTTACTTTATAATGAACTTCTGGTACAGTGATAGGTTCGTCTACATTTTCATAAGAAAACATTATTTTCTTCTTACGTGCCTCACTAAATCAGCAGAAGGAAATATAACCTCACATTCTATTTCTTCAGTAATTTTCTTGGCTTCTTTTAATGTCTCATTAAAACTATCATCTGTCCTAGATTGTTTTAAGTAAGTATTTACTTGTTTTAGTATTTCTAATATGGTTGGTATGTATGACCATATTAGATTTTTGCATTCATTTACTAACTACATTAATTTTAGATAAAATATTGTACCATACCACTATGGAACAAATAAATTTATAAGACTTTATTTTTAATAATATGGAATTAGCTAAATTCCTAGTACTAGCATCCCTAGATGTATCGTGATGGAGAATGTATAATGCGTCATAAACGAATTCTAGATTGTGTCTTAATACCTTAATCGCATCGATTCTACTTGCCCATCGCGTTTCAGAGAGTGGTTTTAAAGTTAAAGAGAGGCACCCTTTTTTAAAAATATTCAAACGATAAGTTGACTGAAAAGAAGACATATATTTCTTGAACTATATTGAAAAAATTGGCAATTTCTAAAGTTGCGTGTGCGGCGTCATTTACGACTAAATTTAAACTATGTGCTGTACATGGAACATAGAATGCTCTAGGATTTATGTTTAAAATTCTTTTTTGGAGTCTGTTATGCTTTCCTTTCATGTTAGCCCCGTTGTCATAGCCCTGGCCTCGCATATCGCTTATAATAATATTTTTACGGTTTAGAAAAGTTAGTAAAAAATCCGTCAACCCTTCACTCGTTGTATCGGAAATGGAACAAAATCCGAAAAAAATGTTCTCTAATTTCTATTTGTTTTGAATTACTATTAATATATGTATGCAAAACGAACAATAATTGTTATTTGTTCCTCATGACTTACATCAGGAGTACAATCCAATATAATCGCGAAGTACTTGCTTAATTTGAGGTCATTTATAATTTTTTTTTTATATTTTCGCCAATTATAGAAATAATTTCATTCTGTATTTTATCGCCTAAGTAGTGTGGCATGTTACTAATTTTATTCTGAATTCGACTTATATGTTCTGCGATGATATTGTTAAATTGTGCAAAAGTTTCTATAAGCTTTAAAAAATTACCGTTCGATTCTGCATATAAATTGTTAACATGACCTCTGAATGCTAAATTTTGCCCTGCGAAATATTGAACTGCATATATATAATTCTTTGAAAAACAGATTTCCATCTCTTTTTTCTAATTTTAAATAGCTCTCGTTAAGCGCATCAATTGTTTTATTTAATTTTGTTGAATTATTGAATTATCAACCCACGATTTAAAACTCTGAAAATGAGCCTTACTTTTTTCATGTCGTTCTACATTTCTGGATAAATGTTGCCAATCACAATATCCAACATTACTGTTAAAAGCATTATTATTATTAACAAAAAGTTTGAAACAAAAACAGTACACGGAATTTTTGGACTTAGAATATACTAACCAGTTTCGATTAATTTTTTCTCCATTATTTAAAGTCTTGAAGAAATAAATTTCATTAATTGATCTATATTACTGTTAAGTGGAAAATTAAAGCTACGAATAATATTAGACATTCTAATATTATCTGTCAGAATTGTAGGCCACGAACCTGGATCATGAAAATTATTGTGATGGGGATTTAAGTCAACACTAGCTGGATCCCTTTTCTCCGTTTTATTTGATGATTGATTAATATTTGAAACTGTTGATAAATGAGCGGGATCAGTGTAGAGTGATTCCGATTCTGATTCCGATGAAAATTTTGTTGCAGATTCATCATGTTGTTTGTTAACGCTTTCATTTCTCCTATGCGACCGATTTTCATCTTAACTATTATGAATCAACAAATTTTTAGTGGTTTCTAAAGCAACAGCTGTCCGTTCAAAAAATTGAGTAATAGGTGCGACACATTTTTTTGTGTTTTCCTGAATTTGTAATTTTCGTTTCCGATAAGCAGAACCTGATAACTTTTACTTTCTTTTACGTAAGTAAAATAAAGTATAGTAATCATGAAAATTTTCGACCTTGAGATTATTGAAGATTTATCTGTTTTGAGGTCCCCTGAGTCCGAAAAAGTGGGTTTCGAAATGATGTCTGTCTGTCAGTCCGTCTGTCTGTCCGTCTGTCAGTCTGTGTCCTCTCTACAGCCCAGATTTAAGCTTTTTGGATAAATTGGGAGGTCCCAGTGAATTTTACTTCAAATCGGTCCACCGGAAGTGGCCACTCCCTTGGGCCAGAAAATTTGTTTTGCAAATATCTTAAAAAGTATAAGGTTTACAAAAAATTACTAATACAAAATGTTCCCAAAAATCAAAAAAAAATAAAAATAAACAAATTAAAAATTAAAAAAAATTAAAATTAAAAATTTAAAAAAAAAATTTAAAAAAAATTTAAAAATTTAAAAATTTTATAAAAAAAAAATTAAATATTGTTTTGCCAACACATAAATATATGTGTATATATAGCCTAATTATGCTAATTATAATTAATTTGCACACTACAGTGACATACTTCCGGTTTTTAATGCAAATATTACATAATTGAATGTGGATCATTTTTTCATGTTTCTTAACTTTTTTAACGACTTATTAGGGTTTGTAATACTTAAGTATATATATCGTTTTATAATTGCAAAAATATTTCGCAACTCCTGCCCCCCCCCACACTTTTTTACAGGGAGTTACAGCAGTTCTTGCATTTGTCATTTTAATTATTGTGTGTATTAGCCCAATTATGCTAATTATAATTAATTTGCACACTTCAGTGACGTACTGTATGTTATAAAAATATTTAGCCTACATGTACGTTAAATTGCCAAATCGGTCAATCGGAAGTGGCCACTCTCGGTCCGAAAATGTGTTTTGCACATATTTTAAAAAGTATAAGATTTACAAAAAATCACTAATACAAATTCCAAAAAATTGAAAGAAAAAAATTAAATTCATAAATATCACCTTTTATTTCTTTTACGTGTGTACTAATGAGTTCAAAAAATTGAGTTTTGAAGTGGTGTCTGTTGGTATATACATATGACTGTCAATTTGTAGTCCAAATGGTTTAAGCAATCAAACTGCAACTTCATGTTTAAACTTTTTACATAAATTTTGGGGTTCCAGTTCCCAGCTCCCAGATTCCGTAAAACAGAAAATTTATTTTGCAAATATTTCAAAAATATACAATTTACAGAAAACATGAAATAATAAAAACAATCTTAATTAAGTTTGCGGGAAATTTAAATTATAAAAGTTTTTCAAAATTCGCTGTTCGTAAAAGAAAGTCGTGTGTTGGCCACACCTCCATTTTTTTTTTTGTAAATCGGACATCTATAATAAAATATAAGCTATATAATAATATAAATAATGTAATAATAAAAACTAAAAAATAATAATAAATAAATGTACCTTATAATTTGTTAATTTTAATAATTTAATTTAAAACACAGGTTATATTGTATATCACCGGACCCGCCATTTTGACAATTTAATATTGTCTTACAATCCTTACAATTTAATATTGTGGTACAATTATGAAGAACAAGATTGTTTATTTAAAATTTGCTAATTTATAATTAATAAAATATATTATTTAATATAATAATTTAATTTAAGTAGGTTATTTTAAAAAAAATATTTGTTTTCAATTATTCACTTTTTTTAAACCAACACAAAATTACCGATACGTTTTCTTCGTTCTGTTTTGAATGTAATGATTCGTTTAGTACTTCTTGCAGCCCGCTGGTGCCTGTATGTTCATTGCAAATATGCCTGTTGAGACGAGTATCACCAATCACATACGTTGCTCGTTTCTTTCTTCTTTACCTGCAGAAACTTAAATTAGTTTGTAGGTAAACAAGAAACAAACGGGGAGAGAATATGATGTGATGAACATACGACTAAACAGGCTGAATGATATAATATTGCATTTGTTGTTCTATGTTTATGTTACTACTATTGTGCGAGAGATGGCTAAACGGCAGTGGAATATTTTTTATTTATTTAACGTGATATAAAAAAAAATTATTGATTGTTTGTTGAATTGCATTTTTTTTTGTATTAAATAAAACACGAGCGCCCTCGCACTTCATGCGCCGGGGTGCCGTGCACCCCTTGCACTCCGCTGGCGCGCCCCTGATCAAGTTCAACTGAACAAATTGGATGATGCATTAGAGAAAAAAAGACATTCACGAACCAAGCAACGCGATCTGTCACGTTGCTTCCAGATAACACCCATCCACACAGCAAAAGCAACACGGGAAATTATCTGCAACTTGCGCTGGGAAGTTCTTTCGAATGCGGCATATTAGCCCCTTCCGTCTACTGTTTGTTTAGATCGATGCAGTCTTATTTAGCTAACCAGCGATTCTCGTTAGTTGAAGATGTCCGAAAATGGCTCGATGACTATTTTACCTCCAAACAACCAAGTTTCTATCGCGAGGGCATCCATTAACTAGCCGATAGATGGCGAAGGACCATAGATATTAATAATGAATATTTTGATTATTAACGTTTGTAATAAGTATGTTTTTAATAAAGATGTATTTGATCAAAAAATGCTATGTTTCCACTTATACACACAATATTTAGTTGCAAAAATTATCTTATACATACTATAATTTTAAGATTTTGAGATTTTCTTTTAAAAAGAATTTTGTGTATTGTCATCGAATTGGTGCACATATTTCTTTTCAATAAAACCCCATAAATATTGAAAGTGATGAAATGAGCGTTGAATTCACGGTGGGTGTATTCTGAATTAAATTATGTATAAATCAAAATGTATTAATGATGTTTGAGTATTTCGGATAATATGTTTCTTTACAATGGTTTGTTTAACACAGCTCATTGTGCTAAATACGGTCTACGACCGAATGGGGCCTTTATAAAAAAGAAATATCTAATATTACGTAGATTTGTATTTTATTTTTATTAAAAAGTAACAAGGATTATTGTTAAAAATAGTTTGTAGACGAACCAATTGACAAGAAAACGTATCCTTTCCACATTATTAAATAAAATAAAATCAGTACCATCAGGACAGGATAAGGAGTAACACTATTTAGAGAAACACAATTTAAGAAATTAATCATTAACAGAAACAAGCAATGGTCATTATAATTCCTTTATTACAATAGTTCGCAAAAATGATTCCTTATTTTTCTTTTATAATACCGGCGAAATTAAGCATGTTCCATTGGCGTGAGCAAACTGCTCACAATTACTTGCATCTACTCGCAACTACTCATTCTAAAATTTCCGACAGAGGGATTTTAGTTTCAAAAATTCTAACAGATGGCTCTATATCAATTTTTGTTTTGTGAAATGTCATTTGTTAATCCTAATCTAACCAAGGCGTGCCTTTTTTGTGTATTTGATGTTTAAAATGCATCGATTTTCGTACATTCCATACAACGTACTGGTACTAGGCATGCATTGCAAAAATTTAGTAAATTATTTGATTAGAATTTACTGACATCACAAAAATATGTTGGTTGGATTAGGGTTAAAAACAAATAATTTGTGTTTGTTTGTGATTCGACGTGGCAATTGTTGAATGGTAAAAATATTATAAATATTTGGTTGTTTAATGTTCCATTACTTATTATTATTGATGGAATAATGTGTATTTTGTCAAAATCTAGTAGTTTTATTTACATTGGGGTTATACAGTTAGTCAATAAAGTCTACATACACTTGCAAAATTTGAGTTACATACCAAATTATACATTTTAGAAATATATTTAATTTATTTTATTTTTGTACTATTATACATATAAGTGTTTTTATAATAAAAATTCATATAAATTCAAAATTTATAAAAAAATAAATTAAAAAAAAAAAAATGATGTCAATAAAGTGTACGTACACCCTAAAAAATTTGTAATTATTAAAAAGACATTTGCCTATTAAATTATTTTTTTAATATTTTGTAGGTCCACCACCAGCATCAATTACTGCTTGAAGACGGCGTGGTATTGAAAGTACTAAATTTTCTGTTATACTGGGAGTTATTTCTGCCCAAGCCTTCTGAAGTGCTTCTTTTAATGATTGACGATTTTTCGCGTTATATTTTCGAAGGCGCCTCTTCAATTCGTCCCAAATATGTTCGATTGGGTTGAGGTCCGGTGATTAGGGTGGAGAACCGAGTTGTTTAGGCACGTTATACAATAACCATTCTTTAACAATACCAGCCGTATGTTTCGGGTCATTGTCTTGTTGAAAAATCCATCGATTTCCAAGCCTCAAGATGCCAGATTTTTGCGCAATATATCGAGATACATAAACCTATCCATTGCTCCCTCAATAAACACTAAGTTTCCCACTCCACTTGCAGCCATAGCTCCCCAGACCATTACATTCCCACCACCATATTTAATAGTGGGGAATACATTTTTTAATTTCATTGCCTGGTTTGCTCTACGCCAAATTTTGCCGCGCCCATCTGCTCCGAATATATTAATTTTACTTTCGTCAGTGAAAATAACCCGTTTCCAATATTCTTGATTATCATTAATATGCTCCTTTGCAAATTGTAGTCGAAGTTCACGGTTTTTCTTATAAATCAATGGTTTTTTTTCTAGGAACCCTACCATTGTAACCAGCTGATCTCAGAACTGTACGTATGGTTTCGGGGTGAACGGTCTTATTTGATGAATTTTCAATTTCTATGGCCAACTTTGGAGCACTTATTTTACGGTCTTGTTCCACTTGTTTCAAAACACTTCGAACATCTCTTTCACTTAGAATTCTAGGCCGGCCAGATCTATGTTTATTTTGCACAGAACCTCGTTTCATAAAATTGCTTATTATAGTTTGCACTGTTGAGCGTGATAATTTAACTATTTTGGATATTTCACTGTACGATAAATTATCTTCACATCGAAGTTTTACTATTAAATTTCGAATTTCTGTTGTAGTTTCTTTCCTGGCTGACATTTTTGATCAAAAAAATCATTTACACAACTTACAACTCCAATTTCTCGACTGAAACTAAAATATTATATTTTATTGTATGTATTTTTTGAAAAATAACGGGATTCAAAAACAAAGGATTACACATTTATTGCAGGTGTTTTATTTATATAGTACCATACATAAGTGTATGTACACTTTTTTGACGCGGATTCCTTAAAGATTTGGATTTGAACCATTTGATAACAACGGAAATTTTTTTATTTTTTTAAATATGAGAATTTTAGTAGGTGTACGTAGACTTTATTGACTTACTGTATTTTACTAATGTCACAAAAAATCGCGTTCCACTGCACATCTACTCACAAGTACTTATCAGTAGCAAATTGTTTGCAATGGAACACGGTGATTATTATACTTTAGCTTGTGATTAATAATATTTGGTGTTCTGTAACTTTTTCTCTAAAGCAATTTTGGTACCCTCGTTAATCTTATCTTACAGTTATTTATTTGTTCCGCAAGCATTCCTATACATTTTGATCGTTAATAGGTATATAAGTCTATTCACAAATAGTTAGATAAAAGGTAATCATTTAATTTATTAAAAATTATTAATTAAATTTTGTTTTACATTATCATCTAGGCAAAAAATTACACACATTTAGATTTGGAAAAAAAACAACTTGTCAAGACTTGTTATAAAAATACATGAAAAATAACTTTTCATTTGATAATCATGTTATTGTCACATTTTATTTATCTTGATACCTTCTCAATATTGCTGTTTTGTATTATTTTTGTGTTATATATAGTACATAGTACATACATATTACATGAAATGAATTGAATTTAGATTGAGATGGATCGATTTAAGTTCTACAATAAACCGTATATATAACTATGTGCTCGTATACATATATTAATATGGCTGAGGGTTACAACAAACGTATTCGTACATACATATGTATACTCGTATATACAATAAAAATGATGAAATTCTTCATATCGAGCAAAAAAAAGGATACAATAAATAAAAATTTTATAAACAATGTTGTATTCAATATCATATACATATGGATACATAATATAATATATGGGTACATGTGGTCTTTACAATTGGAGCACGTCTGCTAAGTATACGTCGCATTCATATCCCGAAATCTATACTAAATCATAAAGCACTGTATTTACAAAATAATACATAAAACAAGATAAAATAACAAATCGATTACAATAACATATTTTGATATCAAGATAACGGCAAAATATATCTAAGATACAATGTAATTGGAATGGTAAAGTAGATTTGAATATATATTCTATAAGTATAAAATTATATATACATAGATTTATATGTATTATGTATATCAATTGATATGTCGAAAATGATTCCAATTCCAATTCTATTGGAAAATCCAAAACAGAAATAGGTGATAAATGAATAAAAAACCATCAATGCCGAGAGAATAATGCTTCGATTTGTTGTATGCTGCTATTGTTGGATTTTCTAATAAGGATTGAGAATATTTGTACGTGTCTCAAAGTTATCTGACTGACAAGAAATACAGAATCTCTAAATCAGATGAAAATAGAATAAATAAATTTCAAACAATGTAAAATTTGATGAATTGTCTCTGGCATTTAGTGAAAAATCGAATGCATACGTATGACAGAATTTAAATTTGAAAATTTATTGGGAAATGGCTTTTGTAGCATAGATGATTTGCACCCCACTCCGCGAAATTATCTGTCAGTCAAGAGGCAAATCGAAAAGTTTGTCTTACAAGGCTTTCATCTTTGAAGGGGAATACACTTTCTCTAGAAGGTTTCTTACTTTTGTTAAGAAAATGTTAATGAAACTATATTTATATTATCCAGGAGAAACCGATAAAGTATTTTCACGATTTGATACCACAATCAGTTTAGTTTTAAAAATTTATCTTAACTCGTCGTTTATTTTATTTAAAACTCGTAATTTTAATCATGTCATTGCGCTACGTATTTGGGCGATTGCCCAAAAACAAACCGTCCAAAGAAATTAATAATCTTCCAAACATATTTTGAGTTATGCATATACATTAGGCAGATTCTCCAAAAGCCTGAAAAAATGTAGTAACATCCAAAAGTAAAAATTAAAGATCGCCGAAAATGGAGTGATTTTTTATTGTGAATTATTAACTGAATATCTCGTGCGGAGTTGCTAGACTCCCATCGGGCGCGTCCCCAGGTGGCGGATAGGGGAAAACTCTCACTGACTTGTCGGGCGGGTAAATGGGAAATAAAATACCATTCGCGGACCAAAACTAGCTAAGGGTGGTTCCCTGAAAATAATAACCAATATGGGGGACTCGAAACGAGATAACCTTACGGCGCAGGGAATCGGATACCCAGTGCCGGCGACTTTGAGGGGTGAGCAAGCGGGCTCCCAGTCGTCGATATCCAATGACCGCAATACTTCAGAGCTGATGAACTCTGACCCATTTGGAAGAAGTTCCATAGTGCAAAGATCACCAACATCATTAGCTAGAACAGTTGAGATAGAAAATGCAGAACTACGCAGACAACTATGTAACATTGAAAAAATTACGTCGGATTTAATGAACGAAGTAAAATCTCTTAAGTTAGAAAATGAGAAACTGAAAAATTCTTTACAATCAAAGGAACCTGAGGAACAGGATGCTTCAGTTTTCCATGAGAAAAATGCTTTGCAACCCAAGAAGCCAGAAGAACAGTGTGCTACAGAGTACCACACTGACGAAGAAGAATTAAGAGAAGAAACTGACTGGATCTTAAAAAAGAACAGGAAGAAAAGACCTGCGAAAAAACGGAAGGCAGAATCTTCTCCAGAGATTGTAGCTTCAAGCCGCACTTCAATAACTGCTGTATTAAATCAAAATCAGCAAAATGTACCAGCTCAGGAAAACCAAACTGCCAAAATTAAGGAAAAGGCTCCACCACCAATCAACATTATTGGCGTAACTGAATATAGTACTATCCAATCGTTAATGAAATCGGTGACTACAAAAGATTACAGAGTTGTAGCACTGAACAACAATATTTGGAAAATCAATACAACAGATATTGAAAGTTATAGAGCCTTGGCTTCAAAGCTGACAGATGACGGCAAGGAATGGTACACATATGAGGACAAAAATGATCGTCCGATTAAAGTGATGGCCAGAGGTCTTCATTCAACCTGTGCAAAGCAGGATATAATGGAAGACCTTAAACACCAAGGCTTCAAAATAGAGGATGCGGTAAATATCCTAAAGAAAGAAAAAACTGTAACTGATCAAGGGATTAAAATGAATAAAAGGGGGCTCCCATTGTTTATGCTTACTTTTAATAGCACGGAAAAAGTGGAAAAAATTTTCAATATTAGGGCAGTCCTTAACATGAGAGTTCGAATAGAAGCGTTAAGAAAATCCACAGGCTTGATACCTCAGTGTAAGAAATGCCAAGGATATAATCACACGCAGAAATATTGCAAACGAGAGCCTAGATGCGTGAAATGTTCGGGAAAACATCTCGCCCAAGATTGTAGGTTCACAAAAGCTACGCCTCCAAAATGTGTAAACTGTAATGGAGAGCATCCCGCTAATTATAGAGGATGTGAAGTAGCCAGGGAACTTCAAAATCTGAGAAATAAAAAACAACAAGGCCCGCTAAACCGTGGGATGTTCAATAATAAGACAATATCTAAGAATCCAGTGGTAGAACTACCACTAACAAGTGCAATAGCAGGCCGAAAAACATACTCCCAGATTGTACAACAGCGGGAAGTAGTAAGTAACAACGAAGACGGTCAAAGCCTAATTCTTGAAAAAATTTTAAAGAATATAGAAGCATTAAACTTAAGGCTACTAAAACAAGAAAGAAGCCTGGATGCTTTAAATAAGCGGTTAAATAAGCAAGAAACAGTGAATGAAATCACTTCTATGATGTACTAATCTATGAAGATGAATAACACATTCAGAATCGCCAATTGGAATGCAAATGGGCTGTTGCAACAAATTCCAGAGTTAGAAATTTTCCTAAATATAGAAAAGATAGATATATGCCTAATTTCAGAATCTCATTTGACAAAAGATTCATTCGTTAGAATTCGAGGATACCAGTGCTATCACGCCATCCACCCGTCAGGAAAAGCGAGAGGAGGTTCAACCATATTTGTGAAGGAAAACATCAAACATTACGAAGGAGTAAAAATTGAAGAAGAAATTATGCAAGTAGCCACCATTAATGTTCGAATAAATAGTCAAAAGGTAATCAACATATCTTCAATATATTGCCCTCCACGTTATAATCTGACTAAAGAAAACTATGTTACGTTACTCAAATCGCTCGGTTTTAACTTCATAATCGGAGGCGATTTTAATGCTAAAAATACATATTGGGGATCAAGGCTAACAACCCATAAGGGTAAGGAGCTATTTGCAGCTGGTCGGGCACTAAACTGCGAGTTCCTGTCTGGAGGTAAACCAACATATTGGCCAGCGGATACAAATAAGATACCAGATTTGATAGATTTCTTTGTAACAAAAGGGATATCTGTAAACTACGTATTACTCGAAAACAGTGAAGGAGTTTCATCTGACCACACACCTGTCATTATGACACTCAGTGATACCATTATCAAAAAAGAAAATTTACCTAGGTTAACAAATAATAAAACAAACTGGGACCTCTTCCGGAAAATAGTCGAAGACAATACGGAACTACAAGTACCAATTAAAACTCCGGCAGAACTTGAGGTTCAATTGGAGCTGCTGAACAACAGTATTCTGCAAGCAGCATGGCAGAGTACTTCTCCTACTTGTAATCAAATGGAAAGTTACATCAACTACCCAGTAGAAGTGAGAGATCTGGTTAGAGAAAAGCGGAAAGCTCGAAAAATCTGGCAGAGGAATCGAGCACCACAAAGCAAATCACGACTTAATTATTTAAGCAACAAATTAAAAATGCTTATCAAAGAAGTCAAGAACAAATCTTTTAATGAATACCTGGCTGGCCTTTCTGGCAACAAAGACACTAATTACTCCCTTTGGAAAGCAACTAAAGGTCTTAAAAGGCCTAAAGTACAAATAGCTCCTATCAAGAATGACGATGGAACTTGGGCTAGAAGTGCCAAAGAAAAAGCTGCATTGTTTGCAGACTATCTTGAAAACACATTTCAACCCCTCCCAAGGCAAACAGCTGAAGAAAATATAATTTCAGTAAATAAAGTGGATAACCTAAACATAAAACCTGTAACACTACAAGAGCTAAAAGATGAAATTAAAAACAACTTAAGTTCAAAAAAATCCCCTGGTTATGATTTAATCACTGGACTTATAGTTAAAACTCTCCCAGAAAAAGGAGTACGAAAATTACTGCAAGTAATCAATGCAGCCTTCAGATTAAAATACGTTCCATACCAGTGGAAAGTGGCAGAGGTGATAATGATTATAAAACCTAACAAGCCGCCAAACAAGAAAACATCGTACAGGCCGATTTCCCTACTTCCTATAATTTCAAAATTATTTGAAAAGTTACTACTCAAGAGATTAAAATCAGTAATAGAAGACAGAAAACTCATTCCTCCTCACCAATTTGGATTTATAGAGAGACACTCTACCATAGATCAAGTGCATAGAATCACAGATCTAATTGAAGATGCTCTGGAAAATAAAAAAATATGCTCAAGTGTATTCTTGGACGTATCTCAAGCCTTTGACAAAGTATGGCACCGAGGCCTGGAATATAAACTACACAGAGATCTGCCGAAGCAGTTTTACCTGATTTTAAAGTCATATCTAGCTGATCGACGCTTTCGTGTGAAACATGAAGAGGAATACTCCGAATTAAAGAAAATATCGGCGGGAGTTCCACAAGGGAGTGTTCTGGGGCCGATACTCTATATACTTTATACGCGAGACGTGCCAAGCACAAAAGGAACAAATATTGCAACATTAGCGGATGATACTGCAATCTTGGCAACTGGAAACAACATAGAGGAGTCAACCAGCAAATTACAAAACGCTGCTAATTCATTGAGTAATTGGACGAAGAAATGGCGCCTTCAACTCAACGAAACTAAATCTGTACATATAAACTTTACCAACAAAAATGTTAATTGGTTACCTGTTCGACTGAATTCACAACTTATTCCACATGCAAACACGGCAAAATATTTAGGAATGACCCTTGATGCTAAACTCAAGTGGAAAGAGCATGTTAAAAAGAAAAAAGAAGAGTTAAACATCAAATATAGAAAAATGTATTGGCTCATAGGAAGGAACTCTGAGCTAACATTACATAATAAACTGCTATTATATCGGCAGATATTGAAACCTGTATGGACGTATGGTATACAGCTATGGGGCTGTACCAAGAAAACTAACGTAAAAGTAATTCAAACTTTTCAAAATAAAGTCTTGCGTAGTATGGTCAACGCACCATGGTATATAAGGAATGATAACCTTCATAAGGATCTAAAGATGGAGTACGTCAGTGAAGAAATTAAGAAATATGCTAGGAAACACGTACAGCGCCTCAGTCAACATGAAAATGCGGATTTGCGTCGTATGCTGAACAACCAAAATTCAGTAAGACGGCTTCGAAGAACGAAGCCCTTAGAACTAGGACAGATAAATTAATGAAGTATCCAACCTGGAGCTAACCGATGGGTTATTCTCCTCAAACAGTTAACATCATTTAATATAGATAAATTACTAGATGAAATTGTATTCAGTTGTAATATTTGTTAAATATAAAAAAAAAAAAAAAAAAAAAAAAAAAAATTAACTGAATATGACAAAATTGTTCCAAATTTTGGTTTTCTATAAATCCTGGGTTTAAAATACAAAGCGAGTTAAAATAACCTAAAATAAGTTGATGGTGCAAGACCCAACGCATTGTGGATGCATAAAAACCCCACTAAAAAATATAACTATTCCTACTGTTTAGTAAGGCAAACAATTTTTGTTAGTCCAGTGTTTGACGGTAAAAATGAGATACATATTACCTTAAAAGTTTCACGGACAAACACGATTGACGTAAAATTTGGACAGTAAACAGGAAATGGCTCAAGGAACAAAACTTTATAGTGCCGATGTGTGTTTTTACGCTGGGATGGATGTCACCACTGGTCAATATTTTTCGAGTTATTCGCGATTGAAAATGTTGATTTTTCATCTAAAAAATGCATTTTTGAGAGCACTGGAAATTTCTTTTTGGTTTTTTACCGATAACCTTCTCAATTTTAACATTTTTATTTATCTCAAGATACCTAATCGCCCTAAAAACCGTTTTGCAGGGAATTTCTAGGGCTACAAGGCCTGGTATAGTTGAACTTCCTTGATCGCTTTGTTTTTGAGATTTTAAAATTTATTGGGCACGGGGAAGGTAGTCATCGCACTCAAATACGAACTAAAAACGGTGATTTAAAAAACAAAAATATAACAAAATGTTTTGCAAGAAAAACCTAAATTTTTATACTCTTGCATTTTGTACGTGTCTTGTTTAGTTTTTGAGTTATTGTGAAAATAGGGAATTTTTTCAAAAATTTTAAAAATCATTTCAAAATTGAATCAAACTTTTTTTTAAATCTAGGCATTCTAAACCGTTTAAATTCATAGAACATATTGTTATTTAGTATCTAAATAAAGTACATACAGTAACTCTCATAATTGATCACACCTAATAATTTTTATGTTAATTTATTATTGATATTTGTGATGTTGAAAATGAATTATTTTTTTAATTTTTTAAATAAATATTTAATAAACTATTGAATTTAAGAAGAAAAACTAAAAAATTTAATTTTATTTTGGTGTAATAAAATATTAGCGTCTTATGAAATCGTGATCAATTATGAGAGTCACTGTATATTGTAAATGGATTACGTTTAATTTCATTTCTTGCCGTTAAGCGATTGGTTTCATTGCTGACTTTTTCTCCAAAAAACGGGACAACCATTTTATTTGCATCATAACTCTGAAGTTTTTATGCTAACGACTTTTACTAAAGCTCATTTTAAAGGTATTACTTTACTACAAATCTGACAAGTTTTCCTCCAAACATTCATCGATCTTCCGTTATTTAACGTTGAAAGGTTTGAATTCAATTTTCGGAGAACATGAGGTCCATTCAAGGAGCCACAACTCGGTTCGTATTGCATCTACAGAAATAAAAAAACAAACCAATCGTTTTGTTATTTTATAAGCTTTATTTTTGCTGGTGTTCCTTTTTCGTTATTCGTAAAAACTCGCTCTTAAAAAGCAACATTTTCAATCGCGAAAAAACTTGATAGAACATTTTTTGCTTAGCATTCAGCTCTCTATCGATTTCTGTGGTTATTTTGAGTGTGTCATTTCCACCCCTAAGAAGGGGTGACATCCATCCCTAGGGTAAAAGCACACATCTGCACTATATAACTTTTGTTCCTTGAGCCATTCCCTACTTACTGCCCAAATTTCACGTTAATGGATTTTGTCCGTAAGAATTCTGAGTGAAAACCCGTCAAACACTGGACTATGTCTATAGTTTCTTACTCAGCGAGCACTATAAAAAATCTTTTACTAAGCGTGTCCGCTGCTCAGGAGTTCTCACACGTACCACTTGCACTTTAATAAATTAGGATATGCGGACTGTAGTAATTTTGATTAAAACAGAAATGCATTTATTAATAACTGTATTTTTATATTTATTTATTTAATAGCTTTTTATTTGGATAATTATGAACAACCAGTTGGAACATGGCTGTGTACTTTTGTTCAACATGTGAATGCTTTAATATTTCGATTCTAACTGAAAATTTTCTTCTTTTAAAAAGACAAATGTTTTCTTTATACAATGCAATTTTGTCTTTTCGAGTGCACTGCGTTTAGGGGAAAACAATTCTCGTCTCCACAATTTTCCTGCGCTTATTGATGAAAAAATCCAAAAATATCAACAAATCTACTACCTTTTTGTGTTCATTTGCCCCAGACCATTTGACGTTTAAACGGCATTTAGTAAAAATTTACTTTCCCGTCGGTTTACTCGCCACAATACTCCCCTTCCAGTGAATTTGTTAACCATAATTCACGTAATGTATCATGTGTAAGTGGGTGGTACCTGCTGAGGTCATGTGTGATTTGTGTTGTATATGTGCCGTACTCTGTTTGGACTATTGTGTTTTTTTTTTGTTGTCCCGTGTTTTGTTGTTCCTTCGGACTGTGATTGTGTTATATTGGTGATTATTTAAACCTGGTCGGCGTCTTGATGATCCTTCCTGTCCTAGTGACTGTTGTTTGTCGTGTCGGTGGAATTTTGGCGTCGATATCGAAAGAGACTTTGTGCGTTGAACCAGTTTTTCCATCGTTCGTTGTGTCAATTTCGAGTCCGTGTTCCTGAATGTCTGTTGTAGGATCATTTAAGCTATGCGAATGGCAGGGTTTCAATCGGTCAATCGAGACTTTAACTTTCCTGCCTTTAATCTCGATGTCGAAAGTTTTCTTGTCTCTTTGGATCCCTCTAAACGGCCCTGTGTACGGCGGTTCTAATGCTTTCCTGATAGCATCCGTTCTCAAAAACACATGTGTCGTAGAGTCTAGATCTTTTGAAACAAAAATGACGTTATTTGCATGTCTTGAAGCTGGTGTTGGTCGAATTTGGTCAAAATGTTTTTTTAAATTTAGAACGAAATCGTTTTGGGAAATTTTATTATCGAGTGTTTGATTAATAAATTGTCCCGGTACACGTAGTGATTCTCCATAAACCAGTTCCGCCGGTGTGGCGTTGAGTTCCTCGCTGAATGACGTCCGCAGCCCGAGCATAATCAGTGGTAACATGTTTGCCCAGTCTGGTCGGTTATGACTCATGATTGCCGCTTTGATGGTGCGATGCCATATTTCGATCATGCCGTTGCTTTTCGGGTTGTAACTCGTCATGCGTCGGTGTTGGAAACCCAATAATTTAGCTAATTCCGAAATTTGTGATTCGAATTGTGGTCCCTGGTCCGTAACAATAAACTCTGGTACGCCGAATCTAGCTATCCACACTGACAAAACTGCAAATGCGACCGTGGCCGCTGTTATATCTGATCGATCAATTATTTTATTTATTTATTTAAATTTAAATTATTACCTACAGTAAATATTTATACAATCGGTAAGATAACATACAAAAAACAAAATTTAACAATTACTAGAGAGACATTTAAACAACTCGTTTTTAAACGAACTTCTTGTCATATTAAAGTCAAAAACATCGTAAACTGAATTAAAAAGCCGCGACATTCTCAAGACTGGTTCCGAAAGTGCAAAATTCGTAGAGACAGGATCAATATGTAGCAAAGGGCGACCGCGCAAACAGCGTATGGTAGCGTAAATATTGAAACGAGCAAGTAATTCGTCACAATCTATTCGGGAAGTCAGAACATCGTGAACGAATATAGCAGATGCAACGTCTCTTCGGTGATCCAAACGTTGTAGTTTTAATAAATTACAACGATCATTATAAGGCGGGAGAATGTATTGATGCGCTCGCTCAGTGGGTAATCCCCGAAGGGCATACAGAACAAATTGCTTCTGAACACTCTCAATCCTATCTGAATGACACTTATAAAATGGGGACCAGATCTGAGAAGCGTATTCTAGAACTGAACGAACAAAGGATATATATAGAGTTTTCAGTGTGAGCGGGTCGCAAAAGTCCTTACAATTGCGCTTAATGAAACCTAGCATAATGTAAGCTTTCGTAATGATACAATCAATGTGTTTAGTAAAAGATAGATCCCAAGAAAACGTTATACCTAAGTCGGACATGAACTCAACTCTACCAACAGCAATATTATATAAAAAAATATTGCTGGAATATTGGCGAGCGCATCCGAGAGAATGATAAAATCCTGCATTTACCCACATTCAGCAACAATTTGTTATTGATCGACCAACTGCAAAATTAAATCAAGTCAGCTTACAGTTTCACACAATCAGCAACCTCATTAATTGGAGCAAATATTTTCATATCACCTGCGTAAAGCACACAGTGTGCAAATTCAAAACACTCAACAACATCATTTACAAATAATGAAAATAAAAGCGGACCAATGTGACTTCCTTGAGGAACTCCTGAGGTAACACGAAATGAACGAGAGCTAAAATCGTTAATCTTAACAAATTGGTAACGATCAGAAAGATATGAATGCAACCACTTAATAGGGATGAACTGACAATCTAGTTTATCCAGCTTATCGATAAGAATCGAATGGTCAATTTTATCGAAAGCCTTTGAAAAATCGGTGTATACTACATCTACTTGTTGCCTATGTTCTAGTCTACTATCATATATAAATGTCCACAAAAAGAGACTAGATTAGTCGCCGTAGACCTACCCGGATAAAATCCGTGTTGAGCAGGAGAAATAAACCTTTTTACGTGAAAAAACAAAAATTTCTGTACCATGGATTCGAATAGTTTTGGTATAGCAGAAAGAATAGCGATTCCGCCATAGTTGCTTACTTCGCTTCTTTTGCCAGATTTGAAGATCGGACGGATGAAAGATAATTTCCACAGATCAGGAAAAATCCCTGTACGTAGGCTATTATTAAAGATAATAGTCAGTGGAGGGGCTAGACTCACTGCACAATTCTTAATAAGAATGGGTGGAAAGCCATCCTGTCCTGCTCCCTTATTAACTTCAAGTTGAGATAACCCATCATAGACTTCTGCTTCCGTAAATTTTAAAAAGATAAAATCAGAAAGACCTTTGTTTTGGAAAAACTCTATAATTGTGCTACTTTTATCACTTTTGTTATATTATTAAAAAGCAAATATAAACAAACATAGATATTATTTTCTTTTAGTGATAATTATTATTTTTTTATTTTTTCAGAAAGACCGCGGTTAGTTAAAGGCTTGTTACATGATACCGCAGGTTCTTCATAGACAGTTTCAAAAAAATTGGCAAACAAATTGGATATATCAGAGGGCTGACTGGCGAAAGAATTCTTAAAAGTCATTGGGGTAGGAAACCCAGCAACCTTCTTTTTACCATTTATGAAATTCCAGAATTTCTTAGGATAGGAAGTTAATTCATCTTCAATTTGCAAAATGTAGTTATTGTAAAGGAACCAGTTTAAAGTTTTAAACTCCTTACGAGCAGTGTTGAAGCTAGGATAAAACTCAACCCCGTGTAACTTGTATAAAGAATGAAACTTATTACGGCGTTTTTCAATACGAATTAGCTGTTTATTATACCATGGCTCCCGATACCGAGGTTCGTTTTTCACTGAAGGAACATATCTTTCAATACCAGACTTGAGAAGCTCGTTGAACAAAAATACAATATCGCTCAAGTCTCCTCCTCGTTCTAGAAATACCCAGTCCGAATTGACAAGAAATTTGTTTAAAGAAACGTAGTCAGACTGTCTAAAATCGAAATGAAAAAAATTACTAGAAGTACACATAGTATTACAATTCTCATGAAAAATGTATATCATAATTGGGGTATGATATATGCTCGTACATCCAGTGAAGTCCTCACAAGGCGAGAGCTCCAAATACATAAGGTCAGTTGAAAAAACCAAATCGAGGAATTTCCCTCGACTATTGCTTATTCGGTTCACCTGCATCAATGCTGTGCTAGCAAAATAATCAGTGACTGCTAATCCTTTTTGGTCATTGGAACAGGCCGTGAAAACTCCATCAACATCAATCCAAGTAATATCAGGAAGATTGAAGTCACCAGTAACAATTAGTTGTTCACCAACACGAACCAATGGCGCAACAGCAGAATCGATGAAATTAATAATTCCAAGATAATATTCCAGGGTAGATCCGCAGGGAACATATGCAGCTACTACGAGGATGGAGGCACTGGCTACATTAATACGTACAGCAATAACATCATAAGTTGGATGACATGCAATGAGCTCGTTTGAAACTTTCGAACCTCGTTTTCGAACCTTTAACAGCGACCAACACACCTTCCCCCTTCAGGCTGGTACAAAAATCATGCCGATCATTCCTGTGAACGACGTAGTTAGGTGGAAAATATTCCGCCGAATTGAAACTTTTAGTAAGCCATGTTTCTGAGATAATGATCACATCATAATCATTGTCAAGCACGCCAAGCAAGAATAATTTAGCTTTACCTCGAATGCTAGAGGCATTGTGGTAGTACATCGAGGTAAAAGAGGTTTGACCAGAACTTATAGGCGGAAGCACCCTGCCCGAGACTACATCACTTACATTACGGGAGAGTTTACTGGTACAGCTGGTATCCGCAATTTCACACTGTAGGTTATTACTTGGGACAAATTTACTACTTAGTAAGCTATTATAATTTATTCTGCTGACATGTTGAGAGCAGCAGTTGTACGAAATTTCACCCGTGGAGGCAATGTTGGCCGAAAATTTTTATCGTAAAACTCCCGAATGTGTACACCAGTTGGCCAAGTATTAGGGTCTAGGGCCTTAATACGTACATCAGCTTTTATGCCCAATTTGAAGCAAACAAACTCCAAAGACTCGATGCTTCTTTGTTTAGGGACTAGTTTGAATGCCTTACAGTCTTCAATCTCCAAACAAGTTTTTGCCATGGACGCAATTTCATTTTCGGAAGTATCCGCATCAAATTTTGAGACGTGTAGCCATATCGTCGGTACAATGACCTTTACCCCAAAATTTTCCGAAAATTGTCTGGTACCACAAATAGTTTTTGTGCCCAGATTTTGAGAATGCTTGTTCCCAACTGCACTCACGACAACACTGGAACTCATAGAGGACGAAGTCACCACATCAGAAAATGTTCTAGTAGAGGCCGGAGGATTTTGCATGGCTGGTTGTATGACCGCATTACTAATAGGCATAACAGCAGGCAATTTATTACAAGGTATATCTTTTACGCTTTTATCAGATGTAATCAGAGAAGCGTCGGATATAATCCTTGAAGCCGAATCCTTAGTTTCTCTTGCAGAAGAACATGGCACAAACGATGTGGTAGTTGTGGCTGACAACTGAGGTAGGCGATCGAGGATCATGCCAAGTTGTTGTTTGAGACTAGTAATCTCGTCAAGCAGCTTCTCAACAAAGGGCCGCTGGGCAGTATTCGCACTAGAATTGCAGTCCCTCATTACCTTGAGCAATGATTGATTTTTCATCAGGTATCTGCAGTCACAACAGAACCACATAATATTAGACCATTTCCTCGTTTGATTATATGCCACACGGTCCACTTCAGCATAACCATAGTGGAATATTTTACCACAAAAACCAGAGCAGCTGAGATCTGATTATTTGCAATTGTCAAGCAGCATTTGCCGCAATCCATATTTTATATTTATATTTTTATTTTATTTAAACAAACGTAAATAATACAAACACTTACTATTATGTAATTATATTTTTAATAATTACAATTTTTTTTAATATTTTTAGTTAATATTTTAGTTTTATTGTGCTTCAAAATACACAAAACACGGAAAAAAAAACAAACGTCACTACCATTCAAGGCCCACTTACAATTAGAAATATGTACATATGATTTATATTTACATACAATATTTACAAGCACATAATTACACACATATTAATTAGTAATTATATTTTTAGTAATTACAATTTTTAATATTTTAGTTTTTTTTATTATCCCTCAAAAACACAAAACACGGAAAAAAAAAACAAACGTCACTACCATTCAAGGCCCACTTACAATAACGTTACGCAATAACGATTGTTCCCGGAAATTGGAAGTGGACCAATGATGTCAAGATGTATCTCTGAGAAACGTTGCGATGCAACTTTAAAAGTGCCGAGAGGTGATTTTGTGTGCCTTGAAAACTTGGATTTTTGACATGGTATACAATTTTAAGCCATAATTCTTGAATCTTTAGCAATAGAAGGCCAAATGACGTTTTTAGTCAATAGTTTGACGGAGGCTCTAACACCTGGGTGTGACGAGTTATGAAAAGATTCAAAAACAGTTTTCCGAAATACTTTTGGAATAAACGGTCTTGGTATACCAGTTGATGCGTCACAACATATGGTTTTGTTTGTGATGAACGCTATGGGAATTTGCACCAATTGTAGATTTGTATTTAGGTTGTTACCTAGAAGTTCTCGTAGTTCGTCATCATTGGTTTGTGCATCTGCTATTTTTGAATAATCAATACTTTCATGAATAGAAATCTGATTAATGCGTGAGAGGAGGGTATCTGCGACGACATTATTTATGCCGGAGATGTGTTGAATATCGGTAGTGAATTGACCGATGAAGTCTATAGATGCCTGTCTAGAATGCGTAGATCAAGGGTTTATGATCGGTGTACAAGGTGATCTCACGACCCTCCAACAAGTATTTGAAGTGCTTAATGCCAGAATAAGCTGCAAGCAACTCTCTGTCATAAGCACTATACTGTTGTTGCGTTTCGTTAAGACGTACCGAGAAGAAACTGAGTGGTTGCCAGACGCCGGATGCAAACTGCTGAACCACGGCCCCAAGTGCCGAATCGGAGGCGTCAACCATGATGGCGAGCCGTGCAGATGACGAAGGGTGTACTAGTAGTGTAGCGTCACAGAGTTTTTCTTTGCATGTTTCAAAAGCCAGTATGGTTTCCTCTGACCGTTCAATTTTGGGTTTCGCGTTCTTTTGGTAGCCTTTCAGTAGATCGTTGAGGACCATCTGATCAGCTGCCGCATGAGGAATTAATCTTCTATAGAAATTAATGGTGCCAAGAAATCTTTTGATGCCATCAATCGTAGTATACCTTGCCCAGTGACCCTATGTCCTAAAAATAAAATTTCATTGCTGCGAATACGCATTTGTCCGCGTTAATTATCAGCCCGTGTTCTGAAAATTTTTCGAAAATAATCATGCCTATTACAGAACTCGGTAGGAATTTAATTCCTGTAGGAATTTTAATTCCTACAGATAGGAAATTGCTATTACAGACTTTGTAGGAATCCGAAATTCCTACAGTAATTTTTTTTTTTTTCATGAAATAGTATTGTCAGATCGACTTTTTTCGGAATTAAAAAATAGTCTCTGATTGGTCAAAAAAAAAAAAAATATTTAAATTTGACGTTTGGTGAGATTCTAAAAATTAAAAATATGGGATTTTTGAAATTATTTTTAGGAATTTATCGTATTTTATTGTGTTTTGTCAATGAAATGAACAATAAACATACACATATCGCTGGGTGAATGCTGAAGTGTCCAATAAACCAAATAATTAAGTTTTCAGGAGACGATTTTTAATATTTAAACTAAAATTTGTATTATTCCTAATACAAATTGAGCGGGTTTCTTTAGTTTTAAATAAACTATCATTAGTTTACTTTCATGAGATTCCATCAAATTACCAAAAATAAATTAAATTTTAAATGAAAGCTAAATTTATAAAAAAAGTCGCCCTGAAGGATATACATAGGACACAGACCATATGTTTGGAAAAGTAAAAAAAAAATTGTTTTTTTTTTTTAATTTTATACGGATATAGAACACACTATTTTACTAAAAGAAATTTAACCCCAAAAATTAAAAAAGGAAAATTAAATTTAACCATTGATTATTAAAAAACAGTAATTTTTCAAGTTTTCTTTTTATTTCATATATTAAAATATAGTTTATTTATATTTTGATTCACAGCCACTTTCAGTGGTAAAAAATATAAAGATTTAATTCACAACCAGTTTTAGTGGGAAAATCATATTACAGTCAATATTGAGCAATAACCATAATTATTTAAATTTAAATAACGCTCTATAAAATTGTACATCCTCATCGCGCATGTATTCAAACATAGAAACAATATCTTTTATTTTCTCCTTTGGCATCACTGGCGAATTCTTACAGGCGATTATAATTGAAAAAAGAGAGTGATTTATGTTTCTGGGATTTCTCGAACTGCCTTTTAAGACGGGAACTATCTGAAGTTCTTCAAATTCTCCGTAATTGATTCGGTATTTGATATTAAATGTATCGCTTTTGCTGTATAGTATTTCGGTAGGTAAACTACATTTCAGGTTGCTAAAATTCAATTTTAAACTAGCGGTATTATAATTCAGAAAATCATCGGACGTGCATTGCAAAATTCTAATTTAACTTTATTGTGATCCATTGATTTTAAATTCCTGATCAAAGAAACAGCGCTTATGTACTGAATATTTCGAAGATGGCGTTCGTTAACGCTGTGGACAGCATCTAATTTTTGAATTCTGGAATGCCTCGGGACAGAAGAGCGAGGAGAAATTCATCGCACATTATAATTTTTAAAAAAATTTAGTATTGCAATCGAAGTGATTCTGTTCCGATTTTGCGGATCGTCGATACTATTTATTAGGAGAGTGTTGATGTACTAGCATTTTCACAATAAATTCACTTCCTTTCATAGGTAATATGCAACAAATAAGCGTAAAATGGTTTATAGGACATTTAAGCATGTAAAAATACTTTCAAACATTTTGTTCAAGAGACTGTCCTAACGCTTACAAAATATTGTTGTAGGACATTTAAACAGAAAGAAAATTTGAATAAGAATTAATTTATGGTCTGTAGGACAGTGTTTTTAAAAATTATCATCAAAACTTAAGAAGATAGGACAATTATGAGCTCGAATACAGTAAGAGCTGAGCCGAAAATCCTATAATCCGTTAAAATGTTATTTTGGCAAAAAGTGGTCTGTAGGACAAATAAGCATTCAGCCGGCGATATGTACATTTGTTACTTTTTTTTGTGGTTGCTCTTTTAAAAGAGTAAAAAAAAATTGGAGGGGGTAAAAAAGATGACAAAATTTCAACAATTCGTGATCACGAGCTAGCAAATTTTTCTCGCTGAATCCACCATCAATCGATATTTTAAATTTCTTACTTAGGTAAATACGATTTCAGAGTACTAAACCCCACCACCAAATTTTAAATTACGACATAACAATTTATGAATCCTTGCTTTCTAGTATCATAGTTAAACCTATACAACATAGCAACATTAATAACCATACAGCCCTCTTTATTCAAAATATTTAGAGTCTTAAAATAAAATTGGAATTAAAGTTCTACTGTAGTATATTGGGTAGCCTAGAAATAAAATTCATAGATAATTTGATAAATTAAGCTCGATATGAATCAAACTAATTTATCAAAAGATCCCTGTCCTATGGATAAAAGATGGAAATAAGATTTTTGAGTGATGCTATGCTTCGTTTTCACGCATTAAGGTGAAAATTGGTTTACATGACCGAATTGGAAATTCCCAGTAAATTCCGTCCATATTTTAAAAACGATTTTTGTTGTGTTTTTAAAATATGTACATAGACAAATATAACTAATGAAACATAAGCACCTGAGAGCAATAAAAAACCAAATAAGTGTTAAAAGTTAACAAGAGTAATCCTGATGGGAGTATCTGTAAATTCAGCAACCGAATTAAAAGAGAAAGGCGTATAAAATGAAAAAACACGTAAAATCCCGACCAAACGGAATCGTGTGTAGTCAGTTAACAATTTTTAAAATAAATTTTTGGAGGTGTAAACTAAATCTATGATATTTAAACATTTTCATTATAAATTCCTGGGCAGCGATTTACATTTTACTTGAAGATATAATTATATACCTGGCACGGATCAATGCAATTTGCAGGTGGTATGTAAATAAAAAAATAAAAAAAATCGAGCCTATAGCCAGATCCTGTGGTATCACAATGGGCCACTATTGCCCTAAATGTGCGATAGCAGCCACTATAAACTAACTAACTAACTACAGATATTGAAGTAAATCAGCCCTTTTCTTGCGTGAAACGAATGCAATTCATTGTTGGAATGCAGAAAAGAGTGTGTCTCAACAAGTTCTAACTTACAGTTAGATATATGCTGTATTATTAAAAAACGTATATTCTGAAAAACAAAAATCTAAACTTTTGTCTTAAGATTCTGATTTGTTATATTTGCATTTACGTCTTGTTTCTATTTTTACCATCGTAAAAAACAAATTTTCCAGAACCATATTTTTTGTGTTTCTTATGCTATGTTCAGACTAGGGATTAGTAATCTCGATTAACTAGCAAATCTAGTTATCCTTAGAGTGTGAACGACGGAGATTAAGTTAATTATGTTTCAATTATACATAGATTAAAGTAATCGTCAAGAAATTGTTAGATTTTGTCTGTAATCTCGATTCTGTTATTACAGCGCTTAAAATATTGCGATGTTCGAGCGAAATAATTTTTTATTCGAGACGTCAATAATTTCAATTTTTATTTAGTTTGTCGTTTAGTTAATATTAGCAGACCTATTTAATATTAACTAATAACATTTTTGAAATAATAGATGTTCTGTGAACTGTGACTTATTTTATGCAGAATGCCTAATAATGGATAGGATTTTGAACAGACAGTAAAGATACAATGTGCAGCGCCAAAAAAGCTAATCTAGATTAAAAGTAAACTTATTTAGGTCTGAACGCCAAAAAAGCTAATCTAGATTAAAAGTAAACTTCTTTAGGCAAAACTGGATTACTAACCACTAGTCTGAACAAGCTATAAGGCTAGCAAACGCGAAAAATCGAGTTTAAATAAAATATTTTCAGTGGTCCGTGAAAAATAAATTGACTAAAATAAGTGGATCCCCATTTTAACACAGGTAGTGTTGTACTCCAAATAAGTTCAGAAATGTTGATTTCATAACTATGGAAAATCAATTTACATGGAAACAACCATTAAACTGAATTTGTTTGTTTTTGTTTACAATAAAAAAGAGTTTTTCTGAAAAATTCCGTCACATTTTTTTGTCGGAGAATTTTGTATAAAATTCCTACATATTCTCTTTTCCTACATCCTTTGTAATAGCAAATTCCTGTAGGAATTTGATTTCGGAATTAAAATTCCTACGCGTAGGATTTTTTCCGACAAAACGAGTTCTGTAATAGCAAATCCTCCTATAGGAATTTTTTCCTGTAGGAATGAGTTCTGTAATAGGCGTGAATTTTGAGGTGTCCTAAATGTTCGTCCATTGTTTATTTATTATTATTATTATTATTATTATTTATTATTATTACTACTATTTAAAATTTTGGGATGCCCTATTTTGAGCATGAGCTCATTCTTAATAAGGCATTTGTATACCAAAATTAGTTAACAACATAGTTACAAAATTTCTACACAATAAAGGCAAGCAACTAATTACACACAGCAACGTGACTCCTTCGGGGGTAATATCTAGGCATAGGCAGGTCTCTCCATATCTTTATAATCTTCTGTTTGTTCTTTCTAATTGTATTGTGTCCTATATTTGCTTTAGTGTCTGCTATATTTTATAATTTTCCCAATGGTTTGAACGGTCCTTGCTTGAGGGATCTTAGTGCAATGTTTTGGATTTTTATTTTAGGCTTCAGAAAAATTAAATTTATTATTTTTTGTAGATAATTTAAAAAAAAAAAAAAAAAAAAAAATCGTCCGCCTGACTCGAAAGTCAAAGCCAACCATTAGGATTTTGAGGCAATCAAAACGTCATCCAGATAAACAAAACAAAATTTTAGTCCTAACAGTACCGAATGCATTAGTCGTTGAAATGTCTGTGCTGCATTCCGTAGTCCAAACGTCATTTTAGTAAATTCAAAAAGGCCGAAAGGAGTAGTGATAGCTTTCTTAGGTATGTTCGTCGGTTCAATGGGAATTTGGTAGTACGCCTGGACAAGGTCTAAGGTCGAAAAAATGTTACAGCCTTCAAGCTGAAATGGAAAATCCTGAAGGTGTGGAATCGGATATCTATCTGGAATCGTTATGTTGTTTAATGACCTGTAGTCACTGTTGATTTTAATTAAAAATTTCTTTTGGTTTTTATTTTGATAAAAAAACTATTTATTTATTTTTAATTTTCTTTGTTCACTTTTACTTAATTTGATTAACTGATAACTGAAAACTGAATAACTGACTGATACATTTGTAAGAAAAATTCTTAATTTTATACATTTTTTTTTATCCCTACTACTAATTTAACAAAATTATATAAACTAAAGTGGACCAATAGAAATTCTTCTTCTATTTAGTAAGTATATAATATAAAATATAAATTCAGCTGCGATCGTAAAAATAATATACAAAAAAGAAAAGGTCGGTGATAAAGTAATAAAGCTAGTAAAAAAAATATAAATTTAGGGTTGATCGTAGAAAATGTAAATTCAATGATCATAAAACAATAAAATTAAATTGAACATTTGTTCCAAAAAATATCTAATTACGTTTTACTTAATAATATAATCCTAAAATGTATTTACCTATTTCTCCATAACTCCCGGCCTTGAAGAATTTTCTTCAATATCATCTTTTAAAGGTAATGGACATATTTTTGAAATAGAACGACGTATTATTCCGTTTAATGTTTTTACATCACATACTCGCACTATTCCATCTGTTCCTGGATATAGTTTTGTTATTCGACCTCTGGACCATTGAAGCGGTGGTAATTTATCATCTTTGACAAGTATTAGAGTACCGATGCGAATATTATTATTAGTTTTATTCCATTTGTACCGTTTTTGAAGAGAAACTAAATATTCACTGCAATATCGCTGCCAAAAATGCTGCTTCAGTTGTTTAACACGATTCCACCGAGATAATCTGTTATATTTTTCTTCGGTAACGTCTAGTTCTGGTGTACTCTCTAAAGAACTTCCAATTAAGAAATGTCCAGGTGTTATTACTTCATAATCATCTGGACTATCACTAATCGGCGTAAGTGGTCTTGAGTTGATCACAGCTTCAATCTGAATTAATAATGTTGTAATGATTCCTCAAAGTTCAGATGTGCTTTTCCCAAAATTCGGTACAAGTGTAATTTGACGATTTTTACCGCCGATTCCCATAAACCTCCAAAGTTTGGTGAATAGGCCGGAATAAAATGCCAATTGATACCTTGATGAGAATTACTGTCGATTATACAGGCTTGTTTTTGATGTTCTCGTAATAAATTATTTAACTCTTTTAGTTGAGAATTAGCTCCTTTAAAATTAGACCCATTGTCGCTATATACATCTGTCGGTTTTCCGCGACGGCCTATAAATCTTTCAAAAGCAGCTAAAAACCCATCTGTACTTAAATTGCTGACTAATTCCAGATGTATTGCCTTTGTTGACATACAAATGAAAAGTGCGATATAAGATTTATCCAATGTTTGTGAACGCCCGTAAATCCTTTTTACCATAATAGGGCCGGCGTAGTCTATTCCTGTGGTCTTAAATGCTCGTTCAAACTTTAACCTTACATATGGGAAGTTCCCCATTAAATTTGTGATAGCTTTCGGTTGACCTCGAAAACATGTTATACACTATTTATAAACTGATTTTGCTAAATCTTTTCCTCTTAGCGGCCAATATTGTTGCCTTACTATTGCAAGGAGGCTTTGTGGACCCACATGTAGATTTTTACGATGGTAGTACTCGAATATTAATCTTGTGAAGTGATGCTTGGTTGGTAATATTATTTGATGCTTCATATCCTGATGAAACTTAGCTTCGTCTAAACGGCCACCAACGCGTAGTATATTTGCTTCATCTAAATATGGGCACAGTAAAAATATCGAACTTTTTCTGTCAACTGTTGGTCGCCTTGTTATTTTACTCGATAATTGCTGGATTTCCTTGCTAAAATATGAAGACTGTACTTGCTTTATCAAACAAAAATTAGCATTTTTGATCTCTTCTACACTTAATGGAGGAATTTCTGCAGCTTTCGTGTTTTGCTTGTGTCTTTTACTTGATCCTTTGCTATTTTTCAGATTGTTTAAAAATCTCAAAACAAAGGCGACAGTTCGTTGAAGTTTTGTAAGACTGCTAAAACGACTGATGATATCGCTTTTTTGTGTCGTACATGTAGATGACAAATTAATTGTTTTTGTTTCGAGCTCCTTTTCATTGTGGATAACATTCGTTGGATTTTTCGGCCAATGGTCCATGTCTGCCTTCAAAAATTCAGGTCCAATCCACAATAGACTGTTGTTCTTAAGATCATTCGGAAGTAGACCTCGTAATACTATATCTGCAGGATTCGATTTTGAACCTACTTGTCTCCATTCCGCATCATGTGTCAAACTATGAATTTTTTCTATCCGATTCCCAACAAATTGTTTCAGGTTACTTGGGCACATTTTTAACCAGTATAAAACAATTGTGGAATCCGTCCATAAATAAGTTTTTTGGAAATTAATATCCATTGAGCTTTTCACTAATTAGCCGCATTTCTTGACGCATTAGTGATCGGGATCAGATCAAAGTTTGCATTGAAAACAACAACAAAAATTAAATTTTTGTTGTTGTTTTCAATGTAAACTTTGATCTGATCCGGATCACTAATGCGTCAAGAAATGCGGCTAACACCACATAATTCTATTCTTGGAATTGTTTGTCGCTTCATTGGAGCTACTTTTGATTTTGAACACAGTAGCCTGCAATGGTTTATTCCTTGCCTATCCGTCGTCCTTAGATATAAATTGCGGCTCCATAAGCGTCCTCTGATCCATCACTGAATCCATGTAACTCGATATCAGTGTTGCCAACTATTTAAAAGTGTTGTCGCTAGAACTGTTTGGCAAAAGCCGCTAGAAAACGCTAAATAAAAAATTCATTTAACCGCTAGATGTCGATAGGAATTTGCTTTAGATTTGATTAAAATGGCCAAACTTTAGTTATTAAAATTTAGTTTAATACAGAAATTGTGGTATTCGATTAAAGGCAAAAAATCAAACGATGACAAAATTAATAGATGCTTTTGATTATTTAAATGAATTTTTAGTATATAGGTTTTCCAAATAATATAATATTTTTTTAAATTAAACAAACGATTTCGAGAACCTGTATTTTCGAACAAGTTGTACAATATATTTGTATTCAAAATTAATATACATAACTTTATCAAATAAATAAACTAAATAATAATTTTAATAACACAGAGTATAAAGCTTCATTTTCATGTATCACTTAATTAAATAATATTTACTAATTTTCAAAATTGACTGTCAATGAGATCATCCAGATCCGCTTCAGTCCCTTTGTAAGCTTGCATGGTACCGATTTTTGCCACGACTTCCTTTGGTATATTATACGTATGGCAGGTATGACCAGCTATCTTTAAACCACAACGTATGGTAAGTAAGCACTTTAATAGTTTAGTTTTCATTCGATTTTTCGCCTTTGGTTTAATCACATTCATTACAGAAAACACCCGTTCGACGTCTGCATTAGAAACGGGCATAACCAAACATGTTTTTGCGAAATCCACTATTTCTTCAAATGGGTTTGAATCACCTGCATCTTTAAAATCAATTACTTCGGCCCAAAATTTTTTCGTATCCTTTGTTTCGTCCCACTTTACTAAACTTATTTTACCATATTGACTTTCTATTTTTGTTATTTTGTCAGGAGTGTATTTAAATTCCTCCAAAAGTTCTGAAATTGGTTCTTTAAATCGTTTTAATATATTTGTTACACTGACCAAATTGACTTTTTTCAATATTCTAATATTTTCTGGCAGTCGTTGTTGTAATTGTTTTATTAAAATTATAACAAATTTTCTGCATCTTGCTCGTAAATCGGTTTCATCTGCATTTGTAAAATTTATGTTTTTCTTCAATTCTTTTACCTCTTGCTCAAAAGAGTAACCCATGTAAGGAGCTGGGTCTAAATGGTTTTCAAAATCGGTGGAAAGTGGATCAATCCGAACCGTTGGAATTACAACTTTTGTTAAAAGAAAAGTTATTAACATCAAAATATCATTAAATATTTTACTGTGGTCAGCTGTGTTGCTTTCAAAAATTTTTACCACTCTCTGAATTTCAGCCAAAATTGGATATAAGAATTGAAGAAAAGCATAATTTTTTTTATCTTTGTACATGTAAGAAAGTTGGTCGGATGAATAACATCGCTCTTGATGAGCCATTATACTAAAATGCGTCTCCAGCTCGAACCACTGGTCCATTATTCGTTTCACGGCTCGTTCAATAGATAACCATCGAGTATTTGAACACTGGATAATTTTTAATGGATCCTCGTCATTGTTTATAAGATTATATGTCTTTCGATATTCAATTTGGCGGGAGGATGATCTAGCAAACCAATTATAAGTTTCGGCTATCAAAAATTCTAATGCTTTTGGCATTGCGTCTTTTGCAGCATGTGAAACTGCAAGTTGTAAGGAATGGCACATACATCGAATTAAAATAATGTGAGGACATTTAGCTCGTAACAGTTCGATCACGCCGGCATTTGTGCCAACCATTACGTTCGCGTTATCTATTCCAATCGAAACAATGTTTTCTAATTTCAACTTGCATTGACTTAAACATTCAAGTATTGCATCCACGAGCAGTTCCACTTTGTAAGGGCATTAAGTCAAGGAAAGTAGACACGGTTTTATTTTTGCTATCACTGTAATAAATTATTACTATCCCTAAGTATTTATTCACGCTAATATCGGTGCTTTCATCTATTAGCAAACTGAACCGAGAACCACCAATATCATTCAACAATTCCGATTTAAAATGGGGTTCGAAAACGTTCATTATTATGGCTGCACATTTTGTTTTATGAAGCGTGAATGCATTTGCAGGTTTAGAATCTTTAAATGCCGTTTTAGCCAGAATACCCAAATGGTCAACGCTTAAGATAGAGCTATGCTCAGCGATGTATAAGGAAATCATTGCTTCAGCATTTTTTGTTAATTCAAGTTCGGAAACTTTTTTAAATGGAATTGTCCTATTTAATGATAACATACCGACTGCATTAATGTGCTTGGCCCTAGTTGTATGATTTTTTAAATCGCTCAATTTATTGCCTAATACCGTGTGGCAATATCTACATTTTGCTTGTTTTGTGTCTTCTGGTGGAACAATAATGTACATTAGCCAATCTTTCAAATCAGGGTGTTGTAACCAATTCAACCGAAAAGTTTGAACATATTGTTTTCCTGGGAGCGTCGATTCTTTTTTGTTTTTTGGCATCTTTAAAAAAATTCAAAATTAATACGCAATATAAAAGTACAATTTTAATGTTTTACCTTTTTAAATTCTAAAACTGAGTAGCACAATTTAACAGTAAGTTGATAAAAGTCTAGTAAACGGTAAACCACCGTTCCAAAAAAACCGCAAAACAAACGGATCTAAACAACTCAAAAATGTACTAAAAATGTTTTATGTAAAACCTAAAACCAGAGGATATCAAAGAAATTGACATATATTGTACACTTCTTATAACAAAAAATATATTGAAATTATTTTTTCACTTGAAGCCAGCCAATACGGTTCGTTATTCAAAAATCAAAATTCTTTATCTCTCAATCAAACTTTCCACCAGTCTACTTTAAGTTAATGTCTTTTATTCTTTCGGTTTTGTTTTGACGTTTTGAAGGAAATAAATGCACATAGAAATAGTAGTGATAAAATGTCTAGTGGAAGTGTTTTTTATGGTTTTATGGTACAAATTGAAAATAAACGCAAACCGCTAAATGACGCTGCAACAAGAAAAATGTCGCCAGACAAACCGCTATAGCGGTATACAATTTATTTTGCCGCTGCGACAATACAAAAAACGCTAAATTTAGCGGCGAAAACGCTAAATTGGTAACACTGCTCGATATTGCTGTATGGTATTACAGGTATAACTAAGCGTTTAATATTTATTTCCTCTATAGACTTTAGTTGATTTTGAAATGAAAGCCATTTTGTAGTAATATCTAGAGGTAGCTCCGCATCCCAATCAATTTTCAATTTCCATAACTCGCGCATTATTAATTTTGCAACGAGAATTACAGGGCCGATTAATCCTATTGGGTCAAACAATTTTGCAATGGTTGCTAGAATTGCCCGCTTTGTAATGATGTTAGAAGTAGTTTGACTCTTAAAGCTGAACTCGTCATCGTGTGTATTTCACATAAGCCCAAGAGTTTTTATGGCTGATGTTTCTCGTGATTGTATTTCCTTTGTATTTTCTACAGGTTTATCTATCAGTTTTTTGTTGTTTGAATTCCATTTATGTAATTCAAAACCTCCTAGTTTACATAGTTGCTTAATTTCTTCCTTTAATGTTAAGGCATCATTTATATTATCTGTGCCTGACATAAGGTCGTCTACATAAAAATCCCTTTTTATAACTTTAGCTGCTTCCGGAAATTTAAGTTTCTCATCGTTTGCTAACTGCTGCAGACATTTTGTAGCAATAAAGCTCGATGGTGCCAATCCGTATGTTAATGTTTTTAACGCGAATGTTTTTATTTGCTGATCACGATTTGGTCTCCAATAAATTTGTTGTAAGCCTTGTTGCGATTGATGAATCCAAATTTGTCGGTACATTTTCTTAACGTCACTTGTGAATACAAACTTATGTTGTCTAAATCTTAATATGACTGAGATAAGGTCTTGTTGTATTTTCGGACCTACCATTAACGTATCATTAATAGAAATTCCGGTTGATGTTTTAGCAGAGCCGTTAAAGACGACCCGGCATTTCGTAGTAACCGCGCTTGGTTTTAGTATGGCATGATGTGGTATGAAATTCTGTTTCTGGAATTCGTTTTCACTGACTTCCCGCATGTGGCCTAACATCTGATACTCGTCCATGAAGTTAACATACTGCATTTTAAGTTCTTTATTTCGTTGCAATTTACTTTCTATGCTGAGATATCTTTGTAGTGCCATACTCTGCGAGGCGCTCAGATCATTTATATTTGGTTTGGTTGGCATTTGTACTATAAATTTTCCATCCTTATCTCTATGATGCGTATTTTTAAAATGTTCTTCGCAATAGGCTTCTTCGACGGTTAATGATTTGTTGATTTTATCGCAGTTTTCTATTTCCCAGAATTGTTCTAAAAGATGATCAATATTATCTTCTGTTGCTAGATGGCATTGATTTATTGATGTTCGTTGAATTTGAGATGTTCCAAATATGATGTAGCCAAATTCACTATCCCGAAGTCCTGGAAAATGGAGCGACTGGTGTATGATTCGTTCTTTTACTATATTATGGTATTGTTCTGCTCCGATTAACACATCTATTTTGCCTGGATAATTAAATTTTGGGTCTGCTAATTGAACATTTGGCACGGATGGCTGTGCAAATTCTATTCGGTGAGTTGGTATTAAACCAGTAATTTTATCAATCACTAGGCAATCCAAATTTACGCTGAATGATGTATATTTTGATCTAATTTTCACTTGTGTTTTATATCGTATATTTGTGGTCGATTCGTGAATTCCTGAAACTGCTGTATTAATTTTGATTGGTTTGATTCCTAGTTGTTGCATAGCCGTTGTTGTGATGAAATTGGATTGACTACCTGAATCAAGTAGACATCTATAAGTAGTAAAACTTCCAAATGTATCTTCAACATCTACCAAAGCCGTTGCTAGCCAAATATGTTTAATTTGTTTTTGATCTAGTAAAGCATGTGCACAATTTGATGTTGACACTTCCGTAGATGGTATTGTTTGGTTTTGAACTTCTGTTACCGGTGATGTTAATGATTTTATTTGTAAAGGTTCCTTGGGTTTATTAATATGTAATAGCGTGTTGTGTTTGCGATTACATATCTTACAGCCAGAAGCAAAACAATTTTTTAATTGATGATTTGGTCTTAAACAGTTATACCACAATTTCTTTTCTTTTATAATTTTTCCTTTTTCTTCATGATCTAGTTTTTGAAACTTCGTACACTGATAAATTGAATGTGACATGTTGCACGCTGGACACATATAATTTGATAATGAAACTAATGCTGAATGATTACTGCCTATGACAAATTTTTGTTTTGTCTTTGATGATGTTTTTTCCAATGCTTCCAGTATACGTCTGCGTTCTTTCAATGTATTGATAAATTCTTCTAGTGTCTGATTCTAGTTAGGGTATGTTTTTGTTTCTATTTCTCGACGTGTTGATGGATCTAATTTTTTCGACAGAATGTATATTAAGATGATGTCCCACTGCTTAACTGTAGTTTCTAATCCTTTTAATGCTTCGTAATGGCATAGAAAAGTGTCTATGAATTTTTGTAAGGATGATGCTGATTCAGATTCTGGTGTTTTTAAATTGTCAATTTGTTGAAGATGACTGTTAATGATGATTTTTTCATTTTGATAAGTGTCTTTTAATAATTTCCAAGCAATTGCAAAATCTTCATCTCGACCTTCTAATCCTTTGATGGTTAATAGGGCTTTTCCTATTAATGAACTTCTTAAATATTCTAGTCGATCACAATTGTTTGTCACATGTTGCATCACTCGTGATTCAAATTGTGCTTTAAAGCTCATCCAATTTGTATATTGCCCATCAAATACTGGCAATTTTAATTCTGGTAGTTTGACAAAACGGCTGTGACTGTGTGTAGGCTTTGTTTCTGGTTTAATATCAGTCACCTTTAACTCATCTTCTAGTTTTGCTAACTTTGCTTTATATTTCAGGTAATTAAGTTCAAACATTTCTTCTTTTGCTGGTATGTCTTCGTTTGTTAAATTTAATGCTTTACGATGTTCACAATTTGAAAGGAACTCAGCTCGATATTTTTCGAATGCTAATGACCATGTTTTTATGTTATGAATATCACTTGTAGTTGGATCGTATTTAGTTATGGAATTTATGATCGCATTAGTGTTACTAGTTATTGTTTTCAATTGATTTGATAAGTTGATTTCTTCCAACATCATCTCGATCTCATTTATGCAGCGGTTGTACATAAATTCCACTTCAAATGAATAGTCTGCATTATCTTCAATAATGTTTTCTAATTTAGTTGAATCTTCTGCTATTTGAGCAGTTTCCAATGCATGATGACTTTTCTTGAAATGTTCCATGTTCGATATTAATGTGCTTTTAATGGTTTTCAATGCTATTACAGTTGTAGCATCAAAGGGACTTTGAATTTCCGTTAATTTTGTGCTGGCCTTTGTGATTTTGCCTTTCCAGGTACCTCTGATTTTCTTTAGTTCTGGTATTGAACTCATTTTGCTGTTGCTTTATATTTTGTTTTACTTTTTAACTGGATAATGACACTAAAACTTTTATAGTATAACTAACACAAACTATTTTGTCTTATTCGGATCGAAGGACCAATTTTTATGTTGATTTTAATTAAAAATTTCTTTTGGTTTTTATTTTGATAAAAAAACTATTTATTTATTTTTAATTTTCTTTGTTCACTTTTACTTAATTTGATTAACTGATAACTGATAACTGAAAACTGAATAACTGACTGATACATTTGTAAGAAAAATTCTTAATTTTATACATTTTTTTTTATCCCTACTACTAATTTAACAAAATTATATAAACTAAAGTGGACCAATAGAAATTCTTCTTCTATTTAGTAAGTATATAATATAAAATATAAATTCAGCTGCGATCGTAAAAATAATATACAAAAAAGAAAAGGTCGGTGATAAAGTAATAAAGCTAGTAAAAAAAATATAAATTTAGAGTTGATCGTAGAAAATGTAAATTCAATGATCATAAAACAATAAAATTAAATTGAACATTTGTTCCAAAAAATATCTAATTACATTTTACTTAATAATATAATCCTAAAATGTATTTACGTATTTCTCCAGTCACCACACGGTCTCCAGGTTCCATTTTTCTTCATTACTAAATGTAACGGGCTGGACCAGGCGCTACTACTGGGCCTACAAATTCCCTGAGCCATCATATGCTCGAATTTGATTTTAGCAATTCGAAGCTTGTCAGGTGCTAAACGCCGTGTCTTACAAGCTACCGGTGCCCCATTTGTTTCCAAGCGATGGGTGACAGTGTGCTTAATAATTTTTGAACTAAGGCCACTATTTGTAACCTCTGAGAATTTTGCCAGTAAATTTTGAATTTGGGGGTTCAGTATTGATTTGTCGAGAAATGATAAGGCCTGATTTGACTCATTCGAAATAGTACCTTCCACAAACAAGGGGGTTACCGGATCTATAATCCTCTGTCCCTGGATGTCCACTAGAAGACCCGAATCATAAAATAAGGAACTACAAGAAGGCTCAAACAATGATAAATTAAAATAGACGCTAGCGCTGTTTAAATTTTGCGTTAAAAAGTTTAACTAACATTGGCTGTAAACCAAAAGCAACAACAATTGTAAAGCAGAGTATTATGTATAACGAAGTAAATAGCAAACACAGAAACGAACCATTTTGTGTGGACAAGTTTAAACTTTACGATATACATACATATGATGTTTTCCTCTTTCAATCACAAGGAAAATAAAATGCTTTCCCTTTTGCACTTGCAGCAAATATAATCGCATTCTCTAAAAATAAAAATCAACCAAACTAACAGAAACGTATTTACTCGAACAAGCTGCGCTGTTCCAATAATAATTAGCCCATTTGAATGGGTTTGTTAATCGACAAATGTAGTAATAAAAATTTAAAAAACAATGGGTTTTTGTTTTTATTCATGAAAGGGGACAGAAAGGAAAAATCTAAAATTAACATAAAATTCTTTTTTGCTTAAACCGGCAACGATAGTCATCAAATCCGATGTTGCTGAATGATAAAGTCAATACAAAAACAAATAGTATTTACGAATTCATATTACATAACAAATAGAGCAGTCGTTATTTTTATACAGTGGGCTGTCTTTATGGAAAAGGAAAACGTATAAAAACGACAAATTTTTTTAAATTAATATTTAGCAACTATTGATATTCGGTGACTTTTTTCAGGTGAATTTCAAGAATACGGGCCCTGATGATGGACGAATGTCCGAAAACTAGTTTTTTCGAAATATAAAATAATAAACCAAATTATCACTAAAAGAATGTTTTAACTTTTTAAATATTTAAAAGTAGTATATAAAAATAAAAACATATATAACTGAATTATAGTGATAAAGCCCCATGGATTGAAAAGTATAAATAATGAATTTATACAAGCTATACAATATATAGATACATACTCCTGGGCGAGAATTCGGTGAAATAAATTCAAGAAATCAAGAATCAAGATAAAAACATACAACAGCGATAAATTATCCACTAATTCTGAAAGGCTCCATCCAGCTGTTAAAAAATCAGACAAAAATACAAGAAAATCTGTATAATACTGTAACCAGTGGTATAAAGGACGTCAGCAACCATTTGCGGGAGGTTTCAAAACTTTCAGGAAAAATATGATTGTATGATTTAAATAAAGAAACAAGAAAATTATTAAGGAAGATTGTAGAAATGAAGGGCATACAGCTTAGCGTTTACAAAGAAGATTTAGCTCAAAAACAGCGGAACAGGAGTGTCAAATTAAAATTAACAGTGCAATTGTTACAAATGCAGAAACTGCAATTAGAGATGAGAGAGAGAAAATTTGAAAAGAAAAGAATAACAAACAATAGTTTCTATGAATTAGTGATACATTTTCAGTAATTATACAACAAGAGGTTCGAAAATAATCGAATATACAGTTGAGAGGACGAGATGTGTTTCCTAGGTAAGACATCGCGCCTGCAACTGTATATTCAGATGATTTTCGAAGCTCGAGTTGTTGATGTTAAGACTATACAACGAATCAACCACTCATTTTTGACTCATTTTTGCGAAATGTCAAAAATATTAATTGTTTGTTTATATTCATGGATGATATGATTAATGCTGAAAACAGATGAGTAGAATTCTGCAAGCAGAAAAATTAGAATACATACGTTTATACGGCATGAAATACATGAATTATGCTTTCCGAGCAGAATTCTGCTTTGTGTCTCTATTTCTAATTTCACTGCGAATCAGCAGGCTACATTACGTAAAAGATAAAAAATCTAGTACAATTTGTATACTTTTTATTTTTCCAATGAATTTTTTTAATTTGTTGACAGAAAATAATTTTTGTGTGGCAAGTGCCAAATTGGAAGATAAAAATTAAATAATTTGTGACAAAATAAGGCATCATTCAGTTAAAAAAATTGTACATTAAAATTAAATATGTATCAAATAAATACCACAAATTAAAATTCTGCTTGTCAAAAAAGATGCTCATGTAATTCAACCAAATTTCTGCCGGCAGTGCTGCTAGCAGAAATTCTGCGCATGTGTTTCTAGCATAAAGCTTAATGCTGGAAACACATGAGCAGAATTTCTGCTAGCATCGCTGCCGGCAGAAATTCCGGTGAACTACATGAGCGTCGTTTTTGATCAGCAGAATTTTTTTTTGTGGCGTTTATCTGATACATATTTAATTTTAATGAACAATTTTTTTAAATGAATGATGCATTATTTTGTCACAAATTATTTAATTTGTATCCTCCAATTTGGCACTTGCCACACAAAACTTATTTTCTGTCAACAAAATAAAAAAATTGATTCAAAAAAATAAAAAATATACAAATTGTACTAGATTTGTTATCTTTTACGTAATATAGCCTACTGATTCGCAGTAAAATTAGAAATAGAGACATGAAGCAGAATTCTACATGGCAAGCAGAATACATGTATTTCAATTCATTTAAACTTGTGTATTCTAATTTTGCTGCTTACAGAATTCTGCTCATGTGTTTCCAGCATAAAAGAAAAGAAATCTAGTACAATTTGCATACCTTTTATTTTTTTCAAATCAATTTTTCTAGTTTGTAGACAGAAAATATGCTTTTGGTAATAAATGCCGTAAAGGAGGAAACAAATTAATTAATTTGTGACAAAATAAGGCATCATTCATCTAAAAAAATAGTAAACTAAAATTAAATGTGTAACAAATCAATATCAAAAAGTATAGAACTGGATACAGCACATGTGTTTTGAGTGCATATCTGCAAGCATCACTGCATGCATAAATTATGCACATCTGTTTCCAGCATAATGCGGGAAACAGATGTGCATAATTTCTGAACTAACTATAACTACTTAACTAGTAACTTCTCAACTATTTTTCCTCTGAGAAGGCAAGGCCTGCGACATAACCATGCAACTCCAGGCTTTTTGTTTGTATTAGAAGCCTCAAAAATAAAAAGGAAAACGTACTGTGTTTCCTTTCTCATCATGTGTCGTCTAGTTAAACGATAGCCGTCGAATTACATACTTAGGCTACGTACCAATAGTCGGGTAAATTGCTCTTTTACCTACTTTTTAAAAGTGTACAGGGTAAATTGAAATACTGTACTAAAAAGTTGGGTAAAATAGGAGAAACAAATAAATGACGTTGTTGTTAACTTTTTGGAATTTCAGTGATTTTTGTTAAAATTTCCGTGTTTTTCATTATAAATAATATATGTACTCAAAGCTAATAAAATAAATTTTATTTTTAATTTACGCAATAAGGATATTAAAAAATATTTGACGTTTCCTTTTGCACCTAGCAACCAACGATTTTAGCCCTCCGAATCATAATTTGTGTCCATCAAACCATTTTTACTTCTAAAGAATTGGTACGCCAATTGAGGTAAATATGTACTAAAATTAAAATTTACTGTACTAAATGATTTACCCGACTATTGGTACGCAGCCTTAGGAATCTGCGTTTGGATTGCAAAGAAAACACTGCCAAATATCCCAACATGTCTTTTCATATTGGTTTGCGAATTGGCCACCTGCATATTCTCAAATTTGCCCATATTTTAGCAAGTAGCATATTTCACTACTTCACGCATTTGAATTGAGCAACATTTTATCTTAGCAAGATTGTTAATTTAAAATTCGTGTTTGTATAACAAAAACAAAACGATACACGGTTAACTTCATTTCCGAAGTATTTCGTCAGAGTTCAAGAAATACTACCTTAGCCAGTTTAGACATTATGTAGTAGCAATTGTAATGTCAATATAAATTCAGGCACAAAGACAAACTTTTATGCACATAAAACACAAAGCAATATAAAAATGTCACATCCCCATAAAAAAAACTATTTTAAAACTATGTGATAATCACTTTAACAACCAATCGATCCGATATGGGGAACATTTAAAACTTTTTTAATATTTTCTGTTTTTAATACTTTTGTATGCTTTTGGTCAAGGAAAATATACTAAACAAACAAAAAATTCTCTGAATTTATAATTTTTCACAGCACTAAAAAACAAACAAGCATCTCTAAACATTAAAAAAAAAGTTTTGAAAGTAAAAAAAAGTTTTTTTTATCTGATGATTTAGCAAACAAATTTCTTTGGCTTTTTCGGTTTATATATGTATGTATACTACTGAATACCACCACAAAATCCACACACCCATACAAAACATAATTTGCATAAACAACAAATCATTAAATAATTGAATAGCATTGTAATCAAATCAACATAAACAAAACATAAATCTCTTGAGCTTTTTGGTACTTTTAGCTTCGTGTTTTTGTTAATGTTAATTTAGCTATTTTTTGCTTTGTTCCTGGAAACTTGAAAACAAATAAAAAAAATTGTTTTCTAAAATTGTTGGATAATTACTTAGTTTGTTGTATGTAATTAATTTTCTCACAGCTCTTACTTTCTAACTTTTTTTTTATTCGTTTTATAAGTATGTATTTCGAGTAAATTTTTGTGTTTGTTAATCGTTTCCAAAACACGTCACAAACATAAGAAGGTTTATTAATCTTGAAGTTTCTTACAAAGTGTACAACCCTGATTTTGTCTGTCTGGATTCCAGATGATCAACATACCACTTCTGGTTGATTTTAACAGGGTTTGCGATGTCTAATTAAAGTCGTAGATAAAGTATAATGTAGAAAAGGTGTAAATCAAGAAATTTTCTGTATGTGTTCTCAAATTTCTAAAGATTAAATTCTGAATACTTTAAAGTATTCTCACAATACGATGATTACACTTTAAACAAAACGCCAGTATCACCATTCAAAGACAGTGAAATTGTAAAGGTTGGTTTTGGTTTTATATTGTCCTTATATAAATATGTTTTTTTAGAAATTTTATTTAATTTAAACAACTTTTAAGTTTAAAACACATTTTCTTTACTTGTGAAAAGAATTTATATTTACAAGTGTGTTTTTAAACTTAAAAGTTTTTTAAATTAAATAAAATTTCAAAGTTTGTGATAAAGCGCGTTTATCGAATTGTAAGATGTCGAATTATAGGTATTTGTTTTTTAGATTTATTATCTAACAAGCTACTTTTAAATAATAATGAACGAGACAATTGCAGCTTAGTTGCACTTATTATCTTATAGGTACAGAAAAGACATTTTTAAATTAACTATTTATTTATTTATTTATTATTTTATTTCATATTCATTACAAAAAGCAATATATTTACTTACGTTTTTTGAGAAGAAAAAAAAAATTACAAATAAAAATATATGAAAACGGATGAATTCTTTGTCGATACAACGACAGCCTTGAATTCATCGCAAAAAAAACAAAATTAGACTTAATGTCTAAAAGCAACGAAAACAAAAAAAATTGTTAGAATAAATAAATATTTTTAAATAGCTGAAATATAATAATATTAGTCAGTTAAATACAAGTATACCAATTGGAATAAATAACAAATCGAATCGCAGGTGTGTTACGCAACAACACGATACAGAAAAGAAACGTCTGAGTTTTCAAGTAATCATTTTTAACTTTTGTTCAAAATGGCTTAGTATAGATAAGCTGTAACAACCGCTTGTGGTTGTTATGATCTGTTTAATTTAAATCTGTAATTACGGTTGAAAATCCCAACAAGGTTGCAAGTTTATCCACTGCGCTGCATAAAATCTCTTCCACTACACGTCATTCTTTCTTTGGCTTAATTTGTAATAGAAAATATATTTTTTTTTGGTAGAGTGTACCATTTAGCATTTTATACTTCTCCGTATTTTGGTCGGTTACTCGATTTGTTTTATCATTTTTTGTTTGATGGTATGTAATGACGTGTAGTGGTTGGTGTGTTGCTTCATCTGTTTTGTTTTGGTTAGCGCGTGGATTTTCCATGTAAATGGAATATTCCAGAAAATTGGTTAATTAGTGTTGGTGTGTGCGAATCGATTTTGGGTGATGTTGTATGTGTACGTCATCCGAAATCTATCGGTCGGGTTTTTTTATATGATTAAAATCTCTTTTGGGTGGGGGAAAAAAAATTATTTTTTTTTTGGTACGCGTCGTACGTTTTTTAGCGAGTCTAGTTTTGAATTTGGAAAAATAAAGTCTGAGTATGATTTGTAAAAAAAAAAAAAAAACGAGACCAGTTTTTGTGAAAGTTTTTTTAGTTAAGTAAAAATCAATAAATTTTTTTTGTTTTGAAAAAAAAAATAAATAATATATGGTCGGTTGCGTGCGTGATTTTAAAACGGTCAAGGGTGGATAATGTGGCAAAGGGTCAATGTTTAAGATCCGTGCTGTAAACATCTGAGGTTTTATACAAGTTACAATAATAATTATAATCATATTACGGTTAAAGAAAAAAAAACTTTGTAATTGGCATAGCATTGTGTGCTTAAGAACTTTCCATGACAATAAAGTCTAACTGAATAATAGTTTTGATTGTATAAATATGAAAAATAATAAAATTTTTTTTTTTATAATAATTTAAATAAATAAAAGTATAATTTAGTTCTAGTTGTATTTGTATAAATACGAAAAATAATAAAATTTTATATATAATAATTGTAATTAAGAAAAAGTGTGTTTACGATTTATTGCTGACTTTTGAGTTAATTCTTGTTGAGTATGTGTACCGATACAAAATCCACCGTCATCCACTAATTATTGAATCCTGATCCGATAAGTTAACGGAAGATTCTCAATCACACCAGGTCAAGTTGATAGTAAATACTTTGGCTGTGGAAATATTTGATACATATGGGGTGGTTCAACTTATTATAGTTGTTTGTTTGCGAAAAGTACCAACTTGGAGATCAAGCTGTCTGGGTGTAGTGGTTTTTGGTGATTAAGTGATTTGTGGCAGCAACTCCGCCAAACGGAGTGGGGTTCGTGCGAGGGATCCTGCGTCGGCGCTGATTGCTGAGGTCGGACAGGCCTAACAGGTAGTTGATTGGTGGGGAAAAATAAAGAAAAACCCATCACAACAAGTAAACATTTTTTTTTTTTTTTTTTTTTTGTCATTCATGTAAGCCAACCTTGACCGAGGTTTTTTTGTTGTTTTACTATTATATTTCTTTATATACATATATATTTCATATATTTTACGGGTTACAGGTTCCGGGTGGCGTCATATGCGACACCCCACAAAATCGATTCGCACCACATTTTGTTTTTTATTTTTTTGGCTAACGATTTCATTTCAAATTTCTTTCATTTAATTTTTGTTTTCATTTCATTTTTTTTTCCGATTTGGTTTTTCATTCGTAATTACAGATTTTTCTATGATTTTCTGGCCTCAATTTTTTTTAGTGATGAGTGAATAAATAGTTCAGTGTGATCGCGTGAGGATGGGCGGCCTTGTGCTGACCTAGGCCTTGAGCAGGGACGCCGGAGTGGCACCGGCGTCCTTGTCGAACGCAAATTTTGTTTTATGATTATCTACCACTGTGGTCGTGGCACAGTAGAATAATTTTCTTGTCCCCTTCGTTTTATCTCTATGCGGTTTTCAAGCATAGCAATATGTCTGGTAACCCCCACGCCTAGCGGCGAGCTTCAGCCAGTGCAATACCGCAACCAGACCTCTATTGCTATGTTCTGTTAACAAAATCCCTTTTGGGGGATTTTGTTACAGTGGCGCCCAAACTCTTTGGCTAATTTTTTTGATTTTCGTCTTTAATTTCACAATTTTTTTTTCTTCAGCTTACTTGTTGTGAGTACCACGTGCAAAGTCCAACGCTTGCGTTGTTTGAGCTTGCACGGGTGCTCACATCAACGTTTTCTGCCCGATCAACATTCAAATCTGCATTGCAACCAGCGTAAGCTGTTTGATTGCATGCAGATGAGAATGTTGATCCCTATTCTCAGCTCGTCTGATGAATGGGCTTACCATTTCTGCCATGTGGCATTGATTGTGGTTAAGCTCATTCTTCTTTCGTTCTGAGTTTAGTCTTATTAAATTTTTAGAGTCTTCGTACCTTTTAATTAACGTAATTTTCTATTTCAGTCCGACTACCTTCATGGGGAGGGATCACAGCATGTTCTAACCTTTGGTTATTTGATCTTGCTGGATCGCTCGTCATGTTGGTTCCATGTGTCATGGGTGTTGGGATCGCGAACTTGTTGTTTCCACCAATGTGGTGTTGATTGGACAGTTCGTGGTCGCAGTACTCATTGGCACATCTTTAGTCAATTTCTACTTTCAGGTAAAATTTTATTTTTCAAATTTTTTTGTTCAATTCTAATTAAACTACTGGGACCACAGTGGTAATTTTTATTATTTTTATTATTATAGCGTTCGTGTCTGGCTCAGCATGGGGCCGTGATCATCTCTCGCGTGATCACATTTTTTGTTATTTTTTTGGTACAAGTAATACGCTTTACTTATTTTTCTTTTGCTTTTTCATTTTTTTTTGGGAATTTTTTTTTGATTATTGGTTGTTTTCAGTTTTGGTTAATGGAGCAGCTAAAATACTATTAATAATTTTGGTCAGTTCATTTTTTTTATAATTCTATTTCGGTATTTTGATTTTTTTGTTTTTGGTTATATTTTGCGTGCGAATGAATTCAGGCAATAATAATCTACCGTGGGATAGACCGGCAAGTGCGGTTGTTCATACAGTGTTTGAGTCGAGTGATAGTAGTGCTTTACCGCGGATAAGTCCTTGGGATAACCATAGTAATTTTCCAGCTCCTCAATCCTTCCGACTTGTTGATATCTACGTGATTATTATAGTTATAATTTAAAAAGTTCATTCTAATTTTCATTATTTTGTCAAATTATTTTCATTAATTTTTTTTTCGGTTTTGGGATATTGATATTTAAATTAATTTTTTTCTTTCGGTAATTTTTTTGTGTATATACATATATATATATATATATAAATATAATTCATTTTCTTTATTTTATTTTTTTTGTCTCTCACATTCAGTTCAATAGTAAACTCAGTAAACATAAATTCTTTTTGTCCTTTAAATTATATTGAGGTATTAAGCAACACTTTAGATTCCAACACATTACCTTGGGATAGACTGGCGAGTACGGATGAGAAAAAGGTTTTGAGTTGAGCGCTAGTTCAGTATTGACGCGAGTGGTCCAGTGGATAGTAATTTGTGCTCGCAGCTCCTCAAACAGCCCGGCTTGTGGATATCTACTTGGTCATAGTGAGTCTAATTTGAGATTGGTGCTTCAATATATGTTTTCAATAAATTTCTTTAAATAATTAATTAATAACTTAAAAAAAATTTTTTCTGCTTTAAATTAAGTAATTCTATCTTGTTTTTCATATATATATATATATATATATATATTCAAATATTTTTATAGTTAATTTTTTTTTGATGGGTAAAATTTATTTTTTTTCAGTAATTGCTTCAATTAAATAATTTGTTTGATTTTTTTTGTGGAATTGCCAGTATCGCTGGTCTTCATTTGGTATTCAGTTGTAGCTTTAAATTTTACTAACTTTTGGTTTAGGTAACTTTAATTATAACTATAATTTATTCAGTTTTCTATAAAGTAAATATAAGTTAGAAATTTTTTAAAATAATATTGTTAATTTACATTTGTCGAAAATTAACTCTCATTACGTTTAAAATCACGTTTAAATTCAATTTTGGTTAATTTTTTTTTGTAGCTTTAAATTTTTTTTTCTTCTCTGTTTCACTCAATCTTTTCATAATGGACGAATTAATTAAGGCATTTAATGTGGATCCTAATTCAATTGATCAGGCGGAAATGATGAGAGTATTGACGGCTCAAGTTCAACTGCTGACCAACGAAGTGAGAATACAGCTGGATGCGGAACAAGCAGCCGGTGTGCATAGTCAGTTAAATCCAACGTTAAAAATTCCTGTTCCGGAGGTGTCTTTTGGGCCACCTCCTCCCCCTGATTTTGCTGGTCCTGCAAGAGATCCACTTGTTTCCACGGCGATAAACCCGCAGGACAATAATTTGCCTGAATTAACTCATTCTTTCATGGAACCTGTCTCTAAAGAGCGTTCATCTCCGGAGCAGGCCACCCAACGTCCTAATTTTCAGTCAGCACCAGATGCTAGAGATCTTCATAATAGTATTTTGAATCCCGTGCCTTCAGCAATTCATAATCCACCTGTTCAGTTCAACTCCGATTTCAATAGACGTTCCTTATCTCGATGTGGGATTTCCTACACAGGTTCACCTTCTGGCATAACTGTGGACATGTTCCTTTTTCAGCTGGACTCTGTAGTGAAATCCAACAATCTATCACCTTCCTCTGTACTTCTGGATCTGCATCTTGTCCTGAAAGATGTGGCACTGCAGTGGTACTGGACCTACCGCAGGTATAATCCTTCAGCACCTTGGGATAGCCTCCGATTAGCCTTCCAAGAAAGATTTAAAGATAGGCGTACTCCCTACGAAATTCGTCGTATGGTTGAGTCTCGCAAACAGTTACCTAACGAATCATTCTTGGAGTTTTATCATCACATGTGGAATTTGGCCCTGCAGTGTCACACCCCTTACAGCGACGATGAGTTCATACAACTACTGATGAACAATATGAAGCCTGTCCTTCAGTATCAACTTACTGATCGACACTTCTCACATATCAATGAGCTCATCAAAAGCTGTACTTCATGGGAAGATTCTCTAAAACGTTTTCGTTCTCTACCTGATTACTCGATGCACCCTCGTCGTAGTATCAATGAACTCGGTGTTGAGAGTATGTATGATTCAGAACCAGTCGTTCCAACTTCTAATCCGTCAGTTTTATCCGCAGATACGTCAGGAACCGCATATCGCGTGCCATCTGGTGTTTTTGTTCCGACGTCCGAATCTGTGCAACATATTTCTGCGATTAGCCCAAGTCACTCTTACCGTGTCCCAATGGGAACATCGGCTACAACTTCTACGTCATTTAAATTCCCTTCTACTTCAACTACACCTAATGTAAACAATACCTCCAGATCTGGCTGCAATTACATTTGCTATAATTGTTCTGATATAGGGCATGGTTTTCGAGACTGTCCTCGTCCTCACTTGGGTGCCTTTTGCTATCGCTGTGGTCTCAAAGGCACCATTTCAACAAATTGTGTTCGTTGTGCGGGAAACCAGATCAGTGGTTCATGGAGATCGGGGAACCAGGAACCACAGACCATCTCAACCCCAACAATAATTACCAAAGTAGATGCAGTCAGCAATACCGACCCAGAGTTTCGGAAGAGACTGATGCCAGATGGGAAGAATCAGTCGAACCAGTGAAAGTTCGCGTTGAGTCCTTTGACTCCGCAATCTCTTCTGGATCTGGTTCAGCTGGTTCCGACCTAATGGTATCGGACTCTTGCTTGCCTGTTTCTCCACCTGAATGTCGAGTAAATTCCTTTTCCAAATTGGAACACTCCATTCCTTCAACTTCTTCATTTAACAATAGTTCTAATTTTTCTGATTCCGTTCCGTCTCTCCCCAACACTTTTGGGAAACTCATCTCAGCTCAGTTACTTCGCTCAAAAAAATACTGGGAGCAACGTCGGATTTTGCGATCCTTTGTTGTTTCTTCAGTACTCGGTTCTGAGACAAGCGATAAACGGCCTTATGCCGATATTCTTGTCAATGATGTTCCATACCGAGGTCTATTAGATAGTGGAGCGAGTGTGAGTGTGTTGGGTTGTGGTTCTGAAAAGTTGTTGGCGGACAACAACCTTCATATTCATAATTTTCCTACTTCTATTCAGACTGCGAGTGGTCAATCTCAGAACGTCATTGGTTACATAAATGTTCAGGTTAGCTTTAATTCCCAATCTCATTACATGCGATTCTTTTTAGTACCTTCTCTAAAGCAATCTCTTTATTTAGGGATTGACTTTTGGAATAAATTCGGCATTACTTTGCAACTACCTGCGTTGAGTGAATTATCGGACTCCGCAGAAATATCTTGTTCTCCTAAATTCCATTCTCTCTCTCCAGATGATAACTTAAAGCTCTCTACAATAGTTAAAAAATTTCCGTCAAGTGCTAAAATGGGTCTTGGACGAACTACATTAATCTCTCATGAGATTGATGTTGGTGAATCCAAGCCTGTTAAGCAACGTTTTTACTCTGTTTCTCCTGCTAAGCAAAAACTAATGTACGATGAGCTAAATAGGATGTTATCACTGGATGTGATTGAAGAAAGCCACAGTTCATGGTGTTCTCCTGTCACCATGGTGCATAAGGCTAATGGCCAAGTACGCTTGTGTTTGGATGCCCGTGAGGTGAACAAGGTGACGGTCAGGGATGCGTATCCGCTTCCACTTATCAACGGATTGTTGGGTCGTTTGGATCAAACTCGCTATATATCAACTATTGATCTAAAAGATGCCTTTTGGCAGATCCCTCTTGACCCGCAATCCCGAGATAAGACGGCGTTTACTGTCCCTGGTCGTCCCTTGTACCACTTCAAGGTCATGCCCTTTGGGTTGTGCAACGCTCCCCAAACACTGTGTCGCCTTATGCATCGGGTGATTCCTTATCAACTGCACGACAAAGTATTCGTCTACCTTGATGATTTATTGGTTACTTCGTCCACTTTTGATGAACACTTGGAACTTTTGGAAGTGGTGGCTTCGTTGCTAGTAAAGGCTGGTTTAACCATAAATTTGGAAAAGAGTCAGTTTGTTTTGAAGGAGGTTAAATACCTGGGTTATTTAGTGGGTGATGGTTGCCTTCGCACCAACCCAGAAAAATGTAAAGCAATTAGAGAATTTCCACGACCAAAAACAACTAAGCAGATACGTAGTTTCTTGGGTTTATGTGGGTGGTATAGGCGTTTCATAAAAAACTTCGCGTCTTTAGCTGCTCCACTAACTGATCTGACAGGGAAAAAATCTAAGTCTAAATGGAATCTTCACGCTGAGGAATCCTTCCAATCTCTTAAATTATCTTTGTCGTCTGCTCCTGTTTTGGCTAATCCTGACTATGGGCGCCCTTTCTTTATCCAATGTGACGCAAGTGCTGTTGGCGTGGGTAGTGTACTTTTTCAGCTTGATCCTGATGGCGCTGAACACCCCATTGAATTCTTTTCTCACAAATTAAATGCCGCTCAGCGAAATTATTCTGTAACTGAGTTGGAGTGTTACGCAGCAGTACTTAGCGTCCAGAAGTTTCGGCCCTATATCGAGGGATACCCGTTCACGATTTATACCGATCACGCTAGTCTCCGCTGGTTGATGTCCCAAAAAGATCTATCTGGTAGACTCGCCCGCTGGAGTTTAAAACTGCAAGCGTACAAATTTGATATCGGATATCGTAAAGGAACGGTGAATGTTGTACCTGATGCCCTCTCTAGAGCTTTTTATAGTGAGCCCACAGACGATGTAAGTAATGATCAACCTTTTCCTCCTGTTGAAACTACTTTGAATGATGATTCCTCCTTACTTTGTGATTCTCCTGTTATACAAGAAAATGTGTCTAGTTTAAATTCTTCAAGTGACAATTCGGTTCTACATATTGATCTTAACTCTTCAGCTTTTCAGGACGATGAATATGTTCAACAGATCAATCGAGTACAACAATTAAAAGATTGCGATCACAACTTCAAAATTCGTGATAATAAACTCTTGATCTTACCTTCCTACGCTTCTCGTTATACGTCCACTGATTTGTCTGAATGGAAGTTAGTAGTTCCGTTGTCCTTGACTGCAAACTTAATTGAACTGGCTCATTCTTCTCCTACTTCTGCTCATATGGGTATTAAAAAAACTGTAGAACGACTTCAACGGCAATTTTTCTGGTTTGGTATGACTAAACAAATCAAACTTTTCATCTCTAATTGTGTACAATGCAAGATGAATAAGCCTGTAAATTTTAGCACTCAACCTTTGATGGGTTCTCAAACTGAGTCTACCAGACCTTTTGAAAAATTGTTCGTTGATTTCCTTGGACCTTATCCTCGCTCCAAACGAGGTAATACCTGTATCGCTATAGTGTTGGATCATTATTCAAAGTTTGTTCTAGTCAAACCATTGCGTGAAGCTTCCGCCTCTTCTCTGTGTAGCTTTTTGGAAAATGAGGTGTTTTTACTTTTCTCTGTGCCTGCAGTGATTACTTCTGATAATGGTAAACAATTCATATCTAACTTATTTAAAGATCTCTTGAAAAAATATAATGTTGATCATATACGTACTCCTATTTACTCTCCTCAAAGCAACGCTTCTGAGAGAGTTAATCGGACGTTACTGTCTAGTATTCGGTCTTATCTTGATGATCATGCACATAATGAATGGGATTGCTATCTTTCTGAAATCACTGCAGCATTGCGAAATGTTAAACACGACGTCACGAATTTTTCTCCTCACTATTTGGTCTTTGGTCAACACATGTCACTAAACGGTTCAGATTATGCTTTACGTAAACTTTTATCTCCTCAGGATGATAATGAAATACATGTGTTGTCCAAATCTAATAGATTGAATCTTATTCGTGATCAAATAACTCATTACCTGAAAGTTGCACATGAGAAATCAGCGGTTCGATATAATTTGCGTAGTAAAACTAGGAATTTCCTGCCTGATCAACCTGTGTTTGTCCGATCCTTCGCACAAAGTAGTGCTCCTGATAGATTTTCTGCAAAGTTAGCTGCTAAGTTTATTCCTGCTTTTATCACTGATAAAATCGGAACAGTCTCTTATAATATCAGAAATCTTGATGGAAAACCTTTGGGAGTTTATCATGCCAAGGATATACGATTGTGACAAATTATTAGTGAAATTTTTTTCTCCTTCCCTCTTACTTTCATGCCTGGCTTTGAGATCTTTTCTCGGGTGTGAGTCGTCCCCACGCTGTAACAACCGCTTGTGGTTGTTATGATCTGTTTAATTTAAATCTGTAATTACGGTTGAAAATCCCAACAAGGTTGCAAGTTTATCCACTGCGCTGCATAAAATCTCTTCCACTACACGTCATTCTTTCTTTGGCTTAATTTGTAATAGAAAATATATTTTTTTTTGGTAGAGTGTACCATTTAGCATTTTATACTTCTCCGTATTTTGGTCGGTTACTCGATTTGTTTTATCATTTTTTGTTTGATGGTATGTAATGACGTGTAGTGGTTGGTGTGTTGCTTCATCTGTTTTGTTTTGGTTAGCGCGTGGATTTTCCATGTAAATGGAATATTCCAGAAAATTGGTTAATTAGTGTTGGTGTGTGCGAATCGATTTTGGGTGATGTTGTATGTGTACGTCATCCGAAATCTATCGGTCGGGTTTTTTTATATGATTAAAATCTCTTTTGGGTGGGGGAAAAAAAATTATTTTTTTTTTGGTACGCGTCGTACGTTTTTTAGCGAGTCTAGTTTTGAATTTGGAAAAATAAAGTCTGAGTATGATTTGTAAAAAAAAAAAAAAAACGAGACCAGTTTTTGTGAAAGTTTTTTTAGTTAAGTAAAAATCAATAAATTTTTTTTGTTTTGAAAAAAAAAATAAATAATATATGGTCGGTTGCGTGCGTGATTTTAAAACGGTCAAGGGTGGATAATGTGGCAAAGGGTCAATGTTTAAGATCCGTGCTGTAAACATCTGAGGTTTTATACAAGTTACAATAATAATTATAATCATATTACGGTTAAAGAAAAAAAAACTTTGTAATTGGCATAGCATTGTGTGCTTAAGAACTTTCCATGACAATAAAGTCTAACTGAATAATAGTTTTGATTGTATAAATATGAAAAATAATAAAATTTTTTTTTTTATAATAATTTAAATAAATAAAAGTATAATTTAGTTCTAGTTGTATTTGTATAAATACGAAAAATAATAAAATTTTATATATAATAATTGTAATTAAGAAAAAGTGTGTTTACGATTTATTGCTGACTTTTGAGTTAATTCTTGTTGAGTATGTGTACCGATACAAAATCCACCGTCATCCACTAATTATTGAATCCTGATCCGATAAGTTAACGGAAGATTCTCAATCACACCAGGTCAAGTTGATAGTAAATACTTTGGCTGTGGAAATATTTGATACATATGGGGTGGTTCAACTTATTATAGTTGTTTGTTTGCGAAAAGTACCAACTTGGAGATCAAGCTGTCTGGGTGTAGTGGTTTTTGGTGATTAAGTGATTTGTGGCAGCAACTCCGCCAAACGGAGTGGGGTTCGTGCGAGGGATCCTGCGTCGGCGCTGATTGCTGAGGTCGGACAGGCCTAACAGGTAGTTGATTGGTGGGGAAAAATAAAGAAAAACCCATCACAACAAGTAAACATTTTTTTTTTTTTTTTTTTTTTGTCATTCATGTAAGCCAACCTTGACCGAGGTTTTTTTGTTGTTTTACTATTATATTTCTTTATATACATATATATTTCATATATTTTACGGGTTACAGGTTCCGGGTGGCGTCATATGCGACACCCCACAAAATCGATTCGCACCACATTTTGTTTTTTATTTTTTTGGCTAACGATTTCATTTCAAATTTCTTTCATTTAATTTTTGTTTTCATTTCATTTTTTTTTCCGATTTGGTTTTTCATTCGTAATTACAGATTTTTCTATGATTTTCTGGCCTCAATTTTTTTTAGTGATGAGTGAATAAATAGTTCAGTGTGATCGCGTGAGGATGGGCGGCCTTGTGCTGACCTAGGCCTTGAGCAGGGACGCCGGAGTGGCACCGGCGTCCTTGTCGAACGCAAATTTTGTTTTATGATTATCTACCACTGTGGTCGTGGCACAGTAGAATAATTTTCTTGTCCCCTTCGTTTTATCTCTATGCGGTTTTCAAGCATAGCAATATGTCTGGTAACCCCCACGCCTAGCGGCGAGCTTCAGCCAGTGCAATACCGCAACCAGACCTCTATTGCTATGTTCTGTTAACAAAATCCCTTTTGGGGGATTTTGTTACAAAGCCTTCTCAAAAAATCCGGCAAAGCATTGAAAAATGTAGGCACTGCAACAAGAATATAGCGGCGGAAGTGATCATTATTAAATCTCGGAATATTGTGAAATAGTTGATGATTCCCACGGAGGTTATTGCGATCATCGAACCTTATGCTACAATGGTCACTCCGCTTATAAAAAATGTTTAAAACCTTGTAAATATACAAGTGTTGCAAAGGCACGATATTATTAAACTTAAATAAAGGCCAAGAAGGTTCACGTCCCTTTTTCTTCAGTATGGTTCGCAAAATCATTTTCTGCTTAACATACAACAGCTTTAAAGTACTTGTATGGCAGCCACCCTAACATGATAACAACCATATCCCTTTAGACATTACCAGTGCGTGATACGCGTGATCAGAACTTCGGTTCTGAAAATTACCTTAACTCTTATCTCTAACTAATCCTCTTAACTCAGTCAGCAGCTCCACTGCCACGTCAATTTACAAATCAACCTTCAACACAATCGCAACACAATAACCAAATCAATCGCCAACTTACCCTCAACTCAATCAGCAATTCAACCCTTAACCTAACCCCCACATCGACTCCAAATAATAAAGAGATTACTATCCCCGATCTAGCCCCTTACTCAACCCCAACGGAAGCTAACTTAACCTCAACCCATCCTCAACTTAACTTAGCTCAAACTATATCTCAATCCTTTAATGAACATTATCTGAAAAAATATATACGGATATGAACTCAACTCAAACTAACTTCCAACTCAACCCACATAAATCCACAACTGAACCCGTGTGAACCCCTCACTAAACCTCAACTCAATGTAACGATTAAATCGCTACTATGACCGGCAAGGGGGCCACCTCTAATTAAATTAAAAGTCGTTTTTGTTATTGAAATTGACTATGACATAGCTAGAGGCGAAAAAGAAAAAAAAAAAATAATTAGGGAGTCGATTGAGAATTTTGAAACAGTTAAGTCCTATTAAGTAATAATAAAAACAAAAATTAATAATTAAAAATATAAAAAAATTAAAATAATTGTCTTTGTGCTAGTTATTAAAATGTGGTAGAAAAACTGTCCTGAATCTTAATGTTATAAAAAACAAAATATTTAAAAAAAAAATTACAAATAAATAAAGATAATGTAATTAACGGCTAAACCCTAAATATTATGTACAATATTAACAAAAAACATAGGTTAATAAATTTTGAATTGACAATTAAAGATTATCCTATAATAATCAAAACAAAAACAAAAAATAAACTGTACCGTTATTAGTGAGTAGTAAACGTGTTATAGAACGATATTTTTGGCGACTTCAAGGAGGTTTAGTCCAATGTGCTTAAAAATAAATAATGAATGTAATTATTATCATTAATTGTTATTGTTATTATTAAGTAGTTAAGTTTTAATTTTAAGAATTTATAAACAATTTTTCTTGTGGTTGAATTAAAAGTGGGACTTGCAATCGATTCAATTTCTTTCAATTATTATTCTTTATTTCCACCATAAGATAGGTGTGTGTCAGCCCCTGTGGTTGGGGGGGCACTCTCCTGATTCATAAAGTGCACCTCACGAGCACTTTAATAACAATAATAATAAAAGAAAATCCCCGAAACATGTCTCTTCGGATAGCGCGGCGAGGCATATTCCTCGTAAAGACACCATTAATAGCCTTAACATCCATTATGCCAATGTCAGAGGTCTCGTGACTATCAAAAATTGCGCACATCAACATCTCGAATCTCGTAAACCCGACATATTAGACCACCTTGAAGTTATCCCAGACTTTCATCCCAGGAAAATTTGAAATTACCTCCGACAACACATGCGTAAAAACCCATCCCAGACTTTTTTTTCTACACTATTAAAGTGTACGAACATTAAAATCCATCCCAGACTTTTTACTAGAGCGAAAAAATCCATCCCAGGATTTTTATTTATTATAAGATTTCTTCTGGTATAGTTAAAATTGAATAAAAAAAAACATAAAAAAATTCTTCTGATCAGGATTATGGTAGGCCTGGAAATTTGATATGTTGATTTAGTTAAGGGTCCTATTGGCTACCTCTTGGCCAATTCTGAACGCGATCCGCTTGTTAGAATTTTTGCTACATTAATGTTTCCTTCCCTTAGTTAAAATTGAATAAAAAAAAACATAAGAAAAATTCTTCTGATCAGGATTATGGTAGGCCTGGAAATTTGATATGTTGATTTAGTTAAGGGTCCTATTGGCTACCTCTTGGCCAATTCTGAACGCGATCCGCTTGTTAGAATTTTTGCTACATTAATGTTTCCTTCCCTTAGTTAAAATTGAATAAAAAAAAACATAAGAAAAATTCTTCTGATCAGGAGTATGGTAGGCCTGGAAATTTGATATGTTGATTTAGTTAAGGGTTCCATTGGCTATCTCTTGGCCAATTCTGAACGCGATCCGCTTGTTAGAATTTTAGCTATGTCAATAAATGTGTTTCCTTCCCTTAGTTAAAATTGAATAAATAAAAACATTAAAAAAATTCTTCTGATCAGGATTATGGTAGGCCTGGAAATTTGATATGTTGATTTAGTTAAGGGTCCTATTGGCTACCTCTTGGCCAGTTCTGAACGCGATCCGCTTGTTAGAATTTTTGCTATATCAATAAATGTGTTTCCTTCCCTTAGTTAAAAATAAATAAAAAATTCGATAACGTTTATAAGAGGTGCATTTCTCGCACGATGTATGGGTTTCTTAAAATAAATTTCTTTATTATTAGCATCATGAAATGAGAGTACAGTGATTGTTTGCAAACGATTAAATACTGGGCAATGGTATGAGAAGTACGATATGAAGCGCAGGGTCTCAGCGGAGATGTACCAGATGAATATGAGTTCCAGACAAGTGCCTCCCAAAGCCGCCGAGGCTAGTGTACGCGCAGTCGAGGTTAAATATGTATCAGAGTCCACCTATCAGACCAAGCATTCCCCCTTTATAGTGCTCTCTAGTATTGTAAATCGCCACTTTGTAGATCTAAATTATAATTAAAATTTATGTGGAAATTAATTATTTTAATGAACAATAAGTTATCTGCGACAGTTACTTTACGCACAAATTGACACCAGAATTACTCCGGTCAGATAAGTGATTATCATAGTTGGTTGTAAATCGCTGTTTTGTACTTTGTAATTTTAATTAAAATTAATATGAAGATTAATTATTTTGATTTAAAATAAATTATCCGCCACAGTATTATTAAGCACAAATTAATAACCGAATTACACCGATCTGATGAGGCATTATCTTGCTATAGTGCCCTCCATCTCTATAAATCCCTATATTGTAGTTTTAATTTTTAATTAAAATTTATGTGGAGATTAATTAATTTTATTTAAAATTAATTAGCTACCACTGGTTTTTTATGCAAAAATTGACACCATCGGATCTCCGATCGGATGGACCATTCACTCGCTACACTGGTTCAAGCATTTAAATCGGTCGAAATCAGAGGTTCGCAGAGTTCCTTTGCCCCCGGATGACGTCATTGCAATAATATTATGCATGACACATAAAGCCGAAGGACGAACCTAAGCTATCATATCTTTAAATTAAAGATAATGCTTATACATAGTTGATGCGTAATTGCCCCCGACCAAGGGCTGAATTTCGGGTCAGTTTTCTGAACATGCGGTGTGAAGCGTTATCACGTCAAAAAAATCATGAAAAAATGCTTTCCATATTTCTTTAAAAAATTTCCAGGGCTACCATAATCCTGATCAGAAGAATTTCTTTTATGTTTTTTTTTTTTTTTTTCAATTTTAACTAAGGGAAGCAAACACATTTATTGATATAGCAAAAATTCTAACAAGCGGATCGCGTTCAGAATTGGCCAAGAGGTAGCCAATAGGACCCTTAACTAAATAAATATATCAAATTTCCAGGCCTACTATAATCCTGATCAGAAGAATTTTTTTTATGTTTTTTTTTTTCAATTTTAACTAAGGGAAGCAAACACATTTATTGATATAGCAAAAATTCTAACAAGAGGATCGCGTTCTGAATTGGCCAAGAGGTAGCCAATAGAACCCTTAACTAAATCAAGATATCAAATTTCCAGGCCTACCATAATCCTGATCAGAAGAATTTTTTTTATGTTTTTTTTTTCAATTTTAACTAAGGGAAGCAAACACATTTATTGATATAGCAAAAATTCTAACAAGAGGATCGCGTTCTGAATTGGCCAGGAGGTAGCCAATAGAACCGTTAACTAAACCAACATATCAAATTTCCAGGCATACCATAATCCTGATCAGAAGAATTTTTTTTATGGTTTTTTTTATTCAATTTTAACTAAGGGAAGCAAGCACATTTATTGATATAGCAAAAATTCTAACAAGAGGATCGCGTTCAGAATTGGCCAAGAGGTAGCCAATAGGACCCTTAACTAAATAAATATATCAAATTTCCAGGCCTACCATAATCCTGATCAGAAGAATTTCTTTTATGTTTTTTTTTTTTTTTCAATTTTAACTAAAGGAAGCAAACACATTTATTGATATAGCAAAAATTCTAACAAGAGGATCACGTTCTGAATTGGCTAGGAGATAGCCAATAGAACCCTTAACTAAATCAACATATCAAATTTCCAGGCCTACCATAATCCTGATCAGAAGAATTTTTTTAATGTTTTTTTTTATTCAATTTTAACTAAGGGAAGGAAACACATTTATTGATATAGCAAAAATTCTAACAAGCGGATCGCGTTCAGAATTGGCCAAGAGGTAGCCAATAGGACCCTTAACTAAATAAATATATCAAATTTCCAGGCCTACCATAATCCTGATCAGAAGAATTTCTTTTATGTTTTTTTTTTTTTTCAATTTTAACTAAGGGAAGCAAACACATTTATTGATATAGCAAAAATTCTAACAAGCGGATCGCGTTCAGAATTGGCCAAGAGGTAGCCAATAGGACCCTTAACTAAATAAATATATCAAATTTCCAGGCCTACCATAATCCTGATCAGAAGAATTTTTTTTATGTTTTTTTTTTTCAATTTTAACTAAGGGAAGCAAACACATTTATTGATATAGCAAAAATTCTAACAAGAGGATCGCGTTCTGAATTGGCCAAGAGGTAGCCAATAGAACCCTTAACTAAATCAAGATATCAAATTTCCAGGCCTACCATAATCCTGATCAGAAGAATTTTTTTTATGTTTTTTTTTTTCAATTTTAACTAAGGGAAGCAAACACATTTATTGATATAGCAAAAATTCTAACAAGAGGATCGCGTTCTGAATTGGCCAGGAGGTAGCCAATAGAACCGTTAACTAAACCAACATATCAAATTTCCAGGCCTACCATAATCCTGATCAGAAGAATTTTTTTTATGTCTTTTTTATTCAATTTTAACTAAGGGAAGGAAACACATTTATTAATGTAGCAAAAATTCTAACAAGCGGATCGCGTTCAGAATTGGCCAAGAGGTAGCTAATAAAACCCTTAACTAAATCAACATATCAAATTTCCAGGCCTACCATAATCCTGATCAGAAGAATTTTTTTTATGTCTTTTTTATTCAATTTTAACTATACCAGAAGAAATCTTATAATAAATAAAAATACTGGGATGGATTTTTTCGCTCTAGTAAAATGTCTGGGATGGATTTTAAAGTTTGTACACTTTAATAGTTTAGAAAAAAAAGTCTGGGATGGGTTTTTACGCTTGTGTTGTCCGATGTAATTTTAAATTTTCCTGGGATGAAAGTCTGGGATAACTTCAAGGTGGTCATATTAGTTCTAACGGAAACAAAAGTATCGTCGAACATCTACGAAAACGAATTCTACTTCAAGTGCTAACAATTCGAACAAGCTTTTGAGTTGCAACGTGGAGTGTGCATCTTCGTTAAAAACCACACACCGTACTCAAGATACAAAAAGTACGAAATATTTTCAAAAACCGCTCAAACTATTGTGCTTAAAATTTCTCTTCCTAATAAACTCCTTTTTTTAATTAGCTTGTACGGATCTCCTAATCAGAAGGATTCAGAAACAATTAGCTTATTCGAGGGCTTATCAGACAAATGTGACAATATTCGCCATCAACATCCCGATTGCGAATTAATTATGGTCGGTGACTTTAATGCCCACCATAAACAATGGTTGAATCACAAAGATACAAATGACGCTGGGCGCCATGCGGAATGGATTGGCGTTTCGCATGATCTCACACAGATTGTTAGTGAGTCCACATTTGAATGCCTAAATTCTAGAGAAGTTCATATTCTGGATCTCTGTCTGACATCAATCCCTCATTTCATGGAGGCCCATGTCGAAACTGGAATCGGAAATTCTGACCATAATTTAATAACCATAAAAATATCTGTCGAAACACCACTAGAATCTAGACAGCAGCCAAGGCATCTTTGGCATTTTAACAAAGCTGATTTTGATGTTTTACGGTCATTTTTTCAACATTTCCCTTGGGAACGCCATTGCCTACATAACAACAACTTCTGATCGAAGTCCTGTTCGAATATTGAAGGAGTTTTTCAGTGAATTGGCTCCAATATTAACTAAAATTTTCCTACTTTCATATAAGCAAGGTGACTACCCGAACGCCTGGAAGAATGCCCGTGCTGAAACGGGGTTGTGACAAAACTGATCCTTCGAGCTACCGGCCAATATCAATTGTATCAGCCGTCGCTAAAGTCTTTGAGAAATGCGTCAATCAACATATATGTAGTTAAATATCTTGAAATTAGCAAACTAATTTCGGATAGACTATACGGCTTTCGTGAAAGCCGATCCACGACCGATCTCCTGACGTATGTCACGAACAAATGGAATCTCGCCCTAGAACACCACGGAGAGGCCTTTGCAATCGCCTTGGATATATCCAAGGCTTTTGATAAGGTATGGCATGAGAATCTTATTTGTAAACTTGTGGCATACGGGCTGGACTCGATGATTACTAGGTGGATTAAAAGCTATCTCAATGACCGAAAACTCTGCGTCGTGCTTAATGGGAGGAGTCCCTCAGGAATCACCTTTGTCACCGACCCTGTTTTTGCTATACATCAACGATTTGCTGGATAGCACTGTAAACCCTATCCATAGCTTTGCGGATGATGCCACATTGCATTCTTCTATTTCATTCGAGGCGGAGCCTAGCATTACAGATCTAAATAATAAACGGGCAGAAGTCGTAACTTCTCTTAATTCCGATTTAAATACAATATTTGAGTGGGGTAACAAAAATTTAACGAAAAAAAGACACAAATATGCACAGTTTCACCTAAAAAAAGTCGCAACGACTACCTATTTGTGGTAAAAAACCATATCCTTGTGGGTTGCGACTCAGTTCGACTGCTTGCGGTATTCAAAAAAGTAACAAACTCAAATGGAATGAACACATTGTTGCATTAGCTAAATCAGCTACAAAAAAAACTCGGGTTCCTGAATCGATGCAGAAGGTTTTTTAAATCGCATCAAGTTCTCCAGATATATAAAACCTTCATCCGACCATGTATAGAGTATTGCTGTCAAGTTTGGGGAGGTGCGTCTGGTACCACCCTCCACTTATTGGACAGGGTTCAACGCCGCACTATCAGAATAATACGGAATCTCAGACTTACTCAAGAACTAGACAGCTTACAACATCGCAGAGATGTTGCAGAACTCTGCGTCTTCTACAGATGCTTACATGGTAAATGTTCTGCAGAACTATCGGAGAAAATACCACCATTCGTTTCAACAACAAGAGTAATAAGAGGAACAACCAATGCACATAGATTTACGGTGAAGCTCCCGAAACCTCGAACTGAAGAAATCAAGCGCGAATTTATATACCGAACATCAAAAAAATGGAATTCGCTAATACATTTCAAATTTCCGAAGGAATATAAAATGAATAAATTTAAGGTAGCTATTAATCTTTACTTGCAGGATCGCGCATTGGGTGCAGAAGCTCTGACAGTTACAAGGAGCTAGGACCGTTAATAAGTCCGCTCTGCACCCAATTAAAAAATTTATAAAAAAAAAAAAAAAAAAAAAATATAGGATATGACCATGGTAGGGTTTTGAATATTGTATAAGTATGAGTATCTGTGTGTACTGGATCTTTTTTTACCTTCCGGTTAGCTTCACCCTTCCGATTAGCTTTAGCCAAGCTAAAACAGTCCGCCTTTGAAGCCACTAGTTAGCCTTCGGTCCCTCTTTATGTAGGTCCACATTTATGTTGATACAGTTGTTAGCTTTATGGATCATTTAAATTCTAGTGGCCCAAATTAGTTTTTTGTAAGTTTGTCTCTAGTATGCCGTCTTAATAAGCATTTGCTCCATGTACAAACATGTTGAGTTTGGTTTGGATGTGTATTTTAAAGCTGCTTACATTAAGCCATTTCTTTAATTTCAATCAACAAATTTAATTCTCAATATTTACAAAGCTCACTGTTGATTCTAATATTAGATTTTTCTTTTCTGTTGCATTAACTTAATCTTTTAAGTGCTATTTATTCCATCGAAAATGATATTGACTATTTTGTATTTGTTAAGTTTTCTTTGTAATTTTTTTATTTTTAAATGAGTTAGTTTTATTTTTAACATATTATTTTATTTGAAAATGTGATAAAGTTTATGTACAAGATACATTTGTACGTAATTACATATGTTGTGAATGTGATCAATTGTAATAAATAGAATTTTGGAATTACAATATGTACCTAATTACCACCACTGAATGTTTTTTTTATTTATTATATTTTGCATATGTTAAGGTTTTTGCAATAATTAAATGGAGTTTAAATACATAGTTTAATTACGTATGTAATAAGTCTCAAACTTTGTAATACATATTTACTTTATATGTACATTAACAAGTTTGTTTATAAATTCATATACAAATATGAATGTACATATTCCCCAAATTAAAAATAAAAGTTGTCAAAAGCGAAAAATCCTGAAAGCCGGAAAAATTTGCGGTCCCGTCAGATTCCGGCTTAGAGGATTTTCACTGTACATATACATATCTATTATATTTGAATTTTTTTTTTTAGGTTTAAATTATTTTTAAGTTTGATTTCTCGTTACGATTTTCTCCTGGATAAAACCTTCAGAGTTGTATGTACTCTAAATACCTATATCGTAAAAAAATTGTAGAGTATTATTTTGAATTTTTTTTATCTGTCGGTTGTCACACCAGGTTCAGATCTACTGTTTGCTACATTTTTCGCAAAACCAAAATTTCCAAAATAAATTCGATACTTAATTAGGTTTAGTTTAACTCAAAACCTAATCATATTATTAGTAGACCAATATAAACCAAAATATTTATGTAAGTGTTTTTATCATAATTTTAATTGTTTTGCGCTTGGTGTAGATAGTCCCATAGTGAATAATTAAAACAAAAACATACACAACTACTAAACCAAAACAAAACAATATTCTTCAATGTAATGACGACACTAATGTTATTCAACGTACATTCAGATTCATACAAAAAAAAATTTATTTAATTTTTGTTTTGCTAATGGGCCCGATTCAATGTGAAGCTTCTATTGAAAAAACCTTTTATTTTTCAATAGGTTTGTATAAACATTTTATCATATCAAAACATAAGCGCAAAAATAGAAGAATTGCCATTCCACTTCAAACTTTTTTAATTTTTCGACTTTTAACTTAGATGATTTTGCTTTGAATTTTATATAAAGAAGAAATTATTCTGGGTTGGTTTTTGTCAAAAACTTTTTCTTTAGCAATTTTTCTAATAAAATTACGTAACGCTTAAACATAATTTAAAAAAAAAAGGATTTATATTTGATACGGATAGAAAGAAAACGTGTAACCATGTAAATAAATTTATGAACTGTTTAACCTTCACCTTGTCGGTATATACCCGGGTAAATATCGTGATTTTGACAATTGAATTTCTCCGTGGCTTTTTAACTAATTTTAAGTCAGCTCCGCCTCAGGACTCAATGTGCATGAAATTTATGAAAAATCAGTTATTACGAAAAATTATGTATATTTAAGTACATTTTTTTGAAAATTTTACAGTTTTTCGACCATCTTCACAGTATATACCTGGGTAAATAATTTATTCTTCCACATATTTTGTATGAAATTTCTCATAAGTTTTATTAAATAGTCGACTAGTTTAATTGTTATCTGTAAACCCTGCAAATAACTATTGAACTTTTAACTAAAGTAGAGAGTATGTATGTATGAATTCCGAAATGTGTAGATGCAATAAAAGATTCTGTTATTTTTTTTTTATTCAGTAGGAGCATTTTGCCGATCAAGGAGTACCCCGTATCGGAATCGCAAGTCCACTAATTTTTAATACCGTACTTCTCTGGTTTCGAAGATATATATTGCGTGAACTTCGTTCGACCTCTAGAGGGGAACAGCTGCTCATTGATACTTATAGAGGGGAACAGCCTCTAGAGAGGAACAGCTGCTCATAGATAGTCTTTCTTCGTAATAGGTGGTCCGGCTTATCGGATTTTATTATGGATTACCTGGTGGCATCGAAATCTAAATGAAACGCGTTAAACTTTAGAAACGACAGACGGGCAAAGTTGCTCGATACAGCGGGTAGGAATTTTTGTTTTCAAAGTTGCCGAACTGCTATATAATTTAATTACCGCATTTTATTTGATAAATTCATTTTCAGCCTTCTTATTTGTATGTCTACAAATTATGTCCTGCATCGATACGCCAAACAAAGTGCAAAATGTGTCCACATAGTCCAAAATCTTGATGTTAAGATTGGGCCCAATAAATTATGGCTCGCATATTATGTCATGCGCCATTAACCCTTGTAAGTTTGTAGGAGTTTTCCTCCGTTTGGTTTAATTTTTTCCATGGTAAATCGACGGTTGACCGACAGAAATCTATACTGATCATCTTCTGAGTTTGAAGCTAAATTCTCCACTATCTTTTGAAAATATTTTTGCCGTTCCTCATGCGAGAGTATAGTGAATAATGAAAACGTTTTAGTTTTTAATTTTTGCTTGTTTTAAAAAGAATCCCATACGAAATTCACACAATTTACATTTATGTGTATGTTCATGTTTACATTTATTATTTACCTGGGTATTTGAAGTGAAGATTAAGGATTTTTAATTGCCGACAAGGTGAGGGTTAAGCAAAATTGATTATGCGTCATTTTTCAGACGGAAACTCAAAATGATGGTTAATGCAAATCCGAACAAACAAGGATTCAAGCTGTCCAAATTTACATTCGACAAATATTTCAAACTACCAAAAGGCAACGTCAAGAAATTAATACCTGATGTACCAGCAGCAACCCGTTTCAGCTCAATACCATCTAAAATTCAAATTAGTTTTAAATAATTTAAAATTTAAAAGGGACAACTAAATGCAAATAATTTTCTTAGGTCCATTAAATTTATATCTTCAAGCAAGCTACCATCCTTATCAATTGATACCCTTAAGTTGAGTTTGTCACTACAAAACTCAAAACAAATTCAGGTAGAACGAAGCGAAGTTTACAAAAATTTAATAAATTTTAAAACCATATAATTCCGTTTAATAAGTCGGCTTTTCGGTGTTTTTTGTCAGATGTCAATGACTCATCTAAAAATTAAAAAAAAAACGTTATAAATGTTATGCAAGCACTAACAAAAATATTTATAAAAGAAAAAACTATGAAAAATTAATAAATGAAAGTGCAGGAAACTCCAACAAATTCCCCCCGATTTATAAATAAGAGCATGACATATGTCATGGGTGTATCTGAACGTATCGAGAAAGTTATAAGGGCTTTTATTACGGAAGCAACCCTGGCATTCCGTAACAATATGACGCTACACAATGTTTTTAGCAGACGCAAAGATCCATTACCGATTCAGAAGAAGACTGATGTCATTTATATGATTCCTGGTGTGGGCGATGACGTTTCTGGGCCTTGTGATAAGAATTATGTTGGCCAAACAAAACAATTCTTGAGAATATATTGCGAAATTATCGACTTAATTTGAGAAGGGTGAACGAATCCTTAATGGATCATTTTCACTCTTTGCGTCATCGTCCAAATTTTAATTCTGCGTCAATTTTAGCCTGCTAACCCAATTATTCAAAGAGACTGACCATCAAGGTGTAACGACTTGGAGTGGCATGAGTGGTTCCCGATTAAAACCCTTCACAAAGAATGCCAATCGTTACCGAAAAAGTTGTCCATACCTTCAGAGCCTCGGTATGGTTATACTAGACCGACTAGAACTAAGAGTGGGCGTGGGGATTTCAGAGAATGAACGTATGCATGCTAGACCATATTAGGGAACACGAAGTAATTAAGGAAATGGGAAAGAGAGGTTAGGGTCAACTTATCGCTACTTCTAATAAGGAATCTACTTTCTCATTACTGGAAACCCACAAAATTCACGAACCGAACGAACTTCAAAATCATCATAGAAATTTAGAAAATTCAACATAATTTAAATTCATATAATTTATTTGACTCAACAATAATCGATCAAATAATACTATACGAAAAGAACAAAAGAAAAATTGTGCTTTTGAAAATGTCTTAAAAACTAAACCTGACATAGTAGGCTTCAACTAGCAATAATTAATTATTAGTGGTAAGGAGAGAAGAAATTCAATAGATTTCAAGCAAAAGAGCAAAACAAAAAGAAACGAATAATTAATGATTCCTAGTACAAGCAATGATTACTGTGAGCTTAAGATCAATTCAATTTCTAAAGAGATAAATAAGAATATACATATATGTAGTTATATAGAATTGTATAGGGCGGATTAAATTTGTAAGTGGTCTAGAGACTCCATTTTTCTGAAAATTCCTTTAGTTTTAACCCTTTCGCTCCGCTTGTCCTACATATGGGACACATTTTTTAATCGTCCTTTATAGGTATTTCCAGAGTAGTATACTTTTTTATAGGTATTTAAATAAATCATTCGATTGATTTTCAATCAGTTGAAGTTTTTGTGTCAGTGAAAGCGGACGTGTTTTAGGTCGAGAGGTATGTACCATAGAATTAATCTTTTTTTATATTTATGTATCAAAAATAATTATAATTTAGTGATTTAAATTTTAGAGTAAAGTGTAATTTATGTAATTCATTTTGTAGTCAGTCGGATATTTTACTATAATATAGTATAAATTCAATCTAAAATACATGTCCCAAAAATAGGACAATTCTATTCAAGTGTCATGTCCCATTTATGGGACATTAATATTTTTGTGCCGTTTAAAGGACAATTCTATTAATATGTGATTTTTGTTAATGTTTTAGATCAAACGGAAAATGGCGAAAAGCCTTCTAAAGAAAAAATTGGTGTTTCCCAAGTACAGGAACCATATAGCTATTAGTGAACTTGAACAGCTTATTGCTGCTGGTGATTCAGATTTTGATATTTTTTCATCGGATGACGAAAGCGAACCGAATAATTTAGCGCCTGATGAAATGGAGCACGATGATTTAAAAAAGGCCAACTTTTTGAAAAACCGATGTTTACTAAAATTGATTTCGCTATATAGTAGATTTTTATTTATAATTTTGATAGGAAAAAATCCCAGTAACAACTGAATTTTTCATAAAGGAAATTTTTTTTTCATGTAAAAGATTGTATGTAATTACAATTAGCTATAAACCTATGAAAACAGCTGTATTTGCAAAAACATCCCCCGAGTAACTCATAAACATCGAGAATGTGTTCTGGCGCTTACAGCTCTTAGCAGAGAAAAAGTACCGAGAATTTAAAGCAAAAATGATTTCAATCGCAATACAGAATAAAGGCGATTTTTTTTATCTAATCAAACGGACACAAACGAAAAATACCGTCATTTTCAAGGAATATGATTGTTTAAAAAAAATTCAGAACGAATGAACGAACGGACGAAGGCAACTATGAATCCGGCTTAACTTTATATGAAAAAAAAGAACGTTAAAGTAAAAATAATCAGAATTCATTTTTTACACTTCTCTTTTGTCAATATTAATAAAATAAATTTAAAAAAAATAAATATTTCATACATTAGAATAAAACTAATTGCTTGTGTGTAGTAAAATTTATGAAAATGCACTGACATAGTTCTGCAGCGCCCTCTAGAGAACGGCTAAGGTCAAAATAAAAGCAAAAAATGAATTCCTAGTACGCAAAATCCCTGGATAAATTTGTTTAGTTTAAAAAATAATAAATTTTTTTGCAAATACTGTTTCCATGGGTTTAGAAAGTAAAAGAAAAATCTTCAAATGAAATTATGCAGGCTCGAAATTCATCGTAGCCGTATGGTGTAGTGGGCTTTTTTGCTTAAAATAAAATAAATGTTCAAAAAAGTGGAGACTAAAAAAAATTTCGCCATACAATTTAATCCGCTCTAATATATGTATATAATATATGTAGTTAAATGAAAATGTAATAAAAAAAAAATAATAAAAATTCTTATCTTGAAGAATGATCGTGGCCATCGACCAATTCAATTTGTTGTTTAATTTTCTGTTTTATTTATTTATTTATTCATTCAATCAAGGCACGTAAGGCCACAGGCCTTATCAATGCATGACCCAATATCACCAAACAAATCATTACAAATTGAATTCAATGAAAACAATATAGATAATAAAAATATACACTTATACAATATAAAGTTATACTAATAATATTACAATAATAAAATATACTAATTCCAATTACATTAACATCATAATATACAGATAAATCAGATAAATGTATTTACATATTTACATAAAATTCAGTACACGCTCCTTTAAATTGTTTGACGGCTGTTTTAAATTGTTTAAATTTTTATTTAACTGTTTGTGTTTTAGGTGCACCGTTTCACTAAATTCGCTAAATGTTTAAGGGTATTCCCCCGGTTACACTATTAGTCCGATAAGGAAACACATTTAGCACTAATGAATTTTATATGTAGACTAGCTGAGCCCGGTCCGCCTTGCTGGCCCTAAGTACACCTTTTCTTTTGTATTGTCTCTCGATTTAAATAGATGTCACAGCATTTAGTTATTGAAAATTCATTTTTCGTATGTCTGTACAATAAGTACATTGTATTAGAGTGTAAACATTATAACGGGAAATTGATTTGGCAATATTGTTAATGAGCTATTGGAATGCAAACTGCTGTTAAATGATGACAATGGAAAGATAAATGTAGATGATTCGTATTATATGCCGCACAGTGATACCTGATGGAAGAATATTATTAAAAAAAATAATAAATATTTTATGTGAAACGAAATTCGTATGTATAAATTTATTGTAACGTTCTTTACTTGAAAATTTGTTTGGTTTAAAATTTGGTAATTAAATTAGTAAAATGTTAATTGATAAAAATTATATTATATAGTGAACCCCGATGCACTTCGTTTCAACCAACCAAAAAATAAAATGAAATTGAAGATTTATTTTTTTTATGAAATGAATGCATTGTATTTCAAAATTATTAATGTCAATCCAAAACATTTGAATATACAATATTTTTAGTTTGCCCATTTGAAGCGAGCACAAACAAACAATTTAGAGTTCCAACTATTGGGCAGGCCACGTATAGCTGTCCATGTGAAAAGCACGGCTCTTCCAAAGTTAATCCGCATATTTGAAGCGTTTGTCCTTGCACCTTATTGATGGACATGGCAAATGATAGACGCACTGGGAATTGCAAACGCTTAAATTCAAATGGCATGTCTGTTGGAATCAGTAGAATACGTGGTATGAGCACAATTTCATCTTTCGCTGTTCCGGTCAATATTGTGGCTTCAATTAAATTAGAAATCAATTTTTTTACTGCCAATCTTGTGCCATTGCACAGTTTTGGTGCATTTGAATTCCGCAGTAAAATAATTGATGAGCCAACCTTTAAATTCAAACAATGCGGTGGCATACCAGGTGGTTCCAATGAATTCAAAAATTCAATTGGATAATTCACTGCATCATAATTCATTTCATGCATTGATCTCCTCCGCCGGTGTTGATCGTGGAACCACAGGCAATATTTGACGAAAATCGCCTGACAATAATATCAATGCACCACCAAAAATTTCTTGATTTTGACGTAGATCTTGCATGGTACGGTCTAATGCTTCCAGCGATTTTTTATGCGGTATTGTACATTCATCCAAAAGAATAATTGCTGCTTGTTGCAAAATTTTTGCCATCGCAGAATTTCTTGAAATATTGCACGTGGGATGTTCAATCACCTGTTAATTTGAGAATAATTATATTTTACAATAATATCGATTAAATTTTAAAGTGATCAATCAATAAATATAAGCACACCTGCACATTCAAGAGTGCGCTGTTCGTCCACCATCCAATAGAGTAGCAGCGATTCCCGACGAAGCAAGTGCCAATGCAATTTTTCGTTGCGATCGAATGGCTGCCAAAATCAGTGATATCACAAATGTCATTCCCGTACCACCAGGCGCATCCAAAAAATATAATCCACCGACTTCATTTTGTACAGCTTGCATGATGGTATCATAGACATGTTTTTGATGGTCATTTAATTTGGGAACATTCAAATTCACAAATGTTTGCAATTCATTGGGATCATTCTGTTGTTCATGTTGCAATTCTCGATCAAATAAATCATGCATTGGACGATTGGGTGGTGACAAACCAAATTGCCCTAATGCTTTATTTGCAATCGTTAGGCACATACCTTCAATCACTATCAATGCCGCATTATACATTTCCAATGAAATCAGCAAATCAGCGTTTCTTGTGTGATGACGCATTCCAATTAAATAGTCTTCTGCCATAAAAACTTTGTATTTATTCCACAATTCAAGTGGGTTTGATGGAAAACATGTTGATATGATTATGGCATATAACATACGTATTTGATGTGGAGAAGAAGCAATCGATGCATCATGAAGCGTTAAATCCCAATGCGCATCATTTTCAAGGAAACCTAATTGCTCACATGCTTCACGATACGTCACACATAAATGACCATTTACTCTTCGCAAATGTTGAAATGAACGTGGTCCAACAACATTTACTAACAACAACCGCAAATAATAACATTCTGCATTGTTTGGATAAACTGTGTATAATCTTCCCATGGTACCTGGAAAAAAAAACACCCGGATGGCCATCAACAGGTGTTCCTTGTTTACATCGTTGCCATTTCTTTGCAGTCCAAGTGAAATAATGCGTTACATCTTAATACAGCAACGTTCTGGCAAATTCATCGCTTTCACAAAATTGAAAGAATGCAGTTAATGTTGTTGCAGGTGGCTGTGCTGCTCTCTGCTGTACATTTGCAAATGAACAACAGCAGGATATCGCTCATGAATTGGAAATGAATAAATTCTCAAAGAGCTCCATTAGTGCTAATGTAGCGCCCCATTTGATATTGGGCGATTTTATCATTGCTATTGTCACCAGCTACTCCAAAAACAGTCATATCACTGCCTTTATTCACATATTTACAAATGTATTTAATCGACTTCACAGAATTACAGTACTCAACATTTATGTGAGCCTGAAATACTTTTGACAATAGTGGAGAATAAGGCACAATCTAACGATTATCAACTTCAATGTCTTGATTGCGTATTTTAATTGTTGTTGTATGGCCATTATCCTCCGGTGACCGACGTCGGTACAACGGGTATCCGTCGTCACCTGTAATTGTATCCGAAGTTAATGCTCTTGGATACCGTTTTGTACATTTTCCATCGATCATGCATGGTGAATTCATATTTATTTGACCGCAAGGGCCATGGATCATATTTTTCGTGACAACTTCAAATAATTCTGGATCGCTGATTTCATCTGGAATTTCAGCTGATATAATGTTATCAATTTGATCGGGTGTTATTTTGCGAACCAGCCATATCAAGATGTGCGCGTGCGGCAGCCCTCTCTTTTGCCATTCTGTTATAGTTTGGCGTGTACTTGAAATAATGTGTTTGCCCTAAATAATGCGGATGCCTAACGGAAATCCTGTCTACAGCGCCAATGTTATAATGGATGTTATGGGGTTATGTGTCATAACATACATTATATCTTATTAAAACTATGCTAGCTATATTAACGAGGTTTAATACGAAATTACCCTGAGTGTGGTTAATATTAAAGTTAATTTATGTATTTGTTGGTATTTAAAGATGGTAAGCTGTTTCTATATGTTAGGTTTGAAACAGGCTTACTGGAGAAATAAGTTGTTAGTTGCTCAATGAAAAGAACCTCTGTCTTCAGATAAACATTTAATAAGTGTTGCCACCTCTCTTGATGTTTATTTGATACTTTGGTTCTTAGGCCAGCAGTGTTAGTTGGTGGATTGGTTAGTTTATATTTACCTTGGTTGTTCTTGTTGATCGATCAGGCAACGGGATGGTTCCACGAATATTTTTAAATGATAACAATTTTATTAATTTATTCACTTCTTTTTATTTCTTGAATCTTATGGAGAGTAACAGTGTCTCCTTTGAATATAGATTTAATAATGAGTCTGTATAAATGTTGAATTACGAATGATCTATGATATATTTTTGGTTACAATTTCTGTTCTTATATACTAAAATATTGTGTGTTTTCAACAACAACACATACAAATATTACATATACAATATTTAAATCAATTTTCTTTAATCATCATAAATTTCTTTTCAAAACAATATTTTAATTTCATTTCCCATTACATATTTTATTTATTTTTAGGTCATTATATTTCCTTACTTTTGGTTATTTCCTATTGAATATTTATTTATGCTGGTTTGTTTATGTTCCGTATTTTTATTATTTCCATACATAGTCTTGCACATGTTAATTTATATTTTATGTATCATATGTTTCACAACATACCTTCCCCCTTTATGGAGATTTTTCTGAAGGAAAAATCTTATGGGACATATATAGGTATAAGTATATATTTTTATTTATAGTTACTACTAAGTCTACAATTTTATTTTAATATCTATTTTTTTTTTAACTGTTTTGTATGGTAGTTTCGTTGTTCGTCATGTGTTCTTGTTTGCTTCTGCTACTTTTTGAGGTCATCTTGTTGATTGCTCAAACTACTCAGATTTAAATCATTTTACAATTTACATTAACTTTATAACATCTTTGGATTGCCTTCTGGACTATCTGGATTCTCATTGTCTCTTTTATTAACTGTATGATTACACGTTACTGACTGATCTCCATTTGATGAATTTCTGAACATGCATATATGTATTGACTTCTCATTGGTGTTTGCAATTAAATGATTGTGATGGCATCTTAGCGGGATAGCGGGACAAATGATGAATGTCTTTATTTGTCTTATTGTATTAACATTTATTGACTTATGATAATACAATAATTATTATAGCGCTCGTGATGTAGTTGTATTTACGGCTCAGCTATTTTTGTGTGCTGCATATGCCGGAGTTCTCATGTTGTCGTGCATGTCGTAATTATGATGATGTTTCGATATACTGTTGTAAAGTGACTTCCAATGTACTTCAATGTTTGAGATAAATTTGTGGTGCATCTTGGTATAGTTGATGTTATGTATGTTAAATGATATTTTGTAAATTTGATTTGAAACCTTTTCATTTATTATGTTGGACTACTTCCTTCTTCCTTGGTCTTCTTTTTTGTTTACCATTGAGTTAAACTACCTTACATAATTTTTCTTTGCTACATAATACATATATATTGAAAGATTCTAATTTCTTTTTTTTTTTTTTTATCTAACCTTAACCTAGGCTAACATATGTTTACGTAAAAAAATAATGTTGTGAAAGCATAAAAGTATATAAATGCATTTTTGTTATATTTTGCAATACGATATTTTACTACGGAATTTATAAAAAAATTTTTTTTTTAACTTGACCTTGTTTTACTTTGGATTATGAATTTTATGTGTATGAGTTTTGTTTTGATTTTATTATTTTTTTTTTTATGTAAGAAAATTTTGAAATTTGATAATTTGAATTATTTTTTTCTGTTTTTAATTTTTATTTTTAATGTAATTTTAGAGTTTTAGATTTACTAAAAGAAATATTTCTAGATAATGCTTCTAAATTTATCATTAGATAACAAAAAATTTCAATTCTGATTTATTTTTGAATATATGTATATAATCTTATTTATATTTTTTTTTTTTTAATGTTTCAATTTGATTAGAAGAAACATTTTTTTAGATACTTTTTTTTTATATTTTTTTTTATATTTAAATTTTATGATTTAATGTCTGGATTTTGATGTTAGTTAAAATTTTGCTTCATCTTATAACCAATTATGAACTTGTTTCCTCATGCTTGTTATTTTTGTGAGACATAAGGGAAAAAGTGTTTACTTTAATTTTTAAATTTTGATAAAAAATTATTAAAGGAACTGAGTTGAAATTATGGATTTATTTGGATTTATTTAAAATTAAGGATTTATTTGAAATTATAAATTTATTAGGAATATCCACGGAATAAGGTTTGATCGTTTTTTTATTTTTTTTTTTATTTTCTTTTCCTAGTTTTGTAATTGGGAATATTGGTTTGGAAATGATGGTATGGATAATTGGATGTGATGTCACCATTTGTATCGGGATATAATAAACTTTCCAGCGTATTAATACCGGATAACTGGTCTCGAAAATGCTCTACGCTACAAAGAAAATTGGCGTCTCGTGCTACTGGGATTGCAACACTGCTAGAGCTTTTTGAACGCTTATAAACTAATTGTTGAGAATCTGATGTTGAGATTGGTTCAATGTTATCGTTTGATTTTTTCAACTTGAAATGGTCCTTTGAGACTGTACTCAATGGCCCGATTATTTCGTTACTCACGACGGAACTTGTTGATTTTAAACTACTGCGTTCTGAGATAACATTTGGAGGAGAACTCATAGACGAGTCGGAACTTAATTTACTTATTCTAAGGTCTGAGACGGTACTCAGAGGATTAATTTTTTGATTGTCTGAGGCGGTACTCAGAGGATTTATTTTTTTATTGACTGAGGATTTTCTCAGATGATTTGATTTAATAGCTGGGGAGGTTCCCAGTGGATTTGTTTTAATATCTGGGGAGGTTCCCAGTGGATTTGTTATTTTATTATTGACTGAGGAGGTTCTCAGTGGATTTATTTTAAAATCTGGGGAGGTTCCCAGTGGATTAATTTTTTTTATTTCTGGGGAGGTTCCCAGTAGATTTATTTGTTTACGATCTGGGGAGGTTCCCAGCGGATTAATTTCTTTATAGTCTGAGGCGGAACTCAGTTGATTTATTATTTTATTTTCTGAGGCGGTACTCAGTTGTTTTATTTTATTATGGTCTGAGGCGGAACTCAGTTGTGATTCGTAACTCATTGGTATCGGTTTTGTATTAATTTCCGTAGTTTCTAATCTTTGTATGGGCTTTATGTGATAGACGTCGAACGTGGGGTTTAGAGAATTATTTGAGACAGAACTAAGGGGATTATATTGATAAGGGGCTAATTGATTTTTCGGACTCGCTCGGAATGGTGTTATCATTCGGCGAGCCCCAAGTCGTTTCCCTGTTGGTAGATCATGTCATCGTATACGTTGCTGTCCTCTATGTAGTTTATTTTTAAATTTGCTAAACCTTCATTTATCTGCTCAACGCTTGGCTTTTTCCTCGTAAAATTTTGTATTTGTTCGGTATTGAACTGCTGATTCGTCTGTCTGAATGAGTCGTTTGGAGCTTGGTTGTATCTTTGGTTAGGATAGTTATTATCTGGATATGCCTGACGGATTGGGTAATTGGATTCATTTTCTCTGTTCTGATTTATTAGTCTCGGATAGTTCGGATTTGTGTAGTTGGTTTGGCTGACTGCTTGTTGGTAGTTGTAGTTCGGTCTAAAACTCTGTTGTTCGGATCTGTAGTTTTGATAGTAGTCATACGGTTGTGATTTTATTGGTATTGTCCTTTGTTGAAATAAAAATTCTTCACGCCTAGCATCACTCGCTTCTCTCGCCCTACATTCCTCTAATGAATGCCCTCGCTTCTTGCAATATCTACAGAATCTCGAGGTTAGGTGTTGAGCTGCTTGATTTTGGCTGAAATTATTTATTGGACAATTTCTAGCAACATGGCCTATATTATCACACAATTGACAAATTTTTAATGAACGTTGGTTTGCTTGTTTTTGACAATTTTTAGCGATGTGTCCTGTTTTTTCACAGATTTGACAAACCGAATCACCATACTGTTGTTCTGTTTGATTTAGCCTATGGCTTTGATTGTATCCTAACTGAAGTTCCAATCTGCTTGCTTTTTCTATTAAATCTACTAATGGTGCATCCGAAATCATGGTCATGTGTGTTCTAATTACTTCATTTTTTAATCCTCTGACAAAAGCATCTCTTTGCAACGTTTCCAGGAATGGTTTTGGTAAACCATTTCCTTCACCAAATTTAACTCTAACCCCTGCTTCATAATCAAGGGCGTAACCTTGTACTCTTGTCCCAAATTCAGAGCAATCTTCCGATCTACCCTGACTGGCTGAATACAATCTGTTACTTAGAGATTCTATGGAATGGAATGGTAGGAATTTCTTCGTGAGTACTTTGTAAAGTTCATTTAAGTCCTTTACTTTGGCGTCCCTCACTAATGTAAACGCTCTACCACGGAGCCGCAATTTAACTTCTTCAAGAAGTATTTCTGCTAATGCTGGAGTTTTAAAGTCGTCTTTTTGACCTATGTGCTTGCACACTTCAATGAAATAGTGTACCTCACTCGTGTCTACGTCATGTTGACCGTAGAAGATTGGTACTCTTCTTTCAACCAAATTTTGGATTTCTGTTTCTGTCAATGCTACCATTTTTGTTTTAATGCTACGAACTGGTTTCTTTCTAAATTGTGTAAGAGCCGATTCTAATTTTAAACTAGGGTCGCTATTAATTCGCTTTCTTGTTAATGTAGGAGAATAAACAACCGCTAAATCTGATTCACTAACTCTATTGACTTTTATTATTGGATCTGTTTCGTCTTGCATGAACTCTATGCAAGGAAATAAAATACGAACATTTTATTTACGAATGTATACCTAAATTAAGTTGTAGAACCAACTTTGAATTTGAACTATGTTATTGAAATTATTTGAACGCCCTAACGGAAACTTTATTTAAACTGTGTAATTGAAATTATTTGAATGTGAAAACTTTATTAAAAATGTATAATTGAAATTACTCGAGTGCCCTAACGGAAACTTTATCTACAGCGCCAATGTTATAGTTTGGCGTGTACTTGAAATAATGTGTTTGCCCTAAATAATGCGGATGCCTAACGGAAATCCTGTCTACAGCGCCAATGTTATAATGGATGTTATGGGGTTATGTGTCATAACATACATTATATCTTATTAAAACTATGCTAGCTATATTAACGAGGTTTAATACGAAATTACCCTGAGTGTGGTTAATATTAAAGTTAATTTATGTATTTGTTGGTATTTAAAGATGGTAAGCTGTTTCTATATGTTAGGTTTGAAACAGGCTTACTGGAGAAATAAGTTGTTAGTTGCTCAATGAAAAGAACCTCTGTCTTCAGATAAACATTTAATAAGTGTTGCCACCTCTCTTGATGTTTATTTGATACTTTGGTTCTTAGGCCAGCAGTGTTAGTTGGTGGATTGGTTAGTTTATATTTACCTTGGTTGTTCTTGTTGATCGATCAGGCAACGGGATGGTTCCACGAATATTTTTAAATGATAACAATTTTATTAATTTATTCACTTCTTTTTATTTCTTGAATCTTATGGAGAGTAACAGTGTCTCCTTTGAATATAGATTTAATAATGAGTCTGTATAAATGTTGAATTACGAATGATCTATGATATATTTTTGGTTACAATTTCTGTTCTTATATACTAAAATATTGTGTGTTTTCAACAACAACACATACAAATATTACATATACAATATTTAAATCAATTTTCTTTAATCATCATAAATTTCTTTTCAAAACAATATTTTAATTTCATTTCCCATTACATATTTTATTTATTTTTAGGTCATTATATTTCCTTACTTTTGGTTATTTCCTATTGAATATTTATTTATGCTGGTTTGTTTATGTTCCGTATTTTTATTATTTCCATACATAGTCTTGCACATGTTAATTTATATTTTATGTATCATATGTTTCACAACAATTCAACCGAATACATCCAGCAACGCACCTTTCCAAAAATTCGCAATTTGATAATCAAATCCATCAGTGCTTTTACTTTCTGTCGAAATACATGTGCTGTTATATCGTGTCGATCTGTTGGATTCTGATCATCAAATAAATTGTTTTTTATCTCAGCCCACTGTGGATTGCATGGGAATATTATGAATAGGTCGGGATGACCATATTTGCGAACGTATGACATTGCATCTTGCGTATATTCGTGCATGTGGCGCGGACTGCCAACATATGTCGATGGTAATATTGTTAAACGTCCGATATCATTAACATTACCATCATTTACTATTGCATCTCGCAAGTGTAAGTATTCTTTCGATCGCAATTTGGCTTGATTGAATCGAAGGTAATTAAGCGTTCTGCTTCAATTTTCGCATACATGTCAACAGCGTATTGGTGAAAAAGTTTGCCACATCGCATTATAAAGTTGTCTTCTTGTGGGCGAATCTCGAATCTACACGGATAATAATTCATTCCACTAACTTTTTTTTCTACCTCACGAACTATGATGAATACATTACCAGAAAATTAAAATCATGTCTTCTTGTTTTGAAATAAATAAATTGAATTCATATATATTTTACCGGTTCGTGGATCTATCATTCGTATATTGATATGATAGCCGTCGTCACCTTTCCAGTACAATAATGGATATTGTAATGCATCATAGCTGCGGTGAAGCTCTGAAACACGCCGTAATCCTTCATTTATTCGATGTAGCACAATATCGCGAGATTGAAACTGGTCTCCAACAATTACAATGGTCACTTCATCAATTGTTGGTGCATTAAATCGTCTCGCATGCTCTCAAAAGGGCGTTTTGTCAGCCCTGATAACGATTCTGTGATCATCAGATGGCATACGATCGAGAGCGGTTTTAAACAATCGAATTAATTCATTGTGCTGATGTAAGAATGTTTGAAGTTCAGCCACAATTTGTCGCCTTGCACGCGCAGCAATTGTACAACGCCGATCCAATTCACGATTTGCATCTCCGATAAAATAGATTTGCAAAAATTGATGATCAGCATCAGGATATGGCAATAAGGAACCAGTTCGATGATAAATCTGACCTTGAATCTGTAATATTTGCGAAATGTAATTAGATCCTGGGTCAGAATTCTTGAACACATCAAAAAAATTGCTGCTCAGATCGCATTTTCCATATGATATTCCCCATGAAGTAATCACCTTAAACGTCGGCATGAAATTGTCTCTTACAAGTCATTTGCAATGCCGCATTGTATTCTTGAATAAATGAATGAAGTGGATCGGGGGAGATTCAAATGCTGGCAGTCTCACTTTGTCATTAGGTGGACATCTCACCGTCATTCCACCAATATTGGCATGTTCACTATAATCATTTTCGCTATTGTAAGCGAAAGTAGCATATTCCATCTCTTGCACAGCACGACGTGAAAGTCGTGTCGTTCGTCTCGATGCTGGATTTAATGGATTTGGATCGGCCGATCTATGACGACGTGCGTTTTGTAATTGTTGTACTTGGTTTTGTTGTGAGTGTTCCTCTACACTTTGCGCTCTCCTTTGATTAAATCTATAGGTAGAATTTCGCGTACGTCGACCTATCAACTATAGTACGTCGACCTATCAACTATAGTATAACCTATCGTCTTGTTGGTGGCATTTTAATGATTGTTTATTTAAGAATAATTCAAAAAAGTATTGTTGTTGTGTGAGTGCTGTTATGCGTTGCATCCAATTAAGCTTTTCCAAAAAATCATTAAAGTAAAACAAATTAGTTTTGTTTAGTTGGAAAATATTTTGCTCTGAACACACTTAAAATCACTTTTTATTTTGTTAATACTTACCAATATTTATGAAACTCAAAAAAAAATCTATTGTAATAAAATTCCAATTGGAAAGCAGCGAATGTATGACCGGCTGTATCAGAATCCAAGAGTGAAAGAAAGTGATTGGCAAACATGTGCATTTTGACAGGTTCATCTGTGTGTCATTTGTATGCTGTCAATCAAATGAATGTGTGTATTTATGAGTTTGCGTATTAGTTTGGATCGATTTTTTTCGTTTCTATGGCGACGTGTTTCGTAATTGTTGTACTTGATTAGGTCGGATCGAAATTTAAACTTTTTTTTTTTTTTCAAATTTTAAATTAAAATTTTTTCAACAGGTGGGGCTGGGACCATACCCAATCGATCACAAAGTGTGCATGACATACGGGGGGGGGGGGAGGGAGTGACCTTATTTTTTCGCTCAGACGTACCGTTTTCGAGATATTTGCAATTTTTCGATTTTACGTGTATTTGTTGTTGTTTTACAAAGAGCGAGTTCATTTCAGGAAAAAAATCATAACTCGAGAATGGCTGGACCGATTTTGGATTTCAAAATCAACTAACCATCATCACTCCTCTCTGCACCTGCCCTAAAAATGTTATGGCAATCGGTTGAGATTTATTTTTGTTTTAGAACATTTAGCATGAATATTTGTGGGGGGGGCGAGTAGACAAGAGAGAAGAGACGCAACAACTTCAACAACGATGTCAAGCAACATTTGCTACGGTTAGTACAAATTTGGTTGACCGCTCGAGAACATGATGATGGAACGAAATCTCGCCCCTCCCACCGCACAACCGCCGATGGAAATACACATACAAACATACACACACATACACACGCACACATACATACATACACACGCACACATACATAGACATCTAATATTATTCCAGAAATAATCATTCTTATGGGATTAAAAAAAAAAAAAAAAAAAAAAAAAAAAAAAAAAAATTAATCCTAATTTTCAGTAACTATAGCCGAACTCAACGCTCCAGGAACAACAAGCAGTTAACGTAGTTTAGAAATTGTGTTGTCTTGTGTTTGTCTTATTTACTAACTATCAACCGCCATGGTGTCTGGAACCGGGTTGATTCTCTATTACTAACATACCTTTCCTTTCCCTCGATCTTGTTATTCGTAAAAGAGTGTACGGTGGCTTGGTCGTACACACTAAATCAATCAATCAATCAATCAGAACATTTAGCATGAATATTTGTCCGCTTTAACACTAGTTATACCAACTGGTCAAACTGACCGGTTTACAAATTTTCGCCTAAATTTACTCCGTTAATTTAAATTCTAATGTTTGATGTAGTATTATGCAAAATATTATTTATACATATATATCCGATAATTATTGTAAATATTTCTATTTATTAGTTTTATTTTTCCTGAGATAGGTATGTGGTATACCTTAGTTTACCAACCGGTCAAAATGACCGGTAATTATTTCAAGTGGAAATATTTGTAATTTTTTAGTTTACTTTGAATATTTTCAAATAATTCTACCGAGTATTATAACGGATTTACATATTCTCTAGTTTCTTCTAGATTCTTCTTAATTTCTCTTATCCTCTAAGCCATTTACTGGTTGCGTTAAGAATGTGACAACGGATAATTTTTTCACAAGCAAATCACTGGCTTCAAAACTTTTAGAAAATAATACGACTTTAGTTGGAACTATTCGTTCAAATAGAAAGGAATTACCGAAAATTGTCAAACGAAAACAGATAAATTGCCTAAATTTTCAAGTTTAATTTACAAATCTAATAATTGCACACTAACGGTATACAAAGCTAAGTCAACTAAGAAAGTATTTCTACTTAGCTCTAAGCATAATTCTCCAAAAATTTAGCAAACCCGAAAAAAGCTTTCTGAAACCATCACATTCTGCAACAGCACCAAATTTGGTGTAGATATACTAGACCAAATGGCTAAAAATACACTGTTAAGTCGGGATCTCGAAGATGGCCTTTATAAGTTGTTTTAATATCCTCGATATAAATACCGTAATAATGGAAATCCATTATTAAGTGCTTGCCGTAGCTTATATCACGTTAAATTCTCAAAGTTAAATTAATTTTTAATTAAAAACATTAGTGAAACTTTCCTTATAGTGATATTATATTTATTTTATTTTTTTCCAAAAACATGTTTCGACATTCGTTCTTTGTCAATTTTCTCTACGACTACTATTTTTTACAAAAGACTCTCCGCTTATAAACACTTAAGGCTGGTAGCGTTATCTATAATTGGATGCAATGAAATCATATAATTGGTTGGTTTTGGTGTTTAATTTATCGTTCAAAAATCAGAAGTTGTGGATTGTTGCGTTGTAAATGAAATTCGAGTTCTTCCAACCTGTCCATTGTATTCCCTTTCTCGCATCTGTGTAATACGTGCAGGTTATTGTGTGCGTCAGTGTACGTGTGTTTATCATCAGATAAATGTTGAGCGTAATTTGATTTAAATAAAGATTTATTGTATGTGTTTGTGTTGTTTAACTCATCAGTATGTTCGTTAAATCTGATCTGGAAGGTTCGCCCCGTCTGACCCAAATAAAATTTTTGGCAATCATTACACGTCAACTTGTATATGTACACCGCTTTCTTTTTGTTGTTTATTGGGCTGCATTTTAACAAACCGTTGTATTTTATTATTCGTGATGAAAGAGACAGTGTAACCATAATTATGCAGGACTTTTTTCATGATATTACAGGTTGTACTATTATAATCAATCGTAAGGTATTTTTTTCGTAATGACATCGCATTGTAAAGTTGATAAATTCCCCAAATTAGTTTTAACACAACAAATGTTTCAGGGGTACAAATTGAAAATGCGGGATTGATAACAGATGGCGTTACTAACGCTATACGCATCAGGCAGTACTGTGACTATGTTCATATCAAAGCTACGTCTTATAGCTTTAATTTTCAGTATGTGTCAATTTGTCGCAGTGTCAAATTCATAGTTTTTTTGAGCTCTCAATATGTCGAGTTTCGTGCCAACAAAACAGCATTTGCGGGAAGTTTTAATTTACTTCTTTAATTTGAAGAAAAGTGCTGCTGAAGCACATCGATTGGTCTCCGAGACTTATCCGAGTCATGTTCCATCGGTTTCAACGTGCGAGAGATGGTTTGTGCGGTTTAGAAGTGGTGATTTTGACGTTGAGGACAAAGAGCGGCCGGGCCAAGTGAAAAAGTTTGAGAATGCTGAATTGGAGGCAATACTCAATGAAGACTCGTGTCAAACTCAACAAGAGCTCGCAGATTCATTGGGAGTGACACAATAAGCCATTTCCCATCGTATAAAAGCCCTCGGAATGATCCAAAAGCAAGGACATTGGGTGCCGTATGAGCTGAAGCCGAGAGACGTCGAGCGCCGTTTTTTTGCATGCGAACTGCTGCTCGAACGGCAAAAACGGAAGGGTTTTTTGCATCGCATTGTCACTGGTGATGAAAAGTGGATCCGTTACGATAACCCGAAGCACAAAAAATCATATGGTTACCCCGGCCATGCATCATCATCGACGGCCAAACCAAATATTCACGGCGCCAAGCTCATGCTCTGTATTTGGTGGGACCAGCTGGGTGTGGTGTATTATGAGCTATTGAAATCGAACGAAACCATCACAGGAGCACTATACCGAACTCAATTGATGCGTTTGAGCCGCGCACTCAAAGAAAAACGGCCACAATACGAGCAAAGACACGACAAAGTAATTTTGCAACATGACAACGCTCGGCCACATGTTGCAGCGCCGGTCAAAACATACCTACAAACGCTGAAATGGGAAGTCTTACCCCACCCGCCGTATAGCCCAGACATTGCTCCTTCCGATTACCACCTTTTCCGATCGATGACACATGGCCTAGCTGACCAGCGCTTCCATTCTTACGAAGAAGCCCAAAAATGGGTCGATGACTGGATAGCAGCCAAGCCGGCCGAATTTTTTCGCGACGGTATCCGTAAATTGCCAGAAAGATGGGAAAAAGTTGTGGCTAGCGATGGACAATACTTTGAATAATTCATTTGTTACCATTTTTTCAGAATAAACGTTCAAAAATAGAAAAAAATCCCGCATTTTCAATTTGTACTCCTGATACATCAAATGTTTCTATGAGTTTTTTGTAGATAATTATATGAGGCACAGGATAAAATTAAAAATTACTTAATATTTTAATGTTTTATGAGTAAAAAGCTATGAAAAACGCAAAATTTTAGTGATATTTAAATAAAATTCAAAGATTAAACATTAATATTTAAACAACGAAATGGGATACAAAACAAAAGTATTTCTGATCCCTAAAACTAATGTTACATTTGCTTGGCTTAGTCTACCAAACTTTGGAGTAATTAAAAAAATATGCGTGAATTTACCACTCCAAAGTAATTTTCTTTAACGCACTATATCTCAGTAAATAATGAAAATGGGTCCCCCCTCCAGAGACGATTGTTTGCTTCAAATTAATCAAGAAATCATCCCTGAAAATATTTACACTCAAGAACCAAACACCCTGTATATTTACATTGTAGCGATTCACTCATTTAAATCGCTAATTTTAATTCGTTTACCGCCACAATTACTTGAAATGTAACGCATTTCAACTTTCAAATATAATTTTAATTGAACAACTCTTTTCAGCTTATAGTGACACCTCCAGAATATTTAACTTACTAATATTCTAGAGTTTGTTTCTGTGCTCAACTCAATAAATATAATTTCTCTATATTTGAGTACAGTTCACTATTTTGTATTAAATTTATATCTTGGATAAATTTAATGAAACATCGAAATTATCACCATCTATTGTCGTCATCGCAAACTAACTCATTAACTCATTGCTGAACAAACAATTTAAGTCTAAGTTATTTAGATCCGAAAATGAAAATTGATTTTGACATACTAAAATATACACATTACCAATTTCTCATGTGTTTGCGATACATCATCGAAATAGCTATTAAATTTAAAAAATATCACAACGACAAAATAAATTAAGCGAATTTATTTAATAATACCGCGGGCTATCACCCTAATTAATTTTAATTAAAAGTCCACATCCACATTCTTGTAAAATTAATTTGATAATAAAATTCGGCCACATATATTTTAGAATTTGTACATTGTGTGTGCCCCCATAAAGTCCGGTGTTTAAATTCGGAATTCGTGCTACCGCAGCTTTATACACGCATTTCCAGGTAACCCACGCAGCACACCATACGCTTTAACATATTATTATTATTTTATAAATTTAGTTATTATTTTAATTAAAATGTGTTGTTTTGTTTTTTTTATTTGGTTATCGACCCTAGATTATCCCTAAAGGGCCACTTAGTCCACTGGATAATCTGGTACTGGTTGAAAGTTTTTATGCTTAATTTTAATAATAATAATATGTATTTAAGTTAATTTAAAAAAAAATATATAATCAAAATAAAACATATGAATGTTTTTATTAGACCAGTTGTCCCATGTGTGTTGCGAAAAATCACGGCTTCCGAAGAATCGACTTCATCCGCATTAGTGCAATCTTCGACTGTCACATCTACGGACTTGATTATGGCCTCTTTAGCTATTAGTCAAACGTCACCTCCAGAAAGACAAATATTATGAAGATCACATGCGGCAAATACGATTTTAATTGAGTTTTTGATTTTTAGCTCAAGTACCTTATTAAGTATGTTTCGCCATCATAATTTCAGTAGTCCAAATGCGCACCCCACTACGTTTCGAGCCCTCCTGTGGGCCGCATTAATCAGTTTTTGACCGCCGACCGCATTTTTAAATGGGGGTAATTATTGCTACTTGGCTTAATTGGCATGGGTATCAACTATTTTCTAGTAAATATGAACCGCCACTTGTATACGTTGTGTTTTGGTACAACGTGTTATTTCTAAATACTCACGTGTCATGGACAGATACCGGTAAGAATTCAAATACATCATTAAAATATGAAGCCCTTGTAATTTATGTTTTCGTTATATGCTTCTCGACTGGGCATTTCGCGACCATCTCCGGGAGATCTTGTTTATAGCTTTGCCGAGCACTCCAATCAATTAAATCAACCAATCAATATGGTAAATATCTATCTCTATTATCGATTTGCTTCTAATTTGGTATACAGCCATAGGGTATGATGCTGAGATCGCATATATAAAAAAAAAAATTATATAACGTTGAAGGGAATTTTTTTTCTAAATTATAAGTATATATGTAGTTACAATTAAATATTTGAGTCTTTTTTATCGTAAGAATTCAAAATTCATTAATACATAAATTTGTGTTTCATTATTAAATCTAAGAGCTGGTATCTTTCTCTAAAAGTATTGCTTATTTCTTTCAGCGTAAGGTTTAATTTAGTCTGAGCTAAGGATTTTTCTTCTTTCCCTTTATCTGCAAATTCGTTGAATAGTTAATTCCAGTGATTGATTGTTTAAGGAGCAGCACGGAAATAAATACCTAGGGTTAACAATTTTCTCACGAATCAACTATGACTAGTTTATCAGGTCGGAAAAAATAGTCTATATGGTTAACGCCGACCTAACGGATCCACTATCACCGTACAATTTTTAAGTTTTCAAAATAATCTGCGTTGATCTGAAGGAATGATGCATTGTTTGCGGTCATTAGTTTTAGTGCGTTGATCTGAAGGTTGATGTATTGTTTGCGGTCATTACAGTCGTTGGCCAAAAAACTTGCGCGCCTATTGAAAATACATAAATATTTGTTTTAAAAGTCGATTACACTGTTTAAAATTAAAAAAAACATGTGCAGTTTTCTGGCTAGAGTAGTATAAAATTGTTGCCCAGTTTCAATGACAGCGGTTGCGGCAGATTTTACTTTGTCGCTGATGTCCTTTCCACCCATTTTTTCAAAAACATAGAATTTGGTAATGTTATACACAATTTCAATTTGACACCAATTTACGTAAGATAAAAATTTTAAACTTACCTCAAAATATTGCAAATTATCACGTAAACAAAACACAAAAAAAACGAATTTTTTTATATAAACGGATTTTTAATGGTTCACATTTACTCTCTACACTTTTAAAAACAACGGGTCATACCCCGATCTCTGTAAAAAAAATCACGTATAAACACGCTCGAAGATAGCATAAAGAAAAGTTGAAGCAAACTTAAAGAAGAAGGGTGAAAAAATGTAATTTTGTTTAAAAACGTTGAAATGATGGAGTCGCGCAAAATTTGTGGCTCACGATTGTAAGTGTGTGGCCAACAATAAAAATTCGTTTTCTTTGTGTTTTGTTTACGTGATATTTCGTCATATTTTGAGGTCAATTTAAAATTTTTATCTTACGTACAGTGGTGTGAAAGTGAAATGTTGTATAACATTACCAAATTCTATGTTTTTGAAAAAAATGGGTGGAAAGGACATCAGCGACAAAGTAAAATCTGTCGCAACCGCTGTCATTGAAAAGGGGCAACAATCTTATACTACTCTAGCCAGAAAACTGCACATATGTATTTTTTTTAATTTTAAACAGTGTAATCGACTTTTAAAACAAATATTTATGTGGTTTCAATAGGCGCGCAAGTTTTTTGGCCAACGACTGTAGTTCCTTTATATATTCTTTATAAGTAATCTTCCTGTTTGTCCGATAATTCACAGTCGTTCTAAATTATTTTATTGACTCCATTATCCTACTCGGTATTATTTTTAATATCTCAAACTTTGTTGAATATTATGGTTTGTCTTAAATGCTGTCCTGTATGTAACCGTATTTCATTTTAGACATGGTATATTTCAATAGACATGGTATGTTTTAATAATTAGACATGGTATGTTATGTTTCAAAAATGTTTTATAAATCTTAACCCGATATCCTTGAAAAACTTAAACTACATTTTTGAAATATAATATAACAAATAAACTAAACAGCAAGAGAAATACCCTAACGAATTAGAAATAAGGTACACCAATTTAAATAATGCAGATCATTTTACAGCAAGTCTGGAAATCTGTAACACACCATTATATTAATATCCACTCCCTGGTTTTAAGTTTAATCGTAACACTATTTATTAACAGAAGATGCAAAAAGAAACTTTTATTTTTTCCGTATTTGGAAAAATAAAAATTATATTAGACATTGATTGATGTTCGAATATTATTTTGTAGAATTTTTTCTTACAAAATATAATAAAATTTATGAATATAAAATGTGCTATTATTCTTCGTGATTTTCATACGAAAAAAAACCATGTATAAACATCCACGCGAAAAAAAAAAGAGTTAAATTTGATTAAGAAAATGAAATCTCGGAATTTGTACATAAACGAAATTATATTTTCAATTTATTTAATTTTTTGTTTTCAATAAAACGGAATAAACGACAATTTTTCGAAATAATAAAATAAGTACACAACTTAAAAAAATACCAAACCAAAACAACCCCAGATAAAACTCAATTTGCAACAATATACAAATAACGACGTACCTACTCGTACATATTTTGATAATTTCCATATAAATTAAAGGAATTTATTTAATTTTTATTTTATGGAGTACTTCTAAAATTATACAAAAAAAGAAAATAAATAAATTCCCGCTTGAATTAATTAAAATTACAACATAGAGAATACTCGTACCTATATTTTGCGTTTCATTGTTGCTTGTACAAATCCAGTACTCGATACATATGTATTTTAATGAGCTTTTACTAATCAAATTATACAAATTTCTAGGTTAATTTGAATCCTAAAAAATTGAGTTGCTCTGTTTTTTTATTGTAAATTATCATATAAATTAATTCTTTTAGTTGGCAAATTCAAGAAATGTAGTACAATTTAAATTTCGCCACTTTCTATAGGGTTCCCGATAATAGGGATATTGCTTTGAATTGTTAGAGCCACCTTGATTGTTGTTCAATTGGCAGGAGCATGTGACATTTCTAGTTAGTAGGCCAGAGAGAAAATACACTTATGAGCAAAAGTTAGCATACAATGTTAAATATGTATTTCGATTGTTAACTTTTCCAGATAAACTAAAAGAAAATTAAATATCAAATTTTAATTTCATCAGAAAAAAAATAATTGTTTCGAAAATAAAATAAAACAACTAACTTAACATTTCATTCGTGCAAACAAATATGTTACATACAGCTATAATTTTAATAAACAATAATATCATTTATTGTAATATGAAGTTGCACCATTTCATATAACTTCTCACAATCTATTAGGCATTGAATACACCAACTTTAGTATACACTGCTGATTTACAGTGTTGGTTATAATAAAATAGACACAACAATTTTTCAAATTTTCTTAATAATCTTATATGAAAACAGGCCTGAAACACAAAACGTACAATATAAAGTCAATAGAGCATTCTCCATGTTTTTTTTTTCATTTTTTAAGGTTAGGTCGCGTGGTCTCAGGATCTTAAAAAAAATTGTTTGTGTTTTTTTTTACATTGCGATTTCGTAATCAGAATCACATTTTATTAAGTCTATAATGACGTATATTTGTGTATGTGTACATATATATGCTTGAGTGCATACAAACACATTCACCCACTACACATACACAAACCCACCCAAACACAACCACAACGACCCACACACATACACAAACACACACACACACACATACCCACCTACACACACGCACACACACACACACACAGCCACACACACACACACACACACACACACACACACACACACACACACACACACACACACACACACACACACACACACACACACACACACACACACACACACACACACACACACACACACACACACACACACACACACACACACACACACACACACACACACACACACACACACACGCACACACACACACACACACACGAAATCTTCATCATGCGGGGTCCCCCAGGGATCTGTACTCGGTCCAATGCTTTGGAATATTATGTACGACGATGTGTTCATACTCCAGGTCCCTGAGGAGGCAACGGTAGTTGGGTTTGCCGATGATATCGCCATCGTAGCAGTTTCAAAGTACAAGGAAGAGCTGGAAAACATTTGTAGTGACACGGTGGATATAATCCAACAATGGCTTGACTCAGTTGGGTTGCGGCTGGCGGAACAAAAAACGGAAGCGGTGCTCATAACCAGCAGAAAGGTTCTAGAGACAATTTCCATTAGAATCGGAACACATACGATTCTCTCGCAACCCTCGATAAGGTATCTAGGGGTACAAATCGATGCAAGGTTATCATTCAAGGAGCACATAAAGTACGTCAGTGAGAAATCAGCCAGAGCTAGCAAGGCTATCTCTCGTATAATGCCGAATGTCGGCGGGCCAAGTCAAGGACGACGAAGATTATTAGTCGGCGTCGTAACATCCATAATGCTCTACGCGTCCCTTATATGGGCTCAACCGCTGCAGGTGCCATCCGATCGTCGTAGTTCTAACTCAGTATATCGTAGCTGCGCACTTAGAGTGATTAGTGCGTTCAGAACTCTGTCGGACGAAGCAGCCTGCGTCATTGCAGGAATGTGCCCAATTGATCTGCTGGCAGCGGAACGGCAAAAGTCATACAATAATAGCCATGGAGGTACACCAAATAGACCAATGGTGCGAGCGAACAACACAAGAACGTTCAGTGGGGATATTCTTTCTGATTGGCAACATCGCTGGAACCGTTCGGAGGAAGGGCCATTGGACACGACGTCTAATTCCTGAAATAGGCCCGTGGATAAACCATAAGCATGGCGAGGTTGGCTTTTATCTAACACAGCTCTTAACAGGTCACGGATGCTTTCGGTCATACCTTAATCGTTTTGGGCATGACGATTCACCGTGCTGTCCATCCTGTAGAGATTCCACGGAAGATGCTGAACACGTGTTTTTTGTATGCCCACGGTTTCAGGGAAATATAGAAGTGCTTGCTGGAGTTCTCGACCAATTTGATATTACCCCAGAGAACATAGTAGAAGCGATGCTGGCACCCCCAGAAGCATGGAATGCTGTAGCAAATTTTGCAACAACAACGATTAGGGAGTTGCGACGGTTGGAACGCCATCGTCGCCAGGCAAGGTAACTCGTACCCTACAGTTGAGTGGGAGATGTGATCGTACATTTAGTACAGACTCCTTCCCTTTCGAAGTAATACCCAGCGGTTGTTCCGGGGGGGGGGGAAGGAGGCAGAAGGTGGTTTTAGTGATGGATAGCTATGTTATCCCCTACATCGTCCATGATGGATTTCCACCTTCTTTCAAAAACAAAAAAACAAAAAAAGCACACACACACACACACACACCCGTGGGAGTTGCAAGTCTTCTATCGGGCGCGTCCCCAGGTGGCGGATAGGGGAATGCCCTCACCGGTACATCGGCGGGTAAGTGGGAAATAAAATACCACTCGTGGACCAAAACTTGCAAGAAGCGTCTGTTCACCAGGAGTTGCGGCTTCAAACAGCGTCTGCTCCTCATGTTAGAGGCGGCTGAATTTTTTACCTGGCAGTAGGTATAAAATGCTAGGGGAAGGACACCCTAACTAAAAAACCATCATGGTTCACGAAGGGGGAAAAATTATTACGGTGCAGGGACTCGGAAACCCAGTACCGGCGGAATTGTTGAGTGAGCAAGCGGGCTCAACACCGTCGAGATCCAGCGACCGCAATGCTTCAGCAGTTGGGAACTTGGCTGTTGTTGCAGATAGAACTACAAGTTTTACTACTACCCCAGGGGTGAACCTTAATCCGTTCGAGCAGAGGAGTAAGCTATCCCATTCGCCTAAGTCTGGTTCAATAACTCACGGGCACACAAGGACTGGTTCAGCACCGGATATTAGTGATTCGGATGCTCCTCAGGTAGCAAGGAAGGTTGACCTAACGGAGCGCATGAGCAGGCACATCGATGAACTGGCAGAGTTCATAAAGGGAAAAAACAACGTCCACCACGAAATAAGGAGGATCGTTGGTCTCTTAAAATCCGCATCCCGGCAAGCAACGCTCAGAACAAGGGACGGTGCTGATGTCGCTGTGCAAACGGAGTACGCTGTCCAAGACGAAACGGCTGGAGAATTGTACCAGGGTACTCCAGCCAGTAAGAGGCAATTAAGTTGTCTTTCACCTCTTGATACAGCTGATAGCCCTCAGAGAACGGGAAAGAAGGTAAAGAAAATGCAGTTTGCAAAGCCCGTGGACGACCAAGAGAGCCGAAGCGTGGGTGCATCTGTTACACTGGACACAAACAAAAGGTCTGAGGAGATTCGTGGGAGTCAAGTAACAAATGAGTGGCAGGTGGTAGGGAGAAAGCCAAGGAAGCGCCACGGAAGACCTTCGAGGCCCGCCGCACTGATGATCAAAACCACTAGTCCAGCTTCGTTCGCGGAGGTTTTGAAAGGCATAAAAATAGATCCTGCCTTGGAGAGTGTCGGAAATAGTGTGGCCCGTGTTCATAAAACCGAGAAGGGTTATCTATTGCTGAGAATGCGGAAGTCAGCGTGCGGTAGTGCCAACCTTGATACGATGCGCGGTAAAATTGAGACGTACCTTGACGGTAAACTAGAGGTTGCGACTCTTGCCGATCCCGATGAGATTACACTGGAGATATGGGATATTGACGAGGTAACAACGAAGGGAGACGTCTTTAACGCAATAGCTAGGGACTTCGACGACGGGAATATTCTCAATGAGAATATAGTGACTGGACTTAGACCTGCGCACAGAGGTACGCAGATAGCGGTCGTCAAAACACCTACGCCTATAGCTCATAAGATGACTAGTGTTGGCAGAATCCGTATAGGCTGGGTTAGGTGCCGTATACGTGAAGTAGTTAGCCCAGTGAGATGCTTTAAATGCTGGAGGCCAGGTCACAGAGCGGCCACATGCAAGAGCGAAGTCGACCTATTAAACCTTTGCTTTAGGTGTTGCAGAGCCGGCCACAAGGCAAAAGATTGTAAACACGAACCGCAGTGTGCATTCTGCCGTACAGGAAATGGGGTATCAACTCACATCACCGGTAGGGGTGATTGCCCAGCACGGCGGTTGGTGATAGGGAACAATCATAGAAGGTGAAGCTGCTTCAGCTAAACTTAAACCACTGTGAGGCTGCCCAGGACCTCCTATGGCAGACTATACATGAATTGAAGCCAGCCGTTGCAATATTATGTGAACAGTACAAAAATTTGGATGATGCTGCATGGGTGAGTGATCATAGTGGCAGGGCAGCAATCTGGGCATGCTCTGGCCTGGTTATTCAAGAAAGCTAGCAGAGTATCCGCGGATATGTTCGAGCAAAAATTAATGGAATACATATCTTCAGTTGTTATGCCCCTCCAAATGAGCCAATCGAGCAATTCATCCACTTCTTAGATTGCTTGGTCCTGGATGTAAGAGATCATAGTCCCGCAGTTATTTCGGGAGACTTCAACGCGTGGGCTACGGAGTGGGGTAGCGCCCAAACAAATAGAAGAGGCCAAGCCCTCCTGGAGGCTTTTTCTGTTCTGCATGTTGTCCTGTGCAACACCGGCTCCGCATATACATTCAGCAGGGGTAATGCTGGTTCTATTATAGACCTAACGTTTGTTAGCGAATCTCTCTGGAGGAGAGGAATAACTTGGGAGGTTTGCGAATTTTACACGCACAGTGACCATCAGGCCATCCTGTGTGAGCTCCATGGAATACGCCCAAGTAATAGTATACAAATTGCTGGATGGAAGACAAATGCTTTCGATGAGGACATCTTCAGGTTTATACTCCGTGACTCTAACCTTGCGGGCACCGCTAACACCAAGGCATCTCAGTTAATAGGCAGCATTACCAGTGCATGTAACGCTACAATGCCTAAAAGAAGGTTAAACCCGAGACGACCACCGGCCTACTGGTGGAATGAGGAAATTGCATTGCTCCGGCGAAAGTGCAATCGTGCTAGGCGCATTTCCCAGCGGGGTAGAAACACCAGTTCCTCTCCCAGCCTACAACAAATATACAGAGAAGCACGGGGTGCGCTTAAGGTGGCCATTAAACAAAGCAAGCGGCGATGCTGGAAATCCCTCTGTGATGAGGTTGAGGATGATCCATGGGGTAGGCCCTACAAGATGGTAATGTCCAAGCTTAAACTTGCAAGAGGTTTAGCACCAACATGTCCCATTGTAATGGGTAATATAGTATCTTCCTTGTTTCCCCGCAAACCAGTGACTATTCACTCGAGTGCCATTGAAGTGGGTTCCGCTATTCACGATTGAGGAACTAATGTCCGCCTCTAGGAGAATTCCCAACAAGAAAGTGCCAGGTCCGGACTATATACCAAATGTTGCTTTAAAGGCTGCGATTCTAGAAAAACGAAGAATTTCTGGAGGTGTATAATTCTTGCTTAAGAGAAGGAACATTCCCAGATATTTGGAAGAAGCAGATGCTGATACTGACCCCAAAGGGTAAAGGGCACTCGGAAGATCCTTCATCATTTCGCCCAATCTGTCTGTTAGATGGAGCGGGGAAATTACTTGAAAGGCTGCTCGGTAATCGGTTAGAAGAAGCTATCGTATCATCTGGAGACCTTGCCCATAACCAATATGGGTTCCGCAAAGAGCGTTCAAGTATTGATGCTATTCAGCTCGTTACCAGGCTGGCAGAAGACGCCATCAGCGGCAGCAGATGGAAAGGAGGCCGTAAAAAATACTGCGCTATTGTTACGCTGGATATTAAAAATGCGTTTAACACAGCACAATGGGAACATATTATGAACGCCCTTAATATCAGGAATGTGGCTTGTTACATCAAGCGGGTAATCTCCAGCTATTTTAAAAAAACATTTGTAGGGACACGGTGGATATAATTCAACAATGGCTTGACTCACTTGGGTTGCGACTGGCGGAACAAAAAACGGAAGCGGTGCTTATAACCAGCAGAAAGGTTCTGGAGACAATTTCCATTGGAATCGGAACACATACGATTTTCTCGCAACCCTCGATAAGGTACCTAGGGGTATAAATCGATGCAAGGTTATCATTTAAGGAGCACATAAAGTACGTCAGTGAGAAATCAGCCAGAGCTAGCAAGGCTCTCTCTCGTATAATGCCGAATGTTGGCGGGTCAAGTCAAGGACGACAAAGATTATTAGTCGGTATCGTAACATCTATAATGCTCTATGCGTCCTCTGTATGGGCTCAAGCGCTGCAGGTGCCATCCTATCGTCGTAGTTCTAACTCCGTATATCGCAGCTGCGCACTTAGAGTGACTAGTGCGTTTAGCACTCGTTCGGACGAAGCAGCCTGCGTCAGTGCGGGAATGTGCCCAATTGATCTGCTGGCAGCGGAATGGCAAAAGTCATACAATAATAGCCATGGAGGAACACAAAATAGACCAATGGTGCGAGCGAACACCACAAGAACGTACAGCGAGGATATTCTTTTCGATTGGCAACAGCGTTGGAACCGTTCGGGAAGGGCCATTGGGCTCGACGTCTAATTCCTGAAATAGGCCCGTGGATAAACCGTAAGCATGGCAAGGTTGGCTTTTACCTAACACAGCTCTTACCAGGTCACGGATGCTTTCGATCATACCTTAATCGTTTTGGGCATGATGATTCACCGTATTGCCCATCCTGTAGAGATTCCGCGGAAGATGCTGAACACGTGTTTTTTGTATGCCCACGGTTTCAGGGAAATAGAGAAGTGCTTGCTGGAGTTCTCGACCAATTTGATATTACCCCAGAGAACATAGTAGAAGCGATGCTGGCACCCCCAGAAGCATGGAATGCTGTAGCAAATTTTGCAACAACAACGATTAGGGAGTTGCGACGGTTGGAACGCCATCGTCGCCAAGCAAGGTAACTCGAACCCTTCAGTTGAGTCGGAGATGTGATCGTACAGTTAGTACAGACTCCTTCCCTTTCGAAGTAATAACTAGCGGTTGTTCCGGGGGGAAGGATGCAGGAGGTGGTTAGTGAGTAGGAGTCTCACACCGTAAAAAAAAATCACACCACACCACACACACACACACCACACACAAACACACCACACACAAACACATCACACCACACACAAATACACCACACCACACACAAACACACCACACCACACACAAACACACCGCACCACACACAAACACAACACACCACACACAAACACACACCATTATAGACTCAATTAAATGTGATTCTGAATTCTGATTATGAAATCGCAATAAAAGCTTACTTTCTTTATAAAAAATACAGAGAAGGCCACCATCAGAGAATATTGGGCCAAAAATCTGACATGAGCATTACATTTCCAAGGTATAGTCCTACTGGAAACAATAGTAATCTTATCCCAGAGTTATCATCTTCCAAAATATCTAACCGCTCTTATCTTATCCCAATGTACTGTAAATGAAAAGTACAGAATATTAGCAGTCTAGCATCCGTAACTCTAAAAGTAAGGCATTTGGAGCTGGAGCTATGTGCTACGAAGACTTTTAATCAGAGCATTCACAAAAGCACGATCACCATTTGCATTATGCAGTATTGTTATTGTTATTCGTCGATGAGCAAAACCGAATCACAAGAAATTTTAGTTTCTTTTAAACAATTCTTATAAATTTCATCCAAAAGTGATGTTGACAAAAACTTTCTACTGGGGATAAATTTAGCATAAGCCGGTCTTAATTTTTCGATCATCTTGTAGAAATGCCGAGATTCAATAGAGTTAAATGCTATATTTGATCCGAAGATAAATGTTTCTACGACCAAATATAAATCACGTTTCTCTTTCTCAGTAATTGAATCTAGAAACTGCTTTATTGATATATTCCGTTGGAACCTATTGACACTTGTTGATGAATTGTGGGTTGCAGTTGTACTTGTTGATTCTTGTCGCGCAGTAATTGAACTTGTATATGTTTGTGACGTTTCGATATCAATTGATGAAATTGTTGTTGTAACCGTATCTTGTGATGAAGCATTTAATACTTCAACTATATCGTCCTGAAAATTGTATGTATTTAAAATTTATTTTAGTTAAGGTAAAGAGATTTTATTTGCTTTTCGTTGAACCGCAGACGCAATCCATAAAAAAAATCGATAAAATGATATTTTTTGGCTTGCCCCATCAAAACATATCGATTCAACATTTTAAATCGTAATTTCTGATTTTCCACAAAATTGTTATTCGTTCAACGACGACGGAATTATCAAAAATTTGTTCGAGTATATGAAAGCCATTACAATATTTAAAAAGTTGTTGAAAGTAGTAAATATTTTTATTTGATCGTCGGAGTTTTAATGCATGGTAATAACCATTCTGTAAAAATTAGAACTTGCGATTTAAATTGTCACATTCAGGGGCCCTTAACAATTATTTAAAATAAAAAATTAGAAAATTTCAATTTTCAACTGGTCATTGTCTGTTTAGTCATCCACACTTTAATGAAGGGCATTTCAGCTCAAATTATTGAAATTAATTTTCAATATATTAACCTCAAAAATCTAAGAAAATAAAGTAATTTTTCTCGATGTTTTTAACATTTAATTTGTGATTGTTATTTACGATCTGATGTGTCTGTTCGATCTGAGTACTAAAAAGCTGTTTCTTTTCCCGCTTAGAACAATTTTAGTGCAGGTTCATATTTTTTCAGATTTTGGTTTAGTTTTCAACTTAGAGAAATAATGATTTTCGATCGACAAATTTGAAATCTGTTTCTTATAGCCGTGTTTCTTATTTAAATTCGTAGATCGAGCAAGTTTTGAAATCTGAAATTAAATTGGTCTGAAATAAGACACAGATTTCAATTTGTCGATCGAAAATATTTATTTATTTAATTAATACAATTATTTAGCTTTATCGTTATAATAATCTGCATTCGTTTAAATAGAAAAAAAATAATTGAGCGTTAGCATCTGCGGTTTTAGTACAGTGGAGTGAACTAAACTAAGATCAATCTGAGAAATTGGAAGATTTTTACAGGTCGAAAAAAACGATCTAATCAATCTGAAAAAAATAAGAAACGGCAATAAATTTGATCAGATCGATCTGAGCGGATAAAAGAAACAGCTTTAAAGGATTTTATCACTCAGATGAATTAGATCGAAAATAAAAAACACAGCTTCTAACAAAATCTCTTCGTTCTACGGATTTGAAAAGCTTTAATGGAAGCTGAAAAGCTTTTTGGAAAATTCATAAATAACAAAAACGTACCACATTAGCTTCTGCGATAATACTACCAAGTAGTAGGTTAGAAATTTCCTCCAACTACAGGTTAATAATTTCAACAATCGACCGCAGACGATTTGAATCGGCAGAATATGTATTAAGGGAAGCTTCATTATTATTTTCCTCACTACACCATTTGCTGTAATTTTTACATCACTTAATAAAATAAAATAATAGTTTTCGTTTTTAGGAAAAAGCTTACCGATGAATTTTAAGTCTCGAATTAGCAGTATTTGTCAAGATCTTTTGGCATATATCACATTTTTCAGAGTATTTCCCATTGCTTAAATATATGCCATAAGACAAATTTCTCCTTTTTAAAATCAGTAGATTGTAGGCGAACCATTGTTAATTTCAAATAATCGTTTTATCTTAAAATTTCGAAAATTGTACTTTGAAAAATCAGTTTCAGAGAAAACATTATAATAATAAAAGTATCACCACCAAGTGTAGTCGATTATAATTCTCAATCGAGCGCGAATTTAATTTTCCTCGTTACATCGTTTGCTGTAATTTTAATATTTTAAATTAATAACATGATACATGAAGAGTAGTTTCTTTAATAAAAATACAACAATCCCCAGTAAAATATAGAAAAATACTTACCTAATTAACTTTAGTTTTAGGCGGACAGTTTTTTGTACCACGCGGTCCTCAACTCAGCATATAATTGAAAACGCGACGACATTTTCTTCTTCTTTTTTTTTTATGAACTATTAGTTACCTACTGTTTATTAACTTTTATAACAAAATCAAATAAACAGAATTTTTGATTCGGTATGAGTACACTTTAAACCCTTTAACAAGGAACAATTGGAGGGCAAGTCTGGTGCCAGCAGCCGCGGTAATTCCAGTTCCAATAGCGTATATTAAAGTTGTTGCGGTTAAAATGTTCGTAGTTGAACTTGTGTCATATACATAGGGAGGAATGCTTATAGAGGAAATAGCACGTCAAATTTAAATATAGGTATAGAAAAATGACGGCTCTCGATAGCAGCTATCGGCAGCGATTAGAAAAGCACAGCTGTTAATTCTTTTGTCATGAGCGTTACTTGTACATATTATTAAAATTATTAATTTGAAAATACAAAAGATTAATGTACCATTTAGAAGTAGACAAATCACTAATGTGAATAAACGTCGGTAAATAAAATTTTTATTTTTGGATTTTTATCCAAATTATTATTTTCTATACATAATATTCAATATTCAGGAATATATTTGTGACGATAGTACATAAAATAAAATACACACACACACGATCTAAATTAAAAAATTGTGGAATTCGATCTAAATAACGGGTTTGCCAATAAGAGGTTTCATTTTGATATTAAAAAAAAATGAGTATTTTTTAAGATAAATCGATAAATGTTTATTTTATTGTAATGAGGAAGGTATGCCATTAACATTTTAAAACGATATCAGCCAAATGGCCGCCACGGCTACACTTGCAGCACCATATCCTCTTCATGAAATTTTCCATGACCAATTCGCACATTTGCGGCTGTATTTCCTCGATAACTTCACGAATTCCATCTTTAAGGTCTTGAATCGATTGTGGAGCATTGGCATAGGCCTTATCTTTCACGTGGCCTCAAAGAAAAAGTCTAAAGGTGTTAAATCACAAGATCTCGGTGGCCAAATGTGATCACCTCTTTGAGAAATAACACGGTCAGGAAATTTTTCTTGCAAAATTGCGATTGTTTCGTTGCTTGTGTGGCACGTAGCGTCGTCTTGCTGAAAATAAACGTCGTCCACATCAATATCTTCCAATTCCGGCCATAAAAAATCATTAATTATAGCTCGGTAGCGCAATCCATTCACCATAACAGTTGCACCAGCCTCATTTTCGAAAAAGTAAGGTAAAATCACACCACCAGCCCAAAAGCCGCACCAAACAGTGACACGTTGAGGATAGAGATGCTTTTCAACAATCATTCTTGGACTTTCTGAGCCCCAAATGCGGCAACTGTGCTTATTAACGTAGCCTCCGAGGTGAAAAGGGGCTCATCACTGAAGATGATTTTTCGATGAAAATCCGGATCATTTTGATGCATTTGAAGGACCCAATCAGTGAACAAACGACGTTTATGGTGATCGAAAGGCTTGAGTTCTTGTGTTAACTGAATCGACAAACCTGGGTTTTCTTCAACACTACGGGCTACAGCAGCAATATTCTCAGTTGTTCTTGAGTGACACACGGTTTCGATTCTCTACATCACTAACTTGCCCCAACAGCTCAAATTTCGCCTTCGGCGCCCGTTTTATTTGTTCGAAAATCTATCTTATAGAACTGAAAAATAGCGATTAAAGTTGAATTCAGCGATTTGTTTTGATTGCATTTTTTTATTCTGAATCATGATTGCTATGATCATTTCTAATTTTACCGTTCTTTCAAATATTTTTTTTTTATTATTTTTTTTTATATCATCAGAGTAAGTGTATTTTTCATTTTTTTTTATTTTAAAATCATAATATGCATTGAGCGTTACGGAATCAGTGAGTTACTGACCTGGGGTGCGATTCTGGTTCAGTGATAATTTTAAATGATAAAAAAACTTTTCATTTTAATCTAGTCATCCGTTTTAATTTTTTTCATTCCACAAAACAAAATTATGCATGCCTTATTGCACTAGGATGCGATTCTGGTTCGATGATAATGAAATCTGATAAAATTATATCATTGTTATACACTGTGTTTTGCGATTGCAAGTAAGCGACGAATGATAAATTTATGATGAATTTGAAACAAATTCAATAAATTTATCAGACTGGTTTTTGTCGATGAAAATTTTTATCGCCAATGATAAAATTTGTACGCATAGAAAAATGGTCACTGAAATATAGTATATATGTAGAAAATATTTAATTAGTTTCCAAATAAATTATTTCTTAACCCTTTCAAACGCCATTTAAAATTGAATTTCTTCCAAAAATAAAATACGTAGCACAATTATGCACTGCTATGATATGGGATTGCTCATAAAACTGTAGTGTGAACATAAATACATAAGAGAACGATCGCACAAGAGAAATGAGACAAAAATTAAAAATTACGGTTGGTCGAAGTGATGAAAGTTGATGTACAATATATTGTACAAGGCGTTTGAGAGGGTTAAGAAAGGTGATGTAACAAATAGTATGTGTTTGCATTTGGATATTGTGTACCTACAAACGTTTTTCTCTCAGTAACTTTTTAGGATCTAAATAATTTGTGTAATTGAGCAACTGCAAATTCAAAATTAACGGAAAATCTACTCTAGGAAATTTAAAAAGTCTTAACACATTTTAAAGATACTATAAAGAAATATTTTGCAAAATAAAAATAATACAACGTCTTATTAATTTAGCTTGTGGTGCTGTGATCTGATTAGCATGGTTTTATAAAGTATTTAAGAATTCTTCAGAAGAATAAATGTTAGGTTTATTGGCCTTACATTATAGTACACAATGCGGGTTTTGTGTGAAAGAATTTCGATTTAATTTTTTCACGTTAGGTTGGCGAAGGAAGATTCGTCAATATTAAATTGTTGTTAAGCGAACTGAGTGTTTGGAATTCGAAAAATAATTCTCGTTCGACACGTGAAAAACAGGTAGGGGCAAAACTGTTTTTGGCCGGTGCAATGTCGCTTATACTATACATAATTAATTGTATATATATTATATTCTGTGGTATTACCACCTTTATCTTCTGAAATGCTTTCTGAAAAATTAAAAGAATATTGGGATTTTTTAACAAACCCGTCAGTTGAGTATATTCCGATAACGACGTTAAGCATCCTTTGAAAGAATATCGAGATCAATTTTTCGGAGTTTGAAAATTTTTAATATTATAATTTATTTGAATAAGGAATTCCAAAGTATCAGGTTATTGAATTTAGATCGAATGTCCACTACAAATCGGACGACAGCACAAGAAAAAAATTGGTTTATGAGAAAGGTTTTGTTACCCTAGACTAGAGGGCCTAGTTCTATTTACATTCGTGCTCTAATCCAATCAAATCAAACTTTTGTGACTATTTCGCTGATTAGGTTGGTTTTGATAGCGCTCAGACGTAAATACCAAGGATAAAAGCCATCATCGGGGGCCAACCTTCAAAAACATTTTGGTACTTCATCATCCATTTGTCGCAAACTATACAAATTCTTTCACAATGTTTGTATTGGAAGAAGCAAAGAGAACATACTGCTGTGTATATATGCACTAGCATAATAAGTGAGTATCAGATAAATAACTTTATTTTGATTTTATCATCTTTTTTAGTAAAAAGGTAAGGTATCGTAAATAGATTCGTAGAAGCAATGTCTGAATTTACCGCTCATCTATTGAATGACATAAATATAGCAACTGCAGCTTATAGTGTAGAATACTTGTAGAATACTTCATACAATATTATAGTGTCGTGTGTCGCTGTAAACCTAGCATAATGAATAATTGTTTTGCCTTTGCTCTACTTCTTGATAAAATTCAAACTTTTAAATTTCAAAGTAGGCATAATACGAAAAACAATAAATTTTGCTTTTTGCTTTGTTTACACCGATTCAAATTTATCATATCATTTTATCACCGAACCGGAATCGCACCCCTGGGCTTTTATTATTATAGATTCTTGATCATTTATTTATTTTATTCCTAATAGCAGGTACTTCAATACAGAGCAGCTTGTCCTCTCAATTCAAATAATACATTAATACAAAAAGAAAAAACGTAAAAGAAACTGTGCCACAGTGGTTAGCATACTTGTTTTACGCTCCGGAGGTCCCGGGTTCGATTCCCGGTGGGTGATGAAAAAATCACGGCTGGTTAAGGGTAAGATCAATGAATTAATCACTCATTATCCATTAACAAAAATTATTACGAAACTTCACCATGAAGCGGCCAAATCCCTCTATGGGATGTAGCGCCAGCGATAAAAAAAAATAATTAACAAGAATTTCCCCTCTGGTATTTCTAAAGACGACCACCAATTGTTTGTTATATACAAATAACAATTATTAATGTGCATTTTGCATGCTCTTCGGACCAATTGAATTAATTACCAATCGAACCATCTCTATGCTTCGTAATTGTAATGTTTAAAATTAGAAATACAATTACTCAGGAATAAGTTATAAACATTATATAAAATATATAGAACTGCACTCTATTGCGCCGCCAGTAAATACGTGTAACCTCCAGAAAATATAGGTCATTGGCCGAAAATGAAAATTACATTCATATTTTGTTTTGGTTGTTATTCAAATCATCAATGCAGCCGTAACAATATAATAGTTTATAAAACAATAAGACTTTTATTTTTAATCTTAAAAACCAAAAATGTATCAAGTCACCGTATCATTTAGTCACCGTGCCTAATATTTCTGGGCAAGGCATTATATCAAAAAAACATGATTATGTAAAATATCTGTGATTAATATGTGTCATTTATTAAAAACATTGTAATATTAGTGGTCAAGTACTTGAGTAAACTAATATTTTTTTTTAAGAATCTTTAATTATTAAGAATAAACTATAATAATTAGGAAAAACATGGGATTGAATCTGAAATATGGTTTTTACAATAAAAACTGTTTTATATAATTGGTAGATACAAGAAACAACGTGTTAATTGTATGGCTAGCACACATGTTTAATGAGGAAATAATATTATACAATTACTAGCCGGTTGATAAAAATGATTAAACTTAATTTTAGACAACCAGAAATTGTGGAAGAAGTAGAGAACTATGTGTGCCTTTTAAACTATGTTTTTCGGTTTATTCATAATTAGGGCTTTATTCATAATTCGGTTTATTCATAATTAGCTTTTTCGGGTTTTATCCAGTATCGAGAGCCCCGAAAAACGTAAATCAACTTAATCAAAAACTGATTTTATAGTTTACTTCCTTCCTACCAAAACTATTAAAATTTTTGAAATCTTCAAATAAGAAAAAAGAGATAGCCGGGGAACTCCCCCGAACGCAAACTTCCATATTTCCTGAAAAAGTTTTACCCTAACTAGCTAGGGCGAGTCCAAAATGTAAATTTAAATGCACATTTTTTAAAATGTGAATTTTTTGATTAAATTAAATTTCATTAAAATCATTAAATTAATTAAAATTGGACAACACCAAATTAATAAACCGATAAATATGGTTAGTTAAAATATAAATTGACATCAAACAAATGTATTAAAAATGCACATAAAATGCACATAATGAGGATACGTATCATCTAAGGCAATCGATTAAAACCAATAAATCTTCCTAAAACAGCGAACATGGTTTCGACTCAGTCAAAGATGAGACGAGGTGAAGTGATTACTGATGGGCGAATACGGTGGGTGTTGAAGCTGTTTTATGTCAAACTGGAGAAAAAGGACATAATTATGAATATAATTGAAACTCACAGCATAACATCATACAACCTAATCTGACCGAGAAGGTAACTTTTTATAACTTTAGTAGGAGCAGAGCGATAGAGAATTTTCTTGTAGCCTGGCCTGAAACCGCAATGGTGCATACATATTTTCGAATAATTCAATAAATTAACAACTAGGATAAAACAAAAAATTAAACTAAAAGAAATTTATATTTTCCAAACTATTATACTTTTTATCATCACTCGTAATATTATTACAAATTTTCACATCATTTATCATTATCGTTTTTCGTTTCAAAACTGTACAAAAAATCTAAAATATTAAAAAAAAAAAAATATTTAATTAAAATTTAATAAAACTTTCATTACATTTTTTTAAGATTCTATTTTGTTTCAGTTGTTGCACTTTTTTTAAAGTTTTAAGTTCAATTAGAGTAATTTTCTTATAATTGTTTGATATAAAACATTATTTAATTTGAATTGTTAAAAGTTTCGATTACATATTTTAAAAAAGTATTCACCTTTCTGGACAAACATCAGGTGACCGTACAAAACCTTTAAATTGAATAAAAAATAACATGGGAATATTAAGACTATGTTTTAGCCATTTTTTAATTACATAATTTTGTCAACGAGGACATTAAAATATGACACTTCAATTTATGGCTAAATGTTATAGACAAAATACTTTTTTTTGTATGGCGATTCAATTGGAAATTACGCTATATGTACATGTTTAAATTTGTTTTCTGCCATAGTAGCGATGAGTATTTAAATTACAGTACGATCAACTGCGAGTTACCTGCGAATATATAAATCAAGTTTTAACTTAATCCCCTTATGAAATTATTGAGCATAAAAACATAGGAAAATACAGAGACATCGAGAATTTTCAATTTTAACAATTTGTACCCTCTACAGCGGCGCTGCCGGTGAGTGTTGGATTATTTCATTGTTTGTTTTTTCGCTGTATTTTGAAAGCATAAATTAATTTTGAAAAGCAAAAATCAACACAACAATGTTAAAAGTCGTATGATGTAATTTCTATTTAGGTTTTGGTTTAGTTATGTCCAAAATATGGAAAGCATGAAAATCATACGTACGCTGAACATATACCATAAATGATAAAATCTATAAAATGTGAGTAAATTTATAATTTCCATTTCATGCAAACCCGTTTTGATCCCCTGAGATGAGGGGGTTTTCAATAAAGTTTATGTGTATTTAAATCAGTGGAGAAGAAACAGGGGTCCATTATGAATCATATTATTGCGAGAATATCAATAACCAGAATATCAAAAACTTATTCATTCATTTATGAAAGAAAACCCTTCTTTTCAATTTTAGAGTTCATTCAATTTAAAAACGGTCTTTAAATCAGTTTTTTTTTTTTTGCCTAAGTTAAAAGAATAAGAAAAGTTTTTTTGTGTTTCGCAAAAGAAAACAGGAAGAACGAAAATTTTTAAAAATATTGTTTGATTGATTGAAAAATTGAGTTCTATTATTTATTAAGTGCTATATATTATATTTATGCAGATTGTTATTTGTACATATTTAGGTTTCATTTTTGCTAGATACATTTTTTAAGCAAATTGAAAGAAAATGAACCGAAGTAGCAGAGAAAAAAGATTGAACAAAGTAGTTAAAAAATATAAATAATAATAATTCTCATTACACGGTCTCCAGGCGGTATTTTTAATTCAGAAAACCACCATACATACTTACATAAATTAAAAATTATTGTGTACAACATAATTTATATTACACACATGACTTACCTACAAATAATATTCGTATATGTGCTAAACCACAGTGCAAATCATACTGTGGGTGAGATGAAAAACAATTTTTAATTAGAAAATACTTTAAAACAGAATTTTTCTCTTAAAATGTGTATACAATCGAAATTATAAAAACAAAAATGTAATCAACCAGCAACAGTGAAATTATACACTTACTATGTATATAATGTTTAATACAAACATTGTAATTTGCATATACTATACTCGTACAATTTAGTTTTAAAAACAGGTATTAACAGAATAGTTTCACATAGAAAATTAAAATTAAATTAAAGTTTTTTTTCATTTCATTTTTGGTATATATTACCTGAAATGTAATTAATCTTCATTTATGTTATGCTTCCAAATGTAATAAAATTAACGAAAGTATCGTATGCAAAGTTACAAGACTGTCGGTTGTATATTTTTCACTTTTGTTCTTGTAACTAAAGACGTTTTCTTGTCTTCCAGTTTTGTAAAATCTGCTTTCAAAAACGAATTCAGCTGCCCTTCTAGGATTTTAATTTTTTTTTCATCTCTCGAGGGAAAGCTACAAGGACTTCCATTTCAAACGCGACATATTTTTAGTAAATCAAAAAGCAATCATTTAAAATTTAGAAAATTCATGTTTTCCAAATTATTCAAATTTCGTGGAGTGTAACGTACAGAATCTTTTAAATTACCCCACATTATCCTATTAGGATAAGACTACACATCGTGTGGGCGGCCACTATCTTGCATAAAGCATCCACCTTTCAATTTAATTTTCTCTCATTCCTATATGAGTAGTAATGAAGTATTCAAATAACTGTAATAGAAGTTACATTCTTTGAAACGCTCCTTGTATTCCTTCATTCAATTGGGTTTTCACAATTGTGTTTATTTAAAGATATTTTAATTATTTCCCAAAATGCTTTTGAATTTCAAATCCGTTTGTAATTTATGAACACCGTAAATCACACACAAATTAAAAATGAAAGTTTAAGAACCACCAAATTTTAATTAACAAAACAAATAATCATACTTGGATGGAAGTCACATTTGGATGTCCAAAAAACCCAGTAAATTATAAAGTTGATACTAAAGGGCTACAAACAAGTTACATGAATATTATTAAAAATTTCGTAAACCAAAATAAAAATAAAAAAATTACGTAAAAAATTAATTTGTTGCATATAAAATCAGCTGTTCATAGAAAATAACAACTTTGAATTGACTTAGTCAAGGACACTTTGTACATAAAATTGCTTTCCTTAGTCACTCTAGACAAACAAAAACGGTTTGTTATTGTTTGGTGAAGAAATAGTGTTTTTGGATATACTCATATTGTTATGTAAAAAATTGTTTATCTATTTACTATAATTATGCATAATTGTTAAAGTTTAGTTAATACCTATTTTGAGAATTTTTTATATTTTTTAGTTTGTAATTAAGTTTGTTGCCTTGAAATTGGTTCAAAAAAACCGAAAATTTGACATCATCGTTTTTGTGTAAAGTTTTGTAAATAAAACATTTTACAAAACTAATAAGGTCTTTAATTTTAGCCATTAACATCGATATTAATTCAGACCCAAAACATAATAAATATACATAATTAACGTGTGGGCATAAAGCACATTATAATGGATGATAAAATGGAAAACATGTTTATCAACATTAGGAGGATTTACGGAGAAGAAATTTTAATTAAACTAAAAATTTATTATACGCAAATGCTAAATTGGTAAAGATAAGTGAAAGACAAATTTTCTTACGAAATTGTAAAAAGAAAGAAATATTACCAAATTTCGTACTACATAAAGGGAAAATGTTTGAGTCTTTTGAAACGCAAAAACATCCGTTCCAAGAAAACATAAAACGGGCAAAATCGTATTGTTTAAAGAAAATGTTAATGTTGGAAATAAAAAATTTGTAATTTCACCTTACAAAAATTAAAGGATGAGGTCAGCACTTTATTTATTTTGTTGAGACAAATGTTGTGAACAGTTCGAAATTGTATGGTATGAACATATAAAAGCTATGCAAAAAACTAAAAAACTCATTTTAGATAAAAAAATTAAAAATTTAGAAATAAAACAAAAACAAATTGAATTTGTGTACGAAAAATTTAACGTGATTAATTTAACTAATGTGAACATACCAGAAGAATGTTGTATGGTATGGAGTTTTGGTACTAACTTTGGCTTTCCTTTAAAACAGAACAAAATTCCAGTTTTAGAAATTGTAGCCGATTTGGAAAATATTTTATCTGAAACAGACCATGATATTGTGGACAAAAAAAGGTCTCAAACCACAAATGTGATAACACAATTTTTCAATGAAGTTCTTTAATTTCCAAAAATAGCAAAATTCTTCTAAAAGCTCAGAAAGAGACGACTAAATGTTTAAAAGGTAATCCAAATCTATGTTTAACGAAAGCTGATAGAGGCAACAAGACAGTACTTTGGAACTTAACTGAATACCAAAATAAAATGACAGAACTTTTAGAATCTGTGTCCTCTTTGTGTCGTCTGTGACTTATAAAATTTTAGATAATGATCTGACCAAAAATGTAAATAAAAAGTGTTTCAAAATTATGTTTGTGATTCTATGGACCTGTTCAATTGTAGAATGCTTTTCCCGAAACCCAAATTGATGTGGAGGAATTAGTTGCCGGTCCTCAATTATTGGTTTAAGTCTCTTTAGCAATAATTTTTCAAAGAGTTTTGACATAGTTGGCAGCAAAGAAATTGGCCTGTATGATTTTTTATCGTTAGGTGGTTTATCAGATTTAGGTATCATGATCACTTCTGCTACTTTCCATTGATGCGGAATATATTTTAATCAAAAGGTCGCATTGATTATGTGTAATAGCTTACGAAATCCTTTGTTGTGACTGTATCCTCTCTACAGCGCAGATAGATTAACCAACTGCACTGAAACTTTAAATTTAAGCTTTTTTCATAAATAGTGGTGTCTATTATATGGTGGTTGGTCTATATGTCTGTCAGTTTGTATCCCAGATGGTTTAACTAATCAAACTGCAACTTCTAACTTTTTTTTTTTCATAAATGTTGAGTCCCCAGCTCCCAGCTTCCGTAAACCAGAAAATTTACTTTGGAAATATCTCAAAAATATACAATTTACAGAAAACATGAAAAAGTAAAAAAAAATTTAAGTTTACAAAAAAATTGCATAATAATTTTCTCCAAATTTCGTAAAATAAAGTCGTGTTGCCCACACCTTAATTTTTTTTTTTAAGCAATACTGTTTTTTGAAAATTGAAAAAAATATTCTTCGATTCATTGTCTTAATCCAAATTTATTTCGGTCGACGAGTTGTATTTTTTCGAAGAAGTTATGTGTTTTTTAAATAACTGGTTAATAGTTTATTTCGAAATTTGACCAAATGGGAACAAATCTATTTTATTCACTCTTCAACAAACATTTTATTGGACTGGAAAATGCCTTTGAGGTCATGAAAGGCATCAGCATTTCTTCGTAAACATAATATACAATAATTAGAACCTGTTAAGCAGCAAACTGCAAAATACTTTTAATTCCGTGGAATTTAAAGTATCCCCAAGCATACGCTGGATGTTTTAACTACAGAAAGCATATTTATTGCAGAACCCAATCAATTTTACGATGGACTAATGAACTTAACCCTCAGGGTACAGACTATAAAAAAGTCACGTTCAGTACTGACATGGGTTAGCCTAACCCGGCAACTTTGATTGGCTGTATCTTGGGCTGTAGTTGGCCAATTGAAACGTTTTATTTTTAATCGATAGTCCATTAGATAGATTTATCGAATAATTTGTTTAAACAAAGATACATTCAAAAGTTTAAACATTTTGAAAAATTTTTTTGTGAAAAATCACTTTTTTTTTTAAATTGCATAACTTTGTGAAAAAAAAAGATATCGAAATTTTTCTTGTTGCATTTTAAAGCTAAAAAGTTGTTCTTTAAAATGGCCGAATCAGTTTTTTGATCCATTCCAAAAACTATATTTTTTTTTAACTTTGAAATCACCCGTTTTTTAGGATAGCGATAAAACGTTCCATGATTGATTTATCGTAACAAGGCACAACTGTAATATAAATAAATAACAAAATTGATTGTTGAATGAAAGTTTTATTGTTCAAAATATAAAAAAAACAAAATCAGACTGTATTTCCACATTCGCAGCATATTTTGGCTACATGGTCTCTGCACATAGCCTTATTATATTTGAGGCACTTATAAAATGTTTTGCGGTCGAGAGAACTCGGACATAAGTTGCAGCGCTTTTGTTTAGCCATTTTGTTATCAACAAATTCATGTCTTATCTCCATGTCCTCTGGTAAATCTTTCGCCTTTAAAAAATCTTCAATCATACCGCGCAGTTTTATTCGCAACGTAAGGGTAGTTAGTCTAGCAGCTAGCGCAGGTTTAACAAGTTGCATCGCAAGTTCCATTCCATAACCAAATTTTTGGTTAAAATGAACACACGTTTATAATGAACAAAATTATTTGTCCTATATTATTTGTACATAAGCATAGAGCATAATTTTGAGGGTAGGATACACAATAATAAATTTTTAATTAATAATAAATATTTAATTAATAATAAAAATATAAAAAATAGTAAATTGTACAAACCAAAACACTTTACTCCAGCCAAAACTCCAAAAAAAAAAAAAAATGTCTGTCTCCCGAAAATACGGATTTTGTAACGTTTAGTACTGACTGGGTGAGAAATACCCGAGATGAACTTTCTAACTCGTACCACTCGAGAACCAAGCGCAGACTGAGGCTGCCACTCACGGCTTACACAGACACTACCACAAAGATTTTTTACCCCCCACTCCGGACCCCCCCCTTCCACTTCCTTTTAAATGTCGCGACTTTCAAAATCTGTCTGGGTTACGGTAACCCAGTCAGTACCCTGAGGGTTAAACCCTTCTTAAAATATCACTATCAGTTAATCAGTTTCTATCGAATCATGTCATTAGCAGAATGAGTTAATTTGCTTAGAATCAATCTTACCATTAATTTCTATTATTACTAAATTAACCTCTCCAAATCCGCCTTATGTAGTAAAAGACAGGATTTTCGATGAAGCCCAGCGATCTCCGGGAGGCCTTGCTTTTAGGTTGGTCGAACACTCCAATCAATCAATAAATTTAATTCAGCCTTTTTGTTGTGATACCAATATAAGATGATCATTATTAATATCCCAGCTCAAATCACAGTTTCAATAACTCAAATTTTAAACAATTTAATATAATTTCGCAAGTTCCACAGGTTAGTAAAGACACATCCATCATTTAAACCATGTAACTAAACCACAACAACAGAACTATGTAAATCTATAACAAGGCATTTTTACGATCGATTGAATTTCAAAAAAGGGTTGTATAATACTAATGAAAATTAAATTTTTGTGATTTTTATCAAATTTTCTATCATCAAGAATCTAATTACCCCTTATGTTAATAGAGTTGTGACTTTTTTTTATTAATTTAAAAATAGAATGATACGAAAATGAAGGAAAATCAAACCCTTTTTTCATTTTAATGAAATATTTTCTTAATTACCATGATTATGTAATTAATCCTAGTTTATACATTAATAATTTTTTTTTCATCTTGATATTCGTTTTGTTTTGTGCTTGTAGTAGTATATGTCAATATTTCGATTTAGGCTGTAGATTTGCACCGCAGATTAAATGCAAATAAACAGTGGTAATTTAGAAGGCGTGATTGTTATACATGTGTACATATAGGAGTACATCGATTACTGAAACTTACCGTTTACTAAAATTGTTGTTTAATAAAAGAAAAAATCAAAACATCCAACATCTAATTAACCCGATTAATAAAAATCATTTAAAGAGGAAAACAAAAAATTGTTTCCAAGATTAATTAATGGAACGTTTGGGATTTGAGGAAGAAACTATGTAGTTTTTCCTTGTCTTTTAATTGGTAACAAAAAGTAAAAACGAGACCAATAAATTTCTGAAGAACATTAAATATAACATAACCAGACATATTATCAATTATTTGTAACCAATAATCCTTATTAAATTCTTATGTATACAGTTTGGAACATGTAGTTATGGTTAATGGTAAACATTTAACAAAAATAAAGGATATGTGTACGTAACACAGATCAAGAAAATTAAAGGATGAGATATTCTAAGAAAATAATAGAATATTAAATGTTTGTTTTTCTCTGAATGTGTGTGCGCTTTAACTAAATGTTAAGAAGAAATAAATATTCCTCATGAAAAATATGACATAGCTACATAGGTAAGAACCTAAATACATACATACTTTATTGAACTCGACATCCACCTATTTTTGTAAAAAAAGACGAATTGTAGATAATACACACAAGACATTCACATTTTCTAATTCTTATTTATTTTTCAATTTTCGTCTGTTTATCTTATTTTTGCTAGTCATGTCTGTTCTGTTACCTAGGGCTACGTGACTCATCATACTATAGTATTGTGATGATAACATTTTCACGAAAAACAAAAATAACTTCTTACTGAATATTTGTTATTTAGTGTAATTATGTACATATTTCAGTTGTTTATCTAATAGTTTAACTATCATAAATTATAATTAAGTCGAAATAAATACTAATGATGTTCGTTTGAAATTTAATTACAATTAAATTGTCTGGATATAATGATAGTGATTTGTTCAAACCTGATAAAAGAATGAAAAACCTATAGACTGTAACCAATTTTGTAAAACAAGTTTCCAATACAAATGTATAGAGGTTAAAAGGTTTGTCTTTTAGAAATTGACTCAAGTAGCAGAGGCGTAAGAATAAAGAAATCAAACCTATCGAAATAAAACCTATGGAAACACTTATTTTTAAACGGAATCCCAGCCGAAATATTTTAAGATGGCAAAATAAAACATTAGATAATTAACGACCAATGTGATCCAAACAGTGTTACTGTTTATATTGTAATTATTATTTTGTGGAAATTCTAGTGCTTTATTTTATTATTTTACACTACACAGCAAGGTTGAGAAAAAGTTGAGCACAAAGTTTATAATTCGTTGGCGAGCTTATAATAGTAGTTCTCAACCCTGGTTTGTATATCTTTTACAATGTGAAGCACCATGATAAGTATAGACAGATATGTAACTTGATGGGCCAATTTTACATTCGCGAATTCAAACTACAAAAATTCAACCACTAGAAATGCCTCCTTTTCCAAAGTTTCTTCTATACATATAAAAAGGCTGGCAATAAACCGGCAAACAAAAAATTAATATTTGAGATACAAAAAAATAATATGATAAAACGGCACAAATTAATGAGCAACAAACAAAAATTTCTTGGCATCATAATAATAATTTGGCAACATTTATAATTTTTTGGCACTATTGGAAGGGTACGCAAAAATTTTTTTTTGGCATCGAAATAAACATTTTGGGCGACAAAAATAATTAACTGGCAACAAAGTTATAAATAAATAAATTAAAAATTAAAAAAATTAAATTAGTTTTAAAATATTCTGGAAAATGGGGATCCCTAATTTAACTTAGAATTGTAGAGGCTAACGGCTTCGGTAACTCTCACGGGCACGCGGGAGGTCGCTTCGCTCCCCTCCGCTTAGCCCTCCGAGGGGCCTTAGATTTAAACTTCGAGGGACGTAGGAGCCAGGATAGGCAAACATGTCGCACTGCGTGCCGCACGTAGGAGCGGATTATATAGAATCTATTAATGACACTGCAATATTTTATATCGATCCCCCATCAAATATTAAATAATTTGTATCGATTAAATTTAATTTTTTGTCTCGATTTTCCAAAATATTATATTTGTTGTCCTTGTTCCAAAATATTATATTTGTTGCCAATTTATTAGTTTTGATGTCAATGTTTGTCGCCACAGTATTTAATAATGTCCTTCAAAAATATTTGTTTGTTTTTTCATATGTGGTGCCAAAATATTATTTGTGATGCCAATTTATTATTTTTGATGCTAATGTTTGTCGCCAAAAAATTTTTCTTATATGCCCGTTTAAATTGTCCCATATAAAAACAAAAAAAATGTGAACGATATTGTATACAAATTTAATTGGAAAAACGACAAAAGTCCCGATTTAACGAGCAGAGAAAACCTGTAGAGCTCTACCAAAATTTAGTCCAAACTTTGTCTCATCATAACATAAATTGGACTTATGCTTAAAATTATTTGACCCAAAATAATTGTAAGCTTATTATAACATAATAAATGGTGGTCCTCTTGACTGACCACCAAAACGAAAACTTTTAAAAACTAACTGTTCACGCTTAAAATGCTGAAATCAAATAAATTATATTAATCTATAAGGGTCATCGCTGTCAAAAAACGGCGATAGAAGGATAAACTCTAAAGATGACATTACTACTTTTTTTAAAAATATTTTTTTTGTTGTACCGAAAGTATCAAAATAAAAATGTAAACAAAAGCAAAAAAAAAAACGAATTAAACAGACAACTATAGTCTAGACATGATTGAATTATAAAACAAAAACAAATTTTTTTTATTTATGTACCAAAAATTAAAAATTCTTAAAGCTGACTTCTTTAGAAGTTATACTATGTTTTCACGTATTAAATAATATTGCATTATCGATAAATCTGCCTATATCTTTGCCTTCTAGTGTACTATGGAAAAGTATAGTTATGTAATACAATCCCCTATGATCTTATTATTTGTTTAATCAAATGCATATCGATCTGTATTATAGACGTCAGGGAATTATCATTTATCACGTTGAATTTCGTAGCAATATGCATTCGATGTTCTTTTTATTCAACACGAGTTTGAAATTCGCGCGTTATGAATTACATTTTTTTTTTAGTAATGGCTTTGTTGAATTAATTTGCATGGTAATCAAGAAATAAAATTTCTCATCTGACCGAGACAGCCGAATGGACAATAACAATTTTGGAAACATACTTTTTGGTAAAATCTAATTTATTATAATTATATACCTTTTTCTCTGTTTACTACATTAACATGTTCGCCACTCAACGTCACATATTACAATTTTTTTATTTTATTATCCAACCATTACATAACATTAAATTACAAAAATAAAAACAGCGCACTATTTTCAGAGAACTAAAATATAATAAAGTAACAATTAATAAAAGCATATAAATGTCTGAAATTGTTGACAAAAAAACTTAAACGGTACATAGTAAAACGATTAATGTTAAATTAAAATGGCTGGAGTTAGGTTGCTTCCGTGATCATAAACGATCAGTACTGGAAACTCCCACCATAAAACTTAGATACAAGTTAATGTTTATTGTTGGGTACAACACAAAAAAAAAATTACAAAATGGCATATTCAATTTATCATTTCATCTTTCATCAAACTAAAATTGTAAACATAGATTCAATATCATTAATATTCAACCAATTCTTCATTTCATATACAAATTTGGACGTAACTGCAGACACATAAAATTTTCTGAAATGTTCTTTCTTGAGAATGGGATATTCACAATTATTAGTCCTTAAATTATATATCGTAATTTTTACGCTACGATTTCCACTACGAAGAAAGAACATTTCGGTAAAATCTTTAGTGATTTAAATAAAGGCAAAGCAGATGTAAAACGCGGTTTCTTTAAAATTATGCGAATGGATGAGTTTTGCACAACTAGCAGCGTTTGAAGAGATGATGAATAAACAGCACCCCAAATAATGATTGCATATTGTAACTTGGACTTAATTCAGTCTGTAGTAAAATTGTAGCAGAACCGACACAGAGCAAAGCATGCGAAGAATATACAATTTTCTGTTACAAGCATAAATATAATGTTGAAGATTTTCAATATGTTTTTTTAAAACCAAGTCTTGTATCTAACGTTACTCCTAAATATTTTAAATTTTGGACAATTTCAATGTTGCTACATTCATTAGAGCAACTGGATAATTCAGCTGAGACAATGTTATTTTTATAATTCATACATTTAGTAGAATGGTAAATAATTTCAAAGTTTATCTCTATAGGACCGTGTAACTTAAAAAAACATTACATACTTTTGATTTTGTGCTTAGAACCATAAATATATCATATATGAGACATGCTAGTTTAAAAAAATTCATGTCACACATTTGTGACGCAAATTTTCATGAAATAAAAGAATAATTTTGTAGTAATTTTTGTTACGATTATTTGCGATGCGGCTGTGTTTCTAGAAGTATCTAACACATACTTCTATCAAGTAGTTTGACTGGGAGCCCAGTTGTCGCTCATATTTGTGGCATTTTATTTTAACATATAAGTTTTTTAACACCAAAAAAACAGATGAGTGTCGAACGTGTTAAACAAATATTAATAATCTATAACTTGAATTTTTTCTTCATTAAAATAAAAACATTTTGTTTATCAATAAAAGATACAAATTTATTTGTTTAACTAAAATTTATTTTGTTTTGGGTGAAAGTGATTTAACCGAGAACTTTATTTGTTTTTTATATTATTACTAGGGGTACAGCCCGTCCTAGGACGGACACAATTTATATATAATGTTGATGTCAAGCGGCCGCTACCACAATCGCCATTTGACCATTTGATATTTTTTTAACCGTAATTTTTTATTCAAGTAGGAATAGCTCGAGACTAAAAGCTTAAAAATTAATGTCTAGATTAATTATTTAAAATAAATTAACCACCCCTGTTTCTTTATGCAAAAATTGTTTCTTTATGCAACTACAGTTGTTGAAGGATTTAAATCGCGCGAAATCATTCGATAATATTATGTGAGAGGCATGAAGCCTAAGGACCAACCTAAGAAATCATACATTTAAATTAAAGGTAATGCTTACAGTTGATTAGTAATTGCCCACGACCAAGGGAACACTTTCTTGTCAATTTTCTGGACATGCGGTGTAAGACGTTATCACGTCAAAAAAATATAAATTGAAACAAAACTAAAGTGCCTTGACCACAATCGAACCCCGGACTTTAGCCACTATAGTCCAAAACATTTCTACTAAGCCATATCAACCTAAGGAAATTTATTTAATTTTCATTCTTATTTTGTTTCAAACATAGCATGCTTTGAAGTTTATGAAAGGAAAAAATTGTTTTACCGAAAAATTCTCATGGCTTACTACAACTTATAATATATGAAAGCTTTTAAATAATTTGTTGTAGTGTTTAGGGGCATCAAAAACGCGGACCACGTATTTTCTTTTGTAATTACTGTAATAATACATGGTAAATGTTCTGCAGAACTATCGGAGAAAATACCACCATTCGTTACAACAACAAGAGTAACAAGAGGAACAACCAATGCACATAGGTTTACGGTGAAGCTCCCGAAACCTCGAACTGAAGAAATCAAGCGCGAATTTATATACCGAACATCAAAAAAGTGGAATTCGCTAATACATTTCAAATTTCCGAAGGAATATAAAATGAATAAATTTAAGGTAGCTATTAATCTTTACTTGCAGGATAGCGCATTGGGTGCGGAAGCTCTGACAGTTACAAGGAGCTAGGACCGTTAATAAGTCCGCTCTGCACCCAATTAAAAAATCTATAAAAAAAAAAAAAAAAAAAAAAATAACTATAAAGCGGAATGTTTAATTTAAAGTAAAACATTTGGTCATTACATGAATACTAAAAAAAATAATAATAACAATTAAAAAAATTAAAATTAGATGAAGATCGAACCGAAGAGCTTTGCCGCTCTAGTCCAATGCTTTATAAAATTGTTTTATTTTTTCAAAGCGTTCTACAGCCTCGCTAGCTAAATACATATATGTATATACGTACACCCTGCGCCATTGAAATGTTCGATTTCGATTATTTACTATTTCATGCAATTCTCTCATAGATTTTACCTCATTCGCTATTTTTTTTGTTTTTTTATTATTAAAAGCCAAGGGCTGGGTTATTAATCATTGATTTTAAAAAGTTCAATTTCTCTCAAAATATTTTGGTTGAGATGAATTATTTTATTTCTGTTAATTCTTATTTCGAATAAAAATTACCATTGTCAATAAAAAACTAATTTTCAATTGAAAAAACTTTGTTAAAAACACTATAAAGACCTACCAAATTGTTACGAGGTAGTGCGGTAATATTCCTTATCCGACGTTATGTAGGTCTAAAATGTCGGATTACCGTTCTTTTTATTTGAATATATTCGGAATAGTGTAAAAATTGTTTTGATAATCAGAATCTATCACTTTTGCCATCTACTTTTGAAGCAAACGGTGGTATTTCCAAAATTTACTTTAAAAATTCAAACCGAACATTTCAATGGCGCAGGGTATACATATATACGAATAAAAAAGTGTTGTTCAATGGTGATCACATTTTTACCCTTGTGTTCGCTCCACAATATTTCATGGTGCCGAAACCCGGGATCGTGCGTTTTGTTTTTGCTCTTTCACAGCAAAAAACGTGTCTATAATCATTTATATTCTTACGTTGGATATCAACTTCACTACTAAAATTTACTAAATTCGAATAAATCGAAGTGACTGAGTTAGCATCATTGGTAAAGCGGTGCGGCATAATAAAATTAACGGTGACCAATATAAAAAAAGTCGTGGATAAAATCAACAGTGAACTAGAAAAAGGCCAAGCCATAAACCGTGAACAGCTCGAAACACGTGCAGTAAAACTTAATGAAGCATGGAACGAATTCCATGGCGTCGAAAATCAAATACCCCTTATTCCTGGTCAAACATCAGACGCAGAAGAAAAAAAATACGTCGAGACCAAATCAACCCTCAGGCGTATTTTTAATATAAAAAATCCAAGCTATTCAAAATAATATATCCGGTGATATACATAAATACAAGTGTTTTCGCTGATCGTTCTTTATACCAAGCCAACGAAATACGTTTGCCGCGTGTTTCGATCGAATCATTTAGCGGTGATTACATAAAGTGGCCGTCATTTTCAGGTCAATTTAGAACCATACACGAAAACGAATCGCTTAGCAGAATCCACAAATTTCAAAATCTCAGAGGATTGTTGAGAGGTGATACTGCAAATCTAACTCGCCATTTAAAAATAACCGATGACAATTATGAACAGGCGTGGGACAAATTACAGAAGCGATACGACAAGAAAAGACCGATTGTGAAGGATCTAATCGAATTATTCCTAGGACAACCAGCAACGAAGCAGTGTTTACATAAACAGTTACGAATAATATGCGATACTTCTGACGAAGTGCTAAGAGGGTTAGCTATTTTAGGAACCGAATGGAAAGGCCAATGTCCTTCGCTGATCCACATTATCGTGAGGATGCTAGATTTGGAAACCCAACAATTTTGAGCACACTACGTAAATGTGTAGTTCAGAATCAAAAACGGTCTAACCCATTTTTAAAAAAATGCCAGTTATTAATTGATTTCATTTCCTTTTATTGAACTCTAACTATCCCTCAACGAAAAACTTTACAATGTGAATGTATTCCTGTGAAAATTGAGTAAGAAATATGAATTCTGTTTTAAAATAGTATTCCTTTATAACTTCACAGATAAAATAACACCATTCCAACAACATTTCTAATCAAAAAAGATCTATTTGCCAATACAAAATATTGCAGTTAAAAATCAAAAAACATCTATTTGAAAATTTGGCGCGAAAATTTTGTTGTCAAAATGATCATAAGAAAAAATCAGTTGTTTGTAATAATCGTTCAAAAGTGGTTGCTATTACACACATTTTTAAAATTTTTAAAAACACTTGTTAAATATTTCGCAAAATTACAAAAGGTTTAAAAAATCACTCGATCGATTTCGGCTTATTAGGCCATCATCAGGAGTATCTACTAAACTGTAAAAATAAAAATGTAATCATATATATATATATATATAGTTGGAAAAAGCAAAAAGTGAAACCAAAATATACAAATAAAAAAATGTGGGAGTGGTAAACAATAAAATTGGTGACAGCAATAAATATTAAAAATTAAAAATTAAAAAAGGGGGTGAGTTAAACACAGGTAAAATTGGTGAGAGCAATAAACATTAAAAATTAAAAGGGGGTGAGTTAAACACAGGTATATGATTATTGATTAGTCCACGGTCGAATAACAAAATTCCAGATATTGATTTTTTTTTTCCCCTCCCCCTTCTTTATTTTATTATAACCCGACGTATTAGTAATTTTATGGTATGGAATGAGGATGTGAATAAAACAATGCGGGGTCGGTAATTGGTGAGAAACGGATTTCTCTCTGTTCGTTGAGGATATTTTGGTTAAGAAATATAGCTTTTCGGATTTCGTAAGATTCTAAGTTGTCTAAACGTCTGCTTTTTGGTTGTACATGTAATATTTCTAAATTGTTTAAACTGGATGTGTGATTTTCTAACGTTAAATGATTATAAAGGGATGATTCATGGCTACCAGATAAATGTTCTTTAACTCTAACTTCAAAATTGCGCCCAGTCTGTCTGATATAAGAGGAACTACAATCATTGCAATTGATCTTATAAACGCCAGGCACGACGGAAAGGCGATCAATTCTTGGTTTGTTGTTAAAAATCATTTTCTTAATTGTATTATTGTTATAAAAAGCAAAGCTAATATCTGTATATTGTGTCACGATGTTACTAATCCGTTGACTAGTTTTTCCTATATACTCTAAGCGGCGCCAATTTTTCGGCATTGACAAATCGATCGAGTGATTATTTAAACCTTTTGTAATTTTGCGAAATATTTAACAAGTGTTTTTACAAAAATTTAAAAATGTGTGTATTAAGTGTGTTGCGCCAAGTGCTTACGGCAGAAAGTGTAAAAAGCATCTTATGAATGTGTTTTCAAATACCACTTAAATCGTATTCACAGTAATAATGGTAGCTATTCTAAAAGATTTCTGAAACAGAAATCAAACCACCAGAAAAATCATCACCTAATGTTGATTTAGTTATCATTGATGTTTGATAGTGCTACTAATACATCCAGTGAAGTACCACCAAACGACATAAAAAATAGCCAATTAACTCACACTAATCTCAATTTACTGCCATTTGAAAGTGTAATTAGTCAAGCTGCATTAGAAGTGAGTCAAATTTAATTACCTAGGAAATTCTCAAACCTATTAAAATTAATATGTCGACGCGATTCTTGAATTTAACTAACGATGTATCAATAAAACAGGAAATTATAGAAATGCTGCAAGTTGTAACACACAGTACACACTTTTCGATAAATTACGCAGAGCTGATCTTTTATATGGGTATACTGCTTTACAATCAGACATCAAATATATCAAATGGGAATCGAGCTACGATGAAATTAACAATAATGGTGTTTTATTTCCCATAAAATTTCAATTTCGTAAAATGTTTGAAACAGGCAAAATTAATTTAGACAACTTTGATGCGCGCAATTTATACAAAAGCGTGAACGGAATTTCTAATTTTTTGAAGGTAATCTGTGGCAACGCCCCGCTTAGATCTGTTTCCAAATAAATCATGTATTTGATTTTTTTTTATGATTTTGAAATAAATAATCCTTTAGGACCTCATACAGAAAAGATTACTGGAATTTACTATGGATTCCCAATTACAATATATCTCCTGCACAGGTTTATTAAAATCGTCAGATATGAAGCATTATGGTATAAATTTAAGTGTAAGGTGGCCGATATTAGAATTAAAACAATTAGAAAATGAAGGAGTTAATAAATATTTTTACTGAAAATGGTTACACAAAAGTATATTTTGTGCTTGGTCTAATTATTGGTGATAATTTAGGTGTAAATACCACCTTAGAGTTTGCAAAATCTTTTTCTGTATTTTTTTTGTCGATTTTGTTATCTTTCTAAAATTTCAACAGAAACTACCTACATGCGAGGAATTACCTAGTTCCTTACGTAATGCAGAAAATTATCAACATTACTTGACATCAGAATGTAATGATAGACGTGGAATATCGGCGGATTCGATTTTTAATGATATTCGCTCTTTTTACGTTACTCAAAATTTCTCGGCTGACTTAACACACGATATGTTTGAAGGTGTATGTCATTACGATATATGTATGCCATATTTTAAAGTATTTCATTGAAAAAAAATATTTTATCTTAGCCTTCATGTCAACACGAGAATAAAACCACCTTTACCAACACGTTCAACCTCTGGTGTATATGAATTTAATCAAGAGTTTTTCATCAAATACGGATAAACATTAAATATAGAAACGATATAATAATGAAAATTTCATTTAACTTTATTAGAAAAAAAAACTTTATTCAGTTACAAAAATCAAATACTCACCCAGGTGTGTCGTGTTGACAGGAAAGTTAAAACAACTGAATGCCCGAAAAATGACATTCATTTATGGTGAAATAAATTATGGCAATTTATCCAAACGAATCGAAATGCACCACATTCAAAGACACCATTTGCAAATGAGTTCAAGTGAAATATTTTGTATTTATTTTACCTCTCATTATTGGTGATTTAGTTCCAGCAACCGATCCAGTTTGGAAATTTTTATTATACTTAATTGACTTAATAGATTTACTGATGTCCAATTGCTTTATTTGTAATATGTTAAAGAAGCTTAAAATGATCATTAAGAAACATAACTCCCTTTACATATCACTTTTCAATGACACTTTAAAACCAAAATTTCATTTTTCGACCCATTATCCAAAGATAATAGCACAATCTGGCCCGCCCAAATATTTCTGGTGTTTCCGCTATGAAGCAAAGCTTCGATCTTCATCAAATAGAATAAACATTTTAGTTAGTTTTGCTAAAAAAATTTAACTAAAGTTTTCTAAGTTCTTGCTCGAGCCAAGATCAGAAAATTTAAAAATTAATGAGAGATACATAATAGTAGGCCACTCAAATGAGAAAATAACAAATTTAGTTCCATCAGATAACATTACGGCTTATTCGCCTTTAAAGCGCCGCAAGAGGCACTACGATTTTTACGTGCCAATGGTGGTAGCCAGTTATTTATGTACCAGATTTATATTTAAATTCAAATATTATTGATAAATTAATTACCTAACTAAATGAATTTAATTTTTTAATTGCAAAAAAACGATTATTTTGAAATAAATTCACTAAGTAACATGTTTAATTATGCATTTATTTACCGGTTGACCACCATTGGCTAAGTTGTAGCATCGTTCACCAGATGACAGCCACTTTGCGTTTAAAGGCGAATACTGAAGTTGAATATAAAGGAACTAATAATTCTGGATACTTTTTAGCTAATAAAACCGAAGATAAAGTTCACATAGTATGAAATTCTTGCAATACTTACAACTGTTCGTTTTAGGGTGTTATTTTGTTTAAAATGTTTAACAAACGTTTGCTTGCATTTGAAATAGAAAAAGAAAAAATCTCTATTTCAAATAACCTAATAAGGACTGTATCGAAAAGAAAGTAGCCACAAAAAAAAGCAATTTTAAACACAAAAAAAACAATTTTAAGTATGTATTATAAAATGGTGTTTTATCATAAAGCATAGAAGTCTGCATTAGAAGATTTTATGTTTAAAACATTTGAGAAATTATTATTTTTAATTTGAGGCCTTTACTTATATTTTGCACAGTAGTTTTATTAATTTGTCTGGTTGCTTTGGACTAACTTTTTGAACTTTGTTAAATTTTCTTCTAGTTTACCATTATTTTTCAAGTAACGCTTCGCAATTGCCCAATATGTTTCAATTAGTCAAAGTTCTGGTGAATTTGGCGGAGTTTGCTGTTTTTCCACAAAAGTGATGCAGTGGATTTTTAACAGCTCCAAATTTATAATGGGCATTTGCACGGTTTCAATATACAATTTTTTGTTTTCACTTCGTTTCGGAACTTTTTGTACTTTATATGTCTTCAAGTCACGTCTTATTTTACCCGCTGGATCATTCCTATGCTAGTACCACCCACATAAATCTCTGGCAGACATTGATTTGTTTTTGCGAATTTCACTCACAATTTTGGCTCTAATTTGGGATTGTTGGGACCTTGTTTTCGACCGTTTTTTCGGAAATCCTTTACCGTACCATGTTTCCCAGACTTATTAATTATTTTTTTCACTGCATTTTTACTTATATTTTCGCGCTTTGCCAAATTTCTAAACGAAACACCGTTACCAATGCAAAATTTATGCAAAGTTCGTTTATGCACTGCTTCTTCAATTCGTGGCATTATGTATTACAACTGGGTAACAAATTATAAAAATCAAACGCAATATTTAACTACAAAAAGCTATTCTATCTAACGGCACTTTTCCGTTACAATAGAATTAGAGCAAGGCGAAGAAAGCTAAATTTTTTTGTGGCTACTTTCTTTTCGATACAGTCCTTATTATGATATAAAACGTTTCAAAGCAGTACCGTTTAATTTACATAAACTTCTAAATGATACGGTATATTTCGGTTTGTCCCCAGATTTCTAAAAACAGTAAACTGTTTCTTTCCTAAGCGAAAATTTTTAGACGCATTTTAATTTTTTTTAAATTTATATTTTGAAGCCATAAATAAAATTTTAACCTAATCTAAACTAATTATCGTTCTAATTTATAAGCGATTCTTAAGCAAATGATAATTTAAATGAACACAAATAAAACCATGGGCTCTGCTGAACAAGCCGATTTTGAGTCAGGTACATCACAACATGCTATTCAGTATATATTAACTGATTGTTCACCTAATAACAGTCTTGTGGAACCAGTTGCAACGACATCAATAAATAATCCAGCGCTTGAAAGTGTTGTTTATAAAATGCCACTGTGCTCTCTCGCAAGAACATTAAAGAGCGCCAATCGTTGTGCCGGAAATAATAGGAAGAGAGAAAGAAGAATTTAAAAAAATATTGCAAAAATGGAAATTTTAGTTTCTCTTTGAAATGTTCCTAGGTACGTGCAGAAAATATCGTTTTATATTATATATTTTGTAAATTATTTTGTTTTTGTTTTATGGCTGACCCATGAGGGTAAATATCCTAAATTAACATTCCAAATTTTCATTTAATTATACCAAGGCCTTATATATGTATACAGGCCTGATTGTACACGAAAAAATATTCAATGATCTTTCGATATGGGTACTCATTTGTCTATTTTATATGGAAAATGCATATTTTGAGTGATAAAATCATAATATAAAATATGAGTAATTTTAATGTTTGTTGAATTTAAAAAATTACTTGTATTTTAAAACCATTTGTCATTTTAATTTCGAAGAATGAATCAACCTCGAAATTAAAAAAATAATTAAATAAAAATAGTACCTTTGTCATATTTTATAGAAAAAGTTTCATTTTAATTGTGCTGCCAGATGCATAAATGTACAAAAAAAAATTAAAACAGCGGTCGCTGAAAAAAATGCTGAATATTCCTCAGCAATAATGAAATGTCAAAATGTCAAATTTTTGTTTTGGTTTTCTGTTGTGTTTAGATTTTTAACACTTTTTGAATGATCTTAATTAACTTTCACGGCGAAGAACCCGCAGGTATGTTTCAATTAAACTACACTTAAATATATTTTTTTATTTAATTAAGTTTGCTTATTTCACCTAACGTTTCGAGCTGACATCCAACTCATTATCAAAGGTTAACTATAATTAACAAAATGAAATATTAACATTAATACATAATATTGAATATTTTAAAAAACTTATGGTACTTAAATATATTATACTTACATAATAACTTAACCAATATATATTTTATCACATTTAAAAAAAAAAAAAAATTTAAAAATTATTAAACATAAACTTAAAACTTTGTATTCTAATGTGTTATCTGTATAAATTGAAAACTTACTAGTTAGTACGATAATTGTAACAAGAATGTTAACAAACAAAAACTACACTGGGGGAGAAGTAAAAATTATTGCTGATATTGTGGGAGGGTTGGCTAAAATATTTACTAAAAGCTTAGCGTCGTGAAGACATATTTCAGGTAAGCAAAATGTGGTCGCAGACTCTTTGTCACGTTCATGTGACCCACAAACTGCCTCAATAAGCAAAATCCTTAATTTACAAAAGATATCAGAGTTATACCATACGGACGACGAACTTAAAACTTTGATCAATAAACCTCGACCAACAAGTACAAACTTTAACTTGTAAATTTCACTGATCATGAATTATACAAAATGAATTTTTTCGTGTAAATTCACTGCAGAGCATGTCACGTTCAGAAATGTGCACATCGCGAAAACTACTTTCTTCGCATTACTTGTGGCTCAATTTGAATCTTGACGTCAAAAAATGGGTAACAAAATAATCTTGCTGCAACACAGTTCCCGAAAAAGTAAATAATTCGGAGTTCGTATTTGTTCGTGTGGAAAGAACCCGAATAAGCCTAACTTCACCTAACAAAGCGCCTTACAGAGTTTTTCATAAGCAACGAAAATTTCTCGTAATCGATAATAACGGAAAATAGCAGTCCGTGTCAATCGATAAATCGATAGTTTAAACCAGCATTTGGAATTCTGGCCAGCACGATCTACGTAAGCCAAGTAAAAAAAAATCTGTCTGATTTAACATTTAATTAACATTCATCTGAAATATAATTTACTTTTATAGCTTAATCGTGTGGGACACTTACCACGAGGAGAGTGATGTGGTGGCCCTGTTCATCTCAAATACTTTTTGCTCAATTTTGACACCACGATTATTTGTAATTACCGAAAATCTTGTAAAGGTAAGATCGTACGATAATTCCAGCCAACCCAACCCACCTTTGGTTTGATTGGAATTATCGTATATACTATTATGTGTACCGAATGAAATTTGTGATTTGTTCATGAAGAATTAAAACTAAACGGCAATATATAATCATTATTTTTCTGTAGTTGTTCTATTGCACATATTGTACAGTTTTTAAATAATCGTATTCATTCAAACTTTTTGTTCATTTTACGGCGAACATTCACCTTTTCATAATCCCATTTATTATGTATGGATGTGATCTTAAGCCGCATTGGCAAACTGCTTGCCAAACCATTATGTTTTTTTGCCAAATTTTTCAACAGCTATGGTAGTAATTGCTCCGTCCAGTTCTTTACCTTTCTTTTTGATGTAATATTGGGGACCTGGAAGTGTCGAGAAATCCATTTGACGTAGGTCTCGTCGTTCATTTCGAAACAAGAATCTTTTCTTTCGTTCAACCATTTGTTGTGTTTCTTTGCTCGATCGATCCCTCTATTAAATAGTTCAACACTTCTTTTGGGATTTTTGACTTCTTGTATGTCCGTAGATTATTTCTGGTTTTAGCTCGTTCCACAATCGATTTGGTTGTTTTGGTTTTTCTGGCCAAATCTCGCACAGACATCGAGGGATGTTTCGAAATGACTCTTACAATTTTCTGATCCAACATTTTATTTGGAGCACCTGATTTTTCTCCGGATCCGGGCTTGCGTGATACAGAAAGATTGATTTGACATTTTTTTTTACATTTGTTACCGTATTATTGGAAACACCGGCCAATTTACCAATTTTATTATTGGTATACTCGGGATGATCATTACACAATCTAATTATTAAATCACATTTTTCTCCTTATGATGCGTCCATTTCGAAACAAATAAAACAAATGCCCAATTTGACATTTATTCGTTTTTTTAAATTGTTTTTCTACAAAATAACGGTACCAGTTTTTTTCTTTTGCGTAGTAACCTATGAGATAATATAAATTTGGGAATCACAAATTTCATTCGGTACACATAATATCTATAATCCCACCAATAAAAACCTACCCAAACACAACCAAAAAAATGTCGGATTAAAATTCTATTCGTTTTAATTCAAGGAAACTTGGTCTACTTCCCATTCTGGGGTTTGGTTTTGTTTTTTTTTTGTTTTGTTTTTTTTAGTGACTTTTTTTAGTAAACCAAAAAATTTTTGAACATTCCTAATTTTTCAATCGCAAATCCAAATTAACCACTTTTAGAGATTAAACAATTTTTTATTTGGTTTAGGGCTCTTTTTTATTTCTTTAAACTAATTAAAGCTTTAGCTTTCGAACCCTCTTCGGATTCATTTTCAAAAGCGTAATGAAAAATATAACAAAAAATTCTTTCTTTTATACATAAATCAACAAATAAAAAATAAAGCAATCACAAATTTTTATTAAAACCGACTTTTCATGGAAACGCACCGCTATGTAATTTTCGAAGAAAAAAAAAAAAAAAACTTTGCTAAGGCGCTTTCATGTAAAAAAGGTTGTACATTTGAATAAAAATAAAATTGCAAAGAGGCAAAAATCAATTTAGATGAACAAATCATATGAGTTGCCAATATAAGCATAATCTTCAACGACATTGATTGAATTTGTACTTGATTTAATTTGTAACATTTCCAAAATCGATCTTTTTCTAAAATTTTTTTGTTTCTCGAGAATTTTTATGTTATCTAAAGTGATTTGATGGTTCGTATTTTTCAAATGTCGCGTAAGTGCACTAATGCTTAAATTTTGATCTTTATTTATGTCACTTTTGTGTTGGTAAAATCTTTTCTCTAGAAACTGTTTCGTCTGTCCTGTGTAGGTAGCGTTGCAACTACATTGTACCTGATAAACAACGTTTGATTGCTTCTTTAAAGGAGTGTTATCTTTAATTTTAGAAAACAAGTTGTTGTTTAAGCTTGTGGCTGCACGTCCTATAATTTTAAAGTTATAATTTTTGAAAAGATGTTTGATTTTTTAGTAAAGATTTTTAACGTAGGGAATGGCCAAATATTTAATGGGTTCATTTATTGATCGAGAAATAAAATTTGTATGGACATTTTTTTGTTTCCAAATTATGTGGTTTACCAATTTTTCCGGATACTGATTGCGAAATAATGTATCTTTTAGAATTTTTAGATTTTTATTGTAAAATTTAGTATCGGAAAGTTTCAGAATTTTTTGGGTCAGAATTTTAATGGTGTTAATTTTATAATTGTATGGAAGCCAAGAATGAAAATTTAAATATCTGCCAGACCAAGTATTTTTATGGTACCAATCACACGAAATTTTGCCATTTGGTTCATGGATCAGCAGAATGTCCAAAAATGAAATTTTGTTATCTACTTCTTTTTCTAAGGTAAATTTTATTCTGTCGTTTTTCGAATTAAATTTTTCCAAAAATGAATCAATTTTATTTATTGGTATTGCCGTAATTATATCGTCCACGTATCTGAAGTAAAATAATGGTTGAAAATCTAAAGAATTTAGAACCGAATTTTCCAAATTTTCCATTACAAAATTTGCTATGATAGGACTTATTGGTGAGCCCATAGGTGAGCCGAAAATTTGTTTATAAATTTTGTTATCAAAAGAAAAATCGGAATTGTTCAAAACTATAACTAAAGCCGTAAAAAATTGTATTTTAGTTAATTTTGATTTAGCATTTTTCTTTATATTTCTCCAATTTTGACTAATAATATTTTTAACAATTTGGCTATCGACGTTGGTAAACAAAGAGATAACGTCTAAAGAGATTAACAGAAAATTTGGAGGGATCGTAACATTACTAATTTTATTTTTGAAATCTTCAGAATTTTGTATGTAAGAATTTGTCCTTCCTATACTAGGTTTTAGAATATTACCCAAAAATGATGCTAATGAATATGTGGGGCCATCTATGGAACTCACAATTGGTCTATACGGCAAATTTGGTTTGTGGATTTTTGGTAAACCGTATAATTTTGGAATCACTGCGGTGTAACACGTTAAATTTTTTCTTGTTTTCACATCAATATTCCCAGATTTCTCCCATTCTTTTACCATTGAATTTATTTTCGTCTGTATTGGTGTCGATAAGTCTCTAACAATTTGTAGGTAAGTGGAACCGTCATTTAGTAAACTGTACATTTTTTCCAAATAGTTTGTTCGTAAAGTTACAACCGTTACGTTACCCTTGTCGGCCTTTGTGACCATAATCCCTGGATTATCTTTTAGAAAAGTCTTAGTTTGTTTGACAAATGTTAAAATCCTTTTTTCGACTGGCATTAAATTTTGAAATTTTGTACTATTTTTGTAATTAGTTAAAATGTTTATAAAATTGTTCCGAATATTTACACGATCGTTGTCATTTAAACCAAAAATTGCACTTTCCACATCTGAAATAATTTTGAAATATGGAATTGAAGAGCCGATGGTTGGAGGACAAAATTTATTTCCTAAACTTAAAATAATTTTAACATGACGCGGAAGTTCGATGTTTGAATAGTTTACCAGCCATTTATCACAAGTCCCAAAAAAACCATTCGTTAAAGTGTCTAAATTATTATTTATGATTTGTTCAAATTTTGATTTTTGTCTCACCTTAATTTCATTGAAATGAAAATTGAATGTCCTTTCCGCATGTTGAAAAAATTCTTCGAATACGCTGCCTGGTAAAATTTCTTGAAGAGATCGACTGAGTGTAGTTAAATTCCTTTTTATACAATTAATATTTCTAATAGTCATCGTAATTTCTTCGTTTATTACACCGAAAACGAACATATTTTCTAACCGGTGGAAGACATCTTGGCTGATATTGAACGTATTTTTTAGTTTCCTCGTTTTTGGAAACACTTTTTCTTTTCTGCATTTTAACAAAAAATGTTGCTTGTTTATTAATTTTGCCAACTGATAATTTTCGTTCATGACGGATTTCATGCTTTTCTTTGTGTTGTTGCCATATTCTTCACTTATGTGATGGAAAAAACTTCTGTTATTTCCATTAATTGTCTCCATATTTCAACCCGGAGATTATTTATATAGATTGATTTTTATTTTAATGAGCCAATATATTTATCAATTAAACAATTTTTTATTTGGTTTAGGGCTCTTTTTTATTTCTTTAAACTAATTAAAGCTTTAGCTTTCGAACCCTCTTCGGATTCATTTTCAAAAGCGTAATGAAAAATATAACAAAAAATTCTTTCTTTTATACATAAATCAACAAATAAAAAATAAAGCAATCACAAATTTTTATTAAAACCGACTTTTCATGGAAACGCACAAGCTATGTAATTTTCGAAGAAAAAAAAAAAAAAAAACTTTGCTAAGGCGCTTTCATGTAAAAAAGGTTGTACATTTGAATAAAAATAAAATTGCAAGAGGCAAAAATCAATTTAGATGAACAAATCATATGAGTTGCCAATATAAGCATAATCTTCAACGACATTGATTGAATTTGTACTTGATTTAATTTGTAACATTTCCAAAATCGATCTTTTTCTAAAATTTTTTTGTTTCTCGAGAATTTTTATGTTATCTAAAGTGATTTGATTTTTTTTAGTGCACTTACGCGACATTTGAAAAATACGAACCATCAAATCACTTTAGATAACATAAAAATTCTCGAGAAACAAAAAAATTTTAGAAAAAGATCGATTTTGGAAATGTTACAAATTAAATCAAGTACAAATTCAATCAATGTCGTTGAAGATTATGCTTATATTGGCAACTCATATGATTTGTTCATCTAAATTGATTTTTGCCTCTTTGCAATTTTATTTTTATTCAAATGTACAACCTTTTTTACATGAAAGCGCCTTAGCAAAGTTTTTTTTTTTTTTTTCTTCGAAAATTACATAGCGGTGCGTTTCCATGAAAAGTCGGTTTTAATAAAAATTTGTGATTGCTTTATTTTTTATTTGTTGATTTATGTATAAAAGAAAGAATTTTTTGTTATATTTTTCATTACGCTTTTGAAAATGAATCCGAAGAGGGTTCGAAAGCTAAAGCTTTAATTAGTTTAAAGAAATAAAAAAGAGCCCTAAACCAAATAAAAAATTGTTTAATTGATAAATATATTGGCTCATTAAAATAAAAATCAATCACTTTTAGAGAGTTTGCATTGAATGCAATACATACCGGCATACAAATATTCCAAATACATAATTGTACTAATTTTTCTCAACTAAATGCTAAAATCCAATAAAATGCTTAATAAAACATTTGGAATTTGCAACGGCCTTTGTTCAAGAGAAATTCAAATCAATCTGAAAAAATATAATTTTTTATAATGTTAAACGCTTAATTCGAGATTATTTTGATGAATTGTGGTTGCGAAGAATTATGCTTCGAAAACTTTCGGGTTATATAATATTATTTTATACCATTTTAATTCAAATCTCCACAATTTCATGTATTGCTGCTATTCTATAAATAATTGATCAATCACCAATTTTATTTTGTTTTTGTATTTATGTAATTTAAGAATATTGGATTTATTATACCGATTTTTTATTTTTTATTTATTGGGAGATAAAAAAAATGTTGGAAATAAAAAAAATATTCAATGAGAAAGTAAAACAACAAATTCAATTACATAATTTTTAATTGGAATTTTTTTGTTGCTGTTGGGTGCTTTTTTGCTCAATTCATATTTTCAATTGGATTAGGATTTTGGGAATTCATTTTTATATAAAAATAAAACGGCATGAATTAAAATGGCAAACAATTTATGGGATTTGTTTTATTATAAATATAGGATTAATTAGAATAGATGCTATTTTAGGATTAAAACTTTAGTGTTTACCCATAACCATAATATCACCGTTTACAAGTGATTTAGCTTATGTGTTTAGAACTTTCATATTATTATAGATATTAAGTTCATTTATAAATATCTATGGCTATGTAAACACATATATTAATAATACAGTAATAATAAACTTTAATTCTGTGTGCTTTTATTAGCAAAAAATAGAAAATGGTTGTGGTCTAGGATTAATAAATTGTTCTATATTTTCAATAAATTTGAGATTAAAAAACTAACAATAAACTAAAAGCTCAACTAAAATATTTTATAAAACTATACAATACAAAGTAGTAGTCAGTGGGTAGAAAAAATAGCTTTTGGCTAAAAATAAAATTTATGAATATATGTATAAAGAGAAAAAAATTTGCATAAAATTTACATTTTAGATTCTATAGTCTCAACAAAACTATAGTATCCTTATGGTGTTTACAGAAAATATCTCTAAAATTTTTTTATTCTCCATAAGATTCATTTGGTTATGCAAATCAGTTATTCCTTTTTTGTTGTGTGCTAACCATTGAGTGACAATATTATGTCAGAGATGGATTATTCTAAAGATTTTTCCATAGGAGTATGGACTAGTATACGTGCCTTAACATTTCCTTGGAGGATTTTTTTTTAAATACGTATATTTCTATGATAAATTTCAATTACAATAAAGAACAAAAAAAGCTGTTCGTATAATTTAGTCATGACCTTTGTGAGTCGTTTCAAGTCGAAAAAGTAAATTTATTATATGTCAATTCCATTCAATGAAAATAAAAGATTCAACACTACATCTATTTAGGCAGAGACTGAGAATTTGTTTGGGACACAGCATAAAAGAATTTTAACAACAACTAGAAATAGGAAGAAGGTTAAATACTTTTTGAATTCTCTGATCCTCCTAAAATATGTTTTTACAAATTTTAATTTTGATGGTTTAGAAGTTTACCCCATCTCAACTAAATAGAAATATCATTTGCAAGGTGTAGTTTTCAAAGGGTTACATTTTGGAAACTACGAAACAATATAATAACAAAAATAATTCGAAGAATACAGAGATGTTAAAAAATTTCGGTAACATAAAATACAGAGGAATCTGAGAATCTAAACAATAGTGAAGTATTTCTCACAAACAATTTTTTATAACTCTATTTGGGTGATCTCGAACTTTTTGTGAGTTATTAACTGGGAAAGTTTTTTAAGCTAAGTAATGTTGAATATACACACCAAAAAATCATTTTGGGCAAACAATAGTATTAAATAAGTTTTTTTAAATGTAAAATGGCAATCAAACTGAAAAATCTGTAGCAGTACGTCGATTTTGTTGCGAAAATGAGACTATGAGAGAAAATAACCGGATCGTATTAGTATTTGCAAATGTTAATGTGTTAGTGGCCATGTTGTTTGATTTTGTTTACTTTTATTTGAGATTGACATTTGCCATTTAATTTTTCTATCGATATCATCGTGCTTAGGGACAAAATTATTTTTGCAAATATTTAATACAAAAGTTCACAAATATATTTCATTTTGATTCTACTAATAATATAATATTTAAATTAATTTGGTTATCGCGTTTAATACATACATACATATTAGTAATTAGTTCGGGTTACGTTTTAGTTTGCTTTTAATTTCGCCTTTTTTTGTATTATTTTTTGTGTTTGTTGAATTTTGTGATAATACCAAATTAAATTATAATTTATTTTGTATTATTTACGTTAAAAGATTTGAAATGAATTCCATTGTTCCAATTTTGTATTACGACCGTAAGTTAGAAACTAAACGGTACAACGAGTATTTGCGTGACACGTTGGATCCCTTCAACATATCCGACCGATGGTGAGTTGAATAAAAATTAATTTCTTTTAATATATAAATATGAAATGTTTTGGGCAATTACATTTTTAATTTTACAGTTTTGTGGATAACTATCGCCTCCCGAAACATTTGGAGTACAAATTAATTCACGATATCCAACCATTTGTTGTCGAGACGGATAACCTTCTAAAAATACCACTTCATTTAGAAATACTGGCGGCTCTAAATTTTTATGCCAGTGGAAGCCACCAGCGTCGTGTGGGGTTAGATGCTTTCGCTATCATGAGCCAAAGCAAAATTTCATCAAATATATCCAAAGTAAGCGAAATAATTGGCACTAAATTAGCGTACAATTATATTTTGTTCCCTGACACTTTAGCTGAAGCTAACATGAACAAAGAAGCTTTTTCTAATAAATACGGTGTACCCGGCATAGTTGGCTTGATTGATTGCACCCATATTGCGGTAGCAAACTTGCCTAAAAGGAGCGAATACGCTTATGTTAACAGAAAAAACTTCCATTCAATCAATACTCAAGTGGTAACTATAAAATTTAAATAATTTATATTATTATAAGTACATGTAAGCTAATTGTATACCAATTTTTATTTATAGATATGTGATTTAAATTTACGTATTTTATCAATAAATGCGAGATACCCGGGCTCTACCCACGACTCCCATATATGGGATGGAAGTATAATCCTGCCGGAAATTAAAAGATTAAATGTAGAAGACAATAAAACATGGCTATTTGGTAATATAATTAAAATGTTGTATTATTTTACTAATTATTACATCATTCACTTCTGTGAAAGGCGACAGCGGGTATGCATTAAAACCATTTATGATGGTTCCATACCGTAGGCCAGCAACAAACCAACAAATGAATTTCAATCAAATTAATTCCAAAATTAGAAGTGATATTGAGCGTTGTTTCGGAGTTTTAAAGGGTCGATTTCGATGCCTTAAACAATCTTCGGGTCATCTACATTATACTCATGAGAGGGCCGCAAACATTATTTATTCATGTGCAGTTTTGCACAATATTTTAATAGAAAATAATTACCCAAATGAAGAATCGTTGAAGCAGACGATGTAATTATTCCTCTGAATAATGCAGTGGAAGAAGAAAATTCGAACGAAAAAATTGACGTAAAAGCTTAGTTTTAATCTTTAGTTTCCTCAACTGAGCAAACTCTACATTCCGTTATCAAAGGGAAGTTGACAACAAATCTCCAGTACTGAAATAAAAAAATAAATAGTGCCCCTATTCATAAAGGCACTAAATAGAAGCAGCAGTTTAAATGCGTGGGTAGTATTTTGTTTGGCATTCATAATTTAAAATTTGTATTTTGCTTGAGAAATATAAAACGAAATTATGAAAGTAGCCGACCAAAATTGTATACACGCGATTCAGTGCTACTTTGATTTAGTGTTCTTCTTTCATTTGGGGATAAGTTATGAAGTTATTAAGGGCCTTGCCTCATGAAAACATGTCGGTCCGATGATTGAAGTGGACATTTCTAATTTTTCACGACGATTTTTATGTTTTTTCGGCTGAATATCAAATTGTCGGTGGATAAAAGATAAAAACCCATTTTGATTAATGAACATGGTGTAATTTTAACAAAGTTTTTGACTATTATGACAACTTTCATAAATTCGAACTAATTTTTGATAATTTCGTCGTTGTACGAATAACAATTTTGTGAAAAATTAGAAATGTCGGCTTGGAATGTAGGACCACAAGTTTTCATGGGGGCAAGCACTTCAAAATTGATATATAGGTACACAACAAATAGAACACGAACTGCGAATAAATTAATTTTCATATTTTTTCGGGAAAAAAGGAAATATGTTAGTACATGTTTTATATACATAAGTGTTAATTCATGGATAAACATGCATATGCCATAACTTATCTTCTTGTGTCTATAATGGTGGATCCCTCCTCTCCATTAATAGACTTCTAATATCCTTCAGCACCTCTAAGGATTCCTCCTGTATCCTAATTGAGCGCATAACCGAAGTTACTGCTACGCTTTCCTATTAGGTAAAATAAAACAAGATATAATTGTGTAATTTTACAAGATTGTATACGATACTTACACTTCTAGATCGTTATCACGATAACGCTGTGCCCTGCGTGGTAAAATTTCGTTGATCCTGGCTCTTCTTTGCCTTGATCGACGAACAGTTCCAGAGGAATCTATTTGGCGGGACGACCCTGCTTGTTGTGATGGAAGTTGTGATGGCAATTATGGTGGTGGTGGTGGTAGTGTTGCTGGTGGTACAGAGGACGTTGTTACTAATGACGGTGGTAATGATGATGGTGGTACTGTAGACGGTGTTATTGATGACGCTGGTGATGATGATTGTGGTATTGTTAATGGTAGTATTGATGACGGTGTTGCTAATGACGGTGGTAATGATGATGGTGGTACTGTAGACGGTGTTATTGATGACGCTGGTAATGATGATTGTGGTATTGTTAAGGGTGGTACTGATGACGGTGTTACTAATGACGGTGGTAATGATGATGGTGGTATTCTTGATGGTGGTACTGATGACGGTATTACTGGTGACGCTGATAATGATGATAGTGGAATTAATGATAGTGGTAGCGATATTGTTGATGGTGGTATTGCTGACTGTAGCTGTTGAAGCAATGGTACTCTTTTCCTCTATAAAATGAAATAATAATTGAAATATGTGTAAAGAAAAAAAAATTAAATTAAATTTATTTAGGCAATTTGGAAGCGATGCACAATCTGCAACTCACTTATCTTATCTAAACTGATTTGTATCTATTATTGTACTTGCTAAAATAGCTTATTAAGTGTCATACAAAAGTCGACTGATTAGGACATTGAGCATAAAAGCCGCAAATTTTAATTTATCTTTCCCATTTCAATAATTGTAGCTTTACCGTCCAAATTCTCCAAGCCACATAAGTCACATATGCGCTGCTCATCCGTACTCAACTCCAGTGGAACATATTCCCCACCTCCCGTTAAATTTTGCTCCGCTCTATGTAAATTTAATTTTTTTTTAAATTTTTTTTTTCAATCTTGCCAAACCTAAAATAGGAATAAATATTTAGCGTATGCTTTATCATTATAATTGCATTTATTAAAATAATTACCCTTTTCCATTGTTCCACACTTCGAGGGAATAGAGAGGACAAATTCAATGTCGTGGTTATTTCATCCCACAACTCACCCCTTCGCTGGTTACCGGATGCTGCACCAAACCCAAAAAGCGTTTCAAAATTAATTTGAATAAAATCAATTAAAATTGACTTTTGCTGCTGAGTAACACGAATCTGTAAAAATATAGTGTTACAATTTTTTATAAATATGTACCTTTATTAGAATGTAATTATAATTTATGGCATGAATAAAACAAAGTTAGATCAAAAAACACCAACGCCTTATATTCGCCTTAGTTAAACTTACGAAATTCCGTAAAGCAAAAAAGTTATTTTAACTTTTTTTTAAATATTTGGCCGTCCTTATATCGAATCATTTGGGCCCGTAAATCGAGAGCGTACTTGTATTCGCTTTAGATATAAGTATATCCAGCGCATAATAGATCTCACAATAAAGTACAAACTATTTCCCGGCTATTTTGAAAATTATTGAACACATTTTATTATTTTTTTTTTTTTAGGTACACGAATTATTTTCAAACACTAATGGCACATAACTATAATATTATATACAGAAGCCTCTAAATGTAAAGAAATTTACACTAATTCATAATTTACTTACCATTTTGCTTAATCCAATTACATTTGGTTACGTAATTACATATAATTAAATAATTTATTTATTTTAATTGGCATAAATTTTCTTTGCTGTTCTGCTGTTGTTTTTAAAATGAATTCACTTTCACATAATAAATGTCAATTCCCAATCGCAGCAGCATGGGAAATAGGTCTCACTAAGAAAGTAAGCACCAAAAATTTAAACCGATTCAACCGATTCAATTATTTTTGATGCTTATTGGTAAAAATACCACACGAACACAATGAAACTAAAAGACAATACACCGAAACAATATTTTATACTATACATGGTATACGTATACTAAACTCTCCGAGACAAAAGTCAAATATGCGCAACGAAATCGAAATACAGGAGACCATTTGGAGGGCTATAATTTGACGTAGAATTATGTCTATTCATAAAGGTTGCGAAACGCAAAACATACCTACTTCTAAAAACTTATAGCCAAAGAAGTTCAATTAGCATGATTAAGTGAGAAGCAAGCGAGACCGTCAAGGCCAACCTGGCTGATAGTACAAAACGCACCCGAAAACAGCATTTCTGCGACCATTTAATGGTGTCGATCGAACGAGCCCAATGCGATCTAATACATAAAGGTAAAAAATAAATGAACAGGAGTAATCTAGACAACCAACTCTCAAAAATAGTCGAATTTTTTTCATTTTTTAAGTTGCTTCAAAAGTAAAACATTTAGAGGACGCCAAAATGCGGGCACAACGGATCAGAAGGGTATCCCAAGATGAAACAAATAAGTCCAATCGCACTTCTGCGGATTACAAAATGTTGCAGACAAAGCTCTATAGCGACTTCAAAAATATATTCCATTATAGTCCCTTATACCTTTTTGAACAAGCAAACATGGCGAAACATTGTTGTAAATAAATGTGTTACAATTACAAGTCTAATGTTAAAGTTTTTGGTTTGGTTTTGTCCAAATGTTATATTTTTAAATTCTTGCTTTAGAATGATACATGTGTAGTTTCTGCGATGTTAAAGTTATATGCATGTGAAGTTAGAACTAAATTAGAAACAAAATAAATAAAAAATTTAGGGCCAACTTAGAACAAACTTCACATATCATATATGTTTTGTGAAGTTAAGTGTTTAAAATCATTTTTCGTTCCCTTCTTTAATCTCTCTCTGTGAAAGGAAACAAAAAAAAAAATTATTTTTTTCCTCGGGAACGAAATTCAAAAAAATAAAATAGTATCTCTCCTCGTATAAAAACAAAGGGAAGGGAATGAAGTAGCGATCGATTTATTTCTTTTCTAAAGAGAGGAAACAAAAATTTATTTAAACTAAACAAAGGAGAGAACTGAAAAATAAATAAAAAATCGAAATTATAAATTTTAAATTTGTTCCCTGATACTAAACCTAAATATTTGTAAATGTATTAGCTTTGAGTATGTATAGAGTAATCACCAAACCAAAAAAAAAGTTGTAATATTACCTCGCTGCAAGTACACACATTTTTAATTTTTTTTAAAAACACTTGTTAAATATTTCGCAAAATTACAAAAGGTTTAAAAAAATCTACTAAACTGTAAAAAATAAAAATGTAGTTATTTATATATATAGTTGGAAAAAGCAAAAAATGAAACAAAAATATACAAATAAAAAATGTGGGAGTGGTAAACAATAAAATTGGTGAGAGCAATAAACATTAAAAATTAAAAATTAAAAGGGGGTGAGTTAAACACAGGTATATGATTATTGATTAGTCCACGGTCGAATAACAAAATTCCAGATGTTGGTTTTTTTTTCCCCCAATTATTTTATTATAACCCGACGGATTAGTAATTTTATGGAATGGTATGAGTATGTGAATAAAACAATGCGGGGTCGGTAATTGGTGAGAAACGGATTTCTCTCTGTTCGTTGAGGATATTTTGGTTAAGAAATATAGCTTTTCGTAAGATTCTAAGTTGTCTAAACATCTGCTTTTTGGTTGTACATGTAATATAGCGCTGCAAGATGAGAGCGCGACAATCCGCATGTTTTTATACAAGTAGAATGAATAATATAATGAAACGAAGAAATAACCTTGAATGGTAATTGTTTTACCATTCAGAACTAACATAATTGGTTAAAGATTAATATTATCTTTGAGTATATATATATAGAGCAATCACCAAACCGAAAAAAAAGTTGTAATACTACCTCGCTGCAAGATGAGAGCGCGACAATCGGCATGTTTTTATAAATAATACAAGTAGAATGAATAATAATAATGAAACGAAGAAATAACCTTGAATGGTACACAAATCCATTTTTTCGATTGTTTTTTAAATTTTTTTTTATTTTCATTTTCACAATATAAGTATGTACATTCTCATTATTATACGTATATTTCAAAGATACTAGATTATTTCTAAAAACCTTGAATTCAAACATAAGCAATTGTCGTTTCTCATTTTTTAAATAATTTTTTTTGTTTTCCGTTACAATAAAATGTTTAATTAGTCATGAGACGTATAAACAAAATGTCTGCAGCTTATTGTGGTATTTTTTAATCTTGGAATTTGTGCGTAGAGCCCTAATAATTTCTTATAGACAACAACAAGTGAAATTTATTTTCTGTGAAATATAGAAATAATAATGAATACAATCAGTGTTTAACATATCAGACTAAAGTTGGTTTAGTAACAAAGAAAATACAGGGTATATGTACTTGAATCCCAGCTCGAGTTGAAGATTAATCAAAATCACTTGTTAGGTAAATTTGGTAGTAAATATGAGAAAAAATAAACCACAGAGATGTTGCTGACATTTTAGAAGTCAGCTAATAAGTAAACTATAGCACATATTAAAGAAATGTTTTGAGTATGTTGTTGGTAATTTAAAAAAAATTGTTGTTTTTCAAAATATTTCAATAAATTTATTTAAAACTTGATTAATTCACATGATTATTTATCGATTTATTTCAAATCTACAGATATATTTTTCTTATATTTGTTGCTGCTACTGAAAATATTGGTTCTCTACATTTTTTATTTAAATACTTACTGCAGCCTGATTATCTAAAAAATAAGATAATGTGTAAATAGGAAAACGTGGAAAATTTTACACATCAAAAATTTACACACACATTTATCTTATTTCACTAAAATCGCATTCTGTAAAAATATCATATTCAGCCGTAAAGTTTGTCACTCAGCAATCCAACACAAGTGTCAAATGAGTTTTTATGACATCTACAAATTTGTTTACTTGTGAATTTATTATGTACATCGAGTTGTTTATAAATTCAAATTATAATAAATATTGATTAAATATTATGAGTAGATTTATATTTTTTGGTGCTTAGTGGAAAATCTTGAAAAATATACAAGAAGTAAGTGGAAATTCTCATTTTATATTAATTTATGATGGAAAAAAAAATCATCAAATTTATTTTAGAGGTTTTTAGTTTTTGAATATTCGGATGAGAGACGTCGTGTAAAAGATGTGCAAATTACCCGAAAAAAATGCGAGATACTCAAAATGTATTTGAGTTACCAAACTCGACATTTATCAATTTTTATCGGCTGCCTAAATTTTTGGTTCAGTCATTAATTACAGACTCAGAACCGTGTATGCGTGTGGCCCGAAGGAATGCGTCCATCCCGCATCATCTTCAGGTTAGGGCTAATGGTAAGTTATCTATTTTCCTACACTTATTAGTTTTTGATATTAAATTAACTGATTATTGTTTTATTTGTTAGGTGGTTATCAGAAAAATGTGGGACACGGTTTTCTTCTTGGGCTTTCCCAAACATCAATATCAAGATGCATCGATCTTGTTGGCAGAGCAATCGAAGAAATTCTTGCCCCGCGCTACATAAAATTCTCGCAAAACGAGCATTCAACGAATGAAATCAAGAGAACGTAGGTTTCTAGCTGATAAGAACGTACCAATAAACTGTTGACTAATTTATAAATACATTCCTACAATTTTATTTTCAGGTTTTATGGTAAATTTGGGTTTCCCGGAATAATTGGAGCAATTGATTGTACACATATCACCATCCAAAAGCCTAGCTCTGATGTGGAGCATGCTTATTATAACGGGCGAAAGAGGGCTCATACTAAAAATTTCGAGATAGTAAGTATTGATGTAAACACCGAAAATACATAATGGTAAAAATTAATAAGTTCATAAATATATTTCTAGATTTGCAATTATGATCTGCAAATTTTAAGCATTAATGCACGTTATGGAGGAACGGCTCATGACACCTATGTTTGGCACAACAGCCAAGTAAAACGCTATATGGAGCGTATTTTTAATAATGGAAATACCCATTCTTGGTTAATAGGTTAGTTATATAAAAATTTAAGTTAATTAATATAATTATAAACTTATGTGTTTCGTTTTTCAATTTAGGTGACATCGGCTATGAGCAGCGACCCCGGTTAATGACACCGATCAGAAATACTGTAAGCCAGGCAGAAGAATCATATAATGTGACACATCGAAAGGCATGAAATTGTGTCTAGCGATGCTTAGGCGTTTTAAAAAATAGATTCCGAATATTGGGCCGGGACAGAATTCTTAGCCCTCTCAAACGCCTTGTACAATATATTGTACATCAACTTTCATCGCTTCGACCAACCGTAATTTTTAATTTTTGTCTCATTTCTCTTGTGCGATCGTTCTCTTATGTATTTATGTTGACACTACAGTTTTATGAGCAATCCCATATCATAGCAGTGCATAATTGTGCTACGTATTTTATTTTTGGAAGAAAGTCAATTTTAAATGGCGTTTGAAAGGGTTAAGTATTCACCTCAAAAGTCAGGCACTATTATAAACGCCTGTGCCGTATTACATAATATAATGGTTATTAACAATGTACCTAATTATTTAGAGCTGGTGGATAAATCGGATGATGCTCAAAATCTAGAATTGAATGAAACGACTAGTGCTTCAAATATCATGCTACAAAGAGGAATAGATGCGCGAAACATTCTAATTCAAGAAAATTTTAATTAAAGAAGAAGAATCTTTAAAAATATATGTACCGATTTAAGGTGTTACGAAAACAATAAATTTGTGTATTAAAAATAAATATAATTCAGCTTTTTTTACATTTTGTACATAATAAAAAAAATAAATATGAAAACTAATTGGACGAAAGCTTTTCTGCAATTAGCTCAAAGGCAGCTGTATTTCATCGATCTAAATCCAGCTTTTGCAATTCTATAGTTTTGTAGAAATCGAATTTCTCCCTCTCGAAATCTAATCTCTTCTCTTCACGTGCGAGAAGTTTGGCGGTTGATTCGCCCGTAGGTTTAACAACCCTCGGCCACTTAAGATTCCTTTTGCGTGGTGCAGTTTTAATTTTTTTTACGCTAGGAGGTTCGGGTTGTAACTCCTGCTCAGCATTGATGATTTCCACTAACTCGTCACCCATGACAAGGTATTCTGCTTGGATAGGAGGATCTTTATCAATTACTTCAGAATAACTCAAAGTCTATATGACAATCAGTTGGTTATTATTATTTGTTTCACAACCTAATGAGAACTTACCCGTGTGTCTCCGAAACCCCTTTGTTGGCTCTCGCCATCTCCAACTATGACTGGCAGCGAAATAATGCTTACAACCCTCTTCTCATATCCGTCCAGAGTTTTAATTTTACGAAACCCATTTATTCCCGATTGCTCTTGGAGCCGTTTTTCACCACTTGCTTTTGTGTTTTTTCTGAAATTTGGTTTTTTTTTTTTTTTTTTTTTTTTTGTTAAAATAAATTTTATTTATTTATTTAATGTTATTACAATCTAGTCTCCTGGACTAATGAGCAATTTGTTTCTGACTTAATTTACTAACTTAATATTAATCTTCTTCCCATTGGCGTTCCATAGAGTCTGGTAAATTGAATTAAACCACATCTTTGTAGTGGGCTTTACACAGCACAATGCTGTTTAAGCTAACAATTACACCAACTCAAAAGGTTTGGTTCTTTTAAGTCTACGTATTAAATTCGTGTTGCTTAGAAGCTGAGTTGCCTCAATGTTCACATGATGCCGGATCCTCTCTTCATGTCTCCGCGCTTTCTCCTGAATTTCATTTACGATGATGTTCACTTTAAGGTCCCTATGGAGATCATTATTCCTGACATACCAAGGTGCATCAACGATGTTCCTTAATACCATATTCTGAAATCTTTGGATGATATTTACGTTGCTCTGTTTGGTACAACCCCAAAGTTGAATACCATACGTCCAAACGGGTTTCAATATTTGCTTATAAAGTAGCAGCTTGTTGTATGTTGATAAAGAAGAGTTCCTTCCCATCAGCCAATACATCTTTCTATATTTAATTCTTAGTTCTTCACTTTTCTTCTTGACATGTGCTTTCCATCGCAGTTTAGCATCCAGGGTCATGCCGAGATACTTAGCTGTGTTCGCATACGGTACTATTTCTTGATTTATGGTAATCGGGATATGTTCAAATCGCCTGTTTGTAAAGTTGATGTGAACTGATTTAGTTTCATTTAGTTTTATTCGCCAACTTTTTGTCCATTTATAAATTTTAGTTATTGCTGTTTGTAACTTTTGTGTTGACTCTTCGTTGCTTGTGCCAACAGCTAAGATCGCCGTGTCATCTGCAAAAGTCGTCACTGTATTGTTTTCTAATACAGGAAGATCATAAGTGTATATTAGGTATAAAACCGGCCCTAATACACTGCCCTGTGGAACTCCTGCGTTGATTTCTTTCAATTCAGAGAAAGTGTCATCTAACTTAATCCTGAAGAATCTATCTTTTAAGTAAGATTCCAGTATATTATCAAATTGGATTGGTAGAAGATTTCTTAATTTATGGTTAAGTCCTTCATGCCACACTCTATCAAATGCTTGGGCAACGTCTAGAAATATTGCTGAACAGATTTTTTTCTCCTCTAGTGCTTTCTCAATTATACTGGTTATTCGGTGAACTTGATCAATTGTTGAGTGTTGGTTACGAAAACCGAACTGATGATTTGGGATTAAGTTTTTACTCTCGATTATCGGATTTAACCTTTTTACCAGAAGCTTCTCAAAGAGTTTGGACATGACTGGCAATAGCGAAATTGGCCTATAAGATGAGGTTATGTGTGGTGGTTTCCCAGGTTTTGGGATCATGATTACTTCTGCAATTTTCCACAAGCTTGGTACATATTTGATTCTAAATGCTGCATTTATAAGATTGGTGAGCTTTACCAGAGCTTTCCTTGGCAGTTCTTTTAAGATTTCTGCTGTAATAAGATCATAGCCAGGAGCTTTTTTCATATTCATATTCGTTTTTATCTCACACGCGACTTCTTTTGGTGTTGTCGGTAGGATTTCTTTACTTTCTTGCACAGCTTGTTCAGATATTATCTCGGCTTCTAATGTTTCATCTTGATGTGGCTGGAATATTTTTTCAAGATGTTCAGCAAATTCTCGAGCTTTGTCTTCATTATTCCTAGCCCATTTATCACCTGCTACTCTTATTGGAGGGTTCTGTATTATTGGTCTTTTAATTCTTTTGGTTGCTTTCCAAAGAGAATAATCAGTACTGCTATCATTAGTTAATTTTCTTAAATAGTTGCTGACTGATTCATTTTTCAATTCTTTGCTCTCTTCTTAATTGTTGAGTGAGATTGTTCAAATTAGTTTTATCTTGAGGGCCCTTGTTTGTTGCCATACTCTTCTCGCTCTTCTTTTTTCTGCTAGGAGTTCCCTAATTTCAAAGGGTAGTTGTTTCCCTTGATTTTCTTTTTAACCTCAGGGGTATTTTCCCAAGCTGATTGCTGTATATCGTCTACAAATTTGTGAACTTCTTTGTCTAATTGCTCCTCGGTCTTTAATGGAACCATTAAGTTAATTTTTTCTTCTAGCGATAGTCTAAAGCATTCCAATTAGTGTGATTATTTACTAGAAAAGGGTTTTTTTTCTTTCTGAATAATTTTTTCACTTAACGTTAAAAGTATCGGTGAATGATCAGAGTTTAGGTTGTGGCTTTCATCTACTTGTATATAATTTACAGATATCTTCTTTATTATAAAGAAATCAATCAGATCTGGTACTTTATTTGGATCAGTAGGCCAGTAAGTTGGTTTTCCAGTTGAGAGAGCTTCACAACTGCATTTCCTAATGGCTTTTAGGAGTTCTTTACCCTTAGTTGTTGTTAATCTGGAGCCCCAATGGACATTTTTGGCATTAAAGTCTCCTCCAAGTATAAACCGTTTTCCTAATTTACTGAGGAACTCGAGATAATCCTTTTCTTTCAACGAGTGCTTCGGTGGGCAGTACACACCAGCAATACAAATAGAACCATTTTTGGTTTTGACGTTAACAGCAGTTGCTTGTATTTCTTCTGTTTCATATTTTAACTCTTCATAGTGGTGGATACTATTTCTGATTATAACCGCACTACCTCCTTTAGCAGTGTTTTCCGGATGAATGGTATGATATATATGATAATTTTTAAATTTAATGATTGTTTGTCTAGTGAAATGTGTTTCCGTGATGAGACATACATCGATTTTTTCTGTGTCCAGGACCACTTGCAATTCTTGTTGATGTTGCATAAGTCCATTGGCATTCCAACATAAGATTCTAAGATCACCTGCCATTTTTCTGTTTAGGGATGGCTCCCTTAGTGCTGTATTCTAATTTCTGTAATCGCTCATCAAATGTATTGAGCCTGCTTAAAATTAATTTAAGTGTTTGACTTATTTCGTCATTTTGACCAGTTTTCCCTGGATTTCCGTTACTCATCGTTACTTGAGCATAAGTCATTTTACCCAATTGTCCATGAGTAGTTCCCAACTCTCTACGATTTACTTCGGGTTGGGTCATCTTAACTGCCTGCTGCCTGATTAATCTTGGATTTTTAGCAATCACATTCCTATTTTTGATGTTTTGCAGTTCAATGGCAACGCTGCATCCTCTATAGTTAGCCGGATGGTTTTCTCCACAGTGAACACATTTAGGCTGAACATTTCTATCTTTTACACAATCTTTGGTATGATGTTTACCTAAACATTTGACACACCTGGGTTCCCTGCTGCAATATTTTTGTGTATGTCCATAGGCTTGACATTGTTTACATTGTGGTATAAGTTTAGACCGTCTTAGAGGCTGAATAACTACTTTGCACCCTAAGATGTACTTAATTTGATAAATTTTTTCGATATCTTCATCATTATCGAAGGTCAAAATAAACATGTTGAGAGGTACTTTGCCTCTCCGTTTTAGCTTAATTGATGCTTCAGTAGCCTTAAATCCTTTTGCTTTCAGATCATCAATTATTTTTTCTGGTTTACACGTAGAGTGTAGATTTTTAGCCATAACCCTTATTGGTCTGGTTTGTTTATCTTCAAACGTGTGCCAAGCACGGTTTTCTTCATTTAACATACTTGTCATTTTTCTGTAAGTTTCACCATCTTCCAAGTTTATTTTGATGGTGTTTCCATTCATCACCTTTGCATTAAACTTATCAGTTGTAGTAATTTTTTTTAATTTCTCATAGAGCAGATCGTAGTCTTTGACTTCATCTATTACTATTGGTGGTGGTGGAGGTATTTTTTTTTATGGTTTCTGGATAATATTAGGAACATTATCCTTTAATTGAGGTGGGGAGGGCGTATTATTCAATTTTCTTTTTTTTCTTCTAACTCCTTTAACTCTTATCCACTCAGTTTCTCGAGCTAGTTCGTCTTCATCCGTATGGTACTCTTGTTCAATTGTAGTCTGGCTAGGAGTAGGATATAGATTGCCTCCTTTGGCTTAAGAGCTTTAACTTCGTTTTCAAGCATTTTCATACGCTCCTGCATCAATGCAATTGTATCATTCAATTGCTTGTTAATATTGTTGGCTTCAACTAGTGCATTATTAGCTCTACACAATTCATTGTGAAGCTTTTCTTCGTTTGTAGAACGAATGTTCTTGCTACTGGCCCCAATGGAAGGACTACGGCCTCTTATCGGAGAATACGATACTTTATTACTCCTATCGAAGGGATTTATAATATTATTTTCTGATTCGCTCAGTTGAGCTTGTTTATTCACCAACATATCTTGTGATTGGTTAAAATATTTGTAGTTTAGCAATGGCTGGTCTCCCCCAGAATCCACGAGACCGACCTCCGAAGAGGGTGGATTTACCTGATTAACAGGTGTACCACCTGGGGTATTATTTTCCATATTCGTTCCGCTCATTGCTCATTTATAGTGTACTGCACTCGCATCTAGTATTTAGCCGACGTATTCACATCGTTGCCCGGGTGTTACCACTTGGAGGTATACTAGACACATTTGGTGGTTTCTACATAGTTGCAGCGTTGGAATATAGACCACGATATACATGGCTATAGACGGTCAACCCCTACCCTATTGAGACGCACCCAACATCCTGAAATTAGGTGAAAATATGTTATATATTAAGGCATTTTATACAATTTCATTTATCTTACTTCAAATCTTGCCAATACTGCTTCCAATGTTCTGCATTTTTTTTTTTGCTCCGCCCAAAATATTTAAAATGGTAGATATTTTAGCCCATTTTAACTGCTGAGTCTCTGCACCGGCATCTCCCTCGAATCTACTTGCAACATATATGAGTAACACTTTTCTAAAATAAATGTAACAACTTAGTTACTTACCTATCATGAGCAAAATCGATGATTTCCTTTAAAAAGGTTAACAATGCGCCCTTTTGTTGGTTAGTGGCCTGCTTTCCTCTTGGAAATTAAATTTAAATAAGAAAAAAATCCTTGCACTTTGAACCATTCTGAAAGCTAATTTCGAAAGAGATGGTTCGCGGTCTGCACCTACCTGTTAATATCTCAACACATATTATATAATTTATATATAATCTACGTAAATTTTAATAATAATTATTCCACTATTACTCGCAATGCATTTTAAATTCAATTTTACTGACGTTATACTGAAACAAAATACTTTTCCCAAGATAAGAAACTAATATTATTTTCAAATTTTAGAGAATCAGCAAATCGAGTGTAAATGTGTAAACGGTCGCTTTACCCTTTTACACATTATCTTATTTTTTAGAGAATCAGGCCCCTGATTGTTAAGATAATTTTCAATATTTTATTTGGATATTTTTGTCCTCAAACGAATTATTAAAATTTTTTAACGCTTCCCTGACATCCGTTGACGACTACAGTGAATGATTTACATCCATTTGATTGTAATAATTAGAAGCCAAACGAAAATAGATGGCAAAAATTTGAGTACATAACGTAAAAAAATAAAAATTTTAATAATAGGGACGGGTGTGAAGTTCTCAACAAAACACAAACATTTGTATGTATTGGTACGATGGTTATACAGAAGGCCAAACAATTTCTATTAGAAACAAATTAAATAATAATTAACAACTTAATTATAAAATATAAAGCAAAAAAGCAATTTTAGGAATATTAAATATGTAGCTAAATATAAAAAGTTTTTTGTGGGTGAATGTGAAAATTGTTGAATTTTTTTTTTTCAGTTATAGATTTTAATGGTTTGCTGTACTGAAGATTGCTCAAATCACAGAGGTTTTCCCCGGATGTGACATAGGCCATTAGTTAGCTTAAGGAGTGTACTTTGATATAAAACTAGTAAGATTTGATTATGATGATAAAAAGTTTTTTGTGGGTGAATGTGAAAATTGTTGAATTTTTTTTCAGTTATGGATTTTAATGGTTTGCTGTACTGAAGATTGCTCAAATCACAGAAGTTTTCCCCGGATGTGACATAGGCCATTAGTTAGCTTAAGGAGTGTACTTTGATATAAAACTAGTAAGATTTGATTATGATGATAAAATGTTCTTTGTGGGTGAATGTGAAAATTGTTGAATTTTTTTTTTTTCAGTTATGGATTTTTATGGTTTGCTGTACTGAAGATTGTTCAAATCACTGAGTTTTTCCCGGGATGTGAGATAGGCCATTAGTTAGCTTAAGGAGTGTACTTTGATATAAAACTAGTAAGATTTGAGTATGATGATAAAAAGTCTTTTGTGGGTGAATGTGAAAATTGTTGAATTTTTTTTCAGTTATGGATTTTATTGGTTTGCTGTACTGAAGATTGCTCAAATCACAGAGGTTTCCCCCGGATGTGACATAGGCCATTAGTTAGCTTAAGGAGTGTACTTTGATATAAAACTAGTAAGATTTGATTATGCTGATAAAATGTTCTTTGTGGGTGAATGTGAAAATTGTTGAATTTTTTTTTTGAGTTATGGATTTTAATGGTTTGCTGTACTGAAGATTGTTCAAATCACAGAGTTTTTCCCGGGATGTGACATAGGCTATTAGTTAGCTTAAGGAGTGTACTTTGATATAAAACTAGTAAGATTTGATTATGCTGATAAAATGTTCTTTGTGGGTGAATGTGAAAATTGTTGAATTTTTTTTTGTGTTATGGATTTTAATAGTTTGCTGTACTGAAGATTGCTCAAATCACAGAGTTTTTCCCCGGATATGACATAGGCCATTGGTTAGTTTAAGGAGTGTACTTTGATATAAAACTAGTAAGATTTGAGTATGATGATAAAAAGTCTTTTGTGGGTGAATGTGAAAATTGTTGAATTTTTTTTTTGTTTTTTTTGAGTTATGGATTTTAATGGTATGCTGTACTGAAGATTTCTCGAATCACACAGTTTTTCCCGGGATGTGACATTGGCCATTAGTTAGCTTAAGGAGTGTACTTTGATATAAAACTAGTAAGATTTGAGTATGATGATAAAATGTATTTTGTGGGTGAATGTGAAAATTGTTGATTTTTTTTTTTCAGTTATGGATTTTAATGGTTTGCTGTACTGAAGATTGCTCAAATCACTGAGGTTTTTCCGGGATGTGACATAGGCCATTAGTTAGCTTAAGGAGTGTACTTTGATATAAAACTAGTAAGATTTGAGTATGATGATAAAAAGTCGTTTGTATGTGAATGTTAAAATTGTTGAATTTTTTTTTTTTTTTGAGTTATGGATTTTAATAGTTTGCTGTACTGAAGATTGCTCAAATCACAGAGTTTTTCCCCGGATGTGACATAGGCCATTAGTTAGTTTAAGGAGTGTACTTTGATATAAAACTAGTAAGATTTGAGTATGATGATAAAAAGTCGTTTGTGGGTGAATGTGAAAATTGTTGAATTTTTTTTTTGAGTTATAGATTTAAATAGTTTGCTGTACTGAAGATTGCTAAAATCACAGAGTTTTTCCCGGGATGTGTACACAAATTTTAATTGAATAATTTATATTATTAAAAGACTGAACGCCTGCTATAGCTATACCAAAGTTGCTTATAATTTTGTCTACTTGTAAATTGGATCCACAGCTGGAACATGTAAGGGATCCAAAAGATATTGAAAATTGATCATTCCGGAGCGTGTCTTCATTAATTTTAAAAATTTTGAAAGGTAGGTAACAACTCAAAGAGTTTCGAAGGCGAACTTCATTTTCCACGATACACTTCTGGTTAACTGATGTCGGTTGCGGTATCATTTTATTAATCAAATACGTGTTTTGGCATTCTGCGTCCAGTTGAGTTGTATTGTTGTAGCGTTTTACTCAATTTATATCTCTAAAAACGTCGAATAATATATCTGTACGTAAGTCGTAAGTTTCAGACGATATTTTTTTTGTGGATATTATCGTTGAAATAAATTTAAAAAATTCATTATCTATTTGTGTACATTTTATTTTTAAAAGTTCTAAGTCGATACCTAGACATACCATAATAAAAGTGAGAGAATCGAACCCACACGTATTGGCTACTGTTATGGTTTCTAATCCATAGTTTCGAAAATCCGTTTTTTGGCATAGGGATTTATTCCACATCAAAGCCTTTTTTGCTAATAACGCTTGCATTTGTTCCATAAAATTCTTTATCAGCATAATTATGTACAACAATGTAACATTAAAAATATTTTCTTATTAACTACCGGAAACGTGCAAAATAATTAATTTTACTGATATGCAGGCGTTATCAGATTTGAGCAATCTTCAGTACAGCAAACAATTAAAATCCATAACTCAAAAAAAAATTCAACAATTTTCACATTCACCCATAAACGACTTTTTATCATCATAATGAAATCTTACTAGTTTTAGATCAAAGCAAACTTAAAGCAATGTAGATATCTTAAAGCTTTTATTGAGAAAACAAAGATTAATCCCTATTTTGTCATAGTTGGTTCCTATTCCTGTCTGCTATTTTTTGTAAATTGCTTTTACCGACTGTTTCACTAATACTAATATAATTTTTTGTTGAATCAACAAATTTTGTATACATATATGTTTTGTTGATTTTGTTATTTTATTGAAAACGTCGCATCCGTTAATAGGTACTATGTTCAAATGACCAAAAACATTTAATAATTTAATTGTATTATGTTATGTACTAATAATTATGTCTACCCTTTTTCCATGTATCTTAGACAATAATACTCGAAGGGGTTATGTATTTCTCAAATATTTGCACCATAAAAAAAATATATAGCATAAAAAGGGTCTCGGTAAACTATCAATATCAATTGTAAATACGGTTTGTTAAAAAAATTACGATTATTCTTGATATATTTAAAAAATTAATCAAAAAATCGCGAAGCTTAATATAAATATCTGTTTTTGTATACACGTGACGTAATGCGCAAAGACGAGAATACTACCTCTATTTTCTGTATATTTTGGGAAAAAATAATCACTGAGTTTTTGTTTGATTTGTAATTGTTTTTTTTATCAATGTTTCTTCCAATTTAAAAAAATCTTCCCGAACAGAAACAAGAAAAATTAAAAATATTCTTCCAAAACAATAGATCATGTTTAAATGCCAAATTTTCAACAAACGCAAGAGCTACCATCTTTCGAAAAACTCTGAAAACATAAGCAACTTTCACATAATACTACTAGATGTCACTAAATATTTGCTGTCAAAAATTGTATGACATTTTGATATGTGCATTTTGTAAACATAAACAAAAATATTTTCGTGCTATAACAGTGATTATTATTAATACGTGATAGTTAAATTGATTTTATCTCTCCCCTTTTGAAAAACGTTAGTAATATTTTTCTGGTTATGTAGTGACATCTAGTGGCAAACAATCTGTACTTCTTTTTTGACCATGCTGCCTCTTTCAGAAAACGCTCTGTACTTTTTAAATAATCGTGCTGCCTCTTTCGGAAAACATGATCTATAGCTTCTACTGCGGTACGTACACACCAATAAAAAATCTCATTCTGTTTATGTTTTTTTGTGGTTTTGCTTTTTATATGTATGAATGTATTTGCCTACTACTACTTAATATTTTTATAGTTCAAATTATATTTTGTAGAGGCGCTCGATCTTTTTGGTTTGCGTTTTAACTAAGCTTTATTATTTTTAATAACATATGCGCTAAAGTCTAATTCACTATAATCGAAAATTGGAGCGAGCGTAGAAGTTTGTTCAGGTTTGCGCATCTGATTATTTTTTAATTTGTGGTTTTATGTAACAAGGTGTTCGGTGAGGCTCGGCCATTAATAACCCCGGGAAATCTTGCTTCAAGCTTGGTCCTTGCGAACCCTGTAAGAGGGCGGTTTAATAATTGTTGTATATAGAGCATTAAATAACAGAAATACTAAACTGTCAAAACTGTTAGTGCTAATTTTTTACAAATCATTTATGCACATTCAAAAATCATTGCAACTTAAACATCGAGTCCTGACAATGACATCACTCTAAAGATCACTTAATATTAAAAATCTATCCTCTTTAAATCAAATTGGCAACACAATTTAATAATTACCATGAAACTAAAAAAGATTCATCACACAGATCCAATTTAAATTTTCTTTATCACTAGACACAAAAGAAAATAAAAAAATATGAAAATTAAACAATTTTTCATTTTCCTTTCTGTTTTGTATTTTTCTAAATTAATGAAAATATTACCACGAAAATAAAATTTATAAAAAAAAAAATGGATATATCTTAGCTTTTCTTTTATGTGTGTTGCGCCGTGCGAAAATATAATTGATGCTAAATTTGGAAAACATTTTTTCGAAACTAATTAAAAAGGAAACATGGTAATAACCAAAAAGGATAAGAATATGAAGGGGCAACCTTATGATAGAAAAAATAAAACACAAAGAAATTTACCCGAGCAAAACTTAATTTCTAGTTAATTTTTTTTTCTCGTTTTTATTTGGTTTGATGATTAAGAAGTAATTTAATTTAATGATGATGAACTTGTTGATTTTCTAGAGACGAGAGACTAAATTAAAGATATCGTGTGCATACTATCAAATTTTAGTAAATACTGTACGTAAAGTTTAGATAACTGTGTAGAATTTTAATTGAAAAATAATGAGCTTTTCTTAACATTACTGTATAATAATATACATGTATGTATGTATATGGGTACATTCTCGACTTATAGGAAGAAGATATATGCTGAAACTAGAAAACTAAAATATTTCTATTTGCGTCGGAAAAATTTAATTTCCATATAGAAAAGAATAAAAAAAATATTTTAATTGGCTTATATTCATAAAAAAAAAAAATAAATAGTTTTGAAGTTTTTATTAATTTCTTTTATTTCGTTTTAATTAAATTAAATTATATTAAATTAAAGAAAAATTGTTGATGGTTTACATTTTACACCATAGCAAAAAATTTACTAAAATTTTTTTAGGTTTCTGTAAATTAGTATTTGATGTGATATACAGAGAAAATTCAAGGGAAATTAAATTTACAACAAAAACTTCATTTACAATTTTAAAGATTGACGAGTACGCTGTAATTGGTTGTAAAATTTCCTCATTTTTTAGGCAAATTAAATCAATGTGGTAGGTGCGGTTTGTGATATTGGTGACAAGATAAGATTACATGCGCTGGAGAAATTAAAATTTCGTTGTGATTTTGATTAATCCAGTAAATTATTATAAAATGTAATTATTTCAAACAAGGCACATGTAATGTCTATTATGAAGAGTATAATAATCCCAGAAAAACACGGAGTTGGATGTATTTACATTGTGGTTACAAAACTATAGATCACGTGTCCACGATATGACCGTAAACGTAGTGAGATTGACAAATCATACATAATTTCTCAGTAAGTTAAACAAAATTGATCAGTATATGTATTGTATAACGCTAACAAATCGAAAAGGCTGTTGAACACATCTATTAACTCACACATATATGTAAGTTGTTCATTTAACGTTTTTTTTTTATAAATATCTAAATTAAGTAACGCCTCAATTACTAAATGCGAGCGTTGCAATACAGTAAACAATTTTGTTGGATTTTTAGTGCAATAGTCATTGACAAAACATTTAAATAAAAATATTGTATTAATAATATTATCACAAAGCCCCAATTTTATCTTATAAGTACATAATTTCTAAATTCATTGCCATTACATCGTTAAATTATGCTTTTTAGATTATTAATATACAACAATAGTAGATTGTTCTACAAGTAAATAAAAGTGATAGTTTTCCAGCGAGTGAAATTTTCTTTCAGAAATTCACGCAACAAACAATACTTATTCAGTAATATTTTATTACTTTATGTGCATAGCTAAATGCAAAGCAAATTATAACGAAAAATTACGCAACAAAATCATTTGTTTTGGTAAACAAATACCGATAATGCGTCCGCAATATAAGATATGTAGGATCATAATTGGTGATGGCGCCTCTCAAGCGCCGTTCGAGTTGAAGTAAAGAATAGGATGGCGCCTGAGAGGCGAACTAAACTAAACTGCGTCAGCCCGCATAATATAACATCGGATGCTGAATCTATCTGCGTAGATTCTATTTTGTGTATGGCGTTGTTCAGATAAATAATGATCCTAACTATAATTCAAATTTTCTGGATTTATTATTCGTAAATTCATGTAATCTATATACATATGATAAATGTGGCACCAATTCCATACATCATGAACGATGTCAACCATAAATCAATGAAATCAACACATCAAAGGTTTTGTTGTCTATTTCCAATATTAACAATTGTAATGCAATTAAATTTTTAGACTTTAGTAGTGCTGATAATGATGGTCTGATTACTTATTTCAAATTGGTTGACTAGGATTCGTGTTTTTGCAAATATTCTATGACATGTTCTTCATTTATTTCATTTATTCATGGTTTATCCTAATTTCTGTTAAAAAGATTAATCTCAACAATACTCCATGGCTAAACAATGACGCGGCGTAATCTTCAAAACTGTAAAAAAAATGTTATCGAAAGTGGAAGTTCTCCAAGAGTGCTGACAACAGATCATCATTTTTAGATTTATCGAAACAGTTTGATAGTTTAGATTGTACTACACTAATTTGGGATTGCTGGGACCTTGTTTTCGACCGTTTTTTCGGAAATCCTTTACCGTACCATGTTCCCCAGACTTATTAATTATTTTTCTCATTACATTTTTACTTTTTCCACTATAACAAAGTTATATTGGGTAAGTATTGTAATCGCGAAAAAAATTTTGTTCCAGATTTTCACATTTCTCGACGTATTAGGTTACCAGGACCCCGAAACACCGATCAGAAAAATGCCGTGTCCGTCCTTCCGTCCTTCCGTCCGTCCGTCCGTCCTTCCAGTCGCACATTTTTATTATTTTTGTTTCGCCTCCCATTCTCACAAATATTTATAGTTTTGGTCGAAATTTTGCACAAAGATAGATTTCAGTAATAAGCAGTGTATGTTAACTTTTAGGTCCATTCGAGTGTAGAATAGAGGGGGTTGCAGTAGAAGAGAAAACTGCCAAACAGATTTTCTCAAAAACGAGACCTACGATTTTTTTGTTATGTTGATGATAAATTTGACAATTTATCATCTACTTGTTCACAAAATTTGAAGTCGATTGAAGCATTGCGTGCGGGTCATTTTGACAAAAAGAAGTAATATAAATTTGTTTATCTGTTTACCGAGGTAATATCGAACTTTCCGAAGAAATATTTCTCTACAGTTAGTACACCTTGCAAATTCCAGCAATTGTTCCCTAGGTGTCTTCAAGATAAAATGAATAGATTGCCGTATAATATGGAATTTAAATTTCTAAATTTACCTAAAATACTTTGCTGGTGGCAAATAATATTATCAACAATTAAAAATAATTATATCTAGTGAGCTTTTAAATATAGCAAGATATTCCCGTTTCTATGACATTGACATTTTTGGCATTGACATTTCTGTGACGTTTTATTGACATTTTATGGCATTTTAATGATTGAAATTTCAACGATATGTTGATCGATACATTATTTGTGAATTCTTTAATAAAATCGCCTTTAATGCTGAGTTTATGACATAGGAACATAGGAACATAGGAAGATAGGGAGTGTGACACGACCAATCAAATTATTTAAAATATCACAAGCCCCGCCTATTAGTTCCATGCTCTGGTTGTAAAATTTCTTACTTTTGATTAAAGTAGGCTAGTAGGCGGGGCTGGTGAAATTTTAAATAATTTGGTTGGTCGTGTCACACTTCCTATCTTCCTATGTTCCTATGTCATAAACTCAGCATTAAGGTATTATTTCTGAGTAATAAATTCTCTTGTTATTCAAAGTCGTATATACATAACTTGAATATCAAATTACTATGAGAGGCTTTAAAATAATATCACGCCACTAGGGCGTCGCAGGTTAAGGAGAGCTGGAGGATATACAAAATGAAATGCAATATGACTAGGAGGTGGGGTTAGGTAACAAATGATAATTAGCGTTAATTCTGATTTTGTATTATTTGGGATTAATTATTTGGTTTTCTCGAATGGTCCACAGTGATGCTAAGCACTGAATGAAGCACTGAGTAAAGAATTATATCGGTAAATTCTCACGTTGCTCACATAATATTGTGATCTGAACAAACGACACAAATTTTCAGAAAATAAATTTATGAACATTTTGCATGCTATCTGAATGGAGTAAATTAAATTCTTAAGGACTTTCAACGGTATACTAGAGATGTATAACTGGATCTAATTGTTAATGGTTGAAGATGAAAAATGGCGAATGCGACTTTGATTGCTGCTCAACACATGTCAGTTCTGAATAATTTAACATATTTGTGAGCCTGTGATTTAGCGGTATGACAGTAGATTTATGTTGTCGTGAAATTTAAGAAAAAACATAACGTATGAGGAATAAAATATGGACAAACAAAAAAAAGTAAAAAAAAAATTATTTACTAATCAAACGATTTTAATCCATAATTTATTTAAAACTTTAATTCTTAGATAAAATTTACAGAAAAATTTGCGCTCCATATCGATTCGCTTTCCTGATCCTTTCTGGCACTCTTTTCATTGCCGCCTGCGTTCCTGATGTATCAATCTTCTTGAAATCTCTTTTTATCTTTCTAATCAGACATTCAACATTTTTGGCACGATATCCATTGCTGTATACCATTCTCTTCAGATTTGCCCAAAAAGTTTCAATGGGCCTTAGTTGTGGAACATTTGGTGGGTTATAGTCTTTAGGGATAAATACGATTCTGCGTTGACGTAAATCAGATAACGTTGCGTTGGCATAATGTGAGGATGTCAAATCAGGCCAAAAGATCGTTTTATCATTTTTATGATATTTATTTATAAATTTCTGAAGCACAGGTAAACATTTGTTTGTGTATGTTTGCGCATTAACCGCCAAACCACTTTTGAAAAATACTGGGTCACTGATACCTCGTTCGCTAATAGCCAACCACAACATAACTTTACCTGGAAACTTGGTCTTATGAATAAACTTCTCCTTTTCTGGTGCTTTGTGATCGGGAGACTCGTAGTAGTATTTTGGCTGCCATTCATTACCTTCAACAGTGAAATAACTTTCATCATCCATCACACATTTATAAGCTGAAGAAGCAGCGAAATATGTTTGGGAAAGCACTCTTAATCTAGATTTGATTGTAGCTAATTGTTTGTCTGTAGTTGCTGGTGCCGATTTTTTGGGTTTGCGTTGAATATTCATACTTTGTAAATATTTCTTGATAGTTTTTGGGGCAACTTGATATTTTTTACCCAGTTATCTGTACGATTTTGCAGTTCGACCCACTGTTTCACCTTTCAATTTCATTCGAACTTTGCTACCTTGTAGTTGACATTTTTTACCAGAGTCGGGTTTTCTTTCCACAGGTTCATTATTCTCAAACAGTTTAATTGTTTTGTAGATAAAGGATTTTTTGAATCCAAGATCCTTGAAGTAGTGAAAAATCTCGTTCTTTTTTTTGTCTGGGTTTTCCTGACAAAATTTATAAATTAATTTACGACGATCTACTTGTAACAACGACATTTTTGTAACTAATCGTAAAATGACGCAGTTGTAATGTATTTTTTATAAAATATACGGGAACCACCTTATTTAAAAACAAGGAAATTTTTATTTTTGGTTGTACAATACAAATACAAATACATTTTACATTTGTCCATATTTCATTCCTCATACGTTATTGTGCCTGTCCAAAATATCGAAAAAATGTTTGTGAAATATAAATGGTTGGTTTGGTGATCTTTGACGGATGCTTTCTGGGAAAAGTATCGTCCGAGAGTCGGATAGAGCCAATTTTTACTTATATTTTCGCGCTTTGCTAAATTTCTAAACGAAACACCGTTTTCAATGCAAAATTTGTGCAAAATTTGTTTACACACTTCTTCTTCAATTCCTCGCATTATTACAACTGGGTAACAAATTATAAAAATCAAACGCAATATTTACCTACAAAAAGTTATTCTATCTAACGGCACTTTTCCGTTACAATAGAATTAGAGCAAGGCGAAGAAAACTAAATTTTTTTGTGTCTACTTTATTTTCGATTCAGTCCTTATTGTAGATGAGCAACATGGTTTCTTTCGAGGAAGTTCTTGTGTACCAAACTTTGTAGAATTCACGAAACGTGCAACAGAAGCAATGCTCAACTTGATGTTGTTTATACCGACTTCAGTAAGGTGATTGTCTCAATCCATCACCCAGAACGATAATCTGCAAAAATTAAAATTACTTGGTATTAATGATAAGTTGATCAAATGGCTTGAGTCAGGGGCGGAAGCACCGTGTAAAAATGAATAATAGTTTATCTGATTCAATTTATGTACCTTCTGGGGGTACGTCAAGGCTTGCATCTCGATCCGCTAATTTTCATAATATTTTTAAATGATATCACGAAAAATATAAAATTATATTTTATACCGTTGCCTAATATATGCCGATGACCTAAAAATATTTTCCCCTATTCGAAATTAGTATTATGCAGAAGAGGTACAAAAGAATGAGGTTACGGTTAATGTTTGGTGTAAGAACAGTTTGGTATATTTAAATGTAGCTGAGTGCAAAGTGAGGATTTTTATTTATGACTATAATATTGCGAATAATAATTTGACACGTGTAAATGAAATAATGAACCTTGGAGTTACATTTGTATCTACCTTACCGTTTAATCGTCATTTCGACTTGATCTGTCCTAAAGCCAACTTTTCTTATCCGATTAAACGTACCATGAAAGAGTTTGATGATCCTACAATTTTTCTTTGCTTGTAACAATCTTTTGTTCACTCGAATATGCATCATTCGTATGGTCATCCAGTTATAGGGATCACATAATTAGAAGTGAGTCAGTAAAAAAATCTTTCGTTATTGATTTTGCATGGAAAAAAGTTGGGTTTGACAACCGATTAACGTAGTGGAAAAATATTAGGAATCTACCTCCATATGTTGAGAAATCTAAATCCTTGTCTGGAGCTATTTGTATTTCCAATTTACTTATTGGGCACATTTCAAGTCCGTACTTGTTATTGAATTTGAAGTTGTATGTTCCAACTAGAAATTTTCGAACTCATGCCATCTTGAAAATGAAGAGTTTTCATTCTCATAGAACCAATTATGGAAATAACAAACTAAGTAATTTTTGTGGCTTTTTTGAAAAAATAAAAAATTGAAAATCAGGCAATCATTAAAAACCAGTTGTTTGTTATGATAATATTATGTTCTACACTCCAACGTACTTTTTGTCCCTTATTAATTTTTCTTAAATAAAACAAATTAAAAAAAAAAAAAATTAATTGTATAATTTTACAAAGAAAGAATTTCGTTAATGTGTATTCTTTCTGCTTGTCAATTAACCAAACAATAATTACACTATTATTTCATGTTTCCTTTAGCAAATATAGCTTTCAGTCACCTTCTTGAGCGAAATCTAGAAATATGGCATGGGGTATACATATTGTTCCTTTAGATTTTTTAAAAGCATGGTCAGGTTGTTTCGTTGCTAGATTTCATCTTTTGAATTCAAAATCGACGAGAAATGTTCAGTCTGGCTCCAATTTCTCGATCGAAGTATCATTGAATAACGCAGCCACAATTCGCAAGGTATATTTGAGATCGCTATCTTGTTGAAAGATAAACCCTAAACTCCCCTAAGCAAAGTCTTCTACCACGCTTAACAAAGCATTGAATACACTTTGACCAATGCCAAACAGCATGGATTTTATTAATTTTCCGATAATTTTGCATTTACTTTGGTGTTCGAAAATTGTCGTACTTCGTTCTTCGTCGTACAGCGATTTGCTTGGTCTACCATTTTTGTATTTCTCTTATAGCTTAGGTTAGGTTTGGGTATCGGTCCACTAGGGCCAGGCATAGACACAAAAAGGTCCGTAGCTCTTATAGCTTACGAGCTTCAGAAATATAAATTTCGTGAGAATGCAGTTTGCAAGTACTATGGTAAGCTGCTCTTTATTTTTTCAACGTTTACTTTTTATTACCTTGCCTTACCTTATTTATTCACAACATTATTACATTCAGTCAACAAATTACAAAAATTGATTAAAAAAAGGTTTGCGTTTTAGATCGATAGTGAGCGAACGCGATACTCATCTTGCTTTAAGCTTTTTCATGTGCAAATGTTCATGCAAGATATTTTCTTTACGTTCTTTTCAAATGTTTACGATATAAACACAATCTCACTCAACTTCACTTTACCATCACCGAATACAATATCATAGGTTTTTTCAATCATTTCTGGTGTTGTCACCTCGTTTGAGTTTATCATCAAAAACGCTTGTGCGATAGAGGTAGCATTTGGAGCAACGTGCCCATGAATACTTTTAATCAGAACCCCAAGCAAAAAATCAATCCTACAATATCAACAGATGACGACAGTGACTCTACCATATAGGCGAACCACGCGGCCTAGGGCGCTGAACTATTTAGATCGCCTAAAAATACAGCCTTTATATTTTTTTATTTTATTTTTTTTTATAAAATAAAACCTAAAATCTATTTAGATAATATTCTTAATTTACGATATATTTTTATTAAAAAAAATTTACACATATGTATATAGACAAGTAACATCAAAAATGCATTTTGCGTGTAATTTATATATTTCATTTTGCATGTAATTGCAAAATCACCTTACGGTTACACGGTGTAAACGCACGAAAAAACACCCAAAAACTTCTCTTGTAACGAGAAAATGCTCCAAGAAACAAACTTAAATATTCATTCTGCTATAAAACAATTACAGAATACGAAATTGTTTTTAGGGAACTTAAGGAGCGATATTGGATTTGGCAGTACGTTAATAGATGCTTCTGAGCTTGGAAAATATAGGGAAGTTAATAAGGAAATTAACTTTCGAGCGGAATTTGAACCAGAGCCAATTCGCATTCGGTTAAAAAAAACGATTTTCATATGAAGGGCAAGATAATTTCATTCAGAACCCCCAGCAAAGATTTAAAGTGCATTTTTACTTTGCAGTACTTGATACTCTATTAACTCCGTTAATGATAGATTTGAGCAGATGCAAAATCTCGAATCAGTTTTTGGATACATTTTTGACATTCACAGCCTACAACAAGTAGCAACACAGCACCTGTATGCTGTATGAATCGTGTACTAAGCTTGAGAGAACAATAACTCCGAAGGCTCTAAAGGCATCGAAGTAGTGGATTTATGTAATGAGCTTCAATCTATTTCAACGCGCATTGAACTGAGTGCATCGCCAAAAGATGTCCTATATTTTATTTGGGAAACAAATTTTCCGATATTTATCCAAATATTTTTATCACCTTAAGAATATTTTTAACACTACTTATTTTTTTGCTTGGGTAGGGAGGGCGCAACAAAAAAGTTTGCCTAGGGCGCGAGGATTACAAACATTTTTTTGAGCCATCCCTGGCAGATACATCTCTTGATTTTTATACCACTTCTCTTTTGATTTTAAGTTTGGTAAAACATTTAGGGGACTAGTTTTGGGACCATGTTACGTTACATGCTGCGTTAACAACTTTTGTCATGTTTTGTCATGTTAAATGTCATGAATACTTCCTTTCTTTTTCTTTAACCAATTAAAATAGAAACAAAAAATATCAATGCCGCACGCCATATTAATTTATAACGATAAAATAAAAATAAAAAAGTTCAAAATTATTTTATTATCATTATGTAAAATATTGCGTACATTTTTTGAATTTATTTATTTATTTATTTTATTTTATTTAGATCAACAGTACAAAATACATCTGATCGACACACGTCAACATAAAATACAATCAAAGTTATTATAAAAAGAACAGAAAAAAAAAACAAAAATTAAAATTTAAAATAATGGAGAATGTTTCTCTGAAAAACGTTCCTCGATATGTCAAAATCGAACAAATTTTCAACCGAGTTCAACAGAAGTGTCGATTTGTAGATCAATTCATTCTTCCCGTAATTTGTATTTCTATTAGGTAACTGCAAAAATTTATGTGCTGTATAACCTATGCCATCTTAGAAAAATATATAGTCGCAAAGATCAGGCCGAAAAATGTTAAGGTTTGTGAGTTATGGGTCTTCAAAGTTTCCCAGTGACCGGAAACTAATTTGATTTAATACGTCATTTGAATCGTCCATAGTTAAAAATAAATTATATCTAGTAAGCTTTTATTAGTATAGCAAGACATTCCCATTTCTGTGACATTGACATTTCTATGACGTTTTATTATATACAATTTGTTTATAAAATATTTTCACATTCGCTCAAGAGAACACAATAAAAATTTTTGTTTATTGAACTTCACACGGCATTTCACTACAGTAAAATTAAAAATATGGAAGAAAATAATATGAAGCGGAAGAAGACAACTCTTTGCCGAGGCCGAAAAAGATTCGAATACAATCCCCACCGAATTACCAACAGAAGTCCCGTGTAGAAAGTAAGAGTTGTGCACAACAACAGCCTCAGCCTTCAACATCCTCGGCTGTTTACTTAAATACAAATTTGTAAGTTAATACATATGCCGAAATAATATTTTGTAAAAATTAAAATATCAAAATTTCATAAACATATTCTGTATTATAGGTTGACGATACCGACACAAACTGCCTTGAATGTTCAAGAAAAGGCCCAACGGAAAACTAATGCGGAGTATCAACGAGAGTATCGTGCTCGGAAGAACCATTCCGCTCAATTGGTTCAAGAGCAACTTCGGCAATCAACGTCATCGGCAGCTTACTTACATACAGACCGGTAAATTTCTTCATACGCTGAAATATTTGGTCTAAATTGAAATATCAACATTTCAAAAAATTGGTATTTATTATAGGTTGACGATGTCTACACAAACTACCATAAATGTAAATGAAGAAGGTCGACAGAAAACCCGTGCAGAATATCAACGGAATCATTATAATTTTTTTTTTTTTAATTTTGTACTTTTGTTTTACCAAACATTTGCGGTACAGGTGGAGTTGAACCCGGTACTTTTTTGATAGTAAGAGCCAGAGGTTCAGTTTAACAAAAATCATAACTTTGAGAGATTCTACCATTCGGTCTGTTTTAGATCAACTTAACAATATCAAGTTTGATATGCACACCTAATATGAGGGGCTCAGAACCATAGTGGCCTAACCCACATTTTTGAAATATCTATCATACTTTTTTTCGTTTAATCGACCATAATTCTTCATTAGAATCTAATTACATTGATCTTAAATTTCATAAACAGTTATTTCCAGGTTATTTATTATAATATTTGTTTTGGCTCAATACAAGTTATTTATTTTCGTCAAAGCCAGAGTGGCCCAAACAGGTTAGGCCACTTTGGTTCCTATATGCATTTCTAGAAATCCAATGTATTATAGGAATAATTCCTATAAGATACAATTTCCTTTGTTTTATACGATTCTCTTTATTTTGAACGTATAATCATTAAAAATAAATTGAATCCTCTCCTCGAGAAAGAGTGTGTGTGTCTAAAATAGGGACCACTACTATATAAAAATACAGTATACAGTACAATACAGTAATCCCCCCTATAACACGGTAGATTCGTTCCGCGTTATAGAAAAACGCGTTGTACGAGAATATTCGTACAACGCGCTCGTATGACCCCGTATAATGCGTTATGTACAAATGATAACGTTTAACTTTTCTCGTTAAAGGGGGTTTAAATCGAATATTGAGGAAAAACTATTTTATAAACGAAATATGTGCGTTTTATTAAAATTAATGTGCGAAATCCCGCGTTATATGGGGGAAAACACGTGTTATACGAGGGACATGAAATCGCGTAATATGAAAACGCGTTATAAGAGTACCGTGTTATAGGGGGGATTACTGTATTTACCTCAAAATATAGCTGTTATAATTGCATTCGTATTTTCTGAAACATATTCATTTTATTTTCATTTCATGAATATAATTCGCTAAGTCAGTACGTTCTGCTTGATACTTAAGGTATCAAGCGAAAATTGTATTTTTGTAGTTTGGTCGTATGAAACCAAACTACCACATAGAGAAGTCGAGGAGAGTACTCACTTCTCATTTTTGAGAGTGGATACATTTGTATTGATTCTGGGGTAAAGTAAAGGTGGAGGGGTAATGACAAATAATATTCCTACTTTTTCCAGTAGATATATGTATGTATTATGATGAAGTGATTGGCATTTTTATGATTTGCCAAATCGAAAATACTGTGAATGTCATTACTATGTACTAATATATTGTATTTCCTATGACGACCTGCACGCTGCACCAACACCATTAAATATTGCAATCGCTACAAAAATATGCTGGGGAAAATACCAATTTTATGGCAATAAATACTAACTTGAAATGCATATTTTCCTTTACTAAATAGGAAGCGATTATTACTAAAATAGTACATTTTACTATTTTTATGGTAACAATTTGTATTCGCATCTCTTTAAATTAACTATGTGTTATAGTAAAATGCTTTCCTATATTAGGCCACAATCCTGAGGGCTCCTATAAATTATAGAAATGTCTCCTATAATTTTTTTTCCGTGAATAAAGTCCTTTATAATATTTTTAAAACTAAATGGCAATAAAACCCTTGGTGTAAAACCCTGGTAAGGTATTTGTATATAAAAAAATCTGCAAGAATTCTCCCTTAAGCCAGCTTGTTTTGTTAGCATACATATTTAAAAATATCAACTATTAGGCGGATTGATCATTAGAAAACGCATATTAAAAAAAACTTAAATTTTATCAGTTCTCTCACCCTTTAACGTTAATATTTTTATTTATTTCATGATAGATACTGCATGTATTCACAACCGTAAATTCTCACTAACACAATCAGGAGCTGATATATTTAGAAGTAAACCATTAGTTTTATTAGCATTTTACATTTATATATAGCCAAAATGGCCCAACCCACAAAAAGAAAACTTTTTATAATAGTTACAGTCAAATACCGTATAGCCAACTAAAGTGCTAGTAAAACTAAGCAAAATAAGTTATTGTTTGAAATCGATACCCTAATAATAAAGATTTTAGCACCCTTTTGAAAATTCGGGTTTTCTAAAATGCATTTTACTCTAAACAAAGTAGATGTGGGTTAGGCCGCTATGGTTCTGAGCCCCTCATACAGACGTCTATAGATTTAGTACATGATCGTTGAGTTTTATAAAACGTGACGCAACACCCTGGTAAAATTAAGCCATATTTTGTTATTTCTTCTTTAGCTGAAAAGCGCTAAGATACTGTTTAACAATTTTTATCGCTCCGGTACCGCAACATCTGCTCCAGGTAAAATACATTTTCTGTTTTTTCGCAAGATAAAAATTATGAAAATATGAGTGACATCAGCAGTACCTGGTCTAGAAATAAAAAAAAAATCACAGATAATCATCTGACTCTGTCTGTATTCAAAATTTGTTTACTTTTTGAAACGAAATTTTGCATATTCTTAAATAATTTCTATTCTCCTTAAGTTTCCCTATACATAAATATCCAGAGAAAAAATAAAAATTACACACAAGGGAAAAATAAATTTTGAAATAATTTTAAATGAAAAAAAAAAAAAATCATTTCAATTTTTGGTTTCCTCTCAAAAAATACCTCCAAAGAATAGAGATAAGGGTATCAAATTGTATATTTTCCTCGAAATTCAAAATTATGTATAATAAGAAATCAAAAGTACGTAAAAAAGGTTGATATTTGAATTTTTCCCCAAATTATATTGTGCGTATATATAAGCGGGGTAAACACGGAAGCTTTTATCTCAATCAAATCAGTTGAAGAAGTATACGAGAATAAATAAATAAAATTTAGACGTGGTACTTAAACGAATTTCCACTATATACTATACGAGTAGCGAGTATAGCAGTGATCAACAAATTTAGTTTGATTAAAATCGCGCATACTTAAATAAAATTAGCTTTTTTATAAAACCAATTTAATTATATCACACCAAGCTTTTTTATATTAATGTACAAAAAAGAAGATAAATTCTCAACTACATAAAATCCAATAATAAAGAGCTCCATCTTAATATTTTTTATGATCTGATACTTAGTTTTCTTTTTTATTTATTCCGTAACAATTTTTCTTTCATGTCAATGCTGTTGAAAAAAAAACTGCAGAAAATTATGTCATCACTTGATTATTAAATAAGAATAAATTTTAAATAACTCGCTGCAGAAGCTTCCGTTTTATTTATGCTTCAGACATACATTTATACAACACCCGTATATAATAAAAACATTTATTATATTTTTCGTCGTCTCTAAACTAACTAACTGCAAGCTTTACTATCATTTTTGTTAAATAAAAAAGCTTTTTGAAAAAGCGTTTTTCTTGCCGCTCTCTCTCTCTCTTTTTCGTTATGCTATCTATATGTTTAAGATGTTTATTACAAACTTTTCTTATTATTATTTCGCATTATCTCTTATTGTTGGGGATATCACATGAATTTTAATGTAAAATATACGAAGCAAAAAAAAAAAAAAAATTTGTTTGTTGTGCACCAACCAAAAGGGAAGAGAATCTCTAAGAAAATTTTCAGTAAATAGACAATGAACTAAGTTAGCTTTTTTAGATAAAAAATAATATAAATTTGTTAGGATTTAATGGGGATTTGTTTTATCGAATGAGCTTTAATGTGCTAAGAGAGTGTAAATTAAATTGTATTGTACGAACTACAAAACATAAAAAAGAAAAACAAAATAAGAATAACCTATACCTGCACGTCAACAAAGTGTCACCACTAAGCCAATTATTTGTATTTTAATCTTGTCTCGAAATTTGGCGAATACAAAACAAAAAAATGTTTGCACGTTCAATCCATTTTTCATGTCTATTAAGTGGTAGCACGAAAAATTAAATTTATTTTAATTTTCAATTTTCTAAGTTAGAAAATGTTTTCCCCATAAACAAACTCATTTTCACCTTTTTAATGACTTTTTCTATATTCTAGTTAAAATTCTCTGGGTGGAAATTTGAGGTGAGCACAAAAACAATATAAAATTGTTATCTTTCTTATGGTTAAAAACAAAACTTTTCTTTTAAATCTCAATGTAATTTATCTTATTTTTTATTTTTTTTTTTTTGCATTTCTTTTATATACTTAATAACTTTATACATTATATACTTACATACATCCATAAATATGTAGTATATGTTTATAAGAAATCTTGGAAAAGGTGAAGAAATAAAAAAGAAACAACTATCATTCATATCGTATAAATTAATTTAACAAATTTTCTTAAATTTCAAATTTATTACAAACAATTTTTCTTACAATGCCTACAATAAATAAATCACTTAACATTAAGACCGAAGAATATGGGTGTAATATATATTAGACACAATGTACAGGCAGACAGTAGGATTATATGTATGTATGTAGTATATATTGTACATAAAACTAGAATGAAATGAACCGGATTATTATGTATAATATAAGAAAATAGAATTTTCATTTAAATCTCAATTTTCTTAATAAAGTATAAATAAACAAACTAACCAATATTTCTAATCTTTAAAAAAATTACCAAGGCAATTCTGTAATTAATTTGAACTACTGTTTAATAAAAAGATTTAGGATTATCTCATTAATTTTAATAAGATTTAAGGCAAAGTTGGACAAGATCAGGCAAAGGTTAACAATGGTGAAAAATGTACGGCCATTGTACAGTTACAGGAAATGAATCTTGGGCACGAAGAAAGTTCTAAGTTTTACATTAGACGCATTTCTTGGAACACAATGAACTACATTGAAAGAAACGATCAAATTGAACTACTTTTAGTTTTTTGATCCAAACTTTAATCCTAGGTAGCTGTTTACATTTCTTTTGTGTTGTGAAGTGATACAACATGATATCCGGATCAGTTTAAACATCAGGAAATGCGGCTAAGGTGTATCGGAATATACACTCTCCATTCAGATAACCCGTCTCAGAAAATTTGTGTAACACAGTTTTAGTGTGGCATATACAGAAAAAAAATATTTCGTTTTCGTCATATTTTTTTCGTCTCATTCCATATTCGTAGCTTGAACCGAGAGCATTATAATAAAATTTAATCATCTATATATAGGTTTTTTAGATTAAGTGAAACCTTTTGCAAATTAAGTGCAACCTTTTGCAAATTAAACGAAACTATTTGCAAACTAAGTGAAACTTTTTACTAAATTAAACGAAACAATTTGCAAATAAATTGAAACCCATAGAATTTTCCTTCCTGAAAGATAAGAAAATACCTTCTGTTTTAATTTTATAATGGTACATTCATACATATATTATTCATTTCATCACGTATTCATTGAAACATGTATCATTATGCATAATAAAATTCAAGAATTGCATTATGTCATTTGTTTCATGTTCATCAGTCATAATTAAAAGTTATTAAAATGAGTTCATCTGAATCCAATAGTTCATCAGGTAATGTAACATTATACATACATAATATAAATATCATCTACTATAATATGTGAAAATGTTTTTATTACAATAATAAACCACTTTTAAGAACCTCAACCAAGAAACAACCGACGAACCGTAAATTATCAAAAGTTACATTTCTCTTGAAAAAATAATCTTTTAAAACAGTGCTTCGTCGTTACAGACAAAATGAGTGCGAATTGTTAGTAAACAAGAAAGGAGGAAATCGACCGAAAAAACTAACCGCAGCAGTATTAACCAAAATTGAACGGATAGTTGAAACTAACCCTAGTTGTACGTTGGCTTTTATCAAACAAAAGCTTGCAGAACAAAACTCACCACTGAGCCTCTCAAGCATTCAAAATGGCTTAAGTAAACTTCGGATTACATTGAAATTGGCTAGTCTGGAAATGGAGTCTATGAATTCACTAAGAACAATAGCCTTGCGGAAAGAATATGCCATGCAGTTTTCAAGTAATTAACCAAAATTTGTTTTTTTATAATTTTTTTTTTTTCATAATATATGTAAGTATTGGAAAATTTCAGCGTGGGCTCAACAAAACCGTGAAAAATTGATATTCATCGATGAATCCGGGTTTAACCTGCATTTGCGCCGAAGGCATACGAGGTCTTAAAAAAAATACACCGGCTCGTATCATTCTCCCTTCAGTAAGATGTTGAAATGTAAGGCTTATAGCGGGTTTAACTGACCAGGGTATTATACATACATCATAAAATAATATCAAATTCGACATGCAATGGAAGTAAGTTTTGTGGCTTCCTCTCCTCTGAAAAAGTTTCACTTAGTTTGCAAATAGTTTCGTTTAATTTGCAAAAGGTTGCATTTAATTTGCAAAAGGTTCCATTTTGTTTCGGAAAGTTTTCACTGAATTTGCAAATAGTTCCGTTGAAATTGCAAAAGGTTGCACTTAATTTGCAAAAGGTTTTATTTAATCTGAAAAACCTATGTACATACATATACATATATACATATGACAAAGTCGATTTAGTTACACCATTTATAACTCAAGAACGGCTGGACTGATTTTTATGATCTTCGATTTGTTGGATTTGTCTCCGCCCCGAATAGCAGAATAACTATTAAAACATCGGAAAAATTAACGAAAAAAAAAAATTTGAAGAAAATTCATTTTATCATACATTTTGTATGGAACGGCTTTTTTGATGATATCTCGAGAATGGATTGACTGATTTCGATGAATTTATTTTTTTTTTGTTAATTTTAATTTTCAAGAACATTAAATTTAAAAAAAAAAAAAAAACTAAATGGTTCGTTTACAGAAAAAAGAGCAACCTTATATTATTTGTCTAAACATATTCATCTCTCTGCAACTGACCACGCTTGAGAAAGAAGATTTTATATGGGAATTTGTTGTTGTTTTCATTTGTTTCTGGTCTAAGTATTTCATGTCTCTTTTGCATACCATTGAGCACATGCGCCGCAATTTATCAGCATTTTTCGAGTGTTCACAAATTTTTATTCAGTTTTAGACGGTTATTCATTTGAATTCGATTCAATTAATTCTCTTGAAACGATTTTTTTTCTGAAATTCATCAGTGAAAAGTGATTTCAAAGAGGTGAGTTCGGATTACAACGTGAAGTATTTCAATTTAGTGAAGTTTATCAAATACATCTGCAAATATGGCCCGAAAGGCAGCAATATGGCGGTTTTTGGCGTTCAAACTTCCAATACCAACGACGAAATCACGCACTATAAAGTTGGTCGATATGCGTGAGCTGCAATGAGGCGATTTTGCGTATGTCCTCATTCCCCATTCATGAACATCATCCCACTTTTGTACATTTGGCGGTGCATATGGAGAATGGTCAACGAGTTTATTTCAACGCATCGAATGTTGATTGTTGCTCAATGCGCTGAACACCTCCAGCGCCAACATTGACCAGTTTCTTTTCGATTTGCTAAAGTGATCCATTTGCACGAACGTTGCTCTTCTCTAAGATGCCACGTATTACACTTGGAATGCTTCGTCGAAGAAATTTCAACGTCGGAAGCAAGGCGATGCGGTTCATCCGTCTGATCATTAGCATGTATGGCTAAGTAGATTATTATAAGTTCTTAAGCAGCAGGTTCATGGTCTCATCTGTTACTCAATTCGGCGTAACCCTGTTGATAGCAGCATTTACTAGCTTCCTCTTGGTCCAGCAAAGAACCTCCTCAGCCAGTGCACGCTAGCCGGCTGAAAAAGCTGCTCTGGAACAACTGAGAGGAAGTCTGCAGCAGTGACATTCTCAGTTTGATAAAATTCTGAGACTGTGACTATTATAGCATTTACACAGTTCATTCGAAGACTCACGAATGCTTCTACTTGCGGTTGTTTCTGGTTAATGTTCGTAGGCCGACATCGTTTGAATAATTTCGAACTGTCAATGGTATAGTTTGTCCAACATTTCGTGGTGCATCGTGCATGTCAAAAGCTCGGCAAACATGCGAGTTGCATTGCTAAACGATCTACCTGCCGAAGATTTCTCCAAGCAGTTGCTGACTATATGTAATGGCCATGTTCCTATCGGCAAATCGAACGGATTTATTTCGTTTCAACGAAGGACGAGCTCATCAACAAAGTGTTTCCGAACATCATTGCTTACCACAAAAATCACAATTGGTTGAGCGAACGATTAATTCTTGCGGCAAAGAACAAAGATATGGGTCACGTAAACTTCACAATTGAAAATCAAATCGTTGCACAGTGCGGCGAAATCGAAAAAAGCTGGCCAAAGGTAACAAAAAAAAAGTTGCTAGATGGGTTCTGCTTTCCATTGGGTTGGCTAAAGTAAATGTCTAACGTTCAGGAATCACTCATATAAAATTATATTTTCTTCTATCTGCCCTAGAATATTCGTCCCAATGCTACCTTTGTTCGAGTAGTATCAACATTGTTTCCGAAATGGTAAACAACGCGCTTGTTAAAAGTAATACAGAAAATCGAAATCACAACCAATTCTTATCGGCCAAAATGGAATCAATTTCTGAAAGTAAGTAAAATATGAAAATAAATTGTAATGTACTAATTTTGAAAGTATCAAATATCAAAAAAAGCAGTAACTAAAGTCAATTTTTACTAATGTCAATCTTTAAAATACGATATGTTGTTATCAAAAAGTTGTGTTGTTCGGTCGTGTTCGATTGTAAAACTTATCAGAGGTTATAGGTGAAAGTAGTATCTTCCGAATACAAAAAAAATTGGCTGCTTTAAGCTGCTTTTTCAGATTTTATTGTAATTTTTAGAATCAGTTTGGCGAAAAATGTATAAGAGAGACTTTTTTTGTCATTTTTTGATTAAATTTTTCTTTTATTCAAACTGAGTTTTATTTAAGTACATATTGGCCATTATTATCTATATGACCTTCTGCCATTTTCGGGAAGTTTCATAATTCCATCGGTATACAACTTCTGGGGTTTATCGGCGAAAAACTTGGCCAAGTGATTTTCACAGTCCTTTTTTTCAAGCCAATCAAAACTTCTCAGCCATGCTATCTCAATTTTTGCCGGGTCATCAAAAATGTGTGTGGTCTGGCGTTGTCATGTTGGAAGACAACAGGATTTCTGTTGACCAATTCTGGCAGTTTTATTGAATTGCTTGCTGCAGCATAACCTTATGGGGCGTAAATCCTGGCTTGCTTGTGATGGTTCTCCTTTCTTTGACCATGATCTTTCACGAACGACATTCTCGTATTTAATCCCTATTTTTTAACCCAAATATTTGCAATTTACTAATGTAAATTCGGAAAATCAATCAAGCTTCTTTGTGTATCCAGCCTTACGCAAATGGTTTAAAATTATTTTGTGATCGATATTTAATTCCTTAGCAATGTCATGGTTGCTTATGTGTCGGTCTTCTTTTCAATTTTTTGTAAGATTTCATCGACTTTTTCAGTGATTGTTCGATCAGAGCGAGGTGCATCTTTAACCTTAAAATTTGACTGTTTCACGAATAGGGGATGTCAATAGCGGATGAAGGGGGCCCAATTTTTCAACTCTAGCTGTAGATTCGTGATTAACGACCCAAACAACCATGAAAATGATATGCATGTTAATTGTAATATGACACAGAGGCTGTTTCATGAATAGTAGTTGTCAATAGAGGATGAAGGGGTATACTTTTTCAAATCTGACTTCAGATTCGTAATCAGCGACCCAAAAAAACCCTGAGTGCAGATTTTGAAATAATTTACTTAAGTTTTTGACTTTTGGCTAGCTTTTTTGAAATCGGCCGCACTGTGCGTTGGTCTACTGCACATTCCTTCAAATCTATCGACTGTGTAACAAACGAAGACGAAGCAACCAACTATCCAACTGAATTTTTAAGCTCACTGGATCTGCCTGGCTTGCCACCGCTCAATTTACAACTGAAGGAACCAACCAAACCTATGTAACGGAATGCATTTGGTGGTGAGAAAGCTCATGGGCAATGTGATTTACGCGACGATACTCAAAGGAAAGTTCAAAGGTGAAGAAGTTTTCATTCCGAGAATTTCAATGATCCCAATCGATATGCCATTCGAGTTTAAACGAATTTAATTTCCGATTCGTCTTGCATTCGCCATTACGATCAACAAATTATAAGGCCAATCCTTGAGTGTTTGAAGCCTAAATCTATAAAATTAAAGTTTCTCTCACGGTCAATTATACGTAGCATGTTCACGTGTCGGCAAACTATCCGCTTTGTTCATTCTCGCACCTGAAAACAAAACCAAATAGTCGTCAATCACAAGGTGCATCGAGCGGAACCCATCCAGCTACTTGCTCTACTATCACACCAAATTTATGACATAGGTGACAGGTGAATGCTGCCCGTATTGAAAACACCAAAGACCGAGGTTCTGATCACCTCGTGAGGCTTCAGCCTTTTATATTTTGAAATTATTTTTTCGAGTTAATTATACCGAAATTGAATTTTAATTTTGAATTTATTTAATTACTAGCTGACCCGGCGAGTTTCGTATCACCTCAGAATCAATAAACGTTGTGTTAACTTGTTAGCTGAATTAAATTCATTTTTTATTAAGATAAAATGAATTAAGTTCAATGAATATACAAACATCAAAATGAAGTGTATTTTAATTACATTGGAATGAATGTAATTCACGTGGCAGCAAGGCATTTGCTTTATTGAAGTGAATCGAAATGATTCGCGTGGCATTGTTGCACTACTTTCTGTTAAACTACTTGTTTTTATCAAGAAAAAAATGAAAACAAGCCAATATAGTATGATGATGATGATGACAATAACAGCGACGGTGTCATATATAATTTCTTGATACGGAAAATTTACTTATGGATGTTTTTGGTTTTAATTGTTGTTTTTTTTAATAAAATCGATTATATTGTGATATATAAGCTCGTAGTAGTTGTGTTGTAATTTTCTACTACACAAAATAATTGAACAAAAAATTTAAAGACATTTTTCATATAAAAATATCAAATAAAAGATTCACAATTAAAACAACAAAATTTTAGAAATATCATAAAATTTAGTATATTCATTATTTTAGGTTTCTGTTATCATTCACAATATATTCGATTTTATACAACAAACAAATATGTATGTAAATTTTCCATATTAAAAAATAATATAAAGCAACATTTTTTTTTTATATATATATTTTTTAAGGGTGCAGAGCGGACTTATTTACGGTCCTAGCTCCCTGTAACTGTCAGAGCTTCTGCACCCAATGTGCGATCCTGCAAGTAAAAATTAATAGCCACCTTAAATTTATTTATAAGAAAAGTGTAACCAGAGCGTTGGGTGTAAATAATTTAAAAATGTAAATAAGTAACAAAATAGAAATTGGCTCTGGTGGAACAAAAATTATTTACGAAGGGACCTCTCGCGGTAACTGTTAGCCGACTAAAACTCAGGGTTGGGGTGGGGTTTGAGAGGTTTTCGTAAATCTGTAATTTACCGCATAAAAAAAAACTATATGGAAATACACATAATAAAAAAAAATATACATAGATACAGGTTTGGAAACGTTAATTTAGCCGGACTATACTCCACATAAATACATATACATACTTCAGTTTACATTACTTTACCTTCATTTATCCTGATCTCACCCCTTATCTAGAAATTTACTGGCTCATCACCACACACATTGAATTAAGAAACAAAAATCCAACACGAATATTTACAAATTATTTACATTGGCTTTATTTAAAAAAATTAATTAACGGAATTGGTAAAGGGGGTAAAGAAAACGAACCCAACAAATATATACATATATATATATATATATATATATATATATATATATATATATATATATATATATATAAAAAATGTTTATAAACTTATCGGTGGTGCACTGATAGGTGGTTGACCCTCCGTCTGGCTTCTTCTTTTTGGTATAATTGTGGGGTAACTATTTTAGTTACTCTTCCCGGTGTCAGACTTCCGACGTGGATTAAGGTTTTTTTCTCTCTTTTTTTCTATTTGTTTGGTACCAATATGGTGATTATGCACTGGTACCCACTCACACCACACACTTGATTTCAGTTTTATTTTTTTTTATCAGGGTTTTAACTAATATTTTTAAATGCCCCTTTGTTTTTGTGTCTTTACGATACATATACTGTATAAAAGATTTGAATGTATATTTAATGTAGATTTTTTTCTGCAATGTGCAGTGATTAGGCAATACTTCCTCTCAAGTTCTACTTAATATCGTTAATTTTAATTTTTTTTGCTAGGGCACACACACTGATATTATTTTTACTTCCTTTTTCTAAGACTCTCTTTTTTCGACTCCCGAAAATTTTTCAAAAAAACAAAAACCTCGATTCCACTCGTTACTAGATTTCTTTTCCAAACCCAACTCTAGTATGCCCAACGCCAATGCCTGACACAGTATTACGAATGAACAATAACCTGAACTATTCTTCGAATCGTTTCAATCGTGGGGAAGACCTAAACTCCTGAGATGTCTCTAAGCCGGGACTTAATTGTCTAATAACTCCCCTAATCTTAGCTCATAGAGGTATAGTTAAGTTCGAATGTCCTTAGCATGATAAATTCCCAAGGATTTTCCGCTATTATCCGACAGTTCATAGGCGACGTTCCCAACGAATTTTTTTATATAGGCTTTCTTAAATTTCGGCATTAGTTTAGCCGAAATTTTGTTTGCAGCGTTACTGTGGTAAAAGGTTCTTCCATAAACTTTCTGACCAATATGGAATTTCTAATGCGTGACCGCAAATTGTAAGTTTTTGAACTAAGTTCATAGGCCTTTCGTAAGTTTTCTAAGGTTTCCTTTTGGGTGGAAGTGAGTCGATCCGAATTGGACATTTGTATTTCTCGGTGTTCTAGATTTTTCAAAATTTGAAGTAACTCGTATTCTGACCCGTGAGTAATATGATGTTGACCAAATACCAGGAAATGAGGTGATTGGTTAGTGCTACTATGAATGACATTTCTCAAAGCAGATCCTTTTGAGTTTAGATTTAGGTCCCAATTAGCATGATTTTCGCTGACATACGATCTTATGGCCGCCACAATTGATCTGTTAACTCTTTCCGACGTATTTGATTGTGGATGGTATTTGGGTGTGAAAATATGTTTGGTACCATATTTACTTAAAAACTCTTTAAAAATCTTACTGGTGAATTGTTTACCGTTGTCACTGACCACAAACTCCGGAACAGAGAAAACGTGAAAAACGCGATTTTGCAAAAATTTCATAACGTTCCTAGAAGTAGCCTCTCTCATAGGCTCAGCAAAAACAAACCGTGACATTTGATCCAAAACCACAAAAATAAATGCCATTTACCATTGCGAGATCGAGGAAAAGGTCCAATAAAATCAATAAATATCTTTTGCCAAGGTCTACCCACTTCATGGTAATTTCCCATTGGTGGTCGTGTTAATTTATTTGTAGCCTTACATTCTTTACAAATGTCACACGAATTAATGAACGTATGAATGTCTTTTGATAAACCAGGCCAATGATAATACCGACGAATTTTCTCTAAACATTTGGCAATGCCTAAATGTGCTGACGTAGGGGAACAATGGGCTTGTGTAATAATCTCCTCTCTAAGAGGCTCTGGTACATACAATTTCCAACTTGGAATATCGGTATTTAAATTTAATGTATCTAGCCCAGAAGTATTTATAAAAAGTCGGTTATCCACAATTTTCAGATTAGTCTTGATTTCAGGATTATTAGTTAAATTTTGAATTAATAATTGATAATTTTGATCAGCAAAAGCCTCCGATTCTAAATTTACAATAAATGGATTAGGTTCTACAATTTCATTAATTTCAGCACTATCGTTCGAGTAATTTCGTGATAACGCATCCGGAACAAGATTATCTCTGCCTTTGCGGTACTCTATGGAAAAATACAATGATTGTAACTTAAGGCTCCAACGAGCTAAACGTCCTGACATATTTCTTTGCCCCATTAACCAGTTCAGACTCGCGTGATCTGTGATAACGGTAAACGGAAGACCTTCAACGTATTGCCTAAATTTTTTCACACTTAACACAGCTGCTAAACATTCTAACTCCGTAATGCTATAATTTCGTTGCGCAGCGTTAAGTTTTTGGGAAAAATAAGCGACCGGACGCTCGTCGTCGCTAGCAGATTTTTGAAATAATACTCCCCCCACACCGGTATTAGACGCATCGCACTGAATATAAAAATGCTGAGTATAATCAGCATGACATAAAACAGGAGCTGATGATAGGGCGATTTTCAGCTCATTGAATGATTTATCCGCCGCCGCCGTCCATATAAATTTTTTATTTTTCCTAAGCAAACCTGTCAATGGTTCTGCAATATCTGAATAGCGAGATATGAATCGTCGGTACCAACCGGTCATTCCTAAAAACTTGCGAATCTGACGAACTGTTTTAGGTTGATAATAAGCAGTTATTGCTGAAACTTTATCGGGGTTTACTTTCAGTACCCCATCTCCAACTATATAACCCCAGTTCATGAGGAATCACACGATGCATAAGTCTACACAAGGTTTGGGGTGCGTTGCAAAGGCCAAAGGGCTTGACTTTGAACTGATATAGTGGTCGACCTGGGACGGTAAAGGCGGTCTTATCCCTTGACCCCTCATCTAACGGAATTTGCCAGAAAGCGTCCTTCAAATCAATACTGGATATAAATCTGGTATTTTTGAGACGCCCCAGCAATCCGTCAATGATAGGCAAAGAATCAGCATCCTTCACCGTCACCTCGTTCAGCTTCCGCGCATCCAGACATAACCTCGTTTTGCCATTGCTTTGGTAACCACTGCAATCGGTGAACACCAGGAACTGCTACTCTCCTCGATGACATCTAGGGACAACATTCGGTCTAATTCTTCGTACATGACTTTCTGTACTGCCGGTGACACCATATAATGTCTCTGTTTAATCGGTTTGGCATCAACGACGTCTATGGAATGTGATAAATATGCCGTTTTTCCTAACCCTAAAATACTTGAGGAAGGGAATTCTTTAATTACCTCTTCAAGTTTACGTTTCTGTTCGGCGGATAATTGATGTTGTTTGGAATTAGTATCTAATAACCCATCCGTTAATTCAGATATCCTATTATTATTGTTTTCTTTTGACACGCTATCGCCTCTTTGATTTTTCGCTGACACTACCAATTTAGGAACCGAGATTTTTAATCCAAGTTTCTCCCAAAAATCAATACCGAGATACAATTGTTGATTTAAATTTGGAGCCAAATGTAAGGTTATGATTGATGTCTTTCCTGAAAATGTAATGGGTACCCGTATGTGGCCTAAAATCGACTCAGTATTACCATTGGCAGTCTTTACAACAGAAGGTAAATGTCTAAACTGTACCTGAGGTGCCTGATTCAAAAAAAATTCACAACCCTTACCCAACACGGAAATGTTAGCCCCACTGTAGAGCAGGCCGGAGAACAATTTGCCACATATCTCGACTTCCGCATATGGTCTACCATCGCCCCCCCTCAGATATTAACGATTCAGCTATTTGTTTCTTAATTTCTCTACGTGCTTTCCAATAACGAATATTTCTACTACATGATTTAAACTTCAAATTTGTCTCCTTAGCTAGATCAAACAATTTGACTTTATCGGGATATGTACAAAAATTATTTAACGGAAATTCTTTTGTCGTGCGTATAATTCCGGGTCCGTATTGCTGGCTGAATCTTCCAACAGGATTGGTGTTTTGGGGATGATATTCTTGGAACTCACCCCCCTCTGGAAGTTTTCCGAATTCTTGGTTTTACATCTAACACACTGTGGTTTCAATACTCCATTATCCCCACAACCAAAACAGAATTTTCTAGTGATTGAATAGGTACACTCTTTAAAAATATGATCAATCCTACCACAATTCCAACAATGAGGTTTTGTAGAACATTTTTCGGTTAAAATTCGTGGTGCTGATGACGACGATACGTTGTTAAAACTAGAGCGATTAAAATTTAAAGCGGATATTTGATCGTCTTTTATTGTCTGGGTTGCTAATTTTGACTCAATTTCGTTAAGATATTTTCGTGGTCGCTGGCACAAAAATTCGGGAGAAAACCCGGTTCTTTTCCAGGTATCTTCATATGCTATGCAAGAACGTACCATTTCCTCCATCGTGTTGAAATTTACATTTGTAATTTTGTCCTGTAGGCCAGCACGCATATTTTGCCGCATGAAATACATTAATTCCGGATCTGAAATCGTATGTTCTAATTGTAAAGATATTGACAATATGTCATTATAAAACTGAATAAAACTTTCATTGGCCTTTTGCTTGCGATTATCAATAATTCGCCTTATATCCATGTCTGTTCGCCGATCCTGAAAACGTTTAATAAATTCGTCCTTGAGCATAAGCCAATTTCCACTTGGGTTGCGTTCTATGAATGTCCAATACCATTCATAAGCTGTACCTTTTAAAATATAATTAAAATCACAAACAAGTTGTTCTTCGGTAATACAATTTGCCGTTGCCAAATATTCAACCTTAAAAATGAAACGTTTTGCGGGAACGCCTGAAGAAAGCCCGTCAAATACAATATTCCATTTTGAAGGAAGAACTTTATATGATTTAGAATCCGAGAAAAAATTTGGATTCGGTTGTTTCGCAATTGGAATTTGGTTTGCAAACGGAGGACATTTATTGAATTCGTTTTGTGGTCTATCAGGTACAAATCTTTCGTCCGGAATTTGATTTGTGTTCGGTATTTGCACTGTACTATTGAAATAATCTATCTTTTTATTACATGTCTTTGGTTCTACAGGTACCGATATTATCCGCACTGCATTTTGCTTAACATCAACATTATTGTTTATAGAATACTGACTACTCGTTCTAGACAGTGTAATGAACGAATCTGAATCGTTCAATTCGTCAAATTCTGCAACAATTTCTAAATTTTTGAGTTGATTAATGGACTCTTCCAATACGTTATGATCTTTAATTGTATTTTCAATTAAGCTCAATAATTTCTTACATTTTGTTAAAAGATCCGTTACCTCGCAAGCTATTGTTTTGGAATTCTTTATTCTAACCAGTCGATCATGTATGTGGAACAATTTGCTTTGCAATTGTTCCAACTCGCCAAAAGTTTGGGTTGATAAAGCTTTTTCGGTACATTCATACAAATATTGAAATTTATTAACTAATTTATTGAATTCTAGTTTTGGATTTTTACGAGCTGCCTCATGCGCTTTATTTGGAACTAGTGATGTGTGCAACACTTTTAATTCAAATCTCTCCTTGAGATTTGCTAGTTTCTTTCCTAACGAACCGCCTTCAATATCTCTTACGGCGCATTCCAATTCGATTTCATCAAAATCCAAATGTTCGACAATCATTTTGCTAACACTTCCCATCAACAATACTTATAACAAAAACTATACTGTGTCAGATACAAACGTGGAAACCCCAAAGCTGAAGCTTCAAAAAGAAATCTAGTACCCACACGATTAAAAATTAATAAAAACAAACAAAATTTACAATAGAAAATATAGAGTGGAAGTTGACAGTTTTATTTTTTTTTTTTTTTGGATAATTATAAATATATATAATAAGCGTATTTCCTTGAAAAATTTACAACAACAATTGCATAGGATAAACCCTCGCAAGAATAACATTAACCCAAAAAAATATTGGGTTAAATTAAACCCAATTCTAATTTTTGGTTATGATACCTGCCACCAGGTCATATTACATATTAAATTTATATTTTATTTCGAAAAGTTGGCTTTTGCCAATTAAATCAAATTGGCTATTTTCTTGGGAAACAAATAAACCCAAAATAGTTTAATTCAATTTTGGTCAACAAAATACGCTAAATAATGATTTCAACAAAAAAATGTATACGTCAAATACGTAACATAAAAGTTACGTTTACGTAAATTTTTTTAATGCTACAGCACTGCCTCTCGCGAGTGGTAAAAAAGGCAGCCATTTAAATATACGTACAAAAATGACAACCATTTTTGTTTTTCTCGCTGTAGTACTTAATAAATTTAATTATGGAACACCGCCATATTTTGATGCCGCTGATATTCTTACAAATTTTTAAAATTTTAAGTGGGTGTTTATAGTCAATTTTTGAAGTTTTGATAATAGATTTTTTAATATTAATAATTGATTAAGTATTGTGTTAGTAATTAAATAGTTTTACTATTGTGCTTTATTATATTTAGTTAGTGTATTAAATAAATTGGTAATAGTGGTTCAAAAGTATATTATAGTATATTATAAAATTAAAACTATGTTTATTTTAAATTATTATTTTTTAAATATATAAATAAAATATAAGTTATAACCAAATCATGTTTGCCTTTTAATTAAAAAAAAAATAATTTTTGAATGTGTAGGCTACTGTTCATTTATATCAACGCTTGGGTGAAACAGAATTGAACGGTTTTGCTGTAACTTTTACGAATCGCAAATGAGTATCAAATATGTTACATAATTGTTATTCGTAAAAGTTACACAGAAACTGTTCATTTATGTTACACCTAAGCGAATAAAAAATGTAACATTTATTTGTTTCATTTCTCTTGTGACAAATGTTTCGTTTTTGTATCACTCCTATTACACAAATACGTTACGTTTACGAAGAGTTTAGTGTTAGGAAGCCTTCGTAAATGTTACGTTTATGTTACGCTATGTTTGAAGGGATATACACGCCGATATACAAACCGGTAAAATTTAACTTTTAGAAGTTAACAATAAATGTGATGCCGAACGCAAAATAAAAACCTCCAATAAAAGTTGTATTGATTAATGATAAGGGTGAGATCAGGTAAACGAATTCAAATACCAAAATTACGAGCAATGATGCAGCGCACAAATTACTCCGTGGCGTTAACGTTTCCAAACAAAAATGTATATAAAAGAAATAACTTGTTTACAAAAAAAACTTTTTCATGTTACCAAAAGAAAAATCAAAACAGTAATCACTGGGTAATCCTCCAATACATAAAAAAATTTCTTTGATGGATTGGAAAAATAAATTCCTTAATACCATGCATATTGATAACCGCATTTTAATCAAAACCAAACTCGGGAGTAAAACGCGCAATATACATAATAAACATCATGTAACAATTTAATTTGAGGGCCAACACTAACATCAACGCTTTAAGCAGAATCAGTGTATTCAAAAAAAACTATTTCATGACAAAAAAATCATTTCCACCAACCATATCCGTGGTAATTAAGAATAATTGACTGACATCTTATTCAACATCTATTGGAAAAAAATGCGTATTCTCATAATATAAATTAAAAACTCATAAAAAATATCGAATGTTCCGGTTGGGCGCCATTTGTAACCAGAGCGTTGGGTGTAAATAAATTAAAGTGTAAATAAGTAACAAAATAGAAATTTGCTCTGCTGGAACAAAAATTATTTACGAAGGGACCTCTCGCGGTAACTGTTAGCCGACTAAAACTCAGGGTTGGGGTGGGGTTTGAGAGGTTTTCGTAAATCTGTAATTTACCGCATAAAAAAAAACTATATGGAAATACACATAATAAAAAAAATATACATTGATACAGGTTTGGAAACGTTAATTTAGCCGGACTATACTCCACATAAATACATATACATACTTCAGTTTACATTACTTTACCTTCATTTATCCTGATCTCACCCCTTATCTAGAAATTTACTGGCTCATCACCACACACATTGAATTAAGAAACAAAAATCCAACACGAATATTTACAAATTATTTACAATGGCTTTATTTAAAAAAATTAATTAACGGAATTGGTAAAGGAGGTAAAGGAAACGAACCCAACAAATATATATATGTATATATAAAAAAAAATGTTTATAAACTTATCGGTGGTGCACTGGTAGGTGGTTGACCCTCCGTCTGGCTTCTTCTTTTTGGTATAGTTGTGGGGTAACTATTTTAGTTACTCGTCCCGGTGTCAGACTTCCGACGTGGATTAAGGTTTTTTTCTCTCTTTTTTTCTATTTGTTTGGTACCAATATGGTGATTATACACTGGTACCCACTCACACCACACACTTGATTTCAGTTTTATTTTTTTTTTATCAGGGTTTTAACTAATATTTTTAAATGCCCCTTTGTTTTTGTGTCTTTACGATACATATACTGTATAAAAGATTTGAATGTATATTTAATGTAGATTTTTTTCTGCAATGTGCAGTGAAGAGGCAATACTTCCTCTCAAGTTCTACTTAATATCGTTAATTTTAATTTTTTTTGCTAGGGCACACACACTGATATTATTTTTACTTCCTTTTTCTAAGACTCTCTTTTTTCGACTCCCGAAAATTTTTCAAAAAAACAAAAACCTCGATTCCACTCGTTACTAGATTTTTTTTCCAAACCCAACTCTAGTATGCCCAACGCCAATGTCTGACACAGTATTACGAATGAACAATAACCTGAACTATTCTTCGAATCGTTTCCATCCCAAACAGGATCATTACAGGAATTTTGTCCCCAATCATCAATGGCAAATAAAATACAAAAGTTTGCATTTCTCGAGCTGTTAATTTCAGTCGTTTCTTTTTTAAATTGTCGATTTCAATAGGCGCTCCTGTATTGGCGTTTTCTGAGTTTCCGTAATAAAAATATTGCTTTCGATAATTCAACAACTCTATAGTGCCAAATTTCTGATTAATAAAATGCAATAATATTTGGCTTAAGTCGTAATGACACACACCTTCGAATATAGTATCATGCATAATATCAAAGGTGTAATTTGAAGTAACGTGAAAATCTTTGATTTGATTAAGAATGGAAACTTCTGTTATATCGGCAGTTGTAACAAATCTTTTTTACTTAAAAGAGAAATGTTCCTGTTATAATCTTCTAAAGTTCTAATAAATGTGGGATATTCTTTCAGATCCGTAAAATGTCATTCATACCTAAGTTATCGCCCAAAATGACAGGAATCCTAAATTTTATTTTTAAATCACTGTTTTCATAATTAACAATAATTCCATCTTCATACAATGAGCTAAATTCCTTTACTAACGGGTACACACATATATATGTATGCACCAAACGAATTAAGGTCATTTGATTTGAAAATTGCTGCAAGAAATATGTGATCAAGTTTGGATAAACAATGCATTGTAATTACGGGGATTGAATAATATAATGCACACATAGACTGGGCGTGTGGTCCTAAAGGATTATTAATCCCAAAATCAACTATATATACATAAAAGCGAATCCGTTCAACATGGCATATTTCAAAACGGAATATTTCAAAATGGAATATGAAAATATGACATATGGTACACTATGGCATATTTTAAAATGGCATATTTAAAAACGACATATGGTACACTACGGCATAAGGTACACTACGGCATTGGCCCGTCGCACAGTGTCAGATTTTGTTGAAAAAGCGGTCAAAATTATGAAACTTGGCTATTAGTGAAGATAAATTTTTGAAATATTGAGGATTTATAGAAGATAGAACACAGTTTAAGAGAAACCAAAAAAAAATAGAAAACCAGGGGTGGAACACACTTTTTAAAGGGGTGGGGGTGTATAGTTTTTTATTTATATACGTTCTTAGAACATCGCTTCTCGCTAAGTCTTCTCCATACCTTAAGAGTTCGTCAGGTAGTTCTTTATCACTTTATCTTTGATTTTCTAATAAAACAGTGTCAGATTTTGTTGAAAAAGCGGTCAAAATTATGAAACTTGGCTATTAGTGAAGATACATTTTTGAAATTTTGAGGATATATAGAAGATAGAACACAGTTTAAGAGAAACCAAAAAAATGCTCCCATGTTCGAAATGCTCCCCAACAATTTTGGACAAATATATTTATTTTATTAATTTTTATTTATTGTTCAAATTTATAAACATTTATAAGGTCATCTCGAATTTTTTTATTTTTTAAAAATTTTCTTGCTTGCCATACACTGGCCATGTACTTTTTTAAATCTCTTGAGCTAATTTTCTGTGGTTGTTTACAAAACAGAGTCAAGAGAAATTTATTTGTTGTAATTTGATTTAAGGCACGCTTTGGAAAGAAATCGTCGTATTTTAGTATAATCTGGTCGAGAGCCACTTTGACATCATTCTTCATTAAATTAAGCAAATATTTTGATGATCCCACTAGTAAATTGTTTCTTTTCTTTCCCGATCCCGCTAGTAAATTGTTACGCTTCACCAATCTGCCTCTTTCGTCCCGATCTCGGCCTTTCATTCGTCTTTTTCCCATTGTATTTTTTCTGTACTATTCTTCTATTAAATGTATTAAAATTTTAAAAATATTAAAATTAACCAAATAAAAATTTTCAACCCAACTTGGTCGCGATTTGTCGTCTACTAACCTACGGCTGTCATATTAAGATTGCGATATTAAAAAACGTACTAAAATGGTGGCGCATGTGTTATTCTTGGGTTAAGAAATTTGAAAACACACAAAATTCTATGAGAAACAGTTTTGTTTCTGCATAAAATTAAAATTATTTAGAAATCAATAATTTGCCAAAAAAGTAAGTAATGTATATTGCGGAATAAATAAAGAATTACATTAAATTAATATTAATATTAATCTGAATGATTTTCTGTAATAAAATTAGATCAGTGTATAAATAAAAAACTATACACCTCAGATCAGTAAGCCAGTACCTGTTGTGGATAGGTAGAACGATAACAAAATTTTTGAAATTTTGAGGATATATAGAAGATAGAACACAGTTTAAGAGAAACCAAAAAAAAATAGAAAACCAGGGGTGGAACACACTTTTTAAAGGGGTTGAAAATCTAATTAAAAGAACAAATGATTTATATAATAATTTTTAATTTTTTTTAAGTAGTATCAGAAATATTAGTACATAAAACGTATTACATAAGTTCTAATTCTATAAACTTACTACATCATTATGTAGATTTTCAGTTCTATTCAATAATAACTGTAAAAAGTCTGTATCTTCATCTTCATAAACTCTTTTTTTTTCTATAATTCGTAATGATGATATCACTGGGTCAGAAGATATTAATAGTATTGAAAATAAATCTTTGTTTTGATTTATCCTTGAATTTTTTCTAGTATTTAAAAACCGAAAATTTCGATAGTCCTTATTTCGAGATTCCTGCGCTTCCTCAGACAACTCTCCTAATGGAAAGATGTGATGCCGAATAATAGAAGATCCATGTCCAAGAACTTTATGCACAGTTGATGACATCGTTCTCCAGGATCCATAATTGTTGATATATATATCTGCGGTGTCACTCGCGTATTTATGAAATTTATCGGGATCAATTTCTCTTGTGGAAGATAATGCATTTAATATTACTTTAAACCTCCTAATCAGCTCATAATCAACTTTAGTTATTTTTGCTGTCAGTTCTGCATCCGCAAAAAATCTTCTGGCGGTGTTTCCATCATTAGTATTTCCAAATCCTTGCTTAGGTGTGTCAATATGCATGCCAGTTTCCCTTTTAAATTCTGTCTGAATTCGTGCCTTCTCTTCAAACCGTTTAATATTATTTTCAATATTGCCTCTAATATTTCCTTTAAATGATAAGTCATAGGCAATTTTCAAAACGTGCTCCATGAATCTTATTCTTGCATGCAAAGGAGAAATTCCAAACTACAAATTTTTTTCAATTTCCATTAATGCTCTTTCAGGATCGTTTAACTCTGATTGTTTTGCGTTGCATACCGTACAAGAAGAAGATGAAACGGTGTCAGTAATTGTTTGCACTATTTTTCCATCAACCATTGTTAAACTAAGTTTGTGGAAAATACTAATGGTTTTATCACCTGTTGATAAGAGAGTCGGTACCAAATCGTTGATTTCCTCTTTAATAGAATTAATAGTTGCAATTGTTGCTTCTTTTGTTTCCTTCTTATATTCAAATTTGATTGGTCTACAAAATCGTGTTGATGAAGGTCGCGGATTTTTCCAAATGTATTCCTCTTGAAAACTTCGTAAAGATGTTGATGGCTCTCCTTTAAACAATTGCTGAATTTGTAATCGAAGTGGAACTAATGATACCATAAAAAGATTAGCGTCTGATTTATCGTCTGCAATTGGTTGCTTGTATACACATTGACCAGATGATTCATCACATCCCCATTTGGAATATAAAATAAGTTCGGTTGATTCAAAATTGCTTGCTTCCAATTTCGTAGACATAATTATTCGCTTTGCTGTGTGATCTAAGATATCCTGAAGTGTCACTGACGCTGACACCTCTGTTATTTCCAAATTAAGAGGTATGCCTTCTTGCTTTGTTTTGGATAATTCTTCATAGGAAGGAAGTACGCTTACGTTTTTCTCTTGAAGGCGTTTCCGAAGTAGCATATATTTATTCACTGTTAGGCCCAAATCAAGAAATAAAGCAAGGGCTTCTTCATTTGAAAAATTGTTTACTTCAGTTGGCGTTGGAATACTTTTCACTATTCTGTTGATTCTTTTTGGACTGGCATCAGCAATTTTCTTAACAATTTTTGCATGTTCTTTAAATTTTTCTTTATTATATATGTACATGCACGAGAACTTTTGATGCTTCGTCGACTTCAGTAACAGCACTTTTTTCGACCACTTTTCTTCTTTTGGATCGTTCACTTAAATCCGAAAATGGTTTAGAAGGTCTGCCCATTGAAGTTTGAATCACTTGAATTTCTACATCCTCACTTTGACTTTCAAATTCACTGGTATTAGCCGCATTTATTAAATCAAAGTCATTTGGCAACCATTGTTTATTTTTATATAAAAAGTTTATCTTTGAATGTGAAGAATTCTTCGATCTTTTTAAATATTGTAGATAAAACTTTGAAACATTATCCGACAATATATTATAATTATAATTTCGATGTTTATTTAATTCATACCGCGTCACGAGAACATTTAATAAATGATTTTTATCAGAATTTTTAAAAAATATTTCACAAACGTTCAAATATTTCACAGATTCAGCCATTTTTCACTTTCGAACTCAGTTTTTAAAATGAAACAGGTTAGAAAATATTCGCATTTATATAGGCAAGATCTATTAAATACAATATAATTCATTAGAAGCAGGTAAATTATAAGATTTTGGGTACATAGTACCATAAACCCTAAGACCATAAATTTACTTATTAGGAACAATGCAACAGTTAAAATATTGTAACTTATTTTTATGGCCTTTTACGGATCTAAATTTATTACCTGCAGAAAGATAATATAATGATCTTTCATTTGCCCTTAGTCCCATGGTGGAGAAACATGGAGAAAAAAAGGTAAGCTTACCTAAACACAGACATTCGTAAAAATGAAAAAAGTTGACTTTGCTTAATTTCACAATAGACAAAACTTTAAAAAAAATCACCTTTTATATATATCCCTTATTGCAGTCCTTTGGTGTTCAAGTAATTTAGTTACATGTAAATTAAATGAAAAAAAAAAAAATATTTTCAAAAATGAATCATCTTTAGGGTGCCATATAACATCTAAATAAAAAACAATAAAATTTTTTCAACTTTTGCTGAATGCATTGGTCATCTCATTACTCATTATTCTAACTAAAAATGACAAAAAAAATTAATTTTGAAACAAAAAAAAAATACAAAATCAGTACTTTTGGCCACTTTTTTAGCAAAATCTAACACTGTGCGTCGTGCCAATTGAGCCCTTTGTATTACAAAAACAAAATAGATTTTCTTCATAATAACACTTTAATGTCAGCGCACGTTAAAAATTATATTTTATGAACATTATATTTTAAATGTGGTGCAAATCCATTTTTCAAAAACAAAAAAATTAAGTTGAGAGTGTGTTACAGGCCAATAACCGTTGGTGATAGCATCGCACATATGTTGTGTGATCAGCTGCTAACAGTTGTTCCGGCTATATCACACACATATTGTGTGAGCAGCCATTAAAGTGTTAATCAACCTAAACGTGAAGCCAAAACTAAATATTTCACAAAGCGGTAATGATTTACCTTAATTCTCTGTTGTAATAAAAATTATAATTTCAACTACTACTATTCGATATTACACTTATTTGTCACACTATTACATTGTTCTTTCACAACACAATTGCATTGGTTTGTTAAACGTTGTAACAAATATAAATTATGATTTAAAACCTAACATTAAAAATTTATAATACATGAATATTATACACTAAATCAAGATTCACTCAACAAAAAATTAATGTTTACAGAGTAATAAATAATTAAACTTTTTATATGCTAATATGTGCTTAGCATTATTGCTTTACATTATATAACTACAAGCTTGGTACTTGTTTTTTAATCCACCCGAATTATTTTTGGCGATATTTTCAGGTAAGGAGTATATATTTTGAAAATTTTTGTAGTAGGATTGTGTATCTATAGTTTTTAGTAGGGGGAAGCCAATTTTCCCCGAAAAATTACCTCATTTTCCAGGGAAAATTTTACGTTTTATGTTTTTTATTTTTCAAAATTAGGTAAAATGTAAATTTTTTGATGATTTTTCACCTTAGAATTGTGTATTAATTAATAATAATTGCTTCGTCAACCTTGCAGACACAGATCAAAGAGTTGTTATCGCTCTTATCGCTTCTTCTGATAGTACCACAAATATTAAAAACAGCAACTTTTGTAACTATAACAATTTTTTTAATGTAATTTTGATTCGTTCTATACCTTAGAGGAGATAAATTAACTAAAAAATATGGAAAAAATTGCAAAATTTTCCTGGACAAATTGCAAAATTTTCCCGGAAAATTACTTGTTCTATCGAAAAGCTGTTGAGATACAATCCTAATATCAAAATTTTTATAAAAATTTCACATTTTGACGTCTTTTGATGACCCGAAATAATTCGGATGAATTAAAAAACAAGTACCCTACACTTTTCTAATTTGTATGTATTTTTTGAAATTTTTTGATAGCAACCAGTTCACTTGAAATTTGCCTATGTTCTGAAATTAACTGTTATTGAGTGAAAGAGAAATTGGGAAATAAAACATGATACAACAGGAAAAATTTGAAGCGATTGGTATTAATTTAAGATATGTGTTTTTAGTTTAAATTAATATTCTAAAACAAAATCTATTTTTATTTCATGTACACTGTTAAGATTGGTGTTTTAATTTGAAAAACGGATCTGTCTAATTTATGATGATTCATATTAAATTAAACCTAACAAAACAGAAAATTAAATATTTCGTTTCGAGTTGAAATTTATCTAGTTTTAATATTGTAGTATTTGACACCGTTACAAACAAACAAATCCTTTTAATTTAAGAAAAGTATTTCTAATCTTCCACAAAGGCGATTTTCTTGATCACACTTTCTTAAAAAATTTTCTGTGTGTAGTCGTTTGTTTGTGTACAAGGTAATGAAACGATTGAATGAAAGGTATTTTTTTCTATTAAGGCTACTCAGTCTAATGTTGCATGAAATAAGCAGTTTATAAGAGAAATAAGCAGTATAGCAAAAGTTTACAACAACGGACTACCAAAATTCTTTTCCAATATTGGCTCCAAAAATGTTCATTAGCCTATCGGAAGATTTAAATACATACTTGTTAAATCAATATATTTAGGATAAGACTTAAGTAGCATATACATTATCATTTTAAATGCTATCATTTAAAATGAAAAATTACAAATTTTTTTGATATTCTGCATTTAGTACATCATTAAATGATACTTCATCATTTAAACCGACATACTCTCATTTAAAATGTCATTTACGAAAAAATTATCATTTAAAATGATAATGTATATGCTACTTTAGGTAGTTTTTATTCGAACTTTACACTGTGAATGATTTGTTGTATTTTTCAAGTGTAGTATGATATTTAAATATGTACATATCTTGTAATAATTTTGTTGTTCTGATTGTAATATTATTACGTTTTCTAACTGTTAATTTGTATATTTCTTTGTAAAAAATGTTGATTATCAATCGACACTGGATTTTATGATTAACAGATTATATTATAATAATAAATAAATAAATAAAATAAATAATTTATGTAATACTTATTTGTATCTATATACTATTTATTTAGACATTTGATCCCAATCTCCCAAATTTGAATGGGAGTGTATGGAAGGATCCGACCGAAATTTTAATAGAAAACATTGATAACTGAGGTAATATGATGTGCAAATTTTCAGGCTCCTAAAGAAGTATTTTTCATAAAGCACAGCATAAAAAAAAGTTGAGTGTATTGTTTAGTTAGATATTCGAAATTGTTCTTCCCCAAAAATTTGTGTGGAAGCCGCTTGTATTCAGGGTCCGAGCACTTTAAAATTCTTATTAAACACGAACATCTGACATAACAAGATGGGAGAATTTTCAGATCGCCACCTATTATAAGACCCGAATGTTCTTGACTCCAATATTCCTCTGAATAGCTTTCAAAATAAAAAAAAAATGGTCCAGCTATTCAGAAATAATAAAAATGAAAAGTGAGTCCAATTTAGTAATCTCAAGGATGGTGATGTACTGATGTCTAAATATGGCGTGTACAGTTTGCCGGGAAGGAACAAAAAATGACCTACTAGACTTTTTTTGTAATAATCATTGTCTGCACAATGATAATGAATTGACCCCAGTTCAGTTGTTATAAATAAAACTCAATACTTCCAGTTATTTAACAATATATTTTAATAGACAACGTACTTAAGACCGGAGAAGCCAACAGAATAATGATCTCTAACCAACCAAAAAAATATGTCTGTCAAAAAAATGGGTGATTACAAGATTTTACTATTTTACCACCTAGCGGCAAATTAAATGCAATAATTATGGTAAGCCGAATTAAAGGCGGACTTACACTACACTTGCTTAAGTGCTATAAAAATCAGTATGTCAATTATGTGGATAATTGACAAGTAATTATGTGAATTTAGAACAATTCAATTAATTCAATTTTTCTATAAATATAGTTTAGGCGTGCATAAACATACTGCCCCCGAAAATTGAATTAATTTAATGAATTCTACGATAGATTAGGCGGTACGATCAGTACTCTGGACTGCTTATCCCAAAAAATGAATTTAAATATACAATAAATAATACTTACAATTACAATAATGATACATATGTATAAAATGAAAATTTATGAAACTATAAATTTCGAAAATGTCATTGTTTTGCATGACGAATTTCCATTTGGACTTCTTCATCGGAAACTGGCAATGGAACAAGTTTGACGACTGGTCGTTTGTATTCACCATTCATAGTTTTAACGGTTGCCACTCTTACTAGGTTGTCTGTAGGAGAGACATGAACGGCTATGATTCGACCCAGCAACCATGTTGATTTGGGTAAATTGTCTTCACGTAGTAAAACCAGCTGACCAACATCAATATTTAAACGTGTATGCTTCCACTTAGGTCGATGTTGTAATGAAGTGAGGTAGTCAAGTGACCACCGCTTCCAAAATGACTGTACTCGCACCTGCAGGCTCTGCCACAACGATAATCTTGACTGTGTCAAATGCTGCAAATCAGGTTCTGGTAACGCTACCAACGGAGCGCCAACCAAAAAATGGCCAGGAGTCAATGCATCGAAATCGTCTACATCCTCACTCATAGCACACAACGGACGCGAATTTAATAATGCTTCAATTTCGGTTAATACCGTATATAATTGTTCGTACGTGAGTACGGTAGACCCAACTGCCATATTCAGATGCTGTTTCATTGATTTGATATTGGCCTCCCAGAGCCCGCCAAAATGTGGTGATCGAGCTGGTATGAAACGAAACGAAATATTCTGTGGAGACAAAAATTCTTTAATTAATTTGAAATGTACTTCATTACTAAACAATCCAAATAATTCTCCTAGTTCCTTTTTGCAGCCCACGAAATTTGTGCCATTGTCTGATATCATTTCAACGGGTAGACCTCGCCTCGCTATGAAACGGCGCAATGCAGTAATAAATGAAGCGGTGCTCAAGTCGGTGACTACTTCGATATGAACCGCTTTCACGACCATACATATAAATAGTGCAATATACCCCTTGACCATTTTGAATTGCCCATACGACCTTGACGACTACGAATATAAATAGGGTAAGCATAGTCGACGCCCGTGTATTGAAATGGCCGACTTGCGTTCACTCGAAAGTTAGGAAGATTTCCCATTAATTGGCTGTTTTGATGCTGTTTAGCCTTGAAACAAGTAATACATTTTACAGTGTAAGCCCTTACTAATCTTCTGCAATCCAATATCCAATATCGTTGACGTAATAGTGATGTCAGCAAAGCCAAACCGGCATGGAAATAGCGTTTGTGATATTCATCAATTAGATATTTGCTTACTACGTGCCGTTTTGGTAGAATTGCCGGATGTTTAGTTTCAAACGAGCACGCTGCATTCTCTAATCGGCCACCGACGCGCAGTACACCATGTTCGTCGAGAAATGGTGTCAATAACAATAATTTGCTACTACATATCAGCCACATGCCCTCTTCGTTGTATGTCAGCAACGTCTTGCTAGAATTCGATTTGTGCCCATTTGATGTATATTCGGTCCGCCCAATTGAGTTCAACCACGCCCAGTGGTGCAGCTGAAGCGATATTGTCTGTTACATGGATGCTGCCCTTACGCAATAATTCGTAAGTGTTTTGCAATTGTGATTTCTTGCCTCTTTGTTGCTTAGCCGCTTTTAGTTTTTGAATATATCGCCAGGTATACGCTAAAATCCTTTTTATCTTTAACAAACTATTCATCTTGGTAAATAATAAATCACATACAGGTACACAACTGTTAATATGATGTACTTGTATGGATCCCTGTTGTTCCAGTATAGATAATTTCAAATTCTCGTGAATTTGAATAGGCCAGTGTTCGTTGGGTCTTGCAAGCCACTCTGGACCTTGCCACCACAATTCATTCTTCCGCAACATTGTCGGACTGAGTCCTCTTGACACGACATCCGCTGGATTCTGATTTGAAGGAACGTGCGACCATCTAGCTCTCGGAATTTGATCTAATATCATTGTTACTCGATTGGCTACGAAACATTCCCGCTTTCGAAGTGATGGTGTAAGCCAGGACAATACAATCATCGAGTCGGTCCAACCATATACTTCAAGTTCTTCGTCCTTACACGCCCTTTTTACAAATTTCACCAAGCGACTTCCGAGTAATGCAGCACAAAGCTCCAACCGTGGTAGCGACAACTGTTTGATGGGTGCTACCTTAGATTTTGCTGCAACCATTCGGATACCTATTCCATTCGTTTGATTATCTGCCCTTAAATATATGACAGCTCCATACGCTCTTTCCGATGCATCTGTGAATACATGAAGTTGTTTTGAGCTGTGTTGGTTACTCAAAAACCCTGGTGTAGTGCAACGAGGAACCTCAATTTCTTCTAGCGCAATTAACTGTGATCTTAGGTTAGTCCAATCAGAATTTATGTCAGGAGGTAACCCATCGTCCCATTGAATTTTGTTAATCCATAAACGCTGGAATATCATCTTTATCACCACAACTACGGGAGATAACCACCCAAGAGGATCGAAAATTCTCGATGATTCCGACAATAAACTTCTCTTTGTGTGGAAGGCTCTATGGAAAAGGTCACGTGTTGGACACCAAATCAGTCCTAATGTTTTTACGGATAATAGATCATCGAACATGACCAAACTACTTTGTTGGCTCGTTGGGTAGATGATTTGCATTAGTTCTCTTGAATTTGATAGCCACTTTGTAACGGCGCGACCTTGATGATCACGCGTTAGCAGAACATCCGGAAGTCACCACCTGCAGCATTTTTCCGGCTTTCACTCAGTCTGGGGTGTGGGGTTGTGGTGGTGCCCTTTCCGGATCAAGATAGCTGCTAAATGATGTTGTAATCTATGTTCTTCCTAAGTTACCTTAACACACACACACTCACTTCGATTCTCATCTCCCGAGTCGTTTGAATTTACTCAGCCATATTAATGATAACACACGAATTCATGTTACAACCCGTACAATGGATTTATATATTATGTATTTTTGATTTTAATTAGTATAAAATAGAGAAATGATTTTACGTTAACACAAATCAACAAATTGAAAAAAAAACAAAATAAATAGGTATAGGTATGTATATATATATTAGATTTACGGCGTCTGTCTACAATCCGCTAGGCTGATAGACCTATCGTCGCGTGATGAGATGCTACAGCGGTGCACCCAGAGCTCTGCCTACACCAACCTGTACTGTATAAATATAAAGAAATAAATGAAAGAAAAAAAAACCTCGTCTGTCGACAGAAGGTGATTAGTTAATATATATACACATATATACTTGTAAGTTGTAACTATATAAACTGAATGATTAACAATACAAAAAAAAATATGGTTGTAACACAGAAAAATTATTTATTGACACAAAAAAAAATGTATACCTCCCAACGTACCCGACCACACCTGCGCTACTGTTATCCTGATTCCCGTTTATCCTGTTAATTTGTAATACAGGTACTGCGGTGATGTCCTCTTGCGGTCCAAATTTCCTTAATTAATGATGCTGGAGATTTCCCATATGATTCGCTTTTCCGATCCGCTTTAAATTGGGTTCCTTGACGCAATGGTCCTTATTGTTTGATGAAATTCCTTCCTGTGGTTTTTTTTCCTCTTGTTTTTTTTTCGTTTTTATGGAATACCACGACGATACAAATAATATGGTCACACAATATGCGTGAAACGCTTGAGGTTTCAAAGTATATCTTACACTTAATGTACGTGGATTTTTAACCCTTAAACGCTGTTGGGGTCCTATACGACCCCGAGGGGAGTTTTAACTTATCATGGCTCTTTTGTTAATTGACAATACAAAGTGATAGTTCTTGACTTTTATTATTTTATATGATGCTATACATAATTGAGTATAACGGTTAATAATTATTGATATTATCTATACATCGCCATTCTATTACACTAGGGACGTTTGGGGTCTTATAAGACCCCAAACTAAATGTTGGTTATACACTTTCTTTTCATCAATTTTTTTCTAGTGAAACAGTAAAAACTGCAGTTTACGAAATTCAACGACATACGTAACACGAAAAAATTACGAATATTTCATACGTTACATGAGCAAATTACGAATAGTTTTGATTTCTGTAATTCAGTACATTGTGTGATTTTGGCAAGACATAACATTTTTCTGTGGTACTTACAAAAGTGTTTGATTTTTATTAGTGTTATTACTGTTTTATTATTATTATTATAATAATATTGTTGTTATTTTGTTGGTAAGAATAAAACAAAAGTTTACTGTTACTAACAAATATTCATAAATTACCGTTGTGCTGATTGTCAGTTTTGAGCTATGGAGTTTGAAATCGAAACTGATTTTGAAGAAGATATTTCCGAAAGTGAGGACGACTTTGAATTGGTTATACCAGAAACTTCGTTTGATAGCAGTGAAGAGGAAGACAACGGCGAAGAAATTACTAATCAGAATCAAACTGAAAATGTAATCAATTTAGCTTGTAAGAATAAAGATATTGTATGGAGTTCGATCGCGCCTACACTTATCGGCCGTACTTCGACATCAAATATAATAAAAAATGTACCAGGACCGACTTCATATGCCACCGCTCGAGCAACTACTATAAAAGACACGTTTTTAGATTATTTCCCGCCTCCTATTGAAAAAATTATTTTAGATATGACAAACAAGGAGGGTGCTAAAATTTATGGTGAAAAATGGGTAAACCAAATGGGTTGATTATGTAGACCTACATGGTTATATAGGACTCATGATTTTAGCTGGAGTATACCGCTCAAACCATGAATCTCTACTAAAATTATGGGATGATAAATTAGGAAGGCCTATATTTCGCGCTACTATGTCGTTGGAAAAATTTAAGCTGTTATCACGAGTTATACGCTTCGATGACAAAGATACAAGGCAAAATAGAAAAACTCATGATAAACTCGCTCCAATACGCGATATATGGAATCTATGGGTTGAGATTTTGCCTAAGCTCTATAATCCTGGATATAATGTAACAGTAGATGAGCAATTAATACCATTTAGAGGAAGGTGTCCCTTCCGTCAATTCCATCCAAGCCAGCGAGATATGGAATAAAAACATGGGTCGTTTGTGACAGTAAATCGTCTTATGCCTGGAACATGCAAGTCTACACAGGAAAAATTGGAGACAAACCAGAAAAGAATCAAGCTTGCCGAGTTGTCCTTGATCTAACTTTCGCTTTGAGAGGTCAAAATGTAACCTGCGATAATTTTTTTACTAGTTACAGTTTAGGGCAGATGTTACTAAAAAGAAATTTAACGATGTTGGGCACTATTAGAAAAAACAAACCCGAAATTCCGACACTACTAACACAGGTGAAAAACGTTCCAGTTCATACCTCTAGATTTGCGTTTTCTAATAATACAACAATTTTGTCTTATGTTCCTAAAAAATATAAAAATGTGTTGTTGATAAGCACTCTACATAAAACCGATGATATAAGTAATAGAGCAGATAAAAAACCACTTATGATTCTTGATTATAATAAAACTAAGGGAGCTGTTGATACATTAGACCAGATGGTCGCATCGTATTCGTGCAAAAGAAGAACAGCTCGATGGCCTGTCGCGATATTTTCAAACATTGTTGAAAGCGTATAATTCATTCGTAATTTGGTGTGAAATTTTCCCGAATTATCATAAAAATAAGACCCATAAACGACGAATTTTCTTAGAGGAATTGGGGCTAAACCTTATAGAACCGCTAATACGTAGAAGAGAAACATTACCGCGAGGTCCTTCGGCAAAAAACATTGTTCTAGAGTATCAAACTGATACTGCGAGTTCAGAGAATGAAAGTCAACCATCTACTTCTTCGGCTGTTAGATCTAATCAGGCAAAGCGTGGACGGTGCAATATCTGTCCAAGAAAATCGGATACTAAATATCATATTCGTTGTGAGAAATGCAATAATTTTGCTTGTAAGCAGCATTTAAAATATTTTTGTACTAAATGTTCAACATAGGTCTTACATACAATATGTAACATACATTTTTACGTAATTATTAAATAAATTGAATTTTGAAAATTAAATTAGTTTTTTTTTATTAATAACACGAAAATAATATCTATGTATATTTAAAAATGAATGGGGTCGCATAGGACCCCAAACATATTTAGTGTAAGGTAAATGTTAACATCATCTAAGGGTTAACCGAAACACTTATTCGTTACACTTAATAACAATTATTTTGAATTCGTCCGGAACTTGCATTAATTTTGGGCTTGTATCTCGCCTCAAATTTTTATTATATTTTTTTTTTTTTAAATTTTTTTTTTTGTTCGTTTGACAGTTTAATTTTTTTTTTTTTTTTTACTTGATTTGTCAAATACTAATCCCCGACTGACTTTTTTTTTCCATCTTCGACGCTTCCAAATCGCCACTTCTCGTTTTTCTCGATAACACCATCGCGCTTAACATATAAATGTGTCCGACACTCGTACTATCTACAACTATAACCCTCGGTTGCGAACACAATAGTAAGTGGGCAATTTAATTATACCTAACTTCAGGCTTATTGTTATTTTTTTGTTTAAAATGACATATCGGGTACGCCATGAAAATTGAAAATAAAAATTATGTATAATTAAAATTAATCTATTGTGATTAGAATTGTGTTTTTTTTTTAAAATAATTTATATGATATCTGTTCTACGACCAGGTCGTAACATCGTGGGGAAACCTCATGGCCCTGAGACTCATGCTCTTGAAGAATTATCTATGAAATAATATTAACTTTGCTTTCTGTATTAATTGTTTCCTTTATTTTTAGCTCCAGCCAGGCAAAAATATGTAACTCAAAACACATCATCGATTATGAAAGAAAACAAAAACATGCCCTCATGACAAGACAATAATGAAACGAAATTATGTAATTATATCTTTAGCATGGTATGTGCCTAGTGACTTACCGGATGAATCCTCCAACTTATAAGCGACATTCCCGACTCGTTCGGTTATTGTTGCTGGTATAAATTTTGGAGCTAATTTAGCATTGTATTGTCGGGTGGCGTCACTTTGCACATATGTTCGAACAAATACTCGTTGTCCTATGGTAAACTCACGCGGCTTGCTTCTGATATTGTATTGTTTTTGTCCCTTTAAGTGAGCTATTATAATATAACTATAATTACCATTTCCAGTTGATTTGTCTTATTGCTAGCATGAATCATATTAGCACCTTCACAATTAAGCAAGCGACGTACTTCGTAATCAGAACCGTGTGAAATAAAGTGCTGTCCAAAAACAAGGAAATGGGGCGAATATGACGTTGAAGAATGGATGACATTTCTTAATGTTGAAGCCACTTGCGGTAAATACATATCCCAGCTCGTGTGATTTTCGTCTACATATGACCTTATTGCAGCCAAAATGGTTCTATTGGCTCTCTCAGACATATTGCTCTGCGGACTATGGAATGGCGTGGTGACATGTTGTACGCCATATCTCGTAAGAAGGTTTGTAAACAAATTTGATTTGAACTGTTTACCGTTGTCGGTAAATACTGATTCTGGTACGGAATAAACCTGAAACACATCATTTTCCAAGAATTCGCACAAAGATGCAGCCGATGCTTCTCTCAGTGATTTCAGAAGAACAAAGCGACTGTACTGGTCTAATATGATCAATATGTATGAATTGCCGGCTCGAGATCGAGGATACGGACCGAGGAAATCCAAAAATATCCGTTGGAAAGGACGTTCAACTTCAATATAGCTACCCATAGGTGGTCTGGTAGAGTAATTTACCGCTTTTGACATTTTGCATACCTGACATGACTTGACGTAATCTCGAACTTGTTTGGCTATTCCTTTCCAGAAAAAGTATCTCTGTATTCTCTCCAATGTTTTATGGATTCCCATATGACTGCTAGATGGTGGTACATGCGCCTGTTCTACAAGAGATAATGTTAAGCTCATTGGAACCACAAGTTTCCAAGGAGAAATATCGGTTCCCACATACCGCTCACCATAAGCCGGATTGATCAGTAACTTACCACCTTCTACTCGCAAATTTGTAACAAGATTCCTATTTAATTCTATCTGCCTAATTTTTGCAACGTATTCGTCATCCCTAAAAGCCGGAGAATTTAAATCGATGTGTAGCGTCCCATTATCATGAGCTCCAGATGCTCCAACCTGATGTAAAACCTCGCAGAATGCGCGTGAAAGGGCATCCGGGACAACGTTCAAGGTGCCCTTGCGGTACTCGATGTCAAAGTTGAAGCCCTGTAATTTTAGACTCCATCTGGCTAATCGACCGGATAGGTCCGTCTGTCCCATCAGCCAGCGGAGACTAGCATGATCCGTTATAATGGTGAATTTGAAACCTTCGACGTAATGTCGGAAAGCTTTTACACACAGAATGGCGGCGTAGCACTCCAGTTCCGTGGTGCAGTATTTTCGTTGGGCCATATTTAGTTTTTTCGAATAGTAAGCAATTGGATGCTCTTCGTCTTCTGGTTTCTGGAATAGTACTCCACCGACTCCTAGTGATGACGCATCGACCTGAATGTAAAAAGGTAAATTGTAATCTGGGTGCACTAACACAGGGGCGGTTGTCATGAGCCGTTTTAGCTCGTCCATGGATTCCTGAGCTTCCTCTGACCAAACAAGTTTATTCTTCTTCTTTAAAAGATCGGTCAACGGAGCGGTGACTGCGGCGTACTTAGGAATAAAACGACGATACCAGCCGGTCATACCAAGGAATCGTCTTAAGTCTTTTGTGGATTTTGGGACCGGAAATTTGTTTACTCCGGAAACTTTTTCAGGATCAACCTTTATGCATCCATCGCCGATGATGTGACCTAAATACCTTAACTCCTTGAGAACAAACTTGCTTTTTTGAACATTGATAGTTAGATTGGCCTCCCGCAACCACAAACTGACAAGCCGAAGAAGCCCAAGGTGCTCACCCAAATCGCTGGACGTGACAAGAAGATCGTCTAAATAGACAAAAATCTTATCATGGTAGCGATAGGGAACCACCTTGTGCATCAGTCGGCACATCGTCTGTGGAGCGTTACATAGCCCGAAAGGCATGACTCTAAACCGATAAAGGGGCCTCCCAGGTACCGCGAATGCTGTTTTTCGTTTTGCATCATCGTCGAGTGGAATCTGCCAAAATGCATCTTTCAGATCAATACTGGAGATGTATTTGGTATTTTCCAAACGACTCAGTAGTCCATTTATCAACGGTAATGGAAAGGCATCCTTTTCTGTCACCTCATTGACCTTTCGGGCGTCGAGGCACAATCTAACCTTTCCGTTTGACTTTCGTACCAAGGTAACCGGTGAACTCCACGAAGTGTCCTCACATTCCTCGATGACCCCTAGTGCCAACATACGGTCCAATTCCTCGTAAAGCAATTTTTCCACTGCTCGTGAAACCGGATAATGACGTTGCTTCACAGGAATCGCAGCACCAGTCTTAATACTGTGAGTTACCAAGTTCGTATGCCCCAATCCTAATTCCAGTGATGACGGAAATGAATCAATAATGCCTTGGAGTTCCGCACGCTCATCGTTAGTTAGTGAATGCATAAGGGTATCGGAATTTGGAACTGAAATAGAAGGTAATTTTGTATTAACCGGCTGCGTCGACGTTAATTCATTGATTTGAATTTTAACGTCAAATAGATTAAAGAAATCTATGTCCAAGTACAATTGCTGTGAAAGATTTGGAGCTAGAAAAAATTTTATTAATTTTTCTTTACCGTTAAAACGAATGTTTGCGTAAATATATCCCAAAATCCTCTCCTTTTGCCCATTAGCCGTATAGACATACGACGGGAAATGATGAAATTTAATGCCAGCCTGGGAAAGAAATACATCGCAATTTTTCCCCAGTACACTGATATTTGCACCTGAATCAAGTAGTCCACTGATATTGTTGTCAAACAGCTCTATATTGACGTAGGGTCTGCCATCCAGTTCAGTTCGTACTAGTGAAGAAATAATTAATTTGTGGAGATTCCTCCTATTTTTAAAATACTGGTATGCTCGATTAAATCTAGGTGAGTGACGATGATTAGGTACTTTGGTACGAAAATTAGAATTAGTTATATTATATGATGACGTTGATACAATTCCGCATCCGTGTTTGACGCGGCATCCTCCAGAATTATTGGTGCCTTCGGGACCGGCGTGTTTGGAAGAATCGTCTCCCGAACTAACAAACTCTTCCTCGGTACGTTTCCCGAAGTCGTTGGTTTATTCTGACAATACTCGCAGTCCGTATAATAGACATTATCCATGCCGCAGCCGTAGCAGAACACACGCTTTGATGGATTTTTGCACTGATTAAATTTGTGCCCAATATTTTTGCAATCCCAACATAGTACATTAATTGGGTCCCATTGCTGAAAAGTAACTGCTTTCTGTTTACGGAAGGTACTAGGCTGAAATTTGATAGCGGATACGTTTCTCTCTTCATCATTACTAACCCGAAGAACTTGCGGACCGGCGCCTACTGAAATTCGATCAGTATTCCGATAATTTGATTCTGATTGTGACATTTCTTGTACTGAATTCGATGCATCGATTTCATTGATCCTGGCCAATTTTGGTCGAGCAAACATATGTTCCTCTGGATGATACCCCATTTCGGCCCATTGTTTCTCCAAATGCCGACATTCTTGTGCTAACTCGTTTATAGAATGGAACGTTCGAGTTGTTAAATAAATCTTTAAACCGTCTCGCATATTGTCGACTAACGTCTCCAGAATCTCTGAATCCGGGATAGGATTCCTAGCTTGTAACGCCATTTTCTGAACAGCATCTTGAAATTCAACGAACGTTTCTTTACGATAATTGTGTTTACGAGCCTGCAATGCTTTTTTAATATCCCTGTCGGATCGGACAAAATTGAAACGTTCTATTAAATCGTTTCGAACTTGCCGCCAATAAATCCGTCTATAATTTTGGCGTTCCAGGTAAGTCCAGTACCAATCAGAAGCAGTTCCGGTAAGAAGAGTACCTATATGGTCTACCAATGAATCCAAAGGAATATTCGCTGCGTTTGCTAAATATTCAATTCTGAATATAAAACGGTCAATCGGTAAATCAGTTACTGTTCCACCAAACGTTTGTCCCCATGACGAAATTATACGGGAAATACATTTAGGTGTTTCGTTTAGTGCACCTCGTGCATTATTGACGTTTGGACGGTATCGGTCATCATTTTCGGCAGCTTCTTGCTGATATTCTTTTGGACGCACGTTATAGACCGGCACGTGAATTGGATTGTTCATGTTTGGGAACTTAACTTCTTTCATAATCGGATTGACAAGCTGGTGTTGAGCGCGGTCAATTTCTTGACAGTGAAGTATCGGTTGTAATCCTGGTACTTGAAAATTACGATTGCTGTTTGGCTCATGTGAAGGCATAACCCAATTCCCGGGGTATCTAATCGGCGGAATGCTATTGGAAATTTGACTTGGACGATTTATTGATGAATTACAAATGTTTTCCTGTACCTCAAAAGTTTGGTTATTTAAACGGTTACAATTATTGGCCTGATAATTGACTTGATTCTGATTACAGTTGTTTACTTGTTCTTCAGGTAATCGATTCCGTACGACATTGGCACCTGATTCGACAGATACAAATTCGGCGAGCCCCGCTGCTTGACTGCTTGCCATCAGTGGTTCTCGACTTTGCACAGGAACCGGCGCATCATAGAGGTCTAACAGATTAGGACTTCTGCTAACGTCATTACATGCAACTAACTCACTACCCCCTTCTAATTCCAGGCGATGCTGAAATTCTATCATGTGCCGAATTAAATTGTCAACCTCTTCAACTTGAAAATCAAGAGTTTGAAATCGCTTAAGGCGATTATTAATATGCAAAATGCGTGATCCCAAAATATTAACCTCGTCTCTATCTAACGCCTTTGAAATATTGGATAATTGTGAACTTATTCTTTTGATTTTGAGTGATAATAATCTGAGTTCGTGATTTGGATTGCGACATGCACGGTCATGTGGATCCGTAGGGACCAAAATTGGGAATTGTTTTTCACAACCCAGTTTGACTGACAACAATTTCCGCATTTGAGAACTAGTTGGGATGTGCCGAATATCACACTCCACCGACAATTCCTCTTCTTCTAGGTGATCGATATTCATATTGCCAAAAGAGTTAACCAAAATCAAAAGAGTAAAAATATGTAATTATGTTTGCCTAGTGTATTGATTAATGTTAATGTAGGTGTATTTAAACGAAGATAATCGATATGTAGAATACTTAAAGAATAACTAAGAATACTTAATAAGAATAAAAAAAAATGCTTTGTTAGATGGACCTAATAACTAAATAATTTAGTAAACAAAATTAAATAACTAAACTTAATAATAAATATGTAAGAAAAGTAAATAAATGACTTAACCGAAATAGCTATTAAATAAATATTAAAACTAAACAAATAACCGATGCTAATAATTAATAACACACGAACCTTTAGTTATTTAATTTTATAATATACCAAGTTACTTATTAGATCAAAAATAACTTACCAAAACAAAACAAACGTACAACCATGTAATTTATATGACGTAATACTTAATTTGGGTATTCGCAAAGTGCCAATTGAACTTTCAAACTTCTTCTTATTTATTAAATCCAGGAGATGAGTACCTGCGAGTGCGTGTGTGACAGCAACTGCTGAACAGAAAACATTCATTAAAAATATGATGACACAAATGTTAATATGTTTAGTCCCGAACGCGATAAAATAAATCACCAAGTTGTAACCTGGGATATACTTATAGTCGAGGACAAACAGAAACCGAAGCCTTGCCAAAAACACAGAACACCGTATTCTACCTTCAGCTGTGGATAACCGGTGTAAATCTTAAATGACAAAGTTACAGTTATACAAGTTGCTCACGGCCTCACAATCACGCCTTTCCACAACCAACGTCAAGCTTATAACCGATATTAATTGATGCGTGACCATGTGCTCCGAACAACTGAAAAAAAGCATAGATTACAACATTTTCACTATTATCAAAATTGAAATTTAATTGATCCACATCACTTAACAAATGACTCAAAAGTAACTTAACTCGATACACCTGTATATGTGAACAAAAATTAACGTTATATTAACTGAACAAAATATTTAAAACTACTAAACTCACAAAAGTTATTTAATGAAAATTGTATTATACTACCAACAGTTTGGGCGCCACTGTAACGGCGCGACCTTGATGATCACGCGTTAGCAGAACATCCGGAAGTCACCACCTGCAGCATTTTTCCGGCTTTCACTCAGTCTGGGGTGTAGGGTTGTGGTGGTGCCCTTTCCGGATCAAGATAGCTGCTAAATGATGTTGTAATCTATGTTCTTCCTAAGTTACCTTAACACACACACACTCACTTCGATTCTCATCTCCCGAGTCGTTTGAATTTACTCAGCCATATTAATGATAACACACGAATTCATGTTACAACCCGTACAATGGATTTATATATTATGTATTTTTGATTTTAATTAGTATAAAATAGAGAAATGATTTTACGTTAACACAAATCAACAAATTGAAAAAAAAACAAAATAAATAGGTATAGGTATGTATATATATATTAGATTTACGGCGTCTGTCTACAATCCGCTAGGCTGATAGACCTATCGTCGCGTGATGAGATGCTACAGCGGTGCACCCAGAGCTCTGCCTACACCAACCTGTACTGTATAAATATAAAGAAATAAATGAAAGAAAAAAAAACCTCGTCTGTCGACAGAAGGTGATTAGTTAATATATATACACATATATACTTGTAAGTTGTAACTATATAAACTGAATGATTAACAATACAAAAAAAAATATGGTTGTAACACAGAAAAATTATTTATTGACACAAAAAAAAATGTATACCTCCCAACGTACCCGACCACACCTGCGCTACTGTTATCCTGATTCCCGTTTATCCTGTTAATTTGTAATACAGGTACTGCGGTGATGTCCTCTTGCGGTCCAAATTTCCTTAATTAATGATGCTGGAGATTTCCCATATGATTCGCTTTTCCGATCCGCTTTAAATTGGGTTCCTTGACGCAATGGTCCTTATTGTTTGATGAAATTCCTTCCTGTGGTTTTTTTTCCTCTTGTTTTTTTTTCGTTTTTATGGAATACCACGACGATACAAATAATATGGTCACACAATATGCGTGAAACGCTTGAGGTTTCAAAGTATATCTTACACTTAATGTACGTGGATTTTTAACCGAAACACTTATTCGTTACACTTAATAACAATTATTTTGAATTCGTCCGGAACTTGCATTAATTTTGGGCTTGTATCTCGCCTCAAATTTTTATTATATTTTTTTTTTTTTTTAATTTTTTTTTTTGTTCGTTTGACAGTTTAATTTTCTTTTTTTTTTTTTACTTGATTTGTCAAATACTAATCCCCGACTGACTTTTTTTTTCCATCTTCGACGCTTCCAAATCGCCACTTCTCGTTTTTCTCGATAACACCATCGCGCTTAACATATAAATGTGTCCGACACTCGTACTATCTACAACTATAACCCTCGGTTGCGAACACAATAGTAAGTGGGCAATTTAATTATACCTAACTTCAGGCTTATTGTTATTTTTTTGTTTAAAATGACATATCGGGTACGCCCATGGATTTATATAAACATGGATACAGTATCGTCCGAAAATAACATTGAAAACAACAACAAGAAATGGAGCAAATTTTTTCTATAGTTTTACTAGTCTTTTCATATACTCCTCTTGCTCTAAAAACCTATTTCCGAAAAAGTGCTGTACTCGCACAAATTAAATTTCGAAAAATAAAATTTTGTAATTGAAATACAAAAATATTTTATAATATATTACTAAACTCAATGTAATTAATTAATTATATCAAATGTTGATCATTAAAACTTGGTTTTACCTGTTTTCTTTCAATAATTTGATAAATTAATAACCATTTCCCCCTTGAAATATGAAATGCACTCCTGAAAAAAAAAAAAAAAAAAAAAAAAAAAATTCGTGTGAAACGTCAAAATCTAAATTCAAAATGAATTGAATTTGATCAACAACAATTTTGTTGGAATAATTAAACACAACAAACATTTTTTTAAATATGTACTTTAAAACTTATATTTTCACAAATAAATAAATTTCAATTGTAAACTTTCGTTTAAGTGATATTATGTTAAAATTTTATATTCAAAAAATACATGTTTCGGGTATTCGCCCGTTGTCAATTTTTATCAACTAGCTATTAAAAAATTAAATGTTCCTTTTATTTACAGGTATGTATATCATCATATACCATTTAAACAAAATTTATAAAATAAAATAAAATTATTTATATTTAATAATTGTTTTTAAAATCTATTCATGTCTAAATATAATTAACCGGCTTAATTGTTGCCTTATATGTGTTGTGTTGGCTTCGTTTATTTGTTTGGATAGTTGAAAATTTTTTATTTTGATATAACATTTGATAATAGTTTTTGCCAACTTGTATATGTGATTATTTGCAATTTCCGTATCATATTAATGATTTTGTAACGACGGGTACAATATATTAATGTTAAAATCATGTAAGGTTCTTAACGATAATCTTTCATCTTGATGTTTGTTTTTAAAGTTTATGTTGGCATGTTTAAAATATTTATTTGTGACTAAGCACAAATCAGTCAAATCTATATATGGAATTATCAGCCCCCCTCTAGTTTTAGAAAACAATAAGTTTAGAGCTGTTGGATGAGCCCCACCAAATTCAGAATGCAGTGAATTAATACATTCAGTACATTTAATTATTTTCTCAACCATTTTGGCTACATAACCACTTATATGTATATCCTACAACATTTTCTTGAAATGGGGATAAGCTGTTTTGTTCCAAAAAATCCGAAACACCAATCTGCGAACCGTGCTGTTGTCATCATCTTCACCAATATCGAACATATCTATAGGATATATAACATCACCTGTGGTAAGTAAGTATGTAATTTTATTATTTAATTGTGAATTAAAACAAATTCTGATTGATTTCTTACCATCCATACTAGATAGTTGGATGCGGCCAACAGTTCTGTTTCATCATTTTCCCCGATATTTCCGCTAAATCTTTTAACTTGGCTGTGTACAAGTAATTGTTTAAAGACAGCGATAAATTGTCTGCAAGTCGGATTGCTGTTGTTACCACTTCTTGCGCGCATTGCAGAAAAAAATAATTCGAGATGATCCTGACTGAACTTGTTTGTTAGTATGTACTTTAAATATCCAGTCTCTACGTAATCAATATATAGATTTTTCGCTACGATGAGCCCCAAGAATAATTCTTAAAATCCAGTGGATTTATTTGTTTTATAAATTGATACGTCAGAATTCAATTTAATTAATTCTAAATATTTATTTATATTTGTGAAAATTTATGATTTAATACATATCATAAAATTATTATACTTACGTTATATCAAACTTTTGAATTTGATTTTCGAAAATTCGAATTTAAAGACAAGGACAAAATTGTTTTGTTTCTCTGTCACACACTAGATAGGTTTTTTTTACCCATAATTTTCGTTGTATACTGTATCCATTTCATTAGAGATCAGTGGGTACGCCATGAAAATTGAAAATAAAAATTAAGTATAATTAAAATTAATCTATTGTGATTAGAATTGTGTTTTTTTTTTAAAATAATTTATATGATATCTGTTCTACGACCAGGTCGTAACAACTTCCTCAATGTAAATCCACCATTCGCTACTAAGTTTGACATTTGATGATAAATGTTTTTTGCAGTTTCCAGATTATTACTGCCAGTAATCAAATCATCTACGTAAAAGTCGCGTTTTAAAATGGTTGATGCTTCGGGATACTCATTTTTATAATCGTCAGCGAGCTGATGCAACGTACGAACTGCTAGAAAAGGAGCGCAACTCGTCCCGTATGTTACAGTGAGCAGTCTGTAATGTTCGATATCTTGATTGTTGCTGCCTCTCCAAACCACTCGTTGATAATCAGCATCATCAGGATGAATAAGTATCTGCCGATACATCTTCGCTATATCGGCCACAACTGCAATCTTCTGGGTACGAAATCGGCAAATAATTGTTGCTAGATCGTCTTGGATTGTTGAACCACATGCTAAAATATCGTTTAGAGATAACCCATGGCTTGCCTTACACGATCCATCATAGACTACTCTAAGTTTTGTAGTTGTGCTTGCTTCTTTTACGATGGCATGGTGTGGTAAATAAAAATTGTGTCGATTGATCTCACCCTTTGGTACTACTTCCATGTGACCCAGTTGTTGGTACTCATCCATGAATGTTTTATATTCGGTTGCGAATTCCATGTTTCTCGTAAATTTTCGTTCCATACTGAAAAGCCGTTTGGTAGCGTTATGCAATGAATGGCCAAGCGACTCCGGTGCTTTTATAAATGGTAACCGCACTATGTAGCGTCCGTTTGATGTTCTTGTGGTAGTATCAATGTAATGTTTCTCACATGGATGTTCTTCTACCCTTTGTATAGACATATCCTGGATATCGTTCACCTTCCAAAATTGCTCGAGCAATTGGATTTCCGGATCCAATGCTTCAATTGTTGTATGGAAACTTTGAAGCCTTTCATGACTTGAACTGCTTTCTACCACCCCGCCCAAAATATAACCAAAAATCGTGTGCTGGGCTATCAAGTTAGCATCAAGTTGGATCTTTTCTGGAAGCAGTATACCTTTAGAAAAACGTCATTTCCTAATATGATGTCAATATCATTTGGTGAACCAACTAAAGGATCGGCCAATCTTAATTGGTTTAATTGTGGCCATTTGGTTAAATCAAAAGAAGCTAGAGGTAACTTCGATGTGAGTTTTGGTAGAATCAATGCTTCTGTGGTGATTGAATTCTCATGGTTATGAATGGATACCAATCTGAGGGTTGTACAGCCGTTAGTGTATCCAGCTTTTGATGACCCAAGAGTATTAATAATATACGTAGCAGCTGTTCTAAGCAAACCAATACGTTGGACAGTATTTTCGGATATAAGCGTAGACTGTGAGCCGCTGTCTAAGAGAGCCCTGACTCTATGCATGTGATTATATCGATCAGCGATCAACACGGTGATCGTTGATAATAATGTTTTCATTGGTAATGAACTACTAAAATAATTCAATGATGATTTATTTATTGAATCCGCTGTTGATTCTCTCGGCTTTAAACTTACTGAAGAATGACTCAAACTCGGAGTGCATAAATTAGGTACAAGATTAGATGGCTTATTGGCCGCTTCAGAGTGGGCAGTTGATTTACTGGTGCTGGAAGTTCCTGGCTGCGTTAGCTCATTATTGCACTGATTAATCATAGAGCAATATGCTGACCTTACTTTTACGCTGTTATGGAATTCATCTTTATTAACAGTATTCATGGTATGTTGACCTGGTCCCTTATCTTTCAGATGGAGTAAAGTATGGTGCATTTGTTGACAAATGTAGCATCGTGCCTTCGACGAGCAGTTGGCGGCAATATGGTTTGGCCGTAAACAATTAAAACATAAATGATGTTTTTGCACTACATCTCTTCGTACTGCGATTTCTTTATCCCGAAAATGTTGACACCGAAATATTAAATGATCTTCAGCGCACACTGGACATGTACTTCGAGTAATGCTGGTTGTATATAGATGTGTCTTATTACCCTTAAACTGAATATGTTTAGGCAATGATGTCGGTTGTCGTTTCGCAACTGTACAGGACTCGAACATGCGACATCTTAAATCCAAAAAACTTAAAAATTGTGAAATAGTGGGATTCTCCGTTTCTTTAGACTCTTGTGCCCAAGCCTGCTATGTTTCCAAGTCCAATTTAGTTAACAATATAAAAATTAACCACGGATCCTTGGATTCCCAACTGCTACCCATTGCCCGAATTGCCCTTAGCACTTCATCAGATGTATCGTAAACACTTCGTAATGATTTCACATTAGAATTTTGTACAGTAGACTGATTCATGAACAGTTGAATCAATTCCTTCAGACAATAATTTTTCCGATTGTATCGGTCTTTGAGCTTGTCCCAAGCTTCGGTGTAACTTGATTCACACAATGGGAGATGTCGAATCAAATTAGCAGCTTCACCCTTTAAAAATCCTTTCAGGTAATGAAGTTTGGCCACAGGTGATAATGTATTGTTATTGTGAATTGCATCTGTAAATTGATCTTCGAACGTACGCCATTTTGAATAATCACCGTGAAACGGTTCGATCTGAATTCGAGGTAGTCAAACTTCACCGTGCATAACTGTTGATTGGTCGAAGCATCCTTCAGCTTTAGTTCGATTTCCGCTATTGACCGATGGAGCAGACGGATTTACACTTAATGAGCGCACATTTAATATTCTTTTCAAACTAGCCTTCGTCTCAAAATATTTGTCTGCAAACTCTTCTGATTGAGAAGGTTGACCAGCCAAAACTACTAGATTGTCGACCTCGTGAAAATCACGCCAAGCCTCGTCAAGTTTGTCTATACGTGTTTCAATTTGTTCATGGTTTACTGCTTGCGTTTCTTCTGCATTCATCTCTTGTATTAGTTTGTCGACCCATTTCTTGATAATCGTTACCGTTCCCTTAATTGACCCACGTTTTTGTATATTAGCTTGCAAATCCGCCATTTTGATGATGATGGGCAAAATTACAATGTCACGTATCGGTATGAGATACGGTTAGGAAGTAACGGTTAAAGAGTTCACTGATTATTATGATTTCACAAATTACGCGACCAAGGGGTACCACACTAGCACTAGTCTACGAATAGGTGATCTTAACTGTTAACTTAGCACAATTATCACACGATTATGATTAATTTAATTGTCACTTTGTTTATACACTTTACTCACATAACAGTGATTTAAAGCATTAAATCGTAAAATATCGATTTGTCAATAATAACTGTTTATTATGGCTCGTTCGCTTAAACAGGTTACACAGTTCGATGTATGTTTATGTTTTCATGAATTGTTTAGGCACAATTCTCGGGTTTCGGCACCAAAATATGTCTGCACAATGATAATGAATTGACCCCAGTTCAGTTGTTATAAATAAAACTCAATACTTCCAGTTATTTAACAATATATTTTAATAGACAACGTACTTAAGACCGGAGAAGCCAACAGAATAATGATCGCTAACCAACCAAAAAAATATGTCTGTCAAAAAAATGGGTGATTACAAGATTTTACTATTTTACCACCTAGCGGCAAATTAAATGCAATAATTATGGTAAGCCGAATTAAAGGCGGACTTACACTACACTTGCTTAAGTGCTATAAAAATCAGTATGTCAATTATGTGGATAATTGACAAGTAATTATGTGAATTTAGAACAATTCAATTAATTCAATTTTTCTATAAATATAGTTTAGGCGTGCATAAACAATCATAATGGGTGTACTTTTGGGTTTAAACATAATGTACATAATGGGTTTTGCACACAAAATTTCTTTTACCGCTGGTGAGACTCGTATTTTGAAATAAAACAATTTTGTATGACTATTTTACTTTTATTAAAGCTAAAATGTACCAGGGCTTTTATCACCGATAACACCGATTACGTAAAAACACAGCCCGATTTTACGTAACCCATCAGTTGTTTGGCGGCCGATAATTTCCACGTGGGGAGTAAATTCGTGAGTTTTACTTAAATGTGAGTTTTACGTAAATGTGTACTGATCAATTAGCTCAAGACGATATGACGGGAGGGTCTGGTACTTGAATTTAAGAATGAGACGCAATTGTTGACACATACAAACTCCGGTGGGGTTCGAAATGCGATACTGATAATAAAGCAACATACACAAGTTGTTGATTTTGCTTTTATAATTAGATAAAATTTCGTTATTAGTACCACCCTGCTACGTGGTGACCCATACACGCAATTCTCTTATAAAAAATTGTTTGGTTATCATTGGTGATGTATACATGCACAGAAGACAAATTTGAGTCAACGATCGATCCTACCTTGTCAAGAAATAGTATCATGGATAGACAGATATGTACTATTGAAAAAATTTATGTCACAAAGTTTCTTTACCGCAATTAAATATTAATGTCAGAACAATAAATACGAAGACGAATATGTACTTGAATAGAAAATTATCTATTGTACACTGTCATCATTGTGCATCAATTAAAATGAAGCAGCCGACATTCATTTAACTGTTTCACATGTATTTATGGGCAATTGCTGCATATTGTACATTTTTATGTCGTTTCGATTGGTTTATTTATTTTTATTCCCACATAAACATATTCTGTAATAAAGCTCGTTAATGACTCATTCTAGTATGTATTGTATTATGTTTGTACTTTTTATCTCTATTATGCTGTTGCTAAAATGAAACTACTATGCATGTACAATGTACATAATATACAATTAAAGCGAACACTGCTGAGTATATGGAACAAAAAGTTTAAAAACAAATAAAATCTTTCCTTCTTCTAGTTAGCATCGAAGCTTTTATCAGTTTACATTGTTATGTTCTGTTAAAATGGTTATTAAACGAAAAATATGTAAATTTTTTTGTTATATTTCCATTTCCAAAAACAAAAATTGCAATATATTTAATGACATTCAATAATCCTTTATTTTAGTTTCAGAATTTTATGAAATCCGTTTTCTTGTCGCAGAATATTTTATTTTAATCTATCTACTTGTGTGCTCTAAATACCATGCCTGTATATAATATATGTACTTATATTTAATATAGTAGCAGAGTACATGTTCCTTTGCTCTATCCTCAAAAATCTCCAACTCCAAAACGTACATATCTGTTTCGATTCTGGCATATTGTTAATTGTAATTTGTTTTTTGTGTCGCTTAATTGTGGTAATAAAAAGTAGATTTCATTTTAATGATTGTAATGCCTGCGAACAGAAAATTAAATTTTGAATATCAAGATTTTTTTTCGTGTATCGCGTTTTATGAAATAAAATATTATCGTAGATTCAGTTGTTTGGAAAGAGATAATTAATTCAGAAGTAATACAGAACTATGTAATCCATTTCGTAAACCATCAATTTTAGGCATTATAACTAATGAAATTATGACCGTTTAACTAAATATTACTTAAATGGATAACAGTCTCACATCACTACATTGGAAAAATATTTTACTCTATAAAAAACCCAAATAAGAATTGAATTGGTTGTCTCTTTTAAAGTGTCATAATCTTGATCAGCTTTAATTCCTACAAAGTTCAAAAAAAAAATTGTAAAACTTTTTGTAAATACCCAAGCAATGGTTCAATTTTTCCAACGTTCTTTCTCAAATTAATTCGCTTTTCAATTTTCCAGGATTTTGAGATCGAGCTGAGTATACGATAATATACAAATACTTACTACAAACAGCAAATTCCGCATCAAAATTAATTCCAACTCTGCGTTGCGAATATAACCAAAATAGGTTTCAAAAATGTATATTGACTTAATTTTCGTTATTTCGTATACCTATGTATATCCCTCCATAAAATAATATAAAGCTTACAAAAAACGAATAATCAAATAGGAATAAAATACATAAAAATTCAAAATGTAATTAGAATTTTTGATTTTGATTTTAATTGAAATTGTCTCACAATTTAATTTGTAATTTAAAATTTATTCTCTTCGCTAAAACAATGAAACCATGGAACACCTTAAACGAATAGTATTAAATGTAACTCCCCCTTATTAAAAATGAATAAAAATTTATTTATACAGACGGAAAGTCTCATTATTATTTTTATTATTATTTGCGCTTCAACGATTTTACATTCCAGATACAAAGAAATGAAAGTACTGGAATCCACCGGAAACTTTTTGTCGACTTTCGGAACAATATATTTCTGTGTATCGTATTCGACAAATTTTGGAATATACATAAGGCTTGATACCAAAAAGTATGAGACAAAAAATTAAAAATCTTTCTGTAGCAGAGAATGCTACACGAAGTTGCTCAATATTTTCAAATTAAACAAAAAAATACGCCTTGTACCAAAGCAACCTTGATTATACAAAACCTTAGCCTAAAAACGAAGCTTTTATAAGAAAATTAGAAACGAGGAAAAAACCAACATTTCCATAGTAAAACACACAAAACATATGGGAAACCACTTGTCCTCTAAGACAAATTTACTAAGTTACTAAGTTTCATAAAAAAATAAAAATTCTAAAAATTTTAAAAAAATGAAAAAAAAAAATGATTATAAATAAATTGTTTATTTTCATTATGAACTTTGAAATTTGAGGATGGGGGTGACCGTTTTCTGGAAATCGTAATTTATTGGCTCTTTTCAACTTGAAACATTTGTGGTAAAACTATTAGCAGAAGCGATAAAAGCAATACAATTCCTTTGATCTGTGCCTGCAAGGTTGATGCAGCATTTCAATTTAACATAAATTCATAAAACGCTCCTGTACATTCGTCTATGCTTTACCCCAATGAACTAAGCTAACCAAAACACAACTTGAAACATTTATGGTAAAAGTGAAACTATCACTAGAACCGATACGATTGATATAATTCTATCCATTTAGAAACAAATTTTGCCTATATTTCAAAATTTAACTCACAAGTATGTAGAATAAAGAAAAACTTTACAAAATCCATAAATATAAATAAAAATGAATGAGCGAGAATGAGAGAGCGAGCGAAGTTAAGTACATAAAAAAATAAGTAAACAATTTTTTTCAATTTGTAATTTCTTCTGTAATTTTTGAAGAAGCCCGCCACATCGTATTGTAAAAGTAACATGATTAGATTTAGCATGTTTAAATTTAATTCGCCATTTTTCATCCATACTTGAATACTGTTAATATTCTCCTGCAAAACTTCTGTAGCTTTATTGGGGTTCTTCATGTGATGAGAGTACGACAGTTACTTGATTGGTTGTAGGTAAATCTGCGGTATATAGCTCAATCGGTCTAAGCATGCTGTACTGTGCACCATATTTAATTGAGCGGGCATTTGTAAACGTATCTTGATGTTTTATTACAAAATATATTTCCAGTAGTTATGATGTTAACATTCTTTATTCGCTTAATTTTGTATTGTAATCCCACATGCCTTGGCACCTTGTCAAAAACTTTTGCTATGTCCATAAATAAAGCGGAAAAATATCTTTTTCATCCAGGGCTTCTTCAATTACTTTAACTATTCTGTGTACTAGTTGTAATGTTAAGTGCTCTGGCCTAAACCCAACTTTTCTCCCACAATATAGGCTTTAGACGCTTAAGTTATAATTTTTCAAATAATTTAGAAATAATTGGTAATCTTGACGCTATTTTAGTATTATTGTATTATTCTCCAAGCATTATCTGTCAAATTTATTACGTCAAAATTATATCAGTATTCGGGCAGCAAACGAACTTATTACAAAATAAGTATGGAAGAGACAATTATTTCGCGCACGCCAAAAACAAAATTATCACAGAAATCGGATCCGTCCAGAGGCTAAGAAAGAACATGGTGAATACAACGACGTTACTTCTTCTGCGGCTTGCCTGCGATTGGTATAAAGCCAGTTTTCCATGACAAAAATTGACTCACAGTGAAAAATAACGAAAATAGAAAAATAATTTGATGCCCCATATAAGAGATAAAGACAACGTTATTTTTTTTATTGTATTGACGATTGTAAAAGTAGAGAAAGTGCCTCTCGAGGAAAATAGTTAAAATGATGCACCTGATAAAATGACATTTGTTACAAATGCAACGAAAGAAAATTTAGCAATGCGGTAATTAAAAATTGTTTTTATAGTACAAAATTGGAATTGTTTACAATAATTTCGAACGTCAAATTATCAGGTCGCTCAGTTTAAAAATTTTCCTCTGGTGGAATCTGTGATGCTCCAATCGTCAATAGCAAAACAATTTTGCTGTAAAATAAAAAATAAAACAAAACGTTGTATGTCTCTTATATGGGGCACCAGATTATTTTGCTCTTTTTGTTTTTTTTTACTGTGATTAGATTTTTCTCATGGAATACTGGCTTTAATGTCAGTTGTGAAACCTTCCATTGTATTGAGAAATATCCTGTTCTAAATATAGCGTTGAATAAGTAGTTTATAATTCGAATACCCTTATATGACAACTCTTACAAAATTTTTCTTGTGATAAGATCATATCCTGGCGCCTTTTTAGAATTTAAATCTCTCTGTATCAAAGTTTTTACTTTTAACACAGATAACTTCGCGATAGTATGATTCATTTGCAATGGTAATTCCAAATAGTTTTGAATATTGTTAATCTCTTCGTTCGTACTTTCTCATGAATATGGTTGAAATACCCTTTCAAAATGGAGTGCAAATACTTCAGTATTTCTCGCCCAGTGACAGTCACTTTAACGTATCAGCGGTATATGCTGTTGTGGTTGTTTCAGCTTCTTAGTAGCCTTCGTAAAAAATCTGTATTTTCTATTGGTGAGAGTCGTGATAGATATTCTTGAATTGATTGGCTTTTTCATTGAGAAGCAGTTCTCTTAGTTGTTTAACGGCTTTGTTTTATTTACATTTATCTCCCGATAGTGGATATCGTTGCTACTGCAGTCTTAATTTTCTTTTCTCCTTAATCTTTTTGTTGACAACATTCGAATATTACCCTGTGGTGTGGACTTCCAAGCTGCTGACTAAATGCATTCATTGAGATGATCCACTTCTTGACTTTCCGCCTGTAACTTGATGTTTGTGTCTAGTTTCTCTGTTACCTTATATCTGAGGTAGTTTTAGTTAGTTTTATTTTGCTTAACATTGGTTGTTTCTATGTACTCCTGTCTTTGGTTTCAAAGTAATTAAGATAGGCGAGAGGGCCGGTCACAGGTCCAAGCATGGCGCCGCTTTAATATAATTATATGCCATTCCTTTGGTGACGCAGAAATCTATAATGTCTTGGATCTTTCTCCCATCACTTGGCCAGAAGGTATGTTCGGTTTAACAATGCAATATAAATCAGTCAACGGAAATTAACGTAATTCCCAACCATGAGTCTACTTATGCCGATTCAAGTTCTAGTGAAAATGAACAATCGCAACATTTAAGTGAAGGACAAAGGAAAAGGCTAACAATTACAAATTTATTATTTTAATAAATGTTTATTTAACAAATTTCTAAATACTTTTTACACTTTCTGCCGTAGGCACTTGGCGAAACACACACACACATTTTTAAATTTTTTAAAAAACACTTGTTAAATATTTCGCAAAATTACAAAAGGTTTAAAAAATCACTCGATCGATTTCGGCTTGTTAGGCCATCATCAGGAGTATCTACTAAACTGTAAAAATAAAAATGTAGTTATTTATATATAATGTATAGTTGGAAAAAGCAAAAAATGAAACAAAAATATACAAATAAAAAATGTGGGAGTGATAAACAATAAAAATGGTGAGAGCAATAAACATTAAAAACTAAAAGAGGGTGAGTGAAACACAGGTATATGATTATTGATTAGTCAACGGCCGAATAACAAAATTCCAGATGTTGTTGTTGTTTTTTTTTATTTATTTTATTATAACTCGACGTATTAGTCATTTTATGGGATGGTATGAGTATTGGAATAAAACAGTGCGGGGTCGGTAATTGGTGAGAAACGGACTTCTCTCTGTTCGTTGAGGATATTTTGGTTAAGAAATATAGCTTTTCGGATTTCGTAAGATTCTAAGTTGTCTAAACGTCTGCTTTTTGGTTGTACATGTAATATTTCTAAATTGTTTAAACTGGATGTGTGATTTTCTAACGTTAAATGATTATAAAGGGATGATTCATGGCTACCAGATAAATGTTCTTTAACTCTAACTTCAAAATTGCGCCCAGTCTGTCCGATATAAGAGGAACTACAATCATTGCAATTGATCTTATAAACGCCAGACTTGGAAAGGCGATCAATTCTAGGTTTGTTGTTAAAAATCATTTTCTTAATTGTATTATTGTTATAAAAAGCAAAGCTAATATCTGTATATTGTGTCACGATGTTGCTAATCCGTTGGCTAGTTTTTCCTATATACTCCAAGCGACGCCAATTTTTCCCAATGCGCCCAATGCTGAAAAATTCAAGGACTGATGGGACTGGGACGTATTTTTAATATAGTGGTCAACAAATCTCTTAAAATCTTTGTTATGTTCTTCCATCAGTTGAATTTTTCTTGCGCGATAGTCTTCTTTTATTCTTTGTTCTTTTTTTCGTTTTCTTTCGTTTATGGAACTTTTTGTTTCATATGGTTCTTCAATATTAAAATGTGCAGTTGGATCTGTACTGCTTGTAGTAGACGGAGGCATAACACTGGGATCCCTGCCCATAATCTCGTCTATTAAATGAAAATAAATCCACGTTTTTTATTTCGACCAGAACTATTATTGTGGTCTTTTATTAATTTATACTGCTTTTGCAGTGATTTCCATTTAGATTCAATTTGAATCCAACTTACAATTATTCCCGACTTGATACACGAGTCCGATATTTTTTCAAATTATTATTTTTTAATTCCTTATTGTAGCTGATACTGATTATAATGTTTTTTAATTTCGCTTAGTAAAAATAGCGTAGAATTATGCGACCATTCGAAAACAAAAAATAAATTTATTATGCTTTTTTATTAAAACAAATTATGTTTTGGTATTAAGCCTAAATTTGCATATTTATTTAATAAAAAAATAATTTGCTTTACTAATAATAATAAATAATAATTATTAAATTATTTAAAATTATATTAAAATAACTTTCAATTTACAATTTCAATTAAAGTATCATCAACCGTGTCAGCCATTTTGCGGTCAAATATATTTTATCTGTATTATCTGAAAAAAAATTCAGAGCGAACAGATAATGATCTGAGACAATAAAACAACGAAACAGATTGCGATCTGTACAGCGATTTTGGTCGCAAAATGAGGATTCATTTGAGGATTACCGGAAGGCAATAGTATTGGTAAATTGTATTGGTGTTAAATGTGCATTTTTTCTTTCAATTTTTCGTTTAATATGATGCAAATAAGAGAGATAAAATGACGCGAGTAATAGGGATAACATGATACAAATAAGAGGAATAAGCTCAGAAGAGAACGGTTGATGTATTAAATATTGAGGGGACTGAGATAGAACAACAAATTTCGAAATAAAAAAAAATTAAAAAAATTACCTACGAAGCGAGATTCAAAATAAAAAAGATTAACCAAAAAAAAAAACAAAAAAGTTAGAAACAAAACGATTTTGCTTATTTGGTTTAGTATTGTGTTGCAACCAACTCATGATGGTCGGTTGCTATGCTATACGATGATATGTCCGAGGATGGAGAAATTTTATTGTAGCATATACACAGCAAATAAAAAAGCGAGATGTAATGTAAATTCAATAAGAAGAATGTATAAATTAAAAATCATTTATTTATATTGTTAACCGAAATTGAGGACCGAAAATTTTTATGTGGCGTAATTAATTACTTTTCAATAATAATTAAATATTTTACAATTAATTCTTAAAAATGAATTAATTCATAATTAAAATTTTAATTAATTAATTGATTTTAAAAAAATTGATGTAGCAAAATTAATCCTTTATTAAAAATTAAATTATTTCACGGTAAAAATTTCGCGAAATTAATTAATTTTTGTCGTTAGAATTAATTGTTGGTAGCTTAATGTAAGGGGCCAATTTAATTAAATTATACCTAAATTGTTATTAGTTATAATTTTTTTTTTATGAAAATCAATAAATAATTAATGAAAAGAAAAATTATAAATTATATTATATCACAATTATCACAATCTGCTTGAATAATAAACAACAATAGACACAAAAATATTTATGAATTCCCCATTTTAGAAGAAAGGGAAAAATAACTCAAGGCGAGCGTAAGCACCAAAAATTTGAACCGATTCACCCGATTCGTTTATTTTTGATACTTACCACGAGGAAACGCATGAGAAAATACACTAATACAATAAAAAAAAATTTACGGCACACAATAGCAAAATGTATATTATACGTTGTGTACATATACAAAATTCTCAATCCTCAATCCTCATTTTGCGACCAAAATCGCTGCACTGATCTATCTGAAAAATAAAAAAACGCAAAAGGCCTTTTTTCGATCTCGTTGATCTCTCCGATATAATAAAAAAATGCACGGTATGTGTGCACACAGCATAAAGAACGTACAGTCTCGAAAATTATGTTCGAATTTTTATAGCTTTTTATTACATAACACAGATGTCGTGTCGGTATTCATAATTTTCGAAACTGTATCACACAAATAGAGCGTGCAGAAACTTTCCTGACACGCCGTGCTGATATTGTAACAACCGCTTGTGGTTGTTATGTTTTATTTAATCTAAATCTGTAATTACGGTTGGAAATCCCAACAAGGTTGCATGTTTATCCACTGCGCTGCTTAAAATCTCTTCCACTACACGTCATTCTTTCTTTGGCTTAATTTGTAATAGAAAATATATTTTTTTTTGGTAGAGTGTACCATTTAGCATTTTATACTTCTCCGTATTTTGGTCGGTTACTCGATTCGTTTTATCATTTTTTGTTTGATGGTATGTAATGACGTGTAGTGGTTGGCGTGTTGCTTCATCTGTTTTGTTTTGGTTAGCGCGTGGATTTTCCATGTAAATGGAATATTCCAGAAAATTGGTTAATTAGTGTTGGTGTGTGCGAATCGATTTTGGGTGATGTCGTATGTGTACGTCACCCGAAATTTATCGGTCGGGTTTTTTTTATATGAGTAAATAATTTTGGGTGGGGGAAAAAATTTATTTTTGGTACGCGTCGGTATTATTTTTTTAGTCTAGTTTTGAATTTGAAATTAAAAAGATCAAGTGTGGTGGTTTGTAAGAAAAAAAGTTTCTTTGTAAATTAAAAAATTTAAGTTTAATGGCGTTTTTTTTTGTGTGAAATTAAAAAATTTTTCTTGAAGATAAAAAATTTTTAATTTAATAATATACTATTTGATTTGTTTACGAAAAAAAAAAAATATATCAGGAGTACAAATTGAAAATGCGGGATTTTTTTCTATTTTTGAACGTTTATTCTGAAAAAATGGTAACAAATGAATTATTCAAAGTATTGTCCATCGCTAGCCACAACTTTTTCCCATCTTTCTGGCAATTTACGGATACCGTCGCGAAAAAATTCGGCCGGCTTGGCTGCTATCCAGTCATCGACCCATTTTTGGGCTTCTTCGTAAGAATGGAAGCGCTGGTCAGCTAGGCCATGTGTCATCGATCGGAAAAGGTGGTAATCGGAAGGAGCAATGTCTGGGCTATACGGCGGGTGGGGTAAGACTTCCCATTTCAGCGTTTGTAGGTATGTTTTGACCGGCGCTGCAACATGTGGCCGAGCGTTGTCATGTTGCAAAATTACTTTGTCGTGTCTTTGCTCGTATTGTGGCCGTTTTTCTTTGAGTGCGCGACTCAAACGCATCAATTGAGTTCGGTATAGTGCTCCTGTGATGGTTTCGTTCGATTTCAATAGCTCATAATACACCACACCCAGCTGGTCCCACCAAATACAGAGCATGAGCTTGGCGCCGTGAATATTTGGTTTGGCCGTCGATGATGATGCATGGCCGGGGTAACCATATGATTTTTTGCGCTTCGGGTTATCGTAACGGATCCACTTTTCATCACCAGTGACAATGCGATGCAAAAAACCCTTCCGTTTTTGCCGTTCGAGCAGCAGTTCGCATGCAAAAAAACGGCGCTCGACGTCTCTCGGCTTCAGCTCATACGGCACCCAATGTCCTTGCTTTTGGATCATTCCGAGGGCTTTTATACGATGGGAAATGGCTTGTTGTGTCACTCCCAATGAATCTGCGAGCTCTTGTTGAGTTTGACACGAGTCTTCATTGAGTATTGCCTCCAATTCAGCATTCTCAAACTTTTTCACTTGGCCCGGCCGCTCTTTGTCCTCAACGTCAAAATCACCACTTCTAAACCGCACAAACCATCTCTCGCACGTTGAAACCGATGGAACATGACTCGGATAAGTCTCGGAGACCAATCGATGTGCTTCAGCAGCACTTTTCTTCAAATTAAAGAAGTAAATTAAAACTTCCCGCAAATGCTGTTTTGTTGGCACGAAACTCGACATATTGAGAGCTCAAAAAAACTATGAATTTGACACTGCGACAAATTGACACATACTGAAAATTAAAGCTATAAGACGTAGCTTTGACATGAACATAGTCACAGTACTGCCTGATGCGTATAGCGTTAGTAACGCCATCTGTTATCAATCCCGCATTTTCAATTTGTACCCCTGATATATATAAATAAAGTATAAATAGATAATTATTATTAAAGGATTGATTATAAAATTAAAGATCAGCTAAAATGACCAGTGATTTTTGAGTGTAACTCAGTTATTTCTTTTTATGGTTATACATAATTTAATATTAACTAGTTTGAAGAAAGTTAAATGAAGAGTAGAAAATAAATTTGTTGTATTATAAACTTATAATCACATAAATAGTTATAAAAAAAAAATATGTATGTATGCATAGTCTGTGCTAATAAAAGTGCAGGCATTAATTGATTAAGAAAAAAAATATAGACGGATGTATTTATATGAATAAGTTTTGTACCTGTTTTTTTTGTATGGTTTAAAATTAAATTAAATTACATGCTGATGATTCAAAAATAAATCTGGTGGGTTTTTTTTTTGGTACAATTGAACTATTACTTTTGGATGAAAATTGTGAGGGAAGTGGCTGTTTTGAGTACGGTGCAATAGTAAAGAAAAAACGGAGTAAATAAAAGAAATACCATGTTTTTGGGGTAGTAGCGTGTGTGGCCCTAATTATTCAGTACAAGACGAGGCGTTATTTTACTGTGCGTTTACTTCGAAAAGGAAAAAAATCTGTTAAGTTGGCTCGAGTGAGGGTGGATAAACAGCTGATTAAATCGCAGACCTGTAAATTAAGCAAGGTCTCCTCGTGTTGGGTTTGTGGCAGCAACTCTGCATAACAGAGTGGGGTTCGTGCGTGAGGGGGCTGCTGCAACGGTATCCTGCGACGGCGCTGAGTAGCGGTATTTTGTGGTCGGTCGGGCCTAAATTTAATCAGGTAAGGTGTGGCGGACCAAATATATACAGTGCCGTCCACACCGCGTGGGTTTTTTTTTATTTTGAATTTGTGAGCCGAACTTGGTCTCTTTTGTTTTATTATTATATTTTTATTAAATTATATATATTTTTCGCGGTTTTTTTTAGGTTCCGGGTGGCGTCATATGCGACACCCCACAAAATCGATTCGCACCACATTGTTTTTTGATTTGATTTTGCTAACGGTTTTATTTTATAAAATTTGTCAGTTCATTTTGCCGGTTTTTCCGAATCAGTTCTTTTCATCCGTAATTACAGATTGTTTTTTTTTAATGATTTTCTGGTCTCATTTTGTGTTTAAGTGATGTGTCGTTAAATATTTCTGTGTGATCGCGTGAGGATGGGCGGCCTTATGCTGACCTAGGCCTTGAGCAAGGTCGCCGGAGTGGCACCGGCGTCCTTGTCGAACGCTCACAAAATTTATGATTATCTACCACTGTGGTCGTGGCACAGTAGAATAATTTTCTTGTCCCCTTCGTTGTATCTCTATGCGGTTTTCAAGCATAGTAATATGTCTGGTAACCCCCACGCCTAGCGGCGAGCTTCAGCCAGTGCAATACCGCAACCAGACCTCTATTGCTATGTTCTGTTTAACAAAATCCCTTTTGGGGGATTTTGTTACAATATCACTCGTAGACAAGAAACAAAATTTGACAACCGTTTTTCATACAATTTCACAGTAAAACTGTGGTCAATATCTTGCTTAATATTTTATTAATGATTTTGAATTTTTTTTAACTAGAATAGTTTTAACATATTGGGTGTGTGAATTAATTTTTAGACTTTCTTTATAAAAAAGAAATGTTTATTAAAAGATAACGATACAGTATATTTTGTAGATTCCTCGTTTGAAGAAACCTTCAACTTTCCCAGCTATCCAGCCAGCGTTTCGGAAGTGTACGTTAGCCAGGCCTATTTGCATTGATCGAAACAAATGGTAGTCGGAAGGTGCGAGGTCTGGAGAATACGCAGGTTGTTCAAGCAGATCCCAACCGAGTTATTCTACCTTGTTTTGAGCGGTTTTTGCACGATGTGGTCTGGCATTGTCATCATGAAACAAAGCTTTATAGCTTTTGTTAGCTATTGCTGGCCGTTTTTCGTCTAATGCACGTGCCAAATTGTCCAGTTGGCGTCGGTAGCGATCACCTGTAACCGTTTCATTTGGATTTAACAGCTCATAATACACCACACCTTTCTGGTCCCACCAAATACTCAGCATAACCTTATCGCAATGAATATCTCGTTTTGGCTGCGATGGTCCTGCTTGGCCTGGATCGACGTAAGCTGCTTTACGTTTGGGGTTGTCGTAATAGACCCACTTTTCACGCTAGTAACAATTCGATGCAAAAAACTATGTTTTTTGTACTCAGCAAGTTTCGAGCAGTTGATGTGGGACCCATCTTCTTAGCTTTCGAATCTTTCCCATTGCGTGCAAACGATGAGAAATGGTAGATCGGTCAAAGTTTAACTGCATTGCAAGTTCTTTTTGCGTTTGACATGCATTTTCATCCAATAATGTTTGTAATTCGGCATCTTTAAACTTTTCTGGCTGACCTGGCCGTTCTTTGTCTGTCAAGTCAAAATCACCACTTTGGAATCGATGAAACCAATTGAAACAGCTTGCTCTCTATGGAGCTTGATTACCATAAGTATCAGAAAGCAATCGGCAGTTTTCTTGGAATCAAAAAAGAAAAGAAGAACCCCTCGAAAAAACAACTTATCACGATCCTTTTAAATCGATTAGAAAAAAATGACGTTAAGGCCGGTATTCACGTACAATTAAATTGCGCAATATAATTGTGTGACGTCAGAACATTGCACAATATTCTCAAATTTTATTCAAGATTTTGGAATTTTATTGTGCAATATTGACGTCACACAATTATATTGCGCAATTTAATTGTACGTGAAATAAAAAATAACACTTTCTGCTCTGAATTATATTGACAATTGTGACAGCTACATAATGCAATTGGAATTGCTTGTCAAACTATACGCAATCCCACGAAGTGACATCTAAATGTCGAGTCTAAGAATTAATTCACACACCCAATATTTGTCACGAGGCACTTCTGATGAGTTCGGGCTGCCCGACAGCTGCGAGATTTGCCCATTCATGTTACGCTTTCGTTGACTTCGCTGCTTTTGGGTGGCAAAGTATTGAGTCAATGATGTCGTATCAACTGTTCGACTGACAGTCTTATTCGATGGAAATTCAAGTGCAGATTTCGAATGAATTTCAAGTGCGGAGTTCGATTGAATTTCAGTTGCGGAAGTCGATGAAAATTCATGTTTGGCAATCGATTGAACTGCATCTGTCAAAGCCAAACGACACAATGAATTCGATGCGTATATACTCGATGTAATCGCTCTCCAAGGCGATGATGTTGCCGTTGATTCGGGGCTATTGTGCATGTTCTGTATGGATGATCGTATTGTTGGTGACCATGCTGCTGATGTCACTCGACAACACCAAACGACACAACAAATCCGTTTCGATTTGCGTGAACCGCTTGGAGCGTGGTTGTTTTGATGGCACAATCAACTGTTGCTGTTGCGATGCACAAAAGTTTTGTTTCTCACGGACACAAACGAAAAAGGTATAAAATGGTGTGTGGAGCCCATGAAGTGGAATCGCGGCTGAAATTTATTTAGCAAAAGGCGCCGTGCGGCGTCGGACAAATGCACAATTTCACTATTTCACATAAACGCCACACAAATAACACTATAAAGAGACTAACACAGACGAAAAACACCAATTTATTAAATAAAAATGCACAGAAAATGGTGGCTTTCAAATGGTTGTCAAATCGAGCAAATCTGAAATTTAATGGCCGTTAAACTGGTTTAGAAAATAAACCAATAGCGAAATAGACCAAGATAAACCAAACAGATTTAAACCAAAAAAGTAGTGAATAGTATGGACATGGTTTAAAAATTTCGGTTTATAATCGGGTGGTTTATTCTGGTTTATTTTTTGAGTTTAAAAGCGTTCAAACCACGTTTTTTAACCGAGTGGATAATATGGCAGTATGTGATGAAAATAAATGGTTTTAAACCATTTTAAATTACGTAAAAATAAACCAAAATTTACAAAAATAAATTTAATCTCAAGTTTTTGAGTAAACACGGTAGTGTGAAGTTTATGACAAATTGACAAAAAACCTTACAACAGCCAAAAGTGTACAGCTTATTACATTTTTAGCAAAATTTGATAATAATAATCATTTTGTCGTTTATTATTTGGATATGCCTTGGTGTTCAGTAGGATTTCATGAATATTTGTGCCAAACGATATTTTTGCGCAATCCTCAGGGGCTAAAATTTTTATTTTAACAAATTTCCCTATATCAAACAAATGTGCAGGTGGAGTTTGATGGCCATTGACAGGTAATCGCAGAGATTGGTACGCAGATCTGACTATGCCTTGGGGTTCAGTAGGATTTATCTATTTAAATTATTTAAATACAATTGCAGATACTTTACTAATCGCGGATTACCAGCAAGAAATCTCTTTGAATTTCTTTATCTAAATGCAATTGAAAATAATTTAACAATCGCAGATTACCAGCTAGAAATCTCGTTGAATTTATTTATTTTATATTAATACTCATGAAAACCTACTGAACACCAAGGCATAGTCAGATCTGCGTACCTATCTCTGCGATTACCTGTCAATGGCCATCAAACTCCAGCTACATATTTTTTTTATATAGGGAGATTTTGGCACAAATATTCATGAAATCCTACTAAACAGCTTAACATAGTCAGATCTGCATACCTATTTCTACGAATACTTCACCTACACATTTTAGTGTATTTCTTTTCTCTTGCCAGGTTTTGATTTTTTTTGTCATTTTTTTTTGTCAGAAACTTCACTTTAGTGTAAACCACACGTTACCACATTATTTCGGTAGTAAATAAGAATTGTCATAATTATACCATATACTTCAAGTATGAGCAAATCCGTAAACGTAATATATTTAGTAAAAACCCTTCCGCTATTTTAATACTATATAATTTGATATGTAGTCGTATTCCAAACAATTTAGAGTACAACAAAAATCACAATGATATAGGAATTTTCTAATAAATCAAACTAGAAATCACAGAGCACATAATTTTTCGTATTTTTTTTTTTATTTTGCCATTTCATGGGAAAAATGAAAATTCTAAAACAGTCGAAGATAACGAGAGATTGTAGAATTTAAATAAAAAAACAAATAGGATTTTCTATTTTATTTAAGTTTGACACATATTTGTGTTTGTTATTCTGCTGCTGGTGGTATTTTGGAATGTTTTCTCTCTTTAGGGAAATTTACACAACCATAAAAAAAAAACGCAAACTTTAAAGCTCTGTCTTTATAGCCAACCTGTATTCATAATATATCGTATCGTACTAAATCTGTAATGTATTTTATATTTTCCTTTGCAAATTTTATGCAAAATTTTAAAAATATTTCCTTTTGTTTCTGCTAAATTATAATAAAAACAATAACAATGTACTGCTTGTACTATAAATGTTTGTGAGTACAAAATATTTATTTATATTTTATTTAAAATAAACAGAAACACACAATTTTCCAATTTAAATTTCGAAACCAAAAAAAAAAAAAATCTCAACAACCAAAAATTACAATTGTTGCAAAAATAAAAAATAAAACTGCATTTTTATATGGAAATTTTGTTGTTGTTGTGATTTATTTAAAATAAAAAAAATTGTAATGGAATAATTTTCCACCACATACACTATATGTACGCGAGAATAAAAGTATGAGATACAAAAAAATCTACTGTACAACAGTGCGGTGTAGTGGTTTTCCGTTAAAAAAAAATTCCACTCTGTATGTATATAGTTTATTGTTCGGCAAATAGTGTTGTGTTTACATTTTCGTAAATTATTTATTTATTTATTTTTTCTAGTTTTATTACGTTTTTTCTAGAGTTTTTGAGTTTTTGTAGAACACATAAATAGTAGAAAATTGTATATGAATTATTTTTTTAATGAAACGGAAGAGCTTTTTGTAAAATTTTACAAAAAAAAAAATGCGATTTAAAGTCGTAAAAGTTTTTATGTAAGTTGTTGGATATGATTTTGATTTAATGTATGGTTTGAAAATTTTATTTTTTTATTTTAGTATAACAAAAAATTACCAGTTTTATTTTTATTTTAAGTGGTTAGTGATCATCAGATTTTGTGTCATTTATTCCCCTATTCCATTTCAGAATTTATGAAAATTGGTGTATGGCATATGTACATTCTTTGAATCTTTCTTGTTTTAGAATTATTACCTTCGAACTGAATAATAAATGTGTGTAGGTACTCAACAATAAAAATTCGCTTGTTTTTGTGTTTTGTTTACGTGATAATTCGTCATATTTTGAGGTATGTTTAAAATTTGTATCTCACGTACAGTGGTGTTAAAGCAATCGCTGTCATTGAAACTGGGCAACAATCTTGATAAAGCCAGATAACTGGATATATTTTTTCTAACTTTAAACACTGTAATCGACTTAAAAAAAAATATTTATGTGGTTGCAATAGGTGCGCAAGTTTTTTGGCCAAGGTCTTTACATATGACAGCATAGAAAAGGGACACAATTCCAAAAATTGAATGTTTGCGTTAATACGTCGGGAAGATGCGGTACAATCGGTTTCATAACCTGGAAAAGTAACATTTTCATATTTATTACACAAGTACGAGAGGGTTGAATTGGATGCCTATAGAGAATAGTGTAGTAAAATCGAAATTAATAATAATTCTTTTGCTGTCCTGAAAAATTTGATTTGTTTTGTTGACTATTCTTTGTCATGCGATATAATAGGGACACATCGAACCTTGTCGTGAATTTTTAATGAAACATTTTTAAAAGGCAGCCATGAGAAACTATTATTTTTACAAAATGTTGTTCCAAATATTAGGTACATTCAACATACCCAGATGACTTTGTATAAAATAATACATGTACTAAGAGTAGAAATATATTTGTTTTCTAAATTAAATATACATATCTTTAAAAAAACTGAAATACTTTTGTGTAAGAAATAGAATAGAAAGTGTTTCAAATAGGAGAGGCACACATAAAAGAGAAGTATACAGTGCAGTAAATAAAAAATTCACTTCTTCTTTTAATTTTAACATTTCCTATAAAGGAATGATTGATACGGATGTACAACCAAGCCTCAGCAAGATTCCCGGATATGCCGGATCCACCGTACACCCTTTACATAAAACAAAACCGACGGATAGGAAAGGAATGTTAGTATTAGAGACTCGACCCGGTTTCAGCCACCTATGCAGTTATTAACTTCTTGTTGATCCTGGAGAGATGATTCAAGTTATTACTTTATTCTGAAAAATCAGGATTAAATTGAATCCTTGGCTCCACGAATTAAAAACGGCTGAATTAAAAAAAGTGAATTAAAAATGGTGATTTTTGTATGAACACTTGTTACTTTTTTTAATAAATTTTTTTCACAAATTTTCTAAAATAAAAAATGTAGGTTAACGTGAAGTTTATGACAAATGACAAAATATGTGTATGTGTTAGTAAAAGTGTAGCGTCACACAAAAAACCTCACAACAGTTAGATGTATCAACGCAGACTGTAACAAAAAATTTACATTAAATTTTTGTATTGAAAGTTGCCAGATCTGCGTTTACCATTATGTTGAAAATGAAAACTTATAGATATTTATATCCGGCGAAATATTTGTATGTAATTGTATTTATGTAAATATTTGAATTTATGAACTTTGAAAGTTTAGGCAGTTGTTTGACGGCCAATGACAGGGCATCGTAGTGATGGCTCCCAACCTCTGAGTATGCCATCGTGTTGTCTATACTTCAGTTGATTATTTGTGCTAATCGAAATATTTGTGCGACTCGTCAGACAGTGATTTCTCTATTTTACAAAATTTCCCTACCTAGAAAAAGTGTAGGCGGTGCATTTGACGGCTAATGACAGGACATCGTAAAGATGGCTCCCGAACTCTGAGTATGCCATCGTGTTGTCTATACTTTACTTAATTATTTGTGCTAATCGAAATATTTGTGCGACCCGTCAGACAGTGATTTCTCGATTTTACAAAATTTCCCTATGATAGGACATCGTAGAGATGGCTCCCGAACTCTGAGTATGCCATCGTGTTGTCTATACTTCAGTTGATTATTTGTGCTAATCGAAATATTTGTGCGACTCGTCAGACAGTGATTTCTCTATTTTACAAAACTTCCCTACCTAGAAAAAGTGTAGGCGGTGCATTTGACGGCCAATGACAGGACATCGTAAAGATGGCTCCCGAACTCTGAGTATGCCATCGTGTTGTCTATACTTCACTTGATTATTTGTGCTAATCGAAATATTTGTGCGACTCGTCAGACAGTGATTTCTCGATTTTGCAAAATTTCACTTCCTAAAAAGCGTAGGCAGTTTTTTGACGGCTAATGACAGGGCATCGTAGAGATGGCTCCCGAACTCTGAGTATGCCATCGTGTTGTCTATACTTCATTTGATTATTTGTGCTAGTCGAAATATTTGTGCGACCCGTCAGACAGTGATTTCTCGATTTTACAAAATTTCACTACCTAAAAAAAGTGTAGGCAGTTGTATGACGGCCAATGATAGGGCATCGTAGAGATGGCTCCCGAACTCTTAGTATGCCATCGTGTTGTCTATACTTCACTTGATTATTTGTGCTAATCGAGATATTTGTGCGACCCGTCAGACAGTGATTGCTCGATTTTACAAAATTTCACTACCTAAAAAGTGTAGGCAGTTGTTTGACGGCTAATGACAGGGCATCGTAGAGATGGCTCCCGAACTCTGAGTATGCCATCGTGTTGTCTATACTTCATTTGATTATTTGTGCTAGTCGAAATATTTGTGCGACCCGTCAGACAGTGATTTCTCGATTTTACAAAATTTCGCTACCTAAAAAAAGTGTAGGCAGTTGTATGACGGCCAATGATAGGGCATCGTAGAGATGGCTCCCGAACTCTTAGTATGCCATCGTGTTGTCTATACTTCACTTGATTATTTGTGCTAATCGAGATATTTGTGCGACCCGTCAGACAGTGATTGCTCGATTTTACAAAATTTCACTACCTAAAAAGTGTAGGCAGTTGTTTGACGGCCAATGACAGGGCATCGTAGAGATGGCTCCCGAACTCTGAGTATACCATCGTGTTGTCTATACTTCACTTGACTATTTGTGATAATCGAGATATTTGTGCGACCCGTCAGACAGTGATTTCTCTATAAATTCACATACCTAAAAAAAGTAAAACATTAGCAAAAAACGTTTCGCAAATGAAAGTTTGATCAAATTACTTTTAGCAAACAACACGTTTGGCAAACATTTATTTGGCAAAAAAGTATGAATGGCAAATTCACCTATGTCAAATATTTGTTTGACTAATTTCTTTTTGGCAAATTATTCTTCAGGAATTATGAGGCATTTTGATCGCGCGATCAAAATGCCTCATATTTCCTGAAGAATAATTTGCCAAAAAGTGATCACTCTAAAATTTAAACAAAATTTCCGCGTAATAATTAAAAATAATTTTGCTTTAAAATGAAAATTTAAATTCTGGAAAATAAAGATTTAATCTTCCTTTTCCAGAATATCATTTTGAAATATTCTGGAAAATGGAGATTTCCATTCTAATTTTACTATAAATCTTTATTTTTCAGATAATTCTAAATCTGGTTTTCAAGCAAAAAAAATTTTATTAATTCCAGCGCGCGTCATACCTGCCAAATTTCATCACAATCAGTTCAGAAATAGACAAGTTACAGGCTAAAATCATTTAAGCATCCCATTTCCATCATACTTGTCAACTTTCATCATAGTCGATAAAGAAACAACCAAGTTACAAGCTAATTGGGCATATTCAAAAGCTTCATCTAAAAATCATGTAACAATCCCATTTCCACCGTACGTACGTGTCAAAATGTATCATAATCCCGAAAGAAATGGCCAAGTTACAGACTAATTTGCGATATTCCAAAAACGCACCCAAAAATCATTTAACAATCCTATTTCCACCCTACCTGTTAAATTTAATCACAATAGATTAAGAAACAGCTAGGTTATAGGCTAGTTATATTCCAAAATTGTATCCAAAATCATTTAAAAATTCCATTTACGTCGTACCTGTTAAATTTGTAACAGATTTTTTGATCAAACATACATTTGCCATTTAATTTGTTTTGCCAAATGATGTTTGCCAAATATGCAAATTTGCCAAAGATAGTTTGATGAAACGTATTTAAACGGCTCCCGTAATATATACCGTCGTATATAACCAGAGCCTTCTAGAGTATAGAGCCATAATCATTATGACGTATTTTTTAGAAGCTTTTTTAGTGGTATAACTTTTCACTGATTTCCATAGGAATCCATAGTAAAAACGGTGCTTTTTAGCTTCAAGTTTTTCAATGAAAACAGCAAAAATGTTACAAAATGTTTATACAAAAGTGTTCTACAAATCTTTAGCTGCAATATATAAGAAGGGTATATTGGTATTAAGTAACTATTAATTGCAAAAATTTTAAAATTAAATTATTTCTAAAATATATTTTTCGAACTTTCATTTTGAAAAATACATCAAAGTTTGCCCTGACAAATTAAAATAATACTTGCTAAATTTATCTTTAGTTTTACTAGTGTGCGTTAGATGTCTATGATTGTTGGCAGAGAAATACGAAAAAAAATTATTTAATCACATAATTATGACACGTTCTTAGTATTTTCTGAATTTGTTTTGTTTTTCCTACAATTTTTGAACTCAAATTTCCCCAGGTCGTAATTTTTGGTACGATTTTTCAAAATGCTTACTACGCACTGCCATCTATGTATATTGACTTTTATTGACGAGATTTATATATGTTGAAATTCAAACATTTATGAAAATATTCCAGAAACCATAATTAAGGATTTGCAACGTTTTCATTTACAAATTTGTCTTAGGAAAAAAAGTGATTTCCCATATGTTTTATGTATTTTACTATGGAAATTTTGGTTTTTTCTTCGTTTCTAATTACCTTATAAAAGCTTCGTTTTTTAGATTATGGCTTGTATAATCAAGGTTGCTTTGATATAACACAGAACTGCGGGGTGCTGTTATTTATAAAAATGATGAACGGCTGAACTTTTAAATTTCTTTCAGATGCAAGTTCCTTAGCCTGCTGAATTTTATCATCAACATGTGATGGATTGGACACTTCAATAATAAATGACTCAATTGAATCATTTATTGTAAATTTTTTAAAAATGCCGTTTACTTTTGCTTTACCTGTTGGTTTTAAAACGGAATGCATCAGCTTACATAATTGTAAGTTTTGAATATCTGCAAAAGATTAAAGATGACATTTTATAATATATCACTTCACACAACATTATTTATTTCTTTACCTGTGTCATTTGACAGCTTTTTAAAAGTCTGCAACGCTCTTTTGTCCTTCAATTGCGCATCGAAGATTGCACTAATTTTGTTTTTAAAATCGTCCCACTTTTTGGACAACTGGGCGTGTTTTTCTTTATAAAGAAGCTTAAAGTCTAGTTCAACCTGTACAAATAGAAAAAACATTGAATAGTATACTATATATCAGGTGTCGTATCGTATTCGGCAATATTTACAAGACGAAATCCTTTATTATTTTTATAAAGCGGCCATTCGAGGACTATTGTACATATATCTTTGCCTTTTGCAAGTTCTTGGTTACGAAGATTGAATGTTTCTTTCCACTTTAGTTCTACTGCCTCCCATGGTGCATTGTGTACCTTAAGCCATTCCTTGGTCTCGTCATAGCAAGCGTTAAAGGTTTCTTCGTTATCTAGTACCAGTATTTGAATTCCTTTAATGTATCATAAATGAAATTTACTCTAATAAATTACCTGTCACATCCAAAAATGTTAGTTCTGTTTCTGAACCGGTACTGCGTTTTCTTTTAATACCTGTAAAATAACCGACTTTCCTCAAGTTTTTGGATATTAGCTGTATTTATTATAAAGTTTTCCAGATGGGTATTTTGATATTTTGAAGTAATAATCCTATAAAGATATATTGAAAAACAGATATTGAGTGCATTTATATTTTGTAAATTAATTTTAATTGTGATTATATAATATACTAACTGGATTTTCTTCAGGAAATTGACTAATTATTTGTTGTGTTACAAGACGGAAATCGTTCAATGTCATACACTTGTTATTTTCTACGAAATATCGTGCAACATATGTACAAAATACGTCCCTTAGTACTGGTGTAAATTGAGGAGGACTTTTGGCGGTGTACATTGATTTTATTTTGGCGCCAGTTGATGTGTTGAAGAAACTAATCAATTCAAATGAATTTGAAGAAACCTGGGTTGAAGCTGATGGTGATATTGAAGTTGGTGTGGTACTACCCGAGAAAAATTTCTCAATTAACGGATTGCTACTGCTTGAATTAGAGATCGTGTCGAAACTATCATTCAATGTTAAACTTTGTGGTATATTCTGTAAGAAAAATTAACAGTCAGTAGTTTTGTTACATAAACAATGACATAAATAGGTACATTTTCTCTTTTCCAATTTAAGAGCCAGCACGGAACCGCGCTTGATTTCCCAGGTCATCTCTGAATATTAAGTTGAGTTCAATCTCCGTTAAGTATCGAAGACTATCAAAATCAATGGTTTTACCTTAAAATACATTTAAATTAATTTTATTGCATTGCTCTAATTGCTAGGCATACTGATTAATTTTGGCAATATCGGTTCCATGTCCCATTCCTTTAAAATATCCGCTAGAGGGTTATCTCCACTGGGATTACTATCCATTGGAACAATTATAAACGAATTTATATTCAATATCTCATTGGTCTTCTTCACAGTCTTCTATACCGCCCATTTCACTGCTATCCATCTATTGTTAAAAATATGTATTTTATTTTACAATCTAAATAATTTCAAAGAAAATTTTTGTGAGATCCTACGTTTTAGTATTTATTGTTCAACTTTGGTTCAATCTAAAACCATTTCAAGTGTTTCTGTCGATTTGATCAAACAATATTGAACTATCATACTGGACATTTAAAAATTTCATTAAAAAAATGTGTACCTGGTGTGGTGGTTTTGTTTCTAAGGTACAAAATGCTTCAATACAAAAATAAGGAAAATTGTTTGAAAAATTATCAAAATATTTGACTACATTTCTCGAGAAATGAAAAACGGATTTGTTGACATAATCTTAATACAACTTATAATCGCAACACACCAAAGAAGGCAACGGATGTTAAAGGTTAAAAAAATTCTCGGGGCGCCTCGAAATCTTTGTTTTTCAAAATCTTGCTTTTAAAAACTATTGGTTTTAATCTGGCTTTTTATTCCCCATTTTCTAGAATTTGTATTTTTATTCGTTTCGAAAAAATTTCAAACAAGATTTTGGAAACCAAGATTCCGTGCCAAACCCAAATTTCTCACATCAATAATAAACTGACTGAAATGTTATTGGAATTAATTCACAATTGCTGATTACATCACAAAACATTTCTTGTACCTCGTTATCAGGTGAACAACAGGATATTAGCACACACTATTGAAATGTTTATTTTACATTAACATGAATATGCATATTGAACATAACGAGAGTAAATATTGAAAAATTATCAAGAATATTCTACTGAGATGAGATGAGAGTGTATCCTATGGAAATTTACACAAATAATACAGAAGTGGCATAACTTTACACTAATCTATAGATAATAAAACAAAACTCTTAAAATAGTAATTTTCAATACCATATTAGATGGGTAACGGTAATTTTGCACTTATTTTCATAACCATACACACTAAACTAATTTTAATATGTCAATTTACTTACCACCAAGAAATTATTAAAGTTTCTACACAAATTAATTTGTTATATGCACAAAAAGAAATTATATATTACTTATATGGAAATTCACTGATTATATGATTGTTTGGAGATGACACCTGAATCTGTACCTGTAACCTGAAAGAAAGGAAATTTTGGACATTATTACGTATACTTTAAATCTACATTTATTTAATACTTAGCCTTAAGTTTATGTTATGCTCATTTATCCAATCAATGTCATGTAAAGAAAATAAGTTAGATTAGAATCTTTTCTATATTTGAATTATATAAATTTACTTACGTTTAATATTTTGTGTATAACAGCTGTCCGTATTGACATTTCATAATTTGTGTCGATAACGTAGATACGAATAGTGATGACATGTCGATAATGCAACTTGGTTGCATATTTATTGTTCAATGGTACAATTATATTTACGAAACTGTTTACAGTGCAATGTACATGAAAATTAGTAGATTATCGACACGTCATTTACCATTCCAATTTTTTTGTTGTAATCACTTCGATAAAATCTGTCTGACTGAAATCATCGCGTGCTATTTAAAAAATAAATAAAATAATTAGTGATACGTTTTATAAAGTTCATATTGAAGTGTATTTATTGCTTTTACTTGCATTGCTGGACCTTTTGGGCAACAAAGTGTATACAGTCCACTATAATCGCATCACGGGAAGTACGTAACCTCAAATTCAGGCCACATTGTTCACTGTGGGAAATTTATTACAAATTAAATTTGGGTTACCCCGTCGTTCATGGTCCTTCGAGCCGGATGGTCCAGCCAACGTTGTAAAACTGTTTTCACGGGAGAATCTATTGGATTTAATCGAGGTCATCAAATCAGGAATATCTCAAGATTGCAATTTATGCGTCTTGGCAGCTAAGTAGCCAATTTATATATTTTGTGTTAAAATAAATTCGGTGCTAGTCGATAAATTAGTCACGTGGTCGCATAAATTGAGTGTTAAGTGATTAGCCATTTCTCGTCAGTATTTTTGCAATATAAGTGGCATTCGCAATTGTTACACGTGCATGGAAATTACTCGAACAGATTAAACAGTTATTCAATAAATCGAGCCGCCATTGTCAAGTCGCCATTTTGATAAATCCACGTGAAATTGCTTGAACATACTAAACCGGTATTCAATAAATTAAGTCGCCATTTTCGAGTCGCGTTTTTAATAAATGTTCGTGAATACGTATAGACAGTTATCTAACGAAAGCGTATAAATTACTATTGTGCAGTGTTTCGTGCCGGTTATTATAAAGTGAAACGATATATTATGGCTGAGTTGGCGGCATTAAAAAGGCAGAAGTCTGCTAACAAGGGCAAATTAACTTTCATACTGAACTCGTTCAAAACCCCAACAAGTGATCTGTCGATAGAAGAATGCAGGGCAAAACTAGCTCGAGTGGAGCAATTATTGGGTCAATTTACGGAAATGGAAAACAACCTTCTTGCTCAAGATGACAAGTACGAACCAGACATGGAGTACGAGGAAAACTATTATAAAGCAGTTACTAGAATTAACAAATTGATTCGACAGCTTGGAATCGATAGCGGCACCCCAAACAACAGCCTAGATAATTCAGCGACGGTTACACAAAATGGGGCAGAGATCAGATTACCCAAATTGAATATACCACCATTTTCCGGCGAGTACACTGAGTGGCAATCGTTCCACGATCTTTATGTGTCTGCAATTCACGACTCAAATACACTAATGCCTGTTCAGAAATTTCAATATCTGAAAGGATTACTTCGCGGCGAAGCCGCTAGTCTACTACGTCACTTCAAAATAACTGAAAGCAATTACATTGAAGCGTGGCAAAAATTGCGTGCGCGATACGATAGAAAGAAGTACACGATCAACGCTTTTATTAGAACGTTCCTAGATCAACCAACCATTAGCTCAGCAACCCGCATCAATGTGAAGCAATTACTGGATACCTCTGATGAAGTGCTTAGGGGTTTGAAAGCAATGGGGAAAGACGGAGAAGCCAGAGACCCGTGGCTCATTTACATCATATTAAATAAATTGGATAGCGAGTCAAAGAGTCAATGGGCAACATACACAGCAGAAAAGGAGGTACCTACGATCCAAGAATTATTCGAGTTCCTGCTACGAAGAAGTGATGCGTTGGAATCTACGCAAAGTTCATCCAAACGGACTCAACCAATCAAGCAATTGTCGATTAAGGGCCATGTCGTGACCAATCAGCCAAGTTGTCCAATGTGTCAATCGAGCGACCATTCCATCTACCAATGTGCACAGTTTAATGAATTGGAAGTCACAAAACGACGGGATTGGACTAAGGAAAACAGACGATGCTATAATTGTTTAAGCGACCGACATGTTGTCTTTAAATGCCAATCGAGAAGGCGTTGCACAATATGTAAGGGAAGGCATCACACGCTTCTTCATGCATCTCAAATCGGTTCAACGACGGAAACAAACATGGAAGATCAAAAACCGGCTTCTACGGTATCACCAAAACCAAACACAGTTTCAATACACTATGGCCAGACGTCAACCGTTCAATCAGTCTTACCAACTGCCATGGCCAAGGTAATGAGTTCGTCCGGAACATTGTTGTGCTGTCGCGCACTGCTGGATTCTGGATCCCAGGCAAGTTTTATTACTGAATCTTGCATTCAGCGCCTTGGAATTCGTCGCAAGAATGGAAGAGTCGCAGTACGAGGCCTAGGTCACGTGGACGCAGGCACCACCAGAGGAATGGCCACGATTCATATTCATCCAGAAGTAGGACCTGTTTTTGCAGTGAACGTATTCATCATTAATAAAATCACGTCAAACATACCGAGATATGATGATACCATGCGTACTCTAGATGCTTGGAGAACATTACCGTTGGCAGATGCATTCGTTGGCAATTCGAGCGAAATCGATATTCTCATTGGCATCGACCACTTCTTCAATATATTAATCGATGGTCAGATTCGAACGAGTGAAAATATGCCTATCCTCCAAAATACAATTTTCGGTTGGGTTGCAGCAGGAAATCTTCGTGACAACGCTACTTATGAGGACAACATTATAAGCGGTCTTACAACGAACATATCTGAGTTTGACATTGATCGAACCTTACGGAGATTTTGGGAGGTGGAAGAAGTCGAAACGAACATCAAATTGAGCGAGGAAGAACAATTCTGCGAAAACCATTTCCAAGAGAATTTAGCAATGGCAGAAGATGGAAAGTTCACAGTAAAATTGCCATTCAAACGGAACAGAAACGAGTTAGGGGAGTCATTACCCATCGCAATTCGGCGATTACAAGGCATGGAACGACGATTCCAAAGGGATCAATGGCTATACGAAGAGTATAAGAAATTTATGGATGAATACATAAAGCTGGGGCATATGAAGGAGATATCGCTAACCGATGAAAGTAAATTTGGAGTGTACCTTCCTCATCATGGAGTGTTGAAGCAATCAAGCACAACTACTAAACTCCGAGTTGTTTTCGATGCATCATCAAAAACAACCTCTAATGTTTCATTGAATGATTGTCTTGCCGTGGGTCCGACAATACAGCCTTCATTGACAGAAATCCTGTTGCGATTCCGAGAACGAGCCATTGTATTTGCAGCGGATGTCGAGAAAATGTATCGGCAAGTTTGGGTTAACGATTACGATACCAATTTTCAACGGATAGTTTGGAGAAATCATCCTGCTGATCCAATCCGACACTATAAACTGCTAACGGTAACCTACGGAACATCATCAGCTCCATTCCTCGCGACGAGAGCTCTTCGAGATATTGGATTGCAAATCATGAATACAAATGCGACTGTATCGAAAGCAATTCTTGAGGACTTCTACGTTGACGACTTGCTGTCTGGGGCCAACTCTATTGACGCCGCGAGAAAACTAAAAGAAGGAATTGATGCAGCTCTCCGAGTCAAGGGATTCATACTACGCAAATGGGTATCTAACGCAGACGAGTTAAATGATGGGACGAAACACAGTGATGTTATCCAAATTAACGACAATTCAGACATTCAAAGGGTCTTGGGTCTACGCTGGAGTCCAACTCGAGATGCATTTCACTTTCACGTGGACATCGAAGACACAACGTACATAACAAAACGAAAGGTATTATCTAACGCGGGCAGAATATTTGACCCCTTAGGCTGGTTGGCACCTGTTATCATACGAGTCAAAATTTTCATACAGCAGCTGTGGATAGTTGATCTAGGATGGGACGAGCCGTTAAACGACGAGTTATCAAAACAATGGAGAGAGATATACCAAAATTTACACTCAGTTCGAGACATAAGCATTAATCGATTTATAAGTAGCATAAACCCCGTTCATATTGAGCTACATGGATTTTGCGACGCGAGTGAACGTGCATATGCAGCAGCGATTTACGTCCGTTTAACTTCAAGTGATGGAACAAGTAGCGTGAACCTAGTCACAAGCAAAACCAAGGTATCACCGATAAAGCAACTGTCGATTCCTCGCCTAGAATTATGCGGCGCCGTGCTACTAACAAAGTTGATAAAATCCGTTGAACAAAACTCCACACTCCAGTTTAATGAAATTATTGCGTGGACTGATTCTAAAATAGTGCTTGACTGGCTTTCCTCACATCCGCAACGCTGGAAAACATTCATTGGAAATCGAACGTCAGAGATTCTCGACACTATACCCCGCCATAATTGGAGATATGTTCGCTCAGCCGACAATCCAGCAGATTGTGCTTCGCGTGGTGTAACACCACAGATTTTGAAAGAATTTGATCTTTGGTGGAAGGGGCCGAAGTGGTTAAGTGGTGAGAAGAAAACGTGGCCGTCACCTAAGATTAGTACAGAAGCGACAACAGAAGAGTTACGTCATAATTCCTTCAATCTAACCATCATCGAGAATTTAATTGCCGAATTATCTGAGAGGTATTCGTCATTCAACAAACTGCTAAGGATCATTGCTACTATCCACAGATTTGTCAGTAATTGCAAGGCTCCTAAGCAGGCACGCCAAACGAGCATTTTATTTAGCCGAGATGAGTTGTTGAAATCAAAAAACACCATTATCAGAAATGTTCAACAGAAGCACTTTAAAGAGGAAGTTGATAGCCTGACAAAGTCTGACGGCATATCCAATTCGAGTAAATTAAAGGCGTTGAGTCCATACATCGATAAATACGGTATCATGCGTGTAGGTGGAAGGTTATCTAATTCAAATGCCACTTACGACACAAAACATCCAGTGATACTACCACATCAGTCCATTATTTCGACACGAATAATCGAAGAAGCTCATCGAGATTATAAACATGCTGGAGCTTCATTACTATTAGCCAACTTGCGACAACAGTATTGGGTCATTGGAGCAAAACGAATCATTCGTCAAGTCATTAGTAGATGTGTCATATGTACGAAGATCAGAGCCAAAACAGAAGTGTAAATTATGGCAGATTTGCCAGCAGCAAGAGCAGAATTCATCAGACCGTTTCTCAAAGTTGGTGTTGATTTCGCTGGCCCGCTATCAATACATTTGACTAGGGGGCGCGGGCAAAAAACTTATAAGGCCTATATATGTCTCTTTATATGCCTCAGCGTTAAGGCGGTTCACCTAGAATTAGTGAGCAATTTGAGTAGTGATGCATTTTTCACTAAAACGATTCGTCGCGAGAAGGGGTACCAGCACTGACATATATTCAGACAACGGCACCAATTTTGTTGGTGCCAATAAGCTTCTGCAACAGAATTTCAATAAATTGATAAAAGAGTCTAACGAATGTTCTCAATTCTTTTCCAGAAATTTCATTACTTGGCACTTCAATCCTCCAAGCGCTCCCAGTTTCGGTGGACTGTGGGAAAGCGCAATCAAATCGATGAAGTTCCATCTCAAAAGGATAATCGGCGCTAGCATTCTTACCATGGAAGAAATGACCACCTTATTGGCAGAAGTTGAGGCGATATTAAATTGCAGACCGTTGTGTATATTATCTTCCGACGATTTAGATGTGTTGACACCATCCCATTTTTTAATTGGACATTCCAACGCCAAAATTCCCGAAGCAAGTGTGCCTGATATACAATCGAATTACAACCAAAGATGGCAAAACGTCCAACGCATAGCACAGCAATTTTCTAAACGATGGCATGCCGAGTATCTGACGTCATTACAACAGCGAGTTAAATGGCATACGACGAAAGAAAACATACGTATAGATGACATTGTCATTATTAAGGATGACGATATTCCATCAACGCATTGGAACCTAGGAAAAATCATAAAACTACATCCAGGCAAAGACAACGTTGTACGTGTTGTCACACTAAAAACTAAATCGGGCATATTAAAGCGGCCAATCAACAAATTGTGCATTCTTCCTATTGAATCGGACGATTCAAGGTCCGCGGCATGTTTGGAGATGACACCTGAATCTGTACCTGTAACCTGAAAGAAAGGAAATTTTGGACATTATTACGTATACTTTAAATCTACATTTATTTAATACTTAGCCTTAAGTTTATGTTATGCTCATTTATCCAATCAATGTCATGTAAAGAAAATAAGTTAGATTAGAATCTTTTCTATATTTGAATTATATAAATTTACTTACGTTTAATATTTTGTGTATAACAGCTGTCCGTATTGACATTTCATAATTTGTGTCGATAACGTAGATACGAATAGTGATGACATGTCGATAATGCAACTTGGTTGCATATTTATTGTTCAATGGTACAATTATATTTACGAAACTGTTTACAGTGCAATGTACATGAAAATTAGTAGATTATCGACACGTCATTTACCATTCCAATTTTTTTGTTGTAATCACTTCGATAAAATCTGTCTGACTGAAATCATCGCGTGCTATTTAAAAAATAAATAAAATAATTAGTGATACGTTTTATAAAGTTCATATTGAAGTGTATTTATTGCTTTTACTTGCATTGCTGGACCTTTTGGGCAACAAAGTGTATACAGTCCACTATAATCGCATCACGGGAAGTACGTAACCTCAAATTCAGGCCACATTGTTCACTGTGGGAAATTTATTACAAATTTGGGTTACCCCGTCGTTCAATGATAATATTTTTTTAATATCACTTCTAAGTGCACATGAAACAATGGTTGAACAGGGAGTAAAATGTATTTGATTATAAAAGCTACATTATATTGAGAGTGAACGAGAGGATACGTGTATTTAGGGAGACAAAAAGAAAATGCATAAAATATTTTGGAATTTTAGGTATAATTTAAGCTAATTAGTTTTATACCATACTTAGTTACGCATTAGGTGTGCTATAATACGCATTTTTAATTTTTTGGAATAATTGTATTATTTTTTGAGTTTTTTTAAAATTATTCATGATAATCATTCTTCATGGATTATAAGGAATATTTTTTATTGAATGATTTGTACCTTACTATAGAATAAATTGCTAAAAACATTGTATAATTTATGAAATTAAACATGAACTGTGCATATATGGAATATTTTATACCTAAATGTAATTTAGCCATTACATTCCTGTGTTAAGTATAATTTGTCCAAACGCATTTCTCTGGGTGTGGGGGCTGATTCTGTCAAGTCGCTCCTAATTGTAACCTGTGGGGTTAGAACCACCCGTGTTAGTTAAGGTAAGGATACCTTAGGGAACAAGACGGCCACAAGGGAAGCGTGTGATTTCTCACTTATTTGATCCTCTCCTAGCGGTTGTCAAGCGCTAGGATCGTATGCCGAAATGTTATAAGGCCTTTATGGTTTCATGTTAGTAGGGTGAATTGTTGATCGTCGTAATACTCACCAAGATGATTTCTTTTCTCGTTCCGACGTGTGGTGAGGAACTCTCGCTGGAGGATGTCTCTTTGTAGTATTAAAAAAAAATGATGTTTTCAATGTTGAACAGGAATGCCCTTTTTATTTCTTCTGAATGGTGTACAGCGGTTATGTATAAATATTTGGTTTATTATTATTAAATTAGCACACAATTTAAAGTTTTATAAATGGAACTGAGTTTTTTTTTTATAGATTTACACGGTTGATAGTATACAGAATTTTAGTTAGTGCTGATTTGTTTGATTTTCGATCAATGGACTGATCTCATTACTTAGATTGTTCAACTCATCTATTACTTTCTGATCGGTGGACTGATAAATATGCATTTTAAAGTTTAGTTTATATACAAAATTTTTGTTAATATTTTACACTAATAACAATTTATTGTTTGTCATTTTGTTAAATTCGCAAATTCTTTCTTTTAATTCTCGATTTAGGTTATTGATTTTGTAATTTTGATAAATTAATTACTTAGCTTAATTCGCATTATATTTCGGGGTAATGTTCTCTGGTTCATTTACATTATGCATAGTACATGTGCGTTTATTTTACGCCTCAAGTTATGCTGGCTAATACATGTTGAGCTTTTAGTACTTATTTTTCTTGTTTGCCTGAATTTACTCCAAATGCATAAATATATTCAAACAGTTTCATTTTATCGTACGAATATTTTTTTCTCTACTTTCGTTTGTTTTTATATATATTTTTTGTAATTGTATACTGTTGGAATGCGGACTCATAACATTGACCTATATAATTTGTATTTGTCTCGCATTTATGTTTATGCATATGGGTAATGACTTATAAAATATGTTGGAATGATTATATGAATTTTATGTACTGATAGTGTTTTATGAAATATATCGGAGTGGTTACACAACATGGCTCCCGAACTCTTTTGTGCTAATCGAAATATTCGAAATATAATCAGGTGAGGTATAGACAACACGATTAGCACAAATAATCAAGTGAAGTATAGACAACTCCAATAAGCAGTAAACCAATAAGCAACTGGTCATATCAGGAGGGAAAGGCGTTAAGTAGTTCCTACGAAAATAGGAAAGACGAAGTGTAGGAAAAAAATTGTTTTGGGAAACAATTTTAACAGATTTAGAGGCTTTAAATGTTTTAGTAAGTTTTCAAGTGACAATATTAATAAGTAATAACAATTAAATAATTTTAATACGTATTTTAGGAATGCAATACAACCGCAGAACAAGTAGATGTGAAATGGCGGAGTCTCTACCGGGCATATAAAAATGCCAAAGATCGCGGAACTGGAACAAACACGAGTAAATTTGCATATTTGGACGACATGGATCAAAACCAACACAAATGTCTTATACAAGCCATATTAGCCGCATTTCTTGACGCATAGTGATCCGGATCAGATCAAAGTTTACATTGAAAACAATAACAAAAACTTAAACATTTGTTGTTGTTTTCAATGTAAACTTTGATCTGATCTGGATCACCATGCGTCAAGAAATGCAGCAATTATTTCCGTGACGCACGCATATTATTAAATCCAAAACCTACTATTTTCTGTAAGTGTTAGTGATATTTTATACTGTTTTTGATACAAACTACAATTTAAAATCAACGTATGTGAAGATTATACTGTATTATGACGCTAATACTTACAGAAATAGTAGGTTTTATTTTGTGTTTGTATGGCAATAATATGGCTTGTATAAGACAATTGTGTTGGTTTTGCATGGAAGCAATATTTCATGACAGTCCGACTGTCCATTCAAAAAACGTCGTAACTGTTGCAATTAAAGAAACACCAAATGCAGCTTCCGACAACACAAATATTTCAGAAGACACTAACGTTTCTAACGAATATGTGGAAGTTATAGAGATTCTGGATGAGTCACATAGTGAAGTTAAGGTTTCTAACAGTAAAAAACGAAATAAAGAGACTCTTCTAGGAAAAAAAAAATTATTACGCGGAGAAATTAAACGAAAAAAAGGAAATGAGAAAATTGTTCGAAAAATACCTTCAGGTTTCAGGCCAAGGAAGCGGCTAAGGAGAAAGGACACCAAGAGATCATGAAATTATTGAAAAAAATGATTTAAATGCAGAGACTGGAACCGAAACTGAACCGAAAACCGTAATTAACCGCTATTTTCAGTGAACCTAAAACCGAAACCGAACCGAAATAAGATAAAAAATTGAACCTGAACCGAAACTGGAATCGAAATTAATTTTCGTTCCGGTTCAAGTTTTTGCTATCCGAAAAAATTTAAACAATTATTTTCAGTTTTTAAAATTGTGCAAATTGAACTAATCGAACTATCCAAGACGGTAATTTTTTCGTTTTAGATGGTTCCGCTTCTGACTTACGCAGATTTTTGTATCTATAATAAAATCTATTTTCGTATGGTAAACGAATTATACTGCTCAGTGGGCGCATTTCGTAATTAATCCGGCTGTTCACACAAAGTTAACACTGCAACACATCATTTCCTCGTGTTTTACCTCTTTGCCTATAAACTAACTGGAGGGGGGAAATATTCTTACGTAAATTTTAGGTGATGATTATTATTTTGATTAAATTTTGAATAAAAAATTTGGAATCATAAATAGAAATGTTTTATTAACAAACAATTCTTGAAATGGTTTTGGAGCCGAACCGGAACCGAACCGATATTTAATGGCCGAACCGGAACAGAACCGAACCGAAATTTAAAAACTAGGAACATAACCGAAAACCGGAACGAAAAACATTTCGGTTCCAGTCTCTGTTTAAATGTGATGTAATGTAATTAAAGAATTAATGAATTTATTTAAAATGAAATACAATGTTTTGAATTTTTTTGATTTAACTTAGTAAATTTTTATTGTTTAATTCATTAAATATATCCATTTTTGTTCTCATATTTTCTTCTGCCTCGGAAAATGGAAGATCATTTGTTGGTAGTTGTTCTTGGTATTCTTCCATTTCATCCTCGACGTATCCCTCTCAAATGCACATGTTGTGCAAAACGCAAGCAACTACCTCACAATTTGTAATAAATGGTACATTGGGGCTTTCAAAAAACCGTAATCGTCTAAAGCGACTTTTTAAAAGACCAAATGCATTTTCTACTACGATTCTAGTAGCTGAATGCAAATAGTTGAATTTAATTTTTTTCGCGCTCAGATTTCCAAAATCTCTAATTGGGGTAACTAAATATTCACTGTCCGGGTAAGCTGAATCCCCTAACAGGATACTGTCATGTGCCATCAAACTACGATTGGAGTTAACTGTGTTGAAAAAGTGTGAACGCCGATACATTCTAGCATCATGCATTGACCCCGGCTCGCCGCAATGAATGTCGATAAATTTTTTGTCCGCATCGACGATGCCTTGTAACAGGATGCTGTAATATTAATATAAATTTCCTTAGATGGCCCTATTTGTTCCCTTCCAACACTACTTTGTTTCCTCGTGAATTCTGTATACAAATCTAAAATAAAAATGAAAATTAATACACAATCTTGGACAGAATCCATTTCCTTGTTTAATTATTTACCTATTAATTCAGCGACTATGCTTCTTTTCAAACGAAAATGCTTCTGAAATTCGGCGTCTGTGTAGTTTCCAATAATTACTTCGTAGTTCTGTATGCTTGTTCTGTTAACTTCATCACAATGCGAGGATGAAGATGAGAAGACGGAAAAAAACAGTCTAATAAACTCTCATCACTGCTGCTACTATCAAATGATAATGCATTTATTATCTATTAAGAGATTAATTTTGATAAGTTAAAGGTTATTATATAAAATTCAATTATTTTTCTCAACTTACTTGCATACTTTCCAGCATTTTTAATTTAATTTTTGGTTTTCTTGGAATATTTATTAGATACTTTACTTGACATTTCACATAACCTCAAAACTAACAAAGCCACTTCTTGAACGGTTTTAGTACCAAATTAACCTAGCGGAAATTATTGGCGTAACTAGTACCAGCAAACTACTCATATACAAGAGCAAGAGCAGTTGAAAGCAGTGGGAAGTACTTGTGAGTACTTTGCTAGCGAAAATGGAACGCAGCAAATGTGTGTCTTTACTCATAAAAGGGAAAATCTGTAGTCTCGATAGCATATCTGGATAAAAGCAAGATTTTCATGTACAATTAATAAGTTGTGTAATTCAATGAAATGAATTAAAAACGATAAAATGTCGAATAAAAAGTTATTCTTGATTAAAATAAGCTGAATCAATTGTAGTTTAACCACAAAAATAGAGAACATCTGGATGCGATCTATTGAGATCTATCGAGACTTATAAAAAAACACAGCAACTATATTAATAAATAATTCAATTCTGAAACTCAGGATTAATTTTAATCCCTAAAACAATGATTAAATTTGGAACTACTACATGTTAACTATATGTTATTATAAGTTGTGTACTATAGTATAAGAAATTAATTAAATTCTACATCATGTCCTTTAATATCACTGAAAATTGAAAACAATCAATTATTCAGTTATTTCTAAGAAAGTAGTCATCATTAATTCAAATTAAAAATTCCATTCAAAACTTATAGAACAGTATTGAAAGACGACTTAATATTATAAATTCAATTAGTATTTAACTATCTCCGCCATTCAAGTCACCTTCACTACTCAAAAATACAGTCGTACCTACAACTAATACTTCATTATGAAAGTATGATAAAACCATGATGAAAGTAAGATAAAATGTGATAAAACAAATACAACAAAATTGATAACAATTAGACAAAGATCAAGATACAAATTATATTTTTTGCTGTAATCATTTCATGATTTGACTACAGCTATTTCCATGCCCATCACAATTTTAAGCTGTGAAACTGTAAAACCAAACCCATTATTAAAATAAAATTATCAATGTACATAGGCATCTCTTTCATTGTGCGGGTTCTTAAAGCTCGGTTTTGCTGTTGCGCGGTTGGAAATTTATTCTCAAAACTTTCATTTATTTTGCATTGTGCGTTTTTCCTTTGATTATTGTTCATATACACACATGTACTTCCATATCCAATTCTGAACTATAAAAGTCACTATTAATTTATTGAGATAAATTTAATTTTTGTTTTATGTATTTATGATTGTAAAGCAAAATGTGCCGAGCTACGTTTCTTGATTTTAGTGCTCTTAAGATCGGAGCCCAGTAATGCCGGGTCATGTAGTAAAATGACGATGTAAAAAAATAGGCCAATAATGTAGGAGGCCCTCTGCCAAGTGGAAGTTTTATCCAAAATTGGTTATTAGGTTAATCCGGAGCAAGTTCAGCCGATTAAGAAAATCTTCTTCACATGAATGATGTTTTCTGGCGATTTTGGGTTTCCAAAAGAGATTCAGGTTGATGTTTCGGAATTGGCGTTAACCAATATTTCTGTACCAACCAGTAACAACCAACAAGCCAATTTTTAATTATTAAGTTATCCACCACTTTTGGTGCACTTTATTGTGAATTAGCTCATCTGCTCAACAAAATCAATCAATCAATGATCAATTCACTGAAAGTACTTCTCCGATTAATATGTGTTTTTCTGTTTTTAATTTAATTTTGATGTGCACGAATTTACACTGCGCGCTGAATTTTTGGAACGAAACTACCGCGCAATAAGAGGGATGTTTGTATATTAATTTGAAATATGATCAACCGCACTCTCTTGATGTGATCGCTCTGAAGATATTCCGGTAATACATAATGCGCTTACAAAGTGAAGGAATTGAGCGGCGGTGGAGTGAAATTTCCTGTAACCTTGTTACAATATATATTCAAAACCAATTTTAAAGCCAATGCTTGATTAACTTTAGTAAATAAATATATATCTATATACATACACACATACATACATAAATATACATACACATACATACACACGTACATTAACACATGTAGAGAAAAACTGTGTAGTGGTATTTGTTAGGGGCATAAATATGCCCCCCACCCTGAAACGAACAAAACCGACATCAGACTTCCAAACACACTCCTCCACACCGTCCCCACTCCCAATCTACTCGAATACCCCCATCTACAAATACAAACAATGCGACATTAAATACATCGAAACGCAACCCGTGAACAATTCCGACTAAAATCAACAAGCATCCAACAAGCAACCCTGCAGTTCTACAAAGTCACTTTTCCCTCAAACCATCGAGAAAAAAATCTATTTACCAAAATGGAAAATTGTGTATTGAAATCCTATTAGTTTCAATCAAAACCGCATACAACCCGCATCTCGAGACATTTAACCCCAACCCATCTAAACCTACCTATTATTATTATTATTATTATTACTTGAGGGCCATATGGGCGTTCAAGGCGTACATTGACGAAAATCCAAAGAAGGAGTTCCAAATTAGTGATTTTCGTAAGCTTTTGCAAGAAAAAGATATGCTCGTACCTACCGAGAAGACTATTTGGAGCAAACTAAAAAATCACTATCAAGAAAATCTTGTTCATGGAAGTAAACGAGAGTCAGGGGCATACTGCTGCTTAAAATATCAGGCGTTTAACGTTCTGCAGCAAAAACATAAGCAATGCAAAGATGATGAGAGTAAAGATTTCGAACTTCTTGATAAAGTTGCGATAATTCTTGTAGAGAACATTCGCGAATATCAGTCGAATTGGGATTCGTACCCTGCAAGTGATTGCATGTTAGAAAAAGCTAAAATAATTCCAGAGAAACTTACATTTTTCTTACAAAAGCTTGTTCTCAATCATTCAAGAAAAACACTTAAAAACCACGAGTCAGAAATTATTTCAATTGCTCATGCCATAATGTGCGCGACATTGCCCCGCAAAATATTCTCCCCACTCCAGGTCGCTTTCGTGGTGACTTTACATCGGAAGTTTGGTTCTAGAGAGTTAGTGGAGATGTGCAACGCCATGGGATTCAGTTGCTCTTATGCCGAAGTGCGTAATTATGAGATGTCAGCTACTATGCAGGGAAAAATTAATGTCAAAGAAAATGCTTTCGTTCAATTTGTTCACGATAACGCGGATTGGAACGTAGAGACTTTGGATAGAAAAGGGACATTTCATAGCTTAGGAGGCTGTGAAATTATCACACCTGCATCCTATTTATCGCCTAAGAAACCTCTGACCCGCCTTAAACGTGTAACTGAACAAGAAATCACTGCAGAAAGTAAAATCCCACTTATAGTTTACCCATACCTCGCAATGGATGGCATGACATTTTTCAATTTCCCACAACCGAATGCACGCTTAAGTTTGAAATTTACAGTCTATTCAAAAATTAATTGCTTTTGGATGTTTCACAAGTATGTTAGGCCCAGTTTCGAGAAAGGTTGGAATGGATACATAGAAGACTTGCTAAAAAATCGCCAGTACTAATTGTCAGTGATACATTTTCTGCCTTTCATACATGCTTATCCAAATGAATACAATACACTATACACAGCGATAAATCAATCAGTCTCTGAAGCCCGGCGGTTGAAAATGACGAGTTGTATCATAACATTCGATTAACCTTTGTATTTAAAGGCTCGGGACATAATAGGCGCAACAAACTTGGCAGATGATATAGCTGTTGTCGTTCGATTAGCCACACACTGTTGGCCTTTCTTGGAAGCATTGGCTTCATTATGAAGGACAGTGGACTGGCCGAAGTTTTATTTTCTGTATACGGAGAGAATACGGTTAAACAAATTTTCAGCGGGCACCAATATGCTCGCGCCGTCCGAGCACATACCTTAGTACTATTGGCCTTATCAAAAATAATATTTAAAAGGGCAGAAAATAGATGTGATGAAATCCAAAAATGCGCCCAATTTTTAACCGAGTATTCCTTTATGTCGCCTGAAGACATTGAAGAACTCCAAAACGATGATAATTACAGAACAATTACAACAGATTTTGAAAAAGAACTTGAAAGAATAGAAGGACTCAATTCGACATACAAACTATGGATTCAATATTGTCGAATGGTTTTCATAGTTAAAGATTTCATTCACGCGGGAAAAAGTGGAGATTGGCACCTACATTTAGATACAATTGAACGCATGTTACATTTTTTCCGTGCAACTGGGAATTTTCCATATGCAAAATCTGCTCATGTTTATTTAGAAGACATGAAAGCTCTCGAGAAGCATATGGGTGAGTCCGATTACAAAAAATTTACCACGGAAGGGTATTGGACAATTCGCAGATCTTTACGGACCAAACTTTTGAGCAAACACTTATGAGGTTATTGAAGTTTGAAGGAGGCTTATTTCGTAGAGGTGTAACTAAAAGTGTTACGCACCAATGAATCAAAACTTTCTTGTTTACCAAAGATCTTATCGAAAGCATGGAGGATTTCACGAAATGTGCATTTGCTAAAAATTACCAACATAAGGATTCAACAGATTCCAGGATCAAGGCAGATTTGAAATCTTTGAAACTGATTGAGAACTTCTTTCAGCAATACGATCCATTCCCTGAATCCATAGAATGCCTCATAAACATAGCTAATGGAACGAGTGGGAGTCCCGATAGCAATTGCCACAATGCTTTTGAAGAAGGTGTCAAGGTTATGCAAGATATTTCGGAATCAAATTTCAAGGATTTAAAATTATCACCAAATTATCGCCTCTTGCAACTCTAAAATAAAAGTCGACAATAAAGTGATATAAATTGACCCCGACGTTCTCTTTCAGGGAATATGGGCATTAAAAAAAAAATTATGATTTGGCAAAACTAAATCAATGGTCAACCACCATTGCCCCAGATTCGACGATCCAAAGAAACAAATGTTTGAAAAGCTGCAAGTAAGCCCGGACAATTGTGTGTGTTTAGCTGATGCTAGAGTCTTAAGGTAATATAAGCGCGGCTAGAGACTTTCCCGCCACACTAGTAAAGCGCCTACGTATGCTCGAGTCGAACCGTAGAAACATGCAGGAGTAACAGCGTAAGCTAAATCCCCCTACTGTCGAAATACCTGCCCCTGGTACCAGGAGGATGGAGACAGCGGTGAGAGTCTGGGGTATTTTAGTGGGCAGTCGATCTGAGGAGTCCCACATTTCCTGGTTGCTCATCCAGGGGTTCGTAAATGAATTTTCTCCCCAGATCCTTAAAAAAAAATACCCCTACACACACACAAATACACACACATACATACAACCACACACAATACACACACAAGCAAACACTACACATATACACTAAATTAAATGTACTTTTGATTATGAAATCGCAAAAAAAGCTTATTTTCCTCATAAGAAATACACAATAGGCCTCCTAAGCCATCATAAAGCATCGGACCCAAAATCTGATATGAGCATTAGATTTCCAAGGAAAAATCCTACTAGATCTGAATCTTAGTGCCAAATTTTCACTTTTCGAAATATCTAACCGATCTTATTTCAATATACCTCATGAATGAAAATAACTGATTTTTAGCATTAAAGCATCCATAACTCCAAAAGTAAAACATTTGGAGCAATGTGCCTGTTGATGTACGGAACAACTATCCGGGCGAATAATATTGACACTGAAATAATAACTGCAATGGTTATATTCTTGTTTATTTTATTATTTTATTTGTTAGAAGCCGCGTCTTTACATTTTGGCAAATTTATTTATTTTTACAGCAAAAAAAAACTACATACATATACAATTTAATTCACAAAGACATTATTTATGTTCACAATGCGGTATTACCATATGAGTTTGAAAAATTACCCAATAATAGGGTGTACAATAAATGTTTAGAAAAAATAGTATGGTTGAATTACGAACAGTGCCAATTAATATTTTTAATCAGGACCCCAAAACCTACAAAATCCTGCAACATAAACAAATATCCAAAACACTTCCATATACACATAATTAGTGCGGGCTCCTTTATATTCATACAGTAAATTTTTGTTTTGAAGGACTCATCTTATTATAATAACAATTTTGGATACAGTCAAATTATTCCAACATCATACAAAATTTCGTTTAACGACGTAATTTTATTAAATAAATTCCCAAATCTATGGTAGCCTAATATATTTCGTATTGTAGAATTTCTTCATTGGTATAAATTTAAATTTACCATCAAACAGTCAACATGAATATCGTTTAACCGGCAGTTTACCCTTATTTTATTTATTTATTTTTATTTTTTTATTTATTTATTATAAATTTTGAGACATTTTATTTTGAGCAGTTAGCTCATTCACAATAAAGTGTCGATGTTCAAGTGACAAAACAATAAATTTCCTGCAAATAAGGCAATATCACATCTTAGCGGCACAATTCTTCCAGTGGTACTGTTTCGTTCGTTTCGTTCCAATTGAACCAATTTCCAAATTTCCATCTGGTCGTTCTGATATGGCATCATCAGCATCCGCATCACTGGTAACTAATCTGCATAATTATCACCGCAATATAAACTCGATAGATATCAGGAACAAAAAATAATTAATTAATTTTGAAGAAAAAAAGGAATTCTGTCTGATTCAAAAGTCAAAGCCTACTTACAGCTTGTTCGTTTGATAAAGAGCTGACGGTAGAAATAATTTGTTATGGATTTCTCAAAAAAAAAAAAAAAATAAATAAACATATTAAAAAATTAAATGAAACCCCTCACTTACATCTAATTTTATTTTATAGAGACTAAAATTTCACCAGCAAAAATTAAAATTTATCAGCTGGCTCCTTCAATGAGAAATAACATTGCACTGTAAAAGTATCGGTATCTAATTAAAAATTGGAGCTTACAACAAACCGACGCATATTCATTATCAGTTCGATACAAAATGTTATATTCGTACATTTTGTATTTTAACGTTTAACAATTTGCTAAAACTTGTTCTTTGCCTTCTTCTTGATACAAGTGAAAAAAACGAGCCATTGCAATACGAAAGTGAAATTTGCATTCTGAGCGATAGCAAGTGCTCACTTGAGTATTGCAATGACTCATTTTCACGTGAGTTACACACGCTATTTTTTCTACGATAGAAATAAAAAATTATTCGCAACAAAAATTGAAATTGAAACGTTTGGATTTTCACAAATCGTGTGGCAATATTGAGAAATCGTTGTGTAATGAATATTTCTACACGATTTTAGTAGACGACACAAAGGCTCCTTTTATTATATAATTTAAATTCAAAAATCATAATCGATAGCACAGGATACTGCACTATCGTAGAAAAAGTAGTTTCTTTATAGTTCAAAATTTATATTGTCGTACATTTTTTGATATGTAGATTGCTGTTGTTATAAAAAATACTTGATAAATTTTTAATTTTATATGTATAATACAACTAAACCAATTAAGTTTGTTTTTAATTTTTTTTTTTAATGTAGTCTATAAATTTAGCTGTTATTAATTATTAAAGGATATTTGACTAATAATATCACGTCAACTTACTAACTCGTTTTTTCCTTTCTTTAAATCTGAGCCACTATAATTTGATTAACGTTTGCCATTAGGACCAAAGATCGGTTATCAACGTAAAAGCAATTTTTTTACTGTAAACATATTCAATTTACTGCTATTCAATTTATTTTTGGAAATCCATCTAATTTTCATCTTTATTATGTTTGATTTTCATTTTGCTTTTCTCGTATATACCTAAACAACATAATATATCTATCTCGTACTTTTTCAATAAATAAAAACAAAAATTTTGTTTAAGTTTAACTCTAAAGTATTTCCACTAGTCTATGTATAACATTGAAAAAAATGTATTCTTAAACAAAATAAACATAGTCTGGAAAGCTCTAAAAAAGATTTAAATTGAAAGAGGTTTTTATTGAAAATAATGTTTTTATTGATTCAATTCTAGAAAAAAAACCTTAATACTTAAAATAGCTAATAATCAAAATAAACTTAAAGTAGATAAATAAATAAAAAATAATTTGAAAAGATTTCATGACAAATTTCACAATTTTCCTCTCTTTTTCTTAAAAGCTAAATATAATTCCGTATCTAAACACGATGGGTAAAAAAATTCGGGAAGATTTTCTATTTTTTTATGTTAGGGTTCTCAAATATATTTTTTAAACTTAAATCGGATTAAAAAATAACTTGATGAAATAACGATATCTCGGTATATCTCGTTACTTAGTTATATCCTTTTTTGTGACCAAATTACGGGTTTAAACAATTATCTTTGATTCTAATCAGGTCCATTTGATTTCGTGACACGTGTTTCACTATATAATAATATAATCTCATTTATCTTCTTATATTTACTTTGTTGTATACATATAACACGACAAACAAAAATAAAATTACGATAATAAAATGGGATTTACGTTTACCTACCCAATATACTTTATAAAAAAAGGAAAAAGACCCAAAAAATAAACAAAAATAAAAATGAATTAAGTGAAGAAAGAATACCCCACAGTTGATTGAAATTAATTGTTAAAATTTTTATTATGAGATTCAAATAGCTACATTTTTACAAGATAAGAATACGAAAGATAATTTTTGTTTTATATTTCAATCTCCATTTATATGTAAATTTTTTGAATGCGAAAATGGAAATAAAGAACGGCCTGGAAGTCCAACTCATTTATAAAAATAAAATAAAAGTATAAATTAAAATTGATTTAAATATAAAATATATTATAATTTGGTTCCCCAAATTACTTGGTGAGAAAGGTACAACAATTAAAGGCAATGTGGGCGTTCAAGCCACTTCGCACCACGACCTAAAAGATCTCTCGTGCTTGGAATTTGTTAAAATTGCCGTCCAGTTAATATTCAGGCTCTTAATGAACCTGATAATACTAACGGCCGGTTCAAGATACATACTATCTGGGCTCATTATTATCGCTCCTGGATGTTACAGTCTTTGTTAAAACATGACTAGGCATTGGCACAGAACATATTCGGCTGATTCCGCTTCCATATCGCAGAAGCGGCATCCGTCTGTCACACTTAGGCCCATCTTCTTCAGGTGATACCTTAAGGGGACGTGACCTGTGAGGAAGCAAGTAAACAGCCTCAACTCAGGTTTCCTTAGTTAAAGACACTCCTTAACCCTGACTGACGAAAGTGATATACATTTCTTCGCCTGTCGCAAACCTGGAATTCTGCGCCAGTAGGAGGTGTTTTGAGCATTCTAGTTTTAAAAGTTCCAGCGTTTTACCTCTGCTCCAAGGTGTCCCTTAGTGACTCCGCAGAAGGGCTTTGAGCCAATAAATGGAGAGGCAGAACCATCGTGGGCGAGGCCATCAGCTGCCGCATTTCCTTGGATTCCAGTATGACCTGGCGCCCACATAAGTTTTACCTTATTTGAGCTTGCCAGATATTTGATAACGTTCAAACAATCCCATGCTAACGTTGACTCAACGGTACAAGACCTAAGAGCCTTTAAGTCCGATTAGCTGTCTGATACAATATAAACCTTTGCATCGTTTAGGCCTTTTGCAATGCCTCTCCTAGCGCAAAGTTCAATAGCATCCACTTCGGGTTGAGAAACGGTAGCATTGGTACCCAAGGACTTCGAGAGGGATATCCCACTCCCGTGTATTCCTACCCCCGCCCCATTTTCCGTTTTTGATCCACATGTAAACCATACCATTGACCCTCGCTCCACATACCCCAGTCAGTTTACCTAACACAGAATGGTTTGTGGAGGTCCAGTTTAGCTGGCATTTAGTCGGAAGGCATTCCTATGGTAGGGTCTGCCTGAACTTCCTTAAGGATTTCCAGATGTCCCACCATTTTGCTTGGTTTGTGTAACGAAATCCTCAGCTTTCGTAATGAAATCTTAAGATTTTGTTAACAGACATAACGTCAGCGATGTGGTGCGGTATATAGTAGCTGGCTAGAGCTCAGGGTCGGCGTGGAATTTTGCAGACATGACGAAATGCTTGAATAACCTCATTTCAGGTAGTATTAGAGAACAGAAGAGACATAGCTATACTTTGTTTACAGAAAGAGAAAACAACCGAAATTATAATTGAAGTGCGACCGATAAACTAGGTCACGGTCGACCCACGGTGCTACTCTACTCCCTCAAAATAACATTATCACAAAATGAGAAACGAAAAGAAAAATGAGAATTTAATTTTTAGTTATTTATTTTGTTAGTTAGTTTAGTGTGAAATGTTTTAAATAAGTGATAAAAATGTTGTACATTTATTTGATGTAATTTGTTAAAGTGAAAGTTGTGGATAAAAGTGAATTTTAGTGAAAATTTGAATATGGATGGAATGGTCCAACAGGATACATTCAACAGGCAATATTTTGGTTTTATAGCAAAGCAAATCAAATTTTTGATTTCTTGCTTAATACATAATGCATGTGTCTAATATTTGTGTTGTTGGTACATAGAATTCAAATGCAAAATATCCATATTTGGATCTAATTAAGATTGATCTAATTGACATACGTAGACGTACTACGCACTACCAGAGCCCTCTGTATATATAAGAGCCCTAATGATGCCGCCATTTTTTAAACGTGCTTTCTATAAGAGGTGTACATTTTGTGATGTTCCATGTAAGCCGGTGTAAAAAAGACTTTTTTAAATTTACATTTTTTGAATGAAAACTCGTTATTTTCGGCAATTTTATTTTACCTATTCGTAGGTGAATAATCATATTTAGACATATATGAAAACCAAACTTGGAATCTATCAATTAATCCCTAAAATACAATTCAAATTTCCCTAATTTTACTCACAACTACATGCAAAACTACAAAAGCTTTTTAAACGAGAAAAATAAACAACTCCTATAATATTTAATATATTGGATATCTATTAGAACGACAAGGATGTCTATTGTTCTTATTTATTGTATTTTTACACGTGTTTTTATTTTTATTTTTTCGTGTTGTCGCCTTTTTGTTTTCTATATGTAGATCAGACAAAGATATCTATACCTTTTTTGCTTAAATTTTCGTGTTTGCCCGTTTTTACTTTAAGGTGTTCTTTGTCATTTTTAATGGTTTTATATTGAAAAGACAAAGATAATCTAAATATTGTTTTTATTTTTTTATTTACGAACTTTTACTTTTACGCTTTCTTTGTTTTTTTGTTAGTTTTATATTGAAAAGACAAGGATGATGCTATTTGTTTACATTTTTTTTATATAAGGATTTAATGGTTTGTGTGTAGTTGTTGAAAATGGAAAGGTTTTCTTTTTTCAATTTATTTGAAAATGAAGACATATTTTCTTCTACGATTTTAAAACCATACCTACGCAACATATTAAACATGCAAATCAACAAAAATGTTATTACATTTAATTGAATTTTCATTAATAAACTTATAAATCAAAACTAACAATTTTACATTGGTTCTTATGGGAAACAGAAAAATGTTCACCTCATATAGAAAGCTTCTATTTCTACCTTACGGCTATGATATATGTAAGATGGCTATGGCACTACGCAGATAAATTTGTTTCTATACATGAAAGTTCATGTTTTGTATTTTTCTCTCTTTACTGTTTCGTGATTATATTTTGTGTTTTTTTTTGGGTGCTACACAAGTATATTCTTTACTAGGGGACCCCTGTGTAATTGCACAATTTTATTATTTATGTGAAACATTTTTGCCATAATAAATACAAACAACTTCTGCAAAAGGAATTTACATATACATGTGCATGAAATGAAATTAAAAAAAGAATGTACTGTTAATAAAGGCCAACATTAACCTTCGCATGAACAGTATCGACCGGGGACGGGGTAGATATCATAATTTTCTTTTTTAAATAACTCATACCGGGTTTCCATCGTCATAGTATAATAGCATAATAGTATTATACTATTATACTATGACGATGGAAACTCGAAGTTGATAGTATAATAGTTTATTATAATATTTCATTATACTAGCTATCAAAAATATAATATGTAGCAAATTGTAATTTTAACAGGGCAAACATGGCAGTGTATAGATTTGTTTGAATTCTTATTCAAATTAATTTATTTTAGGCTGAGGTCGTAGTGTGTGTTTAAGATTTCTTCAAGTAATTATAAATATGAGTAAAATATATAGGTTTTGATCATTTTTCGCCAACAAAATAATGAATTGCATCCAAGTTCAAACACAAAAATTTAAAACGCTTTTAACTTCACACCAAATGATGGAAAACCGATAAGGAATGAAAGTATAATATTAATATACTATTTTGATATTATACTATTGACGATGGAAACTTGGTATCAGTGAGTTTTCATCCAATCGTGATCCGGCTTCAGCTATGTGACTAATTTTTCAATTAATTTCAGAAAACTTTCCAAAAAAATTTTACAGTTTCTTTTTCCCCTAAGAGATCAATATCTACCCGGGTAGATATTTTTTGTTTCATGTGTTTTAAGGAGCTATTCCACTTGACTGAATTGACTGATAGTAAAAAATGAGGGAAAGAGAAAAAAGTTCGAAACTTTATGTAATAGACAAAGGCAACATTTTTTTTTATTTTTTTATTTTATAGCAAAATTTTGAGGAGAAATTTTGACAGCACACAAAAACATAACCAATAATTATAAAAAAAATTAAATATTCCTATTAATTCAGTTAATTTTGTATCTCAAAATTATCTAAAAATTAAATATTATTAATAGTCACATCAGAATTATATTTTTTAGTATATTTTCATTTAAAAACTAAAAAAATCTCTACCAAAAAAAACGTCATAGCTTTTTTTTATTTTTACATTTTTATAGCAAAATTTTAAGGAGAAACTTTGAAAAATATATTAACCATAAAATTATTAGTGTGCGGGAAATATTTCTCATCATATACTAATTTTATGCATGTGTGTTAGTGTGACTGCTATAAAATGTTCTCAATTTGATACTTTTTATTGCAGTCACACTACTACATATACAAATATTTCTTGACTGAGAAGGGTTTTTGTTTCATTCGCCCATCTAGCAAATGTATATTTTTATCTTCCTTTAATTTTACTATCAGTCAATTCAGTCAAGTGGAATAGCACCTTTATATAGGAATTTTCGCTGGTCAAAGCTATAGTATTTATAGATATAATTTATTTTAAGCATACTCAAAAATGAAAATAAATATATAAATATTTAATTTTGGTATAAAAAAAATTCAAGCATATTTCGTAAACTAATACTCGTGTAATACCAAAATAAATGATTATTAACATACAAAAAAAAACTATACAAATAAATTAATTCTTATAAAATTGTTCGCAATTTGGTTGTGTAAAACTTTATACTTTAAATGCATTATGCATATAGGTTTTCTGCATTTGACACAGGCATGACGGGTTGCCCGCGTTTTTTATGCTGTTGATAGCACATATAGCAAGCACCTTTCTGAATTAGGCGCCATCTGACGTTTTGATCATCTTGCTTATCTGGACGAGATTCCTCATCAGTCATACTTCCAGAGGGTTCGCCCAAAACAAACTCAAATTCACTTCTTATGGTCAATTTTCCTATTAGATTTTATGATTTGGGTCTTACTAAAGGTATGAACACTTGTTCCCCTAATACTTATAGAGGTCTGTGGGAGCAATGAAATTCATCCGACAGGCAGTGGCATAGCCAGAAATTATCGAGGGAGGGGGGGGGGGGGGAGGGTTTCTTAAACAAAAAATAATTTCTATACGGAAATAATGCATTCGAATTTTTAGCATCATATACATATTATATATATTAAATATAATAATATAATAATACACGAATATATACATATATTGCATTTTTAATTAATTATTTATTTTGTTGTAAATAATTTATTTTTTAAAACATTTTAATTATAATAATTTTAATTTAATTTACTAAAATTTATTTTGTTTAATTCGAATACACAATTATATTATTTTTCACCACCATTTGTTGTATATGTTTTAATCTATTTTAATCACCGCGCGCGATGGTGGGCGGCATGTCACCTCATTGAGATTTGTGAGTCGACTAAAAAATTAAAAATCAAAAATTATTTATTTTGTGAATTTGTGATATGTATGTATGTTCGTCTTCGTGTATTGTGTTTGTGGTTCGTTTTGTTTTTTGGGACAAGCCGGTCAGCGGTTGGTTAGTTACACAGTAACAGTACACATAATAAGGTAATATACTCCGATGTTTCATTTTCGTTCTTTCTTGCGCATCTATGTAAAAAAAAATTTAATATGGCGGACTTAGTGACAAAACAAATCGTGTTTGTTAGTTTTGCGTAATAATTTTGAGTGTTGAGTGAATATAATTAAAATTTTGTGAAAAGTTCTACTGACTTTAATTTAAAATATTTAACAATGTATCATTGTTTAAATATTTCATAAACTTTTAGTCACGATCTCCGCCATTGTTGTTGTTGTAATTTTTTGACATCCTGCGCAATATATTACCTTGTGTACTGTGGGTTAGTTAGATGTCATGTGACATCATGCCCAATGTGTTGGACAGGTGGCACCCAATGTGCGGCGAACTTGTGTTTGAGCCGGAAGAATTGTAGTGGTGCATTGGGTAAACCGCTACAAATTTATTTGAATTCAATTTTTTATTAGTTTTTTATAGTTTTATATTGATTCGTCGTGTCGTGACATCAAGGCCAATTCATCGAGGACACAGTTTATTTATATAACCACATCTCTGTGAAGTTTTAATGATTCCAACCCATTTAGCCGCTTCCCACCGATCGTATTTCATAGGTAATTCTTAAGGCGCCTGAACGTCTTGGAACTCTCCAATTGGAGAGAATATCCAGGTTAAGAGTACTAGTAAAAATTTGACAAATATTTTGTGGTAATTTTGTTATTATAGGTAGAAGCGTTAACCGGTAGATACCTGACCATCTTTTAAACGTTTTAATTAACTTCGCTTAGGTAATCTAATTTCGACTTAATCTGGAAAAAATGTCTACACAGATTTATAAAAAACACGGCTAATATTATGCCGATTTGTTTACATCTCTTTTATGTGAAGAATCAAAAATAGGTTATTGTACCTACAACAGGTAATGATTATTTGCCTTATTCGAATTATAAATTATTTTGTGTGGACCAACACATCACCATGTAATAATGTTATAATGTGTGAAACTCAGAGGGGGGAGGGGGTCAATCTCCCCTTCCCGCCTTCCCTACGCCGCTGCGACAGGCAATAAAACCCAATGAAACCACCAAGAAACATTTAGTATGGAAGCATTCAGATGATATATAAAAATATCTACCCGGGTAGATACTGTTCATTTAAGTAAAACAAAATTTTCGTTCAAGCGAAGGTTAATCTGAAAAAAAAAAGATGAAGTTATCGGGAATCGAACTCGAGACCTTTAAACTTCATATCGCATCGCTCTAACACATGACCTATTGAACTATGCTTAATAATTGATATATGAATGGAAATTTATAGCGTAAGAAAATGTTGAACATTCTTGTATATTATATAATATAGAAGGAAAAGCCCGTAATACGGGCGTAAATATTCAGTTCGATTCAATGTAAATCTTCTATTCTAAATTTCTTCTATTCTTCTATAATTTTATATGAAAAACATATTATTTCAAAATAGAAGGAACAAATAGAAGAAAAGCTATTCAACTCAAAAAAAAAAAAAAAAATCGAATTTTTCGCTAGAAGATTTTTACTAAACATAGAAGACATAAAATTGTGGCTTCTATGATAGAAGAAATAATTTTTGTTGGTTGGAAAGTGGATTGTTTTCTGATTTTGCTGATAAGTGCGTTTTTTTATTCGCTATCCGGAGCTGCTATCGAGAGCCGTCATATGAAAATAGCTCCGGATAGCGGCTCCATATAAATAGGTAGAGCTAAATATTTTTTATTTCACGTTTTCACTTATGAATTGAATTAAAAATTATATTTTGACGTTAAATACATGTAATTTACCAATAAATAGCACGTCAAATTTAAATTTGGGTGTAGAAAATTGTCTGCTCCGCATAGCAGATATCGGGAGCGAATAAAAAAACGCAGCTGATATAATTAAAAACTTATTTTTAAGAGATGGATTTTATTTGATACGCAGGGGAAGAAACCACCAAAAGCGACTAGCTACGTAAGTGAATTTATTATTTATTTTATAAAAATTAAAAATGATATTGAAGGACATAAGAATGAACAGGGATCCCTTCGAGGTTCCTAATAGTGCATTCCATAAATATTTACAAGTGCAAAAGGGAAATGCTGTGACATTGATATCTGAGTTAGCAACAAATTCGCGGTTCCACTCAATATCATTAAAAATACAAGTTTGTTTAATTATTTTAAAATAAATGCACCTGTCATAATTCGGCGATATGGAAAACGTCACTGAGAAATCATCTTTCAAATATGTATACCTCGGTTGACTCTCAAATGCAATTTATCATTGGTAAATATCAATTACAAAATTTGTAGCATTTTAACAGAATATAGTGTATTTAATTTATAGGTGATTCTGGATTTCCATTGAAGTAATGGCTTCTTACTTCTTACACCAATCTATCGGTTGATACTGAAACTCTTTTTAATTCGAAATTTAATACCACAAGAAACTTTATCTAATACTGCTTTTTAGGGAGATTTCGATGTTTGTTACGACATGGGGCTCTACATTATTCTCCTAAGAAAGCAGCCATTATCATATATGCTGCCTTTGCATTACACAATATGTTTCTCAATGATACTGCAATAAACGCTGTAGATTTAATTGAACTTGACGGATTATAAATTACATAAGAAGAATTTTTATAAGAAACATCGAAATCTCCATTAATAGAAATCAATGGTACAATTGAGGATGTCAAATTCATAAATATTTTATAAAAACAGTTTTCTTAACATAATTTATCTATAAAAAATAACAATAAAATATTTCATATTACTTATCTTAATAAAGTAAGTGAAAGTTTCGTCATTTCGGAAATTATTTAATTTCCAAAATATGGCATATTTGTTAAGAACTGCTTATTTCCTTAACACTGAAGTTTAGTTCAGTGCGATATTTGGACTTTTCTACCGCTTTTTCGGTGAATTCCTCGAATTCTCTATATAAAATTACAAACAGTTAAAAATCAAAATAACAACTTAATTAAATTACAAGCCGGCTCTTCTCTGTTCAGTTAATCTAGGCGATATTTAATGAACTGTAAGTGTGGCATTTGCACTTATGGGTATTAATTCACAATCCATTACTTCGATTGCTTCATGTTGAAATCCAACGGCCGCCTACCACCGCGTGTACATATACATATGTATATATTTCAATATAAACGAAGTTTTTTATGTAATTTAATTTACTTTTAGTTCAAAATTAGTTTTAATTTTAATTTTATTTAATATGTAAAAACCAAAGATTATTGTAGTTCACTTTGACATTTAAAAAATAGAAGAAAATATTCTATGTTGAATTTCGATAATGAAAAATAGAAGATTAGAATCACACTACTACATTGAATACCAATATAGAAGAATTTTCTATTTTTGATTTCTTCTATTTATTTAAAGAAGATTTTACAAGAAGAATAGAAGATTCCGTTGAATCGAACTGATTACTTCTTTTAATTTCCCATAAAAACTAATGCAAATTTGATCATTTTGATTTAAATATTTATGAACTAAAATTGACTCGAATTGAATATATTATTCGATAATTTGCGTCCTTAATATGTTTAGAATTAATGATTGAAAATTCGTAGAAGAAAATCTCTCTACATTTTCAGGTAGGATGAGAAAATAAAAACACCATTTTTCACTACTTATGCAATCAATTTTTCTGTTTACAGGAAAGCAAAATTAAAACAAATCAAGACTGCCTTGATTTTTGACTGGCCCTTCACATGACAATCGCCGTATATAGTATAGTAATATAGATATAGATATACTAACATACACGTAAAATATTGTAAATAATATCAGAGCCTACTGTATAAATAAGAGCCTCCAGTATCGACTGTATTTTTTACTAAGCTTAAAAATAAGGTACATACAATTGGTACACACTAGTGGTGTTTCGCGAAACACTACTTAGCAACGCAAATAACCGATATTATACAGCGTAACTAAGGAAAATTCAACTATCTGATTGGTTTATTTTCCAATGAGTTGTATAGTCGAGGAAATTGAATCGAATCGGTATTTAATTGGAATTAGTAGTTTCATGTTTTCAATTCAAATGGGTTTCTTATACTTTGTATAATCGAGTAAATTTGAATCGAATCACAAACTATAATATGTAATATGATGTGGTCTCGTTATAGCGAATATCGATTTAAGGCAATTGAAATTTCGCAATGAAACTTTTATTCGCCAAAGTGTATATTGTTTTTGTTTTTACATAAATGCATGACTAAATAAAATAAAGAAATATATTTCTACGGTCTCTTTGGCTTTGCTGTAGCGAGATTCCACTGTACATATAAAATTGGTTATTGAAACATGATTAATTTTAATACAGAGTAAAGGCGGTAAATAGCATTAAATTTTATAAATTATATTGGGTTAATTTAAATTAAATTAGAACATTAAAAATTTCAATAAATTATATGTATTGATAAAATACTAAAACAAAATATTATTTTTTCGGTTGAACTGAGTTTTGTTTTGTGGAACATAATAAGTATTTAAATATGCATGTCAAATTTGGACCCTATGAATGGGAACAACTTTGAATTATATAAGGAAAAGTGCGAGTTGCTGAATGTATTTAACTTAATTAATTTTATGGAATTACAGTTCGTACACATAAATGACATTATTATTTATAGGGTATTTAGGGTACAACTTTTTCGGGAAATATGGAAATTTGTGTTCGGAGGGAATTCCCCGGGTGTTATATATTTTGGGTGGAAATGTAATAAAATACAAAGTCAGTTTTGATCCAGTTAATATAAGTGTTTCGGAACTCTAGATTTTGGGTAAAGCCCGACAAAGATGTGCCCTAGGTATAATGATGAAATTGTAAGAATATAATTTTTTAATTTCCTGTAGTTAGTTTTTATTTTATTGACTGTATATATAGAGTGTGAATGAAATCGGGTTCTTGATTTCTCGATTAATTGTATGAATTTGATTTTGATTTTGATGGTTGAGTGTTTGTGCGTAAAATTTGTGTGCATGTTTGGATCAAGTAAAATTTGGGATTGACTTAATTTGTTTTGCTCAGTTGGTCTCATTCATGTCTAATTTTATTTTTTACTAATACTTGAAATTACTTTTGCATTTTATTTTATGTGTAGTTGACGCGGGTGTGTTTCTGAGTGATGGTTCAAGGATCAGGAGTATTTGTATGGATTATAAGTATAATTGTTACATTTATTTAATTGCTATTACCATTACTTTCGGTTTTATTTATAACATGAATTGCAGTGAATGCAAAACAATTGAACAAATGAATTGCAAAAACAATTACTGGTAACTTGGTTATCAAGGTAAGACGGCAGGTATATTGGTTATGGTTTATAGTTTCACAGTTTAAATTGTGATGGGCATGGAAATGCATAGCTGCAGTCAAATCATGAACGACAGCAGCAATAATATAAGTTGTGTTATATTTATTTTTATTTAATTGTGTTTATTTTATTACATTTTATCCCACCTTCATCAGGGGCGGACTTAAATTTGTCTTAGAGGAATGTTGATGAATGTCTTTTTAAACTCAGAAGATGACTAGTGTGACGGGAATTTTTTTTTTTATTAATGGAAGGATACTAATTGGATTTATTACATAAGGTCGGATTTTGAGATACCACTCTATAAATTTTTAAATTTAGTTTGAATTAATGATTATAAATTCCTTATAAATAACGAATATCTAATTAAGTTGCTTTGAATTTTCAGAGGGATTAATGACCTTGATGATGTGTTAATTAGTGATGTTCGGACTTACTGTAACCGGGTACTCTTAACCTGATACTCAAAAACTGTCCGGACTATCAATTAAGTACTTTCCAAACTATCGGGTATTTCGGTTATCGGTTTTGAGTATTTTGATTTTCTGTTTCTTCTCCATTTGGCATTTATATCCATTTATTTTATATAATGAAACTTATAGACAATTACTCAATAATATTCATATTCAAAGACTGATTGTATAATATACATATTGTATTATATTTTTAGTTCGTATAACATAATGTATTTGGATATGTAAAATGTACTATTAGTAACATTAAAATGAAAAGGGGGAAAAAGACGTAGTTAATTTTTTTTATTTTATATCATTTTTGAGTCAAAATACTCAAAATCAAAAAAACAAGCAAGCAAATTGCAAAGAAAAAAATCATTATTTTAAATACACTAGATCTAGATATTAGATATTTAGATAATGAAAGCAAAAAGGGAAAAAAATAAATCAAAACTAAATTTATTTAAATTTTTCTCAATAAAGTACCGCTTATTTTGACGTAGAGTTCAGTTTTTTTATTTATAATATCATTTTTGAGTCAAAATCAAAACAACATGCAAGCAAATTGGTTAAAAAATACCGATCTACTCCACAGATAATAAACAAAAGGATAGAAGATAAAACAAAAATCCCAGATAAAATCATAAAAACAATTAAAGCCAGATTTTTTGTTTTTTCTCTTTCTATATTTACCAACGCCATATTGGTCAGAGAAATTTTGTAATTTGAGGTTTTAGTTTTTTTAAAGTTTATAAGGCATTTCTTGAATGAAAAATAAAAGTGTTCTTTCAAAAAATAAATTTATTTGTTAAAATTGTGCATAAGTGTTGTGTGGATAAGTGCAAAAATACCAGATATAAAGCAAATATTGAGAAAAAAGGGATTACATTTCACCGGTAAATAAATTATTATTTGTTTACAAATATTTATAACACTTGTACGCAATCATTTTAAATATTTTCGAATTTTTTACACTTATTTTGTACACATCAGTAAATTCACTATGTTTTAAAATGTTCAAAATACAAAATTAAAAAATATTTATTTCACAAAATTGTAATTAAAGTAAAAATTTTAAGTGTCATTCACACAAAAATCTTATTTTGACAACGCATATGAATCGTCATGGCAACATGACGGAAGCAAAAAAAAAACCATAGGCGTCCCGTTGTATTCAATATTAGGGGAGTATAATGAACGAAATCACATATGAGAAAATAGTATTACAAGTTTTAAAAGTTTTAATACTTTAGCTATGTTCTAAATTGGTATTTTTATGTTCATTATAGTGACTATAAACCATTATAATAATAATATTTATGTATGTTGTTTACACAACACACATAAGTATTATTATTATAATTATGTTGGTACACTTATACCATTAACTTTGTTTATATTAATTATGCTCCTTTTAATAAATTTACACTACGTCATTTACATAACTTACTACTATTTGTTTGCATAAAACCTAAAAAATATGCAACACCACTGAAAAAAAAACAAAAGAATTTGTCGGCCATCATGAATTTTTCGGTCATCTTGATTTTTGAATTTGCTTCACTACTTTATTTTAGTTTAGTTTCTGTTTTCTTTGTTATTTTTCTATGATCTACTCAAATCAGTCAAAACACCGATTTACTCAAATGCACCGATTTCCTCAAATAGCAAATACACCGATTTCCCAAGAAACAAATAAATTGCTATTCTACTCAAAACTCGATACATACTCATCCCTGACGTTTTTTGTCATTCATAATTAATTTTGGAGTACCCTACCTAACCTATACAAATACAATATACATATACTATACAATCCAAAAATTGAAATGGAAAACTGAAACAAACTGTAAATAAAAATAATTGGAATTTGGAAATGGCATGGCTGGCTGAATTTCGTTTCATTTCATTTTCAATTTTCATTTGATGATGTGATGACAGTTGCTTTCCAATCGTCCAACCGCAAGCACCCGCTAGTGAACCGCTAGTAGAATGGTCTCTATAGATAATTTAGCGAAGACAAAAACCATTCTACTAGCGGTTCACTAGCGGGTGCTTGCGGTTGGTCGATTGGAAAGCAACTAGTCGTGTTCCAGTCGACCACCTCAAGTACTTACAACTAGGTTAGGCTCAAGGCTGGATTGTAATTGTAAGTAATTTATAGAAATGTTTTTGGTATACGTATTTTATTTTTAATTTTATTACGATTACGTTTTAGATGGTATTAAGCTTAACATTAAGAAATATGTCTAAATTTGTTGGTGGAATTGAATTAATCAGCATGAACGTCATACGTCACTAATATTCTGCCTGCCGTGTGTTGCGAAGGTGATACTTCAGTGCAGCCTAATAATTCGCTACCCATCTGCCATTCTTCGGAAATTGTATGACCTGGGACTGCCATACAATTTTCCGCATTACTGGAGGTCCACGGATTTGTAGTGTACGTAGTTACCGGTAACACTAGCTGCCTGGCTTATGAATATTTTACATTTATCTCGCATACCTCATAATGCTGCGGTAGCAATGACTTAGTCAGCATTGACCGTGATGGCAGCTCATATGTGGGCGTGGGGGCAAGTGCCGTACAATAGTTCCGGAAACCTTGATCATCCACTATTGAAATTGGTTGGAACGTTGGAAAGTCTTTATGAATTTAATTAATTCTGTCGTGTCACGACTTGCACTGCTGCTGATTGCGATGTGGTTAAAAACAATTTTTTTAAATTTTTAGGTTTTAATCGGTTACGCCTTTCCGATAGAACTTTTGGAGTCAAAAAACTCCAAAAAGAATTAGGGGTTTCGTTCACCACTTCGTTCTCAGGGTTTGCTGCTAAACCGCTCTCGGATTGTATCATGTCCACCATCAACCGAGTTATTCTGTCCTTCATTTGTTTAAGTGTGGATTCTGCAAATATATTCCTCTTGAATCGAGGATCGAGGCAGCATGCAAGTTGTAAAATGTAGTGTTTTTCTGCGTAGTAGAACTGTTACAATATTTTGGTTGATATAACCTTCGCTAATGACGCCGCTGTTAGTGATTTAATTTGGAGTGTCCCCAAATAGTGTTTCACGCTTTCCATTAAGACCAAAATTTTCGAAATAGTAACCGTATTTTCAGCACTTAATTTGGTGGTAAGACTGTCGAACGGTTTCAATATTTAACATTTTTCATTTAATGCCTCCTTCTGGGAATTAGAGAGCATCTCTAAATTTTAAACATGCAATAATGCCAACGCAGTGGCGTTTATTAAACCAAAGGCTTTTATCAAAAGTTAACGAAAACGAAATGGACTAGGCTGGATTTGGGCAGTAAATATATATTAGAAAATATAACGCTAAATATAATTAAATGCAATTAAATGTTGCTGGCCAGTGGCTGTTGAAAATCCATGTAAGTCATTTATGGAAATGTTTTGGTATAAATACTTTATTTTTAATTTTATTACGATTACGTTTTAGATTTAATTAACTTGGCCGAAAGATGTCTAAATTTAATAAGATGACAAGTCAATGCAGTCAATAATTACACTAGCCTTCTGCCATTCTTCAGAAATTATCTGTGACTGCCATAAAACTCTCCACGTTAATGGAGATCCACGTATTGATAAATAGTTACCGCAACACTAGCGGGCAATATGGGGGCAAGTGCCTTACAGTTGTTACGAACATTTAAAGGATTGGTGTCAAGCTATCGTGTGGTGCCCGACTGCCCGGATGAAGGTCATCTTCAATTTTAAATCTAGGTATTCAATTGTGGCGACATTCAACAAGGCGAAAAACGTAACAGGATTATTGTTTTAAAATTTAAAGTGAATATAAATCGTAAATGTAAATTACATAACTAAATTTTGTTGTAGTTTTTACTTATTTTTATTTTTTGAGAATATTGTATAATCTAATCATATACATATTTAATTAATATGTATCAGCATATTTAATATGTATGGGGGTTGAATTGAGTTGAAGCCCATATTTTTCGGGATCCAGAATAAGATGTCGCATTGAGGCATAAATAGACCCAGTTATGACTACTTTATTTTTAAAATGCCAATGTTTCTGGACTGGTAAAGTACTTGCGCATTTAGCCTAATAAGTGCTTATTGAGATTAAAATAGGACACATTTTTTCAAAATATTTTATTAAAAACAAAAAATATTAAACAGATACAATTTTATTGCACAAAAAATAATAATATACAAGTACATACACACACACTTTAATTCAATTGACCAATTTAAATAAACAGCATACAATCATACATAACCCGCGAAATTAAATTTTATTTAACCGGACCGCATAATTTAAAATTTGCATTTAAAAAAACAATTTTTTTTAAATTTTTCGGTTTTAATCTATTTCGCCGTTGCGATAGGATTAAACCGGTTTTTGAAAAAATCCTCTCCGAGGAAACGGATGATGCCGGGATTGCCAAAATTCTTCTTGCAATTTTCGATAGCCTGTGATAAACCAAGTTTCGGCTTTTCCACCAAACTAATGGATCGTCCTTCCTCGGCAAAAGATCTTCTTCAGAAAATTGTCGAAGCTCAATAATGGCCGTCGCCAAAGGCGAACTTGATGTCTTTGCCGGATTTGTGGAATCAAAAAAACTTCGAAAAGAATTAGGTGTATCCTTATCCTCCACCACTTCGTCCTCAGGGCCAGGGTTAGCTGCTGAACCGCTCTCGACTTGTATCATGTCCACCATCAGCCGAGTTAATCTATCCTTTACTTGTTTAAGTGTGGATTCTGAAAATATTTTCCCTTTGAATCGGGGATTGAGGTAGGTTGCAAGTTGTAAAATGTAATGCTGATCGGCTTTGTAGAACCGTTCTAAAATTTTGGTTGATATAACCTTTGCTAATGATGCCGCTGTCGGAGATTTCATTTGGAGTGTCCTCAAATAGTGTTTACGCCTTCCATTAATACCAAAATTTTCGAAACAGTAACCTAATTTTCGGCACTTAATTTGGTGGTAAGACCGTCAAACGGTTTCAATATTTGGCATATTTCATTTAATGCCTCCATCTCGGAATTAGAGAGCATCCCTAAATTTTCAACATGCAGTAATGCTAACGCAGCCTCAACTGGTTCTCGCAACTGGCAGAATCTGTGAATTAAAAATGAATTAGTTATAGTTCAAATGTTTTTATAATAAAAAAATTAAGACAGCCTCACCTTTCGAACATGTAAAATGTTGAGTTCCACCTAATTACAACGTCGTTTATCAACTTTAGTGGAGTTGTCCGACCAGCAATTTGTTTCTGAATTTCTTTCAGCCTGTCGTTCGCTATTGTCCTCCTATGAAAATACTCTATTATAGTTTTAGTTTTTTTTGTATATCTGTAATTTCTTTAAAGCAGTCTTGCACAGTTAAATTCCGCAACGCGATGTTCTCGTATTTAGTTATTCTTATTGCTGCCGTTATATTGGCAGCATTGTCCGTCACAACGGCACTAATTTTATCTCGAGACCTTCTCCATGCTCGCGGAAAGTTTCGACAAGGGGGGGATTCCTAAATATTATGCCGTGTGTCGCGAAGGTGATAAGTCAATGGATTCTAGTAGTACACTACCCATCTGCCATTCTTCAGAAATTATATGACCTGTGACTGCCATAAAACTTTCCGCGTTAATGGAGGCCCACGTATCTGTAGTTACAGCAACACTAGCTGCCTGGTTTATGAAAAGTCTTACATTTATAAGGCATGCCTCATAATGCTGCGGTAGCAATGAGTTAGTCAGCATTGACCGTGATGGCAGCTCATATGTGGGGTCAAGTGCCTTACAATAATTCCGGAAATCTTGATCCTGCACTATTGAAAATGGTTGAAAGTCCTTTACAATGAATTTAATTAATTCGTTGTTTAACCTTTTCTTTCGCGAAATTGAAGCTGGTCGTTTCACGATGCTGGCTGCGATGTGGTAGGCAATGATGAAGCCGAATTTGCTGCATTATCTGGATCATCCTCTAATGGCGAGGTAGCAACAGGCACCGATATCGAATTATTGTTTCGATTTAACGGTTTTGTGAGAACCGTTGGATGCCGTGAATCAAGGTGGCGTTTTAAGTTGGTAGTACCACCACCTTGGTAAGAATATACACTTTTGCATAAATTGCATTTTGCTCTTTTAGAGTCAATCGCCGTAAAATGCAGCCACACCTCACTTCTTTTTTGTTGAGGCATTTTGTTCAACGGCTTTTATTAAATCGGCTTTTATCGAATTAATTATGTTATCACTACAATACACAACTATTAATAATTAACGTTAATTAACTACGAAAGAAATGTATACGAAGCAAATAAATTTTCAACAAATTACTTCTAAATCTTTTATATTCGAAAACTTGTATGTATTGCAAATTTTATAAATTTTATACAAAAAACAGATGTACGTCTATGTTGACCAATTCTTTCGCTTAAAATAATCCGTTGAAAATTATGTAACGTATCTTACTTTTTAATATTAGTTCGGCAGAGGAAGTAGATACTTTGATACAATAGGTGAGATAGTACTCTATCAGATAAACCTAATAAGATCTTTCGTAATAAACTTATTTCCACTTCCCCTGATAAAATCTTATGGGATATATGGCAACGGCTTTTAACGAAGAAGTACGTCTATCGTCTACTAGTTCGGAGTGCGTTTCGGAATTTGCAATGAAATGTAAAAAAGATATAACGGAAACCCCTGTAACTTTTAAAGTTCAGTTTTGAGAGTACTTTTGTTCTTTATACCTTTGATTGTTGTTTCTATATCCATGTTCGTAGGAATCGTTGTTCTATAATGAATTTGTTTTATATTTTTAAAGAATGAGTGATTGTTGTATAATTCATTTAGTTTAGTTAAAGAACTGTTATTTTTTATTTCGGTGCCTATTGGTGTGTTCCTAAAAATATTCTTTGCTATATTTTAGTGTTATTTGTTTGTTATTTAACCCATTGGTTGTTTGTAATGTTTCAGCCAAAATTACAAGAACGTAGGGGTAGTTTTCGCTAGTCCTAGGCAAGTTCTAAGACAGATGTTGTTTATTGTTTGACATATATTGTTTCCTATCTTATTTGAGCAATCTGTGATTATGAATGAGAATTCAATTTTCGGTTTGATAATTGTTTTATACATATAATCTGAGTAATATTTCCGAATTCGTGCCACCATCCTTATGTGATAAAGATTTGATAATATTGATAGTTTTAAGCGTTTCATTTTTTATATTTCTATAATGGTTAGTAAGATTGAGTCTGTTTGAAATGGTAGTACCAAGGATCTTGGATGATACTTTTTCTGCAATTGGTATATTATCTATATTTATGTTTATTTTGTTCTTGTTATTTTTGTTTGTGTACAGTCTCATATATTGTGTTTTATCTTTGTTGACTTTTAGTTTTAATCGATTCAATATATCTTGTAACTTCGAAATTACCTCGTTAGTAGTTGATTGTAGTTTTACGAAATTATCATCACTAATGATTATACAGATGTCATCCGCGAATTGTAATAATTTTATTTTATCATTACTTAGGTTGTGAAGTTCGTTTGAGTAAATATTAAAAAGTGTAGGGCTGAATCAGCTTCCTTGTGGTACACCTGAATTTGTATAGTTATCATTGTTTTTGGTTTTTGTGGTGATATTTCTGTTTGTTAAAAATAAATATACGCAATTTATTAAATTGTGTGGAAATTTTTGTTTAATCATTATTATCTAATAGAACTTTTTTATCTACGCTATCAAAAGCCTTTTCGATATCCATGTTTAATAAAATCGATTTATCCCCTTTTAACCTGTTGTTTTGTATATGTTTAAATAACTCTGTCATGTAATCGTTTATATTCTTGTTTTTTCTAAATCCAAAATTATATTAATTAAGTGTATTTTTATCTTCTATATGAATATTTATTCTTTTCAGTAGTAGTTTACTGAATATTTTTGATACGGTTGGTAGGAGGCAGATTGGTCTATAGTTATATATATATATATATATATATATATATATATATATATATATATATATATATATATATATATATATATATATCTGTTTTCTTTAATCCCTTTCTTTTATCTATAGCTATAACAGTTGAATTTGTCCATTTTTCTGGGAACCGACAATTAAACCAAATTTCGTTAAGGTGTTTCGTTAGTCTGCTGATAAATTTATGATTTGAAGATGATAATTCTTTTAGCAGTTTATAACTGATCCGATCAAAACCTGGAGCTGTGTTCCTTGATTTACGGATGATTTCGTTCACTTCATTTTCTTTAAATTCTTTAATATTCCTCTCTATAGATTCTGTATTAAACTGGATTTTAAATATTTCTACCGATTTGGGAAAATTGATTTCTAGAAATTTCTTGGGTGATATTATGGTCATCTAAGATTTCAAAACCGGAAATTCTCTTGTTTCTTACTTTGTTTATCTTATTCCAAATATCTGAGCAGTCCTTATTGATGCTTTCCAGATAATTTAACCAACTTTTCTTCTTTTCTCTCTTGATGTTTTGTTTAAGTTTATTTATCGCGTTCGTTAGTTCTTGAGCCGTATATAGATTTTTGTTTCTGTTGTAAATGTTCTGTTTAGCCGATTTGATATCCCACATTTTTTGAAGATCGTGGTTCCACCGTGCTTTTGGTTTAAAATTATATCTGTCAATTCTTGTTTTTGTATGTTTGTTTATTAAAACTTCCAATTTTTCTTTTATATTTGATAAGTTATCTATATCTATTTCATTGAATTCTTTGATTATTTTTTTCCAATCCGTAGTTTGAGTTTTATGGATGTAGTTAGTGTTGTATGTCAATATTATCGGGAAATGATCACTACCAATGTTGTCTCTTGTTGCTTTCCATGTTATTTTGCTACTACATAACATAATATCTGGAGTAGAAGTGGTGTGGTGACGAGTGTCTTGTCTAGTTGCTGCGCCATCATTTAATAGCAAATATTTGCTGCTCGTTATCTCTTTAGTAATCAAGTTCCCCAATTTATTATATTTTGTGTTAATTTCCCATAAATGATTATGTGCGTTTATGTCTCCTGCTATTATTGTGTTATTATCATATTTGAAGTTGATCAGGTTCTCGAAATCCTCTGCTATCACTTTTGGATTGATATTATTATTGTTATAGAAAGCTATTAGATTAAGTTCTGATTTCTTATATTTGCAGTTTATTGAAATATGTTCGATTTTTTTTAATTTTAGTTGTTGGTTAATTACACTCCACGCTATCTTCCTATTTATTAAAAAACCCAGTCCTCCGTAAACCATCTTCTCTGTCCATTGTAACTAGGTCCATATTTTGAAATGATAATACTTTTGATTTGTTAGTCCAGGTCTCTATTAAGATGGCAATATGAATATTATTAGCATTTATATATTGTTCGATTAAATGTTTGTTATTAGGTAAGCTTCTGATGTTTATTTGTAGGATATTAATATTGTCAATCATAAATTTACTTGCTTGTATTAATAGCTGTCGCTATATCTATTGAAATTATATCAGCGTAACTGTTGATATCTTTTTTACTAATGTTTCAAGCAGCTTATCTTTATTTTTGATTTGGTTTTTAAGATCGTTTACAATATTATTTAAAATATTAAATCTCACTTCTGTTTCCCTGATTTTTTTTAGTAATTCCTTCTTTTCCTCCTGTTCCAATTCGACCAGGCTTTTGAATTCCCACCTGTTTGGAATTGTTTGTGTGGCTCCGAAATTTTTTTCCGTAGCTTCTTTGAATACACGTTTTTGTAAAGTCATGAATGCTGTAATTCTCCTTTGTTTGATTTTCTCTCTACAAGAATTATGGTTCGTCACGTGACCCTCACCACAAAACTTACAACTGTTCTTTAAGTTACATAGGTGATCTACATTTTTGGTTTAGGCACAAATCTCACATTTTGGTTCTTCCTTTGATCTACATCGCGTTATAGGGTGCCCATAATTCTGGCAGTGTCTGCAATACATCGGATTCGGGATATAATTGTTAACCTTTATTAAGATGTTATCATAAAATACCACATTATTTGGGATTTTATCTGCTGCAAACGTCAATTTGACTAATTCCATTGGTATTTTTGTATTATTAACCCTATCCCATTTAAACATTCTTTCAATGTTGATTATATCTTTTCCAGATTTAATATTGTCTTTGAATTCGATATCAGTTATATCTATAGGTATGCCTCTTATAACACCTACCGTCTTATTATAATTATCTGGAATGTACGCTTCGTAGCCATCAAATCCTTTTAATAGTTTGTTTTGAACACATTTATTAGCGTCACTGTAATTTTTAAATGTAATTATTACTAGTAATTTGCTAACTTGATCTACTGCTTCGATGTTCATCAATCTGTTTATTTTGATCGCCTTCCCCAACTGCATTAAGTTTATATTCTCCTTTTTAATAATAAGTTTATATTCTCCTTTTTATTAAATGGTCCATTATCCTGAATCGAATACAAATTCATCTGTTTATTGGTAATGTGTTTTCCCGTTTCATCATTTTTTATTTCCTCTGTTTCCTCCTTTCTATATGGGTTCTTAATGTATGATTGTGATGATAATTTTCCCATTGGGTCAGTAGTCCCTTTCATTTTGTTTGTTAAGGGTTCCATTGTTCTTATTTCACTTTGTAATAATTTTTTTTACTGTTATTCACTACAAATGCCGCCTTTTTTCCCTGTAATTCTTCATACCCTTGTTTCGGAAAGAATTTATCTTCCTACTAGAAATTGAATTATCACTTAGTGGATTTGATTCCTCATCTTCACTTGATGAGTGTGAATCGTACCCCGAATTTTTGTATTCCGCGTGTCTTTTTATTTTCTTCGTAGAAAGGGTTGCCCCCAATTCCTTCGTATTTGAGGAATCCTTAGACTCACCTGATGATGCTACAAACTTATTTATTGAATTTGAGACAAAACTCTGAAATTATTTCCAATAAATTTCTTTATATATTTTTTTCAAAAAGGCTTCTCACTACTAATACTCTTGACACCTTTTCCTTTCGGAAATCACAAAGAGAATGTTGCATTATATTTGGTGTTCTATTTTCTAATATAATTATGTATAGGTATATATTTACTTCCCAAATCCAGCCTAGTCCATTTGTTTTCGTTAACTTTCAATAAAAGCAGTTTATTTAATAAAAGCCGTTGGGAAAAATGCCTCCATAAAAAAGAAGCGAGGTTCTCATCCAACGGTTCTCCAAAACCGTTAAATCGAAATAATATTGGATATCGGTGTCTGTTTCTACGCCGCTATTAGAAAGTGGTCCAGCAATTTCGGTTTCATCGTTGCCTACCACATCGCAGTCAGCAGTACAATCTGTATATTGTACAAAACTACAAAACGTATTACTTACAAATATCGAGCTCAACCGGTATTGTTTTCCAATTTCCAGTTTTCCACCAAGATATGTTAGCATGCTACCTGTCATGTGACTACGTGACACGACCAGCTTCAATTTCGCGGCTGAAAAAATTAATCCGGAACATAGTAAGGCACTTGCCACCACATATGAGCTGCCATCACGATCACGGTCAACTCAACTAATTAGTAAACTAAGCCAAAAGTTATTGCTGCCGCAGTAATCATTTTATATTTTTTGCCGTTTTCTACAACAAAACAGAAATTTTAATTAGATTTATATTATATTGATAAAATAAAATTAAATTAAAACAGTAACACTAGTATAACACTTGTCACTTACACTTTAAAATAAGATTTGCAATAAATTAAATAACTCACCTTTTTCTTTTGTATTAACATTAAATTAAATAAGTCTATTAGTCTAGTCTTGGGTCTTGCGTCTTTCTTGAAAAAGTTGAAAATAAATGAAATATTGAATTGAAATGTATTATTGTATTGTGAAATGAAATTCAGCCACTCAACCAGTCATTTCCATTTTCCAAATTCCAAGTATCATAGCATTCACAATGCAAAAACGTTTTACATACAGCTTTGTATGAATTTCTAACTTGACGAACAAAAATTTTTCTTCGTTATGTTGGAAATTCATACAAACCTGTAAGTCAAAAGTAAAAAGGGTTTGCATTGTGAATGCTCATTATTTTTTTTTATTTTACAATAGTGTAAGGCTGTGTTTAAAACGAAGAGAAAACCGCATAAAAAGTTAAAAAGTTAAGTTTTTGGCATTTTATTCACCACAAAAATTTTAACTGGTCACGGACCAGTTAAAAATTTGTAGTCTGTATTTTGTTTTTCTCTACGCAAAACAAAAATAAAAAACGTAAACGTCACAATTTTAACCAGTTTCATTTGAAGCACCAAAACGATTAAAAAGTGAGGAAAATTTAATTTTTTTTACCACAGTTAAAAAATTTAACTTTTTACCCGATTGAAACACAGCCTTAGTGTATAGTAATTTACAGTTTGACTTTTGACTTTTCGGTTTTCGTTTTATAATTTTTGGATTGTATAGGTTAGGTAGGGTACTACAAAATTAATTATGAATGACAAAACACGTCAGGGATGAGTTTTGAGTAGAATAGCAATTTATATTTGTTTCTGGGGAAATCGGTGTATGTATTTGCTATTTGAGTAAATCGGTGCATTTGAGGTGTTTTGACTGATTTGAGTAGATCGGCATTTTTTAACCAATTTGCTTGCATGTTGTGTTGATTTTGACTCAAAAATGATATTATAAATAAAAAAAACTGAACTCTACGTCAAAATAAGCGGTATTTTATTGAGAAAAATTTAAATAAATTTAGTTTTGATTTATTTTTTCCCCCAATTTGTAGTAGAAAAAATCTGTGTAAATCTACATATGTATAGTTCAATTTTCTTTATTTAGGTCAGTTATTGAGTGAAAACAAAGCAATAGGATATAAATATTAGGTAAATAAAATACGTATAATATTACTATAAAAAATAAATATTTTGATTTCATTTTGAACTTTTGATAAAAAATCGTGTTAGAGTTAGCAGAAAAAAAGTACCGAATCGGTTAAAAGTATCAGGTTAATTCCGTAATAGTACCAATCGATACTGATATTGAAAAGTATCGATTTTCCACATCACTAGCTGTTAATTAATTACTTTTACTATATCCATTTAATCAACTAAACTATGAGGATTTCCGAGTTTAATAATAATTTTTAGTTTTAAAACAAACAGTAGTTGGTGACAATTAACTAACTTAGGTCTTGCATTTTCAAAAATATTCAGAGAAACACAATGTAGATTTCCAGAAACATTGTGCCGAATTAATTTGAAATTTAAATCATTAACTTAGGTTGGGTAAAAATTTATTACTTAGGTTCTAAAGTTATTTTATAGAATGTTTTGCTGAATGGTGTGTAAGTGGGTATTTAGTAACTCATTGGGCTGAAGAAAATATCCCCTGAAACCTTGTTTGGTGACTAGTGGATCCAGAAGGAAGTTAAGTTAACATTAATCTTGTAAGCTGATGAAATAGTTAATTAATTTTTAAATTTTGAAAGATGTCACCTAGAGGTCTTTTTATTGGTTTATTAAATTATTTAGTTATTTAGGTGGACTAGGATTGATGCGGATGTAATTTTAAGTGCATTTAGATCAATAAGAACATATAGATGTTTAGAGTATTTAAAGTGGTATATTTTTCTTTAGTATACTGGTAAATAATTAAATTTGTTTCAGAATCTAATGGCATTAGCACACTGCGATTTAATAAGTCGGATTTGGTGGTTTGAGTTTAACTGAAATGTGTCAACCCTAATTTTTTCTAATCGTATTTTTATTTCATACAGTGCCTGAACTAGTTTAGCTAAATTGGATTTATTGAACCGCTGTCTGGCAACGCTATCGCAACTCACACGCGGTCCGCAAAACTTTGCAACTGATATAATTTAACTACGTTAAACACAAGGCGACAGTGAAATTTTCATCAAGCCAGTAACGCACTTTAATTGATTTTTTTTTCTTTCACCAATAATTTTTTTCGAATAACGATATAGATATACTTTTTTTTCTTCACCATGCCCAGAGATCATCACAAGCATTATAATAACAATACCACCCAAAATTTACGGGAAAAAGAAATAATTAGCGAGGTGATACTAACACTTAAAAGTTCCACTTTTTAAACCAATCCAATAGCTCCTCCTTATACAAATCGTATTTTTTTCCGTTTGTTTTTAAAATGCGCCTCATTACTTCCTTGGTGCCTATTAATGTTTCGCTGTTTCCTGTTAATTGTGTTGTTACGGTATGGTGAAATTTTTGTTGGTGTAATATTTGGTCTTCTAGAAGTTGATTTTTTGATTTATTTTGGTTCGGTCTGTTATTTGTTCTATTACTTGATGGCTGTATTATTTCAACGTTGTTAACATCAGATTCAATATTAATCAAATTATGTGATTCAGATGTTGCGGAAAGAGGGATGGTTGGTACATTTAACTGCGTATCACCGAGTGAAATAGCACCAGTTGTTCCATTCACAGCTTCTCTTAAATGTGTCACTCGTATGGCTGTTTTTTGAAGAGCAGAGAATGTATGCATCCTTGATGGGCTGCCACCGGTACCTGAGATGTTTTGTTTATTTTCTTTAAGTTTTCGTTTAATATTATATTTAAAGTCGGTCCACACTTTCTTCCAGCCATCTGATGTTCTACTGGGAAGTCCATGGGTCGTGGTGTTGAGTCGTTTTGTAATTTCGCTCCAGAGACGTTTTGATGACTCCTGAGCATCTGCCGTCGTATTATACCTTTTTGCAAATTCGAGTTGGGCTTCCATAAATAACACTAAAATGTCAAACTGTTGCAGCGTTGTATTTTTGTATGTCCTAAAATGTATAGGTGTATACAATATACTTATAAATATATATGGGCTTATCCATTACTTTTTTTAAAAATCCGGGCGCTAGCATTTCATTACATTCATCGATTTAGCTGTAATTTTTTTCAGGAATAGAAGTTGATGAAAAACTTTGTTTCCGAAAATTTTACCCCTTCCTATGGCCCACTCTTCTCGAGTTATGCTTTTTTAAAGTTAAAAAATTGAGTGATTTTAGGCTTTTTTTACGGGTTATAAATAAGGAATCGCTCAATTTCTTAACTTTCAAAAATCATAACTCGCGAAGGGGAGCCAGGAAGGGGTAAACTTTTGGAAACCAAAGTTTTTCATCGACTACTATTCCTGAAAAAAATTACAGCTAAATCGGGGAATGTAATGAAATGCATGCGCCCGTTTTTTTAAAAGAGTAATGGATATGCCCATATTATAATGTAATATAAATATACTTTTTACATTATCCTAATAATTATAATAATGTATATAATTATGCATATATCACATATCTTAATTGGGTAAATAATGAAAGTCGGCTTCCATTTTTAATTACTTACATTTTAAAATTTTGTATCCCCTTTATACGGCGTCGTCAACAATACTAACAACGAACCCAAATTTGATCATGATCGTACAAATGATGTTCGTAAACGAATTATCAAATAAGGGAAATTTCCCATCGCTTCATGTTTATACGTTTTTGTTTTATGGTTACTGTTATTCGATTTCATTTTATACGTTTTCGAATTCACAAATACCGATTGATCGAATATCGAATTCACAAATACCATTTGTTCAATAACGACGTTCGATTGTTCGATATCGAGTTCCCAAATAGGGGCCCTGGATCTTTAGTAATGAAATTGAGAACATCGGTCTGCATGATTATAACCTATTTGTGGTGTTGCAATTTACGCTAGTAAAATGTTGAACTTTAAGTAGCTTAATCTTGACTTTAAGTCTTTTGATGGTGTTGGTATAACTTTTCCTTGGTGTTCGAAAATGTTATGCGCTGTGTGTATTTGCAGACTGCATGGCGCTAATATTCCAGAGTTCATTGAAGATTTCACTAGGTTTCTGTAAAACTTGCCTTATCCAAACCTTTTAATTATGGGAGATTTTAATATGAATTTCGTTCGAAAAACTACGCATGTGGATAATCGCTTAGTAATTTCGCCTAGTTTTGGTTTTGACTGGATACCAGGATTTTTAAAACATCGGCTACCTGTATCGACAATATCTTTTTTAGGTTTGACCACAGATATTTTTAAAATATTTCATGCAAGGTGCACAATTTGGGTATGTCAGAACACTGTCTAATTGACGCTAAATTCATTGGACCTACTATACATAGCTCGAATAAAGGACATATTAAGACAAATGAGAGGCAGATACCTCGAATAGATTATGAGTGCTTAAAAGAATTGCTTTTAAATGAAGAATGGATCAATGTTTATAATGAGTCCAATGCGTCATTAGCTTATGATAGTTTCACAAATGTTTTTAGAGCTCATCTTGCTAACTGCACTAGATTAGTCTCAGTCAATAACATAGTTAAGCTTAAGCCATGGATGTCTGATAATTTATTAAGAGCCATTCGTAAAAGGAATAGAATATGCCACCACGCGAAAAAATTTCCCAACAATAATAGGCTAGCTAACTACAGTCGGAAACTGTGTGCAAACTTCCATACAAAACAGTTTGAAAAAAATGGTAATGATGCTCGCAAAAACTGGCAAACTGTGAATAAGGTAATTGGTGAGAATCCTGATAATCCTGAAATCAGAGAAATGAATGGTCATGTGGTAATTGCTAATGAATTTAATAATTTCTTTGTACGTATAGGGAACTCCAATAGTCCGACAGTGATGGATGAGTTGGAAAGAAATCGATTAGTTACCGAAAATTATGATATTACGAATAGTTGTTGTTGTACTCCCTAAAAAATAAATTGTCTCCTAGGACAGATGGGGTTCCAAAAAAATTGCTTGCTTCCTTGTGGATGTTTTGTGTTTTGTCTTTAACTTTAGTGTAGAAACAGGAGTTTTTCCTGGAACTTTGAAAAGAGCTGTTGTTGTCCCCATATATTTAAGAAAAGTAATAAAACTTGTGTAAATAACTAGCGACCAATATCATTTCTTTCCACCTTCCCTAAAATATTTGAAAAGGCTATGAAGAACAGGATTGTTGATTTCTCGGATAAAAATGAATTTCTCTCTCCGAAATAATTTAGATTTCGTAACATTAAAAATACAAAACAAGCGATTGTAGCGATTCACTCATTTATTCAATAAAATATTCACAAAAATATTAATCACTCGTTCATCGCCACAATATACCAATCACGTATATTGATACGCACATCTACACTCTACAATTGCTCGACATAAACTCAGCAGTCAATCCACACTAAAACAACGCACTTCACGTTGATCAAATATACTGCTGTCAACATTTTTGGCGCGATATCGTTATACTTTTTGTCTTCGTGCGCCCAAGAAAAATCAATAATCAATAACGAACCAGCTGTAGCAACAACAACATCAACTACAACGTTATTCATCTTTGCTTTAACGCGAGCAATATTACTTTTATTTTCGAATATTAAATTCGTGCTTATAAAATCATACGCGCATTTATTTTTAGTTTGGTGGTGAAAATTTATATAAATAAACTTGTATACCTAAATTATAAATATCGTGATATTCACGTCGATTATAGAATTCGCGGTTGCGGATCTATCGCGGATCGTAAACTACATATAAAAAAAATTGGAAACAATAATTTTTTATCATAGTTTCATTGAAATTTCTTAGGATATTTTTACAATTCGTCAAAAAAAATTGTTTTAGATCCGCAATAAAAATATTGCGTTTGTACGGGGAATCAAAAAATATAAATTACATGTAAATCAATAGAAGTTTCCAGGATACTTTGATTTACACCAATTGTTCCAATTTTTTTTATATGTAGTTTACGATCCGCGATAGATCCGCAACCGCGAATTCTATAATCGACGTGATTAACTAAAAATAACATTGTTCTTTTTGCGATGAATAATTTCCGCCATTTTGTGAAATTAAAAGTGCGAGTTTTAATTGTGTTCCGGCACTTCACTAATCTGTTTATGCATAAATATTTATATACTGGATACTGCAAGCCAGTATATTTGGTGACCCATCGACGCCCTTTTTATTGAAAATTCAAAAAGAAATGTAAACGGAGCTATTTGCTAGCGTAATTACATCTCAAATTATACACGGAAACCTGACGCGGTACAACTGCATCAGGTAATAGGTATGTACCAATAAAATAAGCGACAATCAGAAACAAAAACACAATTCTTAAAATTTATTTTATTTCTAATTTCCGTGATAATATACCAACGGCATCGGGAGCCGCAATAGTACATAAACACAAACAAGCAGCAAAGAACACGTTTAGCGTATACATAAAAAAAACAAAGAAAAATTCAATAGCAAAGCTTAATAAACATAAACTAGCGTTTCATCATAAAATATAAATCAGAGTGAACGTAAATGCAACATAGATTCAACGTAAATTCAACATAAAAATCGACAAATTCAGCTAAAATTAACAACGCTATTACAACTAAATACACACACAGACGAGTGATGGCATAACGTACAGTGACACAACAATAAAATTATCCTCGATTAAAACCACCGATTTTTTTTAATCGATTATTGTGCGCGTTAATTACATACAGGCTTCAACAATTATATACAAAATAAAAATTAAAAATCAACAAAGAGGGTAAAATAAATTAACAATATCGGGCAACGTAAACAAAATCAGCTGTACAGATTGCAAAGAATACAGCCACTTGATCATACAGTGCCATGTTACGTATTTACGTATCATAAAAATCCATCGATCAACGGGAGTTTACACACGCACACATGCGTGATTACGGGAAGACGACACAACAGCGAGTCATCAGCAGCAGAATAGCAGTAAAAGAACTTAGTTTTCGTTTTCGATTAATTTTTTTTTCTTAAATTCAATTATATAAACAAAAACATATTACTATATTTCATATTACTACGTATATATATTTCATATTACTGCTCAAACATTATTATTCGTAAAATTGTATTTAAATTGTAAATTTTTTTTCACTGACACGGTTAATTTTTGCGAATTTTTTTGTAATTTTTTTTTTGTTGTCGATCAAGCATTTGGTTTAGTTTTTTGTTGCAATAGTTTCAAAAATCTTCTTTTCTCATTCGTTATTTACAATTTCAATTTCGTTACAATCTGACGAGTGGTAAGCCCCAAGAAGTAGGTGACGGCTCGTCCCGTACTTGGGGGCCCTCGTCGACATTATTTATTATAATCATTGGGTTAAATCTCTCAATTTAACTTCGCCGCACACGGTACCCATTCCGCTCACTTTAATGTTCATTTAAAATTTCATTCATTTATTTGCTATATTGTCAATTTAAAAGATTCATAATGCCAGATACAATAATGACCGGCAGCGATGAGGACAAGGCCCGCTCACAAATTAAAGACGAGGTTGAGGCCACCTCTCGCACAATCAAGCTACAATCATTTTGGCTAGGCAATGCCAAAAATTGGTTCAATATGGCGGAACTTAATTCCGAATCACGGGTATAAAATCGGACAAGAAGAAATTCGTTAGTCTTTTGTCCGCACTGTCTCCTCAAGCTTGAGAGGTTGTCTCGGATATTATGGCGGATCCCCCAAACGAGAATTTATACGAGACTCTCAAATCAGCTCTCCTCACTCGTTTAACGCCTACATATGAAGCAACACTAGAGGCTCTTCTAACAACACAAAATTTAGGAGACAGACGGCCGTCGGAAGCAATTCGTCATATTAAACAACTTTCCGGTACACAAGTTAGCACACAAATTATTAAATCATTGTGGGTGCGTAGAATGCCTGAAATAATCAGGATAGCGTTGCTGGCACAGCCTGAATCTCGAGATCTCGATGACCTGGCTGCCACCCCTGACAAATGGCACGCCGCGATGACAACCACTCAAAACATTTCCGCGGTAACACGTCAATCTCGTCCGCACGGATTTTCATCGGCAATTTTCACTTATGGCACAAAATTGCTTCAAGTGAACATCGGACTAAAAAGAACCTTCACACAAGCATTCATTTTGGTTGATGTGGATCGTCCGATTATTGGCGCCGATTTTCTGTGTAAGTTTCGCCTCCTTGTTGACCTCAAAAACAAAAGGCTGATTGATTCAGCGACTAAGCTGTCAATCAATGCCACAATGATTCACGTCAACACTCCAACACCGATCCATTATTCAGTCAGCAATGGTTATGCCACTCTGCTTAAGAATTTCTCATCACTTTTACAGCAGAGCCTAATTACAACTTACCAGTTCGACACAACGTGGTTCATCACATCGTCACGGCAGGCCATCTGCCCGTGTCAAGACCACGTCGGCTAGATCAAGTGAGACGTAAAGCTGCCCAAACAGAATTCCAACACATGGTGGAATTAGGGATTTTTAGGCCATCTGCATCTCCCGTATCATGTCCATTTCACATGGTGAAGAAAAAAGATCAAGATTGGAGACCATGTGGGGATTATCGCCGTTTAAACACGGTGACAACACCGGATCACTACCCGATACCTCACATTCAAAACTTCTCCATGCATCCACATGGCCCGTCGCACCTGAAGACGTTCATAAAACGGCAGTCACAATACCGTTTGGCCTATTCGAATTCACCCGAATGCCATTCGGCTTACGCAATGCCGCTCAAACGTTTCAGCGTTTCATGAACGAAGTCGTTCGTGACTTGGACTTCGTTTTCGTCTACATTGATGACATTCGTGTAGCGTCTAAATCTGAGGAACAATAAAAACTGCACTTGGAACAACTTTTACAAAGGCTAACACAGTTTGACGTTCACATCAAGCGCTCAAAGTGCGTCTTTGGCTTATCCACTCTTGACTTCCTCAGCCACAAAATAACACCTAATGGTATTCTGCCGTCTGAAGAACGAATTAATGACATTAGGGGTTTCCCAGCCCCTACTTCAATCAAAAGTATACAGAGGTTTGTCGGCATGGTAAATTACTACCACCGATTCATACCAAAACTCGCTCAAACACTCGCACTCATTCACAGCCACTTGGCAGCTCTACTCAAAAAGCCCAAGACAGCGAAGAATTTCACTTGGCCTGACGAATGTCAACAAGCATTCACGTCACTTAAAGCTGAATTGGCCCAGATAACACTTCTGGCACACCCACTGAGCGACTCAAAGCTCAGCTTAACCACTGACGCATCAAAGACTGCTGTCGGTACTGTACTACAACAGTACAATAAGAGTGTTGGGAGCCACTGTGATTCTTCTCCAAGAAACTGTCGGATGCCGAAAAGAAATATTCCGCATTCGATTGGGAATTCCTCGCAATTTATCTGGCAGTTAAACACTTCCGATATTTTGTCGAAGGTTAGGATTTCACCATTTACACTGACCACAAACCTCTGACACGAGCAATTCAGTCTAAAACTGAAAGTAATCCGAGGCAATCTCGCCTCCTTGATAACATTAGTCAATTTACCACGGACATTCAGCATGTTCACGGACACGACAACGTTGTCGCAGATACACTATCGGGAACAACCGACAATGAAATAGTCGCAGTCGACACACACATCGACTTACAAATAATTGCAAACGCACAAAAAGCAGACCTAGAACCTCAGAATTTACTTTCTGGTTCCGAATGTCACATTAGCTCATCAATGAAACAAGAACTTTTCAAACTACCTGGCCTAGAAATAGTCTGCGAAATCGCAGATGGGAAGAATCACCCATACATCTCAGACTCACTACGTCGTACCGTATTCAACACACTAGACAACATTTCACATCCTGGAGTCCGTGCAACTCGTAAATTGATTACAGCTCGCTACTTTTGGCCCAGCATAAACAAAGACGTAGGCAATTGGGCTCAGTCTTGTTTATACTGCCAATGTTCAACGGCACATCAAATCAATTGTCATGGACAATTTCAAATTCCGCTTGGTCGATTTGAGCATATCCATATAGACATCGTAGGCCCACTGCCGCCATCTAACGGATACTAATATTTACTCACTTGTGTCGATCGTTTCACTCGCTGGCCCGAAGCGCATGACCAATATGTCTGCTGCAACCATAGCCACCACTTTTGTCAATAACTGCGTATCACGATTTGGCGTACCCCTTAATATTACAACCGATCAAGGAACGCAATTTGAGTCCAAGCTTTTCACAGAGTTAACAAAACTCCTTGGCTCACATCCAAGTTACATCTCTATTTTCTTAGGGGATAAAACTGCTTCTTTATCGCAAACCCCTTATCCAATACAAAAAAAGTTTTCGTTAATGTCTCACAGAGTACTACAACTTAAAAAATATAAAGGGCTGAAACCTCACGAGGTGATCAGAACTTCGGTCTTTGGTATCTTCAATAACGTCATAAAGTTGGTGTGACAGTTTTGACATTATTGATTTCTATTTTAACCAAATTATATTTACTTATACAACAACAGCCAAACAGGTCAAAAGCTTCAATAACATGGGTACAGGCATCCAATTTAAAACGAAAAATCGTATTCTAGAACTTTATACCGAAAATAGTATAACAAATTATACTGATACTTCTAACCGTTTAACTAACCATATTCCAGAAACTTATCCAAAAACTCATTTTAGAATCCCATTTACAACTCGCATGTCAAATTTCATAACAAACGGGTAAGGAATAACTAAGTTCCATCCTACAAAGCCATATTCCAAAGCTTGATCCAAAAATCATTTTATAATCCCATTTCCAACACACATATCAAATTTCATCATAATCGGTTAAGAAATAGCAAAGTTCCATCATTCTTGGCCATTTTCCTGAACTTCGTCCAAAACTCATTTCAGATTCCCAATTTGAATACACATGTCGAATTTCATCATAATCGGTTGAGAAATGGCCAAGTTCCAACATACTTGGCCATATTCCAGAACTTCATCCAAAACTCATTTTAGAATCCCATTTCTAACATACAAATTAAATTTCATAATAATCGGTTGAGAAATAGACAATTTCCATCATACTTGGCCATATTCCAGAACTTCATCCAGAAATCGTTTTAAAATTCCAGAACTTCATCCAAAAAACATTTTAGAATCCCATTTCAAATACAAATGTCGAATTACATCGTAATCGGTTGAGAAATGGGCAAATTCCATCCTACTTGGCCATATTCTAGAACTTCATCCAAAACTCATTTTGGAATCCCATTTCTAACATACACATTGAATTTCATAATAATCGGTTGATAAATAGGCAAGTTCCATCATATAAATAATTTGTTAACTATTCACTACATCCAAATCTAACTCCAACTCAACTCCAACTCAACTTCAACTCAACGCGCAAATTGACCCCTAATTTAACCTTCAAATCAATTCCCAATTCAATGCCCAATTCAATAATCAAATAAGCATATATAAAAAAATCGTAAATATTTATAAAAGGGACAAGAAACATTTTTGGCGACAAATATTAGCATCAAAAATAATAAATTGGCATCACAAATAATATTTTGGCACCACATATGAAAAAACAAACAAATATTTTTGAAGGACATTATTAAATACTGTGGCGGCAAACATTGGCTGCGTTCCATTTTCGTTAGCAAAGTACTCACAAGTACTTCCCACTGCTTTCAACTACTCTTGCTTTTGTATATGAGTAGTTTGCTGGCTTTGACTTTTTAATTTTTGCGTTCCATTTACTATCTACTTTTTAGTACTTGTGAGTACTTTACCAGCGAAAATGGAACGCAGCAATTGACATCAAAATTAATAAATTGGCAACAAATATAATATTTTCGAACAGAAAAAAAAAAATTTTAGAGTAAAAAAAAAAAAAAATCGAGACAAAAAATTAAATTTAATCGATACAAATTATTTAATATTTGATGGGGGATCGATATAAAATATTGCAGTATCATTAATAGATTCTATATAATCCGCTCCTACGTGCGGCACGCAGTGCGACATGTTTGCCTATCCTGGCTCCTACGTCCCTCGAAGTTTAAATCTAAGGCCCCCTCGGAGGGCTAAGCGGGGGGAGCGAAGCGATCTCCCGCGTGCCCGTGAGAGTTACCGAAGCCGTTAGCCTCTACAATTCTAAGTTAAATTAAGGATCTCCATTTTCCAGAATATTTTAAAACTAATTTAATTTTTTTAATTTTTAATTTATTTATTTATAACTTTGTTGCCAGTTAATTATTTTTGTCGCCCAAAATGTTTATTTCGATGCCAAAAAATAAATTTTGTGTACCCTTCCAATAGTGCCAAAAAATTATAAATGTTGCCAAATTATTATTATGATGCCAAGAAATTTTTGTTTGTTGCTCATTAATTTGTGCCGTTTTATTATTTTTTTGTATCTCAAATATTAATTTTTTGTGTGCCGGTTTATTGCCAGCATTTATAAAAGCAGGTTTGGGTCAATTCGTATGGCAGGTACCCCACCCCCTTGACGTACAGTCCCCAAAAGCTTTTCAAATCTTTAGTATATGGATAACAGGCTGATATGAATAGGAATCAGCATTTTATAATTTTTTATAAATGTATTTTTATTACACGAGTACTTCATTTTTGAATTAAGAAAATTTCATGTCAAACTAAAGCTTAAGCTAGGTTTTAACTTAGAAGTTTAATCGAAAATTGTCCAACAGCAGTACGATTTGGCCCTATGATAACGTTTAAGAAATGTTGTGTATTATTTTTAGATTTTATTATCCTTAATAATAATCATGTTACTAATAAACAACGTGCTTAACGAACAATATATTTTGAAATAGATTACAATAGAAACTTAAAAAATCGGCAACAATATGAAGTGTTGCGGTACTGATATGTAATATGCAATGAAGGCAAAAATTCGGCACGCGAAAGAATATGTTGTGCCACTGACACTACGACAGCAATTGCATGCAGCTAATTGGATGCGTCGGTGATGTGTGTGAATACACCATTAATCTCTAACAGCAAGTGACATGATATTGTTCAAAATATATCTATATTTCCCAATACTGATATTTATAATGGAAAAGAGACTTAAATGTTTCTTTTTTACAGGTTTAAAAACAATAAATTTGTCCAACTTATCGTATTTCGCACTTTATTCTACTTTTAATTCAAAATAATTCAGAAGAAGAAAATAATCTCTGAATACTCACTTACACGTATCTACATATATAATGTATATGTATATACAGAACTTTATAAAGAGTCAAAAGTTTATCTAACACAACAACTACATATTTATTATAAAAAAAACCGAAGGAAAAAGCTTTTTGTCACTTAACAATTTTTTTGTCCCCCTTTATATATTTAACTTTACTTTTTCGTACAAGTGAATTAGATTTTGATGAAGGTTCGTTGGTTTTAGGTCGGTACAGTTTTCTACATATGAAATTTAAATCTACTGTATACCGTAAATTTACAAATAAACACACCGAAGGATATATTATACTATATAGCTTTACAGTATTTGCATTTGATTGTAAAGTAGATCTGTGTAAATTGTTACTGTCACCTAATACAATATGATTGAAAGCTTTTATTTTATATGTAAACATTATGTACGCCAAACAAACAAAAAAACGCTTTGTTATACGGTAATTTTCAATTTTCTTGGTGACATCCACACAAACAAATATAAACCCTCGCACATACCTATGTAGAGTAGAAAGAAGAGAATTATGGCTGGGATGGTTGAGCATGAAAAATGTATCACAAGGAAAACACGTTTGTTTCATATATGATATAACGGTACTAACAAAGCAATAACAATAACGCAGAAAAGCTTACAAAATAAAATAAAAACAAATCATTTTTATTGGATGAACATGCTGGGAACAAGTAAAAAAGACACAAATAATACAAACGAAAAAGCGCACCAACGACAACAACAACGATACAACATCAAAAAAATATGAAGAAAGTTATCATTTTTTATTATTATTTAATTTTTTCCCCCGCCGACTTCTTCTTACTGCTACTGTTTACGCTTTTTTCTTGTTGTTATACTACTTTTTCCTTATTTCATGCCATTATTTTTCGGTGAGCTTTTTTTAGAAAATAAATAAAAAGGAGTAAACTAAGTATTTTCACTGTGTACATTCTTTTACGAGTCTTGAATTGAAATTTGATGTTTGGGGTTTCACATAAAATAAAATTTAATTTTTCTTGAAAATTTAAAATTTTAGTATTTTCCAGCGAACGAAATGGAATATATAACGTAGAACTGCGAGTAAACTGCTAACTACCATTCTGAGAACTGACTCAATAATTTTTTTCTTGTTACTTCTTACATAATAATAAGGAAATATCTGTTGGTATACATACATATGTGTCTGAATATCGTACATTTTTATAATACTATGTACAGTTGCCTTATCACTATGTTTACTGCCATCTGGTTCTATTTTTATCTGTACTTATAGGGCTGTATGAAGTTATAAAATCTTTAAAATTAAAATCAAATGCTAATGTAGCAGATATACACTTAATATATACATATATATTTGTATTTTTTCAACTTTTTTTTATCGGAAAATCTTTTCAATTTCAAGCGAACATTCTATTATTATTTGATTTTTTATTCTTTTGATATCATCATGGAATTTAACACAACAAGAATTGTAAAGTGAAAATTTCAATTGTTGGTTAAAATGAATTTTTTTTGTTCAACATTTTCTGCAAGTTTTGTTAAAATATTATAATTTTTTTTTTTTTTCTAAATTTAAATATGATGATTGAATTTTTTGTTATGTGAGCATATTCTTAAAATGAGCTTGATAAGTCGATTGAAAGCTAAATGGAACAGTGTGCGCTCATTTATAAGAGGTGCGCTTCAAAAGACTAAAATATTAAAATGAATCAATAAAAGGGAAGTGTTCATTTGAGGAACTTCATAATTAGTAACTTTTGGGAACTCAAAAGTATTTAGTATAGTAACCAATATAATAGCTTTTAAGTTGTATAGTCAAAATTGCTTTTAATAATTATTAATTATAAATTTTAGGTATACTCTTTTCTTAAAAATTAACGTTGCCTTTAGATTTAAATAAAATAATATTCAAAACTACTCGTAATTCTATATGTTGGGCTTTATTGTTAGAATGACCAAAGAGTTTGTTGATATTTTTTCTTGTCCTCAAAAAATTTGTACTATTTTTGGAATAAATCGGTTATTTCAAATCCCTAATAGCATAATTTATTGAAAAAACAGCGGTTTAAAAATAATAAAATTGGTTATTAAATCAATAACAAAAAATATGTATTTTTTTATTATAAACGACAGTAAAAATGGTACTATAACTATATTAATAGTAAAAAATTTTCAAACAACAGTTTTTTTTATTAAAATTATTAGATAATTGTCAAATTGATAATTTCTGTTGTAACGGAATCGTTGTGAAAATAATAACAAAAATTGTCATTATTTGTTATTAAAAAAAACTTTTATTATTATTCCAACAATAGAAATTTTTAAAGTAACAGCAAATTATTATTTTTATAGCCATATAAAAATAATAATTTGCTGTAGCCAAAGTTTTTTGACTTTTTAAAGTGCCATTTCGGTAGGAAATTTGATTCTTTACAAAAAATCATATTACGTGTACCTACTAAAAATGCATAGTTTTTGAGTTATAGTTAAAAACTATAAGGTGTCCAAATTTACTCAGTTCTCAAAAGTCCAAGCCTAAATTTAATACCACTTTGTGGATTTATAATTGTTCGGGTACCATCCAACATATGAAACAATAAAATACATTTAAAGAAGTAGTTCCTTTTACCCCTGTTTTTTCGACATATACCTATAAGGAATCCATTTAAAAATTCTAGTTCAGATTTTAAATTAAACAATTGCTGACTAGCAGTCTACGTTGTCCATTAACACACGGATGTGAAGTTGGCCCGAAAATCTATCCAGAAAAAAAGTCTTTTCTAAATGTTTCTCGGCTAAACATGAAAAATGTTTTAACTATCAGCATTTATATAGAAAAGTAAAATGAATTTTTATTTTTAATAGAATTTTTTACTTTGTAAAATGTCAACCCTTGTTGATATAATGGATTTTATGGGGTTGTTATTCGATGGATTTTATGATGTTTTGTAGAGTTACATACATCCATAAACAGCTTTTAATATCAAAAATCTTTAAATGTCCGCCACTGGATCTCAGCTCACAGGGATTGATAGATATAGTGGTGTATGGCAGATGTTAGATAAAACCCTTATATCAACACCATGGAATTATTAAAAGCCTCTGGTGGTTTTAATACTGTTTTTGGGTATAAAAGTTGGCCTTTTTCTTACTATTTTAAAAATGTGTGTGTTGCTAAGCCACACTTTTAATCCTTGGTGTAAAAGTAGATACTTTTAATACTAGGAGAAAAATATTATAGTGAAGACTCAATAATATGTATAATGTATATGAAATAAGTATTTTTTTTTTATTTCGGAAAATAGTACAGGTTTAACACAATTTCTCTTGCTGTTTGAACCACATCCGGTGGTAGATTGGAGAAATCTTCTGATTCAAACATTTTGTTCGCAAGAAAGAAAATATTGTAATAATAGCTTTGCAGTTTGACGCGTACAATAGTCAAACCAAACAAAAGTCATGATCTCCTTAGTTTCACAAACTACAATATGTATTGCAACAAAATTAGTTTCAATTTTGAAAGTCATGACCTCCTCAGTTTCACAAAATATTTCAACAAAATTAGTTTCAATTTTGGAGTTTTAATTACATAATTTGTACTTACTCGTATAATTAGTAATAAACAACCTACACGACATGAACTCTTCGTTGGAGAAAAAATAGTATGTGTTATTCGGATAAAAGTGACTTTGTTTGACTCGCAATCTTTGCTTTTGCTCGGCTACGCTGCGCTTCGCCTCGCATGCAAATATAATTGCTCGTCAAACAAAGTATCACTTTTAATCCTAATGACACAATGTACTATTATAGTGAAGAAATGTGTTGCTAAGGAGAAAAGTAGCTGTTTTCTTTACTGTTTTCAGCAAAGAAATGACACTGTTTGCCATTAAGTACACGAAAAAAATATTTTTCTCCCAACGTCTTAAAAGCCTCTTGTTTTAATACTGTTTTTGGGTATTAAAGTTGGCCTTTTTCTTACTATTTTAAAAAATGTGTGTGTTGCTAAGCTACACTTTTAATCCTTGGTGTAAAAGTAGGTACTTTTAATACTAGGAGAAAAATATTATAGTGAAGACTCAATAATATGTATAATGTATATGAAATAAGTATTTTTTTTTTATTTCGGAAAATAGTACAGGTTTAACACAATTTCTCTTGCTGTTTGAACCACATCCGGTGGTAGATTGGAGAAATCTTCTGATTCAAACATTTTGTTCGCAAGAAAGAAAATATTGTAATAATAGCTTTGCAGTTTGACGCGTACAATAGTCAAACCAAACAAAAGTCATGATCTCCTTAGTTTCACAAACTACAATATGTATTGCAACAAAATTAGTTTCAATTTTGAAAGTCATGACCTCCTCAGTTTCACAAAATATTTCAACAAAATTAGTTTCAATTTTGGAGTTTTAATTACATAATTTGTACTTACTCGTATAATTAGTAATAAACAACCTACACGACATGAACTCTTCGTTGGAGAAAAAATAGTATGTGTTATTCGGATAAAAGTGACTTTGTTTGACTCGCAATCTTTGCTTTTGCTCGGCTACGCTGCGCTTCGCCTCGCATGCAAATATAATTGCTCGTCAAACAAAGTATCACTTTTAATCCTAATGACACAATGTACTATTATAGTGAAGAAATGTGTTGCTAAGGAGAAAAGTAGCTGTTTTCTTTACTGTTTTCAGCAAAGAAATGACACTGTTTGCCATTAAGTACACGAAAAAAATATTTTTCTCCCAACGTCTTAAAAGCCTCTTGTTTTAATACTGTTTTTGGGTATTAAAGTTGGCCTTTTTCTTACTATTTTAAAAAATGTGTGTGTTGCTAAGCTACACTTTTAATCCTTGGTGTAAAAGTAGGTACTTTTAATACTAGGAGAAAAATATTATGCGTAGCCGAGCAAAAGCAAAGATTGCGAGTCAAACAAAGTCACTTTTAATTCGAATAACACATATAATTGTTTCTCCAACGAAGAGTTCATGTCGTGTCGGTTGTATATTACTAATTATACGAGTAAGTACAAATTATGTAATTAAAACTTCAAAATTAAAACTAATTTTGTTGAAATATTTTGTGAAACTAAGGAGATCATGACTTTTGTTTGGTTTGACTATTGTACGCGTCAAATACAATGCAATAGTCAAACCAAACAAAAGTCATGGTCTCCTTAGTTTCAAAAAATATTTCAACAAAATTAGTTTCAATTTTGAAGTTTTAATTACATAATTTGTACTTACTCGTATAATTAGTAATATACAACCGACACGACATGAATTCTTCGTTGGAGAAAAAATAGTATGTGTTATTCGGATTAAAAGTGACTTTGTTTGACTCGCAATCTTTGCTTTTGCTCGGCTACGCTGCGCTTCGCCTCGCATGCAAATATAATTGCTCGTCAAACAAAGTATCACTTTTAATCCTAATGACACAATGTACTATTTTCTCTCTATCTCTATTTCTGGTTTTGTTTGAAAATGTCGAGAAAAAACAAAATAAAAAAATTAAAAATTTAGAAAAGAGTATTATAAAGAATTTTTTTCATTTATTTTTCAATACTTTTTCAGACGTTGTTCTATTCGTATCTATAAAAGTTTTTTTGTGTATTTCTTCTCATTTTTTTTGCCACAAATAAACCGTTTTTTTAAAACTCGACCATCGCTTTCTCTTGGACTCTCTTTAAAATTGTGATTATATTATATTGTTGTTGTGATTTTCAGTTTTTGACCTCGGCTCTTGTATTAGGACATTGGATTTCAGCATAATCGGTTAAAAAATCGCCAAGTTCCAGATTAATTTAGTTTATTTATTAGTTCCTTCTTTAAAAATAATTTTAATGAATAAGAATAAACCGGAAGGGCCAATATACATATTTGTCCACGACTAACGTATAATATGCTCATTATACGTTTGTTTCATCAATTATAATGATATCAATTATTCACTGCTAGTTTATCTAGTAGTCTTTTCTTTCATTATTCAATACTAAGGGGTACAGCCCGTCCTAGGACGGATACAATTTATATATAATGTTGATGTCAAGCGGCCGCTGCCATAATCACCATTTGACCATTTGATATTTTTTTAACCGTTATTTTTTAGCCAAATAGGAATAGCTCGAGACTAAAGGCTTTTAAGGATTATTGTACTTTAAATAGACCTTAAACCAAAGAGTAAGGGCTTTTAAGGACGATTTTACATGCGTTGGGGCATCACACAATAAACCTTACAGACAGCAAAAAATAAACAAATCGGGGTGGGCTGTGTCATCAACACGGCCGTAGGTGTTTTGCATGATAACGTTTATAACATGTTGAGGTTAATTATTTTAATTTAAACTAAATTAACCACCACTGTTTCTTTATGCAAAAATAGACTTCCAGAATTGCTCGGATCGGATGACCCATTCTCTTACTACAGTTGTTGAAGGATTTAAATCGCGTGAAATCATTCGATAATATTATGTATGAGGCATGTAGCCTAAGGGCCAACCTAAGAAATTATACATTTAAATTAAAGGTAATGCTTACAGTTGATTAGTAATTGCCCACAACCAAGGGAAAATTTTCTTGTCAATTTTCTGAACATGCGATGTAAGATGTTATCGCGTCAAAAAAATATAAATTGAAAATCAAAACTAAAATGCCTTGACCACAATCGAACCCCGAACTTTAGCCGCTCTAGTCCAAAACATTTCTACTAAGCCATATCAACTTAGGGAAATTTATTTAATTTTCATTCTTATATTGTTTGAAACATATAGCTAGCATGCTTTGAAGTTTATGAAAGGAAAAAAATTTTTACCGAAAAATTCTCATGGCTTACTACAACTTATAATATATGAAAGTTTTTAAATAATTTGTTGTAGTGTTTAGGGGCATCATAAAGGCGGACCACGTAGTTTCTTGTGTAATTGCTGTAATAACTATAAAGCGGAATGTTTAATTTAAAGTAAAATATTTGGTCATTACATGAATACTAAAAAAAAAATAATAATAAAAAAAAATAAAATTAGATGAGATGAGGATCGATCCGAAGACCTTTGCCGCTCTAGTCCAATGCGTTACCACTACGCCACAAACAATACAGTAACTTTTGTTTTATTTGCATTGTTAAATTGTTTTATTTTTTCAAAGCGTTCTACAGCCTCATAGCTAAATATATCCAAGTAAATTATATTACACTGCTAGTTTATCTAGTAGTCTTTTCTTTCATTATTCAATATTTCCAAGTAAATTATTTAATTTTTGAAATTGTATCTAGTAGTATCTTGCCATTTTCAGCAGTAATATCCCAAGGGCATTGATAATTTCCCGAAATAATTTTATTATATTTTTCGAAAGCACGTTGCTTGGAAACAGCCCGAAGCCGTAGGCTGAGGGCTGTTACCTAAAAGCAACGTGCTTGAGGAAAATATAATAAAATTATGAGGTATTTATCAATGCTCGAGGGGTATTCGACGAGAAAATTTTTTGCAATTTTATTTTATTCTAGTAGTAAGGCTGCTAGATTGTAAATTGTTCTATGAAAGTATCATTTTGAAACAGTATTTATTATAAAATAAAACTATAAATTCTTTTCATCTAGTAGCCAGAGTATGTTTGTCTAAAATAGCAAGCCTATTAAATCGGTCAATTTCGAGTCACGTGTACAAAATATACCAATCAAAATAACATTACACTGATAACATCCCTAGGGAAACTATCAGTGTAATGTTATTTTGATTGGTTTATTTCGTACACGTGACTCAAAATAGACTGATTTAATAGGCTTGCTATTTTAGCAAAAAAATTTCATTATTATTCAACTGTGACGTCAAAATGTCGACGAAAATTATTTGAGGAGTATTTAGAGGATTTGATTATAAAACACAATGATATTTGTCGGTCGTGGACAAAGTATCGTATTCTACTCGCATATAATGGCTGTTATTCACTCAGATGATTTACGACACTCGCCTATCGGCTAGTGTCGGCAAACTTCATCTTCGTGAATAACAGCTATCATTATATGCTCGTTGAATAATATACTATTTTGCAACTTTATCTAGTAGTCTCTTGCCATTTTCATTATTATTAAACTGTGACGTCAAAATGTCGACGAAAATTATTTGAGGAGTATTTAAAGGATTTGATTATAAAATATATTGATATTTGTCGGTCGTGGACAAAGTATCGTATTCTACTCGACGATTTGGCGGCTGCTGGTGGGGGGATCAGCTGATTAGATCAGCTCCGTAACCTTCAGTAGGGTGCTCATCACGTGAGCTGTTCTGGTCATGTTTCAGGCAGCTGGCGGGATGAGTACGATTGTGGTAGGGGTAACCTTGCCACAATTCGCAAGTGTACGTACTGCCTCCACGTGGCAATCGTCGGTAACTGATGTCGTCTATTACAGTTGTTCTAGTTGACTCAGGCCAAAGTACGGCGCTAAAGGAGAAAACCTTAACAAAAAACCCTAATCTAAGGTGGAACAGCATATGCCGATGGATGAATGACTGATAGGTTAATCAGTCCCAAATATGCGGACTCTGGATACCAGGCGCCCTCCAGTTTTATTTAGCCTTCCTGTGGTAGCTGGGTGTCCCACAGGTGACCTTCATTTCCCAAATACTCGTGGGAATAAAATGCCTAACAAAAATAAAAAAATGATAAGGATGGTAACGCTCCTAAAGCGTCACGGACCAGCGAGGACTCTGCGGTGGCTTTCGAGGGCTCAGGTCCTCTTTCCGCTGTGGAATCCCCAATGGGTGGCACATCGGATGGGGAAATCCGTTCGGAGTTTGAGAACTTACTTCTCAATTCCGATATGGAAACCTCAGGAGATGAGGAACTGGCCCCCGTAAGTGGGGGGATCTCCTCTGTGAAAACCGGGGAAAATGCGGACGTCGGGGAGTGTCGGAAGGGTGAGGTTGACATCAACAAACCTGCTGCGGCTCTTCATGTGAAAATGTGTGGGGCTGCGAAAAAGCGGTACAGGAAGCTTCTGGCTGAGGGCAAAGCGCCCGGTAGTGAGACAAGGCTTCTGGCGGTGCGGCCACGGAAGGAGACTTGCGCTCCTACGACGGCCAAACCGCCAAAGAGGGACCGCTCGGATGACGAGACTTCACCGGCACAAAAAAAGGCCAGGGGAGAAGAACATGTCCCGGTGGCCTCGGGTTCTGCGGTCCGGTCTGGAGTTACCTTCAGGCAGGCTGCGGAATCAGAGATCATTGGGATCTTACCCTCTGGCTTTCCTGAGGTTGCCCTCACTGGAGAGCAGCTTGAAGCTGTCCAGGAGGGAATCTTGGATAAGGTGCTGGAGCAGGAGGCCAAGGAGCTTAAACCTAAGTTCCTTGGCAGTCAGCTTCGGCATGGTTGGCTGGTAGTGACCTGTGCCGACCGGGCCACTGTACAGTGGCTCAGGGAGACCATAGGCACTATTAAGCCATGGGATGGTGCAGAGCTGATTGTAGCTGAGGCGGGAAACCTGCCTCGAGCTAGGATCGTGTTTGGTACCTTCCCAAACAGTGCCGAATTGCCCACGGATAAGCTTCTGGGTTTTATCAGAAGCCAAAACGAGGGCATGCAGGCGATCAACTGGAGAGTGGTCAGGAGAGAGGCGAAAGGCACTTCAGCTTTTTGCACGTTCTCCATGGACCACTCTTCGGTTGAGAAGCTCAAACAAATTGATTTCAAAATCAATTTTAAGTTTGGGATTGTCCAACTGCACCCCAAGGGGGGCCAGGGTGGTGGAAAGCCAGGTTCCAGGGGCGGGCCCCAAGTGGTCAAGCCTGTGGAGGATATCGTGGCTTCACCTGTGAAGGCGATCGTGGCCGCACCTGTGGCGGCTATCGGGGCCACACCTGTGGTTAAACCCACTGGTGTGGCGGCCCTTTCCAGGAGACAGGCGAGGAGAAGGAAGGAAAGAGAGAGGAAGGCGTCAGCGGTTGTACGGGGAATGGCCCCGCGAGGGGTCACCCCGCGCAAGCCGCTGGTGAAGCCTGGTGGCTCTCAGTCAGCTGTGGATAGCAGCAGTAAGATGGAGGACACGGATTCACCATCTGGCAATGGCGGTGCGAGCAAGGAGGCTAATCCAGGCCTTCAGCAGACGTCGCTGCAGTGATGGCACACATAACCTGCCTACAGATAAACCTGCATCATGCAAAGGCGTCTTCGGACGTCCTTTGTCGTAGGTTTATCTGCCAGAAAATTGGCATGGCTCTAATACAGGAGCCATGGGTAATAGGTAACCAAATTAAAGGTATACCAAAACAAATGGGTAAGTTGATTTATTGTAACGGAACTGAGAGTCCAAGGGCGGCCATTTTGGCCAGCTCGCAAATTAATTTGCGATGATTCCCATTTCAGAGTTCATCTCCAGGGACTTAGTGGCGGTAATGGTGGAGGTTCTGGGTGAAAGAGGGAAACAGGAGGCTATAATGGCCTCCGCCTACTTTCCTGGAGACTCGGAAATGATACCTCCTCTCGAAGTTAGGCGGCTCATAGCTCATTGCCAGCGCAATGGGCTGGCTTACCTAATAGGATGCGATGCAAATGCGCACCACACGGTGTGGGGCAGCACGAACATCAATAATAGGGGTGAGTACCTTTTTGAGTATATAATTACTAATAATGTAGATATTGTCAATAGGGGAAGGATACCTACTTTCATAAATGCGATTAGGCAGGAGGTCCTAGATTTGACCCTCGCTAGTCCGCATTTTAGTCATTTTGTTAAAAATTGGCATGTGTCTGAAGAGGCCTCCTTATCGGATCACTTGCACATCAGATTCGATTTGGCGGCCGAGGCCATGCAGCGGCAGGAGATAAGAATTCCGAAACTGACCGATTGGGACTCTTATAGAGTTTCACTCGAATCAGAAATGCCCTCGGTAATGGGGAACATAGAGTCTCCAGAGGGCTTGGAATTCTGTTCAAACCAGCTGCATAATTCTATACACTCGGCTTACGAAAACAGCTGCCCAGTTAAGCGAAGAGAGTCCATTAAGTTGGTCCCTTGGTGGAACGGGGCGCTGAGTAAGCTGAGGAAAAAATCTAGAAGGTTATTCAATAAGGCTAAACGCACCGGGGAATGGGGCGAGTATAGGATGGCCTTAACGGAATATAATCTGGAATTAAGAAGATCCAAAAGGGCTACCTGGAGAAACTTCTGTGAGGGAATCATTGAATTACCCTCTGCAGCTCGTCTCCAGAAAGTCCTTGCTAGGGATCACTCAAATGGTTTGGGGCTTCTTCAGAAGCAAAACGGGATGTTCACTGAAAACCGGAAGGAAACCCTGGAGTTACTATTAGGTACCCACTTTCCGAACTCAATAGTGGTAGGTACCCAGGAGGACCCTTCAAGTGAGGTAGACTATTCACCCCACAGTAGGATCTGGAGCCTCTCTGGAAAAATGTTCACACCCAGCAAGGTGAGATGGGCTATTGGCTCTTTCAAACCGTTCAAATCTGCTGGAGGGGATGGTATCTTTCCGGCTTTACTTCAAAAAGGTATTGAGGAAATACTCCCCAGCTTGGTCCAGTTGATTCGGGCAAGTTATGCTTTTAACTATATTCCGAAACTATGGAGGAAAGTAAATGTGGTCTTTATACCAAAGGGAGGGGGTCGTCTGGACACCCAGCCCAAGGCTTATCGGCCAATTAGCCTGACATCGTTTCTATTGAAGACGATGGAAAAAATCCTGGATAATCAAATAAGAAATGAAATCCTTGTAAATAACCCACTGCATCGGAACCAGTTTGCTTATCAAGCTGGCAAATCCACTGTGATGGCTCTTAGTGGTCTAGTCACAAAGATTGAAAGAGCGGTGGCTTTTAAGGAAATTGCCCTGTGTGCCTTTGTGGACATTGGGGGGGCATTTGACAATACCTCCTATGGTTCAATAGAGAGGGCAGCTATGGGGAAGGGGGTTCCGCCGTCTACAACTAGGTGGATCCGCTCCATGCTGAAATATCGCGATATTACAGCCACATTAGGTGGCGAGTCAGTAACCATCAGGGCCGTAAAGGGCTGGCCCCAAGGAGGTGTACTGTCTCCTCTTTTATGGTCATTGGTTATTGATAGACTACTGGTCCTCCTGAATAGCCATGGGTTTGATGTTCAGGGCTATGCGGATGACGTGGCTATCGTGATTAGAGGCAGGTTTGATGAGATCATCTCTGATCTCATGCAAAATGCACTCAACTTGATATGGCAGTGGTGTGACAAGGAAGGACTTAGTGTCAATTCAAACAAAACTGTCATTGTCCCTTTTACGAGGTGGAGAAAGCTCTCGCTTGTAGCTCCCTCGTTAAACGGTACTATTGTTGCCTTTTCCAAAGAGGTTAAATATCTAGGGGTTATCCTGGGGGTCAATTCTCGTTCTATGAAAAAGTGGAATGAAAAAAATCTTTCCATTTGGTTTCCATCACGTCTTTCTCATTAGTATCTTTTCACGAAACTGCAATATGCGATTCTCGTTGTCCAAATGAAAAAGAACTATGAAAATACGCTGAATACTACACAGCAAAACATATTTTATCAAGTTGCATATATATTTCCGCTAGGTGCGCTAGGTAAATGGTGCAAATAGTAGCTAAATAAATGATTCAAGAGATTATAATTTGTAATTCGATTTAATCACTCTCTCAAAGAGAGGTAAATAGAGAGTTAAACCAGTTTTCGTCATTGCTTGTCAAAATATAAAATAAATTACTAAAATGGCCAAATTTTATTTAAACTAAACGAAACTAATTATTTAGGGATTTTTCTTAAATGAATTGAAATTTGTTTAATAAATTTGCTTATAAATTAGTTTTAAAGTGACTAGTATTATAGTTTGGTTGCACATTTAACATTAAAATTGCAAATTTAGGTGTTATAAAACTGAATTTCCATATTCATTTATATTCCCACGACCAAAATACTCGGTGAGAAAGTTTTTTTCATATGAGAAGATTTTGACGTCATTTTTTTCCTTCTCATGAAACATGAATCGGAAATCTGTATATCTCACTGAAAATACTTTTCATTGTACTTTTCACAGAACGAGAATTAACCCCCTGGATCATAAACTGATCTGGGAACAACATATACAAAAAATTCAAAATAGAGCCACAAAGGCCTTTTGGGCCTGTCAGAGACTCTACGGACGTACTTGGGGACTACAACCAAAAATGATCTACTGGTCATTTCTAACAATTATTAGGCCTATAATCACTTACGCATCGCTAGTGTGGTGGCCTAAAACTCAACAAAGGACAGCGCAAACTTTATTGAATAAGGTTCAGCGTATGGCCTGCATTAGGGTTACGGGCTCAATGAAAACATGTCCGACCGCAGCAATGGAGACACTCCTAGGACTAACTCCATTGCATCTGCATGTAAAAAAGGATGCTGCTACTATGGCCCTTAAGTTGCAGGCGGAGGGTAACATCGAACCAGGCAATATGGTGGGCTATCTGGAGATCCTTAAGGAGTTTCAGACAGACCCCACTATAGGAATGCCTTCCGACTGTATGCCAGCCAAACTGAATTTCCACAAATCCTTTTGTGTTAGATTACCTGACCGGGAGGAGTGGAGTACAGGGGTACCATCCTTTGAGCGAGGGTCATTGGTGTGGTTTACAGATGGATCAAAAACGGAAGATGGGGCGGGGGTAGGAATACATGGGAGTGGAGTATCACTCTCGAAGTCCTTGGGTACCAATGCAACCGTCTTTCAAGCAGAAGTGCATGCTATAGAACTTTGTGCTAGGATAGGCATATCTAAAGGCCTAAACGACGCAAAGGTTTATATCGTATCAGACAGCCAATCGGCCTTAAAGGCTCTTAGGTCTTTTACCATTGAGTCAAGGCTGGTATGGGATTGTCTGAAGGTTATTAAATTGCTGGCAAGCTCAAATAAGGTAACACTTGTTTGGGTGCCAGGTCACACTGGAATTGTAGGAAACGAGGCAGCTGATGTCCTCGCCCGCGAGGGATCTGCCTTTCCATTAATTGGACCAGAGCCCTTTTGCGGCGTCTCTAAGGGGCACCTTAGGGCAGCAGTTAAACGCTGGGAGGATGTGTAAAAGTCCTCTTACTGGCGCGGAATTCCAGGTTTGCGACAGGCGAAGGAATTTATTTCACCTTCGTCGGCCAGGGCCAAGGAATGTCTTGTACTTAGGAAACCTGAGTTGAGGCTGCTTACCGGCTTCCTCACAGGTCACATCCCCTTAAGGTATCACCTAAAGAAAATGGGCCTAAGTTCGACGGATAGATGTCGCTTCTGTGACATGGAAGCGGAATCAGCGGAACATGTTCTGTGCCATTGCCCAGCCATTTTCTGCAAAAGGTTACAACATCTAGGAGGGAGAGTAATGAGCCCGGATGGTATGCATCATATGCCGGCCGGCAGTATTGTCAGGTTCATTAAGAGCCTGAATATTGACTGGACGGCTCATTAAGTAGGGTCCATGCACAAAAGATCTTTTAGGTCGTAGTAATAATAATAATAATACTCGCATATAATGGCTGTTATTCACTCAGATGATTTACGCCACTCGCCTATCGGCTCGTGTCGGCAAACTTCATCTTCGTGAATAACACCTATCATAATATGCTCGTTGAATAATATACTATTTATGTTGTTGTAATTTATCCCATACAATGGCACAAGATATAAATAAACACTTCTCAAAATGCCCATCAAATTCTAAAATGATTAAAGAAATTCTAGCATCGTTGTTCATGATTACAAACTATCAGGCTATTAAGGAAATATGGAGAGATTTAACAGTAATGTTAACATCTAAGTTTATCACAACAAAAGTGCAACAATCATTAAGTTCCGTGACCAGCTTAATAACAGAAGGTGCTACAGATTTTGATTTCACTTGCGTAAATAACACAAAATAGAAGAAACATAAAGACAGCACAAAACCAATTGTATATACAAAGCCCATATTTTCAAGATCTTAAAAAAATTGTCGATGAAGTTGCTTTGGCCTTAGATAATGAAGAATCTGCAACAGTTGGCGGAATTAATAGTTTTTTTAATATAAATTTTCATAGCTTGATATTAAAGAAATACATAGCATATTTGCCTTTATGGAGTGGTATCTTAAATAATGGCGTCCGACATAGTAATAGCCACGTGGAAAATTATTTTGCCACTGTAAAACGAAGGTTCAAAACTTCAACAAACATTAGTAAACTGCCAACTAAAGTAGGACGTTTTATTAGGGATATTCACGAACGAAATGTTACGATCCATCGGCAAATCGTAGCTGGTATTCCAAAAGCTGCAACGAAAACAAATATCGGTCCGGCGTCTAGTTATCAAATTAAAATGCAAACATCTGACGCCGATCTAACAATTCATGAAGCACAATTTAGCCAATCAGTATTGAAACGCAAAAATAAAGGCGCCACAACTCCCCAAAACTAAACATTCGCATTTTAATTTCGCGACAATGGAATTTCAACTCAAACCCCGCAGGAACGGTCAATTACTGCTTTCAAACTATTAAGTGAAAATTCGAAGGACGACAGTAACTTCAGTACTCCAAAACGGCAATGCAAAGTACTAAAAAAATATTGCCTGTTAAACATAGATACCCAACTTATAACTATGCTTTACCGGTTTTGCAAAGTGGTACTAAAAGTTGCGATTACTACAACAACACGTGTAGATTAGATGCCCTCATTCAAACATTGGCTGCAGCAGTAATTAGTGTGGGGATAACCAATTGTGGTACACGGGATGGGCGGGTAAACAATATAATTCTCAAAATGTACTAAAGAATGAAATAAAAAATGCGTATCTTGTTAGAAAAGAAATGCTCATAGAAATTTTTGGCATACAACAAAATTGTGATTGCAATATACAAGATGTCTCAGGACATATACTTAAAAGCCTTCCAAGTCTAATAGTTAATCTTAAATGTCAACATTGTGAAACCACTATTGAAGAAGAACGGAATTTTCTTCTGGTGAATATGGTGGCATTAACGAAAGTTGGATTTTCAAATTTAAGTAAATGTACATATAGAATAAGTTCCTGATCAGGGATGTCCAGTATGTTTCAAAAAAATAAATCCCCAAAATTTCAAATATCAGCCAATTATAACTATTTATACAGAGAATGATACGCTTAACCGCCCGATAATCAAAATAAGTGAGATTGAACCCACATTAGAATTTGACCACATTCTTTATAAACTTACAGGGATTATTAGTTACGAGCTTTGTACGAATTTTGAAGAATTGTCAGAAAATCGATAATAATAGATAACTTAACAAAAATTACTGGCTGTTTAATAAAAATTAAAGGATATGATGTGAAAAAATCATTTAACAATTAGAATTTATTATTTTATTATTATTATTATTCGATTGATAAATTTTTGTTTGTTTACTTCAAAAATTAATAAAAAATCGATAGTGTGCATATTATGTCTCTATAAGTGAAATGGGTTTTGTTTTGAAGTGATTTTATTTATTTGCTTGTCTATGCTGTTATTTACATACTTTTACTGCTTTATTTTTTAAATCAGTTAATTACAGTTAATAGTTTTCAGTGCTTGTACAAAATGAGTAATACTAGATGTTTTATTTGTAACAACCGGGTTTTTCGTGATGACAGTAAAACAAACATTGACGTTATTGATTGTGTTGTGTGTAACAAGGTTTGTCATGCTTCGTGTGTTGATATGCTACCTAGTGATGTTGAGTTTCTTCATAATAGTAAGAAGTCATATACTTGTGATACCTGTCTCAATACAAAGAAAGCAACTCAATCGGAGCGTTCAGGTTCCGCACCTGTATTATTAAAATCTAACAGTGCATCAAAACCAAATAATTCACCGTCTGTACCTAGCGCTTCTATTTTTGAAGAACACACAACTTTACATGCTATACTGTTAATGCCATTCATGACCTTGTCGTTTCATTTAAAAATGAAATGAATGTACGCCTTGATAACATCGAGTCAAAATTTAAGTTGTATGACGCTGCATTATCCAAAATTGACAGTCTGGCGAAAAAAAATGATGATTTGCAGAAAGAATTGGATGTAATTAAACTTAAACTAGACAATTCCGAAAATTCTGCTAATCGTAATTCGATAAATATTTCTGGTATTCCGTTCTTTAACATATCGTTATCTTCGTCCGACATTGATTTTTGTTTTCGTCGAGGTCGTTCGAAAGAAGATTACAGGTTTAAAATTGTTTGTGTTCGGTTTGTATCTGGTTTGAAGAAAGACGATGTGATGAATGCAGAGCGAAACAAAATTAAAGCCAAACAATATATAACAAGAGCTGTTTGTGCGTCTGGAAAAGATAGATTGTTTTTCAATGATGTTTTATCAACGCATAATCGGAACATTTTTAATTTGGCGAGAGCTGAGAAGAAAGCAGGGAAAATTCAACATGTGTGGACCAGAAATTCCTTGATCTATATACGTGTCAAGGAAGGGGATAAGCCACTACTAATTAAATCAGCTGTGTATCTGAGAGCTACAACTTAGTATCTTTTAATTAATTAATTTTTTTATATTTTAATGTCTTCATCAACATCCTCTCAGAATTTATCTTCAGCTGTTACTAATGAATCAATTTTTTCTTCTTCTCTTGTAGATAGCTCAATCGTGGAAAATATTTCAACCGTTTATCTGAATGAAATATATTCGGACACCAGTGCTAGCAACATATCTTTCATCCAGCAAAAAATACGCAGCTTAAGGGAAAATTTCGATGTGTGCCTAGCTCATATTTCTGCGCTCAACTATATTGCGCAACTAATTTTTTTGACAGAAATTTGAGTTTTCGATGATGAGTTAATTTCATATAATATACCGAATTATCAACTCTATGCTAATTGTAATAACTCTTATCGTTCCGGGGGCGCTGCCGTTTTCGTTCATAATTCTATTTCTGTTCTGCCAATTTCGTTAAATTTAATTGCTTTGAGAGCATGGATGCTTTCAAGCTGGACTTTATTCATGGCAATGAAATGTATAGTTTTATTTGTATATATCGCTTCCACTGGATTAGCTCCTCAGTATTCATATTAGAACTAAGTGATTTATTAGATAAAATCAAAACAAAAAATTTAATTTTGTTAGGGGACATTAATATCGACGTCCTAAACGTCATCTCTATCGTTGATGATTATTTATCATTATTGTCTAGTTTCGGTCTTGAAAATTTTACTAAGGAGCCTATTAGAGTTCAAAATTGTGCATCATCGTGCATCGATCATATTTTCTTGCGACTGAAGAAACAGTATGGTAATATTGTCAAATGTTCCATTCAACATTTGGGAATTTCTGATCATGCATTCATTTCATGTTCAATCAATGCTACTGAGGTAAATTTAAAATCATCCAGATATAGCAAGTCAAAAACTTTTACAGTTATTAATTATGTGGAACTGAATAATGCTTTACTGTTTGAGGACTGGAATCAGGTTTATTCTGAAACTAATGCGTCTAAGAAATTTGATATTTTTTTATCAATCTTATCGCAATATATTGATAAATGTATAGAAAAAAGTCCCTACAAAATTAAAACCCTGGATTACTTACAACCTAATCCGTAAGATTATCAAAAAGAAACATATTATTATCCTTGTCAAAGACATCCTAACAATCGCAAGCTTGCCAAATTTTCACAAAAGTATTCGTCGAAAATTTACTTGGAAGTATCTACAACTCGGGAAATGTATTATAAGGATCAATTTATTTTGAACAACAATGACATTAGGAAAAAATGGTCCCTTGTTAATGAAGTATTAGGTTCAACTAATGATATGTCTGATCAATTTTCGTTAAATAAATATCGATGATCAATCCATAAATGATTCTGTACAAGTGGCAAACTCGTTTATAATTATTTTTTAAATGTTGCAATCAATTTACGTTAGCAGTATTTTAATAATCCAGAAATGAATGATGTAGATAGCGCTCTTATTAATCCTGGGCTTTCCAATAGTTTTCATTTTATTCCATTCAGCTCTCTTGAAATCATCAAAATTATTACCTCACTCAGTAATAAGCGTTCGACGGATATATTAGGAATTAGTAGTTTTTGCTTGAAACAAATAAATTTTAACATTGCTGATATTCTGTCGCATTTATTAACTCCCCAATTTTTCCCGGTGTTTTCCCTGACTCGCTTAAATGCTCCATAATGCTTCCTCGACATAAAAGGGGTCTAAAAACAGAATTAAAGAATTATAGACCAATTTCATTGACGTCAGTGTTCAAAATTATTTGAAAAATTAGTTAAAATTCGATTTAACAAATTCCTTGAAAGTAACCATATTTTTTCAACTCTGCAATTTAGCTTTCGTTCTGGTCATTGCACTGAAGATGCTCTGGTAGGCTTTTGAATATTTTAAACTGTGGGATAGATCAGAAAAAATTTACAGCTAGCTTATTTGTTGACATATCTAAAGCTTTTGACACTGTTGATCATCGTCTCTTATGCATCAAGCTTTATAATTATGGCTTCCGCGGATTTGTTTATGACTGCATTCAAAGCAACCTTGATTATACAAGCCATAATCTAAAAAACGAAGCTTTTATAAGGGAATTAGAAACGCGGAAAAAACCAAACTTTTCATAGTAAAACACACAAAACATATGGGAAATCACTTTTTCTCCGAAGACAAATTTGTAAATGAAAACGTTGCAAATTCTCAATTATGATTTCTGAAATATTTTCATAAATGTTTGAATTTCAACATATATAAATCTCGTTTAAGTAAATCGTTCTCATTTTCTTGTAATAATTGGTTTATTTAAACCAAAATATAAAAAAAAGTTCATAACAACAGCATTCTGGTCAAATTAAAAAGAAAAGCTTACTACAAATCGTGTGCATTAAGCCAATATACATAGATGGCAGTGGGCAGTAAACATTTTGAAAAACCGTACCAAAAATCGCCACTTGGGGAAATTTAAGTTCAAAAATTGTAGGAAAAGCAAAACAAATTCTCAAAATATTAAGAACGTGTCATAATTTTGTGATTAAACAATTTTTTTCGTATTTTTCTGTATAAATCTGAGACATCTAACGTACACTAGTAAAACTAAAGATAAATGTAGCAAGTATTATTTTAATTCGTCAGAGCCAACTTTGATGTATTTTTCAAAATGAAAGTTCGAAAAATATATTTTAGGCATAATATAATTTTAATATTCCTGCAATTAATATTTACTTAATACCAATAAACCCTTCCTGTATATTGTTGCTAAAGATATGTAGAACACTTTTGTATAAAAATTTTGTAACATTTTTGCTTTTTTCAATAAAAAACTTGAAGCTAAAAAACACCATTTTTACTATGGATTCCTATGGAAATTAGTGAAAAGTTATACCACTAAAAAAGCTTCTAAAAAATACGTCATAATGATTATGGCTCTATACTCTAGAAGGCTCTGCTGCATTGCGTCGTTTTTATCTGATAGAACCCAAAAAGTTCGGATTGGAAATCATTTTAGTGAACTTAGACTTGTTGAGTGTGGTGTTCCGCAAGGGTCCGTACTTGGACCATTGCTGTTCTTAGTTTATATTAATTCAATTTATTCGCAAGCTTTTCAAGGTCCAATTACTTCTTTTGCTGATGATATGGCTTTTACATACATTAACAATACCAGTATAGCCTTGATCAATGCTGTAAATTCAGATTTGATCATACTAAGGAAATGGTTTGATGCACACTGTTTGATTTTAAGTGATAAGACCAAAATAATGTCGTTTAGTCTTACGGATTGTCGTGACATAAATTTTGATTTATCATTTCACAATCTAGCTGTAATCATTCATTCTGTTCTCCGCTTTGTTTTAAAATTGAGCAGGTAACAAGTTTCAAATATCTGGGAATTACATTTGATACTAGATTAAATTGGAAAGAAAGAGCACGTTAAAGTTTTAAAATCTTACTGTAGGTTATTCATTAAGAAGTTATGTTTGTTAAAAAGTTTATGTCGTCCTGACTTGTTATACGTATTATTTATTTCGCTCTTGGTGCTTCGAAGCTTCAATATCGTTTATCATGTTGGGGTGGTGCTTACTATTCTAATATTAAACCTATTATGACTTTGCAAAAGTATATGGTTAGAATTTTATGTAATAAGCCTAAACTAACCCACTCGTGGCCATTATTTGTTAATAAGCAAATTTTGTCCAGTGCGGCATCTTTACGTTTATAAAGTATTACGCCTATTTTATTTCAAAAGTGGTAATCGGAATATCCGTGTTATTGATTCCCACCAAATTAGAGGTAATGCCCAAAATCTTGTGAATGTTCCCAAATATAATACCACTTACATGTTTCGAACATTTACAGTATTGGCCCCTACATTGTTCAATAAATTTCCCATTTCAATAAAGAAGTGTTACAATTTTAAATTCCTCAGAGAACTTAAATCACATTAGAAAATATTGAAGAATTTTTATTTTTGATTTAAATTTAGGTTATAGTTAAAATTTTTATAAGATTTTCTTAGTACACTTCATTTAAACCCATATTACCCCACAAATATTTGATTTTTTTTTCGGTTTTTGTGAGCTCGTTGATAATCGACACTGGTTTTTAACCACAGATTATCTCCTATGCATATTTATTCCATCTTTACTTATAATTATTTTTGTATATTGGCTAATCACGCTCAGACTATTGTGTTGTGTTGCGTTGTGATGAGCGTGAGGCATCACTTTAAACCAAAACCTCTATTTATGTTTCATAATGGTCTGTTTGTGTAGCCTTATGTTTGTTTGTCTTTCTTATTTTGTTATTATTATTTTTAAGTTATAATTCTGTGGCAATACGACATAAGGGAATAACTCTAAAATTCGCATGTTTCATGAAAACGTTTTTAAAATAAAGAGTCGTTCAATATCGTATGAGTTTTTTGAATTCTTGCTTTTTTAAATGATTATTACGGTTGTTTGTAGTTGCTGGATTATTACAAATAATTGATATGATATGAATTCGAATATGGAGATTTCGAATTTGAAATAATAGTAAAAGGGTATAACTCGAGTTATTCCCTTATGCCATATTGCCACAGAATTGTATTTGATGGATATAAATAAATAAATAAATAAAAAAAAAAAATTTGAAGCAAAAGATAAAGAAACCAAATCCAATGCTAGAGTGACAAATTGTAGAAAATATATTTGTCTAACCCTCGGTAAGAAAGCTCAGCTTTGATCTCATTTCATTCGCAACCGCTAGAAAATTATATTCATGACGAAATTAAACACGAAATATGTAGTGGATATCACTCAAGACTGTGTCAAAAATTTGAAATAGAAACCAGTATGATATTATGTTATACTCAACTTAAACATAAAGGCACTTTATATAAAAATAACTTTTTCCTTAGAATTAATAATAAAGCATTAGAGTTGTTTAAAATAATATAAATATTTGTGCATAAAGAAAAAAAATTTGTAATAATTTTAGTTGATCAAATCAAAAAAAAAGCCAATTTAATGTTCACGGTCAATCTTTTGAAGTTGATAAAAATAAATGGTTATAGTAGAGAAAATTTATATTAGGCCGTGTACCATTCGCTTAAAAAGTTAAATATTTTAACTGTGGTAAAACTAATAAAACTTACCTCACTTTTTAATCGCTTTGCTGTGCCAATTGAAAGCAGTTAAAATTTTTGACGTTTCGTCAATTTTGTTTATGAAAATAACATAATAAGGAATTCAATATTAAATTAATAATTAAAGTAATAATGAAATTAATAATAAATTGAATAAAGACAAAAATGATAATTTCTTTATAAAATACATGCCTATAATTATTCAGCTTTGTAGGCTTTGCACAAATTTATTAGAAGTTAGGTTAAAGTACCACAGCACGAAAAAAATTGTCAAGGTAAATGATTAATTTACGTTATTTTTACTAATACTTCGTTCAAATAAACTTGTATTTTATAGTGTACAAAATGTTTACAAATTAGAGTGGTATCTGGTGAAGTGGAAACAAAAAAATCATGGAGGATTAACCAGGCTACTTTTCAACAAATTTTACAGCTCTTGCGAATTAAGCATCATGGTTGGTGTTTCAGCGAGCGTTTGCATAATTTTGCACTTTAAGACTAGTTTCTAAGATTTTCTTAAATGCACCAAGTTCATTCACACTTGCGATATATTTTTCGAAAAATCAAACAACCTTGTCTAGCCTTTTCACTCAGCAAAAACAATTACGTTAGTTATGTAAACAAAATCCATTTTCAAACTGGCCAATAAATAAGTAATTAAGACAATATAGAATTCTAGACTGGTCTATTTTAATGATTGATTTTGTTTCAATTCTCAATGCATACTGACGCATACAACCTAATCAATTTTTTATTTTTTTTAGCTTAATTACAACTTTTTTAAAGCTTATATATTTTAAATACAAATAAACTTACTATTACTAATGACATCTACTAAATTAATTTAGAATTACAAATAAGCTTTTAACTATAAATAATTTGTAACTGAATAGAGTTCAATGGCCAAAACTAAAATACAACAATAAACAATAATATTGACATTTACTGTCATTTGTAATAAATAAATAAATTAAAAATAAATAATCTTAATGATTACATTTCATTTTAGTTTTCCGACCGTCTTAAAAATTGTAGACTAATGGATTAGCAGGCGTTAAAATTCCAGGATATGTATTTTCCGATTTTAGTCTTTTGTTGGTGTTTAATGAATACTCGTTATTTTTCAGCACAGTTGTCTGCATGTAACATCATCGCCCCCATTGAATCATCTGATTCAATATCTTGTATTGGCAGCCGGATTAATTTGTGAATAGGGCGTGTGATTATTTTCCCGGTGTCCGCAGACTTGATGCTGACCGCTCGAACCTGACCATCATTGGGCTCGGCCATTGGGCTGAAGCAACATTATCATCCCTCAAAAGTACTACATCGCCAATTTGAATATTTTCTGTCTTTCTGTTCCATTTGTTTCTCCTTTGAAGCGAAGCTAAATAATCGCACGATGCCATCGTTGCCAAAAGTGATGGCGAATTTGTTTCATGATATGCCATCGTGTATCTGGAGTAATATTATCACATTTCTCGCCTCCATCAGCAATATTCGTAAATGTCCGGCCTATTAAAAAATGTGCTGGCGTTAACACGCCGATATCTTCACACATACTTGCGCAGATCGGCCTTGAGTTGAGTATTGCCTCAATTTGGATAATCAATGTATTAAATTCTTCAAATGTAAGTAGAACGTCCCCAACTACTCGTTTGAGATGTGCCTTTGCCTGTTTGACTACCGCTTCCCATATACCTCTCATGTGGGATGAACCTGGAGGAATGAATTGCCAATCAATTTTTTTCAAACTTAGGAACGATGATATTTCACTCTCGTTGCGTTGAGTATAAATTTGTAAAGTTCGATCAGTTGGTTGTTGGCACCAACAAAGTTAGTACCGTTGTCACTCACAATTGTTTTGCAAATTCCTGTTCTTGCCACGAACCGATTAAAAGCACCCAGAAAACCTTCTGTTGTTAGATTTTCCGCAACTTCCATATGAATGCATTTAGTACTCAGACTCAAATATTCATATGTAAGCCTTCATCTTGATTTGGCCTCCTCTTCTTCTGAACGGTGTAATGTGAAACAGACCACAGTAATCAACACCAACCTCGTTAAATGGATGAATGAGATTCACACGAGATGCTGGTAGGTTACCCATAATCTGTTTTTCTTTGAGTGGACTGTATCTTATACAGGTAACACAGCTGCGCACTATTCGTCAGACAAGTAATCTTGCTTTAACAATCCAGTATTTTAGTTTGACAAGGCTTGTTAGTAGAGTGACTCCAGCATGATAATAGGTGACGTGCATATGTTCGACAATTGCCTTGGACAACTTGAAATGGTAGGGTGGAATGGAGCGAGACTTCTGTATCCTCCCACCTACTCGAATTATACCATCATCATCTAAAAACGGGTTTAGACTGAGTATGGTGCAGGAGTTTGGAATCCGCTTGTCTGTCTTGAGTTGTTTGATCTCAGATTTAAGTTCTACCTGTTGAACAGCTTTAATGAGGAGTCGTTGCGCCATCAGAAACTGTTCTCTCATGCTGGTGTTGATAATATTTTCTTGCTTCTTTGATTTGATGTTATCTACAAAAGTTAGTGTAAGTGCCAGAACCTTCGTCATTCTGAAAATCAAGAAAACTTATTAATAATAACATCAAACAATGTTTCACTTGCGATTGTATTTGTAAAAGTTTGTTGAGGATTTTATTTCAATCTCAGTAACCGTGTCTGTTTCCGATGGTATCGGCCATAGATCTGGATTCATAATTGGGATAGGGCCATTCCACCATAATGTACTTTTTGCTAGCTTATCTACGGGTATACCGCGGGAAGCTAGATCAGCTGGATTGTGTTTTGACGATATGTGCCGCCAAAGTTTTCGTGGATATATATCGATGATTTCACTTGTGCGATTTCCCACAAATGTTGACCATCTTCGCGGATGCGCCGAAAGCCAATTTAACATAATTTGTGAATCCGTCCATAGAACCCTTTGCGATATTACCATTGTGTTCGCCCTTTCAATCAGTGTCATTAATTTGCTTAACAACAATGCTACCCCGGTGGCACAGTGGTTAGCATGCTTGCTTTAAGCTCTCCGGAGGTCCCGGGTTCGATTCCCGGTGGGTGATGAAAAAATCACGGCTGGTTAATGTTGGATCAATGAATTAATCACTCATTATCCGTTAAAAAAAATGAGTACGAAACTTCAAATGAAGCGGCCAAATACCTCTATGGGATGTAGCGCCAGCGGAAAAAAAATGCTCCTATAATAGCTCTAATCGAGGTATACTCAATTGAAATCATTAGAATATCCACCAGCGACTCCATATACTGCAGCTGCATACGCGTTCTCGCTAGCGTCACTAAATCCATGAAGTGTGAATTCGGTTGTTGTCATAATCCACCTTTCAACTTTAATTTGTGTAATCTTCGAATATTCTTGCGTTATTTTGAGCCATTCTTCTAATATATCTTGTGGAAGCTCGTCATCCCATTCTATGTTCCTGACCCAGAGACCTTGAAACAGGATCTTGACCTTAATTGTTAATGGGGGTAACCATCCTAGTGGGTCGAAGTTTTGCTAGCTTCGGATAAGAACGTTCGCTTTGTATGGCGTCTAATTTCTGTTAAGCTGGAAGTAAATCCGTATGCATCTTCACCTTGATTCCAAGAAAGACCTAAAATTTGTATATCTTCATTATTATTTATTAGTTTCGACGTTAAATTGTCTGGTTCTCCTAAACATCTTATAATTTTCACATTATTGGATAAAAACTTCCGAAGATGAAACCTGTGCTTTTCTAGACACTTTCGGATGGTGACAATTAAATCCTGCAACTCTTCGATGGTATTTGCCCCCGTCATTAGATCGTCAACATAAGTATCCTCCTCGATTGATTTAGCAGCGTTTGGAAATGCTGATCGGATGATTTGGGCAACTTAGACTAAACTTCGAGTAGCTAAATATGCAGCTGACGCCGTACCATAAGTAACGGTCTTTAAACAATTAAGCAATAACCAAATGTAACAGGCCCGTTTTGCGTAGACCACCTACACACTGCATTCCTTCATACCAGCCAATAGACATGAAAGCTGCTGGGTCGGTCCATAAATTATGCACTCTCTGTTGTTGTTCATCGTAATCACCGGCTGTAATCAGATGATGAAAAATCTAAAATTGGGGGGGGGGGGGGGGCTTTAATTGTAAATCCCGAATTATAATCATTTTCCAGAACTAATGTTCATCAATTACTTGATAAACAAACTCTATATTTCACTCCCATTTCGCATTCTATTTGTGATTCTATGGTTTCTGGACGTGTTCAATCGGGCACTCAATCAATCTGAGACACTCTAACTTTATTCCGTAAAACTGTACGTCAAACCCGATTGAACATCCAAAATGTATAAAAAAAATTATAAATTGATTTTAAATGTTAATTTGTTTTGATGCGTTTTTCAAACAACAATAAAATCGATATCGTCAATTTTAGAATTAAATTTTCTTATTTATAAATTGAATTTGGTTATTTTTTATCATTTTAAATATTTATTTCTAATAAATATTATATTTTAAGATTTCACACAAGTAACTGAAAATATTAAATCAAAATTTATTTCTTCTGACAGCTAGAACTGAAAAAAATCTTGGTTTTTTTCGTGATAAATGATTGCGTTTCATGGCAAACGCGATAAAAAAAATCATGATATTTTTTATCATTTTTGCCCGATGGAACACAAGGTCTATGACACTTAAAACCTAATAAAATTCTGAAATTTTAAATTTTAGCAGAAAATTTATATCGAGGCCCGAGTAATAAAATGTTTCTAGAACCCTTAACTACTCTGACTCATTGGTTCACTAATGGCAGTTCTGCTTCCTATATTATCTAACATTGACAAGTAGTTTGGGTGAAACCGCCAAAATTATTCTAACCGATCTCTTCTAATTTTGTTGGAATTATACTAGAAGCATGCTATTACGGCTTTAAGTTCACCAAAGTGCGATAAAATTCATCAATTGGAAACACGTCCATCCCTCAACGATAACCATAGGACAAAATAAAAATTGTTGCTAATTCTCAAGCTTGTCGTAGCTGTTTGACCACAATCTTTTACTTTACGTGGTCCAATGTATTATTTCAGAGACAATACTGGGGATCCGGCAAGAATTTTTAATATTACAGTGATCTCACGAATGTTTCAATGAGCTCACGCGACTGTCTAAATTATTCCACAAATAAGTAATTTTGGACATATTATGTGTATAATTATAATGTGGCTACATTTCCTTCAATTTCTCAGAACATTGGCGATTGACCAGAATAATGTCAGTAAAAGACGCATAGGGCACCAACTTTCCGTCTATGATATAGTGAAGCAAATCAATTCGTTAAGGATGGATTCAAATGGCAAATTATATTCTGGATGATCCAAAATAGTCAGACGAGTACGTAAGGCCACCGACCACTCGTGAGTTGTGTTTATTCTTAACATTGACGAATATATGCTTTATAAATTGTTAATAAATTTAATTATTGCAAATAAAAACCTACCACCTGAGGTATCTAAGATCAAGACAATCGGAAAAACTCCTAGCAACAGCATAAATTGGCTCTTGCAAAAAGAATCCATTGCAAGAAATAAATTTCATTAAATCTACATATTGGCATTACTCCAATTATTGGAAGACAGTGTGCTATCATTAACATAAGAATGTATTGGATTGAGTGTGGAATCCACACTGTGAATGACAATAAATCATTAATAAAAATTAAGAAGAGGATTGGATACCAAACTGAACGTTGGAGAATGTAATCATTAATTAAATGGGAATGAGAAGTTAGGTGGCCTTCTTAATTTGTTAAATTGAAATTTATTATTGTTACCATACATTTTGACAGAATTGTTACCAAAGCTATTGGTCGTTATTTGATAGGATACGATTTTATGCCGTTTTATGTATTGAAATTTGATATTAGCATTTGCCCATATATGCAGATGGAAAATCACCTCTTTACATCGACAAATTAAACAGATTACTGAGATGGCTTGCTACAGCTTTATGGCGTGGTTTTGAGGATAATAGGACGATATTGTGATATTTCAAGCTTAAAACAAAAACTTTACATTCCTAAAATTGTTGTCAAAATGTTTTCCAAAAGATTCCAAATTAATGGCTGGATTGTGCGTTGCTTATCAAAATGAACTTCACAAAGTTTTGGCCGGCTTGATATCGTCTTGATACGAAGAGGTTTGGACTCGCGCACTGCCTTCTATCTTATTTAGATTATGATTTCAGGTCAGTTCCTTGAGGACAAAGAGAACGCGATTTTAATAAATAGTTAAGAGGACATTTTAAATTTGTGTTCACAAGTTTTCCTAAGAACTTCCAGACCTTCCCAGAAACGCATCTGTATAGTAATAAATCAATCTGAAAATTATTAAAACCATTTTTCTTAAATAACCAAAATGTTGAGTAATAAAGTCTGTTCCAGCTGGATAATAAGAATTCACCAGCGATTATTGTAGACCAAAGTCCAATATATTCAAACGTGAATCTCTGAAAGAACTTTCCGTAATCACAAGCTACTGATCGCCTAATAAAAATTCCATCTCGACCAAGCGATTAATTCGTTAAATCAACATTTATTATTTATCATTTATATCACTAGCGATGGAGAGCTGCCTCAACCAAATTCATAAGAACGGTCTCTGGGTAAAAGGTAACAGCGATTTTTTGTAAAGTTTACGAAATAACAAATACAAAAACGAAATAAACAAAAAACTTAACATTTTTTCCCAGTTGTATGGAGTGGACTATTATAATTTATTTTTTTAGCTGGCTATAAGACTGCACGTTTTTAAAAGTGCCTATTTTTCATTATATTATTAAGATATACTTAGTAAAATTAACAAAAATAATTTGTGCAAGCTTATTACAAACTATAAGTACGTATACTTAACTAATAAATACTAAACAATTGTGTAAGACTACCATCTGATCAAATTTCACCCGGACTGGCAAAAAGAACAATATTTTTATGTATTTTAATACAAATCTTTATAATCGCCTTCAAAATAGGTTTTGAGCCAATACAAGCATGCCAACGGTTAATCCATTTTTCCATACACATCTTATACAAGGTGAGGAAAAAGTATTGCAACCCCTAAAAATCTCGCGTAGTTCGGTCAAAAAGAAAATGAGCAAGGTTTATTCTCAGGTAATTTTCAACAAGGAATTTAATGGTGAGCTTGGTTGTGACCTTGATATTCATCTTCAAGGTCATTTGGAGGTCAAGGCCATTTTTTTAAATTAGAACCCCTATTTTTGATGACAGAATTGAAAAGAGCGATCAGTTTTACGTCCGAGTATGTATTTTCCATGACCTCCCAAGATCATCTGAAGGAATTTACATTGCGAGGTCGAAGTATGGAAACTCCTAGACATCTCGCGGAGTATGTCAAAAAAAAAAAATGAGCAAAGTTTAGTCTTAGGTAGTTTTCAACAAGGAATTTAATGGTGAGCTTGGTTGTGACCTGGACCTTCATCTTAAAGGTCATTTCGAGGTCAAGGTCAGTTTTTTATAGGGAAACCCCAGTGTCTGACATCGGATTCAAAAAGAACGATCAATTGTACGTCCGAATATGTATTTGTCACGACCTCTCAAGGTCATCTGAAGGAATATATTTTAGTTATAATGCTTATGATTTGCTACGAAAATTAAAAAAAATAAAAATTAAAAAAAATATTTTTTAATTTTTTTTTTTATTTTCATAGCAACACAAGATTATTACAATGTTCTGTTATTTATGATTATTTTAATTTTTTGTTTAATTTTCATAGCAAATCATAAGTTTTACAATTAAAATATATTAATTCAAGTGACCTTGGGAGGTTATGGAAAATACATATTCGGACGTACAATTGATCGCTCTTTCCGAATCCAATGTCAAAAACTGGAGTTTCAGGGTTTCACTATAAAAAAATGACCTTGACATCAAAATGACCTTTAAGGTGAAGGTCAAGATCACAACCAAGCTCACCATTTAATTCCTTATTGAAAGTTACCTAAGACTAAACGTTGCTCATTTTTTTGTTGACCGAACTTCGCGAGATTTTTAGGGGTTTCCATACTTTTCCTCATCCTGTATATAGGGATAGCCTTTAGTTCCTTCAGCGAATTTCTTTTGATGGATTCAATCGACTAATGGCGCATTCCCCGGAGCAGATATTTGAGTTTCGCAAACAGGAAAAAATCACAGGGAGCCAAATCTGACGATTACGATGGCTAAGCGATGACTTCTGTTTCATGTTTGGCCAAAAATTCAGTCAAAATCAGCTGGATGTGACGGCGCATTATCGTGGTGAAAAATCCATGAATTGTTTGTCCACAAATCCGGCCGTTTACGACGAATTGCCCAAACCACTTCTGCAACAAACTCCCCAAAACACTTCTGCAAAACACTTTCAATGATTCCATAGCCGTAATTCCATTGGAAACACATAATTTCCAGCAAACTCGTTCAAAATTTTTTGCTTAGTATAAATCGCCAGACAAACTTTTCGCGTCGTAAACAAATGGCTGCCAAACCACACTAATGGATGTATTCTGCTCAAACGTCACACGAATGTCATGTTTAAATGGACTAGTCCGGGTCAAATTTGACCAGATGGTAAGGAGAATCAAACGAATTGTGGTTTTATAATTTTGTGATGTGCTTGCCACCGTTGTACTTGAAGCTTCTTGACTATTTTGGTTAGCTGGAGTAATTGTAGGCTATTTATCAGAATGAATTATTGTGCTATGTTTTCGGTGGCAAATTTAACATCGAGTTTTAACTTTGCAATCCGTAACTCGATGAGTACAGCTACTTAAACAATTAAAGCATCTACCTGAATTTTTGAGATACTCTAACCTTTCGTTGGTATTCATTTCCTTTAGCCGAGCACACATAAATATTTTATGATCTTCCTGACACAATGGGCAACTAAACTTGTTTGGCATATGGGATTCGTGTTGGCCATTTTAGTTGCATTTTTGTGCGAGGCCTTCCTCGTATGTGAGCCAAGTGATTCCAACGCATCAGTGTGTTTCGCCAAAAACGTTAACAGCTCATCAAATGTGGGGAAGTTTCAGTTGTACTTAAAGCCCATTGGTTTCTCGTTTTGTCATCTAATTTATTTAAAATAATATAGAGAAGCAATGGATCCCGCTTTTCGGCCTCTGGTCCAAGTGCCTTAAGCCCTCTTATTACTCATCTGAACTATCCATACTGTATGTCGCGGACAGCAATATAATGCATTTTAGGTAGATGTATTTATTATTTTGAAGCTAAAATATTTAAATTTGTATTTTTTAATAGGATAGCCAATTTCTGGAAACCTCGAAGACGAGAACTTTAAGGTGGATGATATTCCACTAACCGCATAAAAAATAAAGGAAAGTGTCATATATGCATTTTGGAAAACCAAAGAAGAAATACCCGCCAAGCTTGTATCAGATGTAAGAAGCCCGTATGCGTAGAGCACTGCGCTAGGCAAACCAAGTGTGAAGATTGTCATTTGGGGTCATCTACTTCACACCGAAACTTGAGAAGCTAATAATTACATTTTTTAATTTTTTGCCTATTAATTACATAAAATAAACAGTTGAATTCATATATTGTTATTGTTTACACTTTATACTTTTTACACTTTCTGCCGTAGGCACTTGGCGAAACACACTTAATACACACATTTTTAAAATTTTTTAAAAACACTTGTTAAATATTTCGCTAAATTACAAAAGGTTTAAAAAATCACTCGATCGATTTCGGCTTATTAGGCCATCATCAGGAGTATCTACTAAACTGTCTAAACAGTTTAGTAGATACTCCTGATGATGGCCTAATAAGCCGAAATCGATCTAGTGATTTAATAAACCTTTTGTAATTTTGCGAAATATTTAACAAGTGTTTTTAAAAATTTTTAAAAATGTGTGTATTGTTTACACTTTTTAAATATTTTAGGCCCTTTAGTTGTTGTCGGTTTCAAACTAAAATAGGGAGTCTTAAAAATACATGGTGGTCACCCAGGCGACAAATGGTAAACAATGATTCGACAAAATCTACAAAAAAGATACAGAAACACGAACAAATTTGTTCAGAGAGATTAACGCATTTTTAGATTCGATAAAAGCTCGCTAGGTTATTAGGGAATGAAAATCGAAATTATCACCCGGGTTGGTATTGGTAAAGTGAAGGTTAAAAATTGTTATCAACATTTTTTTTGGACTACCGAAAACCTTTTTACTTTTTTGCCTATAGTCTGCTCTTTCAAAACTCCCAAATGCTACGTTGAAAATCACAAAATCGAATAGAATAGCAGAGATAAAATATACCATACACTGATTCTTTAAACAAAACTGAGAGAACATAAAACCGTATACCTACCACAATTATTTAAAAATATATAACATTTATATGGAATATGGTCACAAATCTAAAGTGGACTTTTCACAAAATAGGAATAAACGGCAAAAAGGCACCTTCTGAAATGTACACAAAAACCTTACCTTATTTTAAAAACAATATGTACTGGCATAAAACAATATAACACCACCTTGATTATATTTCAAAAATAAATTCACTTTTTAAAGTGTTATGTTTTTTTTCTATGTAGGTTGATTTCTGAACGATAAATGGGTTTTTTTTGTTATGCGCAACTGTAATATTATTTTATTGTTTCCCAAATATGGTTGAAGTGTTTGATCATTAGGGCGACATCTATGATACGATAGACTAAGTAAACGCATTTTATAGTCACCACTTGCGATATTTAGCACAGAATAATCAACAATGAGCGAAGATTTCCATCAGATGCCTCTCCCGTAAATAATACTTTGTTTTTGATTGTGACTGTTCAACGAAAAATGGGTGGGGGAAGAAGTTTTGGACTATATAAGCACGGCGTGAACGTAGTGTTTTTTTTGGCTGGATGGAAAAATTAAGAAAAAAAAAGGGCAGTGGATAAAAAAAAGTAAGACTGTCAAGTTTTTCGAGCAGAAATTAAATTTTTTTTGTGGTTTTTTGTGTTTGTGAGTTTTTTTTTGGCGTACCGCGCTAAAAAGGCGGATTCATGAAATAATAATAATAAAAAAAATATACTATTAGTGAAAGTAAATTAAAATCCTCGCCACTCAAATAGAGATGTTTTTTTTGAGTGTCTTTAAAATTTTTTTTTGTGTAATTGAAACCCAAAAATAGATATAACCAAAGTGAAAAACTGCAGAGATTGAATAATTGATTTTGGGCATGTTATAGTGTTATATACAAAAAAAAAAATAAATAACATAAATACAAAAAAAATTAAATCGTGTGAATCAGAACGTCAGACACGAGATGTTTTTTTTTGTTGCATAATAGATTTCTATCAAATATCTGTTTAAGGAAGATTGGTGGTTTTTTTTTATGTGAGGGATCGATCGGAGCTTCATTGTTGGCAGAAAAATAAAAAAAAAACAGCCGCATATTTAAACCAAGATCGATTTTTCCTTTTGATTATAAATAAATTAAAATTTTGTTTTCTTATTTAGTTTTTTTGAGAGGAACCCAGATATTGATAACCGCGTGCGGTGCGATAAAAGCAGCACGTAAACCCAGCTTGAATTTTCTCTTTATTTGGTTAAAGAGTCGAGAAACGAGGCACGTGGGAACCATTCGGAAGTCAGCATTTTTTTTTTGAGATGATAACTTATATCCGGTAAGTTAACAACAAGACAAAGAAATTATTTCCTTTTATTTTTTTTTATTTTCCAAATAGTATTTTCCCTGTTATAATTATTTCCAAATAAAAATAAATTCCTTTAGCAAAAAAAATAAACCTACGCCAGGGTGGATTGTTCTAGAGCTAAGCTGGTGCACATTCGAGCGTGTGATGGATGTCATGGCGCCCAAATAAAATACCAAACAATTTAGATTATTGACATCAAACATGGATGCTTGGGAATTTTAATTTTTTTTTTGGAAAAATTATTGTTTTCGTTGTCTAATATTTTTTTTATTTTTCTTTAAAGATTTCCTGTTACCGGTTGTTGTACTAACTGCGGTTGTTGAGGAAGGTTCAGAAATCAACTTTAAAACTGTTCAGTCAAAAAGTCAAAAAAAAAATAATAATTGTTTTATTTGTTAAACAAATTTTTCTTTGTTTTTGTTATCCCGATTGGGGATAATTATTAATTTTTTTCTTTTGTATTATAATTAAGAATCATTTGCATTAAATTTAAAAATTATACAATTGTAAAAGAAGCTTCAGTTGTTTTCTTGTATTTATGAATTTTTGTTGAGTTTTTTTTCACACGCTACAACTTTTTTTAGTAACAATTCTGTTACAAATATAAATAACAGAGTATCGACGTAAAAAAAAATTAAACTGAAAAACGACTACATATAAGTACATATATGTTTATAAAATCTAAAACTATTTTATAAACTCGTCTAGCTGCTCATAACAAAATAGTAAAATACGATTAAAATAACATGCATTTGTGACTGTTTTGAAAAAAATAGTTGTTATGCAATGTATAAAGGATTGGATTCAACTGAGATTGTGACAGTGTTGCATCGAAGAATAGAAAAAGTTTCTGATTTTGAATAGCGAAATAAGTAAGTGCTACCTAGCGTTTTTACGAGCGAAGTTAAATTATGACACTTTGCCATATAAAAATTTGACGATATTATGATCATTTTATGTAAAAAAGGCAATATTCACAATTTTTGAGTTGTTCCGGTGTTTTTCCAATTTAGCGATAGATAATATGAAATTATTATGAAATTCATATAACTTATTAAAATATTGATTGAACAATGAAAGCATGATTAACTCGAAAAAAAATAGTTAAAAACAATGAAGTTTTATATTCCACTTTCACACAATCGCTAAATTTATACTTCATATTAGTCTAAATATAATAGTTGAATCCCACTCTTCTTTGTAGAGGCCAACCCCCTTTATTTTCAAAATAATCTCGTATATCACTCATTATTTTCCTTTGTGAAAATATAATAACTATATTTTGACACACCCATACCCATGATGTCATCGTTGATGAATTAATTAACACAATTTTGCTTAATTTTCTACTTGCAGCACAATCTTCATGACCATAAAAAAATGAGATAATACTTTATTCAAAGTAAACACAAAACTATTTCTTTTCAACTTCTTTCGTCTCGAAAAATTATTCAGATAATTAAGATATTCGGAATACAACAAAGAAAAAAGAACTTAACAAATTTTCATCAACAACACCAGAAATAAAAAATTATTGTCTCGAGATGTGAAATGAGTTGATAATAATTTTTGAAAGATGTGTTAATTTATGGAAAATTCCTGCTTAAATTTAACATGTAATTTGAAAAAGATTACATGGACTTACTGTTTGTAGGAAGGGTGCTTTTAAATTCACCATTTCAATTTTCGTTTTTTATTTATATATGTTGATGATTTTGTCTTGGTAGTATAAGTATCCTGAATATGAGCATACTATACATACAATATGTATATAACATTATCTAATAAAAATAAATTTAATTTTTTCTTCTAAATTTACCAATCTTGAAAATCTCTTCGATGTTTTTATAGCATTTTGATGGATATTAAGTTTTTCTTTCATTTGTTTGTCAATACATATTTGTTTTAGCACAACAGTCTGCGGGATAAAAAATTTGTTTGCTTTTCATCGAAATTTGAGAAATATTGAGTTTGTTAACTATGAAAGATTTTCGTATGCTCTGTGTCTGTGAAAATGCTTTCGAAATGCTACTAAATTGTAAATGTAGCTCCAAAATTGTAACCGTTTTTTAATGAACTCTAAAAATACATTTTTGATAAACACTTTCCATTTCCTTTGACCTGTCGCGTCCATTCCGGTATATCTTTGTCTTTTTATTGGATATGAGGTTTATACGAATCACACACCGACCACACTTTGATTCGATATCTGGCGGGTTTCGACAGGATATATTGCGTAAAGCAGGTACCACCACGATATGGAAACAAATGCTCATCCGCGCTAATATTTGCCTCGACTACGAAATTTTTTGGAGATTTCTATTTAGCATAAGTCTGAGATTGCAGCTGCTTTATCGGTAAGTAATCGCTCGCTGCGAGTGTTTCCATTATTAAAACGAATATAACGACTTATTGTACAAAACCACTGAAAACTAATTGTAGCTCGATAATCACATAGATTCCTTAAATCATAGTATATGTATGTACATTCCTTGACCTTCTCACACTAGCAAATAAAGTGATACCGAGATAGGCGTCAAAGTATGATAACTTTGAGCGCCGATTTGCCTCACGAATAAATTTCGTTTGTTTTTATTAGTTTGAACGTTTACAGAATGTTAAGGCCGGAATTTTTATTTTATTGGTTCAGCTGTTCAGTAGTTGCCGATTTTAAAATATTATGAGAAACATATAACAATAATAAATCTACTCGTATATACTAACGCGCTAAAAAAGTAGTAAGAATTTTTCATTTAAATCGCGCCGGCTTATCCAAATGAGTAGTTTTTTTCTTAGGTTGGTAGTAGCCTAACAGACAGAAAATTTCGTGTCAATTTCTTTAGTACTTAGTTATGAGTTACCCTTGTTTACTTTCATCTAAAAAGTGCATTTTTCGATTATTAGAAAGGCTCAGCAAAGAAGTTGCTTCAAAAATGAAATTTCGTTTCTCCAAAACTTTGAAAATGTTAGGAAAGGCTTTTGTTGTTAATGCACAGCCCAGACCGAGTAATTTTTAATGGTAAAGTAGTCCAAAGAAGGCAGAGATTGTGTTGAAGAAGATAAACGTCCTTGCCGTCCTTTGAAATCTACCGATGAACACCACGTTAGGGAGGTCAATTATTTGGTGCTCAAAAATCTTCGATTGACAATTCTTGTTGACATCACGCAAATATCATTTGTCAGAATTTTGGGCAGGCAACTCATGATTTTTGCATCACGATAATAAACCGTTTCATTAGTTGTACATTTCGTAGTACATTCACTATCAATCGATCAATTAAATTAGTTAAAACTTAGTTCTGGAAACACATGAGCAATTCTGTAAGCAGCAAAATTAGAATACACAAGTTTAAATGAATTGAAATACATGCATTCTGCTTGACATGTAGAATTCTGCTTCATGTCTCTATTTCTAATTTCGCTGTGCAGCATCAAGGGACACCACATAAAAATTAAAAAAATGTGAATCGCGATTAAGTTAAACTTGATTTTTACTTTTATTTATCTTGTTTCCTGTCAAACAAAATGGAGGGACAAATAATTGAATTTGTTAAAAAAAATAATTGTTTGTATAACAAAACAGACAAAAATTATAAAATCGTTTATTTAAGTGATAAATAATTCAGTGAATTAGCCGTAAAATTAAAAATACCGTGTAAGTGTATTTAAAATATTTTGTATATGTATAAAATTCCCAATAATATTTATTTTATTCATCAAACATACTTTTTAGTAGAAAAAGTAAAACAACGCTGGAAAACACTACGAGATAAATTTCATAGGGAAATAAAAATTACATTTAAATCTGGAAGTATAGCAACCACCCCCAAAAAGTAGTGGAAGTGGCTGCAATTGATGATGTTTTTAAAAAATGTTGACAAGGAGAATGAAAGCTAAATTAAAAAAAATGCATTCCTGTATGTTTCTTACAATTTTAGTAACGCGATGATTGTTTGTAGAACGATGGGTAATTTTGAAGTTAAAATCTGTGATGAACATCTTTACACAAATCGCTTTGAAAGTGAATAAGGACACAAATATAACCAATCTTCATTGCGACGATTCGTTCATAAACGACGAAATTTTATCTTATGATTTGACGACAAACTCAACACCTTCACTATTAGAACCTGCTACCAGCCAGATGGCCGATATCATTAATTTAACTAATGATTTTACGCCAAAAGCAACATCTGCATTCTGCGCAGTCATCAGTGAAAAAAAAGAATAAAGTGGATTCAGTCTTAGAATCTGCCACCAACCAAATGGCCGATATGTTTAAGTTGACTAAAAGTTGTTTTACAGCCCCACTACAACCAGAATCACCGGCACAATTGTTTTTTAGTGGAATGGCCCGGCAAGGAAAGGAGTGTTAAATATTGTATCAGGGGTACAAATTGAAAATGCGGGATTGATAACAGATGGCGTTACTAACGCTATACGCATCAGGCAGTACTGTGACTATGTTCATGTCAAAGCTACGTCTTATAGCTTTAATTTTCAGTATGTGTCAATTTGTCGCAGTGTCAAATTCATAGTTTTTTTGAGCTCTCAATATGTCGAGTTTCGTGCCAACAAAACAGCATTTGCGGGAAGTTTTAATTTACTTCTTTAATTTGAAGAAAAGTGCTGCTGAAGCACATCGATTGGTCTCCGAGACTTATCCGAGTCATGTTCCATCGGTTTCAACGTGCGAGAGATGGTTTGTGCGGTTTAGAAGTGGTGATTTTGACGTTGAGGACAAAGAGCGGCCGGGCCAAGTGAAAAAGTTTGAGAATGCTGAATTGGAGGCAATACTCAATGAAGACTCGTGTCAAACTCAACAAGAGCTCGCAGATTCATTGGGAGTGACACAACAAGCCATTTCCCATCGTATAAAAGCCCTCGGAATGATCCAAAAGCAAGGACATTGGGTGCCGTATGAGCTGAAGCCGAGAGACGTCGAGCGCCGTTTTTTTGCATGCGAACTGCTGCTCGAACGGCAAAAACGGAAGGGTTTTTTGTATCGCATTGTCACTGGTGATGAAAAGTGGATCCGTTACGATAACCCGAAGCGCAAAAAATCATATGGTTACCCCGGCCATGCATCATCATCGACGGCCAAACCAAATATTCACGGCGCCAAGCTCATGCTCTGTATTTGGTGGGACCAGCTGGGTGTGGTGTATTATGAGCTATTGAAATCGAACGAAACCATCACAGGAGCACTATACCGAACTCAATTGATGCGTTTGAGCCGCGCACTCAAAGAAAAACGGCCACAATACGAGCAAAGACACGACAAAGTAATTTTGCAACATGACAACGCTCGGCCACATGTTGCAGCGCCGGTCAAAACATACCTACAAACGCTGAAATGGGAAGTCTTTTAGACATTGGGTGCCGTATGAGCTGAAGCCGAGAGACGTCAAGCGCCGTTTTTTTGCATGCGAACTGCTGCTCGAACGGCAAAAACGGAAGGGTTTTTTGTATCGCATTGTCACTGGTGATGAAAAGTGGATCCGTTACGATAACCCGAAGCGCAAAAAATCATATGGTTACCCCGGCCATGCATCATCATCGACGGCCAAACCAAATATTCACGGCGCCAAGCTCATGCTCTGTATTTGGTGGGACCAGCTGGGTGTGGTGTATTATGAGCTATTGAAATCGAACGAAACCATCACAGGAGCACTATACCGAACTCAATTGATGCGTTTGAGCCGCGCACTCAAAGAAAAACGGCCACAATACGAGCAAAGACACGACAAAGTAATTTTGCAACATGACAACGCTCGGCCACATGTTGCAGCGCCGGTCAAAACATACCTACAAACGCTGAAATGGGAAGTCTTACTTACCCCACCCGCCGTATAGCCCAGACATTGCTCCTTCCGATTACCACCTTTTCCGATCGATGACACATGGCCTAGCTGACCAGCGCTTCCATTCTTACGAAGAAGCCCAAAAATGGGTCGATGACTGGATAGCAGCCAAGCCGGCCGAATTTTTTCGCGACGGTATCCGTAAATTGCCAGAAAGATGGGAAAAAGTTGTGGCTAGCGATGGACAATACTTTGAATAATTCATTTGTTACCATTTTTTCAGAATAAACGTTCAAAAATAGAAAAAAATCCCGCATTTTCAATTTGTACTCCTGATAACTAATACATATATTGTATGAAGAAATAATTAATAATAAATAAATTACAATTTAATTGTTGTTACATATTTTATTTTTTTTTTTATGTATTTTATACATTATTTAAATAATGTCTCATGGCGAACGCATTTCTAGTTGAGGTTTATCGTGTTGCAAATTTATATTGAGGTAATGGATTCTCTTCTAGCCTCCAACTGCTTTCTATCAGTTCACCTTCACTGTTGATGTGATCGACAAAATTAGTTGATATATAATTCCCTGGGTCATGTAATTTAATTAAATTGTGCAGAACCACTGTTGCTCGCACGATCTTCTTGGCATTCTCCTCAAACACGTTTAACGAATTAGTTAGGACTCGAAATTTGGCGGTTAAAATACCAAATGTATTTTCAATTTTCACTCGTGCTGAGGAGAGCCTTTTATTGAAAACCTCCCTGTCTCTTGAAAGTTGCTGGCCAGGATATGGCCGCATCAAATTCTTTCGTAAAGGAAAAGCGGCGTCAGAGATGAAGTAATAAGGGAACTCCTCGTTTGTATTTGGCAATATCGTTGGTTTAGGAATATTGATGTTACCCTTTAAAATGTGATCACCAAATGCACTTTTCTGCAGTATCCCACCATCGCTTTGGCTCCCATATGCTCCAACATCTACGGCAGAAAACATATATTTGCTGTCGCATACGGCAATGAGCACTTCAATTTTATGATGAATGAAATTTTATAATTATAATAGAAAGAGCCAGCGTGTGGTGGGCATTTGATGTGGATGTGTTTGCCGTCGATTGCTCCAGCAACATTTGGGATTTGGGTGTTTACATAAAAATCATCCGCAATATTCCTATATCAATAAATTAAATTTCTTTTAAACTTAATCTAATTAGGATTTAATTTGGCATTTGTACTGGTCGTGTATATATAAATATTTTTTTAGTTAACGTGTTTCTATTTAAATTTTAAGGGAGGTTGAGGTTTGAATGTCTTTGATTTTGGGTTTCCTTTCAGTGTTAATTTGCATGGCGTAGTTAAAAAGATCATAGAAAACAAAATGTTTACAAAAAGTGTGTCAGTGGTACAACAAAAGAACTAAAAGCTCAAAAACAAAATAAACTTAGATTGTATAAAATCTTGTAAAAAGGACTCAGAATCTGATTTAAATAATTATAAAACTAGTAGAAATACAAATGTAAATTATGCAAAAAGTGTCTATATAAAAAACAAAATAAAAGATACATGTGGTCAAAAGGAAATGTGGAAAAACATTCGTTTAGAAGAAATCTACTTAGTATAGTTTTTATTAATGAAGATATTAACTCGTCAAGAGTGTTGTGCGGTCTGTGGGACCGACCGCTCTACTTTTAGATAAACAAATTATCCCCATTTCGTTTAATTTTTTTTTTTCTGAAATTTTTGATTTTTGATGTGAAAACATCTTTAGCGGCAGGAGTAAGTAAAAAATTCTATAGAAATCGGGTTACGGAAATAAAAGTGCCGAACAAAAAATATTGCAAGTATGTGTGAATATCGACAAGAACAAAAAATAAAAAAAACCTAAAATCAATGCAAAATCTACGCATACTCAGGCAATATACAACATCATCCGGCATTTCAAAAACATCGTGAGCCGAATACAAAAAAAAATCTAAAAAAAATCGCCTACTTTAATTTATTTTGTTGGGAAAATATCTGCTGTATATGGCCGCAGCAGCAAGTGTTTTTAAAAATGAAAATTACATACGATACGAGCAAAAGGACCACAAATTATGCTTGTGTAGTGTAAACAAATTAAATGAAAATAGCAAACTGTGAGAATATTGTACACATACATTGATAGGTACATAATAAAATAGGAGTAATAATTTTAAAATTGTTTAATCGGTATGCTTTCTTATTAGTATTGCTCAATGCTCATGCTGTTGGTGAGTTTGGTTATGGGGGGTTTCGCGCTACTGTCTTTCCAATTGCAATGATTTTACGGTCAATATTGCGCTCAAATAGAACTACTCTATTTAATTTATTTTAGCTGATCAATGATAAAGCGATGCGATTTTGCTTTGTTCAGCGAGTTTGCCGTTAACTGTTTACTGCTATGGAATCTTGAACAATATTGCTGTGTATGAGTAATGGTATATTTTAAAGCGTACATGGCAGGTTTAAGTGATTAACTTAACAGAACTGTACTTTGCTCATGCTCAATTAATTGTATAAGGTTCGTCCTCCAAATTCAAAATTATAAATTCTGACTTTTTGAACCAAAAATGTAACTTAGTTTATGTACTAAGCGAACAACATCCGTCTTTATGGAGGGATTTCTGAGCCTTATTGAAATGGCTTGAAATGATTTAATAGATATTTATACAAAAAAGTTTTCACATAAATCTTTTGCGAGTTGTGGGTGAACTCGCTCGTTGTTTTTTTTTTCAGACTTGAATAAAGGCTAGATTATAATGTTCAAGCGCAATTTTAAGACTCTGAAATAATTGGTGAATAAAAATACCAGTTTTTTTATACTAATAATTCCTTTCTCCCGGAAAGTGGCTCATTGGCCCCATAGTAAAAATCACTGAACTCACCAAGACCTTCCATACAACTATGACTCATAAATGTACCCTAATACATTATAAGTCTCATTAATATACCATAAAGGCGATGATTCGTGTACAAATTTTGTCTGGCAGACATAAATAATAATCGCTCTGATTGGTTGAATGTCGGCCATATTTTTTTATCGTACGACAAAAATTAAAATATGCTCAATTTTGTATAAGATAAATACATAACCTTAAAAACTTTGACAGCAGTGAGAATAAAATAATATGAGAGACCGATGTTTATTACATGCTTTTTGTTAATTTTCGAATTATACATAATTCACTTCCACTAAACTGTATGTTATATTTATTCAAATCAATATGGTATAAATTTCAAAAAGAACAAAAATAAAAACAATTTTTAGGTTATGTTTTATTAGAATGTCAAAAAATATCCATACGACAAAATTTTATACATGTATCGCCTAAGTATGAATTTCGTTTTTATCGTATAAGACAAAAAAATATTAACCAATCAGAGCGATTATTATTTTTGTCTGTCAGACAAAATTTGGACATGAATCATCGCCTTATTGGACATTTCCTTTTCCCTTAACCTATAATCATAAACTAAATAAAATTTCACAAAGACCTCTCATGTCAAACAAAAAAAAATTCAAATTATTTGGGTGTAGAAAATACCTATTTGGGTGTAGAAATTATATTCCGAACAATACAGTGAGCCCCTATGCAATATACTTAAAACCACAAAAACATAATTTTCTCTTTGAGTAAATTTACTCCCCAACTAATGCAAGTTTGCTTTGAGCAGCAGCAGACATTTAAATAAAAAATATTTATTCAAAAAAATTTTCGTGTGTTAAAGTAGTGTGCGGTGGAACACCGGTGAGCATGGTTTAAGTAAGGTTAGTTCGAACTTTTGAGTCACGCGTTCGTGACGTAATACAATTCCATCACGTATTTATAAATAAATAGAGAAAATGCAATGAAACATTTTTGGTTCAAGTTATTGTTTTTTAATTTTTCATTTGTATGTTGTAAAAACTCTTTTAATACTAGAATTGTGTGTTGACATAAACAAAAAAATGCTCGTTTGTTTACATATTTAGAATTAACGTGCTATTTATTGAAACATGACCGGTGAATAAAGGCAGAACCATCTTGATGTGAATAGAGCCGGCATGTGAAAAATTAACTTAAAATAAGGGATACGGAAACACCAAAAATTCATTTATTTTCATAGTGTTTGTATGGAAAAACGCGATTTCGATTGACGATAAAATATGTATTAAAAGTTAAACCCAGTTAAATATTTTTTTATGAAATCGCTAACAAACAACTCAATGTCTTACTCATTTAAAACACAGATTCTCAAATTTCCCTATTTTCCAGCAATAATCAAAAGAAAATAAGGGAAATTAAATTAAAAAACATTCTACAACAACAACAACAACAATGTGTATTAAAAAGAGAAAATTCAGATTAATGACGTCATCATTCCACATGTAAAACCAATAGTAAGAAAAAAGACAACACGTCTCCGCTCAACAATCAAAATAAAAATAAATCGGACAGAGCAAACAGAAAACAATAAATCAATACAATGAGTGCGAAGAAAACAAAAAATCAAAGGAATCTAGCATGCCTTGCAAATTCATAATAACTATAGAAACATATTCGAATTCGAATGGAGGCAATGAAAGAGATGATTATTGTATTGTTTACAAATTTCGAGTTATGTTTGTGACATATATTACAAAAACAACAATGCTTTAAATTTCAAAAGTACCTTATTTTTCATGACGATTTTCACTTAGAAATAAACATTTTCAAGACTCGATTTTTCAATCAAATAACATTACATATTTCATGAACATTTTCATATAAAAACAAAACAAAAGCTCGTATTTCTAATAAACTAAATCTGTAAATGAAAATAACCGTTTTCCCATATAATTTCATAGCAAAGAAAAAATTGTATGTGCCTTATTTCAAGCTTAGTAAAAAATACAGTCGATACCCGCTAAATAAAGTGATTCATTTACGATACGAAAATGATGTTTGATGTTCATACAAAACATCGTTTACGAATCGCTTTTACGATTCGAAATCGATACGTTTACGAATTCATCGTCCCATGATAATTAGAATTTTTTACGAATCGAAATATATCGATTTTTGCGTTACGTCTGCGATACTTATTTTTCGAATCGGAAACAGACCTATCGAGTTGATTGCGATGATTGTTAGTAAATATAAAAAGCGTGATTTGTATCTTTCATAATATGATTAATTTTTTTTTATTTAAAGTAGATGAATAATTACAATATAAATTTTATAAATTTGCATGTTTATTTGTTCCTGATCACAGCACTTTTATTGACACCGATTTAGTAAAAATTGGTCACACATCCTAAAATATATACAATATATGTATCAAAATAAAATACTTAAATGGTTTAATAAAATAAATACATATATAGGTGTACTTACTTTGCAAACCTCTCACAATTTTCTTTTAACACCAATATGTCCATCCGCTTTTGTATTAGAACTTAAATGGCAAGAAAGAAAATGTATAGTTGAATTGTGACGTACACCCTTTGTGTATTACTGTATTATAGTATCGTTTACGTATCTACAACATATCATTTTTTACGATTCGCATTTTTGGTTTAGCGGGTACCAGAGATTTTTATTTATACAGTAGTCTCTGATAAAGGGAATATATGTATGAATTGAATTATTATTTTGTCAACCTCCAGCTGGATAAGTACAATTGCACCACCATGTTTATATGAAAGCGAATTTATGAAACTAACAATGGGTTTTCATTGCATTATGGGCGTTATTTATTATGGAACGCCAGGAATATACATTTGAATGTTTACTGAATGGATACATTTAAATGGACTGTTGTGTGTTTTGTCAGTATGACTAAATGTGTGATTCTAAAGTTATTTTTAGATGCTATTCTGGAATTTGGCCACCTAGGATGACACTTGGTTATTGCTTAACCGATCATGATGAAATTCGGCATGTACGATAGAAGTGGGAGATTTTAATGATTGCTAAATGAAGTTCTGGAATATGGCCAAGTAGGACGCACTTATTTATTTCTTAACAGATTATGTTGAAAGTCGACATGTACGTTGGAAACGGAATTCTAAAATGATTAGGGACACGGCTAATTAGGAAGGAACTTGACCACTTGTTGACTGTTTATTTGATATTCAGCATGTACCTACTATAGAAATGAGATTCAAAAATAATTTTCATATGAAGTTATTCAATTTGGCCAATTAGCAAAATATTTGGAAATTTGTATTGACTCTGCGGGAAAGAAAAGGGGGAGGGAATAATATTTTTACTTTGATTGGTAGATATATTATAAGTGATTGGCCTCTGTTATTTTTCTGATTTACCAAATCGAAAATACAGTCAGTGAATGTCATTTACAAGTAATATATTGTCTATAAAAAAGCCGAAACATTTTCATAATATTCAGACAATTGGTTAAATTTCGTAACAAAAATCATGTTCCATATGTTTTTTGCTTAATTACATTGCTACACATTAAAAATATCAAGGTCATACAAAACATGACTTTCAATCCCATATAAAGAATTTGCAATTTGACGTATTTTTTACCTATAAACCTATAATATACATTTTGGTACAATCTGTCCAGTCGCCAAGGCCTGATGAGGGGATTGATTTTTTCGGCATCAAAGGCTTATCAGTTCGAAACTGGATTACATTCCATTTCATTTTTTGGGAAATATTAACTCTAAAATAAATTAAAAATTTAAAATATTGAATACATGAACCTGTCTATTGTTCTGCATATGAGCCGTTTATTTTGAAAGTGGCTTAAGTCCATATTTTGTTGAAACGAGATAATAAAAGAATAGAAAAACAATAAATGATAAAATATATGGGATTTTGAATTTTCTTATTTTTTGCACAGGTGTTAGAGACTAATTTTTTTTTGTTTTGACAATAAATTATTTACCGTTAGAAAGATTATACTTGTAGTGACTCACGCATTGCAATCATATAAATTAATTATTTGGTTTATATAAATTGCAATTCATTCGCCACCACATACACATTTTGGGTTTACGCACAAGATTCTTCTTAGCGTAACTAATTTCATTTTCACCTAGCGTAAATGATGCGGAACTCTAAAATTATTTTTAGTGATATTTGTTCCATCTCGTTTTCGCTAGCAGTATCAGAAATTTCTTTGGTTTACTATTGTTTTGTTTTGCTCCATCTCGTTCTTGTCACGACAACGACGATTTGACATACGATTGTTCGTATGTCAACACCAAAAGAAAACAAAAATGAAATAATTTCCTTTCGTCAAAAAAGAGACAGATATATAGGATTATTGGATGAAAGTTTTCAACGTGATCACACGACTCGCCATTGTTGGAGAAAAATAATAAGTTTTGATATCGTGCGCGAACCATTTTGCAATTAAAATTTAATTTAATTTTTGCCATTGATTTTAATTTAATTTTTTTCGCTTCACTTACCAGTGTTTGGAAATATTTCTTTTCCTAAAAATTTATAGTGAATTTTGTATACGAAATAAAATCTTTTGTTAAAAATAAAAATTCTAAAAAATAAAATAAACGTGGTGTTAATTTTTACGCGTCATACGAATAACCCCCATAAGTGGTGACACCCGAACGTCCCTGTTTAGGGCCGCAACGATAATTACAACACACGAGGATAAACAGGACACACAAATTAAGTTTTATTACAACGGAAATCTGGTGCGCTAGGCCGTGCCAGATACAATGGTATGTACCGTTTTACAATATTAAAACTTCGTACAAGTGGAAATTAAAATTCTAATACGCAATTTTTTTCATTTGTTTTTCCTTTGTGTAATTTCTGGATCGTTCCTTCTGTGTTGTACATTGGGGAATAGCGACGCCAACGGCAACAGAAGCCGTATTAACAACAACAAGTGAGACAAACAACACGCACCTACACATATACTACATTATATTGCGACCGTGTGATACGTACCGTAACCGCAAACAAGGTCGTATGTAAAACAACAACATCACGTATATGGAGTCACATCAAATACAGTTTACGTGCATTGATACATAAAATAAAACGTGCGGTAGACTACAATTATTAAGATTCATTTATTCAACGTATACGTACGAGCATCGTATTAACACGTATTTACATATGATATCAACGAGTTTAAAACAACAATTTTACCAGTACCAGTAGTATCAACCGGAACAGAACGAGACCAGCACCTTCATCAGTAGCAGTTGCAACGAGAAACAAAATCGCAAGTTTTTATTTTTGAGTTTTTTTTTTTAAGCATATTATATTGTTTTTTTTTTTTTGCTTAAATTACATAAAAACAAGAGATAGAGTAAATTATTATCATTAAATTTGTAAATTTTTCAAAAATATTTCTGTAAATTTCCAACCACTGATTTTAGGCAATCATACTCGGTTTTATCAATTTATTTTGTTCATGGTCGTTCTTTTTATTATCATTTATCGCTGAAAATTAAAAGTTGGTAAATTACGTAACGTTAAATCTCTAAAAGCTCGTCTCGTAGTGATCATAGAATTCATCCATACGTACCTATACGATTAATAGAATCAGAAGAAAACATTCTCGCGAACGATTCATATTTCTTTCTCTAGAGAGCGAATCTCTTTTTCAATATTTATTTAAATTTCAACGAGCCCCCCCAATACGCTGTGACACTCGTCTAGTAATTCGGGGGTATCTCATCGGCCAATACGTTCGATCATTATTTTTGTAAAACAAGGTAACCATTCCTTTAATAATCATTTAAAGCCATCTGCTTCGAGGTATTCATTCCTTGATTATTATTATAGTTTTTTTTCATTAAATATTTCAAGTATCTTTTTACGGGTCGGGTCGAAGATTATTAGATTTAATAATCAGTAAAAAGTTTCGTTTTGGTTAACACTCGGAGTATTTATTTTTGCTGTAAAATTTCTGGTTATTGGGTTCGTTATTCATTAAAAGCTTAAATTTAGAAGCATTTTATATACAAAAATTTTCAAAATGCCCAACGGTGATGAGCATAAAGGCCCCAATCTCCATCAGCAAACGTCCGAGCAGATGGATCAAACCGAGCCATTGGAGATATCAGCCTCAAGTAACGCAATTAAATTGCAACCGTTTTGGCCAAATAAGGCGCACAACTGGTTTTTACTGGCCGAAATAACTTTCGATCTCCAAGGGATTAAATCAGAGAGAATAAAGTTTTTACAAACACTTTCTGTACTGTCGCCGGAAACCTGCGACAGTATCTCTGACTTCCTTGCGAAACCTCCAAACTCGGAGCAATACACTTGCCTAAAGAGACTACTGTTGGAACGATTAGCGCCGTCGTTTGAGAGGCAGTTGGAGGCCCTCATCTCGGACCAAGATCTTGGTGACCGAAAGCCATCCGACGCGCTTAGACGAATACGTACTCTCGCGGGCACTAATTTCACAGACAAAGTCATAAGATCTCTGTGGATAAAGAAAATGCCTGAGATTATAAGATTAGCTCTTGTCGCGCAACCAGAAACAATGAGTGTAGAGTCACTGGCTAAAACCGCGGACAAAATGTACGACGTTATAAACGTCGGCCAGCAATCGAATATATCCCAAGTCTCATTCAGGCAATCCCGCCCAATTGTTAGGACTGATCGAGCTCCGACTACTAGTCAAAACACTGGTTCATTGGAATCCAGGGTCTCTCGGCTTGAAGCAAAGATCGATAACATGTTTCGAGACCGAACCCGATCGAAATCTCAGTCACGAGCGCGATCACGCAGCTCGAGTAATTACTCGCGCCGGCACGGTAGATGTTGGTACCACGTTAAGTTTGGTCCAGCAGCGAAGAAGTGTGTTCCGCCTTGTAATTACAATACGTCGAAACAATCGACGTCTCAGCAGCTCAACGAGCTTGACGCTGATATGACTAACTCAAAAAACGATCACAACATTGGGTCGGGATCCCATTAAAGCAAAACCCTAATACTTCTCGTTTATTCGCTTTCGACCGAATAAATCGATACACTTTTTTAGTCGACACTGGCGCTGACCTTTCGGTTATTCCAGCTTTCAATTTTAAAAATGAATTTAATATAATCAAACGCAATTCGAATCTAGTACTGTCGGCCGCCAATGGCACGAATATCCATACTTACGGCACAAAGTTGCTTCAGTTGGATTTAGGACTAAAACGAACATTCACGCATGCTTTCATTCTAGCTGCTGTGAATCGTCCTATCATTGGTGCCGACTTCTTGGTAAAATTCGGACTTTTGGTTGATCTACGGAATAAACGGCTGGTTGATTCAGCAACAAAGCTGTCAATCGACGCCACAATGGTTCATGTCGACACACCGACTCCGATCCATTATTCCATCACCAACGGCTATGGTACTCTGCTTAAAAAGTTTCCTCAACTTACAGCAGAACCAAATTATAAATTGCCAGTCCGACACAATGTGGTCCATCACATTGTTACAGAAGGACATCTCCCTGTATCACGACCAAGAAGACTAGATCAAGTCCGCCATAAAGCCGCATTTATTGAATTTCAACATATGGTGGAATTAGGAATTTGCAGGCCATCTGCATCTCCTGTCTCTTGTCCATTGCACATGGTTAGGAAAAAAGATCATGATTGGAGACCATGTGGGGATTATCGGCGTTTAAACACGGTAACAACACCGGATCGCTACCCGATACCACACATTCAAAATTTCTCCATGCACTTGCATGGATGCAAATTTTTCTCTAAGATTGATTTAGTCAGAGCTTATCATTTGATTCCCGTTTCACCTGATGATGTTTTTAAAACAGCAATTACAACTCCTTTTGGCCTGTTCGAATTTACTCGAATGCCGTTTGGATTACGTAATGCCGCTCAAACATTTCAGCGTTTTATGAACGAAGTCGTTCGTAACTTAGACTTTGTTTTCGTCTACATTGACGATATTCTTGTGGCATCACAATCTGAGGAACAGCACAAACTCCACCTGGAACAGCTTTTCCAAAGGTTATCTGAGTTTGATGTTCATATCAACAGTTCGAAATGCGTCTTTGGCGTAGCAACTCTTGATTTCCTTAGCCACAAAATAACTCCTTATGGTATTCTGCCGTCTGAAGAACGAATTAACGCCATTAGGGAATTTCCAGCTCCAAGCTCAATCAAGCATATTCAGCGATTCATCGGTATGATAAATTACTACCACCGATTTATACCAAAGCTTGCTGAAATACTCGCACCTGTTCACAGCCATCTGGTCGTACTTCTACGTAAACCAAAAACGCCTAAGAATTTCTCTTGGACTGACGAATGTCAAACGGCATTTACGTCACTTAAGGCTGAACTTGCGAAAACAACATTGCTTGCACATCCACTGAGCGATTCAAAGCTTAGTTTAACTACTGACGCATCTAACACTGCCGTTGGGGCAGTACTGCAACAGTATAACAATGAGTGTTGGGAGCCATTGGGATTTTTCTCAAGGAAATTATCGGATGCTGAAAAGAAATATTCCGCATTCGATCGGGAATTACTCGCGATTTATCTGGCAGTGAAACACTTCAGATATTTTGTCGAAGGTCGGGAATTTACGATTTTTACCGATCACAAACCTCTGACTAGAGCAATTCAGTCTAAAACTGAACGTAATCCGAGGCAAGCTCGCCACTTGGATTATATTAGTCAATTTACCACGGACATTCAGCATGTTCACGGACATGACAATGTTGTTGCAGATACACTCTCTCGCACAACAGACAATGAAACGGCCGCAGTCGAGACACAATTCGACTTAAACAAAATTGCAATTTTACAAAAAGCTGACCTAGAACTTCAGGATTTATTTTCTGGTTCCGAATGTCACTCTGGTTCATCAATGAAACTGGCGCTTTTTCAATTGCCTGGCCTCGAAATCATCTGCGAGACATCAACTGGGTATAACCGCCCATTTATCGTAGAATCACTGCGTCGAACTATCTTCGATACTTTACATAACATTTCGCATCCTGGTGTTCGTGCTACTCGTAAATTGATTACTGCTCGATATTTTTGGCCTAGTATGAACAAAGACGTAAGCCAATGGGCTCAGTCTTGTTTATCCTGCCAACGTGCCAAAGTTCAACGGCATACTAAATCTATCCATGGACAATTCCAAACACCATCTGGTCGTTTTGAGCATATCCATATAGACATTGTAGGACCTCTTCCTCCTTCCAATGGATATTCATACTTATTAACTTGTGTCAATCGTTTCACTCGATGGCCCGAAGCCTACTGCATGACTAACATGTCAGCTGCAACCATTGCCTTGACTTTTGTCAACAATTACGTTTCACGATTCGGCGTGCCCCTTAATATCACTACTGATCAAGGAACGCAGTTTGAGTCCAAGCTTTTCAGCGAGTTAACAAAACTCCTGGGCTCACATCGTATTCGTACAACGGCTTACCACCCTCAAGCCAACGGCATGGTCGAACGCTTCCACCGGCAACTTAAAGCTGCGTTAATGGCCAGAGGAAACACGATCAACTGGAGTTCGGAAATACCCATCGTATTACTGGGAATACGAGCAACAGTAAAAGAAGACCTGAAGTGCTCACCAGCTGAAATGGTTTATGGACAAACCATCAAGCTACCAGGTGAGTTCTTCGTCGAAAATCCTCTTTTACCTCTACCAACCAGCGACACAGTTATCGACCAACTTCGTGAAACAATGCAAAACCTTATTCCAAAATCTACTCGGCAAGCCAAACAAGATGACATTTTTGTTCCTAAGGCACTTGCCGACTGCGATTTTGTGTTCGTAAGAACAGATAAGGTTCGCACAGGCTTATCCACTCCCTATGAAGGCCCATTTAAAGTCATTCGACGTCTTCGGAAACAATTCACCGTCTCAATTAATGGGAAGAATCAGACCATTTCAATTGATCGGCTCAAACCGGCTTACGGCATACTGTGTTCCACTGATGCGAAATCAGTTCATAGCTCACATAAACATGTTCGTTTCGCAGCCGAAGATACTTTTCTGTAGGGAGGGGGACTCACTTGCGGGGGAGTCCTGTAGTGACTCACGCATTGCAATCATATAAATTAATTATTTGGTTTATATAAATTGCAATTCATTCGCCACCACATACACATTTTGGGTTTACGCACAAGATTCTTCTTAGCGTAACTAATTTCATTTTCACCTAGCGTAAATGATGCGGAACTCTAAAATTATTTTTAGTGATATTTGTTCCATCTCGTTTTCGCTAGCAGTATCAGAAATTTCTTTGGTTTACTATTGTTTTGTTTTGCTCCATCTCGTTCTTGTCACGACAACGACGATTTGACATACGATTGTTCGTATGTCAACACCAAAAGAAAACAAAAATGAAATAATTTCCTTTCGTCAAAAAAGAGACAGATATATAGGATTATTGGATGAAAGTTTTCAACGTGATCACACGACTCGCCATTGTTGGAGAAAAATAATAAGTTTTGATATCGTGCGCGAACCATTTTGCAATTAAAATTTAATTTAATTTTTGCCATTGATTTTAATTTAATTTTTTTCGCTTCACTTACCAGTGTTTGGAAATATTTCTTTTCCTAAAAATTTATAGTGAATTTTGTATACGAAATAAAATCTTTTGTTAAAAATAAAAATTCTAAAAAATAAAATAAACGTGGTGTTAATTTTTACGCGTCATACGAATAACCCCCATATACTGTTATTTATCTATTGTTATCATTATTTTGATTTTTTTGAAAAATGTACTTAGGCCACTTTCAAAATAAACGGCTCATATAATCTATCTGCATATCTGTTGAGTAATTGTTCGTTAATACTAATATGCTTCTAGTTATGTATTATCTGAAACACTTTAAAATGATCTTAGGGTCGGTTGTATATTAGAAATTACACGAATAAATTAAATTATTTAAATTAAAGTAAAAAATTGGTAATTTTTGAGATTTTCTTACATACAACGATGAAACATGTGTATGGAATTTGGCTGTATTAGTATAATTCGCTAATACAACCTGCACACAGTACATTATGTATATATGGAATGTAAATTGGGGCACAATCAATCCAGTCGCCATGGCCTTGATGAGAGGATTGATTTTTTTCGCAATAATAGGCTCAGCAGTTCGAAACTGGCTTAATGTCTCTTACATTTTTCGGAAAATATTAATTTATTAACTATACATTCCTGTAACTTGTTAATTTCAATGGATTTTGTTTTTAAATATCTTAATTTGCAAACAAATTGTCAGCATCCGACAATCAATAAAAATAATGTCGAGTAAATTATTACGCAACACTTCATACACGTTACTACGACAACGATTTTGGAAAAGGTACATAAAATAATCACATTATTTTTTTTTTGTTTTTGTGACATGTTCCAATTAATTTTTCCCATAAATTTATTCATAATATCAATTTTCCTCGAAAAATAAATAAAACTTGCTTTATTCATTAAAATAATTGTATTCTTAATTATTATTTTACCATTTTATTTAAAATATAGCACCATTTTCGTAGGAAATAAATGAATAATTATAATTGTAAGAATTTTAATTAACTGCCGTTACCGTAATACAAGTATGGAACGTGTCCCCTAAATAAAAAGTTGTATCCCGTCCGCATTGAATTGAAACCTTAATTTTTTAATGTATTGATTCTGATGAACCGTTAAACAAAATGAACATTATTATTTTCAACAAAATTTGAATAATTAGGTACATACGTATTACGTATATACATATGTATTTGTCAATAAAAATTGTTTCAAAGGAAACTGGAAGTATTTTTAACTTCGTCATTAAGTTACTCTTGGTATTTGTATTAAAATACGGTTCTTTGGACCGACGCAGGCATTGCACTTAAAAAAAAATTTATAGATAAAAGAAATTGAATATATTCTATGTATAATGTAAAAAAAAAAAAAAAATTGTAATATCTATAAATCTAGTAATAAAGTAAAAAAAAAAAAAAAAAAAAAAAAAATATTGGCCAGAAAAAAGAGCATACAACTGTAGGATTGTAAGATTAAGAGAGATCACAATACTATTTCTAGACGCCAAATAATTTGCTTTTGTGAAGTTTGTCCTAAATTTGTCCTAACTTTTCACACTTAACAATGTATTGGTTAATTAATTAAATCTCTCGTTATTATGATTTTTTTTTCTTCAAAATTTGAGATTTTTAATATTACATGAATAAACAACATTTAAAAAAATAATTTGTAATTTTTCAACATCAACCAATAAAAAATATTTTATTAGATAAGTGAAAAAATAGAACGTTCAAAAACACACTATCGACAAATTGTTAGAAACGTGATAATAAAAGCAATTTGTGAAAATTCCGCTTTATCGAAATATGATCATTATAGAATCAGTCCTTATAGGCATTTCGCAAGCCCTTGTCTCGCATGTCGTTGGATTCGTTAACGTTCTTTCTACGGTTTGTGAGAGATTCAAAAAAAATTTATGACACTATCTGGGGCTTTTAGGAGTAATCACATGGGAAATTCACGAGTTCTTGTTGCATAACGTTGGATACTTGGATTCATTGATATTTAATTCATTGAAATTTTCTCTAAATTGTATGAAAGTTTGGAAAATTTACCATTACGCTATCTCGAGTTATGGTCTTTCGAAGTAATCCTTGTGGAAATTCGCGAGCACTTATCGCACAGCGTTGGTTTTGCAATTTTCTCTACGGTTCGTGAAAGTTTTGACATTTTTCCATGACGCTGTCTCAAGTTATGGTCTTTAGAAGAGATCCTTATGGAAGATTCGCGAGTACTTGTTGGTTGTTGCGTAGCGTTGGATTCGTTGAAGTTTTCTGTACGGTATGACGGTGCCTCGAGTTATGGTCCTTAGAAGTAATACTTATAGGAAATTCGCAAGCACTTGTTGTATAGCGTTGGATTCGTTGAAGTTTTCTCTAAATTTTGTTAAAGTTTCGAAAATTTTGCATCACGTTATCTCGAGTTATGATCTTTAGAAACAATCCTTAAGGGAGATTCGCCAGCACTTATCGCATAGCGTTGGATTCGTTAAAGTTTTCTCTACAGTTCGTGAGAGTTTTATAAATTTTCTATGACGCTGCTTCGAGTTGTGGTCCTTAGAAGTAATCCTTATGGAAAATTCGGCAACACTTGTTGCATAGCGTTGGATTCGTTGAAGTGTTATCTATGGTTCGTGAGTGTTTTTAAAATTTTCTATGACGCTGTCTCGCGTTGTAGTCCATAGAAGTTATTCTTATGGGAGATTCGCGAACACCATTTGTATATCGTTGGATTCATTAAAATATTCTCTAAATTGTATTCATTGAAATGTTCTCTAAATTGTATTTTAATCAAACAAAATGGAATCAACTTCAGACCTTCAATCTGCAGAATACACCTTGCGCCATTGAAATGTTCGGTTTGAATTTTTAAAGTAAATTTTGGAAATACCACCGTTTGCTTCAAAAGTAGATAGCAAAAATGATAGATTCTGATTATCAAAACAATCTATACACTATTTCGAATATATTCAAATAAAAAGAACGGTAATCCAACATTTTAGACCTACATAACTTCGGATAAGGAATATTACCGCCCTACCTCGTAACAATTTAGTAGGTCTTTACAGTGTTTTTAACAAAGTTTTTTCAATTGAAAAATAGTTTTTTGTTGACAATGGTAATTTTTATTCAAACTAAGAATTAACAGAAATAAAATAATTCATCTCAACCAAAATATTTTGAGAGAAATTGAACTTTTTAAAATCAATGACTAATAATGCAGCCCTTGGCTTGTATGATGTCCTTAATCCCGATCAGCGTTGAATTCTAAAGTTTGATTAAATAATATATTGTTATTTCTTCAAAACAGACTTTTTCTATAAGTTTTTTCCGCTCTTTGGCACTTTTCAGCTTGTAATTTGTAATCTTCTTTCCCATGAATGACCAAATATTTTCAACAATATTGAGGTCAGGACTATTTCCTGTCCAGGGTAACGACTCAATCACCAAGCTATTTTTAAATTCGGCTACCTAAACAACATAGACATTAAAATTAAGCATTCTTACTTCACAAATAACATCAATAACTCACGGAGAGTAATCGTCCTGGAAGAGTGGAATACCGATGTATTGAGTCGGGTCCTCAATAGTCACGATTCAGGTTTCGATAATTTTTTTATATTTTCCTCCGTTTTCTGAACTATCCAGAAGGCATAGTGATCAAACTCTAAAGGCTGTTATGGCTCTCTAGGCCATAACATGTGGTGAATTTTTCACTGTCGGCGAAATACATTCTGTTAAATACCGTTAGCCTTTTCGTCGCCGAACCCTTGTCCTTACATCGGGTCCAAAGATATTGAATTTGGATTTATCCGAGAATATGAACCAATGTCAGTCCCTGGGCATTCAGTTTTTTCATTCTATTGCCAATTTGAGGCTTGCAGCTGCCATTTTTGCTGTCAGTAATGATTTTCTCGCAGGTCGACAAGCATATAAACCAAGTTCCTTTTAATAGTATGAACTGAAATAGTGTCGGTTGTTGCTATTAGAAGCTAACTTCTCAGCTCCAAAGCCGTAGCAAACCTTTGCTTAAGATCTAAATATCTGAAATTCGATTTGTTAAAACAGAAGTTCTCCTCTTTGCATCAGAGCCAAATTATCGTTTGATTTTCGGAATAGTGCCTTAAAAACTTTCTAATTGCTGTTTGGCTACACTAAATTACTCTTGCAATTTGTCAATGTGTGTCCTTTTTGCCTTTGCTTGCAAAATTTTGGCTTTTTCGTTAGCATTTAATTTAGAGCGACACTTTGTAAAATTAACTCTTTGACTACTTAATTGAAACCGAACGAATATTTCATCCTTAGTTTAGTTTTAAATACCTAATAAGGTGTGAAATATGCTGAAAAATAAAAAAAACAAAAAAAAAAAAAGCGAATGAGGTAAAATCTATGAGAGAATTGCATGAAATAGTAAATAATCGAAATCGAACATTTCAATGGCGCAGGGTGTATAATAATACGTTTTAAAATATTATTGTTTTACACAATAAATATTAAGAAAACAATGATTGTTTATGTTTTTTGTAACTTTATATTTTAAAAAATCGTGTTTTTAATGGAAAAGTTACCTTTATAGTTCTATAGAGTTCTGTCATCAATTGCAGGTTGCAATTAATAATAGTACCTATAAAATAAAATAACAATCAGCTGCTAGGTGCCGCTCGATTTTGTATGCACATTTTAAATTAATAAGCGGTTGTTTGCCTTATTAAATGAACAAAATGAGAAAAAAATCAAAATTTCATAAAATTTCGGTTATTTGACAAATACGGAGTTAATAACGAATGAAGGGGTGAAATTTTGTAATTGGTCCTAGAGATTCGTGATCAGCGACCCCAAAAACCACCGAGTAGAGAATTTCTGAATTTTGACCATCTTTTTTTTTTTTTTTTTTTATACTGAGAAAAGTCTACAAATTTGACTTCAATTTATAACATATTGAACAGGGTAGAATAAAAATTAAATTAAACAAAAAAAAGAATAAAAATTGACATAAAAATATTTTTAGGTTGGAGCAAAATGTTTGTCTTGTAAAATATTTAAATACCCAAATCATATCGTCGTTGAATCCATAAGCACCAGTTTTTCCACTCCTGTTGACGACATACATCCCCACACCATAATAATAGCTCCGCCGTGTTTAACTGGGCCTACTGTATTTGGTGTTTGCAGGTCAGCATTTGGTTTCCGCCAGGCCGCACTACGACCCTTCCGTCATTCCCCTAAATATTAAACCTACTCTCGTCAGAGAAAATGACAGCGTCCTCTTTCTTAAATTTCACCATCAACAAACGCAAATCCTTGCATACCTTGTTTCGTTTATCTGATATTTCCAAAAACTACTTATTACACATGGAAATAAAGGACGATCAACTGCCAAAATAACAGGCCGTATTTTGGGATTTAAAATTTTATGTTATGTTATGTTATTTTTGTTTTTTCAATACAAATTCAAATAGGAAGCGGGGAAATAAAATAACATAACGTGGATTTTATGATGCCGGAATACGGGGCAATATTAAATGTGTTATTTTTCGAAATATTCGGTAAACGATAGGTAGAACCAGAACTAATGTACCCTAATCCAAATGTAAAAGAAGAGCATGTAAACTTTTGCAACACCAACATAAGCACTTATATGTATTTCTTCGTTTAATTACGATAATACCGTTATTTTAAACAAAAGATTTTTTGTAGTAAACGGAAATGGAAAAAATAAAAAATAATAAAAAGGATATTCTAGCCAAATCCCGATAGAGGTATGATTGTTTTGTGTCCCGAATGCAATAGCGACTGAAGGGTATGTAGATTTTTGCCCGCAAGTATGTATATATGATTTCTTAAAACGCGTTTTTTCGATTATTTGTCTATGTGTGTGCATGTAAAATTATTTTTATTTCGTATGAAAAATATGACCCTCAAAAGTTTTATGTTTCTTTATTGTTTGTAAAAAAAAAAATTTGTTTTGTTCAGAAAAGGAATCCGCGACATGGCCTACTTAAAATCGGTTATGTTGGTAAAGGGTACATAAACGATGAAAGAAACGTAATGCAAGAAAGCAAGTGTAAACAAGGCTGCTTAGGACTAACACCGTAACAACATAAGAATCACTTGTCGAGGCCATAACTCGCGATAGCATCATGGAGTAGTTTCGAAATTCTGACGAACCATAGAGTGCTCGCGAATCTTCCATTAGGATGACCTCTAAGTACTAACTCGCGAATCACCCATTAGGATTAACTCTAAGAACTATAAATTTATTCCCATAAGGATTACTTTCGTGAAGAAAATTTTTCGAAACTCTCCTAGCCGTAGAGAAAATTTCGACGAATCCAACGCTATGCGATAAGTGCTCGTGAATCTGCTTTAAGGATTACTGTTAGAGACCAAAATTCGAGAAAGCGTCATGGAAACTTATTGCAACTCTCACTAACCGTAGAGAAAACTTCAACGAATCCAACGTTTTGCAACAAATGCTCGCGAATCATCCATAATAATTACTTCTAAACACTGTAGCTCCTGGTCGCATAGTCGGTAGTTAAGAAATATTAAAAAGCTTTTCATTTTGCAAAAAAATCATAATAATGAGCGATTTTATCTATTTAACCAATACATTCTCAGACGTAAAAAATAGAATAATTTTTGGACAAACTTCACGCACGTCGACATTCCGATTTCTGTTTCTATGGTCAAGGCGGAGATTTGGAAAGCTTTTATAGACTGTGCGCCAAGAGGGTAGGGTACCTGCCATACGAATTGACCCGAAATACCTGGTTTTATAAATATTTACGATTTTTTTTTACATCTGCTGGTTTGATTATTGAATCAGGCATTGAATTGGGAATTGATTTGCAGGTTAAGTTGTGGGTTTAGTTGAAGTTGAGTTGGAGTTGAGTTGGGCTTGGATTAGGATGTAGTCCGTAGTTAACAAATTCTTTATATGATGGAACCTGCCTATTTATCAACCGATTATTATGAAATTTAACATGAGTGTCGGATGGGAATCTAAAATGATTTTTGGATAAAGTTCTGGAATAGGGCCAAGTATGATGGAAGTTGCCTATTTTTCAACCGATTAAGATGAAATTCGACATTTGTATTGGAAATGGTATTCTAAAATGTTTTTTGGGTGAAGTTCTGGGATTCCAAGATGATTTCTGGATGAAGTTCTGGAATATGGCCAAATATGATGGAACCTGCCTATTTCTCAACCTATTATTACAAATTTTTCCAATATTTACGATATCATCCAACAAGCGAGTGAATTCACATACATTTAATAATTAAACAATTTTCATAAATCACACACAATTTTTCACTTTTCATTTGGTTGTGCTTATTATACTATCTTTTCACATAAAGCAAGAAAAAAACAACAAAAACGATCTAACACGTCCCGATACCAACTAAATAAAAAAAACAATGTGTGTAGCCCCTACGTGCGACAGAAGTGAAACTTTTTAAGCTGTAAATATGTAATTACTACAATTTATCGTTCAATGGTCCGGCTGGCATATACAGTAAAATGTGTAGCTTTTCCGCAGCAAGAATTGAAGGAATAGTCAATTGATCCTTATAGTGCTATAGGAGTATTATACAAAGTCAGAGTAGATACATCCAAGTTAGATAATTGCACATTCTACATTATCTAGTTATTTTTCTCAATCTCTGTTACTCCATGATTTGGAAAAACAGGATTATCACAACTCGATACAAAATCTACCTTTAGAGGCACGATAAACAAAAGCAATACTATTTACTACTACTGGTACTGATATTAAAGCGGCATTTTAGCTTGAGAACGTAAGCGAAATTGTGATGATGTATACAAACATTTTCTTCAAGAGAAAGTCAGAATACTAAATAATTTACCTAAAGTAATGCAACCAGCGATTGATGCATAGGTGCAGTTTTCTCATGTCATTTGGAACTATTGCAGAGTATAATTTCCATGTCTCATTTTGTAGCTAGCATAAACCAATTGTTTCATTTTTGAATTGCCCGAGAAAAAGAAATACATTTTGTATTTAGTTTAAAAGTATTAAATTTAATCTTAATTTGCCAACTCTCATTGTATGATCCTTTAAATATCTATACAAATTTAAGTTTTATAAACTTCACTTCTCTATTTATTGTAAATTTACAATAAGTTATTTAACATAATAACCGCATACATCTAAATAGTACAAAAATACAAAAAACATTAAGTTTGAGATATTTGTGTACAAGCAAATTATTTACAAACACAATTTTTATCGGTACTTGTTAATAAAACAACACACTTGTAAATTGCAATCAATACCTCAATATAATATAATCAAGGAGGCATTGATTCGACTGTTCGTAGATGTTGTTTTTGTATTGCTTGCAAATTCATTCAATTTCGTTTCAATATTCTTTAGTTTTTTTTCAAATCATACCGTGCCTAAAAAAATTTCAATTCAAAAATAAAAGAAATAGCTACTGTCGCTTTTTTCGTTTCACATCGCTTCTTCATTTTTTGCTTGTAATTTTTGTTTTGCTTCATCGATTTTAAAAATCACCCCGGTACTAAAGAAGTTTCACTTCAAAAATAAAAACAACGGAACTGGCAAACCCGGTAGGCACTTCTGTTGCGAATTCGCATTAAAAATCGACTCGAAAAAATGATTTGCTCGACCCGCAAGTAAATTCACAAAAATTTTATTTTACCTTGAAACGGCTGTTCCCAAACAAAACAATGTGTTACACCATACCAATAAAAGCAGTTGTACTGAAGAAGTGCATTAACTTTGCGATTTCTACAAGCGCCAATCATAACAATTGCTGTTGTAGACATTCTACACATAAATAAAACAAACGCAGCACACTTATGTATGTCTATACTTTTAGGGTGTCATTTAGTGTGTTATTTTTTACATAACAAGTTGACCGATTTTGGTTTCTTTTCGGAACTTTCGAATCGACAAATTTGCTTGTAGCGGATGGATTAAAAATGCTGCCAGTTACAAATTCGACTTTTTAAGGCTAAATCTTTTCTCATTAACTCCCCTCCAAAAATATCTAGAGCAATTTAATTTCCAATCAAAATTTAATGCAAATATCATGGCATCTTGTGAGTCTTTTATAGTCACTTTCGTGGTTGACTTTTTCCCTGCGTTGTCCTTCTTTACGATTTTCTGGGTTGGTCTTGGTACTAAAAGCCCGTGTAGGCACCATAAAAGATGGAGGGCGGCTTCATGTTTAACAATAAATGTGTAAGATATTACGACTGTAGGTATATGTTGATTTAACTGCGGGTGGTTGTAGATGCTCTGACACAAATAAAAAAGTAAGTTCAGTGACAATGTAAAAAATAATAATATAATACCTGTAGATTGCGCAAATCCAAGATGTGAAGATATGATTTTGGACGTTTTCATAATAGTTCTAGAATCGAGTGGAAGTACTGAGTACCCAATTGAGTTTAACCAATGGCCAATTGTTGTAAAGTATTTGTAAAAGAAAATGCCCGCGCTTCGAGGTCTTTATCGGAAACTTCTTCGGTAAACAAAACTGGCAACGTATCAAGATCATGATCAAAAATGTCTGCAGCAGTTGAATTTTGAGAATTATGTGCAATATTAGGTCTCCTAACACTAAAAATATTATCATCGGTAGCGTGACTAACTAAATTTCAATTCAGATAAATTTAGATTTTGTAACGTAGAGATGTTTAGAGGTACATCACTGGAAAAAGCTTTTTCTTCCTCGATCACAATCAGGGCATTACTAGAGACCGATTCCGAAACAGCAAGTGAAAGTGGTGCAAGTCCATTTTTCAAAAAATTTAAATTAATGATAACAATAGACAAATAAAAGTATAATCTTTCTGACGGTGCACAATTTATAGTCAAAATAAAAAAAACAATCCCTAATACAGTCAAACCTGTTTTTGTGCGGTAGATAGGGACCGTACAAAAAAAACACAAAAAAAATATTCACAAACTTCATAAATCGCTATAATATGTAATTTTGGACAAATATTTAAAAAAAAATAATTTTTATGCGGTGGATAGGGACCGCATTAAAAAAGTCTCCCTTAGAAAATATGTCAAAGTTTTGCGAAATTAAATTACACATGGAAACATTTAAACAAATTTTAATTTCTCATTTTAAAATAAAACGGTAAATTTCCTTTTTTCTTTCATCATTATGTATATCTTTTTAGTTTATGTTCAAGGTTAACAATCAGTGTGGCTATTACCTACTACGCATTTCGTTGGTTGTGAGGTAAACATTTCTTTTAACAAAATTATATTCTTTGTGTGCAAGATAATAGGTAACTAATTACATATTGAAATTTGCTGGAATATGGAATACATAAGAATATTGAGCATGTCTAATGATTAATGAACTTGGCTGATGCAATAGGTATAAAAATGGCTGAACAGAATCTCGATATTCATATACCGTATAAAAAAAAATCGCACAAAAAAAATCGCATAAAAAAAAATCGCATAAAAAAAGACCGCACAAAAACAGGTTTGACTGTACTTGTTCAAAAAATAGGAAAATTCAAAATCCCATATGTTTTTTCATTTATTGTTTCTCTATTCCTTCATTTTCTCGTTTCAACAAATGTGGACTTGCCCCACTTTCATAATAAACGGCTCATATGTATAGTGATCCCTAAATTAAAATGATTAAAACTAAATATGTATAGGTACATATATGGTATACATATACACTATTATCTTTTGTTCTTTTTTGTGAGAATCTTTGAAAACAAATTTAAAAAAAGAGAACAAAGTTACACGTAAACAATTATGTAATTTTTTTGAAATTATCTGTTTTTTAGTTACATATGAAAAAGTTTTGTATTTAAAATGTTCTTAGTTTGATTTTCGCACATATTTCGTTCATAACATAGTTTTTCCTTAACATTCAGTTTAAACCTCCTTTAACGAGAAAATTTAAACGTGAATCATTTGTACATAACGCGTTATACGGGGTCATACGAGCGCGTTGTACGATCATTCTCGTACAATGCGTTTTCCTATAACGCGGCACTGATCTACCATGTTATAGGGGTGATTACTGTAATTATAATACTAATCAATTATAATAAAAAAATGAATATAATACACACAAGAATTAAGGACTACGACGATGAGCCGAATAAGTTATTACTGTCGAAAAGTTATTGGAAACGCGTTCTTATTGTTACATAACCTCAATTTTGGGTTTGTTTTTTTTTTTAATATTTATAAGAGAATTAAATGACTTGAATAACTTAAATATCAATTATAACACAAATAATAAAATCAATTTAATTTTATTACTGGATATAATTAAAACAAATTAAAATTCTTTCAATATAGGGTCAATGTCAATTCAAAAATAAAGCAAATTTATACATGCATAGACAAGTAACATTTGAAATTTATTTTGCGTGTAATTTACACATTTCATTTTGCGTGTAATCGTAACATCACCTTGCGGTTACACGGTGTAAACGCACGAAAAAACGCGTAACGACATACACAAAAACTATGGTACAAAAAGAAAACTAAAATGTCAATTTTTAAACAATTTTTGGTTTAAACTTTTTTTTTTTTAAATTATTCTGGTGTATTCCAGATTGATAAATATTTTAAGAATAGGAGAAATTGTTAAGAGTTTGCAATTCAGTTTCAATCTGCGAGCATGTGAAAAATAAATCATTTTCCAGTACATCTCATCAGGCTATAGCGACTGAACTGCTAATTTATTACACTGATTTTTTTCCTATATATAGGAATCAACTATAGTTCCAGTAGGCGGAATTGTACGTACTGCCTCCTCGCGGCAACCACCGGTAACTGTAACCATTCGGCAGAATGTGGCCTTTTGTGACAGGCTAAAGTACGGCGTTAAAGGAGACAACTTTGACAAAAAATCCCAAATCTAAGGTGGAACAGCATATGCCGAAGGATAAATGGCTGATAGGTAAATCAGTCCATATATGCGGACTCTGGATATCAGACAACCTCCAGTTTTATTTAGCCTTCCTGTAGTAAAGCTGGGTGACCTACAGGCGACTTTTTATTCCCAGCAACGGGTAGGAATATACGGCAGTGGGTCTGCCCTCTTGAAGTCATGAGTCCCAATGCTACCGCTTTTCTAGCAGAAGTAAATGTTATTACATCTAGGATGGAGAGCAATGAGCCCAGCTAGTATGTATCGCGTGTAGAAGTACTTCCTACAGTAATCATCTAGGAGGAAGAGCAATGAGCTCAGATAGTATATATCGCGTGTAGAAGTACTTCCAACAGTAAACGTCTAGTATGGAGAGCAATGAGTCCAGATAGTATGTATCACGTACCGGTCGGCAGTATTATCAAGTTCATTAACAGCCTGAACCCTGAATATTGACTGGACAGATAATTAAATAGGGCTTTATGCACAAAAGATCTTTTAGGTCGCAGTGCGAGGTGGCTTGAACGCCCACATCCCCCTCAAGTAATCATAATAATAAGGGCCGCGTTTATGGAAAGGCACACTAGGCACGTGCCTAGGGCACATAAATTTTAGGGGCCCGGATCTTAAAATTAAATATTATTGTATATCTCAAGATTTGTATATTTTTTTGGATCATAAGTTGTGATAAATTTTGTGATCATAATTTTTGGTTACGTGGGTTATTAAATATATTATTAAATCTAGTGCTTCTAAATGTCATGTAAAATGCAGTGTATGAATAAATTAGCGGTTGGTATTACTGAAATTTTCTTGCTGATTCTCGTTTCATGTTGGCCTCATTGAAATAAAATATTTATAATTTAAAATTAAAAACCCTTGGAAACGTCTTATAAAAGTACTTTCAAAATAAACATTTGCCAATAAAACCACTTTCAAATACTAGATGGTCTGCAACAGCCGATACGTGTAAGGCACTAAATGAATCAATATTCAGAAACAATTAAAATATTTTCTTCAGATCAGTTGCAAAAACCAATAGTATGACTTTTAAATGGCTGGATGACTTGTTGACTGAATATGAAGCCAAGTGTGAACACATAGTGCCAAAAACAAACCAAAATGAAAAAAAAGCTTCTTTGATAAAGATTTAAATAATAACGTCATACTTGAAGGGAGAGAATATTTTAAAGTAAATACGTTTTATCAATGATAATGATGATTCATTCAGTACAAAAATATGATATAAAAATTGGGTCCCCCCGATGCATTATATAGGGTTCCTTTGATATATACGTAAATATTTTGCGTACAAATTATATGCAAATAGTTTAACTTTAATGTGCCGGTTTCTATTCTTCTACGTGTTATGCAAAAGTACCGTATATAAAGAAAGGGGAGGGTTTCCTAGTCTTTTTTATTTTTTGTACTGAATGACTCATCTCTAATATACTATGATCTTTGGTTTTATGTACTATACATTATAAATTGGGGTAAGGTAGTTAATCCCGATTCAGAAAATCCGAAGTAATAAAATCTCACTCCACAAAATCCCGATTGAATGATCTCTTGATCCAATAAGTACTCGTCTAAGTAAAATCCTGACTCAATAAAATCCTAACGCAACCAAATCCTGACGGCACAAAATCTCGAAAAATATCCCGACTTTTAAAAATAAAATCTCGCGCAGAAATATTCTGGAAAAGAGCCGAGACAATATATTCTGGAAAAAATTGAGAGAAATTCTTTAAAAATATTTTGGAAAATGGAGAATTTTCTGCTCTTTCTAGTATTATATTCTGGAAAAGAGCCGGGTCATATTCTGGAAAAGTGAAACAACATTCTATATAAATATTTTGAAAACTCGTTTTTATAAGCAATTTGATTAGTTTGAGATTTTCTACAGTCGGGATTTTGTTCAGTCGGAATTTTGTGCAGTAGAAATTTTGTGGAGTCGGGATTTAATACGTTCTCTTGTCGGGATTTTATGTTTTCGAAATTTTATGATTCGACATTTTGTCGAGATACTGATAAATTGATGTTTGATATTGAACGCAGAGATCAAATATATAAACACTTGAACAATAAATTCAAGTGTAGATAATTTTAAAGATGGAATTATAAAATATCTTTATGATACGTACAGTGAAGTCTTAAATGTGCAGGAATTTGAAAGGGAGTTTGAACATTTTAATTCCATTGCACAGTCGGAAAATTTAATTTCGGCTGGTGAAAAAGTGGAATTTATGCACATTTAGAAAATAATGGGAGCTAAAATAAGAAAACGCCTATAAAATGTGTTTTACTAAATAAAATGATTAAAAATAAGTAAATATACCTATGTAGTTTATTTTATTTATTGTTTTTGATTTTATAGTAGATCCGTGAAAATTATTTTGATATTAGTTTTTGGTCGTGAATCGTGATCGTGTCATTACACATCGATACACATGTATATAATAATAATAATAATGGTAAATTGCATGTCGTATCCATGAGTTATATGGAAATCGGTGGCTTAAACGTACAAGTCAGCTATAGTAGTCATTTTACAGACATTTTTTTTCGTGTTAAATTCAAAATTTATAACCAGATTATAGAAGTTCGTTCAATATTTTGTTTTTATTTATAAGTAAAATTTTGAATTAGATTAAAATTTAGTAAGTTTTTCTTAGGCTTTAAAGTTTGCTTTCTAAAAAAAGCTCTGGGTAAAATTAATATTAAATTCGTTTTTTTTACGGAAGCTTTATATGAAAGGAAACAAATAGAAAAAGCTATCAGGTTATGAAAATCGAAAAAGGAGTGAGGAGAAGGTAAAATAAAATGCCAAACAAAGCGGCGCTCCTTTGAAATATATTTCAAAAAATACGAAAGGCGATGTGAATTACTCCAGTTCCAGTTTCATCCAAAACAGTACAATTATTATCAACTCGGATGAAAATGTCTGTATAACAGAGAATCAGAATCGAGAATCTTCTATGGATGTAGATGCTATAGGTATAGATTCTGTCCTTGTGAATCAAAATGATACATATGAAGAAAATTTAACATTACAAAGATCCAGGTACATGGCCGATCAATGTCACTGATATTGTTATGCTATGGTTTTTTCAAATAATTGTTCAGAATTTAATTTATTTTTATTTAGAAATTCACCGTTTTATTATTTTGTAATTTTGGTGTTAAAAAGTTAAGTTCATGTTTTAATATAACACGAGTTACATTTTTATTTCTCTTATATACTATCTTATAATTTTACTCGCACTATTTCTACTTATTGTCTGTCTTACCCTTTATTCTTATTCACTATAATTGCGTTACTCGCGTTATCTATTATTTCTGTAGTTTTTTTTAAGATATATTATGATCATCATTTATTTTGTTATTGAAATTATAACCGTTATTGTTTTGGAAAATATTATTCTTAAATAGATAATACATTTTAACTATTTTTATGTTTACAGATGGATCAAGTTATTTTATTAAATCTTTCTAGGAACAATTTTATATTTATATTAGACAATATTTCTTATCTAACATATTTTTATTGTGTCTATTTATATGTGCACTTATACCAATATCATAGTTCAAAATTGGTCACAAAAAAACATGACATTTCCTACCCTGGTGATTCTAATAATCGAAAATTTTCAAACTATCATTATAAAAGAAGGCTTATTAATGGTGAAGTAATTAATAGGAATTGGCTACAATATTCACTTATTAAGGTTTCATTGTTTTGTTTTTGCAGCAAAATGTTCGAAGATGAAAATAAAAACATCTTCGTCTATTAGTCAATATGGTTGCAAAGACTGGAAAAATATATCTGCGATCCTTTTAATGCATGAGAAAAGTCCAAAACACTTAGAATGCTTTTAGATATATGGAAAGAGCTGGAGTTACGTCTAAAAACAGGCACAACTATATTTATTGACGATGATCATTTACGACTTATCAAACAAAAAGAAATTATTGGCAAGGAGTATTAGCACGTTTGCTCTCTTTAATTCGAGTTCTAAGTCAACAGAATTTAGCATTATGCGGTGCTGGCAGTGGTGGAGAAAAGTTGTTTACTCGTGGAACAAAAACTTTTATAATTTTTAGAATATTTGGCATTGTTTGATCCGATTATGCAAGAGCACTTGCGAAAAGTTACCGATAGCGAAATACATAATCATTATTTAGGAAAAAATATTCAAAATGAATTGATTCAACTTCTTGCAAATACAATTAAGAAAAAATTGTCGAGAGTGCTCTTTCTGCAAAATATTTTTCAATAATTTTAGATTGTACTCCAGATGTCAGTCATATCGAGCAAATGATGATGATCATTCGGTTTGTGGATATAAATTAATTATTAGATAATGACAAAGTCGAAGTTATCATTAAGGAACATTTTTTGGGTTTCGTATCCTTAAAATCCACAACAGGTCAATATATGGCAGAAATTATTTTAAAAGAGTTGAAAGACATGTCTTTGGGTATTCAGAAGCTACGTGGACAAGGTTATAATAAAGGAAGTAACATGAAAGGAAAGGAAAATGGAGTACAGAAAAAAATATTGGACATAAATTCTAGAGCTTGCACATTCATTAAATTTAGTTCTTAATGATGCTGCTAAGTGTTGCATAGAAGTAGTAAAATTTTTTGGCATCGTACAGTGTTTATATACGTTTTTCTCAGGTTCAACACGCAGATGGGATGTTTTGGTGCGATATGTAAAGACCCTGACTGTAAAACCATTAAGTAGCACAAGATGGGAAAGCCGAATTGATGCTTTGAAGCCTCTTCGTTACGAACTAGGGAATATATATGATGCCCTTATAGATATCGCTGACGATAACACCTTCATTGGTCCAGTTGGAACAGCAGGACGTTCAGAAGCACAATGATTAGCAGCTAGAATTTCGAAATTTATATTTTGTTCAACTTGCAACATGGCACAAGATATTGTTCGAAATTAATATTACTAGTAAAATGCTCCAAGAAAAAAACTTAAATATTCATTCTGCTATCCAACAATTACAGAATACGAAATTGTTTTTAGAGAACTGAAGGAGCGATATTGGATTTGGCAGTATGTTAGTAGATGCTTCTGAGCTTGCTAAGAAAATTGACTTTCCAGAGCCAATTCGCATTCGGTTAAAAAAAAACAATTTTCATATGAAGGGCAAGATAATTTCATTCAGAACCCCCAGCAAAGATTTAAAATGCATTTTTACTTTGCAGTCCTTGTTACTGCTATTAACTCCGTCAATGATAGACTTGAGCAGATGCAAAATCTCGAGTCAGTTTTTGAATTCATTTTTGACATTCACAGCCTACAACAAGTAACAACACAGCACTTGTATGCATCGTGTACTAAGCTTGAGAGAGCATTAACTCATGATGGCTCTAAAGACATCGAAGCAGTAGATTTATGTAATGAGCTTCAATCTATTTCAACTCGCATTGAACCGAGTTCGTCGCCAAAAGATGTCATATATTTTAAAAAAAATTCCGATATTTATCCAAATATTTTTATCACCTTAAGAATATTTTTAACATTACCTGTTACAGTAGCAAGTAGTGAAAGTAGTTTTTCGAGACTAAAATTAATGAAAGCTTATCTTCGTTCAACAATGGCTCAAGAACGGCTTATAGGTTTGGCAGCAATGTCAATCGAAGATGAGATAGATCTACGTAGGCATTGATGTCAAAGATTGCGTTGCTGACTTCGCCAAACTAAAGGCGAGAAAAGTTAAATTGTAGTGAAACGTGTAAAAATGTAAGTTAAAAGTTTTCAGTATATTAACCCTAAACCATTATTTAAAAATTAATTATTATTATTTCTGTAAATAAGAATAACAAACCAAATATTATTAAGACAACGGAAGTGAACAAAAACTGTTAAAATAATGAATTTTTTAATTTTAAATAACTATATGTATGTATTTATATTAATACACACATTTTTACCTGTGTTTAACTAACCCCCTTTTTTAATTTTTAATGTTTATTGCTGTCACCAATTTTATTGTTTACCACTCCCACATTTTTTTAATTGTATATTTTGGTTTCACTTTTTGCTTTTTCCAACTATATATATATATATATATATATATATATATATATATATATATATATATATATATATATACATATATATATATATATATATACACCCTGCGCCATTGAAATGTTCGGTTTGAATTTTTAAAGTAAATTTTGGAAATACCACCGTTTGCTTCAAAAGTAGATAGCAAAAATGATAGATTCTGATTATCAAAACAATTTTTACACTATTCCGAATATATTCAAATAAAAAGAACGGTAATCCGACATTTTAGACCTACATAACGTCGGATAAGGAATATTACCGCCCTACCTCGTAACAATTTGGTAGGTCTTTACAGTGTTTTTAACAAAGTTTTTTCAATTGAAAAATAGTTTTTTGTTGACAATGGTAATTTTTATTCAAAATAAGAATTAACAGAAATAAAATAATTCATCTCAACCAAAATATTTTGAGAGAAATTGAACTTTTTAAAATCAATGATTAATAACCCAGCCCTTGGCTTTTATGATGGCCTTAAACCCGATCAGCATTGAATTCTAAAGTTTTATTAAATAATATATTGTTATTTCTTCAAACCAGACTTTTTCTATAAGTTTTTTCCGCTCTTTGGCACTTGTCAGCTTGTAATTTGTAATCTTCTTTCCCATGAAGGACTAAATATTTTCAACAATATTGAGGTCAGGACTATTTCCTGTCCAGGGTAACGACTCAATCACCAAGCTATTTTTAAATTCGGCTACATAAACAAAATAGACATTAAAATTAAGCATTCTTACTTCACAAATAACATCAATAACTCACGGAGAGTAATCGTCCTGGAAGAGTGGAATACCGATGTATTGAGTCGGGTCCTCAATAGTCACGATTCAGGTTTCGATAATTTATTTATATTTTCCTCCGTTTTCTGAACTATCCAGAAGGCATAGTGATCAAACTCCAAAGGCTATTATGGCTCTCCAGGCCATAACATGTGGTGAATTTTTCACTGTCGGCGAAATACATTCTTTTAAATACCGTTTGCCTTTTCGTCGCCAAACCCTTGTTCTTACATCGGGTCCAAAGATATTGAATTTGGATTTATCCGAGAATATGAACCTACGCTAGTCCCTGGGCATTCAGTTTTTTCATTAAATTGCAAATTTGAGGCTTGCAGCTGCCATTTTTGCTGTCAGTAATGATTTTCTCGCAGGTCGACAAGCATATAAACCAAGTTCCTTTTAATAGTATGAACTGAAGTGTTGGTTGTTGCTATTAGAAGCTAACTTCTCAGCTCCAAAGCCGTAGCAAACCTTTGCTTAAGATCTAAATATCTGAAATTCGATTTGTTGAAACAGAAGTTCTCCTCTTTGCATCAGAGCCAAATTATCGTTTGATTTTCGGAATAGTGCCTTAAAAACTTTCTAACTGCTGTTTGGTTACACTAAATTACTCTTGCAATTTGTGAATGTGTGTACTTTTTGCCTTTGCTTGCAAAATTTTGGCTTTTTCGTTAGCATTTAATTTAGAGCGACACTTTGTAAAATTATCTCTTTGACTACTTAATTGAAACCGAACGAATATTTCATCCTTAATTTAGTTTTAAATACCTAATAAGGCGGGAAATATGCTGAAAAATAAAAAAAACAAAAAAAATAGCGAATGAGGTAAAATCTATGAGAGAATTGCATGAAATAGTAAATAACCGAAATCGAACATTTCAATGGCGCAGGGTGTATATATATATGTAACTACATTTTTATTTTTACAGTTTAGTAGATACTCCTGATGATGGCCTAATAAGCCGAAATCGATCGAGTGATTTTTTAAACCGTTTGTAATTTTGCGAAATATTTAACAAGTGTTTTTAAAATTTTTAAAAATGTGTGTATTAAGTGTGTTTCGCCAAGTGCCTACGGCAGAAAGTGTAAAAAGTAGTATTTATATTATTTGTAAATTATAATTTTTCTGCTTAATATAACTTTAAGTACCATTTATTGTTTTATTGTCCTTTTATTGTTTTTTTTTTGCTTGGGTAGGGAGGGTTCAACAAAAAAATGTGCCTAGGGCGCGAAGATTACAAAACAATTTTTGAGCCACCCCTGCTCTTACCCATGCTAATTATCCTCCTACTATTAGTCTCCTACTACAATATTAGTAATAGTAAAGCAGATATTCAAACATAGTAACAGTGAAGCAGCTAAACCCCCAGGAAACAAAAAACTGAATTCGTTTTTCCGTAAGAATTCCCAAGATTCATGGGAGAAGATTTTTGCAATTAAGCAAAATTTGAAACTAAATGCAACTTTTATTTTAGTTTTTCTGTGGGTTTAGCGCTTAATAGTGTTTATAGAAAAAGCTCGTGTTAAAATTGATTTATTTTGTTTGATCGGTGCGGGGAAAATGTAAATGACACTTTTAACACTTTTCAGATATTTTTCGTAAAAATAATCGTAAAATACTCTTATCTTGACACAAAAGTGATATACCAAACTCCAAACGTAATATTGATTATTTAATCAAAACTAACTAAAAAAATTGGGTCTATCCGACTCTCGGACGACACTTTTCCCAGAAAGCATGCGTTAAAGATCACCAAACCAATCACTTATATTTTACAAACATTTTCCGTTATTTTGGGCAGCCGTTATCTTCGGCTGGCGCAATGTGTCACAGTTTTTCTCAAATTTGGAGGCCTCTTCCCCAATATCACAATTGATCACGGCAATTTAAATCTTCGACTCTCCTACCGCCAAATAACCGACTCACAAATAATGCTAGATTATTTAGAACTGACACGTGTTGAGCAACAATCAAAGTCGTATTCGCTATTTTTCATCTTCAACCTTTAACAATACATCTCTAGTATACCGTTGAAAGTCCTTAAGAATTTAATTTACTCCATTCAGAGAGGATCCACAATGTTGAAAAATTTATTATTTATTATATTTACAATATTATGTGAGCAACATGAGAATTGGTCGATATAATTCTTTACTCAGTGCTTCAGTCTAGACGCGGCATCACTGTGGACCATTCGAAAATAAAAAATATTAAAACACAAACAATGCAAAATCAGAATTAACGTTAATTATCATTTGTTACCGAATCCCACCTCCTTGTCATATAGCATTTCATTTTATATATCTTCCAGCTCTCCTAAACCCGCGCCACCCTAGTGGCGTGATATTATTTTAAAGCCTCTCATAGCAATTTGCTATTAGAAGTTATACGACTTTGAATAACAAGAGAATTTACTACTTAGAAATAATACCTTTTTTTTTTCTTTTTTTTAATGCTGCCAATGGCTTTATTCTTGAATCTTTCTACATAAGAAACTAACAAGAAGTAATCAAATCTTAAGCTAAAATTATTACATATTTTAAGTCTTAACCAATGTTAATACTTATTGTTGGTGCTCACAATTTAATTAATTTAGATTATACTTATACATACATATGTATAACATCAACATTTAATAAATTTACAGGTTCACAGGTTCATCAGTCCGAGTGGATCTGTTCTTTTCAGTCGCCTAAATCGTGGCTGTTTTAATATATCCCTGGCCAATTCGTTGGGATGCGCTTCTAGTTTTGAATAATATTTAGAACTGAATTCTATTGAATAATATTGAGAACTGAATATTGTTTAATTTCACTGGTGGGCAGGTGCGTTTGTTCAGCGTGAATGTGATGTGAGTTGATTTGTTTTCGTTCACTTTTATTCGCCATGGCTTTAGCCAGTCCGCGATTTTGATACCTTTAAAGGCGATTTGATTCACAAATTCAAAAATAATGTATCAATCAATATGTCGTTGATATTTCAATCATTAAAATGTCATAAAATGTCAATAAAACGTCACAGAAATGTCAATATCAGAAATGTCAATGCCATAGAAACGGGAATAACTTGCTTCATTTAAAAGCTCACTAGATATAACTATTTTTAAATGTTGACGATATTATTTGCCATCAGCAAAGCATTTTAGGTAAATTTAGAAATTTAAATTTCATATTACACGGTAATCTATTCATTTTATCTTAAAGACACCTAGGGAACAATTGTTGGAATTTGCAAGGTGTATTAACTGTAAAAAAATATTTCTTCGGAAACTTCGACATTAGCTCGGTAAACAGATAAACAAATTTATTTTACTCGTTTTTGACAAAATGACCCCCACGCAATGCTTCAATCGTCTTCAAATTTTGTGAACAAGTAGATTATGAATTGTCAAATTTATCATCAACATAAGAAAAAAATCGTCGGTCTCGTTTTTGAGAAAATCTGTTTGGCAGTTTTCACTTCCACTGCAACCCCCTATATTTTATACTCGAATTGACCTAAAAGCTAACACAAACTGCTTATTACTAAAATCTATGTTTGTACAAAAGTTCGACCAAAACTATCAATATTTGTGAGAATAGGAGGCAAAACAAAAATAATAAAAATGTGCGACTGGAAGGACGGACGGACGGACGGAAGGACGGAAGGACGGACACGACATTTTTCTTACCGGTGTTTCGGGGTCCTGGTAACCCAATTCGTCGAGAAATGTGAAAATCTGAAACAAAATTTTTTTCGCGATTACAATACTTACCTTAATATACCTTCGTTATAGTGGGAAAAGTAAAAAACACGATATTAAACAAAACAAAATTATTTTAATGACTCATCAAGATGAAGAAATACTATAAATTTAAAAATCTTCTTGTTACCGTTACACACAGAACTTTTTAATAATGTGTGCTTGTACCACCGTTGCTTTACAAACGTCGAAGATTACAACTGTGCTAGATATTTATACAGTATTGTTGTTAGAATTCAAACAAATGTTAAATATACAAGGTCTGATATAAAGCAAACAAATTATTTATTTTATCGTCATAGTGATAATCGTCAACGACATTATTCTTGATAAGACATAAAGAAAACTGCGCTTTCCCTTAGTTGTGCATACAAATATTTCTCTTTGATCTCGATGTTTTACAATTTGAGAAGAACAATTTCAAACAAAAAATAACGAGTCAGAAGTTGGAAGTATAAAAATGCAATCCATTTTTTTTAAATCTGTGTATAATCTACCTATACACAAACGGATACCAAAGTGCAACATATTGACATGTAAATAAAGGATACGGTGCACAATACTTTGTTGAAAATGACATGAAACCACAACCACTGCAACACCAGTAGCAATATACTGCTTTTCATCAGCCACTTAATCTGCACAACGATAATAATTATTATCAAAACATGAAACAGTATACAGACACAATCAAGGGTAAGTACAGATATGTTTATTTAGATAACGATACAAAGCATACACACACACAACAACGTGATGAATTGGAAACTTAAAGCCTTGAAGATACAGCATAGTTTTCTGCTTTGGATTATGTATCTGGAACAAATAGTATCACAACAATATTATAAAAGAAGATGGTGTGAAAAACGGAAACCGATTTACACTGTGAAATGCTCTTGCACTGTGTGTATCCTGTTGCTGTTGCCTTTTATCTTAATTAAAATTTGTGTGTACAACTTTTTGTGAAATTTCCCACGTTATGTGGTTGACTTTTTTATTTTTTTTTTTTGCTATACAATTCTCGAGTTACAAGAGTAGTAGTATTTGAAACGTAGCACTACTAACCATATCTTGTTTTTACTTGGTGTGTAAAAATAGTGAAAACGACAAGAGGTAACGCAAAATTAATTTATGGTACTCATGAGCCCTTTGAAAATAAAAAGATATATATTTTTGTTGTTGAGCTTCTTTTGGTGTGCGATAATGTGCTTTGTGTGCACGTGAATTAAATAAATGTTTTTTGACATTTGATAATTTGATAAAAACCTTATGTTAATTGTTAATACTTCTTTAACTTGGGACGTGACATACGACGTACTGATGAAAATAGGAGGGTGAAGTATATTAATTGAATTGGAAACTATAATGAAATAATAAAACTAAGTGTAGGCATTTGTTTGATATTCTTGCATTTTTAAAAGTTCTGAAGGAGCAGATATGAAAGTATTGTTGGGTCATTTACATCTCGTACTATATATATTTCTAGTACTTACTAGTTGCTTGTTCTTAATTGAGTCTGTGTACCTATTGATTTATGAGGCAAAACTAAAAAAGGTACAATTATGTCATCGAACTGAGGAAAAAGCACAACTACGACTGGAAATGAAAAAGCAAGAATCTCTGTTATGCTATTCTGTCTGGCTTATGAAACTAAGCTTCCTCCATATATTGTGTTGAAAAGGAAAAGAATACCGATAGAGAAACTTCTCTCCAACGTTATTGTCCGTGTACAACACAAAGGATGGATGGATGAAAATCCATGCATTGATTGGGTAAAATCAATATGGACAAAGCGAACAGGTTCGATTTTGAAGAACAATGGAGTTCTCTCTTTAGGTACATTTAGAGGTCACCTAACCAAATCAATAAAGCAAGAAATTAATGCGTCATCTACTGATTTGGGTATCATCCTAGGTTGGATGACATCACAGCTTCAGGTGATGGATGTGGCAATAAATAAGTATTTTAAGGATTATTTGAAAAAATTGTTTGGCTGACCTGCCATCTACATAATTTAACTCCAAAGGGAAAAATTAGGAAACCAACAGTTCCGCTAATTTGTGAATGGGTTTCGAAGGCATGGAACAATATTAAATCAGCAACAATCCTCAAAGGCATTAAAAAATGCAGCTTATCAAACTTATTAGATGGCAGCGAGGATGATATCCTGTACAAAGACGCAAGCGGCAACGAAAGCAGTAGCAGCAATTCAGCAGACGAAAGTTGCATGGCTAATTCTGATGAATTTGAATCAAAGGACGATAGTCAGATTTAAAATAGGTTAGGTTAGGTTTAGGTGGCGGTCCACTAGGACCAGCCATAGACACAAAAAGGTCCGTAGCCGTACTACAACTTAAAAACTTTTCCTCCAACTCATTGAAACCATCTTGAGCTTGCTACGAAGCGCTGGATACTCCTGACGTCCCTCCTGTTGAGTTTCGTCAGGTCGTTGAAGAGGGGTTCCCCTAGAAACTTTAGTTTGTTTCGTGCCAGACGAGGATAGGTGCAAAGAAGATGAAGTACTGTCTATTAATCCTCTTCGTCCTCGCAACTACGACCCAGGATTTTAGCCGCTCTAGTCCAAAACATTTCTACTAAGCCATATCAACCTAAGGAAATTTATTAAATTTTCATTCTTATATTGTTTCAAACAAAGGATGCTTTGAAGTTTATGAAAGTAAAAAAAATGTTTACCGAAAAATTCTCATGGCTTACTACAACTAACAATATATGAAAGTTTTTAACCCTCAGGGTACTGACTGGGTTACCGTAACCCAGACAGATTTTGAAAGTCGCGCCATTTGAAAGGAAGTGAAAGGTGGGGGTCCGGAGTGGGGGGTAAAAAATCTTTGTGGCAGTGTCTGTGTAAGCCGTGAGTGGCAGCCTCAGTCTGCGCTTGGTGCTCGAGTGGTACGAGTTAGAAAGTTGACCTCAAGTATTTCTCACCCAGTCAGTACTAAACGTTACAAAATCCGTATTTTCGGGAGACAGAATTTTTTTTTTTTTTTGGAGTTTTGGTTGGAGTAACGAGTTTTGGTTTGTACAATTTACTATTTTTTATATTTTTATTATTAATTAAAAATTTATTATTGTGTATGCTACCCTCAAAATTATGCTCTATGCTTATGTACAGTAGAATTGCTTATAATGAACGGTCATAGGACAAATAATTTTGTTCATTATAAACGTGTGTTCATTTTAACCAAAAATTTGGTTATAATGAACGGCGTTCATTATAATTAAATGTTTGGTTATAAGGAACGGTGTTCATTATAACCAAATGTTTGTTAAATTCTTTTATCCTTTACAATTTAAAGTAAAATAACACTCAAATGAAAAGAATTGATTATGGAATGGAACTTGGTATGATTGAAGATTTTTTGAAGGCGAAAGATTTACCAGAGGACATGGACATAAGACATGAATTTGTTGATAACAAAATGGCTAAACAAAAGCGCTGCAACTTGTGTCCGAGTTCTCTCGACCGCAAAACATTTTACAAGTGCCTCAAATGTAATAGGCTATGTGCAGAGACCATGTAGCCAAAATATGCTGCGAATGTGGAAATACAGTCTGATTTTGTTTTTTTTATATTTTGAACAATAAAACTTTCATTCAACAATCAATTTTGTTATTTATTTATATTACAGTTGTGCCTTATTACGATAAATCAATCATGGAACGTTTTATCGCTATCCTAAAAAACGGGTGATTTCAAAGTTAAAAAAAAATATAGTTTTTGGAATGGATCAAAAAACAACTTTTTAGCTTTAAAATGCAACAAGAAAAATTTCGATATCTTATTTTTTCACAAAGTTATGCAATTTAAAAAAAAAAGTGATTTTTCACAAAAAAAAATTTCAAAATGTTTAAACTTTTGAATGTATCTTTGTTTAAACAAATTATTCGATAAATCTATTAGCACCCTCGTATTTGTGACAAAATGGACTATCGATTAAAAAAAAACGTTTCAATTGGCCAACTACAGCCCAAGATACAGCCAATCAAAGTTGCCGGGTTAGGCTAACCCATGTCAGTACTGAACGTGACTTTTTTATAGTCTGTACCCTGAGGGTTAAATAATTTGTTGTAGTGTTTAGGGGCATCATAAACGCGGATCACGTATTTTCTTGTGTAATTACTGTAATAACTATAAAGCGGAATGTTTAATTTAAAGTAAAATATTTGGTCATTACATGAATACTAAAAAAAAAAAATAATAATAAAAATTAAAAATAATAAAATTAGATGAGGATCAAACCGAAAACCTTTGCCGCTCTAGTCCAATGCGTTACCACTATGCCACAAACACTATAATAACCCCTGTTTTATTTGAATTGTTAAATGGTTTTATTTTTTCAAAGCGTTCTACAGTCAGTGTCCCTAGCTAAATATATACATATATTAATTTTTTGTTACAGTAAATACACTAAATAAGAGACAATACCGATTTTCGTGAAATTTGGACAGTAGGTAGGGAATGGCTCAAGGAACAAAAGTTATATAGTGCCGATGAGTGTTTTTACCTTGTGGGTGGATGCCACCCCTTCTAGGGGGTGGAAATTAGTATACTCAAAATACCTACAGAAATCGATAGAGGGGTGAATTCTAAGCAAAAAATATTGTATGAAGTTTTTCCGATAAATCAATATTTTTCGAGTTATTCGCGATTGAAAATGTTGATTTTCCATCTAAAAATACATGTTTTAGAGCGATTTTTCACGAATAACTCGAAAACCTTGCGTTTCATGAAAAAGGACCAAAATAAAGCTTATAAAATAACAAATTGATTGGTTTATTTTTATTTCTTTAGATGCAATACGAACCGAGTTCTGGCTCGCTGAAAGTGACTCTTTGTTCGCCGAAAACTGAATTCAAACCTTTCAACATTAAATACCGGAAAAACGACAAATTTTTGAAAAAAAACTTCTGAATGTTTTTTCAAGTACTTGAGAAGACCTTTAAAATTAGCTTCAATAAAAGTCGTTAGCTTAAAATCTTACAGAGTTATGCTAAAAATAAAATGGTGATCTCGTTTTTCCGGAGAAAAAATCAGCAATGAAACAAATGGCTTAACCGCGAAATTAAACGTAATCCATTTACAATGTACTTTATTTAGGTACTAACAATAGGTTCTAGAAGTTTGAATGGTTTAGAATGTCTAGATTTGAAAAGAAGTTAGATTCAATTTTGAAATGATTTTTCAAATTTGAAAAAAAAATTCTTTTTTCACAATAACTCATAAACTAAAGGAGATACGTACAAAATGCTAAAGTGCAAAAATTAAGATTTTTCTTGCAGAAAATTTTGGTTATTTTTTTATTTCTCTAGGGTGAAAATTAATCAAGATATCACCGTCTTAAGTTCGCATTTGAGTTCGAGGGCAACCTTCATCGAACCCTTTAAACTCAAAAATCTCAAAAACACAGGATTCAAGGGAGTTAGAAAGATACAAATTTTAAATTGACCTCAAAATATGACGAAATATCACGTAAACAAAACATAAAGAAAACGAATTTTTATTGTTGACCACGCACTTACAATCGTGAGCCAGAAATTTTGCGCGACTCCATCATTTCAACGTTTTTAAATAAAATTACATACATTTTGTTTTCCCTTCTTGTTTAAGTTTACTTCAACTTTTCTTATTTCTTTATGCTATCTTCGTGCTCTTGTTTATACGTGTGTTAAATGCCCGACCGCTTGAGCGTGTCTATACGTGATTATTTTTACAGAGATCGGGGTATGACTCGTTGTTATTTAAAAGTGTAGAGAGTAAATGTGAACCATTAAAAATCTGTTTATATAAAATAATTCGTTTTTTTTGTGTTTTGTTTACGTGATAATTTGCAATATTTTGAGGTAAGTTTAAAATTTTTATCTTACGTACATTGGTGTCAAATTGAAATTGTGTATAACATTACCAAATTCTATGTTTTTGAAAAAATGAGTGGAAGGGACATCAGCGACAAAGTAAAATCTGCCGCAACCGCTGTCATTGAAACTGAGCAACAATCTTATACTACTCTAGCCAGAAAACTGCACATATTTTTTTTAATTTTAAACAGTGTAATCGACTTTTAAAACAAATATTTATGTGGTTTCAATAGGCACGCAAGTTTTTTGGCCAACGACTGTATATAGGTTTAAATTTTTCATTTGTCAGCAGTATTTCACAAACATGAGTTGCCAAGGCGAATTGATGGTAGAATTAGCTACAGAGGCATCTCAAACAAAGGCACGGAAAGTAAACTAGAGTATTTGCCAGAAAATGTATCAGGGGTACAAATTGAAAATGCGGGATTGATAACAGATGGCGTTACTAACGCTATACGCATCAGGCAGTACTGTGACTATGTTCATGTCAAAGCTACGTCTTATAGCTTTAATTTTCAGTATGTGTCAATTTGTCGCAGTGTCAAATTCATAGTTTTTTGAGCTCTCAATATGTCGAGTTTCGTGCCAACAAAACAGCATTTGCGGGAAGTTTTAATTTACTTCTTTAATTTGAAGAAAAGTGCTGCTGAAGCACATCGATTGGTCTCCGAGACTTATCCGAGTCATGTTCCATCGGTTTCAACGTGCGAGAGATGGTTTGTGCGGTTTAGAAGTGGTGATTTTGACGTTGAGGACAAAGAGCGGCCGGGCCAAGTGAAAAAGTTTGAGAATGCTGAATTGGAGGCAATACTCAATGAAGACTCGTGTCAAACTCAACAAGAGCTCGCAGATTCATTGGGAGTGACACAACAAGCCATTTCCCATCGTATAAAAGCCCTCGGAATGATCCAAAAGCAAGGACATTGGGTGCCGTATGAGCTGAAGCCGAGAGACGTCGAGCGCCGTTTTTTTGCATGCGAACTGCTGCTCGAACGGCAAAAACGGAAGGGTTTTTTGCATCGCATTGTCACTGGTGATGAAAAGTGGATCCGTTACGATAACCCGAAGCGCAAAAAATCATATGGTTACCCCGGCCATGCATCATCATCGACGGCCAAACCAAATATTCACGGCGCCAAGCTCATGCTCTGTATTTGGTGGGACCAGCTGGGTGTGGTGTATTATGAGCTATTGAAATCGAGCGAAACCATCACAGGAGCACTATACCGAACTCAATTGATGCGTTTGAGCCGCGCACTCAAAGAAAAACGGCCACAATACGAGCAAAGACACGACAAAGTAATTTTGTAACATGACAACGCTCGGCCACATGTTGCAGCGCCGGTCAAAACATACCTACAAACGCTGAAATGGGAAGTCTTACCCCACCCGCCGTATAGCCCAGACATTGCTCCTTCCGATTACCACCTTTTCCGATCGATGACACATGGCCTAGCTGACCAGCGCTTCCATTCTTACGAAGAAGCCCAAAAATGGGTCGATGACTGGATAGCAGCCAAGCCGGCCGAATTTTTTCGCGACGGTATCCGTAAATTGCCAGAAAGATGGGAAAAAGTTGTGGCTAGCGATGGACAATACTTTGAATAATTCATTTGTTACCATTTTTTCAGAATAAACGTTCAAAAATAGAAAAAAATCCCGCATTTTCAATTTGTACTCCTAATAACTTATGAATTAGCCAATTTTGCTCCGATGAGAGGTGAAAGGGAACCGCAAGAATTTCTAGAAACTACAGCTAATATATTTCAATAACAATATTTAATAATATTAGGTGATTCAAACATCACATTCAATTCCAGACTAATTTTTTTTTCTTATTATTCATCGTTTTCCCGATCTCAAAACAAAAAACAAAATTTGAGTTAAACCCTTATTGTGCAACGACTAACTGCAATTACGAGCTGTAACAATACCTCAGTCTTGATAGGCCGAACATAAATTATAATACATAATAATAAAAAAACAGAGAAATACTAAATTTCAATCAGAAAAAAAATAAACCAAAAGAACCAACAAAATAACGTCGCTAAATCACATCAAAAAATCAGACCTCATCGCTAAACAATCGCCGTACTCAAAATAACACATAATCAATATATGTATGTATTAGTGGTGGAAATCTATCGATAGTACTATCGATATATCGATAGTTTCATACTATCGAAAACAATCGATACTTTTTATATACTATCGATATATTGATTTTTTTATCCGCACAAGAGAGTTTTGCTATTAAGCGATATTACTTTAGTTACGTTTTTCTTGTTGTCATTCCTTTTATATGTTCGTTAAATTATTAGTGATCGACGATCTCGCCTGAAGGCCAAAAATATTGAGATGCTGATTTTCTTGCATAAAGACAATTGGCTGCTTTTAAAACAAAGTGGACAAATGGGAAACTTTCCGATTATAATTACATAACTGTGATTTTTTTTAATTTACCTCCCTTGAATTTGGTATTTTCTGGTTCTAGTCAACCTATATATAATTGAATAAAGCTTTATAAATTTATTATCCGATAGTATCGATAGTATATCGATATTCTTTTATTTGGTTTCGATAGTTTTCTTTCGATTGTTTTTTATGGTACTATCGAAACTATATCGATAGTTGAAATTATCGATAGTTTTCCACCTCTAATACATACATACTAGAGGTGAAAACTATCGATAATTTCAACTATCGATATAGTTTCGATAGTACCATAAAAAACAATCGAAAGAAAACTATCGAAACAAAATAAAAGAATATCGATATACTATCGATACTATCGGATAATAAATTTATAAAGCTTTATTCAATTATATATAGGTTGACTAGAACCAGAAAATACCAAATTCAAGGGAGGTAAATTAAAAAAAATCACAGTTATGTAATTATAATCGGAAAGTTTCCCATTTGTCCACTTTGTTTTAAAAGCAGCCAATTGTCTTTATGCAAGAAAATCAGCATCTCAATATTTTTGGCCTTCAGGCGAGATCGTCGATCACTAATAATTTAACGAACATATAAAAGGAATGACAACAAGAAAAACGTAACTAAAGTAATATCGCTTAATAGCAAAACTCTCTTGTGCGGATAAAAAAATCAATATATCGATAGTATATAAAAAGTATCGATTGTTTTCGATAGTATGAAACTATCGATATATCGATAGATTTCCACCACTAGTATGTATATAAAAAAAATCATTAAAGTTCATGTACATTAATCATGAGAAAGAAGAAAACATCCAACGGTAGTGTTAACGATTCAAACTAAATACTTACGTTTGTTTGTCTTAATGAAAACCCTTTCCAGAAAAAGAGAAAAAAAATTGAATTTTTAACACCCCAACAAATTCACCAAAAAAAGAAATTCCTTTACAATTTAATAAAAATGAGATTTAGAAAAAAAATAAAATTAAATAACTTACAACTAATTATTTGGTACCTTGGCCTTGATAACGGCCTCTGGAACACGAAGCAGGAACAGACGAAGGAACTGTTGTGAGGCTATGCTTGATTGGCAACTAGCTACCTAAAAAAAAACAGCAATTACACGACTACTAATTTTCGGCCGTGCTTGGTTGGCAACAGATCGTTTCCACTCAAAGCACAAAGAAAAATTATCAATGTGGTGTTTCTAGCCACAGATTAACCATTTAGCTTACAGAAAGATCACAATGTTAAAATAACACTCAACATTCACTTTAGCAGGAAACAAAAAAATTGTTAATATAAATGAAAGTATCTTCCTAATTTCTTACACTATCAGTTATCAGAGGCATGAAATGTGATAATTTCAAAATTAAGCACACAACAAACGATCACATTCACAAGGGAAAAAAAAATTTAGTGTAAATATATTTAGTTCTAATTTATTTTAAGTATGTATGTATAATAAAAACTGACAGTCTTGTAATTTTGCAGAAAAAAAAAATTCTCACTTCGACACATAAAAACCACAACACAAAAAGAAAATTATATTCATCGAATAAACAACTTGGCGTTATATTTTACTTCTTTTTATTAGTATTTTTTTATTTTCAAAAATTATTATTAATTATAAGTATATTAATTAATATCATCCCAACCTGATTATACAATAATCATGGGCGTAGCTTATCAACTTTAAAAATATTATTTTTTCTCATCCTCTTTTCAACAAGGAGAGGTTCTCTTTTTATAACTTCACGTTTTTGTTGTTGGTGTTTATATCGCTTCATTTTTCGTCATTACCGCTCTTTAAATTTTAGGATGTGCTTCTTTCTATCCTAATGTTTCAAGTAAACAGAAGAGAGAACAAAAAAAATAAAAGAAAAACAAACATTTATGTAAGTTATATAAAAACAACGTATCCCGATAAATATCCCGTGTATAGTTCTAATTGATTTTGAGTCATTAATTTGCAACAAGCGATTATTATGCGACGTTACAAAGTAAACTGGACTTCCACAGACCCTTCTGTGTCGTTATGTCAGATAGAGACATTGAGCAACAAGGGTCCAAGGTGTGGCTTACAGACTGGTCTAAAACAGAAACCGAACAGTGATAGGAAGGAGATTAGTTTACCCTTCCGAGGTCCTTGTGTGGTTCCGCTACTGCCTTCCTTGTGTGGTTCTGTTACGCTGTGCTTGCTTTTCCACCAAGGAAGGCATGCCTAAAGGCCTTAACAACGTAAAGACCTTTATTGTTTATAACCATCTGGCCTTAAATGTTTTTAATGGTATTGTACAGATTGAATTTAAACTGGTGTAGTAGTCTAGTATCTTATAAATAGAGAATGAAATCTGAAATATAATCTAGTCGATAATCATGAGATGAGGGGTTCACGTAGCAGTAAATTGATTTTGTAAAAATTATTTCACGATCTTTAAATTATTCAACACTAGTTCATCAATGTCAAAGTTTTGTACCTAGTTATATCAATGAAGAAATTGATGAAGGACTTACCAACAGTGATAATAAAGTTCAGGATTTATTATATAATATCATACAATTAAGAAAGGTTAAAAACTTGACGGAAGTTTTATTTAATACTAGCTGAGTTACCCGGCGTTGCACGGGAGGTATATAATTCAAATACCTTGTTTGTTATGCAAGAATTCTCTCTTTACATCGCTGTATTTGAAAGCATGAGTTGTATTTTCGAATATTTTGTAGAAAATGTCTGGATAACTCAGTAGTTCCGGAGACGTAAGCTAGAAGAGGTTCAGGTGGATCATTCAGAGGAGGCAAATTCACTTTTCCATTTGAACAACACATTCCAGGCGATTCATTGTGAAACTTTAAAGCATGACAATACAAACACATGTTTTCCATTTGCCCAATTGAAACATTGTAATCATAGTCTTTCTCGTAATTGAATGCTGCTAACTTTAAATCACTTCTAAAAGTTTCTATTAATCGTCCATATCGTAACCGATCGACTTCCAGCCGGGCCTCATGATGTTAAATGGGTTCAGTAGCTCTAGAAGAAGACATCCTGCTTCGAATATTTTCAAGTCGTGTTTCACGCTGTTCAGTTGTTTCATCAGCTCTTGAAGAAGACATCCTGCTTCGAACGTTTGCAAGTCGTGTTTCGCGCTGTTTAGTTGTTTCATTAGCTCTAGAAGAAGATGTACTGCTTCGAACGTTTGCAAGTCGTGTTTCACACTGTTCAGTTGTTTCATTAGCTCTAGAAGAAGACGTACTGCTTCGATCATTTTCAAGTCGTGCTTCACGCTGTTCGCTTGATTCAACCACCCTTGCGGCTCTAATCTTCTTCGACTTTGCAGTTACCTGCCCAATTGATCTTTTTTTCGGTTGCATTTTTAAGCAAAAATGAAACGTGTAGCTAATTAATCAGGAATGACGGGCATTTAAAACAGAAATTAGTATTAATTTATCAAAACGATTTTAATGTTCCCTTCGATACGTTTCACCACGAACTGTGTTTGAAAATGTCTTTACGGAATTTTTTTTAAGCAAAATCAAATGTTATCTACAATCAAAAAGTAATCATAGATTAAAACGTTTATAAACTGAAAACTTAAATCTAATAAGAATGTATATTCACTTGAAATAATAATTAATACCTGGAAAATAATCACCAACAATTATTTTATTGCAATATAGCTAACTAATCGAGAACAACGGGATCCGAAACACAAATTAATATTAATTTATTCAAAACGATTAAAACTACGTCCACTTCGATACGTTTTACCGCGAACTGTGGCTGAAAATGACATTTCGAAAAACAAAAGAAGTTTTTTCAAACTAAGACTGTGTCCGAAACCTGTGATAAATAATTTTTAGTACTATTTTTTGACATTTATTTGAAGAAACTGCACACACCCAAATTATCATAGTCAATTCCTATGATAATTTGTGACAGCTACAGAATAAAATCATTGTTGGATTTACTAGCTGTAATTGACATAATGCACCGATTTTACTTAATTAGTGAATTTATGGCTTAATAATTATACCATCCATGACATTTTTTACCTTAACATCTATCCATTTCTCGAAAATTACAGTAATTAAAATGAAGCAACAAAAATGTGAGGTGGGGAAATATACCATCAAATTATTTCACTAGTCGGACAGCATAATAAAAATTTGTGAATGTAGGGGAATATTTTCAAATAAATGTCAAAAATTTGTACTAAAAAATATTGATCATGGGTTTCGGACACAGTCTAAGGCAATTTTACACGTACAATAATTTGAATTCAAGGATGTTTCTTGTAGAAGATGTTTTTTCATATATTAAACGCTATAGTACTTTTCAAAGTGAATCAGTTTATACGTACAATATTTTTTAGTACCTTTCCTAGAATTGATTTTATGAAACAATCATTGATTTATTTAAGTAATAAACTAAATAAAGTAATAAACTATTGGCCTTTAGTATGAAACTACTATTTTCATTAAAACCCGCCGGTTGCAATAGTGGATTAAAATAGAATGTTAATTATTTCTGAAGTTATGTGGAAATTAGAACTCGCTGACTATGTTACATTTCAAAACTTTAAAAATAGGATATCACTAAAGAGTAGATGTCAAACCAGTAAAAATGGATTATTAGTATGGATAATATAAGTGTTCAGAGATTTGTCTTCAGTTAAAGTGATGAAAGATTGTCTTAAATTTAAATTAATAAAATTAATTTGAATAATTAAATCAATTATAGTAGAGGTATGATTTGTGTATAATAATCGCACGCTAGATATCCTTTTTGGTGTATAAATTTGCGGCTAAGGCGCTATTTCGGAACATTTAAATAATTGTATCTATACATGTAAAAATGAATTCTTGATCCAGGGCAGACTTCCGGATTGAAGCATGGCACTAATTTCATATAACCCCTTTCCTAAAGTCATTCCCGTCAAAAAAATCTTAAAAAAATTGAAATTTGAGAAAAAATTTGTACCACAGCCCCTAGACCCCGGGGTCCAGCCCCTTCAAAAGTATCGTGCTCTTGGTCCTGAACATGCAATATATACATGGTAAAAATTTTATGGCGATCGGTAAAGCGGCTAAGGCGTTATTTCAGAACAATCAAATAATTGTATCTTTACATGTAAAAATGAATTTTTGATCCAGGGGCGGACCCCCGAATTCGAACATGTCTCTTATTTCATATAACCCCTTTCCAAATCTCATTCTCGTAAAAAAATTTAAATTTTTGAAAAAATTTGTTCCATGGCCCCTAGACCCCGGGGTCCAGCCCCTTTCACAATATCGTAAGATTGGCCCTGAACATGCAACATTTGCATGGTAAACATTTCATGGCGATCGGTTGAGAGACTGAGAAGTAATTTTGAAATAATCAAATATTTGTGTAAAAATTAGTTTTTGATCCAGGGCTGGGCCCCTCGGATTCGAACATGTCAGTAATTTCATATAACCAGCCCCATAAACTCATTTTCGTGGAAAAATTTAAAGAAAATTAAAATTTTCGAAAAAAATTGTACCGCAGCCCCTAGACCCCGGAGTCCAGCCCCTTCCAAAATATCGTAAGGTTGGTTCTGGATATGCAACTTGTACATGGTAAAAATTTCATGGCGATCGGTTGAGCGGCTGAGGCGCCCATTCGGAACAAACAAACAAACAAACAGGAATTCATTTTTATATATCGATGGCTTAATATGAATAAGGCGTAACATCAAATTTTTTAAAATTGTGTTTTTTGTTTTAATACGACGTTTTTGGTTGATTTATACACAATAAAAAAAAAATTAAATTACGTAATTTTTCGAAATAACATCTATTTTTATTTATATCAACATTATTTATTATTTGTGTCTCATTTTTTACCAAAATATTAAGGTTTTTCGCTCTCCTGTAAAAATTTTTAAAATGCGACTTACGCCCTATTCACATTAAGGCATCGATATATAGATTATAGATAATTTAATATACTATAGCATGAAAAATATTTTTTTTTTTTTTCATTGGCGCTACATCCCATAGAGGGATTTGGCCGCTTCATATTGAAGTTTCGTAATCATTTTTTTAACGGATAATGCGTGATTAATTCATTGATCCTACATTAACCAGCCGTGATTTTTTCATTACCCGCCGGGAATCGAACCCGGGACCTCCGGGGCTTAAAGCAAGCGTGCTAACAACTGTGCCACCGGGGCGGCACATGAAAAATATACCTAAGTAAAAAATATAATTGTAAAAATTATAAATAAGTATATGTCATTTATTTAAAAAAGCAAGTTAGTCTTTTCAAAATGATACGTACACCATTTACATTGATGATCTTTGGTCCATCAGGTTGTGGAAAAACCATTTTCGAACTTAACCTACTTAATAATGGGCCCGATTCTGAAACGATAAATTTCATGTTATGTTATTTTATTTCCCCGCTTCCTATATGAATTTGTATTGAAAAATCAAAAATAACATAACATAACATAAAATTTTGGAAGGCAGAATCGGGCCTAATGTTAAGAATTTTGATAAGTATCTTTGGTGTAACACAGAAAAAAACGCAGTACCTAAAAGTGTATACAGTGTTAACAATGTTGTAAAGATATTAGGCTTATTTTATGTAAATAAAGAATCTCTGGATTTATAGCCTATTTTATAAAAAAAAAAAACAATTTATTTAATTGCACATGCGAATGCGACGTTTCGGTATCGGTACCTTTTCGATACCATTATCAAAGCTCTAAAGAAAAAAAAATTACATAAATGAAAAAAGGCATAACGTCTATTAGTAAAAATACAATTGTGATACAATATGAAATAATAACAAATTTCTAACTTACAATAACTTTCTCGACTCCATTAATTAATCCATTAGTTAGGACACACAACAATTCAAAAATAATTTCCTTCATCAAAAAATGGAATGAAATAACAAAAAAACAAACTGTAAAAATAACAGGAAAAACCGAAAGCTAATGATTCGTGATAAAAATTAGAAAAGGAAAACCTCAAATATCAATTGTGGTAACTTGAAATATGCACAATCGACGCCTATACTCGGTAAAAGAATCCAATAAATGAACCATTTTGACCGTAATTTCTACGCTAAATCCGTATTTGTTAATTAATGATACAAAAAATTATAAGTGTCGTGTATATATTCACAATCATTTTGCCGATTAATGTTGTCGGGATTCTTTTTTATGTGAAGCATTTCGAGGATACGTCGTTATTGTGAATATATACACGACACTTATAATTTTTTGTATCATTAATTAACAAATACGGATTTATGGTAGAAATTATGGTCAAAATGGTTAATTTATTGGATTCTTTTACCGAGTATAGACGTCGATTGTGCATAACTAACGTATGAGGAATGAAATATGGACAAATGTAAAATGTATTTGTATTTGTATTGTACAACCAAAAATAAAAATTTCCTTGTTTTTAAATAAGGTGGTTCCCGTATATTTTATAAAAAATACATTACAACTGCGTTATTTTACGATTAGTTACAAAAATGTCGTTGTTACAAGTAGATCGTCGTAAATTAATTTATAAATTTTGTCAGGAAAATCCAGACAAAAAAAAGAACGAGATTTTTCACTACTTCAAGGATCTTGGATTCAAAAAATCCTTTATCTACAAAACAATTAAACTGTTTGAGAATAATGAACCTGTGGAAAGAAAACCCGACTCTGGTAAAAAATGTCAACTACAAGGTAGCAAAGTTCGAATGAAATTGAAAGGTGAAACAGTGGGTCGAACTGCAAAATCGTACAGAAAACTGGGTAAAAAATATCAAGTTGCCCCAAAAACTATCAAGAAATATTTACAAAGTATGAATATTCAACGCAAACCCAAAAAATCGGCACCAGCAACTACAGACAAACAATTAGCTACAATCAAATCTAGATTAAGAGTGCTTTCCCAAACATATTTCGCTGCTTCTTCAGCTTATAAATGTGTGATGGATGATGAAAGTTATTTCACTGTTGAAGGTAATGAATGGCAGCCAAAATACTACTACGAGTCTCCTGATCACAAAGCACCAGAAAAGGAGAAGTTTATTCATAAGACCAAGTTTCCAGGTAAAGTTATGTTGTGGTTGGCTATTAGCGAACGAGGTGTCAGTGACCCAGTATTTTTCAAAAGTGGTTTGGCGGTTAATGCGCAAACATACACAAACAAATGTTTACCTGTGCTTCAGAAATTTATAAATAAATATCATAAAACTGATAAAACGATTTTTTGGCCTGATTTGGCATCCTCACATTATGCCAACGCAACGTTATCTGATTTACGTCAACGGAGAATCGAATTTATCCCTAAAGACTATAACCCACCAAATGTTCCACAACTAAGGCCCATTGAAACTTTTTGTGCAAATCTGAAGAGAATGGTATACAGCAATGGATATCGTGCCAAAAATGTTGAATGTCTGATTAGAAAGATAAAAAGAGATTTAAAGAAGATTGATACATCAGGAACGCAGGCGGCAATGAAAAGAGTGCCAGAAAGGATCAGGAAAGCGAATCGATATGGAGCGCAAATTTTTCTGTAAATTTTATCTAAGAATTAAAGTTTTAAATAAATTATGGATTAAAATCGTTTGATTAGTAAATAATTTTTTTTTTACTTTTTTTTGTTTGTCCATATTTTATTCCTCATACGTTATTTCAAGTTACCACAATTGATATTCGAGGTTTTCCTTTTCTAATTTTTATCACGAATCATTAGCTTTCGGTTTTTCCTGTTATTTTTACAGTTTGTTTTTTGTTATTTCATTCCATTTTTTGATGAAGGAAATTATTTTTGAATTGTTGTGTGTCCTAACTAATGGATTAATTAATGGAGTCGAGAAAGTTATTGTAAGTTAGAAATTTGTTATTATTTCATATTGTATCACAATTGTATTTTTACTAATAGACGTTATGTCCTTTTCCATTTATATAATTTTTTTTTTTTTTTCTTTAGAGCTTTGATAATGGTATCGAAAAGGTACCGATACCGAAACGTCGCATGTGCAATTAAATAAATTGTTTTTTTAATAAAATAGGCTTCTTAGATATAATAGGCAGAGATTCTTTATTTACATTGTTAACAATATTGAAGTGATGGAAACTATGCCGGATAATTGTTATAATGTTAGACATAATACCCTAATTATCTTAGATGATTTAATGTTAGAAGCATATAACAAAAACGTTTGTGAGCATTTTACAAAGGGGTCACCCCATAGAAGCTTATCAATCATTTCAACGACTCAAAATATTTTTCATCATTGTAAATATGTATGTACATGTACATACGCAATATATCTCTAAATTGTAAATATTTAGTTTTCTACTAAAATCCAAGAAATCAATCACAAATTTCTCCACTTGCTAGATGCCTAAAAATTATTCCGATTTTCACACAAATATATGTACATATATGACACACTGGGGTTCGTTGGACCCTACCGTAATTTTGGGCCTTTCTTCTTTGGGTCCACTGGACCCCATGTGTCATTTAAGGGTTAAAAGCATTGTGTGAGATATGTATGAATATATTAAATGGTAACATGAAAATTTCAAAGTAAATAGAAGTACGTTTGAAAAAGTATAAAAATACTTTACATAATCTAGCATCACCAAAAGTCAGTACTTATTCACCTAGGTGGTTTTCTACCAGTTTTATTACTATCACTACTAGCAAGTGTTATCGGAAAACTTTTTAAACATTTGACACAATGAATAAAAATCAAACCCTTTTACAAAAGGTAATATTAATAACTCGAGAATTATAAAAAAAAGAATGGAAGCAAATGCTAATTGATTATGAACAGTTAACACAGACGGACCACAAGTTAAAAAATATCTTATTGAATAAAACAATGAATGCGACAGATATGTACATAGATGGTATCACTATCGACAAGTGTTGCTTGAAAATCCAAATAAATTTCGATACTAGAAAAACGAGAATGTTCAAAAATCAGTTGATACCCAGAGTGAGAGTAGAAGAAAATTTCTCTATATTTTCAGGTAGGATGAGAAAAGGAAGCCACCATTTTTCACCACTTATACAATCAAACAATAAAATGTTTCTGTATACAGAAAAAAAAAATTAAAACCAATCAGGAATGCCTTGATTTTTGTGCAAACCACTGCACGTCCAGTAAGACTGGAAGACAATCACAGTATATACATAATGGGCTAGCTACTCGATACTCAGATAAGCAGATAAGCAGTTATTTTTTGCGAATTTGCTAGAAATGTTATACACGATAATTTAGCAATCGAATTTGTTTCTGAATTTCAGAAAATGGCCTACTTTAATGCACTTTAACGTTTGTGCTGAATACAAAAATATATTTTACTTTGCTAAAATAATCTAGTAGTTTACGCAATCAAATGTTCAATTAGCAAATCCGCCATATTTGCAGAGTTGCGAATTGCTAGAGTATCGAGTATCTGGCCCAATATGTATGTAATTGGCGATTATGTATTGTCATGATTTGGCAATTTGGCATGCAGGGCCTAGGGTTTAATTTAATTCCGATAGTTTTGCTCTCTATATGTTTTCTATGGAGAGAAATGTCATTTCATGCAGAGCCTAGGGTTTGTTTTATTTTCGATAGGTATCGCATTTTGCAGTTTTCCAATCGCCAATTGTACATTACAATGAAATACGTCATTTCCGTTCGCCCCATTTATGAGATTACTCAATATAAAATTGTTAAATAGGCGCGAGTAAATTAAGTTGTTTACACATACAAAAATATTTACAAACCCCATTCGGTCGATTTCCATCTATACTTATTGATCCGGCTTAATTTTCTTACGGTACTGAAGAAAAAACTCTCCAAGTGTAGCTGGTCGGTTATCTCGTTCTTTCGTAATTTTTTTTTTCTCAGAATAAAGTTTCTTCGTCTAGAATTAGTGTATGAATAGTATTTTTCAGAATTGTCGTTTTCCACGAATTATGTTATTTCAGAATTGAGTTTTCGCAGAATTGACTTGTTGCCAAAAGTAATAAGAAGAGACATTTTAATTTGTCCACTATTAACTGAAGTAGTTGGCTGTGGAATAGCCATTAAATGCCGTAATTGTAATTAAACATTTAAATGATTCAAGGAGATCCATTTATACTGTCGCCCATCTATCCTTTAAGTCTGTACCAAACAAATATTTCAAATAAAGGTACATAAGCAATTGACTCAGTGAAAATTTGTTTAATATAAAAGCTATATACAGACATGTGTCAACCATAAATTTTGTTTGCCTAAATTTAAGAATCCTAAATGGTATCCAAAATGATAAAAAATGTATCACATGAGTTTAATGGAGATTGGTTTATCCTTTTTACAAAATACGTATTTCCTTTCCCATTCAAATGTCATCCGATACATTGAATAAAAGTAAAATTTATTGTGATTTCTTATTCGTACTGTAAACAAAATATCAAAACCAATTAAACATAGGTACCTAATAAATCCATTAATCTACTTGAAACTGTTTAGTTGTAGTGTTGTAAATCGTAATAAATATTGAGTTTGCATTAAATGCCATACAACTGCTATTTTGAAATCATTGCACTTCATTCAATTGAATCAAAACAAATGAATAATCTACAGATCCTAGTATTTCTGGAAAGGTAGCCCTGATAATAATGGCATCACAAATTTACCAAATTCATTTCCCTTCGTATTATACGTATACGAATTGCAAAAAAAAAAGCTCTGCTTGTCTACATTTTGCATCAAAAATATAATTAGAAATTATTTCTCCACTCTGAAACAGAATTTCCAGAAGATTATGCGCACTAACATATATTTCCACAACACTTCCAGGCAAACATTTGTATGGGGAAACTTTTTTTTCACTATTTTGCACACATAATGTGTTTAAGCGAAAAACAAAACAAAAAAAAAACAACAACGGATTCTTTCGGTTAAAAAATCAGTCAGAAAATTTTATTCGAATGATAAAGTGGTTCGCGAGGTTATATCGGTGCGTTAATTTTATGTAAAATGTTATTAACTCTAGTGAAATGAATTTTCGAGTATTTTTTGGATAAAAAAAATTAAAAAAAAAAAAGTTTTAATGTGAATTCTGGGTGTATACATAAAAAAGAATATATAAGAAATTAACTTTTGTTTTTATATAAGGATAATGATGTGGTTGAGACAATTTTATCTAATTGTTGTTGTTGTTTTGTGTTCTAAAGATTAAAATGAAAAAAAAATATTTTTATACTTACATACATATACATACATATGTATACAAATGATAAAGGATATTCTGATATTTATCTAAAAGATTAGGAAAAAAATTAGTTCTATAAAGTTGATTTTCTTTTCTATTATCATAAAATAAGTGATTTTCTGGTTTTGAATTTAAAATAGAAGATAGAACGAATTAAGAAATTATTTTAATCTCTGTACTTTTTGTGGATTCTAGATACCCTCTACTGAATCCGTATTACAATTGTTTGATTGTTATATGTGTTTGTTGTTGTTGTGAAATTTATGTGGGTTTTTAGAAAATTATTGTGTAATATGATTGTTGTTTTTGAAAAGTTTTGTTTATTTTAATATTGTGTGTGTGCTAAAATTTCAAATGAAATGAAAATTTGTAAATAAAAAAAGAGAAGAATTTTTTTTTATTTGTGAGTTAAAAATAAAAAAAAAAGTTTTGTGAATGGATAACGTACATATTTTGATAGGACTATTAATAAATAAAATTGGTAAAAGATTTTTATTATGTATACATTTTATATTTTTTTGTGTTTTATATTATTATTTTAACTGTTACCTAATAAAATTTTACGAGATCTAATTATCAAAAATGCTTTACCACAGCATTTTGGTTAAGTAAACTCAGTTCTATTTCAATATTTTAGTTCAGCATATCAGCTTAAACTCTGATTAATGTTTCGTCTTAAAAAGAGAACCATATACAACATTTTATACAAGTTAATTCATTCGCCACAATAAATACATGTTAATTGAAATATATGAATATATGTATAGTTTATTATTTGGGTTGAGTATTAGTATGAAGGAATGACCTGAGTCTGCCAATCCGAAATTTAGAACTGAGATTGAATCTGTATTTTATTAGCGTTACTTATTCTGTTTATCCTAGAAAATTCAATTAAATTAGCAATTTAGTTTCCTGAAATTGACCGTTTGAAACTGTTCTTTGGTTAGGTTTACAGGTATAGAATGTCATAAGTTTCGAAAATTAGGAACTAACTGCTATTACATTTTCTACTACTAATATTTTCGATAAAGCCGCCGCCCTTAAGCTACCCACCATCATTTTGTCATTTTGGCTGCGATTATTATCTTCTAAAAAACAAATTATAAGGTGCAACATCGCCCATCGTAGTCGGGCTTGCACAGAAATTGTATGAGGGCAAAACTCGTCATTTCCACTAGGGGCTAAACAAACAAAATCTTTAAATTTTAGAATTTTTGATCAATTTACAAATTTGAGGTTTAGAATGTGAGCACCTACTTCTTTGTTAATAAAGCTGTCGCTGTTTGTGCAATTTTTTAAATTTACTTTAAAGATCAATTTTAAAAATGTTTTGCAAAAACCAATGTTGTTTATATTTTTCGTTTCTGATAGAAAATTATTCTAAATCTCTTCATAAACATATTTGTACAACGAAAAAGTGAATTCTAATTCATTAAGAATCATATTATATTTGCCCAATTACAACAACAATTGCACTATAAGATTGCTGAGTGGCTATTCAAGCAAGAATATTTCTTGTGTGAATATTGCCATTTAGAATACTTCTTGTTGCAAAAACCATTACGTAATAGCACAGGTAAGTATATCAGATGACTTATCTACAGCACTGGTTGCGGTTTTTCAAAATTGGCTGATAACCGCGCCAATTTCATGTGATACAAATATTAACTTCAACCTGGAACTCATAATGACGAGACATCTATAAATGAACAGCTAAACTAATTACTGTTTGTTGTTTTTATTATTTTTTCTGAAAGATTGTAATAATTAGCCATTTGCCCAATATCGATTTTAGTTCATTTGTCCCCCCGCTTGGGCAGCGCTGACTACTTTTTTTTTTTTTTTACATGCAAAAACAAGTAAAATCATGTTTACAAATACAAGTTTCTTGTCTAAATTAGTGGATGTCCCCCTACTTTTTTTTATGATTAATAAAATTCAATATGTTGTGATTAATTATAAATAACAAATTTTAAAATTAATTTAGTCGAAATTAATAATTTAATGAAACATTCAAGACACATTTTGACCATATAAAACTACATATGAAATATTTTAGCCGCCAGTCAGCAAGCGTTGCAATTATATTTGGGAAAGTCACTAATTGAATAAAATTCCTAATTCATCTAGTAACATTTTCTATATTTGTATTATAAATGCTTTGGCAATGATTTGTACTTACGTGTTTCGCCACATTTGATTTTTATTTAACTATTTTTTACCTGAATATGAGTAAAAATGAGTTAACTGTGTAATTTATCAGCAAAAGATTTTTTATAAAGAAAGAAAATTGTGCTGACCTTCAATTTCTTCATTTTACACCCCTATTATGGTTCTCACCTCACCCAGAGAGTCACTTCACCTATTGAGTCGTGCGACTCTTATTTTCGTATTATGGTTCTCGCTTTTATTTCTGTGAGTAGTGTGCGCTGCGGTGTGCGTCATTTCATGTATTTTGATGTTATCAAGTTGGTATAATTGTTTTTTGACAATTGACGCTAACATTTTTTTCTTTGTTTATCAACAAGAATCACAGTGTACAAAAAAAATGGCATAAAAACGATAAATATTAATTTTGAATGTTTTAATAATTAATATACAATATTTAATAATATAATAGTCAACTATGATAAGCAGTGTCGACTTATTTTTCGAAGATGAGATAATTTGGTTTAACCCATATCTGGAAATCCACGGGCAATTTCTAGATTTTGATTCATAACGTCAATCAATTTTGTAAACTGGCTGGTGCTTGCTATTTTTAACAAAAAACAAATATGTCTTACGTGTTATTGCCGCCCATTTTTTTTTTTGTGTTCTGTCAAAAATAAAAATGTTTACTATGAAGTCACCAACTAATTGTAGGTGAGCATATTTGACACTAGACTCACTCACCGCGAGAATCATAATACACAAAATTAGGATGCGGCGAGTTGAACGGCGAGTCACCGGGTGACTCAAAGGTGACAACCATAATACCAAAATTTGATTTGGGTGAGCTGAAGGCACCGGGTGAGTTAAGGCGGGTTTTGAGTTGCAGTCGTTCGTTCGTTCTTTCGTTCTGAAATTTTTTTTAATCCAATCAAAGGAACACGAACCAAAAATAACGTCATTTTAAAGGAATACGATTGATTAAAAAAAAATTCAGAACGGAAGAACGAACGAAAGAATGCAACTCAAAACCCGCCTTAAAATGTGAGAACGGTAATAGGGGCATTATTTTTACTAAATTTAGCTTAGAGTCTGTGTGTTAAACTTTTGGCTATAATTTGTAAGGCAGTTAAAAGGAAAAGTAATAATTAAATGCATTAACATATTGTAAATGTATACTGCCGTACTAAACTTTTATATAACCACAGAACGTGCGTTTTCAGGAAACTGATGTTAAAGTTTTGGAATTAGTGTATTTTGCTAAAAAAAAAAATGAAAACCGTTTTTCTTATTACGTTTTTCTCAATCCAATTTTAATTATTCTTTTAAATTTTAATGATAAAGCTTGTTATTAGCTATCGAATAGCATCAATAACACAATTTGGCCAAAAATGTAGTTATGTAAAACATGCTTAATACGGCAGTTTCCGTTGATTTATGTAACTTATTATTTACAACTGTTCAAAGCTAATGGTCGATTTCGGTTTATTGCATGAAGTAACACTAGTAGTTGACAATTTACTCTTCAGCGCAGTAAGGTAAAGTGGCACTTTCGTCAAGCTATGTTTAGCTAACTTCACAGCGTTTAAAAAATCTGAAAAAAGTACTGAATCATCCCATTATTATTTCAAATGTTTCTCCGTACTTTGACAGTCATCATTGAAAACGCAACTAAAATACACGCATAATCGTGTTTTTCCCAAGTATTGTGTAATCAGGCTTACCAGCAGTATACATTTGACCCGTAGATTCTGGGGTTCGATTTACTTTTCTGGGGTCACGGGTTTGGTCGTGATTTTCTGGGGTTAAATCAAAAACCCATAAAACATTATTTTTTGTGCAAACAACTATTTAAGCCTTCACAATAAGATACTGATAAAGTGATAACTGACACAGCGTGCATCAAGGGTTTCTCAATGGGAACTTAAAGTATGTATATATGATGTTGAAACATTGGTAAATAAAATTTACTCCGAATTTCCGTCCAGTATAACCAGTGAAAGGGAATTAAAAGAATGTTTCAACTTCTTTAATCTAGAATATTCAGTTATTTTAAAAATATACATATTCCACGTGGATAAGCTTGTTCAAGACAATAGATAGAGTTTTAGCATGTTGGCTTGAAATTAAACAATATATTTTGCAGCAAGGCGAGGTCAGCTGTCACAAAGTCATTTGGAAATTTATACAATCTCAACTATATGTAATGAAAGACGATATAACCAATAACAATTCCGGAGATGTACTTATATCTTATTTAATATTTTTTTAAGTTTCATGTGTCGTTTGGTTTTAATACTATAAGGGAAACCTGTTACGGCCACAGAGTTATAGGGAATAATGACTTCTCTAAGGGAACAGCTAGTATGTAGAATTCACGATACAATTTTTTTTAGCAAAGTGAAAACAGCTTTATTAAATCTTAGCTCTAGAGAGCAAAACAAATTCATTAAACCTGCACTAGATGCATACACGCGGGCTCTAAATTATATTTTGAAATATTACGACATTGAAAACAACCCATTTAAAACCCTTTCATCTCTTAATTTAAAAAATTTAGATCTGAATTTTCAATTCGATTTGAATGTTGATGATTTATTAAATATAAATATTGACGATGATCTGATGACGAAATAATGGCAATTAATAAACTTTGTCAAGATTTTGAGAATATTGATTCGTATACAACCCAAAAGACGTGGGTAAATACTTTCAAATCAACCGACAGTATTACTCAAATTAAAATTTAGTTTCAAAACTCTTAAACATTTATGTCAACAATGCCTTTGTATAGCGCGTTTTTTCGTTAATGGGGTTAACATGGAGGGGTGATCGCTTTAAAATGAGTATAGAACTGGTGAAAGCAGAGTTGTGAATCAGGATTAATTCTGATATAGACGGTGAGAAAAAAAATTGTTGGAGTCAGCACAAAACCAAAAAAGTATAATTTTAAAACTTAATTATTCCTGATTAATGAATTTTATTTATTTTGTAATTAACAAATTATTTTAATTTAATTTTCATTTTCTCCTATGATACGTATCAGAACGAAGTATATGTATATGAATTTTGTGTAATAAGAGGCATTTGAATTTAAAAATATTAAAATTGTTGGGTATGTTTATTTTCAATTTTTTTTTTCTGGGGTTTACGAAAAAAATCTACGGGTCTGATTACGTCAAGAGTTGGCAACCCTGTGTGTAATATATAACGTAAGATTTTTTATTAAGCATTTTTTTAGTTTTGTTGAGTGTTTCATTGAATATAGTTAGATAAATTATATATCTTTAAAGTGTTAGTGTGTGAATTAATCAATCAAAAATAATTAATTAAATTTCTTTATTTAGTATTTTTTTGCTACTTGGGGCACATTCGCCAAGTTGTTACGGGGCAGTTCCGTCTTTGACAAATGCCCTTAATACTATCGAGCGTGCATTTTTATAAAACAAATGTGGGTCAAATAACCGAAGTGGAAGCTAATAACTCCTCCAAGCAAAGATGACATGTCATTAATTTATAGAAATTATGCTTATATAAAGCTGCCAACACCAGAGCATACGTTTAAGTTTAAATTTAATATTTTATTGAATAAATAAAAATTGAATATTTTATTTATTTAAAATTTTTTTATTTATATTGTGTATTACTATAACGATTCTACTAAAATAGTTACGTTGACGAAAGTGCACCTTCATTTGGCGAAAGTACCCCGGGTCGGGGCACTTTCATCTTTCTATGGAGTTCAAGCACAAGTTAGAAAAAAATGTTTTGTAATAATAAGGAAAAATCCTTACATTCACAATTGGTTCAGAAAATATGGAAGTATTTATTACCGTTAGCTGATTTAAAAAAATATCAATAGTAATTTTTCTACCGACATTTTACTAAAAAGTGATGAATCTGCCCCACTATACTCTAATGCTCCCGTAGATAAGAGGAGGCATTTACACAAAATTATTGAAAAATGTTGAATATAATTTGTGGTGTAGGCCAGGGCAAGGGTTCGATTTAAACTTGCGATGGTTTAAATTTAGATACAAAATATTCACGATCTAGAAAGACTAAAAAATTGTGGCAGGGTCCTAAGGAAACCGAGTGGGATAAGTTTTTAGGTGATTTTATCAATATGTTATTGAACCACTTGCGAAATGTTATAAAGACGCAACAAAAAGAGACCAAATGCGTACTATATCACTATCACTTTAAAATAATTAAGAAGAGGAGAAATTGTTAAGAGTTTGCAATTCAGTTTCGATCTGCGAGCATGTGAAAAATAAATCATTTTTCAGTACTTCTCATCAGGCTATAGCGACTGAACTGCTAATTTATTACACTGATTTTTTAGTATTAGCGAATTTTTACAGTCCTCTTTCTAATGATTTATTTTTCACGTGCTCGCAGATCGAAACTGAATTGCAAACTCTTAACAATTTCTCCTCTTCTTAAATATTTATCAATCTGGAATACACCAGAATAATTCAAAAAAGTTTGAACTTTAAAATAATTTTAAATTTAAGTGGTTAACCGTTTTGTTTTTAATATGTCCATGTTGCACAAATAATAATTATGAGGCCACATTTGCCTGCAACAACTAATTTTATTAAAAACTAAATTAACTGTAATTTATCCTAGAATTAAAATTTTAAAAATTTTTTGATCGGAATGTAAATCAGAATACATAAGTTAATTAAGTTGAAATTATTATTTTCAAAAAGATTATTAACTCTAAAATTTTTAAAGTTGTTTATATTAAGTACATTACATTAAAAATTGAGCATGCTCAAATAATTTTATTATATGCCAAATATGAAATACAAATAAGTGAAAATGTTGATGACTAAATTAGGGAATTTCAAGAATGTATTCAGGCCTTAATTCATGTTGATATTTGAATTTATGGAATAATAATTTTTTTACATATTTGCTATACATTTTGTGCTTGTATGTACAAATCAAATACTAAATATTAAGCAATGCGCGTATTTGTCTTATTGAAATTTCCACTACCGCGGATTTTACGCAATAAGCGCGTTAACTGGTAAGCAAAGTATCAAATTGAATCATTTTGTTTCATTTACTGAAATAAATTACGAAAAGTTCAAGAATTGTTTCCAAAATCAAACGATTTATTACAAAAATTTGGTGTTTGTGCTGTGTTTGGGTGAAAAATTGATAATGAAAAAACCAGTAATTTTTAGTTTAATTTAATAAACAAATAATTTTCCAAAAAATAAGAAAATGTTGAAATTCTGGGCCAATTTTTGTCGCCGAAAAGAAACATTCCTTATTATTATAGAAATGCGCTTATTTGTCGTCAACATTTCGCCCAAGATAATTTTGAAAATAACATACCGAGAATAAGTACGAATTGTTGTGCATAGTTTAATCTACCACAAATTAATCTTTTGATTATCAAGATTTGTTGTATCTCCGCAATTAAAAAGGGTGATATCATAGACTAAAGTAATATTACAGAGAGAATAAAAAAATAGTTCCAAAATTGGTATACGTACACAAATAGCTGTAGCACAAAACGTGCACATTCTACTAATCTTCTTAGAAATGGGTTTAATCTTCTTAGGAATGACCAAATATATTTTCATATGGTTTTTCTAGTGGGTTTAAACCAATTTACCATAGGAATACGAAAGAATTGGTAAATTCATTAATTGATGGATAATATAATGTCGACCAAAACCACTTAATTGATCAAACACCAGAGTTTGATCAAATCACGTTACAGAAAATGAATACTAAGGCGATAATGATTTGCTAAATTTAAGGCCGAATAAAAAATTAAAAAATGCCGTAACCCAAATTTATATTTTGCTCTAGTCAGACTTTATTATTTTATTTGAAAAAGTTGTTTGAGTGAATAATAAATAATAATTGTTCCTGCAGTATAAGTAAATCCTGAGGAAGACCATAGTGTTTTGTGTTTCTCGCGATTCAACCATCTAAGTGGAGGTAGTCTATGGTCTATCAAAACCAACTTTAGGAATAATGGAAGCTAAGCAATTATTAGATACAATTGCCAAATCACTCAATGGGGGAGGTTTACACGTAAAAAAAATTATTTAAAAAATTTAATTATGTTGCTGTTAACGAAATTTCTTGTCACACAAAAGTCAAGAAATTGCTTTATCGTGCCCGAATGTATTTTCGCTCTAATGTTATATTTATTTGTGCTTAAATAAATTAAAATTATAAATAAATTAAACAACAAAAACTTAAATAAAACTTTATTTAAAAAAAAAAAACAATTAATATTGGTATACTTTATAACACATTAATGAGTTTTCAATATTTTCTATGTAAAATTTCTTGTTACGACGTCATTCATTTGGTACACAAATAGTTAAAAAATTGTCAGTTGGTGCTTTAAGCTTTCCGACATCAAACTTTACCATATTTAGAAGGGGATTCCAAATCATTTTTAATAAAATGATTTTTGCATCGCAAACTTTTAATTTTTCGGATTATTATACAAGCAATGTATCTTAGTATCTTAGGTATAAGAAATATCGCATGGAACTTTTTCAAGCGAAACATCACATTTAAAAAAAAAAATCAGAAATGTCTGATGAAGATGATAACTCTTGTTCTACAACTTCAGAACTCAAACGTTCTATATCCTGTTCACAATTAGAATTGGTGGAATATTTGCTTAGAACTTTGATTGTGGTTATTTTAACTACGTTATTATTAAATTGATGGATGGATTTCGGTTGTTTCCGTTGGCTGCTCTTGATTCAATAAAAACATTTTCAATTGCATCTTGATTGAACCTATAAATTAATAAATAATCAACGCTTACATTCTCCGGTATTCTATTATTATTTTGGCGACTTCTGTAATACCATTCAAAGTTAAAAGTTAACTCTTGAAATAGTAAACAGCTTGTTTTATTTACAACTGTATTTTCTTAAAAACGTAAAATCATAAATTTATCTATTTCGCCATCAATTGTGTAAGAAGGTTTAAAATTGTTCTTGTTTAATTTTGTTTTTGAATTTAGATAGTCAAATAACATATCAAATTTTTAAATAAATTTATAAGTTAAAATCGTTGCAGTCATATTTCCCGAAGAATTTTTTTTATGTGAACCGCTGCTTTAATCCCAGCAGCAACACTCCTGCTGAAAATATGTGTTGCTAATCTAACCCTAATTTTTTCAAACGAGTTAGGAAAATGAGGTATATCAAAAATGTCTAAAATTTATTGATTTTTTTGATTAAATATGGGACGTTCGATAGACAGTCCCAACATGTTAAAACATTTGTGATTATTAGCGCATTGATCGCATACTATAGCGCTAACTTTTAATCCTAATTCCAAGCATTTGTCGAAATTTTCCTGGACAATTAAATATAATTTACAGCCAAAAGGCCATGTATGGAAACGAAATAACTTAAAACATATTTCCAGTTAGAAGAAACTCCTCTTCCCATAAAACAAGACATCAATTTTCCTATAATATTTTCTCGCTGATTTCCAAAATCTACAAAACCATCTGATCGAAGTAAGTATTGTAAACCAAATCACTTTTTATATAAATTTCCTCCATAACCTTAAAATAGCTTCTTTTGAATCGTCGGTCCTTTCAGAAACTTTGTCTTTTATTTTATGTAAAATATTTTCATTAAAACCAGGGCTTAAATTTGTTATCGGTTGCTACGGATTAATGAAAACATTGATGGCAAATTAAATTGTAAATTTATCGATAATAATATTTTGCGTGATTATTTTATGATCTTCAGGCCATTTCTGTTAGTCGTCGTATATTTGACAACATTTCACAAAAGCTTTTAGAATTTTTATTTATTTTATAAATGGATTGAAAAGGATAGTGGGTCATTATTAATTTCATTTGGGTGGTTCAGGTCATTTCAAATATCTTCTAGAGTGAAGTTATTTGATGAATCTGATCCAAACTTGAAATATTCAAATATTTCTGTTTGTTTGGTTATAGAATTTGTGTTATTGATCACAATAATTTCACTATATGGGATCTAAAGTAATTTCCTGATCGAAGGTTTCAAAAATATCATCGATTAATAATATAGCTATCATTGACCAATTATCATCAGAAATAAGAGTCAAGTAACGTTTCATTTTGAGTTTCAACTGTAATCGTATTGTCATTTGAAAGCAAATTATTCATTGAAACAGGCAATTTTTTTGTTTGGACAGTCCTCCTTAAGCTCTTCTTGGAAAAACAGCCTTTAGGAAATTATTTTCCACAAATTTTTATTTTTTGTTTTGTAGCTGACTTTTTAAATAACAGTTATACTATAGTAATCCATTCCTCATATTTTTTGTGTGTTATTTGAAAAGGCGTATGTTTTGTCTCCTTGACGAATTACACCCTTTCAACGTGCACAAAATTTCACTTTTGACCACATTTGAATTCATTTTCAATGTAAATTAGATGTTTAATAAACTATTTATATAGTAATTGAAAAGAAAATTAGTATATTCTAAATTAAATCGATGCAAAAACAAACTAGAAACTTCAAAAATTCCAAACAACAACAATAAAAAATTATAACAATTAGTCACCTAACGGTTACAAAAATAAAATTTATATAAGTTGGTGTGTCATTTTCTACACATTATCTACTTATAAAAAAATCAAAAAAATATATTTAAAGAAGTCAAATTAATTTAAAATAATTCAAATTTCTTAAAAATATGATATTGTGTACAAAAAGTACAAATACTCAAATTTTTAGCTTTTATCATAAAAAAATGCAAGAATCTTCCAACCAGACTCGTTTGATCGAAATATTCAAAATAAATTTATGTAATTGTAATGAAAATAAAACCCCTAGCTATTTGGTTTTTATAACTTTAAACTTTAACTAACGCAGTAACGCAAGAAAAGAAAGCAACAAGAAGTGTTGGTTTTAATAATTGCAAATGATTAATTTCCTAACAATATAAGTTTGTACATTTTGATTTTACGTAGTTGTAATATCACATAATTAAATAATTTTAAATTCACTTGAACAAATTTTTAAATTGTAAATACTGAAAAGTTGTTTAGAAAAGATAACAAAACATATCTTTGATACGATGGAACATTTTGTTGCTGTCTTAAATAGCGTAATAGTTGGTTTTCCTAGATAAAAATAGATGGCATTACTTTCAACTAAAAAAGAAACGCTGTTTTCCAGTAGAAGCTTATAAAATATAGTTTAAAAGAAAATTGGCGCTTGTGATTTAGGACATTTCGTTGTTCTGTATGAAGCCTCTGATATTCTTCTCTGTGGTACTAGTAATGGTTGCCAATAAAATAAGTTTGTCGATATTATGTTTTACTGAGCAAACGTGTTTGTAGATACTATTTTATGTTGGCTGTGATTGGAAATATAACTGGAGGGAACGTAACCATAATGTTACTTTGAGTATTCTTTTACGGATATCCCTATATGACGTGTAATGCGAAACCGTGCTGTAAAAGATTAGAAGCTAATACAAAAAGAGGGGTTAGGTTCTAAAATCTACATATTAAAAAGATTTTTTTTAATTTCATTAAGTAACTTTATTTTTCACAAAAAAACAAAAAAATTTACATAAATACATACATATTATTAATTTCATTTCATTTAATGTAACCATTACGTACATTATGTATTTAATAATTTTCTTCATCATCGCTGCTCAATAAAAAATGAGAACGTTTATTTAGTTGAACGACATCATCTTCACTTTCTGAAGTATTTTCTGCATTTAGATTTTGCCCATCTTCTGCAATCTTTAAAAAATCTGTAATCTTGCTTTGTTTCTGTGTCCTTAAAAGGCCGTCATAAATTTCATGATATGGAGATAACCAATTTTGCAGTTTTCTTTTAATTTCTCGACTTCTTTCGGTGGAGGGGTTTGTATTTAAGAAAAATGATTCCAACTTTTCGGCTAAGCTTAAACCTTCTTGTAATTTTTTTATTGTAAAATTGTTAACACCAAGCTAGTGATTAATCAGGGCTAGAATCGATTTGATTTACTTGGGTTTGAGATGCCATTTCTACCAAATCTGCTTCACCAACTTCGTCTTCCACTTATAAATCTTGAAGGCCCTCTTTAGCCATATCCACAAAACCTTCTCCTCCGATCGATCTAGCAAGTTCTAATATGCAACCAATTTCATTTCCCGCTGATTCATGCACGTTTTCTACTTCAACTGATAATCGCCATATTTTTTTCCAACATGCATTTAATGTTGTCTCTTTCAGCTCTTTTATGGATGAGGATATGATTTCGATAGATTTCTTAATTGAAAATTGCTTCCAAGCTTCAGTTACGTCAATCGATTTTAAATCAGTTGTGTCTAAAATCCATTGTAATGATCTCCTGATATAATAACTCTTAAAGGTGTAAGTAATTCCTTGATCCAATGGCTCGAGCAATGAAGTAGTGTTAGGAGCTAGAAACACTATTTGGACGTTAGGATGACTTAAATCTTTTGGATGACCTGACGCATTATCTATTAGTAATAGCGCCTTGAAGTCTAATTTTTTTTGCTTTAAATAAGCTACCACATCTGGCACAATACAATTTTGAAACCAATTTCTAAATAAATCTGCAGTTACCCAAGCTTTTGAATTCGCTCTCCAATATACCGATAATGTGTTTTTATTTACGGCTTTTAGTGCACGGGAATTCAAAGATCTATAAATTAGCATGGGTTTCGTCATACAATCCCCCGACGCGTTACTGCACAAAAGTAACGTTATACGATCTTTTGATACCTTAAATCCGGGTGCAGTTTTTTATTTTTTTGATATAAATGTTCTGTTGAGCATTTTTTTCCACCAAAGCCCAATTTCATCAGCATTAAAACTTGCTGTGCTGTGTATCCTTGGTCTTCAATAACTTTTTTAATTTTTTCTGGATATAACCTGGCAGCTTCATGATCTTCTGATGCAACTTCTCCTTGAATTTTTATGTTATGGAGAGAAAAACGCTTTTTGAGTTTCTCAAACCAACCTTTACTTGCTACTTGCTCTAAAATCTGGGTTCACAGAAGATTCTCCATTTTCTTTAAGGCACCTATAAATTTTAAGCGCTTTTTGCTTAATTATATTACTGTCCAATAAAATCCGTTTTTGACAGCTATCGTCAATCCAAATGCTGAGTGCTTTTTCCATTTTTTCAATAATCAGCGCACGAGAACGAGCTGCATATTTTGTGGATATCGAAGATCCTGCAACAACAGCACTTCTAATTTCCTTTTCACTTTTTTTAATGGTCCGGACTGTTGTGTTTGGTAGCAACCGAAAACCAGGAAGACAAAAATAAAACAATATTTTTGCTTCGACATGCAACGTATTTATTACACACAATTTTTATGCTACACTATTCAATACACTATACATAATAACTATAATCACTAATTCACTGGTTTTACATGATGATTAGATGGCCAAAAGTCCAAAGGTTCGCACAATACGAAGCGAAACTGTAGTTCAATATTTATGTAATCTAACCTGAAATAAAAACAAAATTTGATTAATATTTACTTTATACAAACTATTGTAATTTATACTTATCTTTAAACTAAAAGCTGTATCTCCTTTAGAACGATTGTAACCTGTAAGATAAATGTTAATTCAATTCATTTAATATTAATTATAAACAATTTTATGTACAAATTTATGTAAATAATTACCTTAGTTGTACTGACAATTATATATATATATATATATATATATATATATATATATATATATATATATATTATATATATATATATATATATATATATAATATATCCATATATATATAATATTGTTCAAATGATTAGAATAAAAAAGTACTAGATTAGCTGTACTAAAAAAAAATGTAACTCAATTTGTAGCCGTAAAGTAAAATAAAAATGAACAGAACGCTCGACTGAAAAAATAGGAATGAAGCAATGAAATAACAATCACTGTACGTCGAGATTTTGCTATGTGCACACCTCATGCACAATCAATTGCCTTATAACAAAAAATAAAATTAAAATAAAACAAAAAGTTACAGTCCACAAAATTAGTATTTTTTCAAAATATAATTGTGAAAATTGTAAGGCGTTGGTTGTGTAACGCACATGTTGCCTCATTTTTGCAATGTATGATGCTTTTTCTCCCTTTAACAGACGATCTAAAATTTGTGTTTTCGTTTCTAAAGAAATAAACTTTCTCTTAAGAGTTGTTTTTCTATTTTCCCCAGACATAGTTTAGGACTGAAATTAAATTTTTCAAAAATTAGTCTTACTTAATAGCAAAAATTTGCTATTTCTTATCACTTACCCAAAAATTAGATTGTAATAAAATAAATTCCTTCTAAACTAAAATTTCTTTACTTATTTTTTTTTATCCCACAATTTCTAATCCACGAGCTGAAAACTTGCAGAAAATGTCTTTAAATATTTTATTTTTATTTCACAATTTCTGTTGAAAAACAAACACTTATTATCATCACGAAACACGAACTGAACTACACAATATTCTATCATTAACTAAATTTATATAGAAATGAAATAAAATTAGGGTATTCCTCCAATACATCGAACTGAACTACACCATTGACGATTCGAATATGAAGAACGATCGTCAGCTTGAGATACTTGAAATAATAAAATTTGGGTATTTACCCAATTGTATTTCATAGTTATTCCCCCAGTTGAATTTTATCAATATTGTTTGTAATATAATAGTGTACATAATATGTATGTACAATTTAGGGCGGATTAAATTTTTAAGTGGTCTGGAGACTCCACTTTTCTGTAAGTTCATTGTAATTGAAGCAAAAATGTCCACTACACCATATGGCTACGATGAATTTCGAGCCTGCATAATTTCATTTGAAGATTTTGCTTTATATAGAGTGAGTTTTTTAAAATGCCAGGCTTTTATCTCGAGGACGGTGCTGGATAGGAGAAAATTACTTTTAATGAGATTTGTTAAGGGTCGAGGGGGACATCGGAAGGCGATCTTCAATTCAACCTTGACTACGACCTTCAAGGTTATTTGAAGGTTAAATTGAATTTGTTAAAAATAAATCCCTATTTTTGTCCCTTGATTCATAAAAAACGCAAAATTTTACGTTCAGATAGGCATTTTAGGTTCTTCCTTTGGATGACTTTTAGGTGTTAGTTCAAGGACAAATTACTAAATAATTAGAAATGATCTGCAAATAATGAAATGGGGAATATACTAACACAATATTAACTTGGTACCTTTGTTCATGGTGCCAACAAATTTAAATTAAGTCATTCTCCATTAAAATTCATTATTTGCTGATTATTTCATATTATTTAGTAGTTTGTCCTTGAACTAACACCTGAAAGTCAATCAAGAGAAGAAAATAAACTTCCTATCTGAACGTAAAATTTTGTGCCCTTTCCGAATCAGAGGTCCAAAAGTAGGGCTTTTCAATTTAAAACAATCAATTTGACCATCAAATGACCTTGAAGGTCGAATTAAAGGATACCATCTGATGTCCCCCTCGACCCTTAACAAATTTCATTTCTCCTATCCACCACCGTTCTCGAGATAAAAGCCTGGCAGTTTAAAAAACTCACTCTATATAAAAAAAATCTTCAAATGAAATTATGCAGGCTCGAAATTCATCGTTGCCATATGGTGTAGTGGATATTTTTGCTTCAAATACAATGAATTTACAGAAAAGTGGAGTCTCCAGAATAAATTTTTTTTCTCCATACAATTTAATCCGCTCTAATGTACATATAACGTACATATAATATAATTTCTACGTGTTAAATATTTTCCGGAATTTTTTTTATCGTTTTATAGTAAAACCGTGTTGTAGGATACCGTGTTGTAGGAGATTTTCCGCGGTTTTTCTATCGTGTTAGAGTGAAACCGTGTTGCAAGATACCGTGTTATAGGAGGGATACCTGTATATATGCATAATTTATTTTCAACTTGAAAGTTGTAAAATAAAATATACACAAATATTCACTAAATAAATTTTATTACACATAGATACTCGTAAGTACAGATCACCTTAAAGCGAAATTTTTAAATAAAGCACACCAAAACACACATTCATATTTACGGTTGTAATACAGATAAATCATCACACATAGCTATATTTATTTTTACTTATTTCTAATTACTTAAAGAGTAATTTACTTAACAGTTTTGCGTCCAAAATAAATTCCGGTGATGCTATAAATGGTGCAATAAAAACCGTAGTTTAAATGTATTACAAAATCTTTGGGAATAATTACCTTTGGCAGCTTGTTCGTTTAACAATAGTTTGGTTTGCTGAAAACTTTAAAAGGCAATTAATCTTCTATTATATTATTACGTTAATTTCTCCAATTAAATGTATCTTAGTTTTAGACTACAACAAATCACACGGGCGCCGTGATCTTTAATATATTTATTTTAGCTAATACTACCAAATAGACCGATTAAAACAATAACAATTATTTTAATTAAGAAGAAAGAACTAACTCAGATTAATTATTATCTCGAACTTTAATAATCATAGCTAAGCCAAACATAGCATTATTTGTACTATATTAAAATAAATGAAATGAATGTGCGTTCTAAAATATGTATAAGAAAATATAATTATAAGACAAAATTTACTGTTGTTGCATAAGAAGATATTTGTAAATGTAAAAATGTTGCAATTTACAAGTCTGAACATTAAATTGGTTGCCGCAGTTAAATTGAACACCAGCTTTTGAAGTTGTGTTTCAATCAAACTTATAGGAATAAGACGAAATTTTAACATAAATGTCAAAATAATTTTGTGCGATATTATTGCGTAATTATTCGATTTGTTCGTTGACATTAATCGGTAATTATATTATTTTTAACGCAATGATAAACAAATAAGAATAATAGTTTCAACCGGTAAAGTCAATTTACCACAATCATAATAATTTTGCCACTACTAATAGTTGTAGAAATCACAGCAGCATGAGAGTTTTAACAATAATGTGGTTGCAGCAGTTTTATTTATATTCACTGCAATCATTTTTACGTCTAAAATGTATTTTCACGACTCTGCGTGCAACTTTCGACAAACAACTTTTAACGAAACAATTTTTATTATTGTTTTGAAAATGACATTAGAAATGATGTCAAAAGCTAAAAGCTAATAATTTTTGTTAATAAATAAAGAAACCAATTAGAGTTAAAACTTTACTACCCGTATATATTGTCTATCTTTAAGATGATTGATATAATGAAATCTAGAAGTTTTTGTTTCTTAGATAAAAAAAAATAGAGTAGATACATATCTATTTTCCTTCGTTGTAAATTCCATCAACAAACCGTATGTTTTTAAGTTACAGTTTTTATTAATATTTTGTTTGGCAGTGAATCATGATACAAAGACTTAATAAGGTATGCTCAATAGATGTAATTACGCCATCCGGTGACAGAAATTTGTTTTTTATTTTTTATTTTTTGTACAAATTTCTCTATTTTGTTTTGTTTTTTAGCACGTCATTCGATGCTGCATCACGATACTACCGAATGACGTGCTAAAAACAAAATAAAATAGAGAAATAACAAAAAATAAAAAACAAATTTCTGTCACCGGATGGCGTAATTACATCTATTGAGCATACCTTATTAATTCCTTGTATCATGGCAGTGAATAAATAATTTTGGGCTTTAGTATCCAAAATATACTTTTAAATGCATCAAAATGTTTGTTGTTTTACTTTTAAATAAATAGTACTGAAACATAAAAAAAATATAAGTAAATATACATTTTAAATAAAATTAGAGGGATCCGCCCCTACTCGCTTCGCTCACCAACCACGACGGTAGCTCGCTTCGCTCGCTTCGCTCGCGCTAACCTTCTTTTATATGTTACAAATTTGTGTACTCGAATTATGAATAATGTAATGAAATGAAACATTTGTATTAACTAATAATTTATTATTTATTTATTTAATTATTAACACTTAACAGAGCTTCAACAAATACAACATTATTAACGAACTTATTTTTCTTGCATTTTATACCACTTTTCGATGTGCATCTGGATAATGCGACATACAGTATGATCAAAAAGTACCGGGAATTTGTAAATAAAACAAGTTTGTGTTAATTTTCGGGCAAATTTATTTTATCTCCTTCAAAATAACATCCATCTGAAGCAACACACATGTGCCAACGCTTAACCCAATCATCCATGCATTTTCGGTAGGCCGAAACTGGGATGTCCTTCAGCTCCTTCGTCGCATTTCGTTTTATGGCTTCCAGAGATTCAAATCTTTTTCCACGAAGTGGTAATTTAAGTCGAGGGAAGAGAAAAAAGTCGCACGGAGCCATATCGGGTGTATACGGTGCCTGCTCAAGGATATTTACGCTGTGTTTGGTCAAAAAATCTGTCACAATACGCGCTTTGTGTGACGGCGCATTATCGTGGTGCAAAATCCAACTGTTGTCGGCCCACAAATCCGGCCGTTTGCGGCGCACTGCATGTTAAGATCACTAGCAATCTCTCTAATACTCACATGACGATTTTCAAGCACAGTTTTCTTCACAATTTCAACGTTTTCATCGGTATTCGATGTGGAAGGGCGTCCAGAACGAGGCAAGTCTTCAACCACTTCACGACCGTTTTAAAACACTTTATACCATTCATATGCTCTGGTTTTTGATAGAGCAGACTCCCTAAAGGCTTTCTGCAACATTTTCAACGATTCAGCACAAGAAATTCCGTTCAAAACACAAAATTTCAAGCAAAATCTTTGCTCAATAAAATTGTTCATGTTAAAATGCGACAAAACACAAAAACTTGTCTATTATGAACAGCTGACAAACAAACACTAATCATCTGATCCCACTCAAGTTACACACAGGTGTCAGTATAGGATCTACCAACTTAAAAAAAAAAAAATATCCGAATCGGTCGAGAGCGGTTCATTTAAATTACAAATTCCCGGTACTTTTTGATCATACTGTATAGCTGGCCATGCGTAAAAATTGTATCCGCGGAATCGACGAATGTGCCAATTTTATTGAATGGTTGGCCCTGTGACTTATTAGTATATGTATTACATATACATACATATTTCCATATCCATGTACTTATCAGTATATGTATATGGACGTATAGTATAGGGTGGGCCAAATAAATTTATTTTTTAAAAATGCAATAAAACAAAAAGTTCTTAATATTTTTTCAAATTTATTTTTTCATTGTAAAGAACAATCCTTCCGATTAATTATGGAATACTATTTCATTCATATGGCTGCCTCGGCTGGCCTTGATGTACCCCATACGGTTGGTTCAATTTTTGAGCAAATTTTTGATATATACAATACAACTTGGTTCAAAAATAATCAGATATAAAGATTCGTAACAAACATTTCTGTTAAGCATTAGAATAATGAATAAAACATTTAAATATTAACAGCCAATCGTAAAATTAATAAATGTTAGCTGCTTATATCGGTCGATTTGATTTTTATATATAGGCCTGTATTACATTATCGTAATACAGTACTATCGTAGAAGTATATTAATCCATTTCTACGTCGTAGAACAGTGATAATGTAATACAGGCCATATAGAGATGTACACAATAGTTTATTAGAGACAAAGTGGGCCATTGGGGTTAATTAAATGAATGATTTTTTTTTAAATAACGATTCATATCTTTTATTGGCATCATTCGTTTTGCTTAAGTATAAAAAATTATGTATGGAAAAATGGCCACCTGTAGCGTTGATACAAGACTTGGCTCGTGTTTGGACCCTTTTCATGATGCAGCACAGGGTTTCTAATTTCTTATCGAGCGTAGGCTCAATTGACAAAAAGTCTGTTGTAGCACAAAAAGAGAAACATTTTTTATCGCAATAATTCCTAATTATTTGCATTATTTTATCTGAAACTTTCTAAAACTAATTGTACGCACCTAGAATACTATTTTTAATTTAAAAAGTTCAAAAAAATTCTAATTGGTTAAGAAACTAGAATTTTCATTTTTTCTGTCAGAAAAAAAAAATAAAACAGAAAAACTTAAATTCCCATTTTCAAATCAATTAGTTACAAGTTTCTTTGAATTTTTTAAAATAAAATTAGTGTACGTGTATGATTAAGTTTCAGAAGATTTTAGCTGTCAATATCTTATTTTTTATCGTTGGTAGCGTTTGTATGTTATCAATGGTTATTTTAGTTGGTAGCAACAAAGTTATCATAATCCAGAAATTCTTTTTCGGGCTACATTTACCTGTTTGAATATCTGACGTCCGACCATAAATTATTCTCTAAATCTGTGTATAGCCGCCTCTATAGAAATCGGAAAAGCTATATTCTTGCCTTCAGATAAAACATTTGAATTTTTAACGACCAAAGAAATCATTTATTCGTATTATTGTAATATGTCATTAAAAATATTTGATTTGTTTTCTTGTAGAAAATTATACATATTGAAGGTTATCCAGTACAGTTGTTCTAATGCTATATTTCATTCTAGTAATTCTTGTAGTTTCTCAAAACGCAAGAACTACAAAATTGCAAAGAAAATAACATTCATTTGCAGTAGTAAAAACAAATTCCCGGGAAAATTATGACGAAATCCCGATATTCAGATCTTAGAGATTAATCGAAAATTCCGGGAAATTAATCACCGGAGCCATAGGCACTACTCTGGATGTAGTATTGAGTCATACCTTTCGTGTGATTTACGTCACACAGTAACTTCATAATGGGAAGAAATCATTCAAAATTTGTCGGATGAATGTTTTGTACAAATAAAACGTCTTGAGCATTTAGTCAACAGCAGCTAAATTGACAAATTTCATTATAAAATAACACTTTGAATTAATTTGAAACAAATAATATCTATTTAATTTTTTACAATATTAATTATTTGGGACCAGACGGTCCTTAAGAGCTAGATTGATAATTAGCCGCATGTGAGCATCGACGTAAAATCAATTAAGAAAAATCCGTTACGAGGGGTGGATAAAACTGATGTGCTTTCTGACTTTTCTGTTTTTAAGTAGAATGACAGTGACTACGAATAAATAAAAAATGAATGGTCCAAACACCAAACACTACAAGGTTCAATATAATGTTGGATTAGAGGCAGAAATTTTACAGCGCAATTATTGTTCTGCGGAACTCATTATTATACGCTATTCAAAACACTTATTTGTTTCCATTAAATTTGTATTCAAGGAACCCTTAATGAATTATTTTTGATAAATTAGCATCATTGTAACCTACGTTACAAAGGTAAGTAATTTATTTTCGTAATTACCCAACTGGAATGATTCCCTGAAGGTATAACATTAATATAACATTTTTCTTCCAAGATGAAAATTGTACGTAATGTAATCTGAAACTCACGATTTACTTTTATATACTAGATTACCAGAATGATAGAATATAAGGAACCAGTCTCTATATCTGACTTTTTTTTCACATGCTATTTAAACTTTGTTTCATTCACCCTTGGTTCTTCAAATAATTGGTTGGTTTTACAGCAGTGTGAGCGATAAACATGAATAAATATGTTATGATCATTGATGTGAAAGTGTTAATCTATATACCTTTCATTTCCTCTTATTGTATGTAGTGTGGTGATATAAATATATTTGGTCATTCCCTCTCATTCACCATTGGTTATTTATTTAATTTAATGTTTATGTTGAATATACATATTATGTAAGTCCACCCTCGATTTTCCAGGATCCTATTATCCGTAAACCTCTATTATCCGTGATTTTTTTTTTACAAAGTCGATTTTTTGAGTTACCTACTTGTTTATCCGGAATTTCGATTGAATAACCGGGATTTTTTTTTTCGTTAAATTTTGGTAACAGTGTTGTTTTTGTGTTGTACATACACATATTACATACATATTGTGTATTTCTTTATAAAACTGAAAAATTCGATCAACCGAGATTTTTGATTATCCGGGAAACCTTCGGTCCCAAACATCCCGGATAATCGAGTTTCGACTACAGTGGAAAACAAAATTATCCTTCTCTTCATAGTAATTTGACGACACGACAATTTATTTAAGTACAACATTTTTGGTTCACTATCTTATTAGAAGAGAGGATAAAAATAAAAAATAAAAAAAAAATAAACATAGGAACCAGTCGTTTTACTCTCCGTCGGAGTTGGACAATCTTCGAATCTATCATTCTTGATTAAGTAGTTTCAATACCGATTCACTATTGAGCCATACAGCTTCATCATGTATAAAATAAAAGAGGAATTAAGGTTAAATAAAATATATTAAATAATAAAAAACTTTAAAAAGTATTACAATGATAATAATTAAAATTTTAAATATTTAAACGTTTAATTATTTAAAATTAATTAAAAATAAATTTAAAATTAGTAATACTATAGATTACATTTTATGTTAAAAATGAGTGTTTAACAAACCCAAATTTTTGACATAAGCATTAATTATTGTGTTACTGCTCATTTTATATTTAGTATCATTATTTCAAATATTTTATTGTTTACTTAATTAAAATCAGGTATACATTAAAATATTTAAAATGTTAATTATTTCTCATTTTAAGTCATTTTTAACCCGTGTTGAGTTGACACTCGTGTGTCTATTTGAATCCTTAAATGTAAAAATCAACGCAACGGAAAATTCATGTCGAATTTTGCTTTCTATTAGTCTTCTAAAAATAGAAAACAAACAATTTATTAAAAAAAATAAAATTAAATGGACGGTCCCATTATCAGTTAGAATTAGCTTGGTGATAAACTGTAAAAATTGGAAGATTTATATTACATCGATAAATAAAAAAGTAATGTATTTTTAATCATTTTCGAAAGCAGTTTTTAAAAGAAAGTATTTGAAATAATTATGAACGGATTGAACATGGGATTTTTGAAGTTAAACAAAATTTTTTTTATAATAAAGAAAAATGAAACCTTCTATCAAAAAGAATAAAATTATTGAAATCTCCTGAATAATAAATCTGAATACGCCAAGGTATGTGTTTGTGTTGATGATAAGCCGATTTATACTCATATTGACACAAAGATTAAATTTCATATAGTTGATTTATATAAACGGTGCCGTGGCAGCAAATGCTAAATAATAGATGTTGACAAGACCCAAAACATGATATAGCTGAGATATGTGGATAATTGGATTATAAAGATAGGGACGCGAAAAAAATTCATTGCGTATATTTATTGTTACAAATTGTTTCAGTACTTTACATTGCAATTTGCAATGTATGTATGTACTAAAAATTTAAGAAATTGGTAATGCGATTACATCCTGGAATCACACAAAGCGATCGCTTTTTCATTTTTTTTATATTTAATTTTTCACGCAACTTGTGGTCAAGGAATGCCTGAATTATTTATTCACAAATTATTGGCGCATTTATTTCCTAAACTCATGATAAACCAATTTAAGAGGTATGATCAAGCGCATGTGTTGCTATCTCTTTCACTAAAAAATTACATCATTCGGTGATTTATGCTATACTTTTTTTTTTTATAAACACTAGTTCATAGCAAACAAAAACAAATCGAATTGTTTTGCGGTGATAGTTTTTGTGAAAACAACGAAGCCTCGTGATTTTTTTCGCACCGAATGACGACATGCGCAAGAAAAGACGAATTTGAAACAGCTGCCAATCATACCTTTCAATTGGTTTATCATGCCTAAACTGTTCGGCCTTTTTGTGTTAAAATTTATTTCTGTGTATAAAATTTATTTCTGTCGGTAATCTAAGGAGTCATGGAAAAAGTCAATGGAAATAAAGACAATTATTTTCTATGTATATTGAATTTTCTACCTACATACATAATTCAGTTAGAACGAAAATATAATAGCAGAGCCTTCTAGAGTATAGAGCCATAATCATTATGACGTATTTTTTAGAAGCTTTTATAGTGGTATAACTTTTCATTAATTTCCATAGGAATCCATAGTAAAAATGGTGTTTTTTAGCTTCAAGTTTTTCATGAAAAAAGCAAAAATGTTACAAAATTTTTATACAAAAGTGTTCTATATATATTTAGCAGCAATATACAAGAAGGGTATATTGGTATTAAGTAAATATTAATTGCCGAAATATTAAAATTAAATTATTTCTAAAATATATTTTTCGAAATTTCATTTTGAAAAATACATCAAAGTTGGCTCTGACGAATTAGAATAATACTTGCTAAATTTATCTTTAGTTTTACTAGTGTACGTTAGATGTCTATAATTGTTGGCAGAGAAATACGAAAAAAAATTATTTAATCACACAATTATGACACGTTCTTAATATTTTGAGAATTTGTTTTGCTTATCCTACAATTTTTAAACTAAAATTTCCCCAGTTCGCAATTTTTGCTACGATTTTTCAAAATGTTTACTACCCACTGCCATCTATGTACATTGACTTAATGCACACGACTTGTAGTAAGCTTTTCTTTTTAATTTGACCAGAAAGCTGTTGTTATGAACTTTTTTTTATATTTTGGTTAAAATAAATCAATTATTACAAGAAAACGAAAACGATTTACTTAAACGAGATTTATATATGTTGAAATTCAAACATTTATGAAAATATTTCAGAAATTATCTTTAAAAATTTGCAACGTTTTCATTTACAAATTTGTCTTAGGAAAAAAAGTGATTTCCCATATGTTTTATGTGTTTTACTATGGAAATGTTGGTTTTTTCGTCGTTTCTAATTCCCTTATAAAAGCTTCGTTTTTTAGATTATGGCTTGTATAATCAAGGTTGCTTTGATAATAGTCAACATAAAACAAAATAATATTAAGCTTTCTTATTAAGATTTTTATTGTTTACTGCTAATTTACTGAACTGACTGTTCTAATATTTAAAATAAAACCTCCTTTTAATTAAATCTTCTTTTTTAACTCTTAAACTCACTACTGGGGTCAATCGCACCCTACACGGACTTGGAACTACGCTCCTGAGGTAGCGAGCAACATTATCGTCTCGTGATCTGATCCAAAATTCAATTCGAAGGCCTATGAGTGGTGTCAGGTTGCAGTTTCAGTTAATCGTTGACTTTCACGCAGTGTGTTACGAAATTGTGTGTGGGGTGTGTTGTGTGTGGGGTGTGTTGCAACCCAAGTTAATTTTATATTTTATAATGAAATCAACATTTTATATATATACAGGATGTTTTGTACTTGAGTGTAAATATTTTCAGGGATGGTTCCTGAAGGAGGGGAGGGGGCATTTTCAATAATTGCTGAGATACAGTGCGTTAAAGAAAATTAGTTTAGGGTGGCACATTCACGAATATTTTTCTTAATTACTCCAAAGTTAGGTAGCCTGAGCCAAACATTTGTAATAATATTTTTAGGGATCAGAATCACCTCTGTTTTAATGTATTATGTAAGTGCGTAGCCCATTCCATTATTTAAATATTAATGTTTAAACTACGAATTTTATTTAAATATCACCAAAATTTTGCATTTTTAATAGTTTTTTGCTCAGAAAACATGGAAATAATAAATCATTATTAATTTTTCCGTTTTCTTCATACAAATACCTACAAAAATCTCATAGGAATATTTAATCTACGTTTCTAGTTAATATAAGAAATTAGAATACAAATCTGTCATGTCAATTAAAAATCAATTAATTTTGTAGCTTTTTAAGACATTTTATTAGTTTTTCGTAAAAACTTTTTACTAAAATATTTACCAAAACTTTTAAAAATTTGCGTGAAACTGGGAGTATGGCTAATCATTGGATGACTGCTAATCCAGTACCATCAACCAGAAATGAACCTTCAATCAGTGTCAGACGTTTGTCTTTACGGTTTATTATGTCAAACTAGAAAATTTGGAGTATTATTCATGATAAAAATCTTCACCCATACTATTATACACCCACCAGTCCAGGGTCTTTTGCCCGCTTAGTTTGAGAAATGAAGAGTTTTGCAACCTACTTTTAGAAAGACAAATGGACAATGGAAACTTTTTTTCAATATTCTATGGAGGGACGAATCACAGTTTACGAGAGACGGTATTATGAACTTTCATAAGCCGTATTCGTGGGCTAAAACAAATTGGGTATGGGGAACAATGAAACAGCTGGTTCATTCATCTGAAGTTGTTGTAACAACCGCTTGTGGTTGTTATGTTCTATTTAATCTAAATCTGTAATTACGGTTGGAAATCCCAACAAGGTTGCATGTTTATCCACTGCGCTGCATAAAATCTCTTCCACTACACGTCATTCTTTCTTTGGCTTAATTTGTAATAGAAAATATATTTTTTTTTTGGTAGAGTGTACCATTTAGCATTTTATACTTCTCCGTATTTTGGTCGGTTACTCGATTCGTTTTATCATTTTTTGTTTGATGGTATGTAATGACGTGTAGTGGTTGGTGTGTTGCTTCATCTGTTTTGTTTTGGTTAGCGCGTGGATTTTCCATGTAAATGGAATGTTCCAGTGATTAAATTAAATAGTGTTGGTGTGTGCGAATCGATTTTGGGTGATGTCGTATGTGTACGTCATCCGAAATCTATCGGTCGGGTTATATTTTATTTTTTTTGATTGTTAATTTTTGGGTGGGGGAAAAATTTTTTTTGTACGGTTGCGTCGAATGTTTTTGGGATAGTCTAGTTTTGGAATTGGAAAATTGATGAAGTCTCGTGTCAAATTCTATAAAAATAAAAAAAAATATATTAAATAGTTGGGAATATTGGGGAAAAAAAAAGTCAAGTTTGGACTAGGGATTGAAGTGTAATTCATAAAAAAAAAAAAAACAGATAATTTTTTTTTTGGTTTTTATCAGACTGTTTGATGTATAGTTTAATTAATTTTGTTGTGGTGATGTAAAGAAAAAAAAAATTTTTTATAAAACCAACCACCATTTTTTTTTTTTTCTATATAAAAATTCGAGTGAGAATTTTTTTTTTGGTGGGTTGAGAAACTTTTTGGTTGTTTGATAATGTAAAAGTTGTAGTAAAAATAAAGAAAAAAAAAACAAATAATTATTAAGATAATGATATTGTGGCTTATTTGGATTTGTTACGGAAGTTTATAATAAAAGCAAATTAAATAAAATAAAAAATATAAATAAAAATTAATTATAATTATCATAAAGACCTTGTTCTGAGTTTTTATCTGGTGATAAGTAACTAACACTGAAAATCTGTGTGGTGTATTCCTTCAAGTAAAATTATAAAAAAGGGAAAAAAAAAAAAAATCAAAACGAGATGTCCTGCTGTAGTTTTTAGCTTGAAATTTGGATACCGGTATAAACGAGTAGAATCCGTTATAGTGTTGAAAGATTTGACTCTCTGGTGTCTCAAGTGGTTGCGAAAGATTATTGTATACTTGTTCCGTTGTGAAACTGGATTTTCTGGTGTCCCGTTGTGGGATTTGAGTGATTATTGAAAAGTATTGTGGCAGCTGACCTTGCTGTGGGTCGAGGACGGAGAATTGAGGGGGCTGCTGCGACTGGTTCCTGCGTCGGCGCTGTTTTTGGGTCGGACGGGCCTAAATAATTTTTTTGATGAATTCAGGTATGGTGTTTTCCGGGAAAATTAAATAATAACTTGGGAACACCGCGTGTTTTATATATATTTTTTCATACATTCTGTGAGCCAAACTGGGTTTTTTTTGTTGTTTTTTTTATTATATTTTTTTTATTTTTTTCTAAATTTCATAAATTTTTACGGGTTTTCAGGTTCCGGGTGGCGTCACATGCGACACACCCCAAATTCGATTCACACCACGTTTTTTTTCTGGTTTTATTTTCATTAACAGTTCATTTTTTCTTTCAAATTTTTGTTTTCACATTTCATTATTCTCATTTCATTTTTTCTCGATTTGGGTTTTTCCTGCGTAATTACAGTTTTTCCCTCTTTTATCATTTTCAAGTTTTTAGTGATGTGTAATTAATTAGTTCTTTGTGATCGCGTGAGGATGGGCGGCCTTATGCTGACCTAGGCCTTGAGCAGGGTCGCCGGAGTGGCACCGGCGTCCCTGTCGAACGCAAATTTTGTTTTTATGATTATCTACCACTGTGGTCGTGGCACAGTAGAATAATTTTCTTGTCCCCTTCGTTTTATCTCTATGCGGTTTTCAAGCATAGTAATATGTCTGGTAACCCCCACGCCTAGCGGCGAGCTTCAGCCAGTGCAATACCGCAACCAGACCTCTATTGCTATGTTCTGTTTAACAAAATCCCTTTTGGGGGATTTTGTTACAGTGGCGCCCAACGTGGGGCGGCCCCACGTTGGGCGCCACTGTAACAAAATCCCCCAAAAGGGATTTTGTTAAACAGAACATAGCAATAGAGGTCTGGTTGCGGTATTGCACTGGCTGAAGCTCGCCGCTAGGCGTGGGGGTTACCAGACATATTACTATGCTTGAAAACCGCATAGAGATAAAACGAAGGGGACAAGAAAATTATTCTACTGTGCCACGACCACAGTGGTAGATAATCATAAAAACAAAATTTGCGTTCGACAGGGACGCCGGTGCCACTCCGGCGACCCTGCTCAAGGCCTAGGTCAGCATAAGGCCGCCCATCCTCACGCGATCACAAAGAACTAATTAATTACACATCACTAAAAACTTGAAAATGATAAAAGAGGGAAAAACTGTAATTACGCAGGAAAAACCCAAATCGAGAAAAAATGAAATGAGAATAATGAAATGTGAAAACAAAAATTTGAAAGAAAAAATGAACTGTTAATGAAAATAAAACCAGAAAAAAAACGTGGTGTGAATCGAATTTGGGGTGTGTCGCATGTGACGCCACCCGGAACCTGAAAACCCGTAAAAATTTATGAAATTTAGAAAAAAATAAAAAAAATATAATAAAAAAAACAACAAAAAAAACCCAGTTTGGCTCACAGAATGTATGAAAAAATATATATAAAACACGCGGTGTTCCCAAGTTATTATTTAATTTTCCCGGAAAACACCATACCTGAATTCATCAAAAAAATTATTTAGGCCCGTCCGACCCAAAAACAGCGCCGACGCAGGAACCAGTCGCAGCAGCCCCCTCAATTCTCCGTCCTCGACCCACAGCAAGGTCAGCTGCCACAATACTTTTCAATAATCACTCAAATCCCACAACGGGACACCAGAAAATCCAGTTTCACAACGGAACAAGTATACAATAATCTTTCGCAACCACTTGAGACACCAGAGAGTCAAATCTTTCAACACTATAACGGATTCTACTCGTTTATACCGGTATCCAAATTTCAAGCTAAAAACTACAGCAGGACATCTCGTTTTGATTTTTTTTTTTTTTCCCTTTTTTATAATTTTACTTGAAGGAATACACCACACAGATTTTCAGTGTTAGTTACTTATCACCAGATAAAAACTCAGAACAAGGTCTTTATGATAATTATAATTAATTTTTATTTATATTTTTTATTTTATTTAATTTGCTTTTATTATAAACTTCCGTAACAAATCCAAATAAGCCACAATATCATTATCTTAATAATTATTTGTTTTTTTTTTCTTTATTTTTACTACAACTTTTACATTATCAAACAACCAAAAAGTTTCTCAACCCACCAAAAAAAAAATTCTCACTCGAATTTTTATATAGAAAAAAAAAAAAATGGTGGTTGGTTTTATAAAAATTTTTTTTGTAATCTCTTCAATTAAATAATTTGATTTTTTTGTGGTTGAAAGTGCCAGTATCGCTGGTTTTCAGTTACTATTTACGTTAAATTTTAATAACTTTTGGTTTAGGTAATTTTAATTATAACTATAATCTATTCAGTAAATATAAGTTGGAATTTTTTTTTATTATTTAAATATTGTTAGTTTACATTTATTAAAAAATTAATTCTCATTACTTTTAAAATCACGTTTAAATTCCATTTTTGATTAAGTCCTTTTTCTTTCTCGTTAAATTCGTTGTTGCGTGTTAAAATGGATATTTCACATCTTAAGGCTGATGAGATTGAAGTAGAATTTTTGCCTCGATCTATCCAACCCAATACTGAGGAAGCGGTGAATGAATTAAGGAAGGCGTTGGCCGCAGAGCGGGATGGTACTCAGGACAAACCGATCGAGATGCACAATCGAGCTAAAAAGAAACCCAATGAAGAAATTCTCACTTGTCAAAGCAAGGTGCAGAGTCTCCAACAAACCTTTATTGGTATTGAAAATCTAGACGTAGAAGATCAGGTTCGAACAGCTCAGCGTCTGCGGTCGCGGTTACTTCATGTACATGATCGTTTGGAAAGAGCTACTCAGTCTCCTACATATGGACAGCAGGCTCAAATTATTTTAGATATTTGTATTAAATTGCACACGGCGTTAGATCAGTATTTAACTGACCCTACTTTACTGGATCAATCTGTTGAGTCCGCTAAAGGTATTGATGGAGGTCAAGCGTTGGTATTTCAGGAGGTATATCCGGTAGAATCAAAACTGACCATCCCAGAAGTAGTGAGTAAATCCCAACCTAGTCCTGCGGGTAAGATTAGCAATTCGGTACTGCATCCTTCAACCTCTAACACCATTACCACGGCAGATAAGGCAGTTAACTCTAGTGACCAAGCCGAACTTTTAAAATCATTAATGCAACAAGTGCAATTCCTCACCAATCAGCTTTTAGTGAGACAGACTGCTCCAATTCCTTCGGTTGATAGCATTCATGTAGTATCCGGGGTTAAAAGTTCTGTTGACGAACATCCTGGCAGTCGTTCTTTGCCAATGGATCCGGCTGTCGTAGCAGCGAATCAAAATCTTCAAAAATCAGCTCAAGTTCACTTTCCACCAGCACAGACCTCTCAGGGAGGACTCGAACAGTTAAATGATTTCCTTGGTTTAACGTCTTCGCATTTGGAACCTGTCTCTAAAGAGCGTTCATCTCCGGAGCAGGCCACCCAACGTCCTAATTTTCAGTCAGCACCAGATGCTAGAGATCTTCATAATAGTACTTTGAATCCCGTGCCTTCAGCAATTCATAATCCACCTGTTCAGTTCAACTCCGATTTCAATAGACGTTCCTTATCTCGATGTGGGATTTCCTACACAGGTTCACCTTCTGGCATAACAGTGGACATGTTCCTTTTTCAGCTGGACTCTGTAGTGAAATCCAACAATCTATCACCTTCCTCTGTACTTCTGGATCTGCATCTTGTCCTGAAAGATGTGGCACTGCAGTGGTACTGGACCTACCGCAGGTATAATCCTTCAGCACCTTGGGATAGCCTCCGATTAGCCTTCCAAGAGAGATTTAAAGATAGGCGTACTCCCTACGAAATTCGTCGTATGGTTGAGTCTCGCAAACAGTTACCTAACGAATCATTCTTGGAATTTTGTCATCACATGTGGAATTTGGCCCTGCAGTGTCACACCCCTTACAGCGACGATGAGTTCATACAACTACTGATGAACAATATGAAGCCTGTCCTTCAGTATCAACTTACTGATCGACACTTCTCACATATCAATGAGCTCATCAAAAGCTGTACCTCATGGGAAGATTCTCTAAAACGTTTTCGTTCTCTACCTGATTACTCGATGCACCCTCGTCGTAGTATCAATGAACTCGGTGTTGAGAGTATGTATGATTCAGAACCAGTCGTTCCAACTTCTAATCCGTCAGTTTTATCCGCAGATACGTCAGGAACCGCATATCGCGTGCCATCTGGTGTTTTTGTTCCGACGTCCGAATCTGTGCAACATATTTCTGCGATTAGCCCAAGTCACTCTTACCGTGTCCCAATGGGAACATCGGCTACAACTTCTACGTCATTTAAATTCCCTTCTACTTCAACTACACCTAATGTAAACAATACCTCCAGATCTGGCCGCAATTACATTTGCTATAATTGTTCTGATATAGGGCATGGTTTTCGAGACTGTCCTCGTCCTCACTTGGGTGCCTTTTGCTATCGTTGTGGTCTCAAAGGCACCATTTCAACAAATTGTGTTCGTTGTGCGGGAAACCAGATCAGTGGTTCATGGAGATCGGGGAACCAGGAACCACAGACCATCTCAACCCCAACCATAATTACCAAAGTAGATGCAGTCAGCAATACCGACCCAGAGTTTCGGAAGAGACTGATGCCAGATGGAAAGAATCAGTCGAACCAGTGAAAGTTCGCGTTGAGTCCTTTGACTCCGCAATCTCTTCTGGATCTGGTTCAGCTGGTTCCGACCTAATGGTATCGGACTCTTGCTTGCCTGTTTCTCCACCTGAATGTCGAGTAAATTCCTTTTCCAAATTGGAACACTCCATTCCTTCAACTTCTTCATTTAACAATAGTTCTAATTTTTCTGATTCCGTTCCGTCTCTCCCCAACACTTTTGGGAAACTCATCTCAGCTCAGTTACTTCGCTCAAAAAAATACTGGGAGCAACGTCGGATTTTGCGATCCTTTGTTGTTTCTTCAGTACTCGGTTCTGAGACAAGCGATAAACGGCCTTATGCTGATATTCTTGTCAATGATGTTCCATACCGAGGTCTATTAGATAGTGGAGCGAGTGTAAGTGTGTTGGGTTGTGGTTCTGAAAAGTTGTTGGCGGACAACAACCTTCATATTCATAATTTTCCTACTTCTATTCAGACTGCGAGTGGTCAATCTCAGAACGTCATTGGTTACATAAATGTTCAGGTTAGCTTTAATTCCCAATCTCATTACATGCGATTCTTTTTAGTACCTTCTCTAAAGCAATCTCTTTATTTAGGGATTGACTTTTGGAATAAATTCGGCATTACTTTGCAATTACCTGCGTTGAGTGAATTATCGGACTCCGCAGAAATATCTTGTTCTCCTAAATTCCATTCTCTCTCTCCAGATGATAACTTAAAGCTCTCTACTGTAGTGGTACCGAGCGGTTTGTACCATAAGTTATGAAATTTTAAGCACTGGTGGGGCGTCACATATATATATTAAACCATGGTAACACAATTGAATTTAAGTTTTTATTTTAAATATTTAATATTTTATTTCATTTTAATTACAATGAAAAGTTTACTATCTTTATTATTTATGTAGTAATTATTATTTTAATTTTATTATAATTAGAATGATCTTCATTCCACGATAGCTTAGCACTTTCTGCCTTTTCTACCTTTTTTTATTTTTCTATCGGGTTAAAGACTCATAAATTAATACATTTACATATATAATTTGTTACAGTATTTACTTAAAGCTAAGGTTAACTATAGGTTGTGATTTTGGTGCTTTTCCTCACATCTCCCACCACAGGATAAAAGTTATCCACAAGATAATCTTTTATGGAATGGAAACTACAGCTTTGGTTAATGTTGTTAAATTACAATTCTTATATACTGGTAGTTTGTTTTAGTTACTAAATTATTTTATAATATATTTCATTAATATTGTATTACTAATTTTATTAATATGTTTTACAATGTTTATATTTCTTTTTTTATTTTTTTTTTTTTTAATTCATGTACATTTATTTGTAATATAATAATTTTATAATTGTTTTTTTTTTCTTAATTCATTTATTTTGATATAATATCGAGGTTAATAAAATTAATATTTATTAAATTATTTTTATTCTATTACTTATGACTAAATAACTAAATATTTATTATACATATTATTTTCATAGTAAATATTTGGTATATAATTCTTGTTTACTGTTAATAGATGTTAATATTATTTTGGCTTTATGTTTTAAAATGTTTCAACCTATTATTGTGTACGATTTTATTTGAACGTCCGATTTTAATGACACAGTTTTCGTCCGACAAAACATCTTGAATCACGTATGGTCCCAGCCATAATGGAGAAAGTTTAGTGTTTCTAGCCTCGTTTTTAAGAAGAACCATATCATTTTTGTTAAACTTTTCTGGATTTGTTGATCGCATCCGTAAATTCAAATTGAAACTTAATCCGGAGAAATGTAAATTTTTAAGGCAAGAAATTACATATCTTGGACACGTAGTAACACCCAACGGCATTAGACCAGATGAAAATAAAATTATAGTCATAGAAAAATTTCCGCTCATAGAGAAAAACCGCTCGGTACCACTACAATTGGTGACAACGGTAAAGATTTTACCAAAATTTTAAACCATGTGTTAAACTAAAATGGGTTTAAATTAAAAAGGAACTTTAAAATTGTAATGTGTATAAAATGAAAATTTAAAATAAAAAGTGAAATAATAATAAAATTATAAATTTAAATTTTGTTCAACGCAAACCTAAACCTAAACAAAATTTTACGTTGAAATCATTTATTAATGAAAAAATAAAAAATTAAAATTCTAACAATGAATGTTCTGCCAATCGAAAAATCTTAGTTGCTAAATAACACAAATCGATTCATTGTTTTATACGTATCATAAAAAAATAATTCATTAATGAGTTTATGGACGTTACGTTATAAAAAGAAAAATTTAAAATTCCGCAACCACAAATAAACAACAAAAATCTCGTGATCATCATCATTCCGGTGCAAGGCCATCATTAGAAACCAGAAACAACTATGACCACATGGGAATCAACAAATGAATAAATATGAAACCGCTACTTCCATTTTTATGCGATTATACAACTAAGTAAGCAGCCAATAAATCATCTCGGTTATCATCATCTACGATCCAATGGATTATAACAATTATGTAAGCCATATTTAATTAAATTAATATTTCTAATTTTTATTTTTAAATTTACAAAAAAAAAAAAAAAAAAAAAAAAATCAATTTCAAATAAGTAATACGTTCAAGATATTTACATATTATTTTAAATATTTAATTCAACATTCATCTTTTCTAATTGAATCAAAATATTTGGTGTGTAAATTTTCTTTGTTTCACCAAACGGTTTTATTAAAATTAAATTTTGAATATGATAAATTTTAAATTAAAATTTATTATGTAGCGTGTGTTTTATACTATAGTGACCTCCTCTATTAATTTCCTCGAACGGCAAAACAGCTATCAATGATTCTAATAATAATGACGCAACTCATCATTAAATCTAGTACGTCTTCGAACTGTCGTAATAAATAGAGAACCACATCCTTTTGTTGGACCCAGTCATCTAAATAGTCAAATTATTTCCAATTATCTTTCCACATCTTCTGTTACGAATTCCCAATTTTATTTAGTAATCAGAGTGAATATTCCGAAAAATGGCAGCTTTAGATGCAAAGTATGTCTTAAAACTTGTTCCAAATTTCAACGGCGAACCAAGACAACTTCATAAATTTTGCTCGTGCGCAACATTCATATTTAAAACTTTACTCGACGCCGACAAGCCTGCCTTCGTAGAATTACTTAAACTAAAATTGGAGGGGAAAGCATATGATGTAATTCGATATGCTGATATAAAAACTTTCGCTGATTTTAAGAAAATATTAACAGCGGAATTTTCTGAAAGTCGCTCTATTGGCCAGATTCAAATGGAATTGGCTAACATCAGGCAGAGCAGAGGTGAAGATGTTCGTTCTTATGCCACTAGAGTTGAGATGCTAGTACACGATTTGAATGAAGCATGCATCGCTTCTCAAGGGCAGGAATCAGCTACAACTATTCAAAACCTTAATGCACACATTGCACTTCAGTCGTTTCAGGAGGGTCTAGACCAATCGATAAAAATAATCATCAAAGCATGTCGATTTACTAAGCTAAACGAAGCCATCAATCAGGCCATCCAGGAAGAAACGATTCTTAAAAATTTTTCTAGAGTTCGTACATCAGATTCTTCTTCTGTTACTGCAAAACCTCAACCTAAAAAAATTTGTCAATTGTGTAATAAAGTAGGACATGAAATCAACCAATGCTATAATAACCCAAAAAATCAGGTCAAATCAGTAAAGACATTTTCAGTACTTCGTTGTGCGTATTGTAAACGTATGGGTCATCATATACAAGAGTGTACCCTCAAGAAAGCAAGTGATGAAAGAAAAGTAACAAAACTATCAACTTCGGGAAATGTAAGCGGGTCTTCGAGGTCAACCAAAGACACTCCTTCGAAGAACCCATAATAAACGAGTGTTCCAAATTCATTCAACCAGTAGAAGATAAATATCTCACACAAAAAAACGTTATTTATCCTATAACTGAACTTACTAAAAACGATAGTAAAAGTCATTATCTTTATATTAATCTTGACATAAGTAGATTCGAAACCATTCCTTTCCTCCTAGATACTGCTGCCGAAGTGTCCCTTATTAAAAATGGTTTATTGAATGACACAGTCAAAATTAATACAAGTAATATTTGTAAACTAAAGGGTATTTCCTCCGATTTAATCCCACCGCTGTCACCAATTGTAGTGGTACCGAGCGGTTTGTACCATAAGTTATGAAATTTTAAGCACTGGTGGGGCGTCACATATATATATTAAACCATGGTAACACAATTGAATTTAAGTTTTTATTTTAAATATTTAATATTTTATTTCATTTTAATTACAATGAAAAGTTTACTATCTTTATTATTTATGTAGTAATTATTATTTTAATTTTATTATAATTAGAATGATCTTCATTCCACGATAGCTTAGCACTTTCTGCCTTTTCTACCTTTTTTTATTTTTCTATCGGGTTAAAGACTCATAAATTAATACATTTACATATATAATTTGTTACAGTATTTACTTAAAGCTAAGGTTAACTATAGGTTGTGATTTTGGTGCTTTTCCTCACACTACAATAGTTAAAAAATTTCCGTCAAGTGCTAAAATGGGTCTTGGACGAACTACATTAATCTCTCATGAGATTGATGTTGGTGAATCCAAGCCTGTTAAGCAACGTTTTTACTCTGTTTCTCCTGCTAAGCAAAAACTAATGTACGATGAGCTAAATAGGATGTTATCACTGGATGTGATTGAAGAAAGCCACAGTTCATGGTGTTCTCCTGTCACCATGGTGCATAAGGCTAATGGCCAAGTACGCTTGTGTTTGGATGCCCGTGAGGTGAACAAGGTGACGGTCCGGGATGCGTATCCGCTTCCACTTATCAACGGATTGTTGGGTCGTTTGGATCAAACTCGCTATATATCAACTATTGATCTAAAAGATGCCTTTTGGCAGATCCCTCTTGACCCGCAATCCCGAGATAAGACGGCGTTTACTGTCCCTGGTCGTCCCTTGTACCACTTCAAGGTCATGCCCTTTGGGTTGTGCAACGCTCCCCAAACACTGTGTCGCCTTATGCATCGGGTGATTCCTTATCAACTGCACGACAAAGTATTCGTCTACCTTGATGATTTATTGGTTACTTCGTCCACTTTTGATGAACACTTGGAACTTTTGGAAGTGGTGGCTTCGTTGCTAGTAAAGGCTGGTTTAACCATAAATTTGGAAAAGAGTCAGTTTGTTTTGAAGGAGGTTAAATACCTGGGTTATTTAGTGGGTGATGGTTGCCTTCGCACCAACCCAGAAAAATGTAAAGCAATTAGAGAATTTCCACGACCAAAAACAACTAAGCAGATACGTAGTTTCTTGGGTTTATGTGGGTGGTATAGGCGTTTCATAAAAAACTTCGCGTCTTTAGCTGCTCCACTAACTGATCTGACAGGGAAAAAATCTAAGTCTAAATGGAATCTTCACGCTGAGGAATCCTTCCAATCTCTTAAATTATCTTTGTCGTCTGCTCCTGTTTTGGCTAATCCTGACTATGGGCGCCCTTTCTTTATCCAATGTGACGCAAGTGCTGTTGGCGTGGGTAGTGTACTTTTTCAGCTTGATCCTGATGGCGCTGAACACCCCATTGAATTCTTTTCTCACAAATTAAATGCCGCTCAGCGAAATTATTCTGTAACTGAGTTGGAGTGTTACGCAGCAGTACTTAGCGTCCAGAAGTTTCGGCCCTATATCGAGGGATACCCGTTCACGATTTATACCGATCACGCTAGTCTCCGCTGGTTGATGTCCCAAAAAGATCTATCTGGTAGACTCGCCCGCTGGAGTTTAAAACTGCAAGCGTACAAATTTGATATCGGATATCGTAAAGGAACGGTGAATGTTGTACCTGATGCCCTCTCTAGAGCTTTTTATAGTGAGCCCGCAGACGATGTAAGTAATGATCAACCTTTTCCTCCTGTTGAAACTACTTTGAATGATGATTCCACCTTACCTTGTAATTCTCCTGTTATACAAGAAAATGTGTCCAGTTTAAATTCTTCAAGTGACAATTCGGTTCTACATATTGATCTTAACTCTTCAGCTTTTCAGGACGATGAATATGTACAACAGATCAATCGAGTACGACTATTAAAAGATTGCGATCACAACTTCAAAATTCGTGATAATAAACTCTTGATCTTACCTTCCTACGCTTCTCGTTATACGTCCACTGATTTGTCTGAATGGAAGTTAGTAGTTCCGTTGTCCTTGACTGCAAACTTAATTGAACTGGCTCATTCTTCTCCTACTTCTGCTCATATGGGTATTAAAAAAACTGTAGAACGACTTCAGCGGCAATTTTTCTGGTTTGGTATGACTAAACAAATCAAACTTTTCATCTCCAATTGCTTACAATGCAAGATGAATAAGCCTGTAAATTTTAGCACTCAACCTTTGATGGGTTCTCAAACTGAGTCTACCAGACCTTTTGAAAAATTGTTCGTTGATTTCCTTGGACCTTATCCTCGCTCCAAACGAGGTAATACCTGTATCGCTATAGTGTTGGATCATTATTCAAAGTTTGTTCTAGTCAAACCATTGCGTGAAGCTTCCGCCTCTTCTCTGTGTAACTTTTTGGAAAATGAGGTGTTTTTACTTTTCTCTGTACCTGCGGTGATTACTTCTGATAATGGCAAACAATTTCTATCTCACTTATTTAAAGATCTTTTAAAAAAATATAATGTTGATCATATACGTACTCCTATTTACTCTCCTCAAAGCAACGCTTCTGAGAGAGTTAATCGGACGTTACTGTCTAGTATTCGTTCTTATCTTGATGATCATGCACATAATGAATGGGATTGCCATCTCTCTGAAATCACTGCAGCATTGCAAAATGTTAAACACGACGTCACGAATTTTTCTCCTCACTATTTGGTCTTTGGTCAACACATGTCATTAAACGGTTCAGATTATGCTTTACGTAAACTTTTATCTCCTCAGGATGATAACGAAATACATGTGTTGTCCAAGTCTAATAGATTAAATCTTATTCGTGATCAAATAACTCATTACCTGAAAGTTGCACATGAGAAATCCGCTGTTCGTTATAATTTACGAAGTACCAATAGGAATTTCCTGCCTGATCAACCTGTGTTTGTCCGATCCTTCGCACAAAGTAGTGCTCCTGATAGATTTTCTGCAAAGTTAGCTGCTAAGTTTATTCCTGCTTTTATCACTGATAAAATCGGAACAGTCTCTTATAATATCAGAAATCTTGATGGAAAACCTTTGGGAGTTTATCATGCCAAGGATATACGATTGTGACAAATTATTAGTGAAATTTTTTTTTCTCCTTCCCTCTTACTTTCATGCCTGGCTTTGAGATCTTTTCTCGGGTGTGAGTCGTCCCCACGCTGTAACAACCGCTTGTGGTTGTTATGTTCTATTTAATCTAAATCTGTAATTACGGTTGGAAATCCCAACAAGGTTGCATGTTTATCCACTGCGCTGCATAAAATCTCTTCCACTACACGTCATTCTTTCTTTGGCTTAATTTGTAATAGAAAATATATTTTTTTTTTGGTAGAGTGTACCATTTAGCATTTTATACTTCTCCGTATTTTGGTCGGTTACTCGATTCGTTTTATCATTTTTTGTTTGATGGTATGTAATGACGTGTAGTGGTTGGTGTGTTGCTTCATCTGTTTTGTTTTGGTTAGCGCGTGGATTTTCCATGTAAATGGAATGTTCCAGTGATTAAATTAAATAGTGTTGGTGTGTGCGAATCGATTTTGGGTGATGTCGTATGTGTACGTCATCCGAAATCTATCGGTCGGGTTATATTTTATTTTTTTTGATTGTTAATTTTTGGGTGGGGGAAAAATTTTTTTTGTACGGTTGCGTCGAATGTTTTTGGGATAGTCTAGTTTTGGAATTGGAAAATTGATGAAGTCTCGTGTCAAATTCTATAAAAATAAAAAAAAATATATTAAATAGTTGGGAATATTGGGGAAAAAAAAAGTCAAGTTTGGACTAGGGATTGAAGTGTAATTCATAAAAAAAAAAAAAACAGATAATTTTTTTTTTGGTTTTTATCAGACTGTTTGATGTATAGTTTAATTAATTTTGTTGTGGTGATGTAAAGAAAAAAAAAAATTTTTATAAAACCAACCACCATTTTTTTTTTTTTCTATATAAAAATTCGAGTGAGAATTTTTTTTTTGGTGGGTTGAGAAACTTTTTGGTTGTTTGATAATGTAAAAGTTGTAGTAAAAATAAAGAAAAAAAAAACAAATAATTATTAAGATAATGATATTGTGGCTTATTTGGATTTGTTACGGAAGTTTATAATAAAAGCAAATTAAATAAAATAAAAAATATAAATAAAAATTAATTATAATTATCATAAAGACCTTGTTCTGAGTTTTTATCTGGTGATAAGTAACTAACACTGAAAATCTGTGTGGTGTATTCCTTCAAGTAAAATTATAAAAAAGGGAAAAAAAAAAAAAATCAAAACGAGATGTCCTGCTGTAGTTTTTAGCTTGAAATTTGGATACCGGTATAAACGAGTAGAATCCGTTATAGTGTTGAAAGATTTGACTCTCTGGTGTCTCAAGTGGTTGCGAAAGATTATTGTATACTTGTTCCGTTGTGAAACTGGATTTTCTGGTGTCCCGTTGTGGGATTTGAGTGATTATTGAAAAGTATTGTGGCAGCTGACCTTGCTGTGGGTCGAGGACGGAGAATTGAGGGGGCTGCTGCGACTGGTTCCTGCGTCGGCGCTGTTTTTGGGTCGGACGGGCCTAAATAATTTTTTTGATGAATTCAGGTATGGTGTTTTCCGGGAAAATTAAATAATAACTTGGGAACACCGCGTGTTTTATATATATTTTTTCATACATTCTGTGAGCCAAACTGGGTTTTTTTTGTTGTTTTTTTTATTATATTTTTTTTATTTTTTTCTAAATTTCATAAATTTTTACGGGTTTTCAGGTTCCGGGTGGCGTCACATGCGACACACCCCAAATTCGATTCACACCACGTTTTTTTTCTGGTTTTATTTTCATTAACAGTTCATTTTTTCTTTCAAATTTTTGTTTTCACATTTCATTATTCTCATTTCATTTTTTCTCGATTTGGGTTTTTCCTGCGTAATTACAGTTTTTCCCTCTTTTATCATTTTCAAGTTTTTAGTGATGTGTAATTAATTAGTTCTTTGTGATCGCGTGAGGATGGGCGGCCTTATGCTGACCTAGGCCTTGAGCAGGGTCGCCGGAGTGGCACCGGCGTCCCTGTCGAACGCAAATTTTGTTTTTATGATTATCTACCACTGTGGTCGTGGCACAGTAGAATAATTTTCTTGTCCCCTTCGTTTTATCTCTATGCGGTTTTCAAGCATAGTAATATGTCTGGTAACCCCCACGCCTAGCGGCGAGCTTCAGCCAGTGCAATACCGCAACCAGACCTCTATTGCTATGTTCTGTTTAACAAAATCCCTTTTGGGGGATTTTGTTACATTGTAACTATAGAAGATTTAATCGAGAGACTTGATTCGGCTGCAATAAAATTAAGGGAGATTTTGGATAATAAAAAGTATCAATAGAAATTCAGAAAATATTATTAAAATGCACTAAAAGTAGAAGTGGCTATTTTAAGCACTTGTTGTAAAAAGTATTTACGAAAAACTAATAAAATGTCTTAAAAAAGCTACATAATTGATTGATTTTTAATTGACATGATACATTTCTATTCTAATTTCTCATGTTATCTAGCAACCTAGATCACATGTTTCTGTGAGATTTTTGTAGGTGTTTATATGAGGAACAAGCAAAAATTAAAAATGACTTATTATTTTCATATTTTATGAGTAAAAAACTATGAAAAACGCAAAATGTTAGTGATATTTAAGTTTAAACATTAATCTTATATTATATAATTCACAGTGTGCAGCGGAACACTATGAATTTTCTTATATTTACAATTTCGATGCTTGGATTTCAAAACTGACTAGTCTGAGCTGTTGACCTGTTAACAAGAAACTTCCAATAGAAAATGTTTCGGGTTCGATTCTCCACCAAGCACATTTTGCACTATTTTTTTATTTTTTGTTTTATAACGACACTGCGAATTGAAAAATATATCTCCAAGCGAGAGCAGCTTAGGATTTCGAATGAAGCGACGACAATTTTCCATCATTTTGGCTTTTGCAATGATGATTAACATGGCTCAGGGACAATCGTTCGATATTGTTGGGTTGTTTTTGCCAGAATTTGTTTTTGCTTATGGCCAGCTTTATGTAGCTTTAACGCGAGTACGAAATCATGATAACCTTAGGGTGCTGATCAACAATTCCTCATACCAAGGCTCAATATTAAATGATAATCGTACTTTTACAGGAAACGTTGTGATAAAAGAATTATTGAATTAATATTAAATTGTCTTATTTCGTATTCTTCTTCTTCTAGAAACAAACATTTTACTTTTCAGGCTAAATATTGAGTTTCAGAATCTTCCGTCAGTTTTGACGGGCAATTACTAGTATTTAAATAACGAAATGGACTACGTACTTACCTAATTAACACATTAAAACACAGGTAATTCTGATCCCTAAAAATATTATTAACAATATGATCCTTACGGCTTTTTTATACACACATATGTATATTATTTTTAATGCATTCCAATATTTATGTCTTGGTGAGCCAGTGAAATAAAGAAGCATTTATTTATAATATATCTACTCCAATTAAAAATAATATATTTGTCTATAAAAAAGCCGAAAGAATCATATTGTAAAAAACGTTATAAAAACTGACAAATTTTCAAAATTTCTAAAAATGTTATTACAACTGATTGGCTTAGGCTACCTAATTTTGGAGTAATGAAGAAAAATATGCGTAAAGGTACCACTCCAAACTACTTTGCTTTAACTCACTGTAACTTAGGCCCGATTTTATGAACGAGGATAAATGATTAATCCTCTGATTTAGCGTAGTTTGCATTGTTTCATACAAGGCAAACTACGCTAAATCAGGGGATTAATCATTTATCCTCGTTCATAAAATCGAGCCTTAGTAAATATTGAAAATCGTCGCCCCCACCACCCTTCAGGAACGATTTTTTGCTTGAAATTAATCAAGGAATCATCTCTGAAAATATTTACACTGAAGTACAAAACACCATGTGTACTGGGAAAAAAAATTGAGCAAACATATTTTATTACAAATTGGAGTCTTTTTTTGCTAAAATTACAAAACTTTTGAAAGCAATTGGCTTATCTTATTGTTTTATTTTAAATATGTACATGTATGACGTAATTTTTTGAAAAAAAAAAAAATGCACCTGCAATATAGGGCAAAATCGATAAATTGCTAAAATATTCAATATATCCCATTTGGCACTTAAGGGCGTGGAAGTAATGGAATAAAATAAATACTTTTTTTTTTGTATTTTATTGGTTTGTGGAAATTCTATCTTCAATATTAATATTTTGTTGAACCGCCTTTTGCCTCTATTACGGCGGTACAACCCCGCAACTGATGTGCAAATAAATTGTTCAAACAATTAGTTTATTTTAAGCCTACCATTCTTGACCGTAATTAGGGTGCAGATTTTATTGCGTATAAATAGTGCATATTTTGTAAGACTAAGTTATTCTGTAGGTGATCCTAGTCAAATAAAGAACTAAGTGCAATTTTAGTTAAAAAAAAAATGGGAAAAGGTAGTGAGCAGTGTAATAGCAATAAGTTGATTTTGGCGCGAGAAAATTTAACCTCGCGTGAAATAGCAGAAAGATTAAACATTCCTAAAAGTACTGTCGCGTGGAATATTAAAAAATGCGAGAGATGGGCAGTACACAAAGAAAGTAAGGCTCTGGAAGGCCCAGAAAGACAACGCCAGTGGAAGATCATTTTTTAATATTACAATATCTTGAGCGAGCAACGGGAAAACAAATTTAAGCCAGCTTAGTGAGAAAAAAACTTGTTAAAGCTGGTTGGAGAGCACTTAAAACAGTCCAGAAGCCTGAGTTCACATTACGAGTGAAAAACAAAACAACGTTTGCTATGGGCCCAGTAGCGTGTTTCCCGGACCCAAGGGATGTGGAATGATATGATTTTCAACGATGAATGAACAGTCAAGCTGCATGCTTTAGATGGAAAATTCTCGTAAGGAGAGAATCTCGCGAGAGGCTTAGCAACGAATGTCTTTTAAGACTTCCACCGAAAAATGAAGGAGTTATAGTCTGGGGATGTTTTTCTGGAAATGAAACGTCGATTGTGCTTCCTTAGTTCTATAATTACAGCAGCTGTTTATCTGCAGGTCCTACATAACGAATTTGAGCCTTCCGTGTTAAAGCTCTTTGGCGATACTTGCAGATTTATTTTTCAACAGGACAACGCTCCGTGCCATACCGCCAAAGTTGTAAGTTATTAATTTTGAATTGTAGATAGAAAAATTGGCTTTCAGATAAACATAAATAATTTGTTAAAAACTTGTTTTTTTTTTATCTCTTCATTGATAGGTAAAAAAGTACTTCGCATAAAAAAATAGCGATGTGTTGAGCTGGCCTCCGTACAGTCCAGACTTAAATCCCATAGAAAATATTTGGTATTCATTGAAGCTAGAAGTAGCAAGAAAGCGTTCAGAATCAATTTAAGCTTTAAAAGTTTGTTGATGACGATTTGGGAATCCGTAGCTTCTACAATTTTGAAAAATTTATCAAATTCATTGAATCAGAGGTATATCGCTGTAATAGAAGCAAATGGCGGTCCAACAAAACATTAATATTAAAGATAGAATTTCTATAAATCAGTAAAAAACAAAAAAAAAATTAAAACATAAGTATTTAATTTATTCCATTACTTTAACTCTAATCAAAGTATTTTGAATATTTTGGCATTTTTCGGGTTTTCCCCCTAAATTGCAGGTAATTTTTTTAGGTAATTAGGTCATACATGTATTTAAAATGAAACAATAAGCTAATTGCTTTCAAAAATTTTATAACTTTAATTAAAGAGGATAATAGTAAAATACAGTGAACTTCCGGTATAATAAACCACCAACGGATCATCGCAATAGTTTGCTATAAGCACGTGCGGAGAGCACAAACTCCTATATTTTGCACCGATTGTGCGGCAATTGATTAAATTGTTGTACGGTACTTTATTCTGTTAAGTCAGTTTAACTTATTGTAAAAATTTATAATAAAAGAAACATTTAAATCACAATTTTTGATTACCTTTTCACTGATTTTCCCCGCTTCTCTGATTTCGTTATTTTCAATGGCCCAAATAAATATACTTTTTTCACTGAATACAGTGACAGTAATTTGAGCTAATGAGCTATTTGGTGATTTTTTTCGCTTTTCGGTCTTCAAATGGGTCTTTCGTTGGCTAAATGTATATAAAATCAGATTGCTCTTACACTATTCCTTTCCTTATAAAAAAACGAAGAAAATCATGTTTACAGCTATTCCACGCGAAATCGGATACCCATACGGGGGCAAGGTGTGCAATTATTTTGAAATTGGGGGAGATTATTAATCTGGATTAAAAAAATATAATTTGAGTAAAAACTCTCTGGGATCAATATTCACGGAGTACCGTTATAATTCGTTTTTATTGAAACTCGAAGGTTGACAAGTTTCAAATACGTGTATCTTAAGTATTTCTTGCCAGATTTTCATGTGTAATAGCTCGTTAGAAGGCACCTCCAATTCCGTCGGGAGGACCTTTTCCATGAGTTGTTACAAAGAAGTGTCATTCAGTATCAAAACCATGACTTGCCTTGTGTTAACACAGTTGGAAGAAGTTCTGTTTGTTTTTGTACTGCTCGCCAGCTCCATCGGAAAAAAATATTATTTTCTGTATGGTGCTAAATCGTTCAATCAGAATGCTTCTGATGAAGCTGATACACCGCTTCGTAGTTGTGTTTCAAGCTTTCTGCTACTCAAGCACTCTGGTGGTGCAAGACGTAATTCTCACCCTTGTAATAGACAGCAAACGGATGAATGGTACATTGTGCATTGGCCCAGTGCCAGCCTTGGACAGCATCCTATAGCAAAAACAGTAATAATAAATAATAAACAAATTTGGGGAAAAACAAAAATTGAAATGCAAATTAAATATACATACTTGAACGACAAAGGAGAAATTCTCGAAGAAATCGTAGATCACAATGAACTCATCTTGTTGCAATAGTTGTTTCTAGATACCCAGCTTGCTGCTTTGGTATGAAGTCATGAGGTATCAAGGCAGCAAGCTGCTTGCTGAATTCTGCTATGAAAACATCCGACGATTTTGATAATTTTTCTAAGTTTGACCTTCCAAATTGGAAATAAATTTTTAGTGTAATATATTTCATATTCATTAAATTTTATTCTTACCATTTGAATTAATCCACTATTTGTAAGACACAATGTTTAGTTCATTATCTTCCATAAGGTGACTAAGGTCCTGCTCCATTTTTAATATTCCAGGGCAATTTTCGCAAATATTTAAAAAACAATCCGTGTTGGGGAATTCACACAATATCATCTTGAAGAGATCACGATATGTATCGACGCCGAACATCCTCTTCATTGGTTCAAATAACAGTTTAACATTCTGATGATAACAGTAAACACAAACAGAATGTGTTCCGTAGTGGTTGAGTTCCAAAAGACATTCTGCCGGCGGCAGCGATGCAAATTTCAAAAATCCGAATGTGTTGGAATCTTCACAATATTCTCATCGGATTCCATTTTCTTCCACAAGTCTCTTGGCAAGCCGTGCTAAATGCATTATGGTTTTGAACTCCATGACAATTCCTCGCGCTGACCATGATCCTGGAAGAACTCACAGTATTTTTATTTAAAATCCTGGATCGGTGGCTTCAGCAAACTTAACTTTTAACTGGTTCACAATCTCATTTTCAGGACTAGTCCAATGATATTCCAAAAATATTTCTTGGCAGTTTCTTTTATATTTGGTCAATTACACTGCGGCAGTACGACTGTGACTTTTTAATTTTGTGATAATCGGTGTAACTCCAATTAGTGGAAGAATTTTATTTAATTCATTTATAAAATTCATTTTGTCCAAAAAATTAAATGATGTTTATGATGCTAATAATATTGACGGCGATGAGGATGATAATTGAGGCGACAACTGTGAAGTTTGCGCAGTACCGACATCAACCATGTCACATTTTCTGGTCTTTGTACTCTTTCGGCAGATCTTTTAGCAATTTCAAGACGGCAGGTATTTCATATTTTCATTGTACTTGGCACCAAGGTAATATTTAGATCCGCTGCCATATCAACAATATATCGTGTTACTGGCCGAGTTTTTTTAAAATTAATTTTACTATGTCTGTTGTGTTTCGGTGTACCAAACGGATTGCAACATTTGCGTTCCATTTTGCACTTTCACTTTAAAAATAAATTTCACTGAGATTAACTAATATCATTTGTACACTTTGCACTGTTTATTTTCCTTTTAATTTTATATTTCGGTAGCTCTATTTATTATCAACACACTGATTATACTAAATATTTAAAAATTTTGTTACGGAACTTATAGATAAATTTGTTTTAAACAGGAGTGGGCGTGTTAGGTAATATTAACAGTTACTTGGTACTTTGTTCTATTCCTCCTATGCTAATTATTATTTTACTGTGAAAAGGTGAATCATCTGTTTATTACTCTATATTTGATTCGTGAAAAGTTTGAGTAAATCTTTCTGCAGTTAGTTTTTTATTGCTTTTATTTCTTTTATTAGTCTAAAAAGGAAATTGTTAAGCACATCTGTTGTGGGCTTTCTGTCAACCAGCTGGCAGTTTTATGTTGCTACATGGTTAACACCAATGACCGAAGCCATAAAAACCCAATCACTAAAGGAAAATTATAGTTGTAATTTGTAATTGCACTGAAATATTGAATACTGCCCTAATGTATTTTCGTTCGTTGTAATTAATAAAAATATCAGCCAGTGTTCCTGAAATATGGGATTCCCCATAGCTAACCCATATTTCTGTTGGTAAATTTTGCCATCATATTGGAAATAATTTTGGGATGTTATGGTTTTTAAAATGTTTATTATCTCAATTACTTCTTGTTCATTTATCTCACTGTCTAATAGTATTTCTTCGGTTACTTTAATGGCCTGGCTAACCGGTATATTGGAGTACATGTTGACTACATTGAATCATGCTAATTTTGCATTTGGGGGTATTTTGACGTTTTGGATTTTACTCATTAATTCTAATGGTTTGTTTACAGAATAGTTGTGCCTGAGTTTAATGCGTTATGAGTTTTTTCGTTATCTAATCATTCGTAAATTTTGCCAATTTATATGACAGAGCGGTTGTAAAATTAACAAGTGGCAATATTTTGTTGTTTTTTGTAATTTTATGTGTGCTTTAAAATTTTGTGTTGATGGTTTATTTTAAAGCAAAAATAAAAGTACACAAACACAGCAAAATAAGGCCACTTACGAGTATATAATTAATATATAAATTGCAATTAGTAATGTTATATGTATATTTTTAATTTTTCTATGTGTATGTAAATTATGTAATAGGGTCCAAAAGTATTTAAATAATTTTGTAAAATATAATTTGTGTTCAGTTTTAAAACACTACCTGATGATAAACAGACTGTTCGAAACTAGCAGTGTATAAATAAAATATAAATAAAAATTTCACAAATAAAGAAAGTGTTTTTTAAACTTAACAAATTGTTTAAAATTAAATTAAATAAATTTCAATTTTTTGTGATAAAGCATGTGTTTCGAATCGCAAGATGTCGAGTTATACAAAATATTTACTAAGATTTAGTTAGAGAATTTCACTCTTTTTGAAATAAAACCACTCCTAAGTACCTATAAATTTAAAATAAATAATTTCTAGCAATTTTTTTTATTTTAAAAATTAAATTAAGTAAATTAACATTAAGGGTAGTTCGATATATTTTGGCGCATAAACTTGAGGAGATGAGTAGAGGTGGACGAATTTAGAAGGAGAAATTGACTTCTTTATTTAGGTACTCGTATCTACGCCACTAAATTGCATAAAAAATTAAAAATTAGTTTAATTTTATAGGTATTTGGGAGTTGCTGTGAATCATTAGAATTATTATCATATTGTTATTTAATTATGCATAATTTGATGTGTCATTTATAAATTAAAAATATTACATGACCATTGAAAAAATCAAACGTAAACACAAAAACGCTCAACATAAAATTATGTAGAATTAAAATTAAGGCACTAATTATACAAGTAAAGCAGAATTGCGCGATTTTGTTATTGAAACCAAACCATAACAAAGTGGCGAAAATACAAACCCGATTTTGTTATTGAAACCAATTCATAACAAAGCCGCCGAAAAATGCAAAAATGTAAATGTGTGATTTCAGTCCAGAAAGGGTGAATTTCACTTTCTAACGGTTGAATTCGCATTTAGGAAATATTTTGTGTTTATTCACCCAATTTCAGCCAAAAAAGTAAAAAATCCTATTTATTTAGCTATTTTAAGCTGTTTTGGGGTAGCTTTCACCCCTATAATGTTATATTATTGGTTAAAAACTATAGTTTATTTTATTATTAAAATTGTATGCAAAAACCGACGAGCTTGTGCCCGAGACACAACCTATTAACGTAGGACTACGTATAATTGAGAACACTTTCTTTGTACTCAAAGGTAAAATCAAAATTTAGAAATTACATATAATATCAGCCTAAATGTTGATTACCCCTTGTACATATTTTAACTTTTTTTTTTATTGTTTATACTTTATACAATACTAAATTTTATATTTCTCAATTCGTTATGCCACAATGAAATGCCGTTTTAAAATAAAAAATTGGATCTATCCTTACTTTCCCAACAAAGCGTCCGTTAAAGTTCATCAAACCAGCCATTTATAATTTACAAAATTTACGCGCATAATGGCGTGATATTATTTTAAAGGCGTCCCATAATAATTTGCTATTAAGGTTTATACTTATACGACCTTATACTAAGAGAATTTATTACTCAGAAATAATACCTTTAAATGCGATTTTAATAAAGCAAATCACAATGTATCGATCAATATATCGTTGAAATTTCAATCACAAAAAGTCAATTAAGGTGATGATTCCTGTACACATTTTGTCTGACAGATATAAATAATAATCGTTCTGATTGGTTAATATTTTTTTGTCTTATACGATAAAAACCAAATTCATACTTAGGCGATACATGTATAAAATTTTGTCGTATGGATATTTTTTGACATTTTATTAAGGTATAACCTAAGAAGTGTTTTTATTTTTGTTCTTTTTGAAATTTGAACCATATTGATTTGAATAAACATAACATACATTTTAATGGAAATGAATAATGTCTAATTCGAAAATTAACAAAAAGCATAAATCGTCCCTCTAGTAATGAAACAGTGTATAAGAAAAATAGTAGTTTAAAAATAATTCGAAATTAAATGTTTTTTGAAAAAACTTTTCAAAATATAATCTTTTAATTCATAGAAAATTAAATTTTCTATAAAATAAAAGATTTTATTTGAAAAAGTTTTTTCAATAAACATTTAATTTCGAATTATTTTAAAACTACTATTTTTCTTATACGCTGTTTCATTACTAAAGGGACGAATATAATAAATATCGATTTTTTATATTATTTTGTTCGCATTGCTGTCAAAGTTTTTAAGGTTATGTATCTATCTTAAACAAAATTGAGCAATGTTCAATTTTAAATTTTTCTCGCAATATAAAAAAATATGGCCGACCTTCAACCAATCAGATAGATTATTATTTATGTCTCTACATTTTTTGAACTTTTTTTTTACTTTAGAGTTTTAAATCAGTCGTGCGCCATGTTTGATCAAGTTCATTACTATTTAATTAAAATTGAAACTAAAATACATTTTAATAATGTTTTGTTTTAATTTTTTTTCAATCGACAAATTTTTGTTTAACTTGGTTTGATTTTAAAAAATTACATTTATATTATCAAGATACATTGCTTTAATCAAATAAATTTCGAAAATACGTCAATTCCGTAACGCGCGTCATCACATCGAAATTTTGGTTTACTCCACATTTTTTAATAAAAACAAAGACGTCAAAAATCCTAAAAAAGGTTTGTTTTCTTTTTGCAAGACCAATTTGTTTATTATACACGACCCCAAAAAGCATCCAGACGTGGGTATGATCACTTAAGATACAAATGTCATAATTTTACTGGGCTATACTCTCTCTATTACCCTGTAAGGAACTTGCTTGGACATGTGAGGGTTGCGAGGCGAACTCGTTTCCAAAAAAAATGCCATTCGTTACGGAATTCATTCATCCATCAGATCTTTGGAGTGGTTTCTTTCCAGCTGACTAAAGCTCAGAGGTTTGGGGTGGGGTTTTCCGAAGATGAATGGAAGCTTGATCTACCACCTAGGGAGAGAGGATATAAGGGAAGGGACAGACCGGTTCTATACTCACCTAAACTTACCTACATCGCATTCTCAAAATTCTCAAATTACTCCATCTTAGTGATACACGAAAAGCGAACCAAAATTTCGGAAGCCCCAAAACAGGCCATAGAAAACACGTAACTTTGGTTTTAGCAACAATTAACAAACTTGATTTAATATGATATGCGATTCAAATACAATTGCAAAAAATAATTGGCTTTACGATAACAATAAAAATCAGAGTGAAGACAAAAAAAAATTCAGAAATAAATTCAATCTATGCTCTAATCAAAGGTTAGTACGGATGTGAAGTTTTCAACAAAACAATAAAATCAACAAAACATATATGTATACAAAATTTGTTGATTCAACAAAAAATTATATTAGTATTAGTGAAACAGTCGGTAAAAGCAATTTACAAGAAATAGCATGGAGGAATTGGAACCTACTATAACAGAATAGGGATTAATCTATGCTTTGTAAATAAAAGCTCTAAAATATCTACAATGATTTAAGTTTGCTTTGATCTAAAATTAGTAAGATTTGATTATAACGATAAAAAGTTTTTTGTGGGTGAATGTGAAAATTGTTGAATTTTTTTTTGAGTTATGCATTTTAGTGGTTTGCTGTACTGAAGATTACCCAAATCACAGAGTTTTTCCCGGGATGTGACATAGGCCATTAGTTAGCTTAAGGAGTGTACTTTAATCTAAAATTAGTAAGATTTGATTATGACGATAAAAAGTCTTTTGTGGGTGAATGTGAAAATTGTTGAATTTTTTTTTGAGTTAGCATTTTAGTGGTTTGCTGTACTGAAGATTGCCCAAATCACAGAGTTTTTCCCGGGATGTGACATAGGCCATTAGTTAGCTTAAGGAGTGTACTTTAATCTAAAATTAGTAAGATTTGATTATGACGATAAAAAGTCTTTTGTGGGTGAATGTGAAAATTGTTGAATTTTTTTTTGAGTTAGCATTTTAGTGGTTTGCTGTACTGAAGATTACCCAAATCACAGAGTTTTTCCCGGGATGTGACATAGGCCATTAGTTCGCTTAAGGAGTGTACTTTAATCTAAAATTAGTAAGATTTAATTATGACGATAAAAAGTCTTTTGTGGGTGAATGTGAAAATTGTTGAATTTTTTTTTGAGTTAGCATTTTAGTGGTTTGCTGTACTGAAGATTGCCCAAATCACAGAGTTTTTCCCGGGATGTGACATAGGCCATTAGTTAGCTTAAGGAGTGTACTTTAATCTAAAATTAGTAAGATTTGATTATGACGATAAAAAGTCTTTTGTGGGTGAATGTGAAAATTGTTGAATTTTTTTTTTTAGTTAGCATTTTAGTGGTTTGCTGTACTGAAGATTACCCAAATCACAGAGTTTTTCCCGGGATGTGACATAGGCCATTAGTTCGCTTAAGGAGTGTACTTTAATCTAAAATTAGTAAGATTTGATTATGACGATAAAAAGTCTTTTGTGGGTGAATGTGAAAATTGTTGAATTTTTTTTTGAGTTAGCATTTTAGTGGTTTGCTGTACTGAAGATTACCCAAATCACAGAGTTTTTCCCGGGATGTGACATAGGCCATTAGTTCGCTTAAGGAGTGTACTTTAATCTAAAATTAGTAAGATTTAATTATGACGATAAAAAGTCTTTTGTGGGTGAATGTGAAAATTGTTGAATTTTTTTTTGAGTTAGCATTTTAGTGGTTTGCTGTACTGAAGATTACCCAAATCACAGAGTTTTTCCCGGGATGTGACATAGGCCATTAGTTCGCTTAAGGAGTGTACTTTAATCTAAAATTAGTAAGATTTGATTATGACGATAAAAAGTCTTTTGTGGGTGAATGTGAAAATTGTTGAATTTTTTTTTGAGTTAGCATTTTAGTGGTTTGCTGTACTGAAGATTACCCAAACCACAGAGTTTTTCCCGGGATGTGACATAGGCCATTAGTTCGCTTAAGGAGTGTACTTTAATCTAAAATTAGTAAGATTTGATTATGACGATAAAAAGTCTTTTGTGGGTGAATGTGAAAATTGTTGAATTTTTTTTTGAGTTATGCATTTTAGTGGTTTGCTGTACTGAAGATTACCCAAATCACAGAGTTTTTCCCGGGATGTGACATAGGCCATTAGTTCGCTTAAGGAGTGTACTTTAATCTAAAATTAGTAAGATTTAATTATGACGATAAAAAGTCTTTTGTGGGTGAATGTGAATATTGTTGAATTTTTTTTTGAGTTAGCATTTTAGTGGTTTCTGTACTGAAGATTACCCAAATCACAGAGTTTTTCCCGGGATGTGACATAGGCCATTAGTTCGCTTAAGGAGTGTTCTTTAATCTAAAATTAGTAAGATTTGATTATGACGATAAGAAGTCTTTTGTGGGTGAATGTGAAAATTGTTGAATTTTTTTTTGAGTTATGCATTTTAGTGGTTTGCTGTACTGAAGATTACCCAAATCACAGAGTTTTTCCCGGGATGTGACATAGGCCATTAGTTCGCTTAAGGAGTGTACTTTAATCTAAAATTAGTAAGATTTGATTATGACGATAAAAAGTCTTTTGTGGGTGAATGTGAAAATTGTTGAATTTTTTTTTGAGTTAGCATTTTAGTGGTTTGCTGTACTGAAGATTACCCAAATCACAGAGTTTTTCCCGGGATGTGACATAGGCCATTAGTTCGCTTAAGGAGTGTACTTTAATCTAAAATTAGTAAGATTTAATTATGACGACAAAAAGTCTTTTGTGGGTGAATGTGAAAATTGTTGAATTTTTTTTTGAGTTAGCATTTTAGTGGTTTGCTGTACTGAAGATTACCCAAATCACAGAGTTTTTCCCGGGATGTGACATAGGCCATTAGTTCGCTTCAGGAGTGTACTTTAATCTAAAATTAGTAAGATTTGATTATGACGATAAAAAGTCTTTTGTGGGTGAATGTGAAAATTGTTGAATTTTTTTTTTGAGTTAGCATTTTAGTGGTTTGCTGTACTGAAGATTGCCCAGATTATCTTATTCGATTTAAGCGAAGTACATTCGTTGTTGAGTAAAATCGTTGTCCTTTTATCTTTTCTTAGGTCGTTGTTGTGAATTTAAAAATACACTTAGGTCATGTTGAGATTGTTATGAATAGTAAGGTTTGACAGGTTGGGCTATTAAGTCCACGCTATCCCCTGTATATGGACCATAGCTCTCACACTTTAGCCTACTCTTTTTACGGAGTAGTTTCTGGCGGCCGCCGCGAAGAGGCAGTGTGAGGACTTGCTAAAGTTGTATGCAGCTACGGCACAAGAGACGAATCTTGTGTTTTTTCTGCTACATACACAGTAGCCTGACCGCCGTCGTTCTGTAAAGTTAGTCTGTCGGTTGATTCTGTAAAGTTTGTCCGTCGATTCTGTAAAGTTAGTCGGTTGGTTCTGTAAAGTTAGTCTGTCGGTTCTGTATCTATACTGAAGTGTGGTTATTTGTAACTAGAAGTACATGGTAAGATTTGCAATTTTTTTCAAAGAAATTTAGTTTTTGCAGTAAAATATCATAGAATTGCAGGATTAACAATCAGTTGGTCAGTCGTTTGCACAGGAAACTTTTTTAAGTCGTCAAATATTTCCCAATTGTTATTGGGCCTTTTAACGATTGCTGTATAATGTTTTAGCGAATTATTGTAATTGACCATAGCTTTTAACACAAAATCATCTTTGTTTAATATTAATTTATTTGCAATTTCGCAAATTTTAATTGAATAATTTATATTATCAAAGGACTGAACGTCTGCTATAGCTATACCAAAGTTGCTTATAATTTTATCTACTGTAAATTTGATCCACAGCTGGAACATGTAAGGGATCCAAAAGATATTGATGTTTGAACATTTCGGAGCGTGTCTTCATTAATTTTAAAAATATCGAAAGGGAGGTAACAACTAAGGGAGTTTCGAAGGCGAACTTCATTTTCCACAATACACTTCTGGTAAACTGATGTCGGTTGCGGTATCATTTTATTAATCAAATACGTTATTTGACATTCTGCGTCCAGTTGAGTTGTATTGTTGTTGCGTTTTACACAGTTTATATCTTTAAATACGTCGAATAATATATCTGTACGTAAGTCGTACGTTTCAGAAGATATTCTTTTTGTGGATATTATCTTTGAAATAAATTTAAAAAATGCATTATCTATTCGTGCAAATTGTATTTTTAGAAGTTCTAAGTCGATACCTAAACATACCATAGTAAAAGTGAGAGAATCGAACCCACACGTATTGACTACTGTTATGGTTTCTAATCCATACAATTTGGAAAATCCGTTTTTTAGCATAGGGATTTGCTCCACATCAAAGCCTCTAATATGGTTTTTGGATTTCGAATCAAGCTCAAAAACATCTCTACTCGTATATCGGTTTATAACGTTTTCCCCGAAATGTTTTGGGGACAGGTTAGTTTTTCTGCTTTTTTTGTTCCATTGCTTGGAAGAAGTTTTCGTTTCTGGCTTCTCGGTGTACTTATTAAAGGCTCTGGCATTTTAATTGATTTTAATTTTTGTTCAGATTTGTATTTTAATAAACTTACGACTCGCCCAATTTTCATTCGTTTATTCTGTAAATATTGGTTTTTTACGGCATGAAACCAGTTTTCAATTATAGCGTTCGAAACATTGCCCTTCACACCATAAATATTTTTAAAAAAATTAGCCCACAAAATTATATAAGAAAAATATTTTTTTATAATAAATTGGACAAAATCGTCACAGTAAAACTTATTTAGCTTTGACCCATGCTCTTTACCTAGTTCGCTTTTGACATCAAGATAAATAAAATTATATTTTGAGTAGAAGGGGTTCACTGTGTCTTCTGGCCAAACGTTTAAATTGGTATTTACAATTTCTTCGGGCTTGATATTTCCAGGCTCAAAATTGTCTGTGTAAATTTTTCCTAGAGTCTTAATAAAAATCTCGTATGAAGATTTACTTTTTTTCGTTATTTTTGGCGAGCACATTACGTAACAAAGCTGTCGAAACAGTTCATCCACACAGTCTATTGAATTTGCACTTAAAATAGCACAGAAGAAATCCAATAATAGGTTTTTATGTTCGTGGCTTATATTGGGAAGCTTCTTTTTTATTTGGACGGTTATAATGTTCACAAAATGCGAACAACAAACAAAAATTGGAATAATATTTTTTTTCAACGGTGTCTTATTTTCTATTAGTTTGAAATTGGCTTCGATGTATTCGGAAACATTCATAGAATTGAATGTGCTTGTGATGGAATTAATGAGAGCCCAGGACCAATCAACAACAAAGTAGCGTCCTTTTAATTGAATTTTATTATTTTCCAATTCCTTCTTCACGTCAAGTAAAAATTTTGATAAAGTATAAGCGTCGTGTTGGCAAGTTATAAACTCAGCGATGGGTATAATGTTAAAATTTATCTTAATGACACAAGCGTAATACAAAATCCTTTTGTAATTGTGTTGCTTATGGCAGGTTGGAATTTTAATAATACTACCGATGGCATCAAAATGAATCGCCTTGATTTCATTATCCTGCAAAAGCGCTATTTGGTGATCTCTAATTAATACCACTTGTAATGGTTCGGTTACAGAATAAATGTATCGGTTATTTTTAGACTGCGTGCAACACTGGAAATAAATATCGACTAAATCGCAATCCAAAACAAGATCATTTTTTTTAAAAAACTCAGATTTTATTTTCCGTAAAACGCTAGGGGTTGTCATGTCTTGGGTATTGCCTTTTTTAAATAATTCTAAATCGGTTTCGGTTACTAAATCTAAATATGTATTATGCGCGCTTTTGTTTTCAGACGCAAGCTTAAGTTTTTCACGTCGAAAACCACGATACTGCCTAAAAACCTTATCAGAAGAGTGGTTAATTTCACCTTCCGGTCCCTCAGTAAACACCCGAATTTCTTTTAATTTGCTGATTTCAAATTTATATTTTTGCCCGTACAACTTGTCCTTACATGACCCGTACACTACAACTTTTTTGTTCTTTCTGGAAAGCGCATGTACAGTTTGAATCGAAAGTACGCATGGATTTTGATTTTCCTTCAAAATGCGGTGAATTAACTCCCTTATATCGGCTTTGTTCATTAGTTCAAGGTCGTCAGAAAATTTTGCGGAAAATTTAAGGGTCCAATGGAAGCTCTTGAGTTTTAAATTAACGTGCTCTGTATGATTACCAACAGGCAATTTTTCACTATTTCCATTAACAACTCGCGCCACATCATCATATAAATTATTAACTTGTTGAAGGCTTGTTGTTGGTAAATTTGATTTTGTTTGGTCAATAAATTCGAACAAAATACCATCGGAAACGTCAGTATCATGTTGCACTATTAATGCATCCAAATTAATTTTATTGACTTCATCAAATTTCGATATGTCTGTAAGTTTATTAGGTGAATCGACAACAATAGAAATTACGGACCTATTAAAATCATTTTCATTTTGGCAAGAATTTTGATCTTCAAAATATTTCTTGTTTTTCTCCCACGTATAAAATAATTTGCAGATATTTTGACGGGTATTAGTAATGCGCATTTCTTTGCAAAGTTTATCCATTACGGATGTTCGGAACCGAGAAAATATAAAACTTTGAGATTGATTTTCATTCAAATGCCTCAATGCATTGAAAATATTTTCAGCACTAATTGTGCTTCGACTTTTCTTATTATTAAATTTTTTTTTATTTTTTTCCATTATAAAAAAGGCAAAAAAAATTGACTGTTAACTACAATTCAATAAAAAAAAATATAAGGAATGTAAATTTAATTATGTCCCAACAGCTAAACTTCCTTAACGAAAGAACCCACAAAAAAGTCCTAAAAATACAAAATATTCCACAATCCTATTCGAAAAAAGAGAAAATCTTCCAAAAGTAAAAAAAGAAAACAAACAAATAATACCACTCCAATAGTACACAAACAGTCACAAAATAAAAAACAGTTATTTTCGTAAAATTTATAATTTACAAAAAACACAACTTTTAACACTATGTCGCTAGGGCACTTAATTTTCACTTTCTAATAAAACAGAAAACTAATTAAATATTTACCAGGAGACCTTATATACGAAATTCATTTTTACAAAAAAAAATAAGCCCTTTAAATGACAAAATAAAAATATTTATTTTTTTAAAATTATTTAATATGCACTGTAATTGATGTTTTCCATTAATTTTTCAGAAGTTTGTAGTAGTGTTATTAAAATTTAAATATTTATTTATTAAAACACTTCATTAAGCAAATTAATGGCCTATGTCACATCCCGGGAAAAACTCTGTGATTTGGGTAATCTTCAGTACAGAAAACCACTAAAATGCTAACTCAAAAAAAAAAATTCAACAATTTTCACATTCACCCACAAAAGACTTTTTATCGTCATAATCAAATCTTACTAATTTTAGATTAAAGTACACTCCTTAAGCGAACTAATGGCCTATGTCACATCCCGGGAAAAACTCTGTGATTTGGGTAATCTTCAGTACAGCAAACCACTAAAATGCATAACTCAAAAAAAAATTCAACAATTTTCACATTCACCCACAAAAGACTTTTTATCGTCATAATCAAATCTTACTAATTTTAGATTAAAGTACACTCCTTAAGCGAACTAATGGCCTATGTCACATCCCGGGAAAAACTCTGTGATTTGGGTAATCTTCAGTACAGCAAACCACTAAAATGCATAACTCAAAAAAAAATTCAACAATTTTCACATTCACCCACAAAAGACTTTTTATCGTCATAATCAAATCTTACTAATTTTAGATTAAAGTACACTCCTTAAGCGAACTAATGGCCTATGTCACATCCCGGGAAAAACTCTGTGATTTGGGTAATCTTCAGTACAGCAAACCACTAAAATGCTAACTCAAAAAAAAAATTCAACAATTTTCACATTCACCCACAAAAGACTTTTTATCGTCATAATTAAATCTTACTAATTTTAGATTAAAGTACACTCCTTAAGCGAACTAATGGCCTATGTCACATCCCGGGAAAAACTCTGTGATTTGGGTAATCTTCAGTACAGCAAACCACTAAAATGCTAACTCAAAAAAAAATTCAACAATTTTCACATTCACCCACAAAAGACTTTTTATCGTCATAATCAAATCTTACTAATTTTAGATTAAAGTACACTCCTTAAGCGAACTAATGGCCTATGTCACATCCCGGGAAAAACTCTGTGATTTGGGTAATCTTCAGTACAGCAAACCACTAAAATGCATAACTCAAAAAAAAATTCAACAATTTTCACATTCACCCACAAAAGACTTTTTATCGTCATAATTAAATCTTACTAATTTTAGATTAAAGTACACTCCTTAAGCGAACTAATGGCCTATGTCACATCCCGGGAAAAACTCTGTGATTTGGGTAATCTTCAGTACAGCAAACCACTAAAATGCATAACTCAAAAAAAAATTCAACAATTTTCACATTCACCCACAAAAGACTTCTTATCGTCATAATCAAATCTCACTAATTTTAGATTAAAGAACACTCCTTAAGCGAACTAATGGCCTATGTCACATCCCGGGAAAAACTCTGTGATTTGGGTAATCTTCAGTACAGCAAACCACTAAAATGCTAACTCAAAAAAAAATTCAACAATTTTCACATTCACCCACAAAAGACTTTTTATCGTCATAATCAAATCTTACTAATTTTAGATTAAAGTACACTCCTTAAGCGAACTAATGGCCTATGTCACATCCCGGGAAAAACTCTGTGATTTGGGTAATCTTCAGTACAGCAAACCACTAAAATGCATAACTCAAAAAAAAATTCAACAATTTTCACATTCACCCACAAAAGACTTTTTATCGTCATAATCAAATCTTACTAATTTTAGATTAAAGTACACTCCTTAAGCGAACTAATGGCCTATGTCACATCCCGGGAAAAACTCTGTGATTTGGGTAATCTTCAGTACAGCAAACCACTAAAATGCTAACTCAAAAAAAAAATTCAACAATTTTCACATTCACCCACAAAAGACTTTTTATCGTCATAATTAAATCTTACTAATTTTAGATTAAAGTACACTCCTTAAGCGAACTAATGGCCTATGTCACATCCCGGGAAAAACTCTGTGATTTGGGTAATCTTCAGTACAGCAAACCACTAAAATGCATAACTCAAAAAAAAATTCAACAATTTTGACATTCACCCACAAAAGACTTTTTATCGTCATAATCAAATCTTACTAATTTTAGATTAAAGTACACTCCTTAAGCGAACTAATGGCCTATGTCACATCCCGGGAAAAACTCTGTGATTTGGGTAATCTTCAGTACAGCAAACCACTAAAATGCATAACTCAAAAAAAAATTCAACAATTTTCACATTCACCCACAAAAGACTTTTTATCGTCATAATCAAATCTTACTAATTTTAGATTAAAGTACACTCCTTAAGCGAACTAATGGCCTATGTCACATCCCGGGAAAAACTCTGTGATTTGGGTAATCTTCAGTACAGCAAACCACTAAAATGCATAACTCAAAAAAAAATTCAACAATTTTCACATTCACCCACAAAAGACTTTTTATCGTCATAATCAAATCTTACTAATTTTAGATTAAAGTACACTCCTTAAGCGAACTAATGGCCTATGTCACATCCCGGGAAAAACTCTGTGATTTGGGTAATCTTCAGTACAGCAAACCACTCAAATGCTAACTCAAAAAAAAAATTCAACAATTTTCACATTCACCCACAAAAGACTTTTTATCGTCATAATTAAATCTTACTAATTTTAGATTAAAGTACACTCCTTAAGCGAACTAATGGCCTATGTCACATCCCGGGAAAAACTCTGTGATTTGGGTAATCTTCAGTACAGCAAACCACTAAAATGCATAACTCAAAAAAAAATTCAACAATTTTCACATTCACCCACAAAAGACTTTTTATCGTCATAATCAAATCTTACTAATTTTAGATTAAAGTACACTCCTTAAGCGAACTAATGGCCTATGTCACATCCCGGGAAAAACTCTGTGATTTGGGTAATCTTCAGTACAGCAAACCACTAAAATGCATAACTCAAAAAAAAATTCAACAATTTTCACATTCACCCACAAAAGACTTTTTATCGTCATAATCAAATCTTACTAATTTTAGATTAAAGTACACTCCTTAAGCGAACTAATGGCCTATGTCACATCCCGGGAAAAACTCTGTGATTTGGGTAATCTTCAGTACAGCAAACCACTAAAATGCATAACTCAAAAAAAAATTCAACAATTTTCACATTCACCCACAAAAGACTTTTTATCGTCATAATCAAATCTTACTAATTTTAGATTAAAGTACACTCCTTAAGCGAACTAATGGCCTATGTCACATCCCGGGAAAAACTCTGTGATTTGGGTAATCTTCAGTACAGCAAACCACTAAAATGCTAACTCAAAAAAAAAATTCAACAATTTTCACATTCACCCACAAAAGACTTTTTATCGTCATAATTAAATCTTACTAATTTTAGATTAAAGTACACTCCTTAAGCGAACTAATGGCCTATGTCACATCCCGGGAAAAACTCTGTGATTTGGGTAATCTTCAGTACAGCAAACCACTAAAATGCATAACTCAAAAAAAAATTCAACAATTTTCACATTCACCCACAAAAGACTTTTTATCGTCATAATCAAATCTTACTAATTTTAGATTAAAGTACACTCCTTAAGCGAACTAATGGCCTATGTCACATCCCGGGAAAAACTCTGTGATTTGGGTAATCTTCAGTACAGCAAACCACTAAAATGCATAACTCAAAAAAAAATTCAACAATTTTCACATTCACCCACAAAAGACTTTTTATCGTCATAATCAAATCTTACTAATTTTAGATTAAAGTACACTCCTTAAGCGAACTAATGGCCTATGTCACATCCCGGGAAAAACTCTGTGATTTGGGTAATCTTCAGTACAGCAAACCACTAAAATGCATAACTCAAAAAAAAATTCAACAATTTTCACATTCACCCACAAAAGACTTTTTATCGTCATAATCAAATCTTACTAATTTTAGATTAAAGTACACTCCTTAAGCGAACTAATGGCCTATGTCACATCCCGGGAAAAACTCTGTGATTTGGGTAATCTTCAGTACAGCAAACCACTAAAATGCTAACTCAAAAAAAAAATTCAACAATTTTCACATTCACCCACAAAAGACTTTTTATCGTCATAATTAAATCTTACTAATTTTAGATTAAAGTACACTCCTTAAGCGAACTAATGGCCTATGTCACATCCCGGGAAAAACTCTGTGATTTGGGTAATCTTCAGTACAGCAAACCACTAAAATGCATAACTCAAAAAAAAATTCAACAATTTTCACATTCACCCACAAAAGACTTTTTATCGTCATAATCAAATCTTACTAATTTTAGATTAAAGTACACTCCTTAAGCGAACTAATGGCCTATGTCACATCCCGGGAAAAACTCTGTGATTTGGGTAATCTTCAGTACAGCAAACCACTAAAATGCATAACTCAAAAAAAAATTCAACAATTTTCACATTCACCCACAAAAGACTTTTTATCGTCATAATTAAATCTTACTAATTTTAGATTAAAGTACACTCCTTAAGCGAACTAATGGCCTATGTCACATCCCGGGAAAAACTCTGTGATTTGGGTAATCTTCAGTACAGCAAACCACTAAAATGCTAACTCAAAAAAAAATTCAACAATTTTCACATTCACCCACAAAAGACTTTTTATCGTCATAATCAAATCTTACTAATTTTAGATTAAAGTACACTCCTTAAGCGAACTAATGGCCTATGTCACATCCCGGGAAAAACTCTGTGATTTGGGTAATCTTCAGTACAGCAAACCACTAAAATGCTAACTCAAAAAAAAATTCAACAATTTTCACATTCACCCACAAAAGACTTTTTATCGTCATAATCAAATCTTACTAATTTTAGATTAAAGTACACTCCTTAAGCGAAATAATGGCCTATGTCACATCCCGGGAAAAACTCTGTGATTTGGGTAATCTTCAGTACAGCAAACCACTAAAATACATAACTCAAAAAAAAAATTCAACAATTTTCACATTCACCCACAAAAGACTTTTTATAATTATTTAATATTTGTAAAATTGTGGTTTGCTTTATATTTTATAATTAAATTGTTAATTATTATATAATTTGTTTTTAATATAAATTGTTTGGCCTACTGTATAACCATTGCACCAATACATACAAATTTTTGTTTTTTGTTGAAAACTTCACACCCGTAGGTTAGTAGGATTAATGTAACTTAACTAGGCAATACCCTACACCCTATGCTAAATATAAAATCATCTAAATGTAAATACACGAATAAATGAGGAAAGATAAATAATATATAGCAAGAAAAAAATAAGAAAATATATAAAAAAAAAAATTCCCAAAGAAAACTTTACTTAATAAAATCGCCATGTTGATTGCAGCGTTGTCATGTTGATTGTAGCGTGCAGCGTCATCAATCCAACAGAGTATTATATTTGTCGTTATATTAAGTTCTTGTTATTAAATTTGCTCTCACTTATTATTCTCGTTTGAAAATATTAATTTTACTTGTTCACACAGATATACACATTATCCAGATTCATACTTTATTATTTTTGTTCCATTCATATGTACGAATTTCGTAAATATACACACAAAACAAAAATGCACTTGAAGCAACATTAGCGATAACTTGGTCTCCTTGACAGTATATTAGTCACAAGTACCAGTGTATTGCAGATTATCACGTAATCACGCTATGTTGCAAATGTACATGCAGTTATTTTATACTGGCATAATTTATATTTTTTTTCATGTATTTTGCATTTTTAAGTAATATCACGCACTTTATAGTTTTACCGTTTATTTTGTTTTCCCAATCATGCTTGGGGAACAAATACTTGTATCGAACAATTTTCAGTTTATTTGTCGTTCACACGTTATTTCACTTTCATTTGAGACATACACATTCACTTAAGATTTAATTGATTAGTCATATCGATAGAGTGAATGCACTAATTTGTAGCGAACATCTGTTCGAGTCTTTATTTACATTAAAAATTATGAAATTTTAATTTTTAGATACAAAACTAGACACTAATAGATACTAGTATTAGAGTTATTAGACTTACATAATCACAACTTATTGATTGAATTTATTTTTCTTCACATCGAAAAAAAAAGTAACTAATAAAAGAAATATTTTAACGCCAATCTGGCTTGTTAATTAGATTTACTTAGAAGATAAACTCAAAAAAAAAAAAAAAAAAGATACTTCTCGGTCACTAACTGCCGAGTAAAAAACTAAGACTGACCCCTGCGTGTTCGCAATTTCGTGAATCTATAATCTTTCGATGTACCGTAATATTGAATGACTGGCTTAATTATCGATCATAAAAATGTTTAACACACACAAAAATTCAGGGTTTTCCAACCATTTGTATTGGAACGCGATTCACCCGTTACAACCCTGTAATATTGACATACACAATATTCAAAGTATTGGATGGTCCATCTAACGTTTGCAATTTAATTTGGCGCTAAATTCAAAGAAGAACGAATGTTTTTCAAAGCGGTTTATTTTATTAGAAAGGGTATACATTGCCATTAAGTATGGAAGACAATTTCATTCAAGTGGCTTTCACAACTGGGTTTATAGTACTCCATTCTGTGAACCCAATTTTTCAGAACATTTGCAATTGTATGGACTCCTATCTCATCAATTGTAACTCCGATTTAATTTTTCAAGTCTTGGATAGTCTCTGGATGGTTAGCGTAACACTTATCCTTAACGGCTCCCCACAAAAAGTAGTCCAACGTAAATGTCAAACATTAAACTAATTTTCTGTCATAACACGAATGACGTTAGTGTTGCCACACTCGAATTAACCGGTAGTTGAAATTGCAAACGCTAGAAGGACCACCCTTTACAATTTTATATTAATAAAATTGTATTTTGAATTATAAAGAAATATAAATTTTTAGAATTTTCGAAATAATGTAAAAGTAATAACTCATTATTTGAGGGATATGTAAAAATGTGGTTTTCGCAAACTGGGCTGCACAGAATATGGTTCACGTAATAAGGCTTAATGGGTGGGCCACGTAGATTTTCACCTGTACTAATTTTTTTTATAGCACGGTTGCCATTCTTTTGTAAATGTTACGTTTAGCTAAATTCCATTTACTGGGAGCATCTACCTCAGATGGAATATACAAACTTCGTTTAAGATTACATTTTTTAGAGAGAAAATAACCCGTCCGTTAAGTGTTAATACGTTTTCATAGATTAGTGGTAGATTGTAGGCAATGGTAGTATTGTTACTACTACCGAACAACTTTTATTTTTGCCCTGCCATACTTAGGTTAGATTTGCAAAGGGCAAGATCAAAAGCATACGTCAATTTTACGAAACGTAACTCTTATTTTATTTTTAGTTAATTCTGGAAATTGTTGACATATTCTCCACATTTCGTCTCGAGACGGATTTTTTATAAAACTCTTTCAATAATTGTATTTCTTGTGGAAGCAGCGTAGTCCCTAATTTTTTATTAAAAGGTAACATGTATAGTTCAAAGCAATTTTAAATTTCTATAGATTTTTTTTCGATATACAATTTGTTAAAGTGGAGCGCAATTTTTTTGCACAAATTGACAAACTTCACCAAAAAAAAATCAAATGCAATTTAATTAAGATGCCAGGTAATCGAAAATTTCCTTATACCGTAAAAATTTACGTTAAATCAAACCGGCCAGAAAGTAATAAAAAATGTTCCACATGTAATGTTATGAATTTTAGGTTCTATGAAAAATCTATTCTAATTTTTATAATACAGGGTACAATTCTTATACAATGCTTCATACGCGTCATAACAGTTTTCAAACACCAAAGCGGCTCATACAAAAGAAAAGATGAAATGATAACTTTAAATCAAAATTAGTTATCGTTGAGATATAAGTTATTGTTATTCGTATTTTATTAATTTAACCAACAACAACAATTCCAGAAAAGCCCAACAAAATGAAAATGATTTATCGACTTTCATTAATGTTTATTATTTATTCTACGCGAAACAAATCGCCAAAAGCGTGGCATTTCTAGTCTTAACATTTTAATTCTAAAAGCATAATGAAATATTTTGTTCTTGATTCTTATTGGCTTTATCATTCTGTTAAGCCAGCCCACGGCTAGCAGTCCCCTATTTTCTAGACGTACCGTACAAGCTAAATAAAAATAAATATAAATTCCAATAATAAATATATATCTTCTTTGACGTCATTGTCATATCAACATCTTATTTTAACAAAGAAAATCCTCTTCAATAAATTCTCCATGAAAGCTGTACTGTTGCGTTTTATTTGATAAGGAAAAAATACAATAAATAAAAAAAATATATATCTTAAAACGGCAAAATAAAAGCGTTTTTGTCTACATACAGCAAATCAAATAAAATGAAGTAGAAAATATTAGAGCGAAAAAACAGAGCAAAATTTCCTATACATTTTTCAAAACCAGTGAACTGAAACTTTGTGTCGCACAAAAAAAATTAATTTAAAAAAAATTCCCATTTTTCATTTCATTAAAATGTACGTATGAAAGCTCACATACTATATGTAAAAGAGAAGCACAAAAAGTGATATATCAAGTTTATTATTTATTTGTATCTTAAGATCATATGTGATTTTTCCTGTACTCGATGGATTATGTATTACGAAACTTTTCGCCTGGCATATGATGGATGTGTAAATAAAGATGAACTTTTTCTTTCGAATTTTATTATTTATTGTAAGTGTTTGTTGCAATAATTTTATTATTGTTTTCAAGCAAAAATGCAGATAATTTTTATTTTTGTTATTTATAAATATTTAAAATGAATAATAGAAGATTTATTTACGAATAAATCATTTATATACAGTAAGTGTCAGTTTGTGTTCTGTGTGCTTATAATACTCATGTATGTATAATAAATTAAAATTTAAATGTGTATGATAGAGGCATACACTCGTATGTTCTCACTACACACCAGAATTGTCAGAGACAATGAGTTTTTACTGGTTGGATGAATTTCCATATTTTATTTTTCTCATCTTGAATTATCCTTCATGTACATACATACTATACGATTTTTTGGATCCTTCTTTTATATATTCTGGGGGTAATATACGGATGATGACAACAACCACTAACAATATGTACAAAATATTAATAAATTTGTGTTATTGCCCCGCATTGCGTATTCTTCGTTTTTTAGTTGGTAAAAAAATACAGAAAACATTTTTATGCTTTGGGTTGGTTCTTGGCTCAACTAAATCGTCTGGTATTTTGACTCCCGGTACACTGTTTCGGTTAAGCTCTATAATTTATGTTGTTGTGAAGAATATTTACTTAAGTTTTTGAAAGTAAACTTTAAAAGAAAGTATTAAACGATATTGTGTATATAAGTATGTACATATATACCGCGTTTTCCAAATATTTTCTTGCGAATTTTGTAACAAAATGTGTAAAAACTATTATTAAGTATTAAATATTGTAAACCACCTATTCTTCTGCTACACAAGGCACGATCAATTCAATAGACAATATGCCAGACAGCAGCAAAATTACTCACTGTCTTTTCCTCGCATGCATATACAAGGTATTTCCATCATTCATTGTTTTGTTTGCTTGTCAGGAAAAAATATTGACATATTATAGTAAAATTTATAATATGAATATTTTTTATGGAATTACAGAGTATTGCTTCCGTAGCACAATGGATTCAATGAAATTGAATTCAGTATATAATATTGCGCTTATAATTTATGGAAAATACATGACTTTGTAAAATTTCAGTTGGATTCTCATAAATAAGGTATCACTTTTCAATTTTCATATTCAAATAATATAATTAGCTTGATTTTGCAATCAGCGAAATAAGGCTTTAAGACAATTTTGTTCGAGAAGTATTCTACAATTCAAACCTTATTTAAGAAGTGGTGGAATTGCTTGGTTCATTTCAGTTCAAGCGTTTTTTCCCCTAATTTTTATTTTAGTTATTCGATGAAACCCTAACGTCCACCGGCCAACACAGTACGTTTTTATAAATAGTTTAATCCTAATTAAATAAGCTTCTTGAGCATTACATTTATGTATATAATATTTATTTGTTGCACATTATATATTAACATTAGTTTTGCGAAAAAATACAGTTTTAGTGGTTTCTTACACAGTAAAAAATAATTACATACATATAAGGGTAAACAAAATGAGAAAAAATATTGAATATTTCATAAATATTTTGGGTAAATTAACATAGAAATATGTATAATTACATCTGCGGATATTTAATTTTAAGAAGCTTTGGTATTGAAGTTTGCATACATTTAGTAATTTAAAGTACCTATTATATGAAATTTTAAGTACTACGAAAATCCAAAATATGTAAAATCTCATCAAAGAAATATGAAAAATTAAATAAGCAAAATATGATACAAAAAATATGTTTTTAATAAAATTTTATTTCAAATTTCATATTACATATCTCACTTAAGGTAACTAACTAATTGATTTAATTTAGCAAATTATTTTATATCAAAAATCAAAATGTTTCTTTTGCATTAGTATACATGGTTATAACAAATATATAGGTTTTGACGTAGTACTACGTCTTTGTTTTCATTATATATGGGGGGTAAACCAAAATTTTAATGTGATGACGCGCGTCACGGAATTGACGTATTTAAGAAATTTATTTGAGTAAAGCAACGTCTCTGGATAAATATAATTAATGTAATGTTTTAAAAACTGTAAAATTAAAAACCAAGTTAAATAAAGATTTTTGGATTGAAAAAAATTTAAACAACTAATTTTTAATATGTATTTTAATTTCAATTTTAATTAAATAGTGATGAACTTGATCAAACATGCCGCACGCCATATTGATTTAAAGCTATAAAATTAAAATAAGAAAGTTCAAATTTTTTTTTTTTTCATTATGTAAAATATTGCGTACGTTTTTTGAATTTATATGCTGTATAACCTATGCAAACCTAGGAAAATGTATAGTCGCAAAATCAGGCCGAAAAATGTTTAGGTTTTTGAGTTATGGGACTTCAAAGTTTCCAAGTGACCGGAAACTAATTGGATTTAATACGTCATTTGAATCGTCAATATTTAAAAATAAATTATATCTAGTATGCTTTTGTTAATAGCAAGACATTCCCATTTCTGTGTCATTGACATTTCTGTGACGTTTTATTGACATTTTGTGACATTTTAATGATTGAAATTTCAACGGTATATTGATCGATACATTATTTGTGAATTAATTTATTAAAATCGGGTTTAAAGGTATTATTTCTGAGTAATAAATTCTCTTAGTATAAGGTCGTATATAAACCTTAATAGCAAATTGTTATGGGACACCATTATGGTGGAGCAAGTTTTGGAGAAAAGCGCTGGGAGATACAGAAAATGAAATGGTATGTGACGAGAGGCGGGATTCGGCGCCAAAAAAATTAATTGTGTTAACGTTAATTATGTTTTACAATTTTGTAATCTTGAATGATCCACGATGATGCCAAGCACTGAGTGAATAATCATATCGGTCAATTATTACGTTTCTCACATAATATTGTTGGATTTTCAACAGTATACTAGAGATGTATAACTGGATCTAATTGTTACAGGTCGCAAATGAAAACACGTTTTAGTTCTAAGTAATCTAAGAAGGAAATCTTTTGAACTTTCAAATTCAAAAAATTATAAAAACTGTTCTTAGTTGTATTCTTTGAGACATTCACGAAACCTTTTAATTAACCTCAAAAAGCGTTTTTTTCGGTAGGTATATCCCGACTTCTACTCCACTTTTTTTGATAAAACAAATTGGTAATTATTCCTCATAAAAAGTACAACAAATTCATAGTAAATTAAATTATAAAGGTTGCATCTCTAAGATGATAAGAAGAATTCTCGGTCCCATTAAAGAGGGAGCCACGTACAGAATGCGAATGAATCACGAGATCAGAAATGATCTCGATAAAGTCGACATCATAGGATTCATAAAATCGTCAAGGCTGAGATGGCTTGGGCACGTACTACGTTCACAAAATCGGACCACTAAACAGGCCTTGGAGTCGGCACCAGCGAAAGTAGGACCTCGTGGGAGACCACCTACCCGATGGATGGACGACGTTGAGAGGGACCTGTACACACTCGGTCACCGTGTCTGGTGTTCTCTTGTGGCGGATCGAAATATTTGGAGGAGCATCGTTGAGGCGGCCAAATCCCTTCATGGGATGTAGCGCCAGCGGAAGAAGAAAGAAGAAGAATCTCTAATTTTTAGGGGATGAAATTACCTTTTTTCGCAAATTAAGGGGTGGTTTTAACGCCTAAATAGGGCTTGGTTGCCGATAAGAAAAATGGTTTTGTTAATATCTCAGAGAATACTATAACTTTTATAATTTTTACTATTTTTTAAATTTGGCAGCTCAAAAGCTGTGATTTGGTGGCATGACACGAGAGTAGAAATTTATATTGTCGTGAACAATTGCGATATTGGGGAAGAGGTCTCCAAATTTAAGAAAATGCCTGTGCAAAACTAACAGAAAATGATTGGAAAATATAAATGGTTGGTTTGGTGATCTTTAACGGACGCTTTGTGGGAAAAGTGTTGTACGAGGAGCCAGATAGACCCCAATTTTTTTTTTTTGTTTTAGAACGGCATTTCATTGTGATATAACGAATTGAGAAATATAAAATTTAGTATTGTATAAACAATAAATATACAAATTAAGAAAAAATATCATATGTACAATGGGTACTCTTAGGCTAATACAGGTTAATGCATAAAGATGGCAGCATTAGATAATTAACGGTTTTATTTTTAATTCATAACTTCTAAATTTTGGTTTCTTAAACTTTACAAACAAAGTTTTCTCAAATTTACGTAGTCCTACGTTAATAGGTCGTGTCTCGGATACAAGCTCGTCGGTTTTTTGATGTGAAAACATCTTTAGCGGCAGGAGTAAGTAAAAAATTGTATAGAAGTCGGGTTACGGAAACAAAAAAGCCGAACAAAAAATATTCCATGTATGTGTATATATCGACAAGAACAATAAATAAATAAAACGTAAAATCAACGCAAAATCTACGCATACACATGCAATATACAACATCATCCGGCATTTTAAAAACATCGTGATCCGAATACAAAAAAAATTTAAAAAAATCCGCCTACTTTAATTTATTTTGTTGTAAAAATCTTTTCTATATAATGCCGCAGCAGCAAGTGTTTTTGAAAATGAAAATTACAAGCAAAAGAAAGGACCACAAATTATGTTTGTGTAGTGTAATGCACAAACGGCAAACCCGCATTTCAAACCGTCAAATCAAATAATTGACAAAATTGTTTGTTTTTCAATATGAAAATTATTAAAAAATAGTTCTAATCTAAAGTTCGACCTTATTTGTAAAATTTTTTATTAATTAACCCTTGTGTACGCACCCGGCTACCCGGGTAGCCATTTCAATTTTAAATTTTTGTGGGGACTGCAATTTTGAAGTTAGACGTTTCTAGCTTATTGACATCCAAGAATTGACTATTAGTTTCCGATTTTTGTATAGAAACTGAATAAAAATTATTTCTTGATGGAGTTATGTGTGAATAATTTTCTTTACCCTTCTAATGCACACCCGGCCACCCGGGAAGCCAGAACCAAATATAAGGAAAATACTTAGTTTTATTTTAATTTATTTTAAGTTTTATATCCCTTTTGCGTTCCGCCATTGAAATTTTGTATACAAATTTAAAAATATATTATTTTAGACCAGTGTTCGCAAGGAGTTGGTTATTACCGTGCCAATACAATTATGTTTTCAAATGACTGTTTTCTGCGTGTCAAATCAAAATATAATATTAAGGGTCACCAGAGTTCTATTTTAAGATGCATTTTATTATCCCAAAACTCGAACTCAAAGTCTCAACCCAAGACAATTGCCTTAGGCCGTTCTATTCCTAATTCTTTTCAACATGTTCGTTCATCTATAAAAATACGAACCCACAAGGATATTTGGAACAAACATTTTTTATCTATCTATTTCAACTATTATGAAATGGTGTGTTAAAATTCTGTTACACGATGATCTGGTATCGTCAACTAAATGGTCAAGTAGGTTTAAGTAGATGAAGTAAAACGATTCAAAATTTTAGATCTTCTTACGAATTTCCAGTTTTAAATCTTTACACGTGAGAGTTAACCTTTCTGTTAATCGCTTTTCTCTGGAATTTTGTTTAAACTTTTGGTTCAATGCCTTTTTAATTAATTGATATTTAAATTCAAATTAATAACATTCTTTCATTCAAGAATACTATCGCAAAAGTGCTTCTTAATTCTCGTAATTTGTAGTACTAAATAAACCCTGAACTAAAATTACAAGCTTACGAATAAAATATCGGTTAACTCACCCATTTTAAACATATCGGTACCTAATATCGGTAAAAATATATTATCACCTAGTAATTTACTTTCGAACTTTCCGTATTTGTCAAAAATACTTGACATTCATTTCAACGGTGGTTGTTTGTATGACCAAATTGATTTTGTGTTTTCCTAGTTCTCCAGCATTTCAATAGTTAGGCTTTATTAAAATTCTAAAAGATTCTCTCTTTTTTGGAAAAATTCTAAAAATTTTTGACGTGCCAGGCCAATTTTTAAACATGCAAAATACAAAATTTATAAAATAAATGCAACAACATAGCGGAACCGGCAAAAATCTGTTGAAAAAACCGAAAAAATACACTTGGCTACCCGGGTGGGTCGGGTGTGTACTAACATAAATTTTTTTGGGTATACACACAAGGGTTAAAATTGATTTAATTTCATTCAAAAACTCCAATTTTATATTTTGGCGAACGGATTTTTGCTTGACGGCCGGCAAAACATAAAATTGGGGATTTTGAATGAAATTAAATTAATTTTAATAAAATTTTCTTAGAATAAGGTGGAACTTATAGATAGGTTAGAACTCTTTGTTAATAATTTTCATATTGCAAAGTGAATCAACTTAGCCAACAATTGAGTTTGACGGTTTTAAATGCCGGTTTTCCGTTTTGCATGCGGGACAATGCCTTAAGTGACTCAAAAAAATTAAATGGAAATAGCAAGCTGTGAAAACTGCATATATACCATATACATATGTGCCTACATTGTGCATAATAAAATAATAATTTTGAAATTGTTTAATCGGTACGCTTCGTTATTAGTGTTTTGCCCTACCGCTAATAGTACCGCTTTAGTTTATTTATTTTAAATTGATCAATGACAAAGCGATGCGTGTTTGCTTTGTTCAGCGAGTTTGCCGTGACCATTTACTATTATGGAGTCTTGAACAAGATTGCCGTGTATGAGTAATGATATATTTTAAAGCGTACATGGCAGGTTTAGGTTATTAACTTAACAGAACTGTACTTTGCTCATGCTCAATTAATGTCAGTAAGGTTCGTCCTCCAAATTCAAAATCGAATAACTTATTGACTTTTTGAACCAAAACTGTAACTTAGCTTATACACTGAGCGAACATCAGCCGTCTTTATGGATTGGTTTCTGAGCCTTATCGAAATGGCTTGAAATGATTCAATAGATATTTATACAAAAAAGTTTTCACATAAATCTTTTACGAGTTGAGGGTGAACTCGCTCGTCGTTTTTTTGTTTAGATTTTTGGAATTTATAAACACTTTAGGTTTTACTTTAGAATTGTTTTAAAGCTGAATAATTATTAAACGCGCACTTGAGTATTTTTAATTAGGGCTATTTTACCCGATTTCCCAATAAAAAAGTCAATTAAGTAGAGCTGTTTTTTAATTTTGAATTACAAAATCCTAAGAGATAGGCCATTTAAATAAAATAAAAGTAGCCAAATGCCCGAATCTCCCATTGTATCGCTTTACTTATCAAATTAGTTTGCAATGAATTATGAAACAAATCCCAATTTCATAAAATTAGTAGGTTAATATCATTTAACTGGAGGTTGGCCCTTGTGTTGTGAAATTGGGACTTTTAATAGGAATTATAGTTCAGATTAAATAAAAACGCTACTTAAACGACAAGGAATAATGATGTACACCAAATTAACCAAAACTGTCTTTTTTGCCTTTAAGTGATATGCCGTCAAAACAACATCAGAATATTGTAGCAGTCTAATCATATTGAGTTAAAGCCACACAAGTTTAATTAAAACCTTTAACAAAACGCTATACATACATGTATTCAAAATACCTTATGCTTTATACAGACGTTTCGAATAATTTAGTGTGCAGACAACTTAACCATAAAGAAATAGATACTTAATATACATATATTTTATATGTATAAGGTACAAGATTATTTAACGGCGTTTACCAAACTTGCAGTTTCTTTGGATTTTACCGGCTGCTTTTCAACGATAAAATGAATTATTTATTGTTGACTGCTATTAAGAGCTGTAACAGTTATATTTTTGTTAAGGAATTTTGAATATATCAGAACGTTTATAATTTTTACTTTCAATTGCTGCTATCCTCCGTGTATTAACAGGCGAGTAAATTTTGTCAAGGCAAATATTGACCCGCAAATTTCAAGCAATTGTGATTAGCCGTGTTGATGATCAATAAGTTAAAATTTAAAAGGACCTGCACTTTCATAAAACGTGTTAAGTAATCTCGCAATTTACATTCATGTTAACAATATTAAAATGCCAAGTTCGATGCTTGTTGTACTCTGGAAAGATGTAGATCACCACTTAACCTATACAAATTGAACAATTCTGAAAGTATATATTAAAATAAATTATTTGTTTAGCTTTTGATGTAAAATTTTAAATTTGCATACCCGGATAAACAATAGTATATAAACTACGATCGGCGTTGATCAGTTGTCACCGTTTTAAGTAAAATTGAAATAATTCAAGATCCGATGATAATTAGTAGATACTTCAACATAAAAATAAAATTTGAGTTTGAATAATTTTACCCCAGCAACTAATCTGAAACGTCCTGGAAATAGTTAAATATTAATTAATTGCATTATTCGATAGTCGATAATTAATTCCTTAACCATTCCTATTAACCATGTAATATTTTACATACAAAGCCTATGCGAAACAGATCCCAGAAACCATAGTCGAATGTCAATCTTTTGATTTTTGTTGAACAGTTTCGTGGTTGAAATTTGCTGCATCATGCCCGTATATACATTGCCTGTTATTTATATCGCTGACCCCTAGGATTGACCAAGTGATATTTTATATACAAGGCCTATACGATAGAGATTCCAGAAATCATCAACGAATATGAATCTTCTGATTTTTGTTGAACAGGTTTCGTCGTTGAAATTTGGTGCAACATGCCCGTATATACATTGCCTGTTATTTATATCGCTGACCCCTTGGCTTGGCCATGTGATATTTTACATACAAGGTCTATGCGATAGAGATTCCAGAAACCACAGTCGAATGTCAATTTTTTGAATTTTGTTGAACCATGCAACATGCCCGTATATACATTGCCTGTTATTTGTATCGCTGACCCCTTGGATTGGCCATGTGATATTTTACATACAAGGCCTATACGATAGAGATTCCAGAAACCATAATTGAATGTCAATCTTTTGATTTTGTTGAACAGATTTCGTATTTCTAGGATTGACCATGCGATATTTTTCATACAAGGCCTGTACGATAAAGATTCCAGAAACCATAAACGAGTGTCATTCTTTTGAATTTTGTTGAACAGATTGCGTTGTTGAAATTTGGTGCAACATGCCCGTATATCATTGCCAGTTATTTATGTATGTATATCGCTGACCCCTAGATTTTTTTTTTTTTTTTGCTGGCGCTATATCCCATAGAGGGATTTAGCCACTTCATGCTGAAGTTTCGTAATCATATTTTTTTAACAGATAATGAATGATTAATTCATTGATCCTACCCTTAAACCAGCCGTGATTTTTTCATCACCCGCCGGGAATCGAACCCGGGACCTCCGGAGCTTAAGCAAGCATGCTAACCACTGCGCCACCGGGGCGGCGTATATACATTGCCTGTTATTTATATCGCTGACCCCTAAGATTGACCATGTGATATTTTACATACAAGGCCTACGCGATAGAGATCCCAGTAACCATAGTCGAATGTTTATCTTTTGATTTTTGTTGAACTGATTTCGATGTAGAATTTGATGCAACTGACTGTATGTAATATGTACGACGGGCCTGTTATTTATTTAATTTTACATAAAAACAAAACGTAAAGCCAATGAACGGTTTTTGCTTTAGTAATTTTGACTAATAAAAGCTGCCTAAATGGTATCTTTTAAATTAATTAGAATATTTGATTTTTCCTAAAAGATGATTATTTGTAAAATAAATTTTCTGGAAAGGCATTTAGGCGATTAAGTTACCACCACATACATAAAATATATACTTATACGGAAAATTTGGGATTTTATTTTGGCAAGTATTTCACAGGCATTGTATTTACATACAAAACTTTTTTCAGAAAGTAGAGAAAACTTGCTGTATTTTAAAATATTAAAATAATTAAATTTTTATCTACTAATTAATAATTTAATTAATTTTCTAACCAGTTGGCATTTTCACAATTTTCATTTTTTCGGCAATGCGTAAAACAAAATTAAAACTAATCATGAACCTGGGCTACTCGGGATTATTTGACATTTTCTTAGCCAATTAGTAGCCTACCTAGCAATATGTGTTACTAAATGGCATTATCTATAGTAATGAAATTAAAGTACCACAATAATCGACTGCGTTAAGAAAAACAAGATTAAAAATAAAAAATTAATTAATTTTATCTTCATGATAGGGTTCCTGATAGGATACTTGGTATTAAAATGGTGTACCTATTACAAATGATCTTGCCGAATATATCACTAAAAGGCTCTATCTTAACTGATGGCGGTATAGAATTTAATGCGCCATCAGCACCACAACACACTACCACTAAGAAAATTAAGATACAAATTTAAAAAAAAATGGTTTAACCTTCATGATATGAACCTGGGTACTTAGGGTTGCGTGGTATTTAATGGCCTCTTTAGCCGTATATGTCACTAAAAGGCGTAACCTCTAATAATGGTGGTATAGAATTGAATCGTTTATTCTTGAAGGGGCTTATGTCCACTTTTTGTCAAAATTAGTATTATGACGGTTTTGTATCACCGACACGTATATACGTTTTATGACAAGACGAAATTACCATATGGTTAATGGAACGGCACCTACCTTGCAACAAAAAAATCATTTATTTCTAGAAAGGTCTCATGTCAAAATTTTTTTTTTTTATTTCCTGAATAATTTGAAAAAGTGGACATGAGCCCTTTCAAGAATAAACGATTCAATTTGATACGCCACCAACATCATAATAAATTCTCGGTCCCATTGCAGAGGGAGCCACATACAGAATGAGAATGAATCATGAGATTAGAAGCGATCTCGATAAAGTTGACAATACATATTTGGATTTATTAAGTTATCCAGGTTGCAATGGTCTAGACCCGTGCTTCGTTCTCAAAACGGACCACCAAACAGACCTTGATGTCGACACCAACGAAGATAGGACCTCGCGTAAGACCACCTAGGCGATGAATGGATGACGCTCATATGTAAATACACTTAGCCTGTGAAGGGAATTTCTTCAAAGGATGTGGCACCAATAAGGAAGGAAGGGATACCATAAGACACTTCACTAAGAAAATAAGATATTAGAAAACAAAATTGTTTTATGTTACAGTAATTTAAATTTCAGTATGTATTTAAGTTTAGTTTTAATTTTGTTTTATAAAAAACGTAAAGTTATTTCGGGCTGTTTCAGGCTAACTTCATGGACTTAGGAAGGAGTCCAATATATTCTGTTTTAACATCACTTGGGATACAGGATACCAAGGATTGGACAATTTGAAACAAAGATTCGCTATTTTAATAGCATAGTTATTGCATTTTTGTTATTAACTTGCTATCCATAGCCTAACTACCAAAATACATTTTAGTTGTTTTTATTTATTTAACATGTATTAGAGCAAAAATAGTTTGAAGCATTACGCCAAACCTTCAAAAAATATGTTAGTAATTTTAGAATATGCTGAAAATTGTTTAAACCATTGTACAATATTCCTGTTTAACATTACCCACCGCAATTAGCAATTCACTGTTCGATTTTGAAGAGCTTCATTTCCTTGTACCCGTTAGTATACAATTAAAAATAAATAAAAATAAAAATAATATTTTAAACTGTTTAATTATGACTTTTATAAAAAAACTATATTTTAACAATAATTCAAATAATTTTTACATATATGTATGTATATACAAATATAAAAAAAACAAATTAAAAAATATAGTTTTACTACTTTCTTTACTGTGATATTTAATTTAATTTTATATAGTTAGAGGTCAGAAGACCGGTTTCGGATGTTCGTCCTTTCTCGATACTGAGCATAAAATTATAAATATTGCATTAACATTTCGTAAATTTTATTGGTTTTCGAATTTATTTTGTCGTTGAGCAAATTTTGATTATGACGGTTTTTGTAACTCTCAAATACTTCATATAGATCCATTTTATTACCGGTCGGAAATTCAAGATGGCTTTAGTATGAAAACACAGTAATTATATTAAAACTCATCATAAATTTTCGAAAAAATACTTACATAATAATAATAAAAAACTGAGTTCAATAAAAGTACAACCGGTCATTTTGACCGGGTGGTATATCTAGTTAATATTCTATGTAGAATTTGGAGATTATCGCCAAAACATCTGAGTGAGTGATTTTCAGCGATTAAATGTTGAGCGTAATTAGATTTAATATGTGTGTTGGAAAGCCTCTTTATTCGTTCGTATGTTTAGCGAATCTCAGAGAGAATCAGCGCCCAGTCTGCCCAATATAAAATTTATCGCAATCATTACAAATTAATTTGTATACTCCGCTGTCAAACTCATTGTGTTGTTTTGGTTTTAATTTGTTTTGTAACTTGTTAATAGTTTTATAGGCGATATTATAACCAAATTTGATCAAAATTTTGAGAAAAATATTGCTCGTGTTGTGGTTGTAATTGATTGCTATCTTTTGTTTATCATTGTCCAGATTGTTGTGTAAAGAAGATAAATTTCGTTTGCTCATTCATTTCTGCATTTATTGGTCATATTTGTTACCATTTTTTCCGCGAACCCATTTTTGACAGCTATATACATATATGATGGTGTATAATTCAGTGGAATAATTATGATTGTCTATTGGAATAAAATTTAATCTGTGAACTAAGTGACGACATGCTGCCATTTTGTGTTGGAACGGATTTTCTATAAATGTTAAAGTGGTGTACCTGATTGACGTTAGAAATTGTTGTGTAGAAAATTAATAGTTGTATTGGTGGTTTCCATCTCCAATGTGAAGCTGATGTTATTGTGGATATTATTGAAATAGTTTTGTTATGATTTTAATTGCCGAGTTGAACCTTTGAATAGTACTAAAATGTCATCAACATACCTGTGCCAATAAATTATGTTGTTTTTATATTTGTTTTGGTTGCTATGAAGGTGCATTCTTTCGAAGTTATTCAAATAAATATTGGCTAAATTCCAGATAGAGGGCTTTCCATGGTCAAGTTAAGTGCAAAAAATATCTTATCACGTTGAAAATAATTTTGGCTCGTGATTGTTTGTTTTATACCAATCATATTATTCGCATTCTCATTATGCATAAACTAAGAATTTCATAAGCACGCATAACTTGTGTTCCTTCTCATTTTATAATAATAGATGAGATCTGCAGATCAACAGATCCGCGGATTTTTTTATTTCTAATGTTTTTCTAATCGTAAATTTTGGTATGCTAAATAAGATCCCGTTGTGAGATTTGCTCAAACTTTTTTTGCCCGTGAGTAATTTCGAGTGCAAAAGTGCAAAAACACACTCGAATTCAATTTCGAACTATTCAAGTGATTGGACGTGTGTTTGTTTTTGTGAAAATAATTTTTTTTTTCTGTGAAACTAAAATATTTTAATTTAATTTTAAAATTTGTGACTTTTTTGCTAACATTATTTGAATCCGGGTCTGTGAACTTCTGTGCAGTTCGGTGTGTGATATTCTGTGCAGTTCTGTGAGTGGTAGTCGTTTAGTGATCGTAATAACTGTGTGGTGTAAACCTTTGTAAGCGATTGTGAGTTCAAATGGAGAAGAAATGCCATGATTGCGGTTCGACTACAAAAGAACTTTACTTTTGTTATGTTGCTTCATGCTTGTGGTTGTGATAAAAGTAAGACAACTTTTGAGTTGATTGTTCCATTAAAAAATCTTTGCTACGTTTGTGATGATTGTGGCGACCTGCTGAAATTCCAAATTGGATTATATACAAATATATATAAATCGGTGGATATAATTAAAAACAACATGGGTAATCTACAGGAAGAGGTAAATACTATATCCTCCAGTTTAAATAAAATTTGTAGTCGTCATTTTATTGGGAATTTTCCCCTTATATAAACAATAAAAATAATAAAAATGTTAATGATTTAAAAGGGATTGTAACAGCTCCTATTATCGATAGCGCAAAATCACTGGCATACGTTCCTATTGTAGATCAATCGGTGGTACCGTTAACAAAACTACCGATTAATAATAACGAAACTAACAATAATAATAATTTAATGGACAACATCATCTCTGATGAAACTCTGCATCGGTCTGTTGATCTTCTGTTGCAAAATAATGCCTGCTTTGGTAACAACAGTGGTAGCAGTTCGACTGGCAATCATCGGTCCATTATGCAACCGGCTCATATTTTGTGTGATAATTCAGTTAAAAATAAAAATAAAATTAATGACAACGTTACAGCCCCTGTTTCTGCCCAAAATGAACTGGTACCTGCACTCATGGATAAACAGGGACCTAATGGTAACATAAACCATGCTGATAGTAGACGTTTAAACCAACATTTATGCCGTGTCGTCACGAACTACTAGGTCAAGGGGTTCGTCATCCACAACAAAGGCTGAGTCTGTTGCTGCTACTCAATCAGTAAGTGGTAATAATAGTAACAATTCTCCCAATATTATTATTGGGAATGGTGGTCTAGATTCTACTCTGCGCACTGTCAAACCTGTTAAATTGATTTTTGTTTCACGTCTGTGCAAGGATGTTGGTGACGATGATATGGTACGGTATTTGAAAAATAAATTTGTGATTGATAAACCTATTTTGGTTCGGGTAAGACGTAATGATGACTGGGACTATGTATCATTCAAAATTGGGGTTCCTGATAACAAATTCAACCAGCTGTTGGACTCATCATCGTGGCCTCCTGGAATATTTATCAAAGAATTTTTAAATTATCGTCGGCAATCATCGAATCATTTTTTAGTACCTCGGTCGGCTTTAACTGTTTAAAGCCAGCATTTAATTCAAAGTCAAGTTCAATTTTAGTAAATTCTAATATGTACTTATCATTATACAAATTCTGTAACCAACACCTTTAGTGTTTCTGTTGTCCATCAAAACATTCGTAGCATGCGCGAAAATTTTGATAAACTAGTTGTAAATTTGAGTTCATTTAATGAATACCCCTCTATTATTTTTCTTTCGGAAATTTGGATTTATGATCATGAGTTAAAATAATATAATCTTCCTAATTATGAATGTATAGGTTGTTGTAACAATAATTATAGAGCGGGCGGTGTTTGTGCTTTTTATGATTCAAGTTTGCAATGTGCTTGTGAAACTATTTCTTTAAATTCTGCGGATATTTTAAAGTTATATGTTTCATTAAATAATTATAATTGTATTTTTATGTGTGTGTATTGCCTACAATTTATTCCAATTTCAACATTTATTTGTGAGTTTTCAAATTTCATCTCGAAAATTAAAAATCAAAATGTAATAATTGTTGGTGATTTGAACATTGATATTTTGAACTTTCCAGCTTCCAGTAATGAGTATATGTTTATGTTGTCGTCAAATGGGTTTCTGTCACTTATTAATTCTGCCACAAGAATTACTAGTAACACTGCTACTTGCGTTGATCACTGTTTTGTCCGTGTTAATAGTTGGGCTACTTTGGATGTATCCCTGCATAATTTACACATCACGGACCATGATTTAGTTAAAATTGATGAACAGCCGGCGAATAAAAAACTGTATAATTACTATCTCAAGTTGTGTAGCAAAATCAATGATTCTATAGTTTTTGATAAAGACAACTATTTTAGTAAGAAATTTATTGAATGTGGTAAAGATTGCAAGAAGACCTGGTCGGTTGTTAATGATAGAGCAAGTAATGCACTTGACATTCTTGGTATTAGCTCAAATATACTAAAATTAGTGGCTCTAGCAATTGCGCCAGTTTTAGTACAATTTATTAACCAATGTTTTGTAAATGGTGTTATCCCTAATGTATTAAAAACTGCAATTGGTATCCCTTTGTTTAAAAAGGGAGATATCAGTATTAAGGACAAATTATCGGCCCATTGCATTGCAATCCACCATTTTGAAGATCATTGAAAAATCAATGAAATCCCGTATTGAGAAGTTTCTTGATAAATTTGAGTTTCCGCGCTAATTAATTTCTTAAATGGAATTCATATTAATCTTAATGAGAAGAAGTGTGTTGGTGCAGTCTTCATCGATATAAAGAGAGCCTTTGATATGGTGGATCATAATCTGCTTCTGCGTAAGCTCCAGTCTATTGGTTTAGAGGTGTATCACAGAAATGGTTCAAGTCATATATCTAAATAATCGAGCATTTATAGTTAGGATTGATAAATCGCAAAGCAATCCATTTAATATTGAACATGGTGTTCCTCAGGGTTCTGTTCTTAGTCCTATCTTGTTTTTAAATTACATAAATTCAATTTTTATCCTAAACTTAAATGGTAAAATTGTCGCTTTTGCTGATGATATTGCATTAAGTTATTTTGATTGACCTAACGAACCAAATAAATTCTGACATGAAAATTCTTCGCACATGGTTTGATAATCACTCCTTGCTCTTAAGTGAAAAAAATAAGGTAATGTTCGGTAATGTTGTATCGAAGTTTCATCCCGGAGATTCTTTGTCAGCAATTGTAGCAGTAGCATTGAAAATGTTCATTTATTTAAATATTTGGGATTGAACGTTGATACAAATTTAAACTGGAAATCACATGTTCAAACTGTCAAAAATCAAGTTAATTCTGCATTCCGTGCAATTTATTTGATACGTAAATTTTATACATCCAATGTTTTACTCAATTTTTATTTTGCTTGCGTGAACTCTCGCATCAGTTATGGTTTACCATGTTGGGGTGGAGTTTATTTTGATACCATTGAACCGCTATTAATTTTACAAAAGTATATTATTCGGGTTAAGTTTTTCGAGCGTCGATACGATCATTCTTGACCTATTTTCAATGCCTGCAACTTTTTGCCTTTACAGCACTTATATATTTTTAAAGTCTTGAGATTGTTTTTTTTTGCGGAGTAGTCATCGGCTGCCGCGAATTGTTTCCACATATCAAGTTAAATTGTAAATATTCTAATATTTCGTAAATATTATATAGTTTCTGCGCCCACTTTTTTTAATCGGTTGCCGTCTCATATAAGGACGATGATTTACGATAGGAAATTTTTGCGTTTTGTCAAAGATTGGATATTTGAAACTAAAGATGTGGGGTTTATGTTTGCTAAATAAGTTTTGTTTTATATAATTTAATTTTTCTTTTTAATGCTACTGTGTAAGTTACTTTGAATTTTATCATTATTATAATATTTTTGGTATAATCTTAATGGTATTTTTTTAATTTAATTTTTTTTTATATTAAATTTAATTTTTAACATTTGGTTATTCGAAACTGTCATTTTGACAAAGATTATCCAATCTTCTTAACCACATTTTTTGTATGAGTTTATAAAAAGAAAATTGTATATTTGAATGTTTTTGTTATGTATGGTTAAGAGAAATATATAAATAAATAAATAAAATAAATAAATAATATCTCAAAAACCTGACGTGATAGGATAAACCTGTGTCCAGATTCTAATTCAGCGCCAAAAATTACTTTGGATACGATGGTTCATCAAGAAAAACAAACCGTGCAGGGGCCTGTATAGAGACTATGTATACAGTAGACCTTCAGTTTTTCAGTTTCCTCAAAAAATTAATTTTAAAGTAACTTTTAAAGGAAAAAAAAACTGAAACACTAAAACGTTATAAGTAAATTAAAACCTATTCCGCTTAAAAATGCATACAATATAACGGTTTATGTTATCATAGGTGTGTACAAATTTGTAAAAACTTTTCTTTTATGCTTTTCATACCCCCATTAAAATTTTATTTTTTATTTACCTAAAATAGATTTTACCACTTTACAAACTATCAAAAATAATAAAAAAAATCTCAAAATGTCATGCTTGCATTGAAAAATTAAATTTATTTTGCAGGTTTTAGTTTTAAATGCTTTGCTACCTTTCATGTTATCATCAAAAATTTTGTTCAAAACCGCAGTGAATATATACAAAATTCTATATGACTAGCTGCTATCCAGAAAATTGTACATAGTATTTTCTATTCAATCAATGACGTTTTAAAATTTCTGGTTTAGCATACACACGCAAAACAAAAAATTGCTTAAATTTGTGAAAAAATGTCGAAAGAAATATTTGCTGACCATTCATTAAAAACTGTTTCTGGGGTCTTTTTTTTTTGTTCGGTTTGCATGTTGGTAAAATGATTTATTGCGAAAAAATGTAATTTAATTTAAGTGGAACCGGTTTTTTGATGATGGTACCACCTTAAAATGTTGAATGAGTTTGATATGTAAATTTGAATAAAAAATATAATTTGCTCCTCTGAAAAACAGGACAAAAATTGGATTACCGAAAAAATCGGTTGATATAGCTGCAAAGTGATAATTCATTTAGATTTTGCCCATTTAAAGTTGATTGTCAATTTATCTCGTTTACAATCCAATTTCGTATCAACATCGCAAATCAATGAATTCATTAAAAATACCAGCGCAAAATAATACAAAAAAAAAATGGTTGGAATTGTTTAAGGCGTTTCAAACCACTAAAAATTTATGGAAATATACATCTGCGATGCCAATTTTCATTTTGTTATAATTTGCTTGTTCTGTTTAGCCATTTTCATTTTACATTTATCAATCAAATCTAAAAACACCTACAAATTTATAGAAGCAAGTGGAAAACCTTCTTTTTTTATTTTACTGTCTTCTTTGTGTTTATTAAGGACTGTAATATAGACAAATAATGTTGATCGATACAATAAAATGTAATTTTATTTGAAATGTGATAAGCTTTGAAATTCTATAGCTCGACAACTTTAGGCAATAAACAAATATAAACATTATTTTCTTTCTTATTCGAAGACTGAGCAAAATTATCGAAAAATCATTGTTCATTACGACTCTAGAAATGAAATCATTTTGTTGAGGTAATTGTCATTGATTGATTGATATTGTTGCGGAGGCAATAAGACCTTTGTTTACAGCATTTAAGCACAAAGATGTATAATTGTCTTTACATTTACAATTTTAAATGTACCATCATCTTCGTTATTTTGTTTTAATTCAATTTCACGTTGCAGTGTTAAAAGTTTCCAAGAAATATAGCAATTGTAATAGCTTGAAGAATTCCTTCAAGATATTACAACAGCTACATTTCTTGGAAACTTTCAAGACTCTAAGTGGTACATTTTAATGAAATAATCTTCATGCAAATTATAATTTAATAATATTTAAAATGATTTTTTTTCATACTCACTCGCCCGGTAGGAATTAAATATATACAAATAGCAATTGGTAAAAAATGGACTTACTTGTTTTATTGCTCAGCAAGAGTAATAAACGAATATCTTGCAGACATTTAATAGAAGAACGATTTTATAGATAAAAAAAAAACAGAATTAAGCAAACATATTACAAAATTAGCGCAAATTGTAGAAGAATTTCTTTGGAAAAACCACATAAACTGACCTAATTTCCGGAATAAATATTGTAGATGGTAAAAACCAAAAAAAAAAGTAATCTGCCGTGCTATGAAAAAGTCACAGACGCGAAAATTTTGATTGATTGATTGAAGTGTTCGACCAAGCTTTAAGTAAGATCTGCCGGAGTTTTTAATGGCCGAGCCTCACCGAACACCTTGTTAAATACAACATAACGAGGATTTGGATAGGTTTCGTTAGTATGAAAGAAATTGACCCGGTTACAGACACCTAACCAGCCAATAGTTAGTAACACAGTGACGACATAATTTTAACCTACTTTTATATTTTATTAAATTAAAATTATAACTGTACCCTGAAATAAATATTTATTAGTTTGGTGAATCAGATTCCTGAGCACTTCTGCAAATCATAATCCTACTTAATAATGTATACTTAATAAATATATAAATATTTAATAGTCATAAACTACAATAATTTAAAATTGACTTAAAGCTAATAAATATAATCGAAACCCACTGATAATTCACATGATTTCCTCCTTATGGTTCCTGTCACTACCTATAACTATAATGTAGTTCAGCCCATAACAACATATAGAGCAACATATAGAGTTTCAGCAAAATCTGGCACTAAGATTCTAGGAGTTTGATCTGTAATGGGCGCTGTCCTGTAATGAATTATAATTGAATCGTTTATTCTTGAAAGGGCTCATGTCCACTTTTTGTCAAAATTAGTATTATGACGGTTTTGTATCACAGACACTTACATACGTTTTATGACAAGACGAAATTACCATATGGGTAATGGAACGGCACCTACCTTGCAAAAAAAAAAAAATCATTTATTCTAGAAAGGACACATGTCCAGGCCATGTGCTCTTTTATACTAAACTAATATTTAAAAAAAGAAACGTGAAAAAGAGAGAGTTAATCATTAGTTATGTAACGATTATCTTTCTTGTAACAATTAACCGTAATTCACATTAAATAATTAAAACAAACATTGACATCATTTTAATATATAAATTATTAATTTGATTAATTTGAAATTTATGATTTTTAATAAATACACATTCTGTTTTTGATTTCAGAAATTATTCCCTCTGACCTCTGAGGCTGTTTACAGAATGGTTAAAAATGAAATAAAGCTGAATTTTGGGGTTATTTTTCAATTATTTCAAGAATAAACGATTCGTTTATTCTAAAAAGGGCTCATGTACATGCTTTAAAAATGAGCATAAAAGCTGAAATAATTGACAAATAACCTTAAAATTCAGCTTAACACTTCATAGCGACTCACATTTTCATCAACAAACTCAAATTCCCTCCTAAATTTATTTTTGTTGACAATATATAGTTTTTTTTATTTCCTGAATAATTTGAAAAAGTGGACATGAGCCCTTTCAAGAATAAACGATTCAATTAATGTTATCACTCAGTAACCTAAATTGAAAACTATAAGACGCTAACATACACTGTTACCAGATATTAACTAAAATTCAAAATCAAAATATAAATTCACCCAAGAATTTAGACCAATCTGCCGCTTCATACAGATCCGCAAAAGCAAACCAATAACCCCGAAGATCATTAATAACAAACTACTATGGTCTACTTAAAAATTATCCTGAAACGTTACATCAAAATCTCAAGTGAACCACCAATTTAGTCAAGAACTATATGTTAGCTGTCGTTTACGAGTATGACCCAAACAGAACTTCCACGGCTTCTCTAAAAATAATCTCAATCTTATCCGTTCCCACCTAAAAAATTTCACTACTTAACTAACAGGACCCAACCTATAAGATTTGTTTGTGATTTATGTGGTAACCCAGTTAACACACGCCAATACCATTACCCCGTTTCATGAAGCAGGGTGCTGAGAGAGGATTTACACGCACTTCTGAAAATCCAAATCAGAATCAATCAATAACACCCACTGCTATAACAAAAATAAACTAACTAACTAAAAATTCAACTCTCTTACCAACCTGTAATATAATTTATTATTTGGCTGATTTCTTCCGATGAACATCCAAGCATTATGGCAGGAAAAACTTGTAGCTACACAATCTCAGTTCAACCAAAATTTAATATTTCTGTATTCTCAATTTATTTATATAATTTATAATTTTTAATTTAATTTAATTCAATTTCATTTTTATAATTCAATTCTGTTTCTAACACCCCGTCGCTAAACGAACCAACTTGAATTATAAATTAAATTAAGAATTTAGCCCCATCTTCCTTCTATTAATCTGAAAAATATTTAAGATAATTAGAACTTAATTCCTGAAATAGCTTGTAAATTAATATTGACAAAGAGTAATTAGATTTAAGTATATGAAACTGCATATATTCCCTCTAGCCCTTACAACTAAACAAGCCAATTTAAGTAAAGTTAAAAATTTAAAGTTAGTCATTTGAACCCGTCTTAATTCTTTTAATCTTATAAAATTATAAGTCAATTAGAATTAAAATTAAATCCTTAATTAAATTATAAATTTGTCATTACCTAAGGTAATGTAATTAGAATTAAACCACATAATACATATAGCCGTTCCCGATAAACAACCCGCCCTACTTCTTTTAACTGCTAAAGTATTTGAGTTAAATAAGAATTAAAAATTTAATACCTGAAGCAAATTATAAATTAGTATATAAATGAACCAGTTGGATTAAAAATTTATTTAAATAAAAGTAATCACAACTTAAGACTTGATATTAAAGGTAATTATTGTATTATTAAGCATTATTTCACTCTTTTCCTCCATAATTTTCCACCGGTGGTTGATGAAGGTGGTCTCGCCATCATGATCATTTTCTTCTGCAATCTCCCAAATTTGCCCTTTCCCATAGCAAATGCTGCATGATACCGCTAAGGCAGATACCCCGTCTCTTCTTCCTCGTGCACTCGCCCCTTAACTGCCCGTAAGACTATAAAAATTCGCCCTATGATGGACGCTATCCTGTAGGTACAGCGTATTTGCAGGTATTTGCACTTTTCTTCGTGCAGTGCAAGTATTTGCACTTTTCTTCGTTATTCTATTCTTTTGGAAAAGAACGAAAAGATTGAATGTAAACCAGCTATTAATTGAATAAAATTTATACTCAGTCTAGACCCAATTAAGTTCCAAAAGTTTCGGTTTTGTTTCATATATCAGCTCAAACTTGTAGTAGTTACTGTATTTTCATACGGTGGAACCGGCGCCGCGCCGCACAGTGCGGCGAAATCGAAAAAAGCTGGCTAAAAGTCCAAAAAAAATAGTTAATAGATGGGGTTTTTGTTCATTGGGTTGGCTAAAGTACATGTCTAACGTTCAGGAATTACTAAGATAAGATTACATTTCCTTCTACCTGCTCTGGAATATTCTTCACAATGCTACCTTTGTTCGAGTAGTATCAACATTGTTACAGAAATGGTAAACAACGCGCTTGTTAAAAGTTATACAGAAAATCGAAAGCCCAACCAATTCTTATCGGGTAATATGGTAGCAACTTCTGAAAGTATGTAAAACATGAGAATAAATTGTACTGTACTAATTTTGAAAGTACCAAATATCAAAAAATCAGTAATTGTAGTCGATTTTTATCTCTTGTTATCTTTAATATACGATATGTTATTATCAAAAAGTTTTGTTGTTCTGTCGTGTTCGATTGTAAATCTTATCAGAGGTTGTAGGTGAAAGTATTATCTTTTACATACAAACAAAATTGGCTGCTTTTAGCTGCTTTTTCGCATTTTATTGTAATTTTGAAAAATAGTTTGGGGAATAAGTATAAGAGAGATTTTTTGTCAATTTTTGATTACATTTTTCTTGTATGTGGAAAAATGTGTTTTATTTTAAAACATATTGGCCATTATCATCTATGACCTTTTGCCCTTTTTCGGGAAATTTCATAATTTTATTGGTGTAGAACTTCTGGGGTTTATCGGCGAAAAACTTGGCCAAGTGATTTTCACAGTCCTTTTTGAAGCTAACTTTAGACCATCGAGGGAGGTTTGCAGAGATCGAAACAAATAGTAGTCAGAGGGTACAAGGTCTAGGCTATACGCTGGATGTATCAAAACTTCCCAGCCGAGCTCTCTCAATTGTTGCCGAGTCATCAAAAATGGGTGTGGTCTAGCGTTGTCATGATCGAAGACATCAAGCTTTCTATTGATCAATTTTGACCGTTTTTTATTTGCTTGCTGCAGCCTGGTTAATTGCTGATAGCAGATAGATTAGAATCAATAGTTTGGCCAGATTCTAGGACCTCATAATGTACGATTCCCTTCTAATCCCACTATACACACAACATAACTTTATGAGGCGTCAATCATGGCTTTAAAGTCATTTGTGATGGTTCATCTTTCTTTGTCCATGATCTTTATCAAACGACATCTCGTGTTGAACCCATTTTTCATCACCAGTAATGATTTGGTTCAAAAATGGGTTGATTTCGTTGCGTTTCAGTAGCAACTCGCTGATGGAAATTTGGTCAACTAAATTTTTCATCGAAAATTCTTGATCGAGCTTTATCGAGCGTATCCAGCCTTATACGCAAATGGTTTAAAACTGTTTTGTGATCGATATTTAATTCCTTAGCAATGTCATGGCTACTTATGTGTCGGTCTTCTTCGATTTTTTGTAAGATTTCATCGACTTTTCAGTGATTGGTCGACCAGAGCGAGAATCATTTTTGACATCGAAATTTCTAGAACTTTTCCAATTTCAAATGCGCGTCACCTTTCATAAGTGGTATTTTGTTGAGAAAAATATAAATAAATTTAGATTTGATTAATTTTTACCCTTTTCTTGGATATTTGCTTTACTTTGATTATAATAAAGACATTTTTTTGTGCAAATGTTATTGTTGTAACTTTGTCCAAGAAATACGGTTATTATTGTGCTTAGCGCATAATTCGTCGTTTGTATTATTTAATATTGCAACTCTGACTTTGATTAGTAATCCACGATCCAAACAAGCATGAAAATGATATGCATCTTGATTGTGACATGATATACAGTTGTTTCACGAAATGAGGTTGTTAATAGGGGTTGAATAATGATGTACATATTGATTATAAGGTGACATATACAGGCTGTTTCATGAATAAGGGTTGTTAATAGGGGATGAAGGGGTTAAATTTTGCAACTCTGACTTCAGATTCGTAATCAGCGACCCAAAAAACCCCTGGGTGCATATTTTTACATACTTTACTTGAGTTTTTCACTTTTGGCCAACTTTTTTGGAATCCGCCGCACTGTGCACCGTCTCGAATCCCGCACGTAAAAAAAAATCAACCAAAAAATGTAAACTACATTGGCAGTATTGTATTTGGTAGTAGCCTCTTCTTTCCAAACATCAATACTACCAAGTAAATTATTTAATGTTTGCAATTCTATCTAGTAGGCTCTTGCCATTTTCATTATTATTAAACTATGACATCAAAATCTACAGATGCTTACATGGCTTAACTATCGGCGAAAATACCTCCATTCGTTACAACAACAAGAGGAACAACCAATGCCCATAGGTTTACGGTGAAGCTCCCGAAACCTCGAACTGAAGAAATCAAGCGCGAATTTATATACCGAACATCAAAAAAGTGGAATTCGCTAATACATTTCAAATTTCCGAAGGAATATAAAATGAATAAATTTAAGGTAGCTATTAATCTTTACTTGCAGGATCGCGCATTGGGTGCAGAAGCTCTGACAGTTACAAGGAGCTAGGAACGTTAATAAGTCCGCTCTGCATCCAATTAAAAATTATTTTAGGAATATTAAAAGGATTTGATTATAAATTATAATGTTATTTGTCGGTCGTGGAAAAAGTATCGTATTCTACTCGCATATAATGGCTGTTACTCACTCAGATGATTTACGATATTCGCCTATCGGTTCGTGTCGGTAAACTTCATCTTCATGAATAAAAGCTATTTATGTTCGTTGAATAATATTCTATTAATAGCTTCTTTTTTTTTTTTATAATAAAAAACAACTTTGTTATTTTTCACATTTTTATTTTTTAAATTGGTAAAAAATTTCTTTATAGTAACAATGTTTAATTTTTATTTAGAATATCGATTTCGGAATTGCTCCTTCTTCGGTTCTATTTTAACAACTAATAAAAATCCTTAAAATTAACTTACTTATTTCTTATGCTATTTTGTTAGGCTCCTTCTATTTTTTGTTAATATGTATTGTTTATTATATGGTCATATATAGGTTTTGCAGGTCAAATTCACTATTTTGCAGATGATATTCAATTTTTTGTAGTTCACGCTCAATTTTCTCCAACTCATCGTCAATATTTTCCAAAGTATATTCATGTTTTTTCAAAGTTACTTCAATTTAATGTAGAATAAATTCAAATATTTTAAAAACTAATTCATCTTTAAATATTTCAAGTTTGTTGATTTTTACAATTCAAAATCAACTTTTTGCAAATCAAATTTAATTCACGTTATTGTACTCGTAATTAGATAATTTCTGCGTTTCGAATCCAACGTTGTTATATTTTATCATTGCGGTTGGTAATTAAACGAATTTAAATGGAATTCATTTTACATCTGATCATCCTTTAGGTAAATGTTACATCGATTTATCAATGGGTGTTATATAGTGTTTCGTTTTTTTTATTATACAGGGTGTTTTGTACTAGAGTGTAAATATTTTCAGGGATGATTCCTTGATTAATTTCAAGCAAAAAATCGTTCCTGGAGGGGGGGCCCATTTTCAATATTTACTGAGATACAGTGTGTTAAAGATAATTAATTTGGGGTGGTACCTTCACGCATATTTTTCTTAATTACTCGAAAGTTAGGAAGACTTAGCCAAGCATTTGTAATATTATTTTTAGGGGTCAGAGTTACCTTTGTTTTAATGTAGTATGTAAGTACGTAGCCCATTCCGTTGTTTAAATATTAATGTTTAAACTTTGAATTTTATTTAAACAACACTAAAATTTTGCGTTTTTCATAGCTTTTTACTCATAAAACATGAAAATATTAAGTAATTTCTAATTTTAGCTTATTCCTCATACAAATACCTCCAAAAACCTCATAGAAACATTTGATGCATGTTTCTAGATAACATGAGAAATTATAGTACAAATGTGTCATGTCAATTAAAAATCAATCAATTTTGTAACTTTTTTAATTTTTGATTGATTGATTGATTGATACGGATGTACGACCAAGCCTCAGCAAGATTCCCGGATACGCCGGATCCACCGTACACCCTTTACATAAAACAAAACCGAGGGATAGGAAAGGAATGTTAGTATTAGAGACTCGACCCGGTTTCAGCCACCTATGCAGTCGATAGTTAGTAAACTTGTTAGTAATAAATATATTAAATTAGTTAGCACAGGACATCACAATTTCTAAACTACTAGTTTTAGCTTCTTGTTGATCTTGTAGAGATGTGTCAAAATATGACCTTATTCTGAAAGACAGGGTTAAATTAAATATTTAATAAACATGATTAATTCTGGAACTGTGTAATATTCTGAAATAAATTACGTTATTTTCAGCAAACAAGGGTGAAACCTCATTAACTATTTAAACTATGGTTTAAATTAATTATGTAACGCTAACTATTATTGTAAAATAAACTAAAAATTATTTGAACTCTGAAAACTTAATTTTTTAAGTTGCTGAATCAGATTATTTTAATAGATATAATTAGTATCCGCTGCCTGACCTTTGAATGCCGAAAGTTTCGTTAATCTGTTTTGGGTTTCTCCACAAATTCCTGAAATTCAAGATCGAAATTAGTTAATTATCACTAACTACTATTTATTAAAAATAAACTAGAAATTATTACAGCTCTGAAATACTCGTGGTCTGGTTGTTAAAATTGTTATAGCATAAGTAATTAATTAAATTCATCATCATGATCATGGTCAATTATATCCCTGAAAATTTAAATCTAAATAAAATTAATCAGTTATTTGCTATTTCTATGTAGGTGATCATCATCACGCAACATCGGAAATAAATATATTAATATTGTACTCTATGTACTAAAAATCATACAAATAAATCATAAGCAATCTTATGATTAACAAAAAAAATTGTTTTTTAAACATTCATAAGCAGCTGACATCATCCAATCGCATCACCTTCAATGCTTGCATCAAGACGAAACCTATAATACAACATAATGACTCGTCTTACCTTGATCTCAAAAATACCGTTCAAGTTAAATAATTTACCAATAATAAAACTAATTTATAAGTTAAATAGAAAAAAATAAAAAATTTAAATTTAAACTATATATTGGATAGTTACACATAAGACTCCATTTAAATTAATTTAAAAATTAATGTAATTCTACATTGCCTATACTACTCCGCATTAAAACCAAAATATGTACCCAAACAAATCGTTAATATGAATTATATGACCCATTCGATTCAATACATGTACTCGATTATACGAATTATTCATATAAGAATCCCACAAATATTCAATTTAAATTGAATATATTTATTAAAATTTCAAATCGGAAGCAATCTGATGGTTAACAAAAAATTTGTTTTTTTTAATATTCAATTCCAAACCAATCATTTCATAGGCCAATGAGGATGCAGCAATGCTCTGGAACCCTATTTAAACTAAAACTTAATAAGAAAACAACCATATACTTCTGTCTATATATTATTTTGTTGTTGCAGCTCACGTCATCCAAACGTATCCCCTTCCATGCCTGCATCAACACGAAACCTATAATACAACATAATGACTCGTCCTACCTTGATCCCAAAAAAAATATACCATTCCAGTTAGATAATTTATCAATAATAAAAATAATAAGTTAGATAGAAAAAAAATTTAAATTTAAACTACATATATATTGGATAATTACCCAAAAGACTCCATTTCGATTAATTTAATAATTAATATAATTCTACATTGCCTATACTACCCCACATTAAAACCAAAATACCCAAACAAATCGTGTCGTATGAAATACCTATTCATATAATGATTTAATATGAATTATATGATCCATTCGATTCAATTTACTCGATTATATGAATTACTCATATAAGAGTCCCATTTGAATTGAAAACAACAGTCGTGTTCCAGTCGACCACCTCAAGCACCCACAAGTACCCAGGCGTGCGTCCCCGCCCAAACCCAACCACTCGTAACTGCTCTTGCCAGAATGCAAGAGCAGTTACGAGCAGCTAAATCCAAGCAAAGACACAAACCCAAGCACTCATAAGCACTTGAACCGGTCAACCGGAACACGACCAATATTTGTGTTGCGTATGTGTCGCTCTTGGTATATAAAGAGCACTTTAAATGAACACAACGAATGAAAACAACAACAGGAAAAATATTAGAATCCCACTACAATATTAAACCATTCTCACACATACAGGAAATACGTATTTTCATTTACTCTTTATGCGGAGGCATAATCAAAATGAAAACGCATACGTATAAAAAATATTAAATATTCTCATTTAATCCTTTATATTATGTATTATGTGTAGCCGGCCGGGGACGTAAAGTTTTTATTGTATATCCAACTCTAATTATATACTTATATTTATACTTATATAATAAAGATATATTAAATATTAAAATATTAAAACAAACATGCACAAAATTCTATAATGATTTTAAAATTTACAAAAAAATGATCCCAACATAATTGTTCAATGAAATAACGTTCCCCATAATCCGTTGTACAATATATAAAAACAAAATACTCATTATGTACACGGCTGCGAACAGTGCGAACACAGATCAGAAAATCATATAAACAATCGCATACTACAAAATATATTATTTCCATACATGCACATAAGGAATATACGCATTTGTGACGTTTACACATAAAATAAAACTATACATATAATCTCGTAAGAGTAAAGAGAGAAACTACAAACTTATGTATCTATTCATTGTATAGAAATAGAAATTTAACTGCGTATAATTTAATTGTTTAATTTTAATTAATTCTAAGTACGAGATAATGTAAATATTTGAATTTTATGCACCAACTACACAAATTTAAGAGACATGCATTATTGAAAAATCAAAAATTTGATTTATTTCTCTAATAAATTTAAGCATTGCCTGTTTAATGCATCCCGATGGATTGCATTCTATCCATATTTAAAAATTTCACTATTGTTTCACTTGCACAAATTGTCTTTTCACTTAATTAAATTAAATTATAATTAAATTAAAATAAAATATATATTTAAAACACTTTACACTACATTAAAAATAAAATAAATAAACTAAAAAATCTAAAAATGAATTATTAAATTTTTCTCGAAGAAGACGACAAAAACACGTCCTTCTTCTCCGAGCGTCACCGACCAATCCAATCAATTTTGTAACTTTTTTAATGATATTTTATTAGTTTTTCGTAAATACTTTTTACAGCAAGCACTCAAAATGGCCACCTTTATTTTGAATGCATTTTAATAACCTTTTCTGAACTATTGATAAATTTTTATTATCCAAAATCTCCCTTACTTTTGTTGCAGCAGCAACAATTCTCTCGTTTAGATCTTCTATAGTTTCAATTTCAAATTAATAAACTAGCTGTTTCATTGTTCCCCATATCCAATTTTTTTAGCCCACGAATACATATTATAGAAATTCATAATACCGTCCCTCATAAACTGTGATTCGTCCGCCATAGAATATTGGGGGAAGTTTCCGTCGTCTATTTGCCTTTGTAAAAATAGGTTGCAAAACTCTCTTCGTTTCTCAAAATAAGCGGAGAAAATATAATGGTATGGACGAAGATTATTGTCATGAAGAATACTCCAAATTTTATTGTTTGACATAAAATATAACGAACCGTAAAGACAAACGTCTGATACTGATGGAATGTTCATTTCTAGCTGCTCGAAGCACAACATTATCGCTATAAACAGATAAAAATAATACCGGGTTAGCATCCACCCGATGATTAGCCGCAGCTCTAGTTTCACGTAATCTTCCAGACGTGTTGGTAAATGGTTTAGTAAAAAGTATTTTTGAAAAACTAATAAAATATCATAGAAAAGTTACAAAATTGATTGATTTTTAATTGACATGACACATTTGTATTCTAATTTATCATGTTATCTAGAAACATACATCAAATGTTTCTATGAGGTTTTTGTAAGTATTTGTATGAGGAAGACGTAAAAATTAAAAATTACTTAATATTTTCATGTTTTATGAGTAAAAAGCTATGAAAAACGCAAAATTTTAGTAATATTTAAATAAAATTCAAAGTTTAAACATTAATATTTAAACAACGGAATGAGCTACGTACTTACATACTACATTAAAACAAAGGTAACTCTGATCCCTAAAAATAATATTACAAATGCTTGGCTAAGTCTTCCTAACTTTCGAGTAATTAAGAAAAATATGCGTGAAGGTACCACCCCAAATTAATTTTCTTTAACACACTGTATCTCAGTAAATATTGAAAATGGGCCCTCCAGGAACGATTTTTTGCTTGAAATTAATCAAGGAATCATCCCTGAAAATATTTACACTCTAGTACAAAACACCCTGTATATATTCTTAGTGTTTTTAAAAATGGCAAATTCATCGGAAAATGAAAATTTCAGCAGTGATTCGTAAGCAGGGCCGGATTAAGCCTGCGAGGTGCCCTAAACACTTTAAAAAATTTGGTGCCACTTATATACATATATTTATAGCTCAGCATGACTAAATTTTGTTTTCCCATTAGTTGATTGACTAAACTTATGGCGCACAAATGCGCGAAATTGGTGAAGCTCAGTTGCGAAGTTGGCATTTAAGTCCTCTGGATACGCATCAATAAGCATTTGACAACATTTAAAATAATTTGTAAGCTCAATGGAAAATGCAGCGGTGGCAATATTTAGGAAATCACTTAAAAAGTAAACGATGTGCTATTACTTTATAAATACATATATCCTCTGCTTTTCATCTCAGCTTGGAGTTTATCTACAATTATATAGAAAGTGTTTATTCGAAATCGATCTCAGGCATTGAGGTTTGTTTCTGGTGCATCTCCATCGTTGGGTACCTTCTTTCTAATATATTTGTGAGTTTGAGCTGCCTTATAATTGACATCTGCTGGCATTTACTTTGAAATGGCTTCATATTTGTCAAATTCATCTATTAAAGTACAAAGTTGGTAGGCATTTATTTAATTTTACAATTAGATAACTAAATAAACGTAAATACTTTCTAAATCCATTTGGTGCCTTCTTTCTATTGATGCCCTAAGCATGTGCTTATATTGCTTAATGGTTAATCCAGGCCTGTTCGTAAGTTTCAGAGCCACACGGGGCTCCTGTAGCTCATCAATCGAGACAAAGGCAGCGCCAATGTTAAAAAAGAAAAAGTTTAGAGTCCAAAAAATTATTTAATAAAATTTTACAATGAGGGAAAATCAATTGTTGAATCAGCAGAACTCTCAAATATAAATAAGAATACCGCTACTTCAATTAGCTAAACATATTTGAAAGATGGTGAGGAAATAATTGTTACAAAATGTGGTGGCAAGATTCTATAAAATTACAGAGGATATTTTAAATAAAATATAGCAAATTGTAGAGGAAAATCCAGCAATAACTCTAAAAAATATCAAAGAAAAATTGCGAGAATCGGCTGACATAGTGCAGCAAGCATTTCTTCAATTCAAAACGGCCTAAAAAGCTCAGGATATATACCTGTTGGATTATTAAGCTAGGGCTGCATTCGAAATGCAGAAATTATCTAATTACGAGCATAATAACGAGAATTAACTTTGATTTGCAAGAAGTTGATTTTGAATTGTAAAACTCAACAAACTTGAAATATTAAAAATTGAATTAGTTTTTAAAATATTTGAATTTATTCTACATTAAATTGAAGTAACTTTGAAAAAACATGAATATACTTTGGAAAATATTGACGATGAGTTGGAGAAAATTGTGCGTGAACTACAAAAAATTGAATATCAATTGCAAAATAGTGAATTTGACCTGCAATATTCTGCTTGTTTTAGTATTGATTTTATCATTTAGTTAGTGTAGTATGTTATTATTATTCTTGTTTTTGTATATTTCTAACTCCTCTCGCCTATTTAGTATTGGTCCAATATATAAAAACAAGGACAACAATAACATGCTAAATGATAAAATCAATACTAAACCAAACAGAATATATGACCATATAATAAACAATATTAACAAAAAATAAGAGGAGCCTAACAATATGCCATAAGAAACGTATACAAATAAGTTAATTTTAAGGATTTTTATTTGTTGTTAAAATAGAACCGAAGAAGGAGCAATTCCGAAATCGATATTCTAAATAAAAATTAAACATTGTTACTACATATGTATATGGAAATTTTTTACCAATTAAAAAATAAAAAAGTGAAAAATAACAAAGTTGTTTTTTATTATAAAATTTATAAGTGACAAAATATACACAAAAAAACAAAATGGATACACACCATTATGACTTATTAATACCTTGTATATTGTTGTTAAAAAATGTATAAAACTTTTATATGTATACACATTTTATAATATTTTTGCTTTTTTCATTGAAAAACTTGGAGCTAAAAAACATCATTTTTACTATGAACTCCTATGAGGAACAATTAAAAGTTTTACCATTAAAAAGCTTCTAAAAAATTGTGACGCATGATTTTGGCTCTATACTCTAGGAAGTTACACACGTTATTTTTCCTACAAATACTTAATAAATTTGTCAAAGGGTTATTTTTCGTCAAACTTTTCTGAGTTGCCTAATGCAAAGTATAACGATCAAATTATATAACAGGCTTTTTTTCAAAATAGGGGAACAAAAATGTTTTTGGTATTTGCATTCAATCATCCAAATTATCACGGAGAAGGACTTGATCGCACTTTGCTATTGGAAATGGGCGACCAAGTAATCAACAACAAAAACAGATACAAATCTTATGAACTTAAATTCTACTAATCCTGGCCTGTGCAAGATTAGTAGATCAGTCTTCGATTAACAGTAGCTTTAAATTAACCCATTTCTTCCCGATGAACAATAATACATCTAACCACCACATACTCAACGTTGCAATTCCAATATGATTTTGATAATAGTTTTTTTTCTTACTATTTAAATTAGTAACCATGTTTACTTTGTAAAACAGCTATTGTTCAAAATATAAACATATTTTCAAACCGTTATTTAAAAAAAAAAACTTTGTGAAACCATAACAAACCTTCGATTTACTAAGTGCGTCTATTGGCACGGTCAACAGGTAACTAGGTCAACTTTCCCGGCTTTTATATTTTTGAGTTAGTTGAGAGTATTTTTAATGACTTAAGACTAATGCGAATGCTGATAAAAATATTGAATATAATGAGGTAAGCATATCTCAAGCCGTCAATTATTAGTAACACCATCTGAAGTACTAGGACAACAGATACTATTTTTCCAACCGTTAGAAAAGCTATTAGCTAAACGCCAAGGTTTGCTTCATACACAATACTACATTGTACACAATACTTCATACATTTGGTTTTGAAAGCTTAAACTTGACTTGTGACTAGAATTTTTATTTTATTTACGAACTATTATAAATTTGTGTTTTTGATCAATACAATTTTACTTTTCCCACTAAACAATTTTTGTTATGGTTTCTGCAGGTTTTTGGAACCATATGTTTCTTTTTCAGAAATATGTTTTTTAACAACGAGCATGAATGGGTTGTAGTAGTAGCAGATTTCTAGAATAGAAAGAACATTTTCTTATTTTACAAAAAAATTTTACAATTAAATCTAACACTTGAACGGCTAGTGAAAATTTAGTTGATTTAATAAAAATATTTTGTGAGTAAAGTGGCGACCAGCAAAAAATTATAAACTTAAAAATTAAGAATTAACAGAACTTAAAAATGCGGTACATACATAGTTAGAATTTCTGTATTCTCGCCCAGCGGAAAATTAACGTCACTAAACAAATTTAACGAATCTTCGTTAAATTAGATCTGTCACTTAAAAAAAATTAATAATGCGCGATTTTGTGTCCAAACTTAAGAAATAAATGTCAAATCCAAAAAAAAATATTGATGCGACAAATACAAACTAGCCCCATTTTGTATTGCACGTAAACAATAACAAGTTGTAATTTAATATTTTTTATTTTGTTTGTGTGTAGGTTCCTTTATTAGGTTTATAAATTTTCGCTGGTTCGAATGTCAAAAAAAATTAAGAAAAATTAGTGTCGTTAAAATTAAGTTGCATTGTAATGAAGAGCCAAGAGCAAAACTCGCTATAAAATCCAGTTAGTTGCAAAACTCGTTATTTACAATCTTAAAACAGACTTAACGATTATTTTGTTTCAAGGAACTTTATACCTTAGCTTAACCTAACTAAAAAAATATAGCTACAAGCAGTGCGTTTTTTATTCGCTATCCGTAGCTGATTTCGAGAGCCGTCATATAAAAGTTGCTCCCGGTAGCGAATTTTATGTGACGGCCTGTTATAACTTACTGTGCATTTGAACGAAACATTTATTGTGTGGTTCACTTTCAACTTCTTTAGGCACATTTTTTAACTCGAAAACTATTAGAGCTAGGGAATTAAATTTGATATAGATTATGTCGAATACAGCCCAAAGCGATAAAGATTATTTCGCAACATGTTCGGGATCGCATATTAGGGGATGCCAATTTATGCAGATCCGGGGAACCTTATTCAACTCGAAAATTAAAAGAACTGGGAAGTTGAATTTTCATAATATTATTATTTCAATTTTTATTTATATTTCCAATTCAGTTTTCACTCTTGAATCATCTTAAGACGATTGTTTTAAAGTTTCATTTACTTGTTTAAACACCATAGCAGCGCGGCCACTATACTTTATTGACTACTGGTTGCATTAGAGGAACAAGATTTTTTTTTTAATTTCAAACAACTGGAAACTTCCAGAAAATCCAATAACAACTACATAAGATAAGTTAATATTTTTTTTTACTCTCTTTTCAGATATGGTGGCGGAAAGCAAATTTTCAGCAAAGAATCCATACACTAAAAAATTAATATGAAAATTAATTTTGTTTTTTTTAATATTTCTTAAAACAAAAATTAATTAAACATACAATTAAACATGGTTAAGTGAATATTGATGAAATAAAAAATTGGATAAAACATTTAAAATTTGTTTACAAACAACAAACATTGTATGTGCGGATGCAAACAATTGTGTAAATTTTTAAATGTAATTGTTACTAAGTATTTTGGAGTAGCAACAAAATGTTAATATTGATAAAATGGAAATTTATAAAAATTTTATTAATTATATTATTGAAACTTTTTGGATATTGCAAATGTGAGTATAATTTTATTTGTATTTGTAACAGATGCATTATCAGGACAAGTGGTGTCATGAATAAGTAATAAATAGCATATCTAATTGTTGGGATTTTTGGAGCAAAGCAAATTTTATTTTCTAAAAACGAAAAATCTTATTTATTTAAAAAACTAATGTGTTTCGTTGTATAATATTGTGTTGTTATAAATGTTTACGAAATTGCCCTCTGAACATTTAAATACGAAGGCAAAACGTTGGGCAAAAATCATTATGATGACATAATTATTGTCTTAATTTTTCTCGTTCGGAATAAAATTACTGGAAAATTTATAGGAGCCGAAAATTTGTTGTAAAAAAATTGAAATGAGCACATAAAAAACTTCTGTCTGAATATTTAAAAAATGTCTAACCATAAATTTTCCAGGAAACAATCTTTTAGCAACCATTCCTAGCATACAGAGTTTCCCCATTATACATACATACATACGTACGTATATAACAATTCGCAATGAATTGAAATTTATTTATATATATTTATTTTATTTATATGTATATTATTTTCCCCATCAGCTATATTTGGAAGCAAAATTTAACAAAAAAATGTATTTAGCAAAAAAAAGTTTTACTCAAGTACATTGCATACAATATGTGCTGTATAGTTATACTACATACAATATGTTTATAAGACTAGATATGAATAATATAGAAAACGACCAACCATCCAATAATGAAAAAATGAATAAAAATAAAAATACGTGACAAGAATATTCTCTGCTCTTCAGAAACATATTTGAGTCTTAGGTTTTTAAATTAAAATTTTAATTTGATTTTCATTTTTTAATATGTATGTATATAAAGCTTTTTTCTTTTTAATATAGCCAGGTCTATTTGAAAATTGTGTGTGTATTAAGTATATAACGAGTATGTCCATAAAAAATATAGTTGGAATTTTTAATATGTGAAACGCTCAATAATTTCAAATCAATTTACGATTTTTTTACATTTTGCACACTGCTGTATTTATTATACTCTCGCACAAACGAAATAAACTGATAACTGCTTTAAAGAAACTTGTATTTATTTATTTTTCCTCTAAATAAAAAGTTTTCTAATAAAATAAATAAAAACAAATTTACTAAATAGACTTATCGTTTTAGAAAAAAAGCCTTACTTGCTAACTTATAATATTACGTTTCAATTTTTTTGTGTACTTCTGCTTTCCCATCATCAACATCGCGTCATGATCGGAGTTCTCTTTATAGCGAACTTAGGTTATATTTTATTTGTATGTTATATTAATAATTTTATATTGATTTATAGACTTTCATAAAAAAAAATTGAAGTTTGTCAATTTTTGTATTTGTTGGTTTCTTACCTTTTCGTTTTTATTTATTTTTGTTTGACATAGATGAGAAAAGCTTTCGATGATTATTTAATTTTTTTATATACCTAAAATATATCATTCAGGTGATTATAATGTATATATTTATAAATGGGAAAGTGATATAATGTGAAAAGATTAAGGTGGTAAGGAAAAAAATAAGCTTTCAGGAATTTATTATTATTTGATGATGGTGTATTTAATTTGATTTGAATCGTTTTTTCCTCTTTTAAATTTGGGGAACAGTGTTCATTTTTTCAGTAGATTTTTTGTATAATTGTGTCATTTATTTGATTTTTTGATTGAGGATAAATAATCATAATATAAATACATTAAACTGATTGATGTAAGCTTTTGCGATCTATCCTTTCCTAACTCGTTTATGCGAAAGTAAAGACTCTTTTAGGCTATACAATTTGGGAGCTATTTGAATATTGGTTCATTTAAAATAATAATCTAATTCTTAAAGAGTTGAAAACTAAATTATTTTTGTATCATGTACAATAGTTTTCGAAACAAAATGTAACCTCTTCAATTTGGACAACTTCCCTTTGTACCTTTTAAATATTATATTTGCTGGTCCTTTCTTCAAATTATTTGAAAATAATGGAAACAGATCAAAATTGCAGTGTTTGTATTTGGTTGACATCAGAACTTGCATTTTCAGTAAATAATGCTCGTAATATTATCAATATGATTGCAAAAATGACAACGTTAACAATGAAGCCTATTTCTTGAATGGTAATTGTCAAACAAAAACCATTACAAGAGTTTGATCCGAATACCGATTCCTTATTTAAATTCATTCCTCCGAAAGCATCGGTCAGCGCTTGACCTTAACAGCAAGTCAAACACAAATTGGTGAGTTACGTTAAATATTTTAGAAACAAGGATTTTTCATACCGAAGTAAATTGATATTTTAGTTAGATTTTAAGCCAAGGTGGATTTCTTTGATCCCAGCGGCCTTAAAAGAAATGAAGAAACTTCAACAAAAAAAAAAGTTTTGCATCAATATAATGGTTGTCCAGCTTATTATTATCATCTAGCTGGGTGGATCGGTTGAGGTGTGACGATAATTTAATCTGCACACTTGCCTGATATTATGTCCCTCGATTTCCTCGTTTGGGGATTTATAACATGAATGTGCATCCACCGCCTAAAAATATGCGGCAGCGGATTGATGATGTGTGCCTATTAAATAATCCAAATTACTTTCAGTTGAATGGAATTTCAGAAAACGTATACTGCGAAATATATTGAAGCTAACTGTCGCTAACTGTAACTAACGCTAAATTTCGAACATTTGCTAGACTAAAAGTTAGGTCCTTCAACTACTACTTACACGGAAAAAAAATTATAGAAGACATTTTAATATTTTATGGGAGCCCACAGGATGGTGGCCTAATAAAGGCAAGCATTGTACTATAACAAATAGTTAATTTAAAGAGATGCGAATAGAAGTTGTTACCATAAAAATAGCAAAATGTATTATTATTTATAGAAACCGAAAACTATTTTCTTCCTATTTAGTAAAGGAAAATACTCGTATGCATTTCAAGTTAGTATTTATTGCTATAAAATTGGTATTATCCCCAGCATATTTTTGTAGCGATTGCAATATTTAATGGTGCAGCGATTTGGCTTTATTATAGACAATATATTAGTAGTAATATATTTTCGATTTGGAAAATTATTACCAATAACTTCATCGTAATATATCTACTGGAAAAAAGTAGAAATATCATTTTTTTTCTCCGTGTGGCCTACTTTAAAAATAAAATGTAACCCTTTTTTGTTATAGATTAGTATTACTATATACATATGTTTTTGTACACGTTATCTTTTTTGTTTATAGTTCGGATGTTGTAGTTGAAAATGGAATGCCCGAAAAATCCCGAATGAATAAACGAAAACACCTAGTTTAGAAATAAGCTCAATTTACACCTCTCGTAAACATGAACGTGAACAAAATATTTTTTGTTGATAAATCTGAAATTACTTGACTTTTTTCATTAAAACTGATTGGAATAAATTTGAAATAAAATTACGTATCGAATAATTATGAAAATAATGAATAAAATGTTATTATAACAATATTTTTTTCAATTCCCCGATGAAATGTCTGTGAACAAAATGAAATCATCGGGGAATTGAAAAAAATATTGTTATAATGACATTTTATTCATTATTTTCATAATTATTCGATACGAAATTTTATTTCAAGTTAATTCCAATCAGTTTTAATGAAAAAAATCGAGTAATTTCAGATTTATCAACAAAAAATGTTTTGTTCACGTTCAAGTTCACGAGAGGTGTAAACTGGCCTTTAGTCATTAATGCTGTTCCAGAGGGAAATGATCAATTGTATCTGCAATTACCGAATAAGTTAATTGAATAATGTTTTAATTTCATTCATGGTAGTGTTTGAGACGGTTATTGTGAGCTGACACCAAAGCAAGAAGGTCCTTGCCATAAAGGATCCAGGTTTAATTTTCTTACTTCATTGTTAATTAGTGTTAAATCATTAATATTAAATTGTTGCGGCCTAATTAATTGAACATAATATTGTTTTGACTTAAACTTCTTTGCTATTAAATTTTCTTTTGCTATTTGCGATGAAGTGTGCAGTCTATATTTTAATTGATTGTTGTGAGTCATTATAACAGCGAACAGAGAAAATTTTAAATGTTGGACGAACGATTGCTAAAGTTTTGAATTTTGATAGATACTCGTTTAGATTTAGTGAACGATTTTAGTGGAAATTTTGATAACAAAACAATTAATTCAACAAAGTGTTAAACAAATCTACTTTAAAGGTAAAGAGGGATAGTGATAAAAATAGAGTAGTAGTTTCAAATTGTGATACAAATTTAAATTTTGAGATGAGTAAGCAAAGGCCTTCTGCTATAAAATGCGCCGTCCCGAAGTGCGGTTCTCTACAAAAAATCGGAGCTCGATTATCTAAATATACAGACAATTATTTAGACCACAATCTTTGGCTGAAAAATTCTCATATTTTACCAATGAGCAAAAAGAGAATTTTCGTCTGTGTAAAACATTTTGAACCGCATTTCTTTTTTAAACGTTAAAGGAGAAATTGATAGCCTTGGGGTCAACGAATCTTGCAAAAGCTCTAGTGATGTAACTTTCCCTGCTGGCATATCAGATGAAAATATTAAATTGTTATCATCTGAAAATATGGGCCGTAATTTGCTAGATGGTAATAAAAATTCATTATCAACTGAAAATATTTCATATATTTTAAATAAACCAATCAAGACCTATTCATTGAATACAAATAATAATAATAATAATGATATCCTTACATTAAGTGACCTTGTCCAAAATGCCTGATCCGTATTTCAACAAAAGTGACAATAGTTCTGAATGTGTTAACTGTGAAACTCGAGAAAAAAATGTGGAAGTTTATCGATCATTAAATCGTAAGTTAAGTTTCAAGATCGATAAATTGAAAATAGAAAAGACACATTCATAAAAAAATTTAGAGCAACAAAATCGATTCCTTACTAAAAAAAAACAACGAGCGAGTTCACCCTCAACTCGCAAAAGATTTATGTGAAAACTTTTTTGTATAACTATTGAATCATTTCAAGCCATTTCGTTAAGGCTCAGGAACCCCTCCATAAAGACGGATGTTGTTCGCTCAGTATTTAAACTAAGTTATATTTTTGGTTCAAAAAGTCAGTAAGTTATAATTCTATTTTGAATTTGGAGGACGAACCTTACTGACAATAATTAAGCATGAGCAAAGTACAGTTCTGTTAAGTTAATCACCTAAACCTCCATAGTAGTAAATGGTCACGGCAAACTCACTGAACAAAGCAAAATCTTACACTTCCGTTAAATGATCGTTACAGTACTCGTTCAAAATTATCGAATAAACATCGAACTCGTACTGTAACAACTCATTTACCGCCCTTGTAACGTAAATAACTATTACACTTCACAAGCATAATTTGTGGTCCTTTTACTCATATGTAATTTTCATTTTCAAAAACACTTGCTGCCATATATATCAGATATTTTCACAACAAAATAAATTAAAGTAGGCGGTTTTTTTTAGATTTTTTTTTGTATTCGGCCAAAACCAACACAAATGTCTTGTACAAGATATTATTGCCATACCAACACAAAATAAAACCTACTATTTCTGTAAGTATTAGCATCATAATACAGTATAATCTTTACATACTTTGATTATAAATTTTAGATTGTATCAAATAGTAGGTTTTAGGATTTAATAATATGCGTGCGTCACGGAAATAATATGGCTTGTATAAAACATTTGTGTTGGTTTTGATTCGGCTCACGATGTTTTTGAAATGCCGGATGATGTTGTATATTGCCTGAGTATGCGTAGATTTTGCATTGATTTGACGTTTTATTTATTTTTTGTTCTTATCGATATTCACACATACCAGCAATATTTTTTGTTCGGCATTTTTGTTTCCGTAAAGGTCGCTGCACGAGTATGGATATAAATCCGTACAATCTGAATCCGAACGAAGTTAGTAACTTATTAGACCTTATGCTAAATAAATTCCCGTAAATTGGTCTATTTCACTTATCAACTTCTCTTTGCTTTTAGTTTCAATAATAATAAATATACATATGACAATTTCAATAATAACAAAATAACAAATTTTTTTAAAAATCGAAAAGTCATAAATAAGCAAACAAACAAAAAATTGGGGAAAAAATAGCTCGTAATACATATTTGTTGGTATGGTTATGTTGGTTTTCTGCGGATATTTTGCTTAATGTTGAAATAATTTTAACTCGAGAGGAGAAATAGGGGAATATTTTTTTCGGTCACGTGACAATATTTAGGTAATTTCATTGGATGAATGACCGGATTCAGATTGTACGGATTTATATCCATACTCGTGCAGCGACCTTAACCCAATTTCTATACAATAAGTGGATTGCTTTGGTAAAAAACGATTAGATTTACGTTTGGATTTAAAATTTCAGAAAGCAACCCGCAAAGATTTATTTTTGAATTTAATTTTTATTTGATGTGTATCATATGAAGCAAATTCTAGTGGTAAGTATTGAAACTAGAAATCGGATTTGATTTAAATAAATTCAAAAAATGATTGGATTTAGCTAAATCTCTTTTGGATTTATTTAATGCAATTGTTGCTCTATTTTTTTGTAAATTTACCAAAGCAATACACTAAATTTTTTACTTACTCCTGCCGCTAAAGATGTTTTCACATCAAAAAACGAAAGTTTGAAATCTCAAACCAAAAGTGTAGATCAAGTAATTGATAATCAAAATAAAAGTAAACATTATAAGCATTTTTGAAAATGCTGATGTTAACTCGTTCAAAATCGCAAAAATAGCCAGAAGAATTTCGAGCATTACCTCAAAATATCTACTATAGATCACCGAAGGCTTATAATTTTATGAGGAACAGATTACGTTTTGATATGCCGTCAGAACCTTCACTAATCCGATGGCAGTCAATCAAGAATTTTTCCCCGGGGTACAGAAAACTGTTTTATGTTGGAAAAGTTAAAGGAAAGAATTGCCAAATTAGCCGTTGCAGGAAACCAGTGCTCTTTAATCTTCGATGAGATGAAAATTCGGAAGGACCTATAGTATAATGCTATTAGAGATTGTGTCGACGGTTATATAGATTTAGGAATTGGTTATAGAGAATGAAAATTGGGAAGCTACATCTGTGTTTTCATGGTTCGTGGCATAGTTGAAAATTGGAAAAACATAATCAGTTACTATGTATCGGAAAATGCAATTTCATCAAACTCCTTAACAAAATTAATAAGAGATAATTTGGAGTTGGCATTTTCTCTGGGTTTAGAAGTTCTTGCCGTTATATGTGATCAAGGATCTAACAATCGGAAAGCTCTTAATAATATGGGGGCTACCGTTGATAATCCGAAACTAGATTACAGCAGTCAAACGGTTATTGTTGGAATATTTTATCCACCGCACCTCATAAATCTTTTAGAAACTGTTTGCTTTCATCGGATATTAAAACCAGGGACGGAATTGCCAGTTGGGGAGTGGTGCGTGAATTGTACAAAATGGAACTCGCTTCTATGACACGAATGTACCCCAAACTCACCGACAAGCATATAAACCCAAGTCATTTTGATAAGGTGAAAGTAAAATTGCCAGCCAAATATTTAGCCTGCTATAAAAACAGCCTACGAACTAAATAAATTTCCGGAAGGCCTTAAACTAAAAGTACTAGCAACATGGGAATTGTTTGAAAAATTCGACAAGCGATTGTTTGAATTCAAAAAGTCTGTATAATTCAAATCCATTTAAGTCGGCGTTACAAAATGATGTAAATAATAAAGCATTCTCTTTCTGCAAAGAAATGCTAATTTTTTATAAATCACTTAAACTAATTAATAATAAAAAAGTGAATTCATTCGATGGTATGATTCAAACCCTTAATGGAATTTTAATCATTATGGCAACATTATTCTCAGGCAATGCCGATGTAACGTATTTCTTAACGTCGCGACTGAATCAAGACGCTCTAGAAAATACGTTTGCATTGATTCGATCGGCAAATGGGAACAACGTAAATCCATCAATTCAAGAGTTTAGCTATACAGTTGCTAAACTTCTATCAATTAAATATCTCACTTCTTTTACGGAAATTGCAAACTGCGAAGAAGATTGTGATACAAATTTGCTTGATGTAATTCGTGAAGAAACGCAAGTGGAACAAAATAAGGATCCAGCCGGTGATGTAATTATGGCTGAACAACAAATTATGTCGAACAATGAAGAATTGTCTGCGTTTGACAATAACAATACAGATGAATATTTCAGTATTGATTTTCTCTCAGTATTATTGTTGGGGATAATGTTTCTAAATCAAACTCAGATCAATCAGTTAGATATTTTGCTGGCTATTTATTTTATAAAGTATCTAAGAAATTTAGCTGCGAAGATTGGGCCAAATTATTAATAAAAGAAACTAGTTTTGTCGAAAACAATTCGGAGTTATTAAAAAAACATAAAAATTACTCAATAGAAGATTTCAGAAAACTGCAAGCACCATCTGAATTTTTTTTTCAACTGTGTTTGTGGCAAATCATTATATTTAACAATTTATTTGCAGAACAATTTCACATTTTAGGATTAAAATGTCAAATTGCTAAAAATTTAATAACCACAGATAAAGAATACTACACGCAAGACCATCACTGTTATGAGCATCGCCGTTTCTTATTAAATTTTATGTCACTTATATTAATAAGAAAATATTGTAAGTTGAATTTCGAAGAATAAAAATTACACAAAATTAAACAATTCAGAAATGCAAGATCTCACAACCGGCAGTGGCGGTCAACATTGGATTAAAATGTATACCTTTACCAAATAAAAATTTATCCTTTAAACGAGTGTCGTAACAACAAATAAAATTAAATGTTTAAATGCATTTTTTATTTGTTTTATTTGTTGAACATTCCCCAATTGCCACATAGCACTCAGCGGCCATCAATCTGAAAATTGCTGAGATTCTCCACTGTAAAGTACCACGTTTCCTAATTTAATGAAAATCATAGAAAAACGAAGACAACAGTAGAATAAAAACCACTAACCGAATAAAATTGCAAAAAAATTGTGTTTATTTTCTTTTCACCAAATGGTTCACATGATGGAACCAGTTGTTCCACATACTGGAAATCTTTTCACTGTGCTGGAAATCACAAACACATATTTTGAATGTGCCGATTTTACAATAAAAAAATAAAACAATTTATATTAGGGTCCATTTAATCTTTAATATCCGAGGTAGGTATGCATGTACGCCAAAACCTGCTTGAATTCCCTTTGTAGAAAACTTCTTTTGTTAGCTAGCGGAATGCAGATACTCCTATAAATATATAAACTGTGAAGTATATTGGTCATTTCATTACGAAAAACTATACAAAAAAAAATTTAAATTTTTCGTTTTTCACTGCCACCAATTAAAGTTTATATTACACACTACTTAGCACAGTATATGCACAATCGTATGTAGTCTAATTAGTACAATCAGCTGTTGATATATTTGTATTTTATAAAGAACTCTGCTTGTATAAAGTAGCGCTTGCTTTATTCGAGCACCGAGAAAATATCTCGTCTCATCGCTGTATTATATAAACAAAACACAAACCTAAGACACAAACCAGTTGCGAGATTTACAGAAATTCGATAATTCGTCGTAAAGCAGCGCATCATTTTGTAATTTATTCTACATAATCTCTCTTAGTATTTGTTTCTTTATGATTATATATAGCTAAAGTTTGCGAATGTTACCCAATGATCGCAATTCAAAGAATCTCTCGAGCAAAATATTCTGAAATACATATTCTCCAAGTTGACTTCTTTCTGTAGTACTTTCTAAAGCGATTCGTTTCCTGATGATACGCAGTAGCATTAAATTTTTGTATACCTGATCTAAATTCCGTTTCCAGAAATTTGATCTGATTTTTTTAAAAATACTTTTTTTGGCAAATCTACAGGAAGTTTAGTTGTATACTATCTACACCATCTTTTATTAAGGTTGGATTTGGGTTAGTTAGGCTAGGCAGATTCCTTTCATGAAATTTTGCTTGGCATCTTATGATTATTTGAACAATCTCTTTTGAATTCTTAACTACATACTTCAAAAGCAATTCTACTATATTGCAATTCTCGACAATTTTCCCTATTTTCCCTAGATTGAAAACAGATCCTGCTTCAATTAATTCGGTTTTACCAAAGTAATATCAACTCTACTATCAAAATAAAGAAATGTTATCAATTAAGGTATCGACACAAAGAGGAACATACCTCAAATTAATTAAAAATTTATTCTCGGCTGATCTAACGGATGGTGGTTAACTTGGACTTGTTGGTTTTGCTGATGTTCCTGGATCAAATCTTTATCGTAATCATTTGTCGGTTTCGAGCACAAATTTTCTATTCTGGTTCTCGGGACGATGTGCTCGGTTGGTCCTTTCCAAGTGCTTGCAAGTTTCTCGAATGCCTCGTAATTGATTGAGGGTTAACTATGTTGTCAACCTAAAAACCGTGTTTGGGGAATACAGTTCCCCTTAAAATCATACCAATAAAAATCAAACATTGCATTACATTTACAAGCATTTTAAAATATTTATTTTTATATGAATAATTTTGTTAAATTGTTATTTATTCTTGATTATACAAGCCATAATATCGAAGCTTTTATAAGGGAATTAGAAACGAGAAAAAAACCTAACTTTCCATAGTAAAATACACAAAACATATGGGAAATCACTTTTTTTCCTAGGACAAATTTGTAAATGAAAACGTGACAAATTCTTAATTATGATTTCAGAAATATTTTCATAAATGTTTGAATTTCAACATATATGAATATCGATTAAGTAAATCGTTTTTATTTTATTCTAATAATTGATTTATTTAAACCAAAATATAAAAAAAGTTCATAACAACAGCATTCTGGTCAAATTAAAAAGAAAACCTTAGTACAAATCGTATGCATTAAGTCAAAATACATTACATAGATGGCAGTGAAGGGAGTAAAAATTTTGTAAAATCGTACCAAAATTTGCCACCTGGGAAAATTTCAAGTTCAAAAATTGCAGGAAAAGCGAAACAAATTCACAAAATTTTAAGAACGTGTCAAAATTTTCTGATTAAATAATTTTTTTCGTATTTTTCTGTACAAATTTTAGACATCTAGCGTACACTAGTAAAATCAAAGATAAATTTAGCAAGTATTATTTTAATTCGTCAGAGCCAACTTTGATGTATTTTTCAAAATGAAATTTCCAAAAATATATTTAAGAAATAATTTAAATTTAATAATTCTGCAGTTAATATTTACTTAATATCAATGTAGCCTTCTTGTATATTGTTGTTATAGATATGTAGAAAATTTTTATGTAAACGTTTTATAATATTTTTGCTTTTTCCATTGAAAAACTTGAAGCTAAAAAACACCATTTTTCACCATGGATTCCTATGGAAATCAGTGAAAAGTTATACCACTAAAAAAGCTTCTAAAAGATACGTCATAATGATTATGGCTCTATTCTCTAGAAGGCTCTGCTACAGGGCGTACTATTCATTTACAACGCATACGCGTTTTATTACAGTCACAATAAATACAATTTAATATTTATTGCTTAAACAAGTTAAAATTGTACAAAATAATGCTGGTAGGTTTTACGTCGTACATAAGTGCTAATATTTTTTTACTTCGGTCTAAAAAGACCAAAGTATTGAAATCCTGTCAAAAACGACGAAAAATTTGGTTGGTCCAAAACCACTTTTCTCGACGTTTTGAAAGTCCCTGAGTCTGAAAATGCAAAAAAAAAAAAATGTCCGTCCGTCTGTCTGTGTGTCTGGACCCACGGTATCTCGAGAACGGCTTGTCCGATTTGGAATTTTTTTTCACCAATCTGTTTCTATGGCCAAGGCGGAGATTTGAAAAGCTTTTGGAGACTGTACGTTAAGGGGGTGGGGTACCTGCCATACGAATTGACCCAAAATACCTGCTTTTATAAATATTTCCGATTTTTTTACATGTGCTTATTTGATTATTGAATTGGGCATTGAATTGGGAATTGTTTTGATGGTTAAATTAGGGGTAAATTTGAGGGTTGAGTTGAAGTTGAGTTGGAGTTGAGTTGGAGTTGAGTTGGGGTTGGATTTGGATGTAGTGAATAGTTAACAAATTTTTTATATGATTGAACTTGCCTATTTATCAACCGATTATTATGAAATTTGATATGTGTGTTGGAAATGGGATTATAAAATGATTTTTGGATAAAGCTCTGGAATGTGGCTAAGTAGAATGGAACTTAGTTATTCCCTACCCGTTTGTTATGAAATTTGACATGTGCGTTGTAAATGGGATTCTAAAATGAATTTTTGGATAAATTTCTGGAATATGGTCAGTTAAACGGTTAGTAGTATCAGTATAATTTGTTATACTACTTTCGGTATAAAGTTCTAGAATACGATTTTTCATTTTAAATTGGATGCCTGTACCCATGTTACTGAAGCTTTTGACCTGGTTGGCTGTTGTTTAAGTAAATACATGTATGTTGGTTAAAATAGAAATCAATAATGTCAAAACTGTCATACCAACTTTATGACGTTATTGAAGATACCAAAGACCGAAGTTCTGATCACCTCGTGAGGTTTCAGCCCTTTATATTTTATGTTTATATTGCTGACAAGGTTAAAACTGAATTAATTACTTATATGTATACACGCGAACTTTACCACAGTTTTTGGCAAAACGCTGATATCGTGCAAAATATTTTAGTAACAAATACACACGCTTTTAACTATTTATTAATTTCATTTCATTGTTAACTCGATTGTAAAATAGAGAACCTTCAAGTTCAATTTTACCACTAATAATAGTTGTATTCAATCCTTAACATAAACGAAGCTTTTCGGTATTTTCCACTGAACTTGTAATAACAACCTTTCAAACATAAATGTGGTCACTTTTTAAATTTGTCTTTTCGTTTTGAATTTTTCAATTTGAACTGTACGGGAAACATTAAATGGTGTTTTATTTTATATAAAATTTGATTATTAAAGTGCTAAACGTTCATAAATTTCCATTATCCTTTAAGCTCAATGAAAACTGCGTATAATAAATAATAATATATATTATATATAGTGAATAATAAAAAAAAAATAATTTGTTTGATTGTGTGTGTTGTTTTACAATTAAAAATTTAAAAAAAATAGTTTTTGGTAATATGATAATTGTTTAATTCCTAAAATATTTACCCTCTAAATATTTATCTGTAATTTTCGATCTTAAATCAGCTACGTCAGATATAAAAAAACGCAAAAGTTGTTCACTAAAATTTAAAATTGACGTTTTAAACGAATATGAAGCTGGTGTATCAGGCAAGGGGTGGCATAGTTTGTCGAATAAGTATGGTATTGGGGCATCAGTTCTTCCTGGTTGGTTTCAACGAAAGTCACACCTATTGAAATGCTTAAAAGATAACCCAATTCAAACAAGAGTGACTCGACGGTTACCGGGAGGTGGAAGGAAATTAGAATTTGAAGAAATTGAGAAGGACGTTTTAGAGTGGGTGAAACAGCGGAACATGAACGGCTTGCGGGTCAACGATAACCACTGGTTGGTGTGAACGTTTTAAATGTCGCAATAATATCGTGTCACGCCGCCAAATTACTTCAAAAACACTACCCGAAAATGTTCAAAATATAGTTTAAACATTTTAGTAAGAAATTCACGATGTAATTGATAAACAAAAAATAAAACTTGTAACGTAATTAACTTTGACCAAATTCCACGGTATTTTGAGTCTGAACATAAGATGGCTATAAGCGTTTTAATGCAACATTGGCCTTAACCATGGATGGAAAATTTCTTAAACCCCATTTGCTGTTTTCAAACCTGAAAAAAAACCGAGCGTTAACGTCAAGTGTGTGGTCGATGTAAATAAGACAGGAATATTTAATGACGACATACTTAAAATGACGACATATTTAAAGGAAATAATTCTTAAAAGGCCACAAACAAACCTTGCTCGAGAGCCCATTTTGTTAATTATTCCTATAGTAGCCACGGCAAATTACACAAGAGTAAATATCTTGAAAACTACAATGTTTTTGTGGTACTGGTTCAACCAAATTAAACCGGCAATTTACATTCCTTGGACGTCGCTATAAATCGTAGTTTCCATGAATACTTTAACTCACGATATGATGAATACATAACAAATGCATTAGAAAATTCAGAGTTACAAATACGCCAATGCAATTCCAAAATTCCCAGTTATCAATTTGTGAGCGATTGGGTAGTAGATTGGATAACCAGTAAAAATGAGAATAACAGCGAAGGAAAGTTTCATCAAAGAATAGGTACATTCGTCTTTACAGGAAATACTTACTAACAATTTTAATTATGATGAGTTTATTCAAAATAATCCCGAGTTACCAGTTAATAAGGCAAGCTTTTTTGAAACAATTGATGGTATAGGTGATTGGTTTTGGCCAAATCAAGCGGATACAAGTTATTTTGCTTGTACATATTCATAAAATAAAGCAAAACAATTCATTATTGGATCAGTTTATTCACACAACGCTCTTTACGGGTTAAAGAATAATACTTTTCTGCAATATGCCCCATTTTTCCACATAACTGACAGCTGACTTAAAAGCTTGTTTGAATGTCTTTGACTGTTTGACGTTCGTTGGCCTTACGAATAAGTAGTAATTGTTTTCTCCTCAGCGGCATTGGCAATTGCTTCTTTCAGGCAAGTAAATCAACAAGCTTTCCCTAACAACTTTAAAGGTTCTTCTAAACCATCCTGAAATGCTCCTAATGCTGTATGTGAATTTAAATGTTGAATGTGATTCGCGGAGCTAGCACAACTAAATTCTCTTACAACTTTTTCTTTGTTACATTCACACTCGCTGCAATTATAGCGAGAACAACTCGTATGACAATCATAGACGTTGATAACAACTTCTGTCAATTCAACAATAACTGCTACTAATTTTGTCTATAAAAAGCTAAACAATAGCCACACAAAATCTAAAAAAAACAGACAAGCGATTAAAATTTATTTGAATCTTTGTTTTTATTTAAATTAAATTATTTTTTCAGGTATGTAAGACGTGTTTTGTTATGAATTTATTACCTATTGATATCTTATTAGCTAAATCTAAATGTAATTTTTCTTTTAAATTGTTGTAAGTGATCGTGTTGTCATGTCTACACTCATAAATAAAATCATCTAGAATTGCAACATAATCACGTGAATTTGCCCACTTTCTCTTAAACCTTCCATGGTATAATCAATGGATGATTATTTTTCTATTCTAATCAATATCGAATACATAAAAATAGCTGGAAGTCATATAAAAATAAAAATAATTGCTTGGTTTCCAAATAAATCCTTAAATAAACAGCCAAAAATTAGAAAATAAATTTTCATTTTTATTATAATTGATTGTTACTTTAGAATTGATATACAATATACATATTTGTTTATTCACTCACCCACGGGCACAATCATCATTCCTTAAGAAGGATTTATCAAACAATTTTAATTAAAATAGCAACAAATATTATCAAAATATACAATAAAATCCTTAACTCTTTTTCATTTGAACGGTATATCCCAATATTAGTGAGAAAAAAATGTATTGGTAAATGGTAATGTCATAATCAAACATATTCGGGCACACAATTTTCCACAAGGCTCAATATGCTTTGACTACACAAAATATTTCTCAATAATGCTTTTGGGAATAGCTGCCTTAATTGATTAGTTGTGTTTTGTGTATCTATAATAAAACTTTAAAAATTTGACTATTTGCAGATTTCCTATTTAGTACCGACTTAAGTGGCGACCAGCGAAAACTAAAAACTTAAAAATGCGGTAGATTGAATTTCTGTATTCTCGCCAAGCGGAAAATTAACGTTACTTAACAAATTTAACGAATCTTCGCTAAATTAGATCTGTCACTTAAAAAAAATTAAGAATGCGCGATTTTGCGTCCAAACTTAAGAAATAAATGTCTTTTTTTTTTTTTTTTTTTAATATTAGGCTTGGCTCCTACATATAAAGGAGCCACATTGCCAAGAATTCAAATTTACAAAAAGCTACATATTTCTAATTCATAATTTTAATTTTAGTAATTTTAATTTAATCTATAAAATTAATCCAGATTCCTCCCTACACATATACTGCCGGCCATTATTTACTTCGTATTAAATTGTTATCCCACTCATCCTAATGAATTCATACATTTCCTTATAAACCAGTCCGCCCTCATTCATTAAATCACTTAGATTGCTTGCGCTCCGAAGGATGTTGAACTGAGATCTATATTGGCTGTACCTAGGACAATCCAATAAGAGGTGTTCAACATCCTCCACACTTCCACACAACTCACAATCTTTGTCCTCACTCAAATGACGTTTCCACAAGCATTCTTTCCAATTTCCGTGGTTCAGCCTGATTCTCTCAACCGTTCGCAACATTCGCGTATCTCCTTTGAGTTCCTTATAGAAAGGAGTTCTCAAAGGAGTACCCCGGATCGCTCTGTACTTCATTCCTTTCGTTAGACTTTTCTCGTTAAATTCACTCTCCCATTTTCTCCACAGATTCATCTGTAACATTCGAAGTACGTCTCTTGCATCCTTTCTTTCGTACTCCTGAACCACATCATTCAATGTACCCTTTTTGGCTAACATATCGGCTCGTTCATTCCCTTCGATCTGTCTATGCGATGGGATCCATTGTATGGTCACATCACGCTGACAGCTTCGAACGCATTCAAAAATCAAATCCAAATACACATTGCCTTCCCTTCCACCTCCACATTTAAGCAAACATAAACCACTCTGAGAATCGGAAAATATTACTATTTTCCTTTTCCCTTTATTCACATCCAGTTTAATTCCTTCAAAAATTCCAATCAGTTCAGCGTTCATTATACAGATGCTTTTGTCCACTTTAAAATACTTTTCTACATTCTTACTAGGCATAAACATACCAACACCTACTCCATTCTCATTCACACTAGCATCTGTATAAACGATATCATATTTTCCATATTGCTGACTGATTTTCCCAAACATAATTTTGGCGATAACTTCATTCATTCCCTTATTATATTCCTCCATATTCAAACATACAGTAAGATTATTAGGAACGGGTTGCGGACCAGCATTACCTATACTCAGAAACATGTTCATATTTTCAAGTGCAATGCTAGTTCTATATGTTGGTTTGAATACCGCCCTACTTTGTAATCTTACTATCATTTCATTCCAAAACTCATTTTTCTTCGTTATCATTCTCACTGTCTCTCTCACTGTGATCCACTCTCTCTTGTAATCGAGAGGTGAATCACCCATTTCAGACCACAGAGTGTGTATTGGGGTTGAATTAATTGCTCCCAATAACCACTCTGGCGCATGCATTCTCTACTTTCATTAATTGGCTAAAAGCCCCTTTTGAACCATTCCCATACACACTAATACCATATCCAATTTTGGAGGATATAAGGGCCTTCCTTAACATGTCAGTCACACTCGGGTGAGCGCCCCACTTGGGTTTGCTCACCCGTTTAACCACATTCAAACGTTCCTTGCAGTTATCTGCCAAAATTTTCATGTGCTTCCCAAAATTCATGTCTGTCAATCCAAATACCCAAATACCTGTATGCATTTACTTGTTCAATTCTATAGCTATCCACACTGATGTTAACATTTGCAGCATTCGTTCTAAAAATCATATAAGCACACTTTCTAGGATTCACTCTCATATTCAACATTTTAAGTTTTTGAATTAACTCATTTACTCCCTCTTGCGCTTTTTGAGCCGCCGCATCAATACTTTTGCCTTTTCCAATCACAACAAAATCGTCTGCAAATTGCAGAAAGATTTGATTGTCTGTATTGATGCGGTGTATCTCGCTGGTATATAGGTTGAACAGAGCTGGTGATATTTTACTTCCTTGCGGAAGTCCCATATTCGCAACTCCCTCCAACCTAAACCCACTTCCATTCAACACTATTTTTCTCTCAGTCATAAAATCTTTTATCCACATACATACTTTCCGTGAAAATCCAAAATTCGAAAGAATTTGTTGTAATTTCCACGGAACCACGTAGTCATAAGCTCTTTCAATGTCCAAAAATACCGCAACAGCTTTCATATTATCCTTTCTCACTTCCCACACAAACTTTTCCACACACTCGATTGCAGAGTGATTCTTTCGAAATCCAAATGTTGTCGATGGCAACAAATTACTTTCATTCACAAAATCTTCCATTCGTTCTTTCATCATTCCATTTAAAATTTTTATAAAAACATTCAACATACATATGCCCCGATAATTTGTTGCCCCATTTGGATCTCTATCCCGTTTAGGGATGGGAACCACTCTGCTCTCTTTCCATTTGGCCGGTATTTTGGAATCCATCCACACTTTGTTGAGTATCTCAAGCAAGTTATATTTTGCTGAGTCACTCAACAGCCGAACCATTTTATAACTTACGCGGTTTGTCCCTGGAGTGGTAGATTTTGATGTATCTAACACTCTCAGGAACTCTCCCCATTCATACTTGCAATCCATTCTTTCATTTCTATTCATTCTATCAAATTCATTTATTACATTCAAATCATTGTTTACATTCATTACCATTCTAATAAATTCTTCACCTTTTTCTCTGTTCTCACACACCACATTACGCGCATTAAAATGTTTCCCATTCACCCTATTAAATAAATTCCATACATCCTTAGTTGTGGTTCTATGTGTCATTTGGGACACATATTCCCGCCAACTTTTCCTTTTCGCTCTGCGAATAGCCTTTTTCAACTTCCCATTCATTTTACCATATATAATCTTATTCTCGCTACTTCTATTCCTATTAAACTCACGCAAGGCTATTCGCTTCCTTTCATACCAGAATTGAACTTCATTGTTCCACCAACCATTCACATTAATCTCTTTCACATCCACAATTTTTGTACACAGTTCATTCACTCGTTCAATTTCACTATCCAACTGGCTTTGATTTATTTGATTTTCTCCGAGAATCTGATTCATCTCTTGCACCCATTTCCTATTATTCATTAATTCACGCTTTTTCTTAAACACTCTATTATCATTCATGATCATTTTGATCATGAAATGATCCCCACCCAAATTCTCTTCTTCAACATTCCAAGTGACCCGGCAGGCCAGTTCAATAGTTGTCAAAGACAAATCTATTGCGCTGGCCGTGCCACCCACATTTGCCATTCTAGTTGGCCTTCCATCATTCAAGAGCACCATATCGGAGTCTTGAATCAGGTCGGCCAACTGTTTTCCTCTTGCGCAATTGTCCATACAACCCCATATTCTCGCATGCGCATTCATATCTCCACATACAATCAGGTCACTTTTATCTCTCGTCCACTCAAACAATTTTTTAAAGTCACTCAAGGCTTTTTTCCTTTCATCTTCATCATGCACCTGGGTTACATACACGCTTACTAGTAACAGATTTCTTCCCAAATTCGTCGTTGAGGCGGCTATTGCTTCAATGATCTCAAATGCGGGTAACTGTACCTCTTGAAGCGTAAGATTTGTTTTGTACATAATTGCCACTCCACCATAACCATCATTTCTTGGTTTGGAAAGAAATCTGTACCCTCTCACATTCAACGTCTTGTTCATTCTTTCCCATGTTTCGCTTATAATCATCACATTCATATTATTGTTGGCCAGATAATTAACCAACATATCTTTTTTGGCGTAAAAACTTTGTATATTTATCTGACCAACAACAATTCTTTCACTCATGTCTCACATTCACACAAATAACAATTTATACATACCAATTAATATGTGCAGGGAATATCCGCTTCCAAAATTTACCAGAAAACAAAATTTGTTGCAAACCACAAAAAAAAAATTAAAAATAAAAATTTGTTGCATAAAATGCTGTTGTTGCATCCTTCAATGTCATAAATGTTGCATTTTGTTGCTCTGTACTCCGCGTTGCTGCCCAATGACGTGTTAATAATATTGATTTTATTATTTTTTTTTTATTTTTTTTATTGTGTTTTGTAATCGTTAAAAATCAATATTATCCGGTCTCATTTGTACTGTTTTTTTCGGGTGGTGTTGGTGCAATAAAAATATTATTTTGTGTATTTGCGCTCGTTATTATCTTATTATGTTGTTCGGTGAACGCAATTCTATTTTTTGTAGATGTGTACTTCGTTTTTTTTGCTGCTCGATAAACACGTCTGCTTGAATTCTCACTAGCATTTTCGCTTTCAGTGTCCATACACGATGAATCGGTTTCTTGTCTCTTCTCTTTATTGTTATGATCACGCAAGTTGATCATTGTGTTTATTTTTGCGATTTTCTTTTCTGCCTCTTCGTGTAATCGAGTTATTTTGACTATTTCGTTGTATTTTGCTCGTTCGTGTGTTGTTGTTGTTGGTAGCGTAGTTTGATCGTTAGTGCATGTAAGCTGTTTGTCATCTGTTTGTATTTGTTGTTGTCCTTGTTGATCTTGTGGTTCATGCGGTTGTAGTGGTTTTTGTTGGTATTGTTGAACTGGTTGTTGTAACTGTTGTGTTATTTCTACATTCGTATTATTTAAGAGTGGGCAATCTTGTTTTTTATGTGATTCCTCTCCACATTTAAAGCACCTCTCTTTCATACCCTCATAAAATATTCTCACTTTAATATTTTCTATGTAGATAAATTGCGGTATTTCTTTGTCCAACTCCATGTATAAACCTCTTACACCTGTACGTAAATTTTGTTCGCAAACCGAGACACGAGAATTGAGAATTTTGTATTCGTACACGTTGTATAGTATACATTTTTGTGGTTGTGTTGTATTATTTTTGTTTGTTGTATTTGTTCATTTTTTAGGACAGTAAGCATCAAAAATAATTAAATCGGGTGAACCGGTTGAATTTTTTTGGTGCTTATGTTCGTTTCTCTTCTCGTGTTTTATACTTCTCTCTTGCTTTTGAGTTGAGATTTGTCATTCTACAAACAAAATAATTTTTGGAGAGACTTGATTTGTTGTTGTTTTTGATTATGGAGTAACACTTTTTTTTTTTGAGTTAAAGGATAAATTATTTTTCGTGTTTGTTATTAAAAAAAACATTTAAATAAAATATTTTCGGTTGTTTAATGTTTTTTAACATACAAGCACTTTTGATAGACAGAAGAAAATTAAATGATGTCAATTTCATAAAAAAATAAACAACACTCACGTGGCCACTAATACACACACAATCTACCACTACTAAAAATTTGCGGTTATTCTACTCTCAATTCTCGGTTTGCGAACAAAATTTAGGTACTGAAAATACCGGTAGCAAAGAGTTGGCTCCAAACTTTTCGCGTCTTGTAGACAAAATGTTACCAAAACGGTGCATTGCTTCGCTTAATGTTCTGTCGTTAATCTCTGGCGGCAAATTAAATATACGCACATATCGCATTACACCACTTGTTCCCTTTACAGTTACTTCCGTAGTTGTCCCATTTTTGTATTCAAATTTTAATACCTTTGTTTCACTACTGAATTCCAAATATTTTTGTTCAAGGTTAAATTTTATATATATACATCGGTCGTATAAATCTTGATATAATGTGTGTATGTCCTTTGTGGTTAACCCAATTTTTAATACAAAGCGCATCATTTCTTCATCCGTTGGCTTGGCATCTGTTCTTTGAAATTGCACTTTCGCCGTATTCTTTCTTAAACTGTCCATTTTTCTATTTCCTCAACCTTGTTAATAAAGGTATATATTTATTTATTTATTTATTTTTTTTTTCTGCGCAGAATTGCGCTAAACAATTTTGGTTGGCACTAACTTTCACAAAATTATTCTCTTTACTTTTGATTTTAATTTTAATTTCACAATTTGATCTGTTCTCCACGGAGGTTGACAAACGAGTGGAAATAAATGTCAAATCCAAAAAAATATTGATGCGAAAGATGCAAACTTTTTCATTTCATGGCTTTTATTTTTCAATTTTTATTTATTCATTTCAATTTTATTTTTCTAGGTTTAACCAGAACCATCTTGATGTGAATAGAGCCGGCATGTGAAAAATGAACTTAAAATAAGGGATATAGAAACACTAAAAATTCATTTATTTTCATAGTGTTTGTATGAAAAATGCGATTCCGATTGAAGATAAAACATGAATTAAAAGTTAAATATTTTTTTATGAAATCGCTAATAAATAACTAAATATCTTACTCATTTGAAACACAGATTCTCAAATTTCCCTATTTTCCAGCAATAATCAAAAGAAAATAAGGGAAATTAAATTAAACAACATTCTACAACAACAACAATGTGTATTAAAAAGAAACAATTCTGTTTAATAACGTCATCATATATTCACATCTAAAACCAATGGTAAGAAAAAAGACAACACGTTTCCGCTCAACAATTAAAATAAAATAAATCAGAAAGAGCAAACAGAAAAAAATAAATCAATACAATAAGTACGAAGAAAACAAAAAATCAAAACAGTCTAGCATGCTTTGCAAATTCAAAATAACTATAGAAACATATTCGAATTCAAATTTGAATGGAGGCAATGAAAGAGATGATTATTGACGACTGGTAAAGTTGAAAAAGCACCTTAAGCGGACGATATTGAACTAAGTAAACCATGTAAACAAAAATGTACTATATGAAAATCTAATGAATCCATTATGTTGTTTAACGTGTGATTTTTATATATTTGATTAATTTGGACAGTTTTATCATTTTGAATAACAGAAATTTATTCTTGAAAATTGGAGAAATTTCATACTAATCTAATGTTACTAAAAACATAAATATTTTAAAAATATTGAATTTAACCATGTATTTATCATTCAAAACGTGGTAAATGTGGTATAATATAATTTCAAAAATATTTAATGACTCAAACATATATTTATAGTGAAATTAACATTAATTTTCTGTAATTTTCTGTACAGTTTTCTGGCATTTTTATTGATAAAACTGTTCCAAATTAATCAAATATATAAAAATCACTTGTTAAACAACATAATGGATTCATTAGATTTTCCAATCATGACAATTTTAATAAATAAAAATTAAAATTAAAGAGACTATTTCCATATAACTTCAAATAGCATATTTTTGTTTACATGGATTACTTAGTTCAATATCGTCCGCCAGAGCACACCATACCAATCGTCAATTGTACTGTTTATAAATTTGAGTTATGTTGATGACGTATATTACAAAAACAACAATATTTAAAATTTCAAAAGTACCTTATTTTTCATGGCGATTTTCACTAATAAATAAACATTTTCAAGACTTGATTTTTCAATCAAATAATATTACATGTTTCATGAACATTTTCATATAAAAACAAAACAAAAGCTCACATTTCTAATAAACTAAATCTGTAAATGAAAATAACCGTTTTCCCATATAGTTTCATAGTAAAGGAAAAATTGTTTGTACCTTATTTTAACCCCTAAGAGACACACTGGGTTAAATTAACCCAGGTCTTTATTTTTAACGCGCGCCATTTTAAAACGCGTGGTCCTTGGACCATCGGGCCAGTGGATTAGGGAAGTTTGAAATGTCCACTAATATTTCCCCTTAGGCCAGATACAGTATATTTATAGAAGCTGAGCAATGAACGTCGCAAAAACAGGTATGGGTAAAAATCACCCAGTGTGTCTCTTACGTTAGAAAAACGTCTGATTTAAAAAATTCTTTTTGTTAAATATTGTGTGTTTGTGTTCAACTTATGGCCAGTTAGGAAGAAAATTGGCCATTTCTTATCCGATTTTGATAAAATTCAGCATGTGCGATGGAAATGGGATCCTTAAACGAGTTTTAGATGAAGTTCTGGAATATGGCTAAGTAGGAAAGAAATGGCCCATTTCTTATCCGATTTTGATGAAATTCAGCATGTACGATGGAAATGGGATTCTCAAATGATTTTTAGATGAAGTTCTGGAATATGGCCAATTAGGATGGAACTTGGCCATTTCTCATCCGATTTTTATGAATTTCAGCATGTACGATGGAAATGGGATTCTTAAATGATTTTTAGACGAAGTTCGGGAATTTGGCCAATTAGGTTGGAACTTGGCAATTTCTTATCCGATCTTGATGAAATTCAGCATGCACGATGGAAATGGGATCCTCAAATGATTTTCAGGTGAAGTTCTGGAATATGGCCTATTTGGAAGGAACTTGGCTATTTCTTATTCGATTTTGATGAAAATCAGCATGTTCGATGGAAATGGGATTCTTAAATGATGTTTAGGTAAAGTTCTGGAATATGGCCAATTAGGAAGGAACTTGCTCATTTCTTATCCGATTTTAATGAAATTCAGCATGTACCATGGAAATGGGATCCTCAAATGATGTTCAGATGAAGTTCTGGAATATGGCCTATTAGGAAGGAACTTGGCTATTTCTTATCCGATTTTGATGAAATTCAGCATGTTCGATGGAAATGGGATGCTTAAATGAGTTTTAGGTAAAGTTCTGGAATATTGCCAAGTAGGAAATAAATGGTCCATTTCTTATCCGATTTTGATGAAATTCAGCATGTACGATGGAAATGGGATTCTCAAATGATTTTTAGATGAAGCTCTGGAATATGGCAAATTAGGAAGGAACTTGGCCATTTCTCATCCGATTTTTATGAATTTCAGCATGTACGATGGAAATGGGATTCTTAAATGATTTTTAGACGAAGTTCTGGAATTTGGCCAATTAAGAAGGAACTTGCCCATTTATTATCCAATTTTAATGAAATTCAGCATATACTATGGAAATGGAGTTCTAAAATTATTTATAAAACAGGTTATCAAATACATTAAATCATATTAAGTTCCTTCCTATTCGGTCATATCCAAGAACTTCATTTAAAAATCCTATTTCCTATAGGGTAGAGTCCTATTTCCATCCTACTTCCTGAATTTCATCAAAATCGGATAAGAAATTGCCAAGTTCCTTCCCAATTGGCCATATTCCAGAACATCGTCTAAAACTCGTTTTAAAATCCCTTATCCATCATACATGCTGAATTTCATCAAAATCAGTTAAGAAAATATTTTTAGAATCCCATTTCCATCATACATGCGGAATTTCATCAAGATCGGATAAGAAATAGCCAAGTTCTATCCTAATTGGTCATATTCCAGAACTTCACCTGAAAATCATTTTAGAATCCCATTTCCATCGTACATGCTGAATTTCATCAAGATCGCATAAGAAATGGTCAACTTCCATCCTAATTGGCCATATTCCAGAACTTCATCTAAAAATCTTTTTAGAATCCCATTTCCATCGTACATACTGAATTGCATCAAGATCGAATAAGAAATGGCCAAGTTCCATCCTAATTGGCCATATTCCAGAACTTTATCCATTTGAGAATTTCATAAAGATCGGATAAAAAATGGCCAAGTTTCTTCCTAACTATCATTTAAGAATCCCATTTACATTGGGAATGCTGAATTTCATTAAAATCGAATAAGAAATAGAATCCCAATAAAATTCTTATAAAAAAAATCACAAATCCTCAGTTCAAGCACCTCACTTCAATGGACAACTTTTTTGGTCCCGTCGATGTCCGTTATAGTGAGGTTTCTCTGTATATACATATTTTAGTTCAAATCAAACAGACAAAAATTATACTCCTATAAGTTTAACACAAATACGAAATATTTAACAAAAAAGGATTTTTGAAATGAACATGTTTTTCTGACCTTAGAGACACACTGAGTAATTTTTACCCGTACCTGTTTTTACGACGCTCACTGCTCGGCTTCTATTGTATAAACGCACAGTATCTCTTCTAAGGTGGATATCGATTATTAATTTCAAAAACGATTTTTTTTTACGCCAAAGTAACCAACTTTTAGATTTTACCTCAATTTTGCTGTTTTCCAAAAACTTCTATTTTCGATTTGCAAAAAAAATATAGTTTTTGCAATGGATGGAAAAACCCATAGTACCATCTTAAGGTTCAACTCTTTAGCTTTTCATCGGTCACCTACAGAGTGTCAAAATATTAATTTTTGATAGAAATATAAGCATTTAAAAAAAAGACGATTTTTAAAAAAAGTTCCGTTAGTTTTTTATAAATATTTTTGCACCTTTTTATTTTATCGCAATAAAATTATGTTTTTATGTTCTTGAGAAAATTTTCTATCAATTGAAAAAAAATTGATTGAATTTGATCAATTTGATCACGAGATATAAGCTTTCAAAGTATCGCTGGGTAAAAATCACCCAGTGTGTCTCTTACGTAACTTTTTGATAGTGTGTCCCTTAAGGGTTAAGCTTAGTAAAAAATACAGTAGATACTGGAGGCTCTTATTTATACAGTAGGCTCTGGTTTAACTGACTGAAATTAATTTATTTGTTGATTTAACAACATTTTTCTAATGTACTTGTTCCTAAAAGGATAAAACATGTTATCATTTTGTGCTCACAAATTATGTATCCCCATTTTGTATTGCACATAAACGATAACAATTTGTAATTTAATATTTTTTATTTTGTTTGTCAAAAAAAATTAAGAAAAATTAGCGTCGTTAAAATTCCTTAATTTATAATTTTTCACTGGTTGAGCCTTTAGTAGGAGCTCATGCAAATTTCTTTGTCAAACAAAAACAAGCGAAAATTTAAATATGACGCGTTTTTCATATTTGATACATTTCAGTTTATTTAGTGATGTTATTATATGTATTAAGAGCAAGATAACATTTGGAAAATTAATTAAGATAAACAGAAATAGAATGTCTCTTTTTGATTCATTTTTAAAAATTAATTAAAAATGTGTTGAAAAATGAAATAAAATGTCTTTTTAAGAAAAAATTCTTCATGTTCAACATTTTCAATTCATTTTTGATGAACATTTTTAATTCGTGTCATGATTTAAAAAAAAAACAGTGCTGCTCCTATCGTCACACTATCGATTTGATTTTTCTATTTTTTTTTTTGTTTTTTTTTTTGTTTTTTTTTTTTTTTGTTATTATTAGGGTGGGTGTTTGCAGCCCAGAGAACTGCGACCATTGAGGCCTATTGTGCGTCCCTAGAGGTTCTTAACTGGAATGTAGGCTTTTTATGTCCTTGATAAATCCCGCTACCTGATGTATATCCAGTGAGTCGGCATTAAGCCACTGGATTGTATGTGTATTTTTTAGGATGATATTTAGCATCACATGTGAAGAGCAAGTGTTTCAACAGGGGGTCATAGATGTGTTCATCGTCATCACCGATCGTAATCAGATGATGAAAAATCCCTTTTGCATCCCTCCCCGATTGGGATTCGAATCCGGTATCTCCCGATCCAACCGCCGTAGCTTTAACTTTAACCACTGCGCCCGGGAGGGGTATTTTTCTATTTAAATCCCAGCTTTTCATAATTATCCTTACCCTACTGATTGAACCCTGAAAAGCCAAATATTTAACTAATTGTTGATGTAATGTTGTAATGAAAATATTTGATTTATTCTTTTATTAAATTTGTGTATTATTCGGCAGATACCCGCAACATTGGAATCATTCAATTCGAATTCAAATCGGATTTGTGGAGCTGTTTTCAATATTTCGTACTTCCGATTTAACTGTTGTTGATAATGATGCCCGGTCATGTGGATGAGCAGTTGCAAGATTTGATAAAGCTGAATCCAGCGATCGGTTTCAGAGTAACAAGCCCACAACACCGGTTTGTAATTTTCTAAAATATGTATTCATTTAAGATCCGCATTTGTGCACTTCACCACGATACTCGTAGTGATGGGCTAAGTTGGTCTTTTTTGTTAAAATCGAAAGAGAAAATAAGCAAAAGAGAACAAAAAGAACCGATTTAGCACATCACTACGATACTGGTTTGTTATTCTAAGTTGAACCAAAATAGGTATAGTAGAGAACTAAAGATTCACTTCATAAAACGATGAAATCCAGTTTGTTCACGACAAAAATATTTTCCAATGGCGTTTTTATTTTTACTTTTACATATTTTGTAATTTTAATCTTCACGTAAAATACTCGTAAATTATATAATAGTATATTGTGTAACGTGTAGGAAAAACGATATATTCCCGGACGAGTATGGAAGTTGCTGGGACGAGGCGTCAGCCGAGTTCCAGCAACCATAAGAGTCCGGGAATTATAGTTTTTCCACGAGTTGCACATACGATTTTTTCTCTAATCGGCAGTATATCAGATTATCCATTTTATTCATTATATTCTTTAAAATACGCAAAATTTTCCAATTTATATTTTCAATAGATTTCACTATCAAAGTTACCTTAGAATTATAACAATCGCGTGCGCTGTCAATTTATTTAAAGGTCTGTTAGAGCAAACGATACCCGTCGTTAATTTGTGGTTTAGTTTAAATATAATGGACAGCAATTTTGATAATTCAATCCCAGGTACTCCGCCTGGCATCTTGGAGACAGCAAGATTGACTACACTAAATTTGTTGCCGCAGAAGTCGAGGGAGAAGTACGAAAATGCATACAAGCGTTTTATGGATTATCGCATAAATAACAAGGCCAATTCATTCTCCGAAAACGTTTTAATTGCATATTTTTCGGATTTATGTCAAAAGATGAAACCGTCAACCTTATGGTCCAACTATTCCATGGTGAGGTCGACGCTTAGCATTAACAATAATGTTGATATATCCAAATATGGAAAACTACGCGCATTACTGAAACGTCAGTCAGATGGATATAAGCCTAAAAAATCCAAAATCTTAACGAAACAACAAATAGAAACATTTATGGAACTTGCTCCAGATGATACATATTTAATGGCAAAAGTATGTTAATATGTACGCGCTCATAATTTATTTACAAAAAATTTGTTTTCTAGGTTGCCTTAATTTTTGGAATTTCTGGCGCATGTCGTCAAGATGAACTATGCCGAATAAATTTGAATGACATTCAAGATTTGGGAAATAGGATATTGATTACCATTCCTGTTAACAAGACGAACAAGCCAAGATCATTTATTGTAAATGAAGCGTATATCGAAATATATCGTAGATACATAGCATTACGTCCCACTGATTTCGATAACCCTCGATTCTTTTTCAAATTAACAAACGGTAGAGGTAACAGACAAGTAGTGGGCATACATCAGTTTGGCAAATTGCCTCAAACTGTAGCTACTTATTTGAAGTTGCCAAATGCGATAGAATATACAAGGCACTGTTTTCGCAGATCATCTGCTACAATATTGGTAGATACAGGTGCAGATTTGACTTGCCTTAAGAGACATGGTGGTTGGAAATCGGCAACGGTTGCTGAAGGGTACATTGATGATTTTCTAAATAATAAAATTGAAGTTGCAAACAGAATTTTCAATACCACCGAACAAAATCCAGGTGTGGACCGTAACATGACCGAGATAAAAATTTTCAATACTACCGAACAAAATCCAGATGTGGACCCTAACATAACATGACCGAAATAAACGATAATAGTGCATCAGTGGCTACAACTAACCTTAATTGTAATGCATCTGCGCCAATTTTCAACACCTGTACAAATTGTACAATTCATGTAAATATAACCAATAATAAATAGTTGTTAAATATGTAATTTTACAATTATAATAATAAAAACTAAATAAATTAAAATTATATCATGTATTTCTTAAAAACAGATGATAATCAGTACTAGAAAGTATTCTCTGCCTAGACAAGGAATACTTTCCAGTACAGTGCTGAGATGTTCTAACATCACTTTCGATTCGTTTTCGATAGTATTTTGTCTCTTATAACAAGAACAAAATTGTACTCTATTTCCTTTTTTCATTACGATTTTTCTAATGCGATCTCTGCCTATTGTATACTTACTCTTTTCTTCACGTCGATAAAATATCGTAAACAAAAATTTGAATGATAAAGAGTGATGAATGAAAGTAGAAATAGAATGATGTTTTATGCGAGCATGCTGAGATCGCAATAGAAAAAGCTTAATTCAAAAGTCGAAATAGTATACAATTTTATTCTTGAAAAGAGAGACATGAATACTATCGAGCATCGAAAAAAGTGATGTTAGAACATCTCAGCACTGTTTTTAGTAAGTTGCCTAGCAACGATGTAGTGTCGGGGAATACTTCATTTTGCTGACAGATAACAAACCAGAAAACTGACGTATTTTATCCGATTTGAGAAAAATATATTTTTTCGTGTCCTTAATGGCAAAGAGTGTCATTTCTTCTCTGAAAACAGTAAAGAAAACTGCTACTTTTCTCCTTAGCAACACATTTCTTCACTATAAGCAATTTTCTTCATAGAAACGCTTTTTTTCCAAATGATTTTTGAATTTTTGACTTTTATTTATTTGCTTACTGCGATTGTTATGTACATGCTATGCATACATACTTCGATCCAAAATGGGTCTACCTTTTTTATTTTTACCTGATTTGTCGTCAAATACACGAAAAAATAGCATGTCCGACACGTAAGAAAAGTGGTTTTCCATGCTCGTAAAATAGTTAATCCATTCGCTCGCTAGCGCTCGCTCGTAAATTAAACAATTTTACTCGCTGGAAAACTATCACTTTTCTGTACTTGTAGAACAATCTATTATTTATAATTTGTTTGTTTCAACTAAAATGTAACAAATACAAAAATAATAGGGTACAAACATGTCTATAAAATAATACTAATATTTGAAATGTTTAAATATAAAATGTTTAGTTTAGTATTCCCCTTGCTTTTGGTGGGTCCATAACTAAACATACGGAATATGATAATTATAACAGCGTTAGATGGGTTTGGATGAGATTGTACAATAAAGTCACACGGAACAAATCATCTATTTCTATTACAATAAATCAGAACAGGACAATGGTTATAAGTCGCGTTACTTTCATTGCATTGGCTGCGTAATAATGCACATTCCTCAGACCCAAAAGATCCAAAACTGGATTTTCGTCCGGTTTTTTTGTCTGGGGAGACTTCGATTGATACTCTTTATACACTGCGCCAATTAAAAAACGGAGCAGAAATTTTCTTCGAAAAAATACCCCGATTTGAACGCTTGTATTATGGTGAAATAATACCACAGAATATATATAAACAGAACAATATCTTCTATAGCGCTTTAGTCCTAAGCTGGTGAACAAATATTTTCGTTATTGTTTTTTTCGACTGATTTTGATTTAGAAAAGATAGAAAAATCATTTTATTTGCAATCAATGAAACAAAAAAAAAATTACAAAAATGTTTGTACCCACCTATTTCTATCGATAAATAAAACTCAGTACAATTTTAAAACGAAAGAGAAATCTTTACACTTTATAATGTGCTTAAAAGAGATAGACATTCGTGAATAATTTTTGATTTTCGTCTAGTTAGCTTTGCGAAACTTTAAAATCATATCAAAGAAACAACAAAAAGAAAATTTGCAACTCCCATAAGGTTGTGTATGAGTTTGTGTAGCATTTCTAATTTATTTGTATTGGTCCTTTGTTTATTTGTTGATTTGATTTTAAAGTTTCGCAAAGCTAACTAGACGAAAATCAAAAATTATTCACGAATGTCTATCTCTTTTAAGCACAATATAAAGTGTAAAGATTTCTCTTTCGTTTTAAAATTGTACTGAGTTTTATTTATCAATAGAAATAGGTGGGTACAAACATTTTTGTATTTTATTTTGTTTCATTGATTGCATATAAAATGATTTTTCTATCTTTTCTAAATCAAAATCAGTCGAAAAAAACAATAACGAAAATATTTGTTCACCAGCTTAGGACTAAAGCGCTATAGAAGATATTGTTCTGTTTATATATATTCTGTGATAATACCTTAAAAAAAAAATTGTGTCTAGTTGAAGGAAATTTTGTCTTCTTTTCGATACTGGAATCCCGTTTCTTTTCTTTTGTTTTTGTATGAATTTTTTGAGTAAAACAATGTCCAATTTTTCAAGAATTTTTTTTTGAAAGGTGTTATTTTACCAAGATACAAGCGTTCAAATCTGGGTATTTTTTCGAAGAAAATTTCTGTTCCGTTTTTTAATTGGCGCAGTGTATTATATAAAAAAGATAAGCCGCGACCTGATCACCGCTAAACAACTAGTTAAGCAAATATAGATTTATGTATGTTGCTCATGCTCACCACGACGGATGGAGAACAGGTTGAAATTCAATACAAACATCTTGACACGATCACGAGAGTTGCCTTATGAAAAGTTCAGAGAATGTACCATTGTCATGTCACATTTGGAGTTTCTGGGAACACTCAACATCACTCGAAAATCATAGCAGACGTTAGTTCTTGTCGCAAATAAGTTAAAAATAATCGTCTCCTACTTCAGTTAATACAAATCAGATATATTTTGTCTAGAAGCAATTCCGGACTCTTCTATACATATTATATGTTTTCACAGCAATCTTTTAGGAGTTGATCGTGATCACGCTGGTTAATTTTTTTTTTTTTCGTAACGGATCGTTTGCCACAGGAATGTTGAATAGAGCAACACATTTTTAAATTGAGGCAATAAGGGTCTTGTAAAAGTGTTACCACTTGGAAACTCGAAATTAGTAGCAAATTTGATACATTTTTTTGAAAATATGTACCAACTTGGTACATTCTACGATTTGCCAGTATCAAAAAAAATCATAATAAAGAAAAAATATAAATTCATTTTAAGGTTTTTATTTGCAAAAATCACAATTATTTTTGAAGTATCACAAATATAATCAGTTATGATAATAATAAGAAAAATATACAACAAATGAAACTTAATATGGTTCAAAAGCAGCGTCTTTAAATTTAAACTTCGCAGCCAATTTTCCTAAATCTTCTTCCGGTAATTATTGTTCTAGTAAACATCATAAATACTAATTATATTATTGTCAAGACGATTTGTTTTCTTATTTTTTATTAAATTTAATGTGGAGAAGGCCCTTTCCGCTGCTGCACTACGGTGCGGGAATGACAGCAGAGTTAGGATGTAGTCGACTAATTCTGTACAAATAGGAAATTCTAAATTATTTTTTAAATTTCTAACTTTAATAAAATTTTGAACAGCATCATCAGAAATCCATGTGTGTCACTAAATTTTTATTTCCAATTAAGCTTCGCCATTGTTCATTTAGTGTTTCAATTGAGACATCCGTTTATTTACAAGGATAATTGTTTAACAAAGGTCACATTGCTGGCATAGTTCCGGCCACAATTTCAGCTACATTATAAAATTTTAGAATTTCCAATTTTCTGTCATGAAGTTGAAAACGTTTTTTTTATTTGGCAGCAAAGCTCCATATAAAAAGAAATAATATCGTTTTTAACGGTTACGTTTTTAAATTTGCTTTCATCTAAAAATGTTTCCTTAAATTCTTGAAAACCTAATGAAAAAAACATTGAGGTAATTGGGAGATGATTGTTAAGGCATTGCCCCATGCAAAACGGAAAATCAGCATTTAAAACCGTCAAACCCAATTTTTGGCTAAGGTGCTTCACTTTGCAATAAGAAAATTATTAACAAATAGTTCTAATCTATAAGTTCTACCTTATTTTAAGAAAATTTTATTAAAATTGGTTTAAGTTCATTGAAAAAGCTCCAATTTTATGTTTTGCCGGCCGTCAAGCAAAAATCCGTCCGTCAAAATTAAAAATTGGAGTTTTTGGAATGAAATTAAATCAATTTTAATAATTTTTTTACGAATAAGGTGGATCTTATAGATATAAACTATTTTTTAATAATTTTCATATTGAAAAACAAACAATATTGTCAATAATTGGATTTGATTGTTTTAAATGCCGGTTTGCCGTTTGTGCATGGGGCAATGCTTTTAGTATCTATAACGTCAACTTTTAAATCAAAACAATAAAATTTTTTAAAATTTCCAAATAAACGCGTTTGATTGTATGGTAAATGTTTTGAATTTCGGCTTTTTCAGACTGAAAAATTTTGTTAACATCGTTTACGATTTTTAAAATAAATGATAAACATAGCAAATATAATTTTAATTACGCCGTTCGTAAGGAATTCGAGGATATCGTGGACAGAATCAGTTTTATCCTTAATTCGAAGCAATACAAAATAAAATAATGCCTTTAGGCCTCCCATTGCTCTATAATTCTTTAAACCACCGCCTCAACTAAGCCAACGAGTTTTGCAAAATTTTAAAATTTTGTGATTTTGAATATTGAAATCCGCTTGAAACGCAGGATATTGGTTTAATCATTTGGGACTGTGTGAAAAGTGATTATAAATGTTTCTAATGTTTCTTTCGATAGCCTCGGGAAAATGTTTTAAGGCGGCGTTTACGCAAAGATAAATGGGGTGGCATGTACAGCCCAAAAAAACATCATTTTGTACTTCTTTAATGTACGCCATTAAAATTACCTGCCATAACTCGCGCGTTATCACTGGCACCGCCTATTATATTTCTAACATTTATATTAAATTTATGAAAATGTACTTTCAATAAATCAAAAATTTGGCGCGGTACACTTTTTTCAATTTTATCAAGCCGAAAAAATTATCAATAATTTTTTGAGATGTTGGTTCGAAATATCTGCAAATTATTGCCAGGCATTTGTCTGTCGTTAGATCGGTAGTTTCATCTATAATAAGTGAACATTTTTGGTGTCGAAGAATTTTGCTGATTTTTTTCTGCGGCATACGGTCCAATTATTTTGTTTACGTATTCTGTGGATGTCGTGCGACCACATTTTATTTGTTGCGCTTTTATAGAATTAGGCGGACGATTTGGCGTCTGCTGGTGGGGGGATCAGCTGATTAGATCAGCTCCGTAACCTTCAGTAGGGTGCTCTTCACGTGAGCTGTTCTGGTCATGTTTCAGGCAGCTGGCGGGATGAGTACGATTGTGGTAGGGGTAACCTTGCCACAATTCGCAGGTGTACGTACTGCCTCCACGTGGCAATCGTCGGTAACTGATGTCGTCTATTACAGTTTTGTTCTAGTTGACTCAGGCCAAAGTACGGCGCTAAAGGAGAAAACCTTAACAAAAAACCCTAATCCAAGGTGGAACAGCATATGCCGATGGATGAATGACTGATAGGTTAATCAGTCCCAAATATGCGGACTCTGGATACCAGGCGCCCTCCAGTTTTATTTAGCCTTCCTGTGGTAGCTGGGTGTCCCACAGGTGACCTTCATTTCCCAAATACTCGTGGGAATAAAATGCCTAAAAAAATAAAAAATTATGATAAGGATGGTAACGCTCCTAAAGCGTCACGGACCAGCGAGGATTCTGCGGTGGCTTTCGAGGGCTCAGGTCCTCTCTCCGCTGTGGAATCCTCAATGGTTGACACATCGGATGGGGAAATCCGTTCGGAGATTGAGAACTTAAATCTCAATTCCGATATGGTAACCTCAGGAGATGAGGAACTGGCCCCCGTAAGTGGGGGGATCTCCTCTGTGAAAACAGGGGAAAGTGCGGACGTCGGGGAGTGTCGGAAGGAGCAGGTTGACATCATCAAACCTGCTGCGGCTCCTCATGTGAAAAAAATGTGTGGGGCTGCGAAAAAGCGGTACAGGAAGCTTCTGGCTGAGGGCAAAGCGCCCGGTAGCGAGACAAGGCTTCTGGCGGTGCGGCCACGGAAGGAGACTTGCGCTCCTACGATGGACCAACCGCCAAAGAGGGACCGCTCGGAGGACGGCACTTCACCGGCACAAAAAAAGGCCAGGGGGGAAGAACATGTCCTGGTGGCCTCGGGTTCTGCGGTCCGGCCTGGAGTTACCTTCAGGCAGGCTGCGGAATCAGAGAGCATTGGGATCTTACCCTCTGGCTTTCCTGAGGTTGCCCTCACTGGAGAGCAGCTTAAAGCTGTCCAGGAGGGAATCTTGGATAAGGTGCTGGAGCAGGAGGCCAAGGAGCTTAAACCTAAGTTCCTTGGCAGTCAGCTTCGGCTTGGTTGGCTGGTAGTGACCTGTGCCGACCGGGCCACTGTACAGTGGCTCAGGGAGACCATAGGCACTATTAAGCCATGGGAAGGTGCAGAGCTGATTGTAGCTGAGGCGGGAAACCTGCCTCGAGCTAGGATCGTGTTTGGTACCTTCCCAAACAGTGCCGAATTGCCCACGGATAAGCTTCTGGGTTTTATCAGAAGCCAAAACGAGGGCATGCAGGCGATCAACTGGAGAGTGGTCAGGAGAGAGGCGAAAGGCACTTCAGCTTTTTGCACGTTCTCCATGGACCACTCATCGGTTGAGAAGCTCAAACAAATTGACTTCAAAATCAATTTTAAGTTTGGGATTGTCCAACTGCACCCCAAGGGGGGCCAGGGTGGTGGAAAGCTAGGTTCCAGGGGCGGGCCCCAAGTGGTCAAGCCTGTGGAGGACATCGTGGCTGCACCTGTGAAGGCGATCGAGGCCGCACCTGTGGCGGCTATCGGGGCCACACCTGTGGTTAAAACCACTGGTGTGGCGGCCCTTTCCAGGAGACAGGCGAGGAGAAGGAGGGAAAGGGAGAGGAAGGCGTCAGCGGTTGTACGGGGAATGGCCCCGCGAGGGGTCACCCCGCGCAAGCCACTGGTGAAGCCTGGTGGCTCTCAGTCAGCTGTGGACAGCAGCAGCAAGATGGAGGACATGGATTCGCCGTCTGGCAATGGCGGTGCGAGCAAGGAGGCTAATGCAGGCCTTCAGCAGACGTCGCTGCAGTGATGGCACACTTAACCTGCCTACAGATAAACCTGCATCATGCAAAGGCGTCTTCGGACGTCCTTTGTCGTAGGTTTATCTGCCAGAAAATTGGCATGGCTCTAATACAGGAGCCATGGGTAATAGGTAACCAAATTAAAGGTATACCAAAACAAATGGGTAAGTTGATTTATTGTAATGGAACTGAGAGTCCAAGGGCGGCCATTTTGGCCAGCTCGCAAATTAATTTTATTCCCATTTCAGAGTTCATCTCCAGGGACTTAGTGGCGGTAATGGTGGAGGTTCTGGGTGAAAGAGGGAAACAGGAGGCTATAATGGCCTCCGCCTACTTTCCTGGAGACTCGGAAACGATACCTCCTCTTGAAGTTAGGCGGCTCATAGCTCATTGCCAGCGCAATGGGCTGGCTTACCTAATAGGATGCGATGCAAATGCGCACCACACGGTGTGGGGCAGCACAAACATCAATAATAGGGGTGAGTACCTTTTTGAGTATATAATTACTAATAATGTAGATATTGTCAATAGGGGAAGGAAACCTACTTTCATAAATGCGATTCGGCAGGAGGTCCTAGATTTGACCCTCGCTAGTCCGCATTTTAGTCATTTTGTTAAAAATTGGCATGTGTCTGAAGAGGCCTCCTTATCGGATCACTTGCACATCAGATTCGATTTGGCGGCCGAGGCCATGCAGCGGCAGGAGATAAGAATTCCAAAACTGACCGATTGGGACTCTTATAGAGTCTCACTCGAATCAGGGGAACATAGAGTCTCCAGAGGGCTTGGAATTCTGTTCAAACCAGCTGCATAATTCTATACACTCGGCTTACGAAAACAGCTGCCCAGTTAAGCGAAGAGAGTCCATTAAGTTGGTCCCTTGGTGGAACGGGGCGCTGAGTAAGCTGAGGAAAAAATCTAGAAGGTTGTTCAATAAGGCTAAACGCACCGGGGAATGGGGCGAGTATAGGATGGCCTTAACGGAATACAATCTGGAATTAAGAAGATCCAAAAGGGCTACCTGGAGAAACTTCTGTGAGGGAATTATTGAATTACCCTCTGCAGCTCGTCTCCAGAAAGTCCTTGCTAGAGATCACTCAAATGGTTTGGGGCTTCTTCAGAAGCAAAACGGGATGTTCACTGAAAACCGGAAGGAAACCCTGGAGTTACTATTAGGTACCCACTTTCCGGACTCAATAGTGGTAGGTACCCAGGAGGACCCGCATGACCCTTCAAGTGAGGTAGACTATTCACCCCACAGTAGGATCTGGAGCCTCTCTGGAAAAATGTTCACACCCAGCAAGGTGAGATGGGCTATTGGCTCTTTCAAACCGTTCAAATCTGCTGGAGGGGATGGTATCTTTCCGGCTTTACTTCAAAGAGGTATTGAGGAAATACTCCCCAGCTTGGTCCAGTTGTTTCGGGCAAGTTATGCTTTTAACTATATTCCGAAACTATGGAGGAAAGTAAATGTGGTCTTTATACCAAAGGGAGGGGGTCGTCTGGACACCCAGCCCAAGGCTTATCGGCCAATTAGCCTAACATCGTTTCTATTGAAGACGATGGAAAAAATCCTGGATAATCAAATAAGAAATGAAATCCTTGTAAATAACCCACTGCATCGGAACCAGTTTGCTTATCAAGCTGGCAAATCCACTGTGATGGCTCTTAGTGGTCTAGTCACGAAGATTGAAAGAGCGGTGGCTTTTAAGGAAATTGCCCTGTGTGCCTTTGTGGACATTGAGGGGGCATTTGACAATACCTCCTATGGTTCAATAGAGAGGGCAGCTATGGAGAAGGGGGTTCCGCCGTCTACAACTAGGTGGATCCGCTCCATGCTGAAATATCGCGATATTACAGCCACACTAGGTGGCGAGTCAGTAACCATCAGGGCCGTAAAGGGCTGTCCCCAAGGAGGTGTACTGTCTCCTCTTTTATGGTCATTGGTTATTGATAGACTGCTGGTCCTCCTGAATAGCCATGGGTTTGATGTCCAGGGCTATGCGGATGACGTGGCTATCGTGATTAGAGGCAGGTTTGATGATATCATCTCTGATCTCATGCAAAATGCACTCAACTTGATATGGCAGTGGTGTAACAAGGAAGGACTTAGTGTCAATCCAAACAAAACTGTCATTGTCCCTTTTACGAGGAGGAGAAAGCTCTCGCTTGTAGCTCCCTCGTTAAACGGTACTATTGTTGCCTTTTCCAAAGAGGTTAAATATCTAGGGGTTATCCTGGATAATAAACTGAACTGGGAACAACATATACAAAAAATTCATAATAGAGCCACTAAGGCTTTCTGGGCCTGTCAGAGACTCTATGGACGTACTTGGGGACTACAACCAAAAATGATCTACTGGTCATTTCTAACAATTATTAGGCCTATGATCACTTACGCATCGTTAGTGTGGTGGCCTAAAACTCAACAAAGGACAGCGCAAACTTTATTGAATAAGGTTCAGCGTATGGCCTGCATTGGGGTTACGGGCTCAATGAAAACATGTCCGACCGCAGCAATGGAGACACTCCTAGGACTAACTCCATTGCATCTGCATGTAAAAAAGGATGCTGTTAATATGGCCCTTACGATGCAGGCGGAGGGTAACATCAAACCAGGCAATATGGTGGGCCATCTGGAGATCCTTAAGGAGTTTCAGACAGATCCCACTATAGGAATGCCTTCCGACTGTATGCCAGCCAAACTGGATTTCCACAAACCCTTTTGTGTTAGATTACCTGACCGGGAGGAGTGGAGTACAGGGGGACCATCCTTTGAGCGAGGGTCATTGGTGTGGTATACAGATGGATCAAAAACGGAAGATGGGGCGGGGGTAGGAATACATGGGAGTGGAGTATCACTCTCGAAGTCCTTGGGTACCAATGCAACCGTCTTTCAAGCAGAAGTGCATGCTATAGAACTTTGTGCTAGGATAGGCATTTCTAAAGGCCTAAACGACGCAAAGGTTTATATCGTATCAGACAGCCAATCGGCCTTAAAGGCTCTTAGGTCTTTTACCATTGAGTCAAGGCTGGTATGGGATTGTCTGAAGGTTATTAAATCGCTGGCAAGCTCAAATAAGGTAACACTTGTTTGGGTGCCAGGGCACACTGGAATTGTGGGAAACGAGGCAGCTGATGTCCTCGCCCGCGAGGGATCTGCCTTTCCATTAATTGGACCAGAGCCCTTCTGCGGCGTCTCTAAGGGGCACCTTAGGGCAGCAGTTAAACGCTGGGAGGATGTGCAAAAGTCCTCTTACTGGCGCGGAATTCCAGGTTTGCGACAGGCGAAGGAATTTATTTCACCTTCGTCGGCCAGGGCCAAGGAATGTCTCTTACTTAGGAAACCTGAGTTGAGGCTGCTTACCGGCTTCCTCACAGGTCACATCCCCTTAAGGTATCACCTTAAGAAAATGGGCCTAAGTCCGACGGATAGATGTCGCTTCTGTGACATGGAAGCGGAATCAGCGGAACATGTTCTGTGCCATTGCCCAGCCATTTTCTGCAAAAGGTTACAACATCTAGGAGGGAGAGTAATGAGCCCGGATGGTATGCACCATATACCGGCCGGCAGTATTGTCAGGTTCATTAAGAGCCTGAATATTGACTGGACGGCTCATTAAGTAGGGTCCATGCACAAAAGATCTTTTAGGTCGCAGTGCGGGGTGGCTTGAACGCCCACATGGCCCTCAACTAATAATAATAATAATAATAGAATTAGGCGAAATAGTTTGGATCAATTTTGGTAGTGAATCGAAAAATTTAAATGGTAAACCGTGTTGTATACAATAAATGATGTACATCATTTCAACTTGTGTTTTTTCATGGCTTATTGTCCTAAAAAAGAAACATCCAAAGTACGTATTTCTGTGGACGTTTTCAATTGTTCCCGGTGATTTTTGGAAAATTTATCATGTTGGTTGATATGAGTTAAATTATTCACCATGGTTTTGGCACATAATTTACAGCACTGTCCCTGTACATTTTATAGCCAAGGATATTGCGATCCCCATTCGGGTTTATATTTTACTCTCTTTTACTCCAACGTCAAATCAGAATTATTTAATGCTGAATCAGATTTAGTTAGTATTGCCACAGATTCTGCAGACTTTTCTTTGGTTGAATAATAGCCGCATCGGAAATTGATGGTACCGAACTAAAATAGAAATAAATAAATTTCGAAATTAATTGTAAAAAACATAAAAATATCTTCGGTAAAAAGTCTCTTCATTAGCCGTAATTCCGAAAATCGTATATAAATAAAAATATGTAAATACATATAAACTGTCGCGTTAATCAATAGCCGGTATATTCGAAAATCATACAAACATTTGTAGAAGCTACCTCATTAATCAAAAGCCGCGGTGTATTCGAAAATCGTGTAAATTACAATAATATGTAGTTTGCAAATTAAATTGAATTGAAAATACGATATGATTAGGTTCGAAATTGCAAGAATTGCAAAATTACAGAATTTGCAGAATTAGGTTTGTAGTTGCAATTTGCACCTAAACAAAAATAAAAAAAAATGTAAATTTATGCAACATAACAAACCAAACGAGGTCGCACATTGCACAAAAAACCATTTAACCACATACATATTTTATTTTACCACTGATTGATTGATTGATTTAGTGTGTACGACCAAGCCTAAGGCAAGTTTCCCGGATACGCCGGGTCCACCGTACACCCTTTTACGAATAACAAAATCGAGGGAAAGGAAAGGTATGTTAGTAATAGAGAATCAACCCGGTTCCAGACACCATGGCGGTTGATAGTTAGTAAATAAGACAACACAAGACAACACAATTTCTAAGCTACATAATTGTTAACTGCTCGTTGTTCCTGGAGAATTGATTATTTTTATAACTTTATTCTGAAAAACTTCTAGATAGACTAAATGACTCTAAAATTCTTGTTGTTCTTGTACTAAAATAAAACCGCTTCAAATACTATGAACAATTATATTAATAAATAGATAATGATGAACAAAATAAAAAAACCGCTGTGCCTGTTTCTACATACTGGAAATCTCAATGCATCTAGTCCGTTCCTACTTTTCAATTGAATTATTGAACTATCACTTAAGTTAATTTATAGTTCGAAAACAACACCTCTAATCATACTCTTAATTAATTAAGATTTAAATTAATATAATTTAATTTAAATTTCCAGAAACATATCAATAAATAAATCTACTCATTAAGAACAAATTTTTAAGTACTATATTTCCGGAAATCTGTTTTTGCAATATGACTGAAATCAACTCAGTCTCAAAACCTTCCTACAGCCGGAAGTCAGTAGAACGATTCATTCCCAGCACATCACAACTCTTTATAGGATTCCCAACTAAAGGAAAGAACAACAATCAAAAAACCACGAAGTATGGTACCAAACAACACCGCCCGGATACATATTCTGAAATATACTCAACATATAAGCACATCTCAACATATCCAACCATACAAACACTGTCCAACATGTTCACCTGCACACCCAGCCACTTCCCCTCTCTCAGCTGAAAACCCTAACTCCTTAGCACCCATGTTTTCACTGATATAAACATTTAAAATTATAACAGCCCAGTTATATGCAAGGCTGGGCAAACCACATTGCACTGAGTAACCAAAATACTTCCACGAGTCGCGGCAAACTCAACAATTAAATACAAGTCACAATCACTTTCAAGCGGAATAACCAAAACAAAAACACAAGTTACAATTGCTCAGAACTGCAATTATAACCAAAATACAAATTACAACAACTTTACACTTGCAAACTGACAAATTTAGCATGACAAAAATCGATCAGTGAAAAAACGTACCATTAAACAGCGATAATCAGGTATTATACTGATGGCTCCAGAACCAGACCTTAATATACCTTGCAACAATTTAAACAAGTCATTACAAAAATCGAAGTAATTAAACAAATTAAAATTACCTAGAATTCAAGTAACCAAAATACAAATTATTTGTGCTTGGAAAATAGTAACTAAAATACAGGCTAAGACCGCAACTTGCATTTCCAATACATTGTTGTGAAACATTTAAATGAAGTATAAAATCTAATAGGAAAAATAGGATAAATCAGAGATAATGCAGCAGAAATTGTAGTATGATAATATTAAGGCTAGTTTCGAAAAATAACAAAAACTTAGAAAGTCACAAAAATTCAAAATAATGTTTCACAAGTGTTTTTCCCAGAATACAAAATAAGATAATAGATAATAAAATTTAAGACAAAATAAAAAGATCAAACAAAAAGGGTCAAGATGAAATAAAAAGACCAAAACAAAAGAGTAGAATTAAGGAAGCAAAAATAGTAGGAAATGAAACATATGTTATATAATAAAACGTTGACAATGAAATAAAGAAATACATAATTAATGTGTTGATGACAATGCAATTCGAAAGAAAATTATAAAATTGTAATATAGAAGTAATATGTAATAAATAAAATGTAGAACATCAAAAATAAAGCGAAAATTGGAATACCAAGAATATTGACCCAAAGTAAAAATAATATTAAGCAATTCAATTAAATCGAACACAATATAATGACCCAAAATAATTTATGATGAGTTGAAAATTTGATACACATGCGTTATAATTCTTAGAATAATGCAAATTAGCAGAAATAGAAATTAAGTACACAAATTGTTAGTGTAAAATATCAGAAAAATTAGTATATAAGCACAGAAATTTACAACCAAAAAGCATTCAGTTTTCATTCAGCATTCAGTTTTTTGACATCAATCATTATACTTAAAATAAATATCAAACAAACAAGTAAAATAAAAATCATCAAGTGTAAATCAAAATTCATCTATAAAAAACAAATAAAGAATAATTTTTATCAAAAAATAAAAGAAAAAGAATTTATCTAACATAAGCCATAAAAAACCACAGTATCCAGAGATCCAGAATTGATATCCAGAAATCCAGATTTGCCGAAAATAATAGGTAATTATAAACTAACAAACATCCTACTAACCCGATGAGCGGGATTTTCTAAGACGAACCAATTGAGAGAAAAGCAGCGTAATTGCTGTAATAATTGATTGGTTAATAAGAGAAAATTCCTTTTAAGCCTAGTCTACTAACCAAGACAAAAAACTTCTCCACATAAAATTCTATTCTGAAACTAACAACAGAATAGAATTAAACAAATATTCTACACTTATCAGTACATACATGATAAAAGACGCTACGCGAGCAATTTTATACATTAGGATTTTTATATGTCATTATAAGAAATATAGCTTAGGATAAATACGTATTAATCAAGATTAGCTGCAAAACATCAGATTCATGGCTTGTTAAACATTAAATTCATCCCAACAATACACGGATAAGGAATAATTCTTCGGAACGACAACAATTACAATACCAACGTTGTAGATACAAAAATAAACAATTACAACAATAATTTACACATCATATAATTACAATATTCATACAAATATATACAAGTAGAAACACATAATATACAATATTAACGCAGTAGACATTAAAAGACAATTACAATATATTCAATTACATATACATATACAATAACATGCAATTCGTCATTGAACAGCCCTGATTATAGGTAACCCAAAAATAAGTCAAACAACTAGATAGAAATGAATTCCAGGAGACACCTCTGAACCTTAACCAATTAATTAACTAGATCCTTGCCAAGCCGGATCTAACGTGGAACGCATCCAATAGCAGCCAAATAAGGTTCCAGGGTACCTCCCTGAATCCAACCAGTCGATTGCACACCATTTGCTCCGCACTCATCCCAGCCGTAATGCATGGGCCATACATTTAGCTTTTTAGCTCACTCCACCAATTAACAATTTAAATCAAAGATTATTCAACAATCTAAACAATACTTTCGTGTCGCTTGGACACAAAACAAAATACGAAATACTATCATCCGCTGAATACAGTAAACGCATTTACTTTCTTAAATGGAGGGTAAACGAAATAAAGAAAGCAAACAACTCACGCCTAGATACTTTATTCCTTATTGCTTCAAGGATTAATCGAGAACAAAACAGAAGAAATGCATGATTTAACAAAAAACGAATACTAAGAATCAACGTCCACCGTGGTAAATGGTCTACCTAAGAAACCAACCACAGCCTAGGCGAACCAAAATACATGCAATTCACATGTTTAAATCAAAGCTCATATATCACACAACAAAGACCAATATACAAAATTTACATATTATGCATCCACTCAAAACAGACCACGGAGTTGAGTGACAACCACCGGCACATGCTACACACCACCGAAACCGCACACACATCAATCAATAGAAAATTCAATCCAATGTACATATACAAATCAACCAAAAATTCCCTTACCAAGAATATTTCACCCTAACTCCTTCCAACCACTCAAAATCCCAAAAATCCAAAAATACAATCCCATCTGAATAAAAATCGAAGCACCCAATCGTACAATCGCCATATTGTTTGAAATATAATGGAAGGTTTGCAAAATTAACTAGACTACTCGGCAACGCCTCCGATTCTGGAACAAATATCAACAAAAACCGAAAACGTGCTTTTCTTTTTTCAGACATCCCACCCTGTTCAACTCCAGAGACCCACCCGGCATAACCCACGACACACAAAGAGCACCACATTATCTCAGGAATACACAGAAAGAATAAAACATGAAACAATATCTAAACCAACCATACTACAGCATTCAACCACTCACACACATTATCGAAATCAAACAACCTCGTACAATCCACCACGTGCGGAGAACAAACGCACCAACAACAACGATTTAAACGCACTTCTCACTCTGCACACATACAACACACCCGCAGGAAACAAACAAAACAAATCACAGTTCAGCCAAATTCAACTCTTCCACACTAGCATCCCATTCAAACAATTTATCCACCCTACAATCCTCCAATTCAACCCAAACTAACCCAATTTAAGCTACATATATAACACAAAGCTCCCAGCAAATTTACAAATTAATCAACAATTGAATAACTTAATATAATAAAACTATAAATGAAATACATATATAATTCATAATTATGAATGTGCATAAATGTATGCAAGTCATATGTTACATAATATATTCCCATTCTATATATAAAAGATATAAAATACAAATACAAAATATAATGGTGTTGGTAAGGAGAGTAAAACACCTGTGAGAACCGCAACCTAAACTCTGTTGAATTAATTAAGTTAATTACATTAAATAAAAATTAATATTTTCAAAGTTCATCATTTATATAATCTTATATAATTTCAACGTTGTATATGTACATATGTTACATACGTTGCATTAAAAAATTGAGCATGCACTAATAATTTGTATAATGGAATATTTTCAAATAAGACTCGAACATATTCGATTATGTAGTACAAGAATCCTATTTGAATCCAATGTATGTGTATTATCAGAGCCTTCTAGAGTATAGAGCCATAATCATTATGACGTATTTTTTCGAAGCTTTTTTAGTGGTATAACTTTTCACTAATTTCCATAGGAATCCATAGTAAAAATGGTGTTTTTTAGCTTCAAGTTTTTCATTGAAAAAAGCAAAAATGTTACAAAATGTTTATACAAAAGTGTTCCACATATCTTTAGCAACAATATACATGCAGGGTTTATTGGTATTAAGTAGATATTAATTGCAGAAATATTAAAATTAAATTATTTCTAAAATATATTTTTCGAACTATCATTTTGAAAAATACATCAAAGTTGGCTCTGACGAATTAAAATAATACTTGCTACATTTATCTTTAGTTTTACTAGTGTACGTTAGATGTCTCAGATTTATACAGAAAAATACGAAAAAAAATTGTTTAATCGCAAAATTATGACACGTTCTATATATTTTGAGAATTTGTTTTGCTTTTCCTACAATTTTTGAACTTAAAATTTCCCCAGGTGGCAATTTTTGGTACGATTTTTAAAAAATTTGTACTGCCATCTATGCAAAGTATATTGACTTAATGCACACGACTTGTAGCTTTGAGTATATATATATAGAGGAATCACCCCAATTGTAATACTACCTCAATAGATAGCGTTACTTGTATGATTTACAAATTTTTTCTAATTTTTTGTGCATAATATATTTAGGTTGCAATGTATCGAAGTATACAGTAAGATTTGTGGTTGCAAATGAATATAATTTATGTAAACTTTTCCTCTTTCCGCTCGTATCGTAGATGTATAATACAAATACAACAAAAACAACAATAAAACGATTTAAAAACTAAATGTAGAACAATTTTTTTCCTATTTTCTTCGTTTTGAATGTTTTTATCGTACAAAACAGTGTGAATGTGTGAGTAATATTTGTTTTGTGTTGATGTTGTACAAAAAGATTGTGTGGGTCATGTGATTTTTGATTTTTAAATCTGTTGAAATTTAATTTTGAAACTATGAACTTAAATACATTTTAAGATTTCTGGAATAAAAAATCAAATGAACGTTCTTGTAGGGATATTTTTACCTCTGCGGTTCTAGTTATAAGTAAAAGTATTTTTGTTAACACGAATACGAAGGATGTTTAAATATTCGTATAAATGGAAGTTTTCTATCGTTTTTCAATTTTCCTAAGTAGTGATAAAAAACGGAATGTGTGGATTAAAGATTCAGTCAACAAATTATTGAAAATAACCAAAGAAAAGTTGAACACTCCCATAAAATTTTGCGAAAATCATTTCTACGACAACGATATTCGTATTTTAGGATCAAAAAAAATTATAAATAAAAATGTGTATCCCGTTTCGTTCGATAAAGAATATGAAGGTCTATCAATTGTTCCAAATATACAAATTAGAAAGACATTCAAAAGAAAAGCTACTCATACCATCGAAGAAAAATTGATTTTGCCAGAAGTTCAATGTTTTTCTGTTATAGATAATATATCCCTCACTATTTCGCCATTCCTTGAAGACTATCATTTATCACTGGAAGGAAATCGATCACCTGCCGGTCCAAATTTAAGAGGAAATATTCAAACCGTATAACTAATATTTGTTTATCTAATTTTCATGATAATGATGAAAGAACTGAAGATCAATTTCCTGTCATGCCTTATATTAGAAGAAAAAAATCCAATATAATAAATTCAACGAAAGTTCCTAGATTTATATTTAATTCACCAAAACACAAGAAATTAGATTTGTTATGCTCAGATAAATTACTTAAAGAAACAATTAATGAAATGTTTAGTGAAAAAAGTGATCCGGTAAGAAAATTTATTTTCTCTCAGTTGCATCATAAAGCTAATGCTCATTGGCAAAATGTCGAACGAGATTTATATTTAAATGTTTACTATAAATCTCCATCCCATTATAGTTATATGTTAGAATTAGAAGTTTCATTGCCTGCGGTGTCAACCATTCAAAAATGGCACTCAAATGAAAAGTGTCGCAAATATGTAGCAGATCAAGAGAGAGTGCACTTCTTTCAAAAATGGATAAATAATGTGTGTTGTTATTAGACGAAATGGCAATCAAACCGGAATTAGAATTTAATACTTCTGAAGATATAATATATGAATTTTTAGACCATGGTCATTTAGGTCGAAAAAATATCATTGCAACTCATGGTTTGATTATTATTTTACGTGGTTTGAACAGTAATTGGAAACAAACTTTGGGAATTTATATCGGTAATGTCAAAGGTGATGAGTTGGATCAAATTTTCACTTACTGTATTTCTGAAGCAACACGAATCGGATTTGATATATGTGTTGTGAATTGTAACCAAGGCAGTAACAAAATAAGTGCCTATAAACTGTTAGGAGCTTCGGAGCCAAAGCCTTATTTTTTCTTAAATGAAAAAAAATCTTTTTTATGATCCGCCACATCTGATTAAAAGTTTAAGAAATAGGTTAATTAATGCTGATATAGTTACACAGTTTGGTAGAGTTTCTTGGAAAATTTTAGAGAAAATTTTTGATTTTAATGAAGGTACAATTAAAATATTTTATAAATTAACGAGGGAGCTTATACGACCAAATGCATTTGAGAAGTTATCCGTAAAATTAGCCACTCAAGTGTTCAGCAACGGAGTTTATATGGGAATTTTTGCGGCAATCGCAAATGTCTTTTTCACATAAGCTGAAATAACAGAAATTTTCAAAAAATCCAGATAAAAGTGCAATTTCCAAAGAATTAATAGGCATTATCGAAAATTTAACAAATAGCGCTTTGGAAATCCGATGGAAAAATGGCAATATCTTATTGTTTTACGGGTCTCCAACAAATCATTTTTTTTTTTCGCTGGCGCTACATCCCATAGAGGGATTTGGCCGCTTCCTTTTGAAGTTTTGTAATCATTTTTGTTAACGGATAATGAGTGATTAAATCATTGATCCTACCCTTAACCAGCCGTGATTTTTTCATCATCCGCCGGGAATCGAACCCGGGACCTCCGGAGCGTAAAACAAGTATGCTAACCACTGTGCCACCGGGGTGGCAAACAAACATTGGGTTTGAAGAGTTGTAGTTTATAGAACACTTAGCCAAACAGAATATGATTTACTGTGAGAAAATAAAATGTGAACTTCATTATATTGGATTGCCAATTGAACTGATAACCCTGTTATGTCCAAATTAGTGTGTTTTGGCATTAATTAGAAAATATGGATAAAAAATGTGATATTACATTAGCAGAGAATATCAAATATGGTGCTTACTTCTTCCCGTAGTATTCTTTCGGAAGATATAAAATTGTATACGGTTGTATAAATCACAACACTTCAAGGTCAATGTTAAATTTCAGTTTATTGAATGAGGTAGTTTTCCCAGTTGTTCAAAAATCAGTCGGCCCTTAATTTGCTATTTAGCGCAATAACGCTCCAATACAAAAGAAGTAACATTGCCTCAAAATTATATAAAAATATTGAACATAATTAGTTGCCTAGGCAAAGGCAGAGTTTTATTTGCCCTTGTTGGGGTTTAAATGAACCCGGGCACTTTTTTAAAAACGGCTAAGCGGATTATGTTAATTTTGATCTTAAATGATTCTTGAAAGGTCCCCAAACAATACCCAATTTGAAATTTTCGAGTATGTATGTTAAAGTCGAATTTAAAGTTCATTCAGGAACACCGTGTAATGCTATTAATTTATTGGAACAAACCTCATCTACACCACTTTCAGAAACTGATGCAAACGAACACATTGATGAAGAGCTTGATTTAGAAACTGTGGAAGCTGCAATGCTCGATGATGAAGAAAATGACATAAAAGAATCCTTCAAATCAGTAATGAAAATACAATAATAAAATGTATTTCATTAAAAAATTGTGCAAATGCATACGTAGCTGGTTTTTTGGCACACAAATTTATTCTTAAAAATAGAGACGCAAAATTTCAAGAAAAAAACAGCAAAACTAATAAAACGTGCTTACCATTCAAATTATACGGAACAACAACTACCTTGCAGAAGTTTGACTACACCATCAATGTTTGTAAAAGATTTAAAGGAAATTGTCTCAATATTTGATAAATTTTTCAAAAATTTTAAAAAGAAACTGATTGTATTGACAAAAATGGCTTCCGTAATATTTTAAAAGCAAAATTTCTTCTTCCATTGTGAATCTCACAAAGATGAAATAATGAAATAAATCAATAAATAATCATGTGAATTAATCAAGTTTGAAATAAATTTATTTGAAATATTTTGAAAAACAATAATTTTTTTTAAAATTACCTATAATATACACAAAACATTTCTTTAATAGGTGCTAGAGTTTACTTATTAGCTGTATTCTAAAATGTCATTCTAGCCATTTAAATTTGCGCCGTCAGCACGAATTAAATCTAAATCCAGCAACAACTCTGTGGTTTATTTATTCTCATTACAACAAAATTTACCTAACAAGTGATTTTGATTAATCTTCAACTCGAGCTGGGATTCAAGTATACCCTGTATTTTCTTTGTTACTAAACCAACTTTAGTCTGATATGTAAAGCACTGATTGTATTCATTATTATTTCTATATTTCACAGAAAATAAATTTCACTTGTTGTTATCTATAAGCAATTATTAAGGCTCTACGCACAAATCCCAAGATTAAAATATACCACAATAAACTGCAGACACTTTGTTTTATTCGTCTCATGACTAATGAAACATTTTATTGTAACGGAAAACCAAAAAGTTTATTTAAAAAATGAGGAACGACAATAATATTGCTTATGTTTGGATGAGTATGTATAGGTATAAATATGTATTAAACAAATTACACTAAAAAACAAGGTATACACAATGCCGTCTTGAATATACAGGCCTATGACTACAAATAATGACGACACACTAAGTCTCCGCCGCTACGCGGCAGTGTAGGTAAGTAAAGATATTGTTTTTCATGTTAAAACAGGTTTTTTTTTTATAAATAATTCGAGCATAATACACTACTGGACAAAAATATTAATTAATATTTGTAGCGTTATATTGTTTTCATTCATTTACCACAAGTTATAATCTCAGAAGAATAAGAACAAAACTAAAAGCAAGAAGATGTTTTTTCTTTAGAGAATTATTTGATGAGAATTTTATTATACGATATTTTAATACATAAAAAATCAAAAAAAATTTCATCCAATGCTAAAATTTTATTCGAGACTGTATGCCTGTATTTTGTTAAAAACTACACTCCTTCATCGCTGCGTGGCAGCACAGTAAAGTAAAGATTTGTTATTGTTTTGAAAAAATTTGTTTTTTTGATGACATTTTGATATTTTAAAATACATAGAACCAGTGTACTTTTAAATTAAATGTAAAATAAATCGGCTGTTAGCATTTTATTTTCAGCATTTTAATTTAAATATGAGAAATTATAACTACTAAGTGAAATTTCAATAAATTAAGTGAACTAAAAAGAAAAATATTATGTGTTATGGAAAGTCTTCCATTTGGGATCACTATATTTGCCTGAAAAAAAAAATCCGGAAATTTTAAAATCCCGAATAGTTGAAAAGTAAAAATCCAGAAAAATAAAATCCCGAAAAAAAAATCTAGAAATTACCGGAAAAGCAATCCAGAAAAAAATCCAGAAAAAATATTTTGTTTAAAATCAATTAAAAAAATCAATTTTATTGGAATTTTTAGACTTACGTCCTCACTTGAAACATTTGTGGTGCATCTATCAGTAGAAGCGATACGAGCGATACAATTCCTTTGATCTGTGTCTGCAAGGTTGACGAAGCATTTACGAAGCATTAAAACCATAAGTCGCTCGAATACATCCGTCGATACCATACTAACCCAACGAATTAAGCTAACCACAAAATAACTTGAAACATTTGTGGTAGAACTATCAGTAGAAGCGATATGAGCGATACGATTCCTTTGATCTGTGTCTGAAAGGTTGACGAAGCAATTTCCATTATCATAAATATTAAGAACTTTACGTAAAACCTCAAATTTGATAGACATTTTATAAATTTTAATTATAATTTGGTCCGCACTTTGATAATTATGTTTCTGGATTTTAGTTTTCTGGATTTTTATTTTTCTGAATTTTTTTGTTTCTGGATTTTTTTTTCTGGATTTTTTTTTCGGGATTTTCAGTTTCTGTATTATTTTTTCCTAGATAAGGTAGCCAACCCCTTCCATTTGTGTTCTTTTTTTTTAATGTACCGAATTAAAATTCAACATGTGTAAATATAATGAACTGGTAAAAAGATAATTATCCACCGTTTGTGTATGACATTTGAATTATTAAACTTTTCCCGAAATAGCTACCAAAAAATTTAATTCAGTGAAATGTTAAATTTATACGTGTGTAAAATAATGGACGATGTTAATTGTGGAATATTGAAGTGAACGCAAATTTAAAAAATGCTGAATGACAAAAATGCAAAGGGCAAATCTTGAAATTAATGCCTCAAATCTGCAAAAGAGATTACAGGGGATAAGTGAATGGTCTAATCAGCCAGTATCAATCTCAATGGTCGTAATAACACTAATCTTAAGAGGTTTGTTAAAATTGGCCAAATTAGTAGCTAAAGTATGTCACATCTATGTTAAAAAATTCGGCTAATAAAATTGTTTTTTGTTCAATTTCAGGGAGCTTCACGTCCTGTAACTATTCATTAGTAAAATCCTGGATGTAGCACCTAATGCGATCTTTTGCGAAGTGGGATTATTCAGGACTATGTTTACCAATTTATAAAAAATTAAAATCTACTAGGTATTCATTTTTGATTTAATTAAAATTATTTTATAAAGTTTATTCATTTTATTTGTTATTGTAATATTCCGGTTTTAAATTGTAAGTTAATATATTATATAGGTAGTTAAAATATGTCTAATTACAAAAAATAGATTTATTATCGTGAATATAAAATTTTATTTTGAAACAATAAAAATTTTGTAGTAAATTTATAATTATGTCTTTATCAGCCAATGTGTAACATAAAATTAAAACTTGTTAATTCGTTTAAATAAATAAAAATTCAATAAAAAATTATAAAATACTACAAAAATATTAATAAATTAATTTTATAAACTTTAGATGTTCTTTATAATTTGTTATTATAATATACATATGTAAATAATTACAAAAAAATGTTTATTAAGTTTAATATAGGGATTTATTTTGAAACAATAATAAAACACAAATTTAGTAAAAAAATAATTAATTTTTAATTATCACTGTTTATAAAGCAACGAGGTTTACCATTTAAATAAATAAAATTGAATAAAAAATTATAGATTATGTTTAAATAAATATAAATAAACATTTTTATTGTTAGTTGTTTGAATAGTTAAATTAAAAAAATTAAATCACATATTTTTTGAATAAAAAATTATAGATTATGTATAAAATAAATAAATAATAAAAATGTTAAATAGTTAAATTAAATCACATATTTCAATTAAATTTTAGGGTTAATAATGTTAAATAGTTAAATTAAAAAAATTAAATCACATATTTCAATTCAATTGAATAAAAAATTATAGATTATGTATAAAATATAATAAATAAATAATAAAAATGTTAAATAGTTAAATTAAAAAAATTAAATCACATATTTCAATTAAATCTAGGGGTTAATAATGTTAAATAGTTAAATTAAAAAAATAAATCACATATTTCAATTCAATTGAATAAAAAATTATAAATTGTGTATAAAATATAATAAATAAATAAAAAAATTAAATCACATATTTCAATTCAATCTATTTAGTAAGGGTTAATAATTTTCTATTTTTATTTTTAATTGTAGATTTTGTCAGAGCGTGAATTGCACTATTTTTATTTTTAGAGTAATTGTTTAATAAAATGTTACACCAAATAACCACCGATTTTACGGCCAAATCGTGGTCCTGGGAACAATTACACTGTTCAAAAATCATGGAATCTATTTTCTCTAATATTAAAAATTTTAAAAATGTTTTTTGGTTTCTTAAATTAATAAATTGTTTTTCGAAACTCCCGATTAATGTTTCAAACACTTTAAAAGCGGAAACCCCGATATTTAATGAAAATTGCGATGGATATTTTAAACCGCCCCGATCCAAATATTTTATATATTCTAAATTATGTTGAAAATCTAAATTAATTTCTTTTGCCGAAATTAATATTTTAGTACAATTAGTGCATTTCACCCTCTCACTCACCTTACGACCTACATATCCCGCGATGAAAATTAGTGTCTCAATGTTGCCCTCGACTACTTCCAAATCTTCGCAAGTTTGGAGTACCGCTTCTGCTAATTCATGGTTGATGTCGGCTTCCTCTTCGTCTGAACTGAAATCAACAAAAAGATTTTTTAAGGAAATTTTGTCCTTATTTAAATTCAATTTCAGAATGCTTGAAATTTTTAACTTTTTTTCAGATTCAATAATATTTTGAACTGAAATATTATAATTGGTTCCCGACATGCGACGGTATTTCCCGAAACGAGCTTCTAACGGATCTGTTTGGAATTTCCCGAGTAATATGTATTTAAAATTAAGTTTGTTAAACAGATAAGGAACTAATAAAAGCATGCTTGTTGTTGTTTGTAGTAATGCCGAAAACGTCTCCCTACTTAATTTAAATCGGTGTGTCTGTTCAGGACAATCCCAAGTTTGAAGCCACAACGCGAAATCATTTAGAAATTTATAATTTGACTGATTTAAATTAAAAATTGGCTGCGCAAATTCGTTTAATTTGTGATATCCTTTACTGTAATTTTTAACATTAACCAAGCTCCACCATTTCCAAATTATTGTGATAAAATTTACGGTACCTGGATTTAAGATTGTAAGTTCGTTTTTATAATAGTGTAATGCCGATATGTTTTTTTCGTCAAATAGTTTAAGTGCTAAATTAACATTTTGTTTTTCTAAAGAATTTGGAAAAAGTACTTTATGGGACAATGCTGGAGCTTGCTTGATACAAAATGTTTCCTCATGTTCAAAAACTGATATGAGGTCTTTAAAAGCTGCGGAAAAATTGGTGCCATCCAAATTAAATTTAGGGCACTTCAAGGTTTGAGCCTTCAGCCAATTATTTCTGATGCATTTCAGTAAATGAACAGAATCGAATAAGTGAAAAAAAAATTTTTTTGAAAACTTTGAAATGAAATATGGTTGACCTTCCCGACCTCCACATAGCTCTTTGAAAAGTTTACGATTTATTTGGTTGTTATCTGTAATAATAGACACAACCTCATATCCCGATTCATGAAGTAATTTTAAAATATTATTTGTACAGTTAAAAAGAAACGCGGTGTCTTATGCCTTGACTGGATATAAACCGACGACGTCTTTGCTATGTGAGTATAACGAAGTTATCATGAAGGTTTGTACGGTATTTGCAGCTACAACCTCGGTATTGTCCGAATGCACATTTTGGGCAATTCCTTGAATTTTATTTGCCTTATATGTTATGGCTTGTTTAACATATATTTCATCTAATAATAGATTAACGTATTTGTTTGATTCACCAGATTGTAATAATTTTGATTTTAAATATGTTGTGTGAATCGAACCCGGATTTGCGCTTAATATATTAAACGATTTTAAATATCCCGGGTAAGGTAAAATTAATGTATTAGATTCGCGAATGTAATTATACGCGGCAGGAAATGTATATAAAAAAAGTGCCGAAAAAATTAAGGTATCCGAGGAGTATTTTCGCGACTTAGACATAATTAAATTTATTTGTTCAAGAAAAAAAGTTAAACTCTTTCGCTTATCTATAAGTTCCTCATCTTTAATTAATAAATTTAATTTAGTGTTTATATTAAAAAGTATATCCTGAGAATCAGTTAAATTATTTAGGTTATTATCTAGGTGTATTAAAAATGAAATTAATCTAGAAAAAGTATCGATTTTTAATTTATATCCTAATATTGAAGAAAATTTAGTAGCTTTAATTATGCGATCATTTTCAAAAATTGTAGTTACTTGAAGATTAGGATTAATAAAAAATGAGCAACTTATAGACGGGATTCCTTCGGTATTCATTTTAAGTTTATAAAATAGCAAATTAGAATCCCATAATTTGGTATTCCAGTTATTAAAATTATACTTATCTTCTTGATCCAGAATGTCTTGAAGTTTGTTAATTTGGTCTTCTAGTCGTAAATTTAAAATTTGCGCCAATTTTTCCTCCTCCATTCGTCGTTTACGCCTCTCTGGACTAAAATTGACTAGCTGGTCACACAATGCAGAATCAGACACATTTGGAAATATTGTAGGCACAGCATCCTGCAATAATTTCCATCGAGCTCTCGGAACAATAATTCTTTTCCCTATAAAAAAATTCAATGGTATTTTATATTAACGTTACAAAAAAAAAACACAAAATTTACACCGTTTGGTGAATGTTTCAGTTTCTTACCACTAGTTAAAATTTTAGAATCCACTTTAACTATAAAATCATCCTGAAAATGGTGCTGGCAAATACGATGGTTGGGCGTTATTTCAAAATCCGTCAACCCAATTAGTTCCAACCATTTTTGACGTTTTTCAGGATCTTCTGGTAAAGTAAAACCTCGAACATCGCGTTTATAGGATGCATTTTTACATCCAGGCACTATACATAACGGCATCCCTATAATATTCTAAAATTAACTTATATTTTATGATTTTAACCCATTTCGCCAACTAAAAACATAAAAAGACAAACACTCAACCATAATTTTACGTTAGTAGCATAACGAGCTTGGTATCGATCACCAAAGCTAGAACACTACTTAAGGCACTGCCTCATGCAAGACGGAAAACCGGTCTTTAAAATCGTCAAACCCAATTTTTGGCTAAATTGCTTCACTTTGCAAAAAGAAAATTATTAAGAAATACTTCAATTCTATAAGAGTTCCACCTTATTCCAAGAAAATTTTATTAAAATTGATTTAATTTAATTGAAAAAACTCCAATTTTGTATTTTGCGGCCCGGCCGTCAAGTAAAAATCCGTCCGTCAAAATATAAAATTGGGGTTTTTGAATGAAATGAAATAAGGTAGAACTTATAGATTCGGACTATTTTTTAATAATTTTGATATTGAAAATCAAACAATTTGGTCAAAAATTGGATTTACCGTTTGAAATGCCGCTTTGCTGTTTGTGCATGGGGCAATGCCTTAACTTCTACATTGAGTCTGGTAATTTGACCATTTTTTTGCTTGGGGAAATAAAACTGGTCAGCGACAACTACATTTCTATGTTATTTAAATTGTGGACCTACTTTACCTTTCTACCGCCAAAAAATAGTTCCATTTTCTTCCACCAAAAATAACAAAATAAACTCGTAAAAATTAAATGAAAATTATAAATTTTAATTCATTTTAAAATATTAAGAAAAATAGTAAAAAACTGTAGAAGAAAATGGCTCCGCAGTCAACGGCGCTAGATTAATAAAGTTTAGCCCAAACTAGAAATTATTATAACATGCATCTTACAAATCACAAATAACATAACAATCACAATAAATTTAATTATAATTCACAAATAATTACACCTACCTTAGTTTTATTTTTGGCACTTTAAAACACGTACGATATAAAATAAAAACGGATAAAAAAAAACATCACTTCACTTCGACGAAATATATTGCACTAAAAAAAATCAATAAATTCTTTTTTCTACATTTTTGTCTTTTTCTACCAACGTATTTCACTTTCCAAACATTAATGCCACCAACGGTTAATGAAGGTACTATTCGGGAGACTAAATTTTTTTTAACATTCATGATTCAATAAATACCTGGTTAGCCCGATTTTTCAAGCCACGTGTTTGTGACGTCATGCAATTCCGATAAATATGTTATTTTTTTTTTTTACTTTTCGTTTTTTTATTTGTTGTTTTAAATAAAGAGAAAACGTAAAGAGACTTTTTACGTAAAAAGAATTGGGTGACGTCAAAATAAAAAACAAAGTTGGCCATTTGTTTACATATTTCGGGCTAACCTGGTATTTATTGAGTCATGGTTTACATTAAAAACTCGTACGTAATATGGAAAGCAAATAATAATAATAACAAAAATTGTTTTGTTTGAATTGCAACAATTATCTTTTCAAACTGTTACTATTTATTTGTTGTCATCCATATTATAATAGATTATTTCTGTATAATATGCTACGTTTATCTAAAAAAATTGAATTTGCATTAAATAAACTAAATTCCTCTTTGATCAGAAAGTGCGTGTCTTCCCTCTTTAAAGCATTATGCTGCACTAAAAAAACTAAATGAATAATAAAATGTTTTTGGACAAAACAAAAACAAAAAAAATATCTTTTCTTTATTATACTGCCGCGTAGCGGAGAGACTTAATGTGTTTCAATTTGTAAAAATTGCTTGTAGTCATAGGCTTGTATATCAAGTAGGCATTGATTATATTGTTTCGAGAATACAAAGAAAGCAACAAAAATAAATACATAGGGGCCTATCCACACGAATATTTTGAACAACACCGTAACAACAGCATTCTGTATTCACACTGTTGTTATTCTTCTTTATGTATGTGTAAATTTACTTCATTTTTGGATTGCTTTGTTCGAGGTACGAACTACAAGGAGAAAAACAATTATTTCATTTTGTGCGTTAAACAATAGAAAAACACGTGCCAATGCACATTCAATTTTTTTATTTATTTAATTTTATATTTGTATTAGTGTGTAACAACACGAGAATACCAGAAATTTCATAATGCAAAAGTGCATTACAAATCCCCACCACAAATTTAGGTTTGTAGGCAGAGAGGTAAAGAAACGAGGGTGAATACGGTTGTTAAAAATACTGGTGTGGATAGGCCCTAGGACTGCCGTACTATAATAATAAACCACTCATAATGGAAAGTAAATACATATGTACTTTCACACAATCGTCTATGAGCGAAATAGAGATATACAAAACCAACAATAATGTACTACAAGCCTGACTGCCACCAACATTATGAATTTAACTTTTCGCTTATACATGAAAGTATTGGTGATCGGATACACTATATAAATGAGTGAGAATAAATTCTCTAAGAATTTTTGCACCAACACTTTCAAGTATAAGCGATTAAATGTAAGAGGGTATCTGTGTACTTCATTACGGAATCAGGCTTGTAGTACATTAGTGTTGGTTTTGAGATATACTAATTTTAATGATTGTATTTCCAATATTTTAGATACACATTACATTTGTGGTAAACAGAAAACGGCATATCTACAAATTACAACGCGCCATTAACTAGATTCATTTATGTAATCTAATTGTCATAATTATACAAACAGCACAAACACTAACTACATATCATGCTTTGTTAAAAGTATAATTTAATATAATATAAATATAAATCAAATATACATATAATACATTTATATTTACATATAAAATACAAATACAAAATATAATCGTGTAGGTAAGGAGAAAGTAGAGAAAACCACACACATTCATTCATGATTGAACAGAAACCAAAATTTAACTGCGTATATCCATTATCTTGAATTTAATTAGATCTAATTGTAAAAATAATATATTTTGTATTTGAACTTTATACACCAATCACACAAAATATTAGTTACATGCATTATTAAGCCAGAAATCAAGGAATTTGATTTCATTCGCAACAGATTTAAACATTGCCTGAATGCATCCCGATGGATTGCATGTTATCCATATTTAAATTTTCACTTATTTCACTTTTATGTTACTTTCACTAAATTAACAGAAAATAAATTATATTATATTAAATAAATTAAATGTAATTTATTCAAAACACCACCACAAACAAAACAAAAATCAACAAAATAAAATAAAATTAAATTAAATTTACGCAGAGGACGACAAAAAGACATCCATCCTCTACGAGCGTCAACGACCAACCCATACATATTTTATTTTACCACTGGACTTAAAATCACTCTTTGAACCAGAAAACATTGCATGACTTAAAAAAACAACCCCGTTGTTTAACCCTCAGGGTACTGACTGGGTTACCGTAACCCAGACAGATTTTGAAAGTCGCGCCATTTAAAAGGAATTGGAAAGTGGGGGTCCGGAGTGGGGGGTAAAAAATCTATGTGGTAGTGTCTGTGTAAGCCGTGAGTGGCAGCCTCAGTCTGCGTTTGGTGCTCGAGTGGTACGAGTTAGAAAGTTTACCTCGGGTATTTCTCACCCAGTCAGTACTAAACGTTACAAAATCCGTATTTTCGGGAGACAGAATTTTTTTTTTTTTTTTGGAGTTTTGGCTGGAGTAAAGTGCTTTGGTTTGTACAATTTACTATTTTTTATATTTTTATTATTAATTAAATATTTATTATTAATTAAAAATTTATTATTGTGTATCCTACCCTCAAAATTATGCTCTATGCTTATGTACAGTAGAATTCGCATTATTGTCATAGGACAAATAATTTTGTTCATTATAAACGTGTGTTCATTTTAACCAAAAATTTGGTTATGGAATGGAACTTGCGATGCAACTTGTTAAACCTGCGCTAGCTGCTAGACTAGCTACCCCTACGTTGCGAATAAAACTGCGCGGTATGATTGAAGATTTTTTGAAGGCGAAAGATTTACCAGAGGACATGGACATATGTAAGACATGAATTTGTTGATAACAAAATGGCTAAACAAAAGCGCTGCAACTTGTGTCCGAGTTCTCTCGACCTCAAATCATTTTATAAGTGACTCAAATGTAATAAGGCTATGTGCAGAGACCATGTAGCCAAAATATGCTGCGAATGTGGAAATACAGTCTGATTTTGTTTTTTTTATATTTTGAACAATTAAACTTTCATTCAACAATCAATTTTGTTATTTATTTATATTACAGTTGTGCCTTGTTACGATAAATCAATCATGGAACGTTTTATCGCTATCCTAAAAAACGGGTGATTTCAAAGTTAAAAAAAAATATAGTTTTTGGAATGGATCAAAAAACTGATTCGGCCATTTTAAAGAACGACTTTTTAGCTTTAAAATGCAACAAGAAAAATTTCGATATCTTTTTTTTTCACAAAGTTATGCAATTTTAAAAAAAAGTGATTTTTCACAAAAAAAAATTTCAAAATGTTTAAACTTTTGAATGTATCTTTGTTTAAACAAATTATTCGATAAATCTATTAGCACCCTCGTATTTGTGACAAAATGGACTATCGATTAAAAAAAAAAATGTTTCAATTGGCCAACTACAGCCCAAGATACAGCCAATCAAAGTTGCCGGGTTAGGCTAACCCATGTCAGTACTGAACGTGAGTTTTTTATAGTCTGTACCCTGAGGGTTAAGTATGTTAATAAATCACAAAAAATTTAAACAAATATACTAAAAATAACGGGAAATTGATCTCTCACCTACACGCGTTTTCCCTTCTTATAAATAGATTTAATAATATAAACGTATGAATTTAATATGCAACTAGGCAAATAATTAGTTTAAAATATGTAAATTAACACAATCACAGTGATATATGTAGTTTGACAAATTCAAAATCTATGCTGCCGCAATGATTGGTAAAACTGTTGATTTTGATTATTTCTCGTTGATTTTGATATGTAAAAGGTAAAACCAATTCGTATGTGTAAAACTGTAAGCTCGCAAATATGTTTATTCAAAATTCAACTCGAGAAGCTTCGATGTAATTAATTTAAAATAAATTGCACAAATACAAATCGCACTGCTATAATTTCACAAACTCGTTGATTTTGATTATTTCTTAATTTCTTATTAATATATGTATTTAATAATATTAAACTCCAAAATATATTTGAGAACTGCCGCAATGTGCATAAGCTGAGATACCATAACGAAAACCGAATACCGTTGATTTTGATTATTTTTGGCAATTCATTAAACCCCATTTTGGTGGTTCGGCGTCTATTGGAGGAGAGGACCAAAGTTTGTAGATTATCTACTAGCTCCGTAACCTTCCAGTAGGTGCAAGTATACGAACTGACTCCTCGCGGCAACCACCGGTAACTGTAACCATTAGGCAGAATGTAGCCTTTTGTTACAGTCTAAAGTACGGCGCTAAAGGAGAAAGCTTGACAAAAAAATCCCTAATCTAAGGTGGAACAGCATATGCCGAAGGATGAATGGCTGATAGGTTAATCAGTCCATATATGCGGCCTCTGGATACTAGGCAACCTCCAGTTTTATTTAGCCTTCCTGTAGTAAAGCTGGGTGACCTACAGGCGAATTTTGATTCCCAGAAACTCGCAAGAGTAACATCGAAACGGTAGACGAGGCACGGGTAGGAATACACGGTAGGTGGTCTGCCCTCTCGAAGTCCTTGAGTCCCAATGCTACCGCTTTTCTAGCAGAAGTAAATGTTATTACATCTAGGAGGGAGAGCAATGAGCCCAGATAGTATGTAATGCGTGTAGAAGTACTTCTTACAGTAAACATCTAGGAAGGAGAGCAATGAGCCCAGATAGTATGTAACGCATGTAGAAGTACTTCCAACAGTAAACATCTAGGAGGGAGAGCAATGAGCCCAGATAGTATGTATTACGTACCGGTCGGCAGTATTATCAGGTTCATTAAGAGCCCGAATATTGACTGGACGGATAATTAAGCAAGGTGTAACATTGGTATGTTCCATTTTTGTAAAATTTTAAAAATTGTGTTCACCACACATAGCAAGTCACGCGCATGTCTTCATAATTTAGTCACGCACTGTACATCGTTTTTTTATACAACGCACAACTCTCTGGAATGACGGATTGTACTTTTAAAATTCGTTAAGTAAGGGGAAACTGTTTAGCAAACTGGAAATTCCCCTGGTAAAGAAAAAAAAAATAATATACGATAAATAAATCAACAACAACAAATAAAAATTATTGTTTGTAAAGGTAAAATAATTTCGTGGATCGATTATTCTCATTCTTGCCATTATCGTGAAACCATTTGACCAGTGATAATTAAAAAATAAATAAAAATAAAAAGCTGTATACATTAAATAGTGGCGCAAGAGTTGTTCCGGTAGTTAGATAAAAATTTAATCAGCTGTTTTGTGGACACGAGATTATTTTATCTTTTCGTGCAAGGCGCTTACCAAGGTAAATAGTTGAATTTTTGTTTCATACTGATAGTGCAATATTCAGTTGTGTTTGTTTATCGTTCTTCTACAGAAACGGGTCTAAAATTAAAACAAAATTGTGGCAAGTTTGCACAGCTTAACCCGGTACCCTTGGTAAGCGTAATATTTAAGTGTACATATTACTGTTTCTATTTTATTATTATATACTATAATGCAATAATTCAAATTGGAAATCTTCATTCATAAAATTGTTAAATATAAAAAAATAAAACACGTTGGATAATCAAATAACAGGGTTTGCCATAGCCAGTGGTATAAAACAATGATGTCGGTCAATGGCGTATAATTTATATAAAATAAACAAATTAATAACAAATGTAATTATATTTATAAAAACAAGTTACTAAATAATATTGTATGTTTCGTATTATAATTTGTCAATCCTTAATTTATATTATTATTAAAATTAAACTGTTATTTAATTAGAATGCTATAATTGCAACCAAAATAAGAATATATTAAAAATATTTAAAACTAAGATAAGTTAAAGGGAACGGTTCGAACCATTTAGTAGTTGTACTGTATATTATGTACTGATATGTTGATATCTAAAATTGTTTATTAATTTATTTATATAATTATGTTATTTATTATTTCAAGCTAATTTACATTAATTATACAAAGTTAAATTTATTAATTTTTTTTTCTTTGCCAAACATCTTTACTTTTTTGTTCCGTATGAGGGTTGCGTAGTGTATAAAAACGCGTCTTAAATTCGTTCTTGAAAATTTTCTTACATAGTGGTTATGTGTCGTGTCATGTTCGGGAAATTTTAGTGCAAAGTGTATAGTGATTTAAAAATGGAATAAACATTCCTTAACAGTAACTTGATGATCTAATGTATGTACCACACAGGGAACTTCCAGATGGTGAAGTTAAATTATATGGAGGTGTGGGTGATGAAACGAGATCAAACGATCGAAGGTCACGCTACTTAGTTGTGTTTTTTTTTTCTCGCAGGATTATGTAACGGTCTGTGATAGTGTTACTTTTTTTGGTCAATGGTCATTCGTGAATTTATTTGTGTTATTGTTCGTCATAATAAAATAGTACAGCATTAACCAGCTCTTGAGGATTGGTGGAAGATTCCACCCAATAGATCTGTTAACGGTTGGATTGCGGATTGTACAATTTTTAAAATATTGTGCAAGGCCTGAGCTGACCGTTACAAAGGCTTGATGTGCAAAAGATCTTTTAGTAGTAATCTCAAGTAATAATAATAACCCCATTTTCGTATAACCAATAACTCCCACTAGACAACAATTCAGTAAGTGTGCTTCAAAATCCAACCGGCAAATATAACCCAATAAACATTCACGTTGAGATTTCGATAAAAAAACGAGCTTCTTGTATATGTAATTAAATAACACAAATTAAGTAGAAGTATTCAAAGAAATATACCAATATTAAAAGGTACGTACCGAAATTCTTGGGTCGGAAAAATGTACCAAATTTGTTACAATTGTATCAAAGTGGTAACACTTAAATGAAAAGTATTTTTATTACAAATACCATGGTGTAGGTATTTTTTCTATAGCAGGATGAATATTTATTATAATACAAAAAAAAATGTAGGGGAGGGTCTCCGGTTGTGGGCAAAGTTTTGTTTTTGACCCATAATTATCCTTTGAGTCTATATTATGCATAGATATGAATATAAATGGAAAGCTAGAGGCATTAGCTAACTATTAACGCAAGTAGTATGTAGTTGAAAGTAACTATGTACATATATTGATTCCGTCAACAAGACAAATTTTACGAACAATTTTGTGAAGTCATCTTTTTTGGCAAAAAAAAAAAAAATCGTAACCGGTTATGGGCACCCTTCGAAAATTCGTTGAAAATGGGAATAGTGTTAAGAAAACGCACCTAAAAACAATTTCGAAGTTTTTAATTTTAAAGGCCTTAAGTGGCAAGCATAACAAAAAAAGGCTTTTTAAAATAAAATTCAACTTCAGTCAACTTCGATGGCAGAGGCTTCAAACAGATGATGCAAAGTCGATATCATCATCAGATGATGGAGAGTTCTTTTTTATGTTATGTCGGCATAAACGATGATATCTGAAAGTTGTCCAGTCCAACAGACGCTTTAAATGAAAAAAAGAGGGTGCCTACAACCGGTTACATTTAAGTGCCCAGAACCGTAACTCACGACGATTCTCGTAGTAACCAAAAAAAAAAATGTGATGCATCATGATTTTGATATAAATCGATGTGGCATCCCAAATCACAACGAAAATACTGTAGAAATATCGATAACACTCACCTGTTTGAGATTATTCACACGTAAAAAAAGTTATCCCAGACTTTCATCCCAGAAAAATCGAAAATATACATCAAGCAACACTACGATAGTTTCATGACATATATTCAAAAAATCTAAGTAGATAAAATATGTTATAATTAACAAGTGACTCTTAAATATTATTTTAGAATTAATAAGTATTTTATCATTTTCATAAAAATCTTACACAGAAGTAATATTCCCAACGACAGTAAGTAGATACGTAATGTGAAACAAAGACAGTAGAACTAGTTGGTATATAATTCACAAATGAACTAATTTTGAACTTTTCAGTAAAAATTGTTATTTCAAGGGGAATGTCAAAAATTGAAATTGCACACGGATTTATTGAGGGTTCTACATACATAAAAGCAATTTCATTTGTAAAAATTTGTCTGTTGTATTCATTATGACAAATTGGGCATACCAACAAATTAGTATCCTCTAAACAGTCGATAAAATTTTTTAGCCCTAGTCTATCCAATTTAAAATTTATGGGAATATAATTTAAACAATCTATTACTGTCTCATTGCAAATTAAGCATTTTAAAACCGATTGAGCACTGTGATAATTTAATAATTTGAGCACAAATGTTATCACTTTTGTTATATTGCTAGTACAATCTCTTTCAATGCCAAATATTTGTGCCAAAATTGAGAATCGGTGTTGCTCTGCGTGGGGTATGTTATCTTCTCTCAATTTTTCTATTAAATTTATAAAGTCATTTTCAGAAGTGAAATGGGTTAATGTCTTCAAATTCAGAAGGCAGCTGGTAAATGAATCAAAAGCACACATGTTAAAATAATTCTCTCCGGTAATTGAACCATTTCGTAAATATGAAAGATACGGACTTTGGATCTTTAGTTTTTTACTTTTATATTTCTCTGTTCTAATTGATTCCTCGTTAAACTTTTTATTGACAGTTAATGTTTGTATAAGAGAACTTTTTCGTTCTTGCTCCGTCATAGAGTTTAAAGATACTAAGATGGGTCGATCAAAATGGGTGGTAGATTTTTTCGAAGTGCTATTTCGTTTTTTCCAATTTTCTTCCAAATTTAAAATTGAAACATAAGGGGTTTCTTCTTTGTTATCACTAACATTTTCTTTTTTAATTTCACTTACTCTAGATTTCACGTGTTGTTTTGGAATTTTTAACGTAAACCGTTTTAATACAAATTCATTTCGAATATTAATTTCTTTTAAAAATCGTAAAGTTTTGTTTGGTAACTTCCCCAATGCAGCATTTCGGTTAACTCGTCTTTTGATGGTACCAAAATAATTTTCAATGTGGCTATTACTAAGCCTTCGGGAATGAAAAATACCCGACCAGAACGGAAGATAAGTAAGGTACTTTTTGAAGATCGTCTCAAGTAACGGAGGATTATAATATACATTTAGAGGTTTCTTATTTGCTGAAGAACATGATTCCGATTCAATATTTTCAGAAATTGATTTAAATATTTCGTAAAAAGGACTTTGAGAGTAAAGCGTCTTGTTAAACTTCCTAACATCGTCGGAATTTTCTTCATCTATCCAACTCGTTTCATTTGTGTTGTTAGGAACTTCAAAGTATAAATTAATATCGTTATTGCTACGCTTCGTAATTTCATCTAGTGAATTCAATACCGCTGACGTTAAATATTTAGATTTTAATAACTGAGAAAAAAATTTCCAAACTAATTTTATTGTTTCAAAATCATTCAATAAAAATAATGAAGCCAATATTTCTTTGATTATTTTTGTGTCCTTAGTTTTTTTTGTAAAAGCTTAATTTATATCTGCTGTCATATTATGTATCAAATCAAAGCAACCTTGATTATACAAGCCACAATCAGAGCCTTCTAGAGTATAGAGCCATAATCATTATGACGTATTTTTTCGAAGCTTTTTTAGTGGTATAACTTTTTACTAGTTTCCATAGGAATCCATAGTAAAAATCGTGTTTTTTAGCTTCAATTTTTTCAATGAAAAAAGCAAAAATGTTAAAAAAATTTTATACAAAAGTGTTCTACATATATTTTGCAGCAATATACAAGAAGGGTATATTGGTATTAAGTAAATATTAATTGCAGAAATATTAAAATTAAATTATTTCTAAAATATATTCTTCGAACTTTCATTTTGAAAAATACATCAAAGTTAGCTCTGACGAATTAAAATAATACTTGCTACATTTATCTATAGTTTTACTAGTGTACGTTAGATGTCTCAGATTTATACAGAAAAATACGAAACAAATTGTTTAATCACAAAATTATGACACGTTCTTAAATATTTTGTGAATTTGTTTTGCTTTTCCAACAACTTTTGAACTCAATGAAATATTTTCATAAATCTTTGAATTTCAACATATATAAATCTCGTTTAAGTAAATCGTTTTCATTTTCTTGTAATAATTGATTTATTTAAACCAAAATATAAACCAAAGTTCAAAACAACAGCATTCTGGTCAAATTAAAAAGAAAAGCTTACTACAATTCATTTGCATTAAGTCAATATACATTTCATAGATGGCAATGATTGCAGTAATCATTTTGAAAAATCGTACAAAAAATTGCCACCTGGAGAAATTTCAAGTTCAAAAATTGCAGGAAAAGCAAAACAAATTCACAAAATATTAGGAACCTGTCATAATTGTGTGATTAAATAATTATTTTTCGTATTTCTCTGCAAATAATTATAGACATCTAACGTGCACTAGTAAAACTAAAGATAAATGTAGCAAGTATTATTTTAATTCGTCAGAGCCAACTTTGATGTATTTTTCAAAATGAAAGTTCGAAAAAAATATTTTAGAAATAATTTAATTGTAATATTTCTGCAATTAATATTTACTTAATACCATTAAACCCTTCCTGTATATTGTTGCTAAAGATATGTAGAACACTTTTGTATAAAAATTTTGTAACCTTTTTGCTTTTTTCAATGAAAAACTTGAAGCTAAAAAACACCATTGTTACTATAGGTATTATATTTCAAACACAATCCAATATAAAGATTTCAATTCAGAGCGAATAGATTTACACATTATAAGATTGACGAGAAATTTTACGAACTACCACAAGTAATAATAGCTCATACTCATATGGGCCATATCGCACTGATGAGAGGTTATTGGAAAAATCCACATTAATTGGTAATCTTCCAGAACCGGCGTTATTTATAAACCTTGACAGGAAGGGATACATTCAACATGCAGATCAAATTCCAATAATTTACCACGTAAACAGACGACCCACTGAAAAATATTTTGATCGTTTAAAATTCAGAAACTTTGAAGAAAATGTAAGATACAGCACAGTATTTGTTAAATCAGATGAAACTAAGTTTATAACACAAAAATCAAAGTATTGGTGGCTAAACAACGGAGACGGAAGCTGAACCTCAACCTGGAAGTGTGTTTGTTAATGGGAAGTAGTTGAATTGTAGGATTAAGTAGTTTAAATATTGAGAAGTAGCATGTTTTTTTTAGCTTATTTTCATGCATAAACAAAACCAAATTAAATTCTTACTTCGTAAATTGTTATCTACAATGATCAAACATAAGTACAAATATATTTATCGAACTAACATGAGAACCATAAAGGGCAAATGTAAAATTATAATGTAGTGATCGTGGATTTTTTTGTAATATTCTTTTACCATTTGAATTGTAATTAGTATTTTAAGCAAAATAAAGAATTATATTGAGAAAAAAAAAAAAAGTGGTAACGCACTGGACTAGAGCGACGAAGGTCTTCGGTTCGATTCGCAGCCAATTTTTTTTATTATTATTTTTTTTAGTATTCATGTAATGACCAAATATTTTACTTTAAATTAAACATTCCGCTTTTTAGTTATTACAGTAATTATTAATTATACAAGAAAATACGTGGTCCGCGTTTATGATTAAACACTACAACAAATTATTTAAAAACTTTTTTATTATGAGTTGTAGTAAGCCATGAGAATTTTTCGGTAAAAAAAGTTGTTTCTGACATAGACTTCAAAGCATGCTAGGTTCGAAACAATATAAGAATGAAAATTAAATAAATTTCCTTAGGTTGATATGGTTTAATAGAAATGTTTTGGACTAGAGCGGCTAAAGTCCAGGGTTCGATTGTGGCCAAGGCATTTTAGTTTTGATTTTCAATTTATATTTTTTTGACGCGATAACATCTTACACCGCATGTTCAGAAAATTGACAAGAAAATTTTCCCTTGGTTGTGGGCAATTACTAATCAACTGTAAGCATTACCTTTAATTTAAATGTATGATTTCTTAGGTTGGTCCTTAGGCTTTATGCCTCACACATATTATTATTGAATGATTTCGCGCGATTTAAATCCTTCAACAACTGTAGTGAGAGAATGGCTCATCCGATCCGAGCATTTCTGAAGTCAATTTTTGCGTAAAGAAACAGTGGTGGTTAATTTTTTTTAAATTAAAATAATTATTCTACACATTAATTTTAATTTTAATTGAATCTACAAAATAGCGATTTACAGGGATTAAACGCACTATAGCATGAGAATGCCCCATCTGACTTGAGTAATTCTGATGCTAATTTGTACATAAAAAAATATGGCAGATAATTTAGTTTAAATTAAAACAATTAATCTCAACATGTTATAAACGCTATCACGCAAAACACCTACGGCCGTGTTAATGACACAGCCCACCCCGATTTTTTAATTTTTTTTTCTGTCTGTAAGGTTTTTTGTTTGATGCCCCAACGCATATAAAATCGTCCTTAAAAGCCCTTACTCTTTTGGTTTAAGGTCCATTTAAAGTATAATAATCCTTAAAAGCCTTTAGTCTCGAGTTATTTCTACTTGGCTCAAAAATAACGGTTAAAAAAATATCAAATGGTCAAATGGTGATGGTGGCAGTGGCCGCTTGACATCAACATTATATATAAATTGTATCCGTCCTAGGACGGGCTGTACCCCTAGTTTTAAATATTGGATAACATCAATTTTATTGAATGAACCCATAATTGCATTTATTTCAGCAACGCTGCAGTCAGTAACAACTGATTCAAAAATTGGCCAAATTATTTTGTTTATGTTCCAATTCTTTTCGGTACGCTCTTAACCACGCTCCTATTGTATCAGTATTATGGCTAGAACTAACCATATCTGTTAACCCTTTAAGGACCAGGCCCGAGATAACTCGGGACATACTATATAAAAAAAGAGGAGGAGCTCGGTTAATATTGTAAAACTTGTAATGTTGCGTTATGTGTGAAACAACCCGTGCTTCCAGATTTACCATACAGAATTAAATTATTAATTATTTTAGTTTTTCAACGTATTATTTGGTTATATATTATATTTCTTAAAAAAAATCGGGCCTTAATGGGTTAAAGGGAACGGATCTGACGGATCTGAGTCATTAACTTTTATCGGTATGACTAATGCGTAGTATAGTACACTAGATATACGATTTTCCGGCGGCTTTATTAACCCACCTGTTGCATCTAAGTAGGCAGTAAGATTTTCTTTTAATAACAATTTAAGCAGTGCTATTTGCGTATCATTACAGGAAATAACAACAAACGGTTTAATAGAAAATTTTTGAAAAAGAGTCGGATTTACTATCATTTCCTTTTGAAAATCTAGAAAATCTTCAGAATGATTGTCCTGCTGTTTCAATGCATCCGAACGGACTTATCTTAAAACATTCATAGATTTTACTTTAGATGTATTAAATTCGGTTAAGAATACTGAATCTTCATTTTGAACCATAGTTTCATAAACCTCTTCAGCCGTTTTTGTTGAAATGTCTTTTTTTAAAGTTTTCCTTTCAAATCCTCTTAACTGACAAGTTTTCCTCGTTTCGTGGCATTGTTTTTCTGTTGTACTGTATATCATCAAAGTTCCATAGTTTAAATTACTATTTATCAATTTATATTTTCTACTGCTAAGAGATGATTTTAAGTAATCAGCAGATTTAATATTTATTAAGCATCCGGTTTTGTTACTTAATAAATCGGATATAATACTGGGCTATTTTAATAAATTTAATTTTTTGGTCTGTTTGCAGTACAATTCAGACCAACGGTTTATATCCAATTCTAATTCACCAAGATATATGTACATTATAATCAGAATGTTTTACTAATTTAGGTTTTTTGAAGGGCCGTAACTTTTTTTTGAGTTCAAATATTTCATCTGAATTGTTTGCATCATGAGTTTCAAAATCCAAATCAAAATAATTTTTATCAGTGTCAACAATTTCAGGAATATTGTCGTTAAGAGAGTTTTGGTGACTATCAAGATCGTTAATATTCAAATGCTGTGATTTGTTAAGACGATCAAATATTAAAAGTCTGTTTTTATTTAAAAAGTAAACAACCCTACAGCGAATATTTTTATTATTATTCATGTTTAATTCTCGAAAAAGATCAACAATTAATTGGCAGTTTGAGCCTTTTCCAAAATCAAAATCATTAAAATTGAATAAATTCAATCTAGTTAAGGCCACAACTAGATTTGTTACATTAATTGGGTTTCGTTGTGTCTTATAATTATATTTTAACGACATAATTAAAAGTAAAACGAAACTAAAAATTAATAAAAAACAAAATTTACGTCAACGAAAACTGTTAACTAAAAATGGCACTATAGAATATCCGGGTACAAGCTAAGGTCAAAAATAAAATAAATCAATCAAACAATCAAAAACGGTTTTAAAGAGAGTCCAGAGAAGAAAGCGAGAGTCAGTAGTCTAGTTTTAAAAAAAACTTTTTTATAATTCACAAAAAATAGTAACAGAAAACACAAAAATATGACACAACGAAGCGAATACATAGAAAACTGAAAAAATTGTGGACCACATTCTCATTCACAAATTCTTTATATACTAAAATAACTAATTTTTTTTTCTTTTACTTTTTATAAAAATAAAAATGATCCTTTTATTAATTTTGAGCCGATTTTAACTTTAAAAATCGTCAACCGAGCCCAACTCTGTATTATCGAATATGACAAACATATTTACGAAGCCTCATTAAACCACTTTCTATTGTATATAGTTACTATACGAGGAAATCTCTGAGATTCATGAGATTCGACTTTGTATCAAAGCGGTTCCACATACAATTTTTGACAATTTTATAAATATTCGTCAACCGAGCCCAACTCTTTCTTATTAAATGAGACGTACGCATACATTTAGAAAGCCTAATTAAACCCTTTTCTATTGTATATAATCAGTACAAGATAAAATGTTATAAGATACATATGTGAGATTCAGCTTTTAATCGCATTGTTGGAAGGATTTATTTAGTTTTTTTTTTCAAAGAATTTTATAAGTTAAAATTAAATTATGTCCAAATATTTTCATTTGCATAATTAAATTAAGAAAATTTAGTTTTAATCAATTTCATAAAAAAATACATTGTAAACATTTTCAACATTTTCATGTTATAAATATTGCGTATATTTTTCTGGCTGATGCAAAATATCTAGTATTGTGATAGTTATTTTCTGGGCTGACAATATACTATAACTTTATATAAGTATTAGTGATTTCCTGGGATTATAGAGATTTCCTGGGATGACAGTTTGTGTCGCGATAGTTATGGTGTTACCATATCTTTTTTCTGGGATGAATCCTGGGCTAACTTTATGTACATATTATTCACTTTGATTTATCGCAGTTTTAAAAAATTGAAAAATTACAATTGCGTTTTGTTTACGGACATTTTTCTTAATGTGGTCGCAGCAAATGAACAAGCTCGTCCATTCACTTCGATATTAGCTAGAAAACTGCATACTGGCAAAATACAAGTACGACAATAGTCAGATCAGTCATATTTGCATTCTGTCAAAAGTTATGCAGGAATGCCCACAACCGGAGACTATCCCCTATATAATATAAGTGGTCAAACTGCAAGGTGCTGACACACGACATACCTGAATTAACTTGAGTAATTCTAGTTCTGTTACTTCTCTCAAAATATCTGCAGTAATATTTTGAGCTCCCTATTTAGTTAACTATTAACTACTAAGTATAATACCCTATTTAGTATACAGTTATAATGGAACAAACGACAAAAAATTTAAGTAACGATGAAAGTGTAACAGTGGTTATTCTGCCTAAAGAAGGATGATAAGACTAAAAGTCTCTTACAGAACAGTTTTTCGTATAATTAAACGTTATATGGAAATACATGATTATGAAAAACGCCCGGGGCAAATCAGGCATCGAACACAATGACCACTCAGGATAATTCTATCGAAATGAATACATTAAGAGAGCAATTCAAACCACTAGAGATCTGCAAAAAATGCAACTTAGGAACGACCACAATCTTCAAGTAGGCATGAGTCACCTTGCAGCAGAGCGCAGCTTACGTCCTAGAGTACCAGCAACAACCCCAGAATTCACAACAAGCCATCGAAGAACTCGTTTAGAATTCGCTAGAGAGCATGTGAATTGAACACATACACCTTTCACATTTTTGATCTGTCGGTGGCACTCCCTATAGTTTAAATGTTATTAAAATTTCAATTTTATACATAGTTTTTCGTAGGATATAAATTATTGTACTCGTTTCGAGTACAAAGTAATTTGAAAAAATTAGCTTGTTTTGTTTATAAATTTTTGAATATTAAAAAAAATAATTGACACAATGTCGCCGCATGTATAATATAACATTTATGCTTGTTATAAATTTTTCTAAACTGTTAGCTCTTCAATAAAATTTTTATTTTGTTTTTGATAATTTTTGTTTTTATTTTTAAGTTTGATATCCATCAAAAAGTTGACTTTTTTTCTGAACTCATTTTATTGACAAGTACCATGTGACGGTAACAAATGAATTTCTGCTCTCTTATCAATCATATTTTCTTGATATAAACTTAATAAAAATATTATAGACGACATTATACTGAAATATATTATTTATACAGGAAGTTAACTGACAACAACAACATAAATAGCATTCAAAACGAATGAGTACGTGATAAAGATTTCTGATTAAAATTAATTGGAAAATCAACATCTGACGAGAAACTAAGAGAAAGCGATGGGGGAAGTAATAGAAATGAAAATATGTATTATGTGAAGACGTGAATATCAATGAATAAAGAAACTGACTTTTCTATTGTTGTTGCTGTTATTGTGTATTGTTGCTCCATTGTAGGATTGAAGTGTGTTTTATATACATACATTTGTATATAATTTGCTTCGGCCTTCAATCCAATTAGTTTCAATTTACAAAACAATTTTCATATCTCAATATTGTTTGTATTTCTCTCATTTCGGTTATAACAATAGGGACACAATCAAAGCGAACGGGAAGCGTACAGAATAAAAAAAATGACGACAATAGAATGATGATGATAACGATGACTATGATGAAATATCCGTTTTTTGTATGTGATGTGCTCTGTGTATTTATTTATTTAAGTAAATAATTTCAATTATATGATTTTTGACTTAATAATATTTGAAAAACAAATTTAGTGCAGAAATATACTTCATTATTGTTTGGTTGGGAATATATTTTTTTAGTAATATCCTATAGCTATAAACGAGTGTTTACTGAAATTAGAGCATGCATATTATATTAAAATTCTGTTTGAAGTATTTAATTCAAAATACAGTTTTATAAATAAATAAATCATTCTTATGAAACATTAAATATTTAAATCAATCTCAAATCCATTACATTTTTATCATATTTCAAGAGGACGTATATACATATATACATATATAGTAAATAATATTATAACAATACTGAAATTAATGGAAAATCCATTAAAAATAAAAATGCTGCAATACGTAAGAATTACAGAATTTTCAAATTGTTTGTCTCTGTTTTCTCGTCTTATCCCTTAAAATGAAATAAAAAAAATATTTCAAAGTTATTAAAAAAAAACGATGTGTACATTTATCCCAGTTTTACACAATATTTTTTTTAATTATTTGTATTTCCTAAAGTACATTTAAACATACCATACATACATATATGAACGAAACAACAAATACATTACATTTATGATTCATACGTTATCTTGTAACTACAGTCTTAACAAGTCTTTTTCATTTCTAACTCTCTCTAATTCTAGATAAAAAATAATAATTAAGCTTTAAGCATAATAATAGTGTGTATGAGTATAGGCACCAGGCAGATGGTATTTATTTACACGAATTACTTCCTTTTATTTTTTCCGTTTCTGAAAATGATGATAAAATGAAAATATGCTACGTGATATTTTGTCGGGTCAACAAAGGTTGATAATTAATTATGGAGAATTTTTTCTGCCGTAATCTTATTTTTCTGTACAATACACATAGATTGAAGCTCTTCTACAACAGACGTATATTTAGATTATTAATTAATTGAAAGAATCATTAAAGTCAAAAAACAATGTAATATTCACTGAACAAAATAAAAAAGCTATAAGCTTTCATGTTTTTATGATTAATTTTGGTTTTTGTGAGGTTCGATAGCAATAGGAAACAATAATAATTTATTACCCAAAATTGAATATACGAAAATGAGATGATGGTTAATTTGATAATTATTATTATCGAAGAAAGTTTTATTTTTATTTTCCTATTACGAATGGCGAATTAAGATTAGGTTAAATTTTTCGTGATTAAATCAATCGTTAAAAGAAAATTTTTAAAAGAATAAAGCTTTTCTAGAAAGGGGTGGGGTTTCATTGGTTTTTCTACTGCCTTTGTTATAAATAATATGGGTGAGAACCTGTTATTGCTCTTAATAAACTTAGCCATTACAGTAATCCCCGATATACGTTCTCTCAATTAACGTCGTTTCGATTTGCGTCGCAGAAAAGTTTGAAACCTTTCTCGTCGATTTACGTCGCCTTTCGTTTTACGTCCTTCATTTTTTTCCTCGTTTTATCGAATTTCTTTTCAATTTTTTCTTTTTTTCGTTTGTTGTATGTATTTCTATCTCTACTTTTATGTACATACATATATATTTTTGGGGATTCCCCTATATTTTAATTGCTTTGTGTACGTGCCGCATTTCTATTTAGAAAGTATGTAGTACAAACTGGATTCTCGTTGTGAAACGTTGTACATACTGTTGTGTCTAGTATCAAAAATCGCATACGGTAAATAAATAAATTGCATACATACACATTTAAAATTATTTAGAGAGAATTAATTTATATTAATAAAATTAAATTAGTGAAAAATGAGTGAGAAACAAAAGAGTATCCCCATTTGTGCTCGCGTATAAAGAAGCAAAGGAAAGCAATCTCCATAAAAAGAAAAATGGATGTTATTCAACGTTTTGAAAAGGGAGACAAGGCATTTAATATTGCCAGTTCGATGGGATTACCACCTACAACAGTACGGACAATTTTAAAAAATTCGGAAACAATTCGTGCGAGTGCTGCCGCGGCAACAGTAAAATCTGTTGAAGTGACAACCAAGTCCAGACCAATAATTCTGGAAAAAATGGAAAAAGCGCTAAGCATTTGGATAAATGACTTAAACGAAAAAAACTTACCTGTAACCACGCTCATTATCCAACAGAAAGCGACCAGTGTATTTAATCATTTAAAAAAAATGGATACTGAGGGCGATAAGAACCTCAGCTTTAGCGCTAGTTCCGGATGGTTCGATAGATTTAAAAAGAGAATGCAGTTACATAATGTAAAAATTACCGGCGAATCTGCAAGTGCTGATCTAAAAGCAGCTAAAGAATTTCCAAACAAATTTAAAGAAATAGTAACTGAAGGAGGATATACTCCTCAACAAATTTTTAACGTTGATGAGACAGGGCTACTTTGGAAACGTATGCCGACAAGAACTTTTATTTCCAAAGAGGAAAATGCTGCTCCTGGACAGAAAATGGCTAAGGATAGATTAACGCTCCTTCTTGGGGGCAACGCATCTGGCGATTTTAAGCTTAAGCCGTTATTAATATACAAATCAGAAACACCAAGAGCCATGAAAAATATATCCAAGGAAACTCTTCCGGTAATTTGGCGATCTAATAAAAAGGCTTGGGTAACGGCTGGTATTTTTTCCGAATGGTTTAACAAATATTTTTGCCCGGCAGTTAAATCATATTGTGAAAAGCATAATTTGGCTCATAAAGCGTTGCTACTCATCGACAATGCCCCTGGTCACCCAGTTAATTTGGATGAAGCGAACGATCAAATTAAAGTAATATTTTTACCACCGAATACTACTTCTGTCCTTCAACCCATGGACCAAGGAGCTATTGCAGCATTTAAGAGATATTATTTACGTCGAACGTTTAAAAATTTAATCGATACACTGAACAACGAGTTAGAACAAGCAAATGGTAATGATATCATTCGAAAATTTTGGAGTAATTTCAGTATTATGCAAGCAATAGAAAACATAAATAAATCCTGGCAAGAGGTTTCTGTGGCAACAATGAACAAGGTATGGAGAAAAGTATGGCCCGAATGTATATCTGAGTCTGAGGATGGTGACATAGATAATCCTGATCAACTAAACACAGAAATTGTAGTGTTGGCTCATCAAGTTGGGTTTACAGACGTCGATGAATCTGATGTATCGGATATATTATGTGGACATGAGGAACCATTAACTGATGACGAGCTAATGGAACTTTTAGTACAATGTCCCACTCAAAACGTTGACGTCGAACGAACTAATGCACCGCCTGAAAGTGAATCGGCAAACGTACAATTTCCAATACGAAAATTATCAGAAGCACTAAGTCATATTGATCAGGCCGTAGAAATCTTCGGGGAATATGACAATGATTCGGCAAGATTTGAATCGATAAGGAATTCAATCTATAGTAGTGTGAGCCATTATAAAGATTTGTACGCGCAAAAAAAACTTAATTTAAAGCAGAAGCCTATTGAATCATTTTTCAACCCAATCTTCAATAAAGACACACCAGGACCATCCTCAAATCTTAAGCTTGGTAATGTTCAAGCTACGCACTGTGAATCTCAAATATCGGATGATGATAGCTGGCTCATTTAGAATATGTATTAAATCCATACAAATTATGTACTGTCCATATGTGCATACATATTATTTCGTAGGACTAAATCTTTTTTAATGAATTTGAATTGTGATAGTTTTTTTTATTTAATTTGTTTTAATTTTATTTATTATTTATGTATTTAATAAAACAAATATGAATTAAAATAAGTAAACAAATACGCAAAAGTTTAAATTTTTTGAAAAGCCAGTTTTATTTTATAAACATTTTCAGTTGCTCTGGTCTTCTCGATTTACGTTTTTCGGTTTGCGTCGCTTTATTTTGGAACGCTTCTCGACGTATATCGGGGGATTACTGTATTTTTAATTTTTGACTGATAGGGCTAAAATGACTTAAGCAGCACATTAGTAAATTATAAGATTTCTTGGAAATGTGTAACGATTCGATAATACGGCGGATTAAGCTAGTTTTTTCCCTTCCCCCCTTCTCTCGGTTGTGTTTTTTGTGCGGGATTTGTTCCATATATAAAGATTTTTTTTTTATTGAAGGAAAATTATGTGTTACGAAATTATGTCAAGACAAGGAAAAAATAGTATAATTTAACAAGAAAAAAATATGATATTTGATCCAATTAGTAAATAATAAGAACAATAGGTAAGGACAAAAATACAAAATTCTATTTTTGTAAAAACAACAGATGCTTATAAAAATTCTGAAGAGAGATAAAACATGATCCCACTCAATTAAAGAATAGTACAGAGATAAGCAACTAACAACCTGCTTATTCAACAAGTGGTTTTCGTGGGAAAATACCATTTATGTTGAATTGGGTCGCTCCTGAAAACGATAGTTTTTTTTGATGAGTGATCATTTCCCACGAAATAAAACAACTTTAGAAGAAAGACGGGGAAGAGTGAAGATCAAAAAAGGAATAAATAGACAAATAGAAAAATAGAACGAATTGAGAGAAAGAATGAAAATAAATGGGGACTTAAGTGTTGATTTTGGGACGGAGTGGTCGAGTTTTTTTTTGTGGAAAAGGTGAAAAAAAAAAAAAAAAAAAAAATTGGGCCTATCGGACTCCTTGGACGACACTCTTCCCAGGAAGAACCATTTCTGGGAGCCCTTTCCGTTTCCCACAAATCACCAAAAACCAACCATTTATATTTTACAAACATTTTCCGTTATTTTAAGCAGGCAGTGTTCCTTAAATATGTCACAGCCTTTCTTAAATTTGGAGACATCTTCTCTAATATCACAATTGGTCACGATAATATAAATCTGCTACCTTCATACTACCAAATCACAGACTCATAAATAATGTTAGATTATTTAGAACTGACACGTGTTGAGCAGAAATCAAAGTCGCATTCACCATTTTTTAATCTTCGACCTTTAAAAATTAGATCAAAGATTAAGAATTTAATTGACTCCATTCAAAGAGCATCCACAATGTTCAAAAATTTATTTTCTGAAAATTTGTGCCGCTTGTTCAGATCACAATATTTGTGAGCAACGTGAGAATTGGCCGATATAATTCTTTATTCAGTGCTTCAGTCTGGACGGGGCATCGCTGTGGACCATTCGAAAATACAAAAAATAAAACACAAACAATAGAAAATCAGAATTAACGTAATTATCATTTGTTTCCAAATCCCTCCTTCTTGTCATATAGAGTTTCATTTTATACATCTCCCAGCTCTCCTAAACCAGTTCCACCCTAACGGCGTGATATTATTTTAAAGCCCACTCGAACAATAAAAAATATTTTATTAGATAAGCGGAAAAACAGAATCTGGTTATCTTATGTACAAAAACACACTATCAACAAATTGTTAGTAATGTCGTTACAAAAGCAATTCGTGAGAATTTCGCTTTATCGAGACGTGGGTATTAGAAGTAGCCCTTATAGGCGTTTCACAAGCCCTTGTCTCGTATACTGTTGGATTAGTTAATGTTTTATCTACCGTTTGTGAGAGATTTGAAAGAATTCCATGACGCTATCTGAGGCTTTAAAAAGTAATCATTATGGGAGATTCGCGAGCACTTATCACATATCGTTGGTTTTGTTGAAGTTTTCTCCACGGTTCGTGAGAGTTTTGAAAATGTTCCATGACTCTGTCTCGAGTTATGGTCTTTAGAAGTAATCCTTATAGGAGATTCGCGAGCACTTATCGCATATCATTGGATTCGTAGAATTTGTATCTACAGTTGTGAGAGTTTTGAAAAAATTTTATGACGCTGTCTCGAGTTATGGTCTTTAGAAGTAAATGTTATGGTTGATTCGCGAGCACTTGTCGCATATCGTTGGATTTGTTGAAGTATTCTCTACGATTCGTGAGAGTGTTGAAAAATTTCTATGACGCTGTCTCGAGTTATGGTCTTTAGAAGTTATCGTTATGAGAGATTCACGAGCATACTTATAACACAGCGACCTCCCGCGTGCCCATGAGAGTTACCGAAGCCGTTAGCCTCAACAATTCTAAGTTAAATTAGTCGATGTCATTTTTCTTCAATTTATTTTCCTTAGAATAGAGAAAAAAATGTACGGGAAATTGTTATGCAAAATTTTGCATTGCAATATTTTATAATGCAAGATTACATACCCAAACCAGTTTTTCCTTATTTGAAGTCCCCTATTTTAAGTGAATTTTTCACATGAGTCGGCATTTCGAAGTGGGCACCGAATTCGGAGATTAAATACTGGTTACAAGGCAACATTCGTAATAATACAGAAACTTCTTTTCTGTGCCCGGATTTATTAGTGAAAGCCAACAAACAAACGTTTATTATATTTGCAAACAACTACTACTTATTACTCTTGTTCGTTGGTCTTCTTGTATTTATTAAATTAATTTCCTTCGGCTAATTATAGACCAATTTTTAACTTTTTTTTAAATTAAAGTTTTATTTATTTTCCCAAATTTTCGATGGTTCGCATCATTTTCAAGGGTATGTGGGTTGTATGGATATGAATAAAACTCAACCCAACTTAATTTTATAATATATAAACTTGTATTCACTATTCTATTAATTAAATTCACAGTATTTATATATTTATAATGTTAAACTTAAATTAGATAAATTACACTTTGATAATTATTATATTAATCACCACCGATTTTACGCGTTTAAGGAAAATATTATTATGCAAAATGGTGTGCATAGAAAAGTGTTAAAAAGCCGACTTGCTTGATAGAAAGAAAACGAACGAGTGTATAACAAATTAGAAACGAAGTAATTGGAGCGGATGAATGAAAAACGTCAAAATGAATTTGTTCGTTTTGCTTACTGGTTTTTCGGGTGTGTTGTGAAAACCGGAGCAGTGAATTAACAATTAATATGCTCGTTGGTCGAGCAGTTGCGGTTGCGTTGTATGTAGTTGTCATGTATTTGAGAGCGCTGATATATGTTGTTCATATATTTGTAGTGGAGCACGAATGTAAGTATATTTTTAATGCGGTGAATAATATTTTAAATGAGTGCGCCGCTACAGGTAATTATACTAAATGACAAATTTCATAAAATTATTTACACATAAAAATTATTTACAAACAAAAACAATCAAATTATATACAATTCATACATACAATATTTTATAAAATTGTTCTTATTTTTTTGCAACACACTAATTTTCTCCTTTACAAAAAAAAAAAAAAAACCTTCAAAAAAATTTTTTTTTTTAATTGACGAATGGAAAAAACATTTTATTTTACAAACGTCCTTGACCTGTCTACTTAATTTATTATTTTCTATACACAGCTGATTATAGTAAATAAACCGTCCAAAAACTACGTAGATTTTTTTAATTGATGGAAATCAAAATGAAACCAAAAAAAATTTAGAAACACGTATATATACCAAATCACACATAATTTTGAATAATATTTTTATAATTTGCTTGCAACCTATTTATATCTACTTTATAATTTACCGGGTTTTTTGATGTCCATATATGGCAAGCCTCTTTGAACCATCTTTTACTTTTCTTATTTTCATATTCCAATGTGACCGAATTTTCAAAATCGAAATCATGCTTCTTTTCAAAAGTATGTTTAACCAAAGCTGTTCTGTACTGTGAATGTGTTCTGTCCGGGTATTTTTTAATATTGTCCACGTCTTTTTTGTGCTGATTTACTCTTTCAATTTTGGTCTTACCTGTTTCTCCAACGTAATATGAGTCGCAATTTTTACATGCAATTTTGTAAATTAGTCCGTTTTTTTGTTCACTTGGAATTTTATCCTTTAATTTAGTGTAATCGTCACTTGCTTTATTTATGATTTTGTTAGCCATAACCAGTTGTTCCGAATTTTGTTTCAATGTTTTTGTAATTTTTTTTGGTTTCATTTTGATTTCCATCAATTAAAAAAATCTACGTAGTTTTTGGACGGTTTATTTACTATAATCAGCTGTGTATAGAAAATAATAAATTAAGTAGACAGGTCAAGGACGTTTGTAAAATAAAATGTTTTTTCCATTCGTCAATTAAAAAAAAAATTTTTTTGAAGGTTTTTTTTTTTTTTTTTGTAAAGGAGAAAATTAGTGTGTTGCAAAAAAATAAGAACAATTTTATAAAATATTGTATGTATGAATTGTATATAATTTGATTGTTTTTGTTTGTAAATAATTTTTATGTGTAAATAATTTTATGAAATTTGTCATTTAGTATAATTACCCTTGAAAATGATGCGAACCATCGAAAATTTGGGAAAATAAATAAAACTTTAATTTTAAAAAAAGTTAAAAATTGGTCTATAATTAGCCGAAGGAAATTAATTTAATAACTACTACTTAGTAGAATACTTCTTAGTTTCAGCTCCCACATTTTTTATACGCTTGCCTCAACTATTACGGGCTCAGTTAAATAATCGAAAAATTATGAATTTAATTAAGGATTGGTTGTTTGAAAATAAATATATTGGCTTGATGTTTATAAAATAAACTGAAATTTATATTTTGTGGTTTTTGATAGTTTATATTTTATTTAAATTTAATATTATTGTCAAGTTTATTCGCCACTGCCTCGCAAAGAATAACCTATCCATTTAACCTTATATTTTTGTAATATTATTTTAATTAATTCATAAATTTGTATTTTTAAGGTTATGAGAAATAAATAAATAAATAGTTTAAAATTAACTGTCACCCTAAAATTACATCATTTTTCCGTTCTGCTGGCATTTGAAACGAGAGGTAGGATGGACTATTTGCCGTTAGACAAGAGAAGAACTCTGTGTCAGAACAAATATGATAGGTTGTGGCAGGTTTGTCTGTAATAGCCATTTCTTAAAACGATCTTATTAGTAAACATCGCCGCCGCGCCTTGGAGAAAAAAAGAAAACTTTTTTGCACATTTTTATTTGTATCTCAGCAATGCATCGACAGATTTAATTACACTGGTTAGGCGAGAAAACTTCAACGAATCCAAAGGTATGCGATAGATAAGTGCTCGCGAATCTCCTATAAGGATTACTTCTAAAGACCATAACTCGAGAAAGCATCATAGAAAATTCTCAAAACTCTCACGAACCGTAGAGAAAACTTCAACGAATCCAACGATATGCGATAAGTACAGGCGAATCACCTATAATGATCAAAAAATCATAACTCGAGAACGCGTCACGGGATTTTTGCGGAACTCTGATTTTACGGTATATTATTATTATTATTACTTGAGGGCCATGTGGGCGTTAAGCCACCTCGCACTGCGACCTAAAAGATCTTTCGTGCATCAAGCCCTATTTAATTATCCGTCCAGCCAATATTCAGGCTCTTAATGAACCTGATAATACTGCCGATCGGTACGTGATACATACTATCTGGGCTGCTAGATGTCTACTGTAGGAAATACTTCTACACGCGTTACATACTATCTGGGCTCATTGCTCTCCCTCCTAGATGTAATAACATTTACTTCTGCTAGAAGAGCGGTAGCATTGGGACTCAAGCACTTCGAGAGGGCAGACCCACTCCCGTGTATTCCTTCCCGTGCGTCGTCTATACGGTATAGAAAACTTTATTAAATCTATCGCTATTCCATAAGTGCTCACCATTCCTCGATAATGATATCTTCTAAATATATACTAAAGACCTGAGTAATTATGCATGAGGTGCTACTTGACCATCTGTCGCTCGTCAAATTACCAGTTTTACCAGGCCTTTCAACATCCGCCCAGCTTTTTGAAATGTGGTCCGTTATAACACGTCGAGCCAGTTCATCGGCATTTATATTCCCTGTTCTAATGAAATGTCTTGGCACCCATATAACATGGATATTGAACTGATCTATCATCTCGTTAAGAGATGAGAGGCAGTTCTGTACTACTTTCTACGTGAAGAGGTGTGATTGAGGCGATTTAATGGCAGCATGACTATCCGTATATAGGCGAAAATCATTGCCGGTATTACTATATACCTCAACCAGTCCACGACTTTTTTTATTGCAGTTACTTCAGGTTGAAAAATGGTACAGTAGTCAGGGAGACGGAAGGAGAGGTTTAACATAAGTTCCTCTTAGAACACCCCAGCTCCGACTTTTCCATCCCGTTTTGAACGTATGTACATAACTAACTACTTAATAAAATTTAAATGTGGTATTTAGCCTTTTAACAAAATTTTAATTAAAACATTAATCCTTTTACATTAAATTATTATTAAAACTTTATTATTATTTAATATTTCGGCATTCATGCCATTTTCAAAAATATGCACTGCAAACATTAGAAACAAAATAAAAATTAATTACTCTACATAGATCATTATTTTACAATATATACAATAAATAACTTACATACAAGTTTTATTTATAAACACTATGAAATTATTAAAATATACTACTTTAACATTATAAATTATTAAAATTAAATAAATAGATACATAAAAATAAATTAGGATACAACTTTACATATTAAAAAATAAATCTTGAGTAAAATATTAACAAAAAATTCCATCCTTAATAAGTGATAAAAAATTTAATCTAATTTTATTAATTATTACATAAACACAATTAGCCATTATATAAACAACGTATTATTGCATAACTAACTACGACTAATACTTTAGTACCAAAAATTGTATGTAGGTTTTTGATAGATGTACTATCATAACATGCATTAATATGCAATAATAGTTTCATTTAACATCAACACAACACTTTAATGTGGCAAACAGGGTTACCACTTGGATACAATTGTATCCATTTGGATACATTATTTAAAAAATTTAAGAAATGGATACTGGATACTCAAAAAACCAAAAACAGCTAAAATGGATACAATTTATTCAAAGTGGATACATTTGTTTTTAAATTATTTATTTTGTTGAAATACCGAAACGAATTTTGAATTACATGCTGTTAGGGCTTAATTTACATCAACACTATGCATAATCATAGCTAACTTCATTTTTGAGGAAGTAAAATATCATTTTATTGTTGTTTGTTTTGTGTTTTTAAAAAAACCGGCCTTTATTCTTTTTGCCATGGATAAGTAACGTCAAATTCTTTCGGATTACTCGAAATAAAATAACTTTTTTATGTCCCAAAGAATATGAAATAATTTTGTAGTTCGTAGTTGTGTTGGTGTAAAAAAAGCAAAACAAGTGAGGTTATGTTTTACTGTTTTAAAGTTATGTTTTAAATATTTACATAAAAAACTAATATGTAATACACGATTAAGTAACTAAAACAAGTTGTTTTTTAAATTTAATAAATCTTTCATAAATTTTAGCGCATTAATATTCACATAAACCACAAATGAAATATCAAAATGGAGTTTTGTTATTGTTTACAATTTACTTTGACATTTCAGATTTATATGTATTTGTAAAGAGCAAAGTAAATCTACCAAAAAATCCGGAGTAAAGCAAAATGCTCTCGAGCAAAAAAAGAATGCTTTATTTTCTCCCAAAGAATTTGTAATGTCAAATTTTTACTTTTCGAGTAAAATTTTTTACCCTCAGAGTGTTTTTTCCCCAAAGAATTTGACATAATTATCATAAAATAATTTGGCAGAAGTGATTTTAATTTAGTTACCCCTATAAATAATTTAATGTTTCTATTAGATTTATTATTTTTATTTTAATGTGATTTATAATTTATTCTTATGAAAGAAAATGATTTAAATGTTAGTTCTAGTAATTATTAAACAAATGTGATGGTACCTACAGAATACCAAATGCAAATAATGGATTTAATGAATTTAAATAAACAATGTACATTTCAGTTATATAAATAGAAATGTACATACTTTAGTAATAACCAAAGAATTATCAATTATCATGTTTTAATTTCAAAAAATAATTGGATACATTTGGATACATTTTTTTCAAATAGTTGGATACATTTTTATTTTTTCGAGTGGTAACGCTGGTGGCAAATCAAAATGCAGGTAAAAAATCATGTACTCGGTATGGATTTAATTCGTATAATATTTTAGATGTATGTAATATGTATACGTATGGGTAGGGTACTACGGTAAAAACTAGAGTGCACATAAGGCAACCAGAATAAGCTTCTTTCTCCATATTTATTTTAATATTCAATTTGAATACTAAATGTGTACATATAAAATAAATAAATAAATTAAAAATTCTAAATATTAAAATTTATGCATGCATGTGCTATTGTCGTATTTTTCTATTTTATTATTTATTTATATATTTTGATATTCTATACATTTTACATAGTATTCAGAGTATATTTTTTTTTTGGTACGTGAATAATAGTTTGCTTGTGAGTTTATTTTATAAGCACATTTACAGTTAGAAGGGTATTTAAACTATTATTTATGCACTTTTTTTAATTATTATTCCGTTTTCAGTGGAAAATAAAAATATCGATAATGTAGATAGTGCCTATCCAAGAGGATATCTAAGCCGAAAGTTACCATCCGACGTATTTTAGTCGAAACATATTTTATATAAAATTGAAAGCTGTCAAAACAACCTATAACTGGCATTTCCATGTACCGCCAGTATACCGCCAAAACATTAGAATCACTATCCAATTGAATGTTTTCAACGGAACTAATAAGCTGTGAACTAATAATGTTTTTACGATTAGTTTCCACTATAATTATTTTCGTCACAAGGGCGGTAAATGAGTTGTTACAGTTGAGTACGAGTTCGATGTTTATTTTGACGAGCATTTTGAACGAGTACTGTAACGATCATTAAGCGTACGTGTAACGTACAACGTTTTATTTTATACTACATGGATCTTAATTCGATTTTTTTCATTTAAAATTAAATTTTAAAGTAAAAACATGAGTTTGAAATTTAAAGAAAATCAATCCAAATGATTTTCAAATTAGCAAGTTACCCTAGTTATTTTTTTACTTTCTTTTACGTAAGTAAAATAAAGTATAGTAATCATGAAAATTTTCGACCTTGAGATTATTGAAGATTTATCTGTTTTGAGGTCCCCTGAGTCCGAAAAAGTGGGTTTCGAAATGATGTCTGTCTGTCAGTCCGTCTGTCTGTCCGTCTGTCTGTCCGTCTGTCTGTCAGTCTGTGTCCTCTCTACAGCCCAGATGGCTTAACCAATCGAACTGAAACTTCAGATTTAAGCTTTTTGGATAAATTGGGAGGTCCCAGTGAATTTTACTTCAAATCGGTCCACCGGAAGTGGCCACTCCCTTGGGCCAGAAAATTTGTTTTGCAAATATCTTAAAAAGTATAAGGTTTACAAAAAATTACTAATACAAAATATTTCCAAAAATCAAAAAAAAATAAAAATAAACAAATTAAAAATTAAAAAAAATTAAAATTAAAAAAAAAATTTAAAAAAAATTTAAAAATTTTATAAAAAAAAATTAAATATTGTTTTGCCAACACATAAATATATGTGTATATATAGCCTAATTATGCTAATTATAATTAATTTGCACACTACAGTGACATACTTCCGGTTTTTAATGCAAATATTACATAATTGAATGTGGATCATTTTTTCTTGTTTCTTAACTTTTTTAACGACTTATTAGGGTTTGTAATACTTAAGTATATATGTATATCGTTTTATAATTGCAAAAATATTTCGCAACTCCTGCCCCCCCCCCCACACTTTTTTACAGGGAGTTACAGCAGTTCTTGCATTTGTCATTTTAATTATTGTGTGTATTAGCCCAATTATGCTAATTATAATTAATTTGCACACTTCAGTGACGTACTGTATGTTATAAAAATATTTAGCCTACATGTATGTTAAATTGCCAAATCGGTCAACCGGAAGTGGCCACTCTCGGCCCGAAAATGTGTTTTGCACATATTTTAAAAGGTATAAGATTTACAAAAAATCACTAATACAAATTCCAAAAAATTAAAAGAAAAAATTTAAATTCATAAATATCACCTTTTATTTCTTTTATGTTTGTACTAATGAGTTCAAAAAATTGAGTTTTGAAGTGGTGTCTGTTGGTACCTATGACTGTCAATTTGTAGTCCAAATGGTTTAAGCAATCAAACTGCAACTTCATGTTTAAACTTTTTACATAAATTTTGGGGTCCCAGTTCCCAGCTCCCAGATTCCGTAAAACAGAAAATTTATTTTGCAAATATTTCAAAAATATAGAATTTACAGAAAACATGAAATAATAAAAACAATCTTAATTAAGTTTGCGGGAAATTTGAATTATAAAAGTTTTTCAAAATTCGCTGTTCGTAAAAGAAAGTCGTGTGTTGGCCACACCTCCATTTTTTTGTTTGGTTTTATATTTTTCTGTACTGTAAAGGTTCTATCACACCAAGCGCGGCGCGGCATGTTCCACATAATCCACAATATATACCACACATACCTAACACACACCAAGCCCGGCGCGATTATTTTTATTGATGATTATACTGTGTGCTCTATCGGCCAAAAAACAAGCTTCGTACCCAGATTTGAACAAAATTATCGCAGTAAGATTTGATCATTCACCCAAATAATATATGAAATTGATTAATATTTGACATTTTCATTGTTTTGAAAATATTGTGGTACAAACAAACAAAATGTTGTGCGATGCGGAATAACTCGATTGGTTTTATTTAAATTTAAAATTTTCGCTATGAAGAGCGATTTTTTTGCCGCTGGGTGTGGAACTTAATTTCGCGGCGGCAGATGCAACTTCATTCGATACATTTCTTAAAATTGTAATTTTTTTAATAAAAATATAAAGTTTGTAAATTTTTTATAAATAATAATTTTATTTTTGTTCAAGAAAAGATTTCAAACCACTACATAAGCAAAAAAAAAACGTGTATTTAAATTTGCCGCCGACGCGCCGCGCTTAGTATGATAGAATCTTAATAGCTCGTTTTCCGGACACTTTTTTCTGTACCGTTAGGCCCGTTGCACATTTCAGCTAAGGTAAGCTATGCGATGTAGGCTATGTATGTGCATAGCTTTCGTTTGTAAACAAAGAGTTTTAATAGAACGTTGCACTCTTGAGCTAAACCATTCGAGCTATGTTTTTTGTTTTGAGCGATGCAAACTATCTTAGCTTGAGTTGTCTTCGCCTTGCTACGTCACCTAACATCGCTCACATATACACTGAAGTTTTTGTATATTTTATTAATAACTTGTAGGCTACTTAGTTATATTAGGTATCGTCTCATAAATCATAATAAATGAATTATGCAAAAACATCAATAAGCGTATTTTGTTGAACAAAATTGAATTCGAATTATTTTTCGTTTATTTGTTTCCCAAGAAAATAGCTAATTTGATTTAATTGAGAAAAGCCAACTTTTCGAAATAAAATATAAATTTAATGACCTGTGGCACTATTCTGGTTTTCCCGGGGAATTGCGAATTGGGAATTGATTTATTGTCAGTTTTTAATGTATTTTGGTTTTATTTTTTCCAAAGCATACTAAATTTTGAGGAAAAATAGTTCCATTTCATATTAATTGTGTTGTTTATATTTCCGTAAAAATTTGGCTGAGAATTATTTTTTCCCAAAACATGAACAAAATACCAATCGCTCAGTATGCTTCGGAACAAAGAAAACCAAAATACATTAAAAACTGACAATAAATCAATTCCCAATTCGCAATTCCACGGGAAAACCAGAATAGTGCCACTGGTGGCAGGTATCATGAGCAAAAATTAGAATTGGGTCTAATTTAACCCAATATTTATTTGGGTTAATGTTATTCTTGCGAGGGTTTATCCTATGCAATTGTTGTTGTACATTTGTCAAGGAAATACGCTTAATGTATGATAAATGATAAAAAAACGGATTTATTGAACAAATTTTTATAGTGATTCTAATCTTTTGGCGAGCTACTGTAGAGATTTTATGGATGGATATAGGCTCATTTAGAGGAGCCTAATAAAAAATTTCAAAATTCGTATAAATTTAACCTTTAAAGTGTCATAAAAGTCAAAGTGGTTCAATCTAGTGCATTGCCAATAGTTATTCCTGGAAAAATTAGCAGACAAGTTTGATGAGGAGAACTCGGCAAAATTCTTTACAATGAAAGGCACATATTTAATTTAAAAGTTTACAGCGTAAATCCATCCTTTAAAGTGATATTTATGGAAAATGGTTCAATTAGAGTGCATTACCAATAGTAATCCTTGCAGAAATTAGACAACTTTAATGTTGGGGGCCTGGGAAGCACGTTTGAATGAAAAGCCATTTTATAACCGTTTTGATCTGACAGAGGAGTACGATGGAAATGGAATTTGAATGATATTTTAAAAAGATAATATGCGGACAGAAAATAGTATGTGTTATTCGGGATAAAACTGGCTTTCTGTGACTTGTAATCTTTGCACTTAACCGACCGCGCTGCGTTATGCCTCGCACGCAAACATGGCTGCTGATGAAACAAAGTATAACTCCTAATGACACAATATAATATTAGGATATTATTTTTTATTTGGAATGTTTGTAGCTGCTGCTAGATTTAAAACTGTGAAAAATAATTAAAACTTCTTATTAATAGATAGTAGGTACCATGGTACATAGTAATTTTTATAGCATTAACTGTAGATTTCTCTCAGTGTCTAATTATATACTAAAAGTCAAATTATGATCTTAAATTGAATTTTCTTTCTTGACGTTAATATTTAAAAAATTACTTAATTTGATAAATTAATGTAAAAGTTTGACTAGGTAGGTAGTGAATATTTAGTCAGATTTATTATGATTTTTTAAGAATCATTATATTGTGAAATTTGCACATGATCGACGATGTGACAACAATATTGTCGAATTATGAAGAAAATTGAATGGACTGGTGCGGTTAGCGAAGCAAGACTTATTTTTTGGCAACGTGTTCATGGAAAATTTCATGAAAATGTGGATGATTATCCAAACGTATCAGGTCCTCGACGTTCTCAACAATTGAAACTTCAGTACTGTGTTTATTTAACCAAAGAAAGAAGTCCACTGCTACTTTTCTTCTTAGCAAACACATTTCTTCGTATAAACACTTTTCTTCAAAGAGACGCTTTCTTTCCAAATGAGTTTTGCATTTTTGACTTTTATTTATTTGCTTACTTCGATTGTTATGTACACGCTATGCATACATACTTTGATCCAAACTGGATCTACCTTTATATTTTTACCTGATTTGTCGTCAAATACACGAAAAAATAGTATGCCCGACCCGTAAGAAAAGTGGTTTTCCATGCTCGTGAAATTGTTAATACACTCGCTCGTGAATTAAACAATTGCACTCGCTGGAAAACTATCACTTTTCTTTACTTGTAGAACAATCTGCTATTTTTTTCGACAATTACACTTCTTATTTATTACAATAGCACTAACAAATAGCATAGGTTACAATACTAATAGAAGTTTGTATTTATATAAAAAAAAGTATTACAAATTATTATTATTTCGAAAAAAATTCTGAATATTGGTTAAAATATTTTTTGGTACGCACGACCGGTTCATCAATTCCATAATTCGTACGAAGATTCGTACGTTTTTCGATGACCTATCAACTGAATAAACGGATTTGAAAAACGCAAATAATTCGCAAACATAATTTAGATCATGAGCTTCCTTATCCTTATAACTCATGGGTAAAGGACAACCAACAGACCTCTTTTTAGAGTTTATATAATTCCAAAAGCACGATGGATTTGACTTGATACCAGATTTAATATAATGAAAAATTTAATAAATTGATTGTCTTGTTTATCCAAAATATTCCGTATTGTCTGAGGTATTATCGCTACTTTTTCGTGTTGATAAACTTTCTCAGCAATCGGTGGAGTACTAAGCTTTCGATTCTGCTTTATTTTCTGTCAACCCAATTTTTCAGAACATTTTAGATTATATGGGCTCCAATCTCATCAATGGCAATTTCGATTTGATCGTTCAGATCTTGGATAGTCTCTGGATGGCTAGCATAACACTTATCCCTAACGGCTCCCCACAATAAAATGCCCAACGGAGTCAAATCGTAGCTGCGTGGTGGCCGATTGACCTCTCCGTTACGGCTGATTATTCGATCCCCAGAGACAGTCTACAAAACACAGATTTTTTCGTTTGCTGTGTAGCAAGTTGCACCATCCTGTTGAAGTGACACCATCATCCTTTGCGTGCTCCTTTTGAATTCTGGGTAACAAAAACTCGTTTATCATGGCTCGGTAATGCTTCAAATTGACTTTAAGGGCAGGTTCTTGCTCGTTTTCGAAAAAAATAGACCAATGATGCTCCCGGTTCAAAATTCACACCAAACAGTCACTCGTTGTAGATGTATCGGCTTCTCCATGATACGTTTGGATTTTCTGAGCCCCAAATGCGACAATTTTGCTTGTGGCATACCCTCCGAAGTGAAAATGAGCTTCGTCCGAAAAGATGATTTTTCGGTAAAAATGCTCATTTTCTTCCAAGCTTTCCATAGCCCAATTAGTGCACCGAAAACGTTGCGGATGGTCATTTTGCTTGAGCTCCTGTACTAATTAAACTTTGTACGCCTTCATACCGAGGTCTTTATTCAAAATTCTCATCACAGAACTGCGTGAAATGTTCAATTCTTGAGCACGATGGCGAGTTGATGTTGATAACACGTGCACGTGTTGGTTTATCCAATAACAATCCATTTTCACTAACTCGCTTCACAAATTGATCCACAAATAGCTTTGTAGGCATTTCATTTCTACTGAATTTTGCACATAGGTTTCTTGTAGTTTGGGTAGAAGACTCACCACTTTGAAAGTAAGTTTTCAATATTTGCCAATATTGTTTATATTGTCAAACATTAAACTAATTTTCTGCCATAACACGAATGACGTAAGTGTTGCTACGCTCGAAATAACCTTATAACTTAAATAGCTTATCTTAAAAAACCGAAAACAATTCATAAAATAAATAATAATAAAATTATGCTGGGTTTTATTCTCGAAAGATTCCGTTCTTTTTGGCGAATTCCTCGGTTAAGTTTGTACGATAGTATTAAGATTATATTGAGACAAAATTATTTTGGAGCAATCTGTTGATTACAAACAATGTGCTGGCCTCAACTGAGCTGGTTTGGAAATGACAGATCAGTAAATTTTTTTTTTTTTTTTTTTTTTTAGTTAAAGGATAAATTATTTAATTATTTTTCTCCGATCGTAGGAAAAAATATATCTTTCCGTTGTTTTTTCGAAACGAAAAGCTCATGATTCCAGTATGTTGTATTTGTTGCTAAGCAACAAGGAATAATAGTACGAGAATATTTTTTCTGGCCTATGCCGGGAATATATTCCATACTATTTTTTGAAAAAAAAAAAAAAAATAGTATATTGTGTAACGTGTAGGAAAAACGATATATTCCCGGACGAGTATGGAAGTTGCTGGGACGAGGCGGCAGCCGAGTTCCAGCAACCATAAGAGTCCGGGAATTATAGTTTTTCCACGAGTTGCACATACGATTTTTTCTCTAATCGGCAGTATATCAGATTATCCATTTTATTCATTATATTCTTTAAAATACGCAAAATTTTCCAATTTATATTTTCAATAGATTTCACTATCAAAGTTACCTTAGAATTATAACAATCGCGTGCGATTATACATTATATCATGTATTTCTTAAAAACAGATGATAATCAGTACTAGAAAGTATTCTCTGCCTAGGCAAGGAATACTTTCCAGTACTGTTTTTAGTAAGTTGCCTAGCAACGATGTAGTGTCGGGGAATACTTCATTTTGCTGACAGATAACGAACCAGAAAACTGACGTATTTTATCCGATTTGAGAAAAATGTATTTATGTCTTATGATGTCGTGGCTAACTAAGCAATAATTTTATGTTATTTTCGATTTTTTACTTTGTATTGATTTCTTAATATGATAATTAATGAATAATACTAAAAATTATTTTGGGTTTATATTCGTTTTAAAGTCCGATCGGAGAAAAAATAGTATGTACAATTCGGAGGAAAAATGCATTCTAGGACTCCCGTGGTTGCCGGACTCGGCTATCGCCTCGCCCGCCAATTTCCAATATCGTCCGGGAATGCAGTACTTTTCCTCCTAATTATACAATATACTATTTTCGTGTTTGTTATTAAAAAGAACATTTAAATAAAATATTTTCGGTTGTTTAATGGTTTTTAACATAAGAGCACTTTTGATAGACAGAAGAAAATTAAATGACGTCAATTTCATTAAAAAATAATCAACACTCACGTGGCCACTAATACACACATAATCTACCACTACTAAAAATTTGCGGTTATTCTACTCTCAATTCTCGGTTTGTGAACAAAATTTAGGTACAGGTTTCTATATAATTATTTTACACTTTATTGTTAAATTTTTTAATTTTATAGTGGAGTGTAATAGTGTTGACCTTGAGGTTGGCGTCTCACGCCTACCAAACATTTCTACTGTTCTAGAAGAAGTTAAGTGTATGAAAAATGGATTTTTAGGTTTTGATAACGATAACAATAATAAACAAAAAAGAAAATTTAGTGAAAATCCAGTTAACATAGACTCTAAAATAATGAAAATTAATAAAAATAATAATACTGATACCGTTATGGGGGGCTACTTTGTGCAGCGGGGGCTACTTTGTGCAAATTTGAATTTGGCACTTATCAAGTGCTGCTATCTATTACAGTCGATCCTCGAGTTACGTCGTTTTGATTTACGTTATTTTCGAGTTACGTCGTTTATAAATGATTCCCTTGATTTGAGTTACGTCGTTTTTTGCTTTGAGCTACGTCGTTTTCTGCTTTGAGTTACGTCGTAAAAAAACTGTATGAAAAATTGTACGAAAGATTAGCGAACCAAAATCTATTAACGTGGTCTGTTTCGAGTTAAAGAGATCGAATCACTCTGGGGGGAAATAAAAACTCCAGATTCGCGACGATGCATCTTATGTTGTTCATATTTATAAATGCTATAAATGTTAATAATGTAATAATTATTTCTAAAATTTGATTTATTTCATTGTTCAAAAATGTGTATGGTTTTTTTTTGTTTAAACTCAATTGTTTGAAATAAACATTCTTTTTAAACAAATAATCCTGGTAAAAAAAATTTTTTTAACGCTGAAAACTATTTTCAAACAAGAATTTTTGTTTATCTTGAGGTTTTTTTATATTAAAAAGTCAACAATCAACTATTTTGACAAATTTATATCAATATTTTACTAAAACCATGATTATTGGTGCAATGTATGTTTTGATTTATAATTTGAAAATATTACATACAAAAGATGTCAGTATTGATCTAATTCACTCGTCTGAGTCCAGCTATTAATATAATAACCATAAATTGTACTAATGTTTACATTAATATAGTTTTTTTACATCTCAAAGTTCAAAAACTGTAAAATCCTGCACAAAGTAGCCCTATCTGACGGTAATCCTTCAAACTTGCCGATAAATAGTTCAAACATGGCGACTAACAATATGGAAAATAATAATACAGCGAACAATAACAATATGGCGGAAAATGTATATATAAGTACAGACAAAGGCCCCTTTTATGTACTAATTAGCACAAAAAATCCAAATAAATTTCTATCTATCATATTATCTAAAAATTTTCTACAAAATAATATAAAGCCGGTTGACATAATTAACTTTAATAATAAATTAGCTAGAATAGAATCTAGCTCTTATGACATAGCAAACAAATGCATCAGAAAGGATGATCCGATGAATATAATTTTACAAAAAGAATATAAACCTTTTATTCCAAACGCGTACATCAAGGTGGTGGGTATAATAAAGGGTTTACTAGACGATTTTGAGATGAAAGAAATGATTGAAAATGTGAGTTGTGATTGTAGAATTACCAACCTGGAAATTATAAAATTATGGGATTCGACTAAAAATAGAATTTAGAAATAGTGATCTACCTAAATTCATTTATTTTTACGGTATTAAAATAAAAGTAAACATTTTCATTCCGAGAATAAAATTTTGCAGTAAATATCTGAATTACGATCATCTAAAAAAATTTTGCAAGTCTAAAAAAACTAAATGCATGAAATGTACTAATGGCATTTCTGATAATCCTACCCATGAATGCATAATTGATCCGGTTTGTAATTTTTGCGAAAACGAATCTCATTTCACTAACTCTAGAAATTGTTTAGAGAAAAAAAATCAAATTTCTTTCGTTAATTCAAAAAATATCTTATTCCCTAAAGAAAAACCTCTTAATTTACATTCGTCGGATTTTCCTATCTTAAATAAAAATGATAATAACACACCAAATTTTTGGATTAATAAAGCCCAAAACTATGACATAATTATTAAGGAACAAAAAGCAAAAATTGGTTATTTCAACTCAATTTTAAATAATATTTATAAAATTAGCAGCAAACCTTATGAATTTGCTGACTCTTTAATGACGGACATCAAAGATGCCATCAAAAACCTAAATCTCAAATAATTATGGAAAACCTAATATACTACAATTAAATATAAGAAGTATAAAAAGTAACATTAATTTATTAAAAATATTCATTAATAAAAACAAAATTGATATAGCGATTCTTAGCGAAACATGGTTAAAAGACAATCACTATCAATTTTAAAAACTATAATTTTCTTTCTAAAAACAGAAATGATGGTTATGGTGGTTTGGCCTTCTTCATTCATAAAAAAATTGCTTTTAAAAAAATAGATATTAACTTAAACTTTAATCATATTGAATTTTTATACATATATGAACATTAAATACAACAATTTTTCTCTAAACTTAATTAATTTTTATAACCCTCCAAACAATAGATTTAATTCAGATATATTGGCTTTTATAATATAATTCAACACTTTAATATCCATTTAAACACTTTAATCGTTGGTGACATTAACGCGCACAACGGTCTTTGCGACTCATCTTCAATGAATAATAAAAAAGGCATCATTATAGCAAATATCATTAGCAATAGTAATTTTCAGATACTTAATAATGGTAACCCTACAAGATTTAATTTCCGAAATAACTCTAGTTCAGTAATTGACATTTCTCCATCCTCCCCGGATAACTTTGACAAATTTTCATGGAAAGTCTCAAATGATTTTATAGGTTCTGAGAAAGATTTTATAAATTGGTCTGAAGTGATTAATGACACTAATAAAATCAATTCTATAGACATAAATAATAATATCGAAAATTTGATTAATAACATAATTAAAGATAACACAAAATTAACCAATATAAATTGATTGATTGTTTGATTTAGTGTGTACCACCAAGCCTAAGGCAAGTTTCCCGGAATACGCCGGGTCCACCGTACACCCTTTTACGAATAACAAAATCGAGGGAAAGGAAAGGTAATTTAGTAATAAAAAATCAACCCGGTTCCAGACACCATGGCGGTTGATAGTTAGTAATTAAAACAATACAAGACAACACAATTTCTAACTACGTGTTTGTTAACTGCTTGTTGGTCTGGAACGATGAATCCGGATATGACTTTATTGCTGAAATTTAGGATTAAAAATTAAATCTTTTAGGAATGATTAATTCTGAAACCCGCTTGGAAACTGAAAAAATAAATAGATAAATTATTTATTATTTTACAAATAAATCCCAACAATCATTGAGACTCTATTCTATAAGACTTCGCTCCTTGCTGGGTTGCTTAACAATTATCAATTTAATCATAAATTATAAGCATATAAGCATATCAACAAGCGAACCAAGTCATAACCCCTACTTCACTTTAAACATAAAGGTTTTGGTGATTAGAAACAGTCTTATTTCTTTCGATCTGTAGCGTGTGAATTTACCCAAAGAGAAATAAAAATAAATATCTTCATAATTTTAGATTATTTCAAATGTCGTTACAATATTTATTATAAAAAAACTAATTAATTATAAAAATTTTCGGTTATTTGGAAAAAATTTAAATTTTCTAAATTAGCTTTTTAAAAAAAAATACATTAGTGAAAGAAAAAAAAAAAATTAACCGTACTTAAATTAATAATTACAATTTGCATCATGCAAGTATAAAAAAAAATTTATGTTTGGTTTGATTTCTGAACGCCTAAGTGATTTTGGACTTCTTAACATTCCCAAGGAAATCCAAATACCGTAGATCATAGCGGGATTTTTTTTCAATGTCGTAAAGTCGCCTTCATCAACCCTGATTAAACATTTATCTTCCAGCGGCAGCCACTCATAACATCATTCCGTTGGTTGATGACGGGGAAAAAAAATTAATTAATAATATTGCAGTTTTATCACATACATATGTCTCCTTGTATCGATTCCACGTGTTTCGGCACCATAAAAAAAATCCTCCAATTGAAAATATAACAATCATCCAAATGACTCGCAGTTTATCTGTTTTTCCGTAGGCATTTAATTTCTCTATAACATAACGAGTCCTTCACCGAAAAGAAAAATACTCATCTTAACCAATTAGTGTTTATGCAGTTCTTAATTGCAATCGAAAACCACCAATCAATATTGTCTCACCACAAACACTAAACAAAACTAACTGGCCACTTCGCCAAGAAAATCACTTCGTTCAAAAAAAAGTTATATTTTTGTGCATAATACAAAAATAATCACAACGTGTTCAACCGGCTTTCCTTGATCCAGTTTTTCCACACGTCCAATGTCACTCAAAAAAAAACATTTATATCCAATTTAATATCCCATTTTTTTAATGGCGAATTATCACACACAAAAAAAATATAAATTGCCAAAAATTAATTTTATCATGGCGAATTATCACAACAAAAAAAAATCAATTCGCCATTACTATTTTTCATCTATCACCTTTGCAAATTTTTTTTTTTCCACACTGCACGTACTAAGATAGGTACAATCGCTCCATCCAAATTTTTCTATCTTTTTCCCCCTTTTGTTTAAAATTTCGGGCCTTATATAGCCAATTCATTATGACCATCCCCACTCAATCACCAGGCGAGAATAACCAAAAAAAAACAAAACATTATTGTAATGAGAGCCATCTTAGTAGATGACATAGACACTCGACTTCGCGATCGTTTAATTCAAAAAAATTAATTGTTAATTTAAAATAGATGCCACCACCCACACTATACCAAAAAAAATGAACCTAGCAAATGTCAATATGCAACAAAAAAAAATTAATTTACCGAAGACACAATAATATATTTTTGATTTTTTCAAATATAACCGGTTTCAATGGAATCGTTTTTTTTTTTTTTTTTTACCATTTCTATTTTTATCCTTTCTGTTGACTCAAAAAAAAATTATTGATCAATTAAAACGTTCAGAAATCAAAATTCAATACAGTGGGTTCATAAAACCCAAAACAAAAACCCAAAAAGAAAATTTGAGCGTTACAGATCGATGAAATAATCAAATTTTAATCAGAATTAAACATTAATTCCTGAAAACCAATCTAAATTAGAATTAAAATCCAACAATCTAAATTAATATAAACCCTATTATAGTTTAGGGAAATAACTGTTTCACTGAATCAAACAAATGAAATAGTAATTAATTATATAATGTAAAACATAATAAAAGATTATTTCTTTAAACTGATAACCTGTTTTAATTTATAAGAGTTGTGCTCCTGCAATCAATAATTATGCGTTTATAAATTATTAAATTAATATTATTTAAAACTAACAACATTAAGAATTTATATTACAAGTTAGTAAAGTTCTAAAATTTAAATTGAATATATTATTGTGTATTGTCTCCTTTCTTTCTTATTCTCATCCTTCTTCCTTTTTTTCCTATCTTTATAATCATGCAAAAATGTGTTCCGAAAATATATTAATTAGCCACAACTGTTAATTCTCTCCAATATAAATATAACAATGTGATTCAAAATGCTCATATACTTATATATCTCTATGTAGATTCAACTTAATAAATGCAACTACAAGAATATTATTCTAGATCAATTCAGTATCAACCGTTACATGGAATATCATGTAGCCGTATAAGTATTAGATTATCTCTCCTTCACTCAACATGTACCACATTGCCTATAATGGCTACTCTTCTGGCAAGTGAGACTACACTAATAACTGAGCTACGCCCCCTAATACAATGAAATTGGCCCAATATAATTCTCCGTTTTCCCCTACCACGACTTGATATTACCCGAAGCTAAGTATAATGACCATTTCGTTCACTGAATGATATGTTTTCTTTATTTGTAATCATTACCAATTCGTACCGTGAAGTGAAACAGTGAACAAGCGAATAAAGTGCCTTTCAAATATAAAAATTAAAACAAATAGTAAAAAATTTGAATTAAAATTACCGCGGAAAGTTAATTGGACACGAATAGATACCGTATTGAAATTTGTTGACCCTCATTTATTACCTGGAACCGAGATTATTACCGATTATACATATATTTGCTTGATTATTCAAGAGATCTTTCACCAAACATTCGACCATCGCATTACCTGGAAACGCTATATCTACCGCTACAATTTATTACTTACACGTTACTAAACTTGGATAACACGTCTTCCTGTTTATTCACGAGTAAACCGTGTTCTGTGCATTTTTGTTGTAAAACAAGAATCAACTTGAAATTTTGTGTGGACACAAGATTTATTATATTTCAATTTTTAAATTTGGGCATCTTGATTCATTTAAATAATCTTGATTGTAACGTAATGGCACAGTCCACAATTAATTTGGAGACAACCACTAAAAATATTATGACAGTGCATCAAATTCCCGGTGATGGGAATTGCTTGTTTAATGCTGTCCTTCATCAGGTTCAACAATGCAATCCACTGTTGCCAACAATCACGGTACAACAGTTACAGATAGGTGAATTCATCCAAGAAGAACATAATCTCAGCAATTATATTCCAACTATATTAGATTCCTGTAGATCTGTTCACAATCCAGATATAATTTCAACTACATCCGAGACACAGCTCATCGCAAAGTAAGTATTTCCTATGGATCAGTCATGTCTTTTATCTTTGTTTACTATTTTATCTGCATAAACAATTTACAGATATTTGAAAGATTTAAAGCAGGATGGCTTCTGGGGAGGTGCCGAATGTCTTTCTGCCATATCTTCAATGTGGCATTGTAAAATAATCATAAATCAAACTCGAGGTCAAGACCCAATATATTTTCATCCAGCCAGTGGAGAGTATTTCCATGAGCTTCATTTAGTTTACTCAGGGGATCACTATGACGATCACTATACAGTGGAGAGTATTTCCATGAGCTTCATTTAGTTTACTCAGGGGATCACTATGACGATCACTATACGATCACTATAAGATTAAAATTAACAATTACTCTTTAAAAGAAGTGAAATATATCAAACTTTTAGGTACATATATCATTCAATAATAAATTATCATTATTAAATCATTACAAAAAATTAGACAAAGAAATTTATAACTCTTCAAATTTATTAAAAATAATTTCTCATAAAAATGGAGGTGCACATCCTCAAATTATGTTAAATCTATTTAAATCTTTAATATACTCAAAAATTAGTTTTGCTGACATTATAACACCTTTAAATTTTAAAAACTCTCTTAACATGAAACAACAATTAATAAACAAAAATTTAAGAATTATAATTGGGTTTCACTAAATTTACACCAATCTCCAAAATACTAGCAGAATCAAATACTCTTCCAGCCAACCTTGATTATAAAAAAAATACATTAATTTACATGGCTAAAAATATTCATTAAAACAATTGTATTTATGACAATATTATAAACAACAATTAGTGTATTGCTTTGGTAAAGAAGGATTAGATTTAGGTTTGGATTTAAAATTTCAGAAAGCAACCAGTAAAGATTTATTTTTGAATTTAATTTTTGTTTGATGTGTTTCATATGAAGCAAATTCTAGTGGTAGGTATTGAAACTAAAAATCGGATTTGATTTAAGTAAATTCAAAAAATAATTGGATTTAGCTGAATCTTTTTTGGATTTATTTAATGCAATTGTTGTTGTATTTTCTGTAAATTTACCAAAGCAATACACTTAATATAATTCCTAAATTTAGAGAGTTATTTTCCGAATATGAATTTCTATCAAATATTGCAAAATGTAATAAAATTAATATTAAAGATAGTTTTAAAAATTTAACAATTAACAATAACTTTAAAAATTACAACTCTTCTTAAAATCAAATTAAAAAACTTTGCTTCTATTAAAACAATAGAATTAATTCCAATCAAAATAGCAATTGAGAAATCACTACAATTAAACCTTAATAAAATTATTATTTTTACGGATTCAAAAATTAATTGTGATTCCTTAATAAATGTTTTAAAATGTAACAAATCTAAATTTTATGAAAATGAAATTATAAAAACTCTGATAAATAACGATATAATTAATGTAATTATTCAATGGATCCCTGGACATTCTGGAATAAATGGAAATGAAATAGCAGGCAAATTAGCTAAACAAGCTATTTTGTATAACAATGAGACACTAGATAACATTATCACATTAGAAGATTCTTTTAAAATTATATACAATACAATAACACACGAATGGCACAATACATACAACATCTGGACTACTTCTAAAGGCAAATATAACAAAAAAATTAATATCACCCCACCTAATAAAATATGGTTTAAAAATGCAAAAATTAACTCACATGATATTAGACTAATTAATAGACTGAGATCAGGTCACGCTTACAATAAAAAATTTAAAAATCTTATGGGTTTTGAAAATAACAATTTATATTATATATACCAAAGCAACCTTGATTATACAAGCCATAATCTAAAAAACGAAGCTTTTATAAGGGAATTAGAAACGAGGAAAAAACCAAAATTTCCATAGTAAAACACATAAAACATATGGAAAATCACTTTTCTTCCTAAGACAAATTTGTAAATGAAAACGTTGCAAATTCTTAGTTATGATTTCTGGAATATTTTCATAAATGTTTGAATTTCAATATATATAAATCTCGTTTAAGTAAATCGTTTTCATTTTCTTGCAATAATTGATTTATTTAAACTAAAATATAAAAAAAAGTTCATAACAACAGCTTTCTGGTCAAATTAAAAAGAAAAGCTTACTACAAATCGTGTGCATTAAGTCAATATACATAGATGGAGTTGGTAGTAAACATTTTGAAAAATCGTACCAAAAATTGCGACCTGGGGAAATTTGAGTTCAAAAATTGTAGGAAAAGCAAAACAAATTCAGAAAATATTAAGAACGTATCATAATTGTGTGATTAAATAATTTTTTTTCGTATTTCTCTGCCATCAATTATAGACATCTAACGTACAGTAGTAAAACTAAAGATAAATTTAGCAAGTGTTATTTTAATTTGTCAGAGCCAACTTTGATGTATTTTTCAAAATGAAAATTTGAAAAATATAGTTTAGAAATAATTTAATTTTAAAATTTCTGCAATTAATATTTACTTAATTAATACCCATATACCCTTTATATTGCTGCTAAAGATATGTAGAACACTTTTGTATAAACATTTTGTAACATTTTCGCTATTTTCATTGAAAAACTTGAAGCTAAAAAACACCGTTTTTACTATGGATTCCTATGGAAATCAGTGAAAAGTTATACCACTAAAAAAGCTTCTAAAAAATACGTCATAATGATTATGGCTCTATACTCTAGAAGGCTCTGTATAATTTTATTAATAATTTTAAATTATACAGAGGCCGAGAATTTAAAATATTCTCGATCTGGCACATAAGTAAGTGTAACCATCTCTTCGAATGTTAAATTTATGTTATTCACGGATCTAAGTAAATGAAACAATTTTACGGTCGACTCCCATAATCCATCAATATGTGGAGCAAATGGTGGTATGAAATGCCACTCTATATTTTTGCTGCTAATAAATTCTGAAAGGAGATAATTCTTATAAATATTTTGTATTAGTTCACAAGCTTCCTTCAAAATCCTTTTAGCGCCTATAAAATTTGAACCATTGTCAGTGTATATTTCACTCAGTACTCCTCGCCTGGCCACAAAACGCTTGGGAACGGCCAAAAATGATTCACTAGTTAAGTCGCTCACTGGCTCAATATGTATTGCCTTCACAGATAGGCAAACGAAAATACATAAGTAGCCTTTGACAGGGTTCGTCGCTCTCTACCTTTCCTTAATGCAAAATAAAGGGGACCCGCGAAGTCGACGCCAGTTTGTGAAACGACGAGCTGGAGTCACATGTTCTGCAGAGAGATTTCCCATTAATTGTTTACTCATCTTGTGAGCGTATTTCACACAAACCACGCAGCCTTTCAAAACGGATTGAACCTTGGCGCGCCCGTTAACTATCCAATACTTCTGTCTTATTAATTGTTTTGTTAAAGTCGGGCCAGCATGAAAATTTTTGTTATGTGTTTCCCATATCACTCGCTCTGTTAGTACATGATCAGCATTCAATATCACCGGATGTTTGCTGTCAGAATCGCAATCTGCATTGAATAATCTGCCTCATCTACACGTAATATATTGGCAGCGTCAATGAAAGAAGCTAACGTTGCTAATCTCGAATTACTTTTCACCATTACACTTTTCCCCAAACTTGTTAAATCTTCTGCAAATTGTTCCCTCTGCGCCCATATAATACAATAAGTTCTTGCTTCTTCCACTTCTCTGGCATTTAGCTCACCGTATTGTCTATGTTTTAGATTTCGGGCGATCAGATTATGCCTGTAACGCCGGACGTAAGCGACGATACGAACTATTTTGTTTAAATTCGATTTTCTTTCGAAGAGGACATTCATCCAGTCGTCACTGATAATTACGGTGAAAACCTTTTCTGGCGGGTCTGCTTTGTTTAGTTCTTTCTCTATCACTGTTTGGTCGACCTCTGGAGGTGGCGTTGTCGTATCAGAGCTGGAATCATTGAAACGTCTTAGCCACTCAGGTCCCTGCCACCATTGGTTTAGATTCATTAATTGAAGCGGCGACACTCCTCTCGTACCGTGATCAGCCAGATTGTCGGCTGATCTCATGTGCGCCCAATGTTGTCTCTATTATTTCACCGGTCCGATTCGCCACGAAAGTCTTCCATTTAGACGGATACGTTGAAAGCCATGCAAGGATAATGGCAGAGTCGGTTCAAGCGTAATATTTGGCATCCGGATTCGTTATCTCTTTAATGGAATGCATCAATTGGGCCAATAAATGCGCCGCACACAATTCCAGCCTAGGAAGTGACACCTTCTTGATAGGTGCAACCTTTGTCTTAGCTGTTAACAGGATCACGACTAATTTTCCCTTTTTATCAACAAATTTGCTGTAGACGACTGCACAATAAGCCCGTTCACTGGCATTCGCAAACCCATGTATTTGTACGTTAGCGTAGTGGTTCGTGAATCGTGAAATTTTAATTTTCTCGAAATACTGGAATTCTTCCCTCACGGGTCTGTATTCATTTTCATAGTATTCCGGCAGTGGATCATCCCAACTTAGCTTCAACAACCATAGTTTTTGAAACAAGATTTTTAATAAAATTATTGACTGAGATAAGAAGCATAAGAAGCATACGGATCAAACACTCGTGATGCTTCGGAGATTATTTTTCTTTTTGTGATTGGCCCTTCAAGTTCAGCACTGATCCGGAAAGTGAATACGTCGTCAACCGCATACCAATGAAGGCCAAGTACTGTGATAGTGGGAATCACATCACTACACACTCTCATAATTGTGGAGTTGTTCGAATCTTCGCTTAAACTTGGGATGTTGGATCTCCATTTTCTCAATGCGAAACCCCTTGCTGTAATGCCACGGTTAAACTTTCTTTGAGCCTACTCGCGTCTTCCTCGCTCTCCGAACCAGTTAACAGGTCGTCGACGTAAAAATCGTTCAATATACGTGTTGCAGTACTACTACTACCTGGTCTCCATTATCACGAGCCAACTGTTGAAAAGTTCGTATTGCTAAGTAAGCTGAACATGCTAATCCAAACGTTACTCTAGTTAGCTTGTAATGTCGGATCCTTTCTTCTGAGTTCTCGCGCCAAAGCAACCTTTGATAATCGGTATCATCCGTGGACACTTCCACTTGTCGGTACATTCTTTCTATATCTGCGGTGATCGCCGTTCTGTGACATCTGAATCTAATTAATACAACCCATAGCTTTGGTTGGAGAGTGGGTCCGACCATGAGGCTGCCGTTTAGGGAAATTCCGTTAGTGGTTTTACTTGAACCGTCAAATACCATTCGTAACTTGGTTGTTTCACTGGCCTTTTTTATTACCGCGTGGTGAGGCAAATAGAATGATTTCTCAGCGTTCACATTTAATTCATTTGGTGGTATTTCTACCATGTGTCCCATCTCCACATATAGGTTTTCAAGTCCAAATTCAACCTTCTTCCAAGCAAATTCAACCGTTTCCGAAACAAATTCAACCTCTTCCAAAACAAATTCGACTTTTTCAAAAACAAATTCAATCTTTTCCAAAATAAATTCAACCTTTTCCAAGAAAATTCAATCTTTTCTAAAACTAATTTAATCTTTTGCAACACAAATTCAACTTTTTCTCAAACAAATTCAACCTTTTCCAAAACAAATTCACCTTTTTTCAAATCAAATCCATTATATTTTAAAACAAATTCAAACGTTTACAAATCAAATTCAACCTTGAAAGAACTAATTCATCGTTTACAACAAAATTGTATAAAATCCTACATTATACTTGTACATATGGATATGAGTATACATTATATTTATTTCTAATTATATATAATATATTTAATCTAATTCTCGTTGCCCTGCCGCAGCCAATGGTAGTTTCATAGACATATCGAGGTAATAGTTATTGCAATCGATGGACGTAATAGTTCCCACGGATTGCCGAATTACATCTACCAAGCTTTGGTTATTTGATGGATCTGCCAGTAAATTTCGTGCGCTGAACTTAGTCTTCGAAAAAACCTTTTCAATTGGATTCAGCATAGGGGAGTAAGCCGGTAAAAAAACAAGCGTGTGGCTTGACTGGCCAACAATGTCCCGAACTTGTTGTGTCTTGTGAATTCTCGCGTTGTCTAGAACTAGCCATGCGTTTCTGATGGATTCACTTTCCAATTTTTCAAATAACTCTCCAAGGAATTCACAAAAAATATTTGAATTAACACAAGAATGTTCAATTATTTTGTGAAAAACAATTTCATTTACATTCATTGCGGCAATAAGGGACACATTTCGTCCTCTTACATTTGGAACTGTTACGCGAGCGGGTGTATTCACCTTTGACCGCGCCTTTGTCCTCCGAAGATGGTAATTAAAACCTGATTCGTCAATAAATATTATTTTTTCGCGAGCTTGTGGTGCTTGTTGGGAAAAATGAATTGAATATATTTTCCTTTCTTCAATTGTTGTCTCAGTGTAGAAACGTTCAACATTAACTACTGCACATTTAAGTGTGATCCGTAGGGTTTTCAACCCGTTGCTGATGGTTGACGTCGATACAGCAATATTTTCGGACTCCAAAATTTTTGAACGGATATTTTTTAACGTTATGCTAGAGTTTTGCTCTACTATTTCCTCGATTTTATTTAAAATTGCGGCGTTCAATTTCACGTTCCGTTTGCCACCGCACTTTTTTTCTACTAGAACCTCATCGTTTTTATTATATTGCTTGATTATTGATTTAGCTGTGTTTATATTAATACCAGCCATTTGCGCTGATTCATTGATCGATTTGCCTTCATTGTACAGTTTTATTAAAAAAAAATTTTTATCCGCGCTGGTCCGATTATATGGAGGCCGACGGTGTCGTATACGGTTCGGGTGATCTAATTCAGGTACATTTGTTTCTTCACTCGAGGAATTACTCATAATTTTAGATTTGATTTTGCAAGAACACACACTTTTGAATTGAAAAATACGTGATAATGATAATCAAATAATATCGTAGACTGAACTGCTGCAGAAATTTCGACAAATAACAACATTTTTAGTAACAGTGAATTTTGTTAATTTACAATTACATGTCAATTGCAGAACTGGAAACACAGTTAAATTAATATCATCAACCAAATAACACCACCAACACCCCCATTTAACGCGGCCAATTAGCTCCCAAAATCTATCCGTATTATCGAAACTATCGCAAATCGAATAAAGAATTCCATAAATACGGTTTAACTAAATTAATAAATTTGAATGAAATTCGTCATTCGAATGACGGAACTTCAATATGCGGACAATTTTCTAGGAAACAATCAATTCCTTTAAGCGGGGTAATGGTGTATATATATCAACAAAAATTGTGAGGAATAATATAGAAAATAAAGTGGTAAACGATGAATTAGTTCTTTCAAGGTTGAATTTGATTTGTAAACGTTTGAATTTGTTTTAAAATATAATGGATTTGATTTGAAAAAAGGTGAATTTGTTTTGGAAAAGGTTGAATTTGTTTGAGAAAAAGTTGAATTTGTGTTGCAAAAGATTGAATTAGTTTTAGAAAAGATTGAATTTTCTTGGAAAAGGTTGAATTTATTTTGGAAAAGATTGAATTTGTTTTTGAAAAAGTCGAATTTGTTTTGGAAGAGGTTGAATTTGTTTCGGAAACGGTTGAATTTGCTTGGAAGAAGGTTGAATTTGGACTTGAAAACCATTATTCTCTCATCTGATCAATGTATTGTTGCCTCAGACTTACATCTTTCGACAATTTTCTTTCTAAGGATAGCAATCTAGTTGTCGCGACATTCACCGAATTTCCGAATTTAATTGCTGAATCAAGAAATGGAAGTTTCACTACATATCTGCCATCTTCTAGTCGTTTAAATGTGTTGGTATAGAATGTCTCGCATTTTGTTTCTTCTGGGGATATTTGTGTTATTCGCGGTTTTTCCTTTATCTCCCAAAATTGACGCAGAGTGTAGTCAACATCTAAATCTAATTGTGTGTTGTATGTCAGAGTAGAGCAATTAGGTTGTGTATACATAGTTTTCGTATGATCGGTAACAGGTGATAAATGTGTATTCTGTTTGGATTTGAATTGACCGGACATGACCCATCCGAACACAGTTTTCTGGAACATCGTTGATCCGATTCGTCTTTGTTCGGTCTCGAGGATTTCGAAGAATTTATCTGCACCAGTTAATATGTCGATAGCAGCGACTTTGTTGAAACCTGGATCCCCTAACTGTATATTCTCGGTTAATGGGATATCTCCTTTATTTATCTGATACCCTGGTATTTTAGTCGGAAGACCAATGCATCTATTGCAATTTGCACTCGCGAATCACACAAGGATCCCATTACTACGGCACATCTTCCTCTGGATTGGAGTGTACCCGTCGTGGTACCAGTTATGCTTATACTGGCTTTCTTCCTTTGCAATTGCAGCCATTGGACGCAATCCTCGGATATAAATGAGGATTGATATCCGGAATCTAGTAGCGCTCGACATCTCCGATGATTCCCTTCTTTATCCTTGAAAGTAACAATGGCTGTCAGTGATATAGCTCGAGTGTGAGTTGTGGTTGGTTGCATCATAGCGCCTAAAGCGGTTGTGTCTACTTGGTTTTCCTTTTTCACCTTTTCCATCTCAGATTCCGAATGCAAAGTGACATGGTGTCGGCGCCTACATTTGGCCCAATTATGCTTGGACTTGCAGATTTTCGCTTGATGTCAGTCACAGCCTGCTTTAAGTACATACTCTTAACACCTTCCCAAATAATAGTCACCTGAGCAGAGTGAGCATGATGATGGAATTTGAGCTATCATTGCGGTAACCTTTCTCATTAGATTGGACCTATTCTTTGACATAGAACTTAGACTTTCTAGTGCGCCACTCCTTTTGTTGATAAATTTGAAAAATTCGGCTAGTGACGGAAAATCGTTTTCAGCTGTTTCATGCGCCCAAGCTTCTTTGAACTCGCTGTCTAGTTTATTGGCCAAAATATAAATGAGCCACGGATCACAGCCTTCAGCCTTCTCACCCAGTACTCTTAAACCACGGATGGCCTCATCCGATACATCAGCTAGTTGTCACAGTGATTTTGAGCAGCAGCTTTGCATGTTTGCTTGTTCCATAAATTGCTTCAACAATGAATGAATTAAGTGTTTCGGTTTGTTGTATCTCATCTTGATTTTGTCCCAAGCTTCGCCATAATTTGCTTCCGTGACGCTCAAATGCTTGATCTATGAAAACGCCTCTCCCTTGATCAATCCTTTGAAATATTGCAACTTACGCACCTTCGATATGTTTGCGTTAATATGTATCGATGACTCAAAAAGATCTCGAAATGATGGAAATTCAGAACATGTTCCACTGAATGTCGGAATGTTTACTCTAGGTAAACGAACTTCGCCCTTACGTTTGTTTAATGCGGAAATCTCGTGTAAAAAATTTGTTTGATTCAAAACCAATTCATCCATAGCTTTGTTGTACGGATGTTCTTTGTTTTCTTCAAAATCCCTTTCTCAAAATAGAGGTTTTCAATCTTTTCCACGGACTCTATATTTGCTTCGTCAAATTTTCCCTTTACTTTCTCTTTGAGGCCTTGGAACTCCCTCCATTGGTCCGTTATAAGATCTTGTGCAGCTCTTACATCGCTTATTGATGTGGCTTGATTAAATACACAAATCTGTAACTTGATGTCTTCCAGATTTTCCACTAATCGTCTAACTGCTCTCGCTTCGGCCATTTTATTCTGATTGTATAACCATTTTTGACTCACTTCAATGTACCGTTATCTAGTGTATGTAGGTCACTCACTAGGATTATACAAAATAAAACTCGTGTTTAATGATTCGCGTTTTCACCATCCGGCTCGAAGGACCAATGGAGGGATTTCCAAGGTCTCAAGGAGAGAGTAAAGGGAAAATGAGTCCGTGGAATAGATTGAAAATGTCTATTTTGATTTGAAGCGAAAATTGTTCAAAGGAGAAAGGGATTTTGAAGAAAACAATGAAAATCCGTACAACAAAACTATGGATGAATTGGTTTTGAATCAAACAAATTTTTTACACGAGCTTTCCGCATTAAACAAACGTGAGGGCGAAGTTCGTTTACCTAGAGTAAACATTCCGACATTCAGTGCAACATATTCTGAATTTCCATCATTTCGAGATCTTTTTGAGTCATCGATACATATAATAACGCAAACATATCGAATTTGCATAAGTTGCAATATCTCAAAGGATTGATCAGTATATGCTAAACTCAAATTATACACTATATAGTATAAATCCTGACCGAGAAATACGTCTCCCTGAATGAATATTCTTTTGTTTCTCAAGGAAAAAAAACAAAACGCAATTTGCCCCGAACTTTACTAAAAAATATTAAATATCGTCCCAATACAAATAGCAATAACAAAATATAAAACTAAAAAGTAATCCAATCACACACATATACCGGGGGCCATTGTATTAGAAAATCTAACGAAGGCTAAATTATGTATTCTCAATAACATCGAAATTAAAGTATTTTTACGAGTCGACTTCATGCTTTCTTTAGGATTACACAAATATTTCGTAAAAAAAACGAAAAGGTACACGCTTGAACTTGGTTTTATTTGTAAGATTCAAGGTAAACAATCAGTTCAAAAAATTTCAGTGGAGTATCTGGTCAACTACTTCTTCCAAATGGCCCTTATTTGTATATTAATATCGAAAAATTTCAACAAAATAAATATTTGGGAAAATTGTAGTAAATGATATGCTGAGTATCTTTTGAACAGAAATTAATTTTTGATAGCTATGAAGAGGCGGTCGCCGTCCAGAATTTTGACTGAAATTATTTCTAACGGATTTGTTTATTTTGAATGTATCGGTTTATCTCTTTGTTTTTTTTAACGAAATTTTTGTCTAATCTTAAAGGATACAGGATGCGGATTGACAGTAGCAATTTTTCAACTTGAAGACTGAAACGTTGATTTTGAGAATCCATGGTTTAGTCGTGTATCCGTTCGTTAAATTTTCTTAAAACATGGCTCTCGCTCTAAAAAGGGGTGGTCTCAATTTACACATAATACGAACCAATTCAAGTATAAAATATTTAGTGTAGTAGGAGTAGCTCAACGGCTGGTAAAAAAAATTACTTTCAGATTTTTTTTTTTCTAGAAATAAGAAAATTTCCTTTACCAAAAACAAAATTGTGTGAAACAAACAACATAATATGTACTTAAATATAAGTACATAAATATGTATCATATCTAAGTAAAAACAAGTAAATACCTGTACAATGTGTCGTACATATATACATTTACGAAATATTTTTTCTTGTGAAAGCTAATTTTCTCCATTTTCTCATATATGTATAAAGGTATCTGCATACATACGTGAAAAAAGCGAAGTGAACCCAAATTCCAATAATAACATAATCATAAAAAAGTATGTAACAAGTATATTATTAGAAGTAAACAGTAGAAAAGTGTACATATATGTTTTTGCTGTAAAGCACGCAAACGAATAAAAACAAGGAAAAATTAAAATGAAAAACCATTAAGTTGTTTGTTGTATAAATTGTTAACGAAAATGATTTTTTGTAATTTTGTTTGCCTTTGTTAACAAAAAAAAAAAAAAAAAAACTGAAACATAAATGGAAAACAAAAGGCATGAAAAAAAATGTTTATAGCGTTGAATATGGAAATGGGAGCTTTTCGTTGTTATTTTAATTTAAGATGCGTGGGAAATTGGGAAAAGAATTATTTTGTTAAAATTATATATTTGTTAAAAAAAATGAAATATACATAGAAAGCGCGCAAAACAAAAAAGGTTACGTTTGTTTGGTTGGGTATATGCGACAAACACAACGACAAATTAAATTAGTTACATTGATAATGAAGAGAAGAACTTTGTGTATATAATGTCGAAGAGCGTGTATCTTCTTTTCTTTGTACACAAAACAGAAATTAGTCATTTGAAAGTAATTTATATAAAAATTTTAGATTTAATAAAATATCTAATAATAACAATAATACAACTTTTCTAATTATAATTAAAGAAAACAATGAATGACACAAAAAATAATAAAATAAATTAAGGAAGTGTTAAGAGCAAGTTTTTGTTCAATAACAATATATAATGCTGTTTATAATATATAACATAACAATAAATGTAAGATAACAAAACGAATGAATTTTTATATTGGGTGTGGGTGGAGTACATATTCTCTGGTTGATTATATGTATATACATATAGGAAAAAGGAAACTTGGAAAATGGAAAATTATTATTAATTGTTTTTTTTTTTGTTTTTCCATTAACACTTTAAAACAGTTTGTGTTATGTATTTCTGAAAAATTTAATGGTAAAATTTTAACATATTGTCTCTAAGTGATAAGAATATTGCCTAACAAGCCATAAAATATAATTATACCCCTGCTTGATCGTGTATACGTGTGTGTAATTGAGTTATCTATATAAACATAATTATAATATAGTGACGATGATATTGATCTTAATTATAATATTTTTTTTATAATTAAACCTAATAAATATTAATGAGATTTCGTTATTTATGTCTATAAATCATACACATAGTTCTACATATGTACATGTATTGTATACATATGTACATACGTGTTTTTGCACATCAGAATATTTAAATTGGGTAAATTGTTCGGAATCGTTTCCGGTGTAATGATATTTTGTACTACCATAGGCTGAAAACTTCCCTGTGTTGATAATGAAATGCAAGTTTTTTGGAAAGTTTTTATTTAATCTCCAATATAATCTTGTTTTAAATCAATACACTCCATCCAATAATTTTCCAACATGTTTTTCCAAACATTGCTGTGAAATGATTACTCGTTCACGATTTTAATCTGTAATGATCGAACGCATCCATCTTGCGTTTAACATGTTTCATATGCAAATGTGCATGACACATATTTTATATTTACAATGTGTGTCAAATGCAAATAAATGGCAGGGTGCCTAATAAAAGATTCTATTTTTTAAATTTAATAATGGTAACTCATTACAGCGCCTTCTATTATCAATGCAGGAAACTTTTCAGCCCATAAACGATGTAGATACTTGAAGAAAGTATGATTAGAGATTTTACAGACGTCATAAATCTATAAATGTTTACCAAATCAATTAACTAACAAAGTTAATAAATAATTTCCCATTTTATGTACAAATCAAATGTTCTTTTTTCCTATCTAGTTTGGTTAAATTTACTACTCCTTAAGTAATCCAAACATTATATAGTATATTTCACCCAAAGTGATAATAAAACACAGATAATACTTTTTTCTGTTTTGTTTTTCTAATTAAAATGAAAATTTACCATTTTTTCGTTTTGCTTTCTTGTTTTTAGAATAATTTAAGATAAAATTGTCATATAGAATAATGGCAAATGGAAAATCTATTGCATTTTATTTTTTAAATAAAATAAGAAAAATAAGGAAATTTCCACTTGATATGGAAAATTATTTTTTTATCTCGACTCTTCTTTGCTTGCCTTTTTTTTGTCTTGTTATTTTATGATAATTATAACACCTTTCGTAATTATAAATAAATTATTTTTGTTTTTGTAATTATATTGTTTGTATTACTTTTAAATAAAAGGAAAATGGGTTTTGTACTTTGAAAGTTAAGTTTTCTTTTCACTCGTATCTATCTAAAAATACCAGGTGGAAGGATAAAATGTATGAGGAAACGAAATAAATTACTGTTCTGGTTTATTAATTAACACAAGATAAAGCAATGCAATCGAGTGCTTGAGATATTAGATGTGTTGCAAAGGGAGAAATTTGCTACTTTCAAGTATTTGTGGGTAGATACTATTATACTGCACAAATACGTTTATTTGTATTTCCATTTTAAAATACACTCATAATGCTCTACTATTTGTTTTAGTTATTTAAGTAAGATACATATAGTTAAATAGAATATCAAAAGGACAAAGGGAGAAACAAACGATTTCTTTATAACGCAATGCACAATGTATTCGTAAAATAAATTAGAAATTAATAATGTATTCGCCAAATAATGTATTTGTTATTATACCGAGAGTATTCGCTGGATGACATAGAATACTCGATAGAAAAAAATTAAAAGGCTGTTTCATAATTCTCATTTATCAGTACAATTTTGATGATTGGATCATTTATCCTTGAAAATGAATTGGATAACATAGGAATTTGATGAGTTGAATAAAAATGATGGCTTTTCGAAGTGGCTGTATCATTGATTAATACGAGAATAATTATCGGCATGGGAACGATGGTTGTGAGAAAAATATTTTGTGTAATCTTTTGGTTTTAAATAAAACGATGCCGGTGCACGGATCCCTGTATAACAAAGCATTTAATCGTAATAGGAGTCGAGAGTACAGGTGATGGCTGTTCAACCTTGTAAGGGATCATACACCTAGAATTTCCGAAATTACTTGAACAGGACAGTGAGTTCAATCGGAAAACGGCTGTAGTTAATTTGTTTGAAAAAAACACCTTTTGTAATTCAAAAAAATTTAATCAACAAAATTAATGTTTAAGATAACCTTTGTCATTTTTAATTTCAGTCAAATTACAAATAGTTACTGTAATATGGATCTACGTATTCAATTTTAAACGGTGTTTTTATTAATCCTCAATTTGTTCGTACCGGGAAATTTCATCAATATGACTGAGGTTACGATTAACTACCATTAAATCGTTTACTATATTCGGACTTAACTGCGATCGTTTTTCGGTTATCAAGTTTCTTGCTCCAGAGAAAACACGTTCCGATGGTGCACTACTTGCCGGTATTGCAAATATTCTTTTGCTAAGGTTCCCTAGCAATGGGAATTGCTGCTTATTTACCTCCCACCAGTCTAAAACATCCAATTCGTTAGATAATGGTACTGTTAAATTTTCATAAACCATAATTTCATTCTCAGCGCGGTCAAAAATTGTTGTAACAGGTTGATTTCCAAAATTTCCAAAAAGGTCGGATAAATCTGAAGATACTGTTGGCGTTTCGTTTATTAAATTTTCTGCTGAAGAAATGTTTATAAGCTGATTGCATTTTTCTTTAATCTCTATTTTTTTTGTTAGATTGAAATTATTTAATTTATTTGTTGGTGGAAATAAAAATGTAGCTACTTCGTGTAAGTATGAAATATTTTTTATCCAGATATCGTTGATGTACTGAGTTACCTTTAATTTCAAATCACGTAGAATTTCCGGATCTTGGTCTATAATGGAACAGCATTTCTTCAAAAATTCAATATCTGGTATAACAAAATGTAATGTTGGATAAGATGAACCTTCTAGTTTTGTTGAAATTTTTTCAAAATGTTTTAAGAAACTGACAATTTCCTTGATTAAATTGTAGTTTGCATTAACAAAAGTAATTCTGCTTATTTCACTTTTCTGTTGCAAAATGTTATTAATTTCAGTAAAATTATTCAAAATAGATTCCAACATATAGTACACAGTATTCCATCTGGTTGTACAAAGACTTTTTAAAGTTGTTCCTAATTGATGATTTAGACTTGCTTTTTTGAAATATTTCACTAAATTTTTACATTCTTCTATAATTGTTTGAATTGCAGCAACATCTTTAAATGATTTTTCTAAAGTGTTATGCAAGTGATTGGAACAACAAATATGGTTATAATTATCAAACGCTTTAATCATATTGCTTCCTCTGTGAGTAACCACTGTAACCTTTTCGGATAAAGTCAACTGATACTCCGCAAGAATTACTTTAGTTTGGTTTAATATGTTCTGCGCTGTGCTTCTTTCATTATTCATCGATTTTAACCCCAGCAATATATCAATTAATTTTCCATTTTTTACAAAATGACTTGTGACTGCAATATAAGTTCTTCTAATAAAATTGTCTGTCCACAGATCAGTCGTGACAGCAAATCCTTGAGTATTGATACATTCAAAATCGGGTGTTAAACTATTCATTAAATTTTCTTTGATTTTAGCTACATTTCTTGAGATTGTGGTCGAATGGGGTAGTACATCATTTACATCAATATTTCCATATTTGTTGCCTATTTCTAGTAAATGCTCGGCAAATTTTTTAAAACCGCTTCCGTCAATTGTGTGAAAGGGTCGACAGTCTTCAACTATCCACATTGTTGCTTTAGAAATGGCTTCAGTTTTCATTTTTTTCGTTACTGGTACCGTTGTCTGAGGTTCATTTCGCATATTATCCAGTAGGTAGCATTTATGCTTCAACAAATTGGAGGTACTCTTTGAATTGTATTTGTACATTTTTTTGCACTTTGTACATACTACATAATCTTTAATAATGGTATCCTCATCTTTTTTAATTTGACTAAATATTTCCCAAACTTTGCTGTAAATTCGTCCTGTTTTCTTCGTTATACTATATACTCCACTTTTTATTTTTTCAGAAATATCTGTAACTAATTCTAAACCCACATTAACACTATCAATATTTGGTTATTATTTTGTGACATTTTATGTATCATAATAAAATAAAATTTTATATATGTATGTATCTGGAAATCACGTACAATCATGTGAAACACAACGTATATACTAACTAATTGACTATTAATTTGTATGACTTTGTTTTTATTATATAAGTGCAATTTCCTTTATCGAAAGAGAGTATTCGCCAATTTATTGGGAGTATGTTTTAAAATAATGCGGTATTTGTTTTTGTAAATACATAGAACATTAAATGGAATAAAAACAAAGCATTCAGTTCAAAAATAATTGTATTTGTTTTTACTCTCTTGTTCTCCCCATGCAATTCCTTGTAGCTATTTCATTTACGATTTTGCGTTGTTTGCTTTGACCTAACTTGGTATTTATATAATTTATAATATATACGCTTACGCAGCTTATTAGTAGATACCCTGTGGAACGAAAATTTTAACAACTGCACCATCGATTTAGTATGCTAAAAATGCAGCTGTGGTACATTTTAATTGTCCATATAAGTACACTTGTGAATAGTTTGCTCACGTTAACGGAACAAAACAATTATTGTCCAGAATAGCTTAATGATTTCAACGATAATTTTCATAGATATCATATTGTGATATGGCCACACAAGAATGCTGGTGTCAGTTCATAATTGGAAAGATTATTAGAGTAAGCTGAATTAAAGATGCTTTTTGGTTTGAGTCTTGAGTGCAACATAGCTCCCTCACAAAATTACAGAAAATAACTTATTTTGGGTTTTTGCATTTGCTTAAATAAATTTCAAATAGCAGCAGACAAATTGTTTCTTTGCTAGCAACCATCTAATTTTTTATAAAATAAACAATTTTTAGACATTTGCGTTTAAATATTAATTTATAATGAACTTTATTAATTTATACCTCTCTATGGGGTATATCCTCCAACAGGTCGCAAATAAACTATTTGCGCTTCAAAATCTGACTACTCGATTGATTTTAACATGAATATTTCAATTGAAATTTCTTTTTTGCTTGCTTTACTGAGTAGTAAAAACATTAAAGAAAAGTTGCCACCGACTTTTTGACGATGCAAATAAAATCAAGGAAGTCAAGAAAATAAATAAATCCGCCAATCCACACTGGGTCTCATTTGATACTGGTTTCTGGTATCAAAATACCAGTCGCATCCACACACAGTCTCAAATGAATCCGGATTCATCAATAAATGTATATGTATGTGTATGTTGAAAACAAATGCCTACTAGATATATTCAAGATGGCATTGGTCGAAATACAATATGAAACAAAAAAATACAAGTCAAAAATGTCCTTGAAAAATTTTTTTATTTCATTTATTTTTGTGTGAGTGTGGTGAGACTATAGATACCAAAAAAATGTTGGTTCAAAAATGAGTCCGAAACAAAACCGGTTTTATAGGCAAAGGGGAAAAAACGAGGAATGATACCGGACTCATGAGACCTAGTGTGGATTAGGTCAATGAAACACAAAAAAAAGAAATTTCAATTGAAAAACTCATGTTAAAATCAATCGAGTAGTCAGATTTTGAGGCGCAAATAGTTTATTTGCGACCTGTTGGAGGATATACCCCTATATGTATATAAAAATGAAAATGCTCCACCGTAAAAGATCTATTTTTGTGGCTTTGACTTTCGAATCAGGCAGACGTGTTTTGTTTAATTTTCTCAAAAAAGGATAAATTTATTCAATATTTTTTTTTCAAATCAAATTTAAATAAGCAATGTTATGTATCTCCTCGACCGATAGGATGTTTTCAAGAAATTGTAAATTAGCAGAGTTTTACTAGACGTGGCCGATAATTCACTCGCCGCCAAGGTTAAAGATTCAACAGAAACCACAATATTGCTTAAAGTAATGGTACCGCTGCTGGCTGTAACCTTTAGGCTTATTTCAAGAAATTTGATGTTTACTCCTTTTTGTACAATGACACCTTATTGTAAATGAGCTACTGCTCAAAATGGGGTGTCTCAAAATTTAAATTAATAAGAAATAAATAAATAAATAAATATTCGTGTTGTGATTGGCTGATGCAATGGTCACGTGCTATCTGTTTTGATATTATTTTGTCTATCAGCATATTAGCGTTTTCTGGGTTTCATGATAAAACTACAGAGCCGATTTTAATGAAGCCTGGATACTTTATAGATGATACACATAGAAGAAATATTCATAGAAATAATATTTTTTAATTCATCTCGATATCTTAATCTTAACCGGTTTTTAAGTTATTTGATTATTAATTTAATTCTCTATACATTGTAGGTAGCCAGTTGGGCCAACACCCAATTTGTATTTTGTTAATAAGTATGTAACGCAATTTTATTTACCTACTTTACACTTGTATATCACTACTTACGGCGTTGACTGTGGTATTGCATGGTGCAATATTTATTATACGCACTGTGTTATAATACATCACAAAATAAATAAGTACACAATAAATTATGATAAATAATATTTTATCAATTAGATGTTAATTCTATTTATTGGCACTTGTTGTATATAAACTATTTTACAAATTTTATTTATTTTTTACGTTCATACAATAATTTCATTCATGGTTTATTTATTTATTTTAATTTTATATCGTGTGTTGTTGGTCTTATTGTGATGTGTAACTCGTACCGATATTCATTTATGACTGACTAATTGACGATTATCAAAACTATTTTTTTTATTTTGACTCGCACGCTAATCGATATTTTAGTACTGCATCAATAGGTGCATTCCATTTGATATAAATATCGATTATTGTGGTGTCGACTATATGGAGGCGCCACAGTACTCCCATGCAAGTAGATTCCTCACGAAACAAACAATCCTGAATATATATAAAATAAAATTGAAGTTGAGGATAAAGGAGTTTATTCAGGGCATTGAAAACGTGCTCTTGTCTTTAGATTTGCTTGGTTGGTATTTGCTAAGCTGAGAATACCATGCGCCGGCTTTAGTCTGTCAATGGAAACATTTACATTTCGACCATTCTGATCCATAATGAAATGCTTCCTGAAACAACGAATGACTCTATACGGTCCTTCTTATGGATTTGAAAGGCCGGTTCGTACCTTATCGTACTCGCAACTATCTAAAGTTTTAGCAATAAAAACGGGCATGGAAGTTGACTTGCGAGTGTCAACAGGAATTACACTGCGAATATTCGCACGAAGTTTGCCCACAAAGTCTGATGGTTCGGGACTTGGATCCTGAGAGCTGGTCTCGAAAAATTCTCCTGGAAGCTTGAGGACTTGTCCATAAACTAGTTCGTCTGGGGAACATTTCAGTTTGTCTTTGACTGCTGCTCGTATTCCCAACGAAATAAGGGGTAGATCCATGCTTCAATGAATAACGTTACCACGAGCTTTGAGCGATGCTCTCAGTTGTCGATGAAAACGTTCGACCATATCGTTTGCCTGTGGATGGTAGGCAGTGGTACGAATTCTGCGATCGCCTAGTAAACGCGTGACCTCAGAGAAGAGTTTTGACTCGAATGGGCTGCCCTGATCGGTTGTTATTTCAAGGGGTATTCCAAACCTTGAAATGTACTGCTCGACAAAAGTCTTAGCAATAGTGGCAGCGGTACTTTCTCGAATAGGATATGCCTCCGGGCATCGAGTGAATCGATCAACTATGGTAAAAATATATACATAACCGTCGGATGGTGGGAGTAGCCCCACTACATCCATATGAATATGTTCGAACCTAGCCGATGGTAGATAGAAGTTTCCTGGTTGCGATTTTGTATGTCTCTGTACTTTACATAGTTGGCATCCAATACAACTGCGAACCCAATTCGTAACGTCATTGTTCATATTCCGCCAAAAATACATACTGGATATTAATCTTCATGTAGCGAGCATGCTTGGGTGAGAAAGACCATGTAATGCGCTGAAAACTACTTGTCTTTGTGACGCTGGAATAAATGGTCGGTGAACTCCTGTTGATGTTTCACAATAAATCTGCAAATCAGAAAGGACGGTGAGCTCTATCTTGAACTTAGAACCCGCAGGACGAGATGAATTATCAAGAAGTTCTTTAATTCATCATCAGACTCTTGAGCCTTAGCTAAATCACTAAAAGATAGCTTAGAAATATTGTCAATTCGATCAATGTAGTTTGACGGTCGTGACAGAGTGTCAGCGACCACATTGTGCTTGCCTGGAATATGTTGCACGTCCGTCGTAAACTGAGCGATAAAGTCTAATTGTCGAGTCTCCCGTGGACTCTTCTCGCTCAGTGAGGTAATTGCCGTGGTAAGAGGGTTTTGATCCGTATAGATGGTAAATTGCCTACCTTCTACGAAATACTTGAAATGTTTAATTGCTAGATACATCGCGAGCAGTTCTCTGTCAAAGGCTGAATATTTACTTTCTACTGTAGAAAATTTGCGGGAAAAGAACCCTAAAAGTTGCCAACATTCTTCGTTCATCTGTTGCAAGACCGCTCCTACGGCAATGTTTCAAGCGTCTGTGGTAATGCTAAATTTGGAATTGTTGAGAGGATGGGCTAACATTGAAGCATTAGCAAGTGCACCTTTAATTTGGACAGACGACTCGTTACAATCGTCAGGTCAAGAGAAGCTTTTGGCGTTTTTGGCATCTTGGTCAATTTAGCTAGGTATGCATGAATGCAGGACAGCAATACGGCTAGCTTGGGAATGAATCTGTGATAATATTGACCATTCCCATGAATCGCTGAATTTTTCGTATGGATGTTGGAGCAGGAAACTCTGGTATGGCTTTGACTCGCCTTGGCGAAGGTAATATGCCATCTGCAGAAATTTGGTGGCTGAGGAACTCTAGAGCAAATACACCGAATTCACACTTTGAAACTTGGATGTTTATTCCAAATTCGACTAATCTCTCAAACAACTGTATGAGATAAAGTTTGTGCTCTTCCTCGCTTTTACTAGCCAAGTATGTCGTCTATATAAACATAAACAAAGTCTAAACCTTTGACCAAACGGTGTGGTAATTGCCGTTTTAGGCACGTCTTAAGGCGCAATGGGGATGATAAGGGGATGATAAGCTCTTACCAGGCCAATTTTTGAGAAAACTCTGCATCCTTCCAGTTGCATAGTAAAATTCTGTAGTGTGGGATCGGATAGCGATCAGGTTTGGTGACGGCATTTAAGCCTCGTTAATCTCCACATGGCCTCCAATCTGTCCCATTTTTCTTCTGGACCATGTGTAAAGGTGATGATACCGCAGAAGATTACGGTCGGCATATGCCCAATTGGACCATATGCTCGAACTCGGCAAGCGCTGTCTTGTGTCTGACAGGGACCAGACGGCGTGGTCTCGAAAAAGGCTGGCGGCCTTTTGTAGAGATGTGATGAACCACACTGTGCTTTGCTTGACAGTTGTAATTAGGTTCTTCGGTTAAAGAGAGTAACATCTTCAACATTTTACCATATCCATTTTCAACGGTCGGAAGGGTTGGCATATGTGTTTTGACCTTAGCTGTCATGGCGTTTACAACTAGATTTGTCGTGGAATCAAGAAGTTGTCTTCCACGCAGGTCAACGAGAATACCATATTTCGTCAAGAAGTCAGCACCAAGTATTGGTCTGTCTACTACCGCGATCGTAAAGATATGAGGGAATTTTCGCCGTAAACCAACGTCTACATTCAGTAATTTAGTCCCGTACGTGCTGATTACTGAACCATTGGCGGCAGAGAGTACCAAGCTCGGATCTTTCTTTGATGCGTTTCCGCGGAAACATTTTACGGGGAGAACGGAAATATCGGCACCGGTATCTACAAGAAAGAGGGTGTCGTTTGTTGCATCATTAATAAAGAGGCAGCGATTATATTGTACCCGATTGCTTGCCGCGCTCTCAATCAGATTCAAGGGTTTTTTCGTTTGGACTGGTTTGTAGATACGTAGCGATGATTGCGTTTGCAAGGTAAATAGCATTTCCTTGCATCATTGCCGAATTTGTGATGGTAATAGCAGAAACCTTCATTGTCGATGAAACGACGTCTGCTTCCGCTCCGTGGTCTTCTTGAAAAATGAGCAGATCCTCCTCGTGGATTAGGTGAGCGGCTGCGCCCTATTCACATTTGCTCGAGTTTTGACTCCATACTAGCGAGTCTAACTTCGAGTCTACTTAAGGATGTATCCACAGGACGCTGGGAACTAGTCGAAGGAGAAGTTTGTACTGAAGACACACTGGGTCCGGTTACCTTGTAAATTCGATCTGCAATTTCCAAAATATCGTCAATTGACTTGTCGCCAATTACTGTCAACGTAATATATAAACTCTTAGCTTAGGGAGTTTACGAAGCCAAAATGTTCGCACCAGTTTTTCATTATATGATTCACCCGCCAGGTTTCGCATAGACCAATAAACCTCTGAGGGTTTTCTGTAACCCAATTCCACTCCATCAACTAATATTTCGAGGCGACGCGACGTCCCGCTGATGGAGTGTGCCGGTTTGTTAGTGCTCCCTTTAGTTTATCAAATATTTATTTTTGGTCGGAGAATTTTTAACGATCTCCAACACATTCGCTCCGTGGAAGGGCGCCAATAACGTGAAAAAACTTTGTGGTATCAGCACTGACTTTCGCTAAACTAAATTGTGATTCAGCTTGCGCGAACCAAACATTAGGGTTATCGGTCCAAAAATCGGGAAGTTTGATTCGTGTAGATTCCACTGCGGGCGTATGTCTCGAACTATCCTCTGGGATAGTATCTTTTCACCCTCTTCGTCAGAAATTTGAATTTTATATATTTTATAATTTTTCTTTTATACCAAACTTACACTCACACCAAAAACAACGAAGGAATTTAAAATTAACTTACAAAGCAATAGAGCAGAAAATGAAACTTACGCCCTATACAACAAAAATTATTGAACTTTAATGCAATAATAAATATGTGTTTTCAAAATGTAATTAATGTAATTTAATATGGACAAAATCGATCCAATATTGTGTTAATTCGAATAATTTTTGTTTTTCAATAACTTGTTATTTCTAATTTGAAAGTTAAGTAATTCTATATTTGTAAGAGCATTACCAAAATTGTAAAATTAATTTTAATTTGATTTTAAGCTGAAATTGAATTTGGATTTAAACTATATTCTGATTTTGAATTGTTTTGAATTTTAAAATGATTTACTTAAATTATCAAAAATTTAATTGAAATTATTATTATTATTTTTTTTTTTTTAACTTAATTTACTTTAATTTAACTTCAGATTTAATTTAAATTTTAACTTGTTAAAATGGACTCAATATTTTAAATTTTAATTTTAGTTAGAAACATTTTTTTTTTTTTTGTAATAAGAATGAACAGAAAAACTTAGTACACACATTTTTAAATTTTTTTTTTTTTTTAAAACACTTGTTAAATATTTCGCAAAATTACAAAAGGTTTAAAAAATCACTCCAGCATATTTATATTTTATTAAAATGAATAGCTTGAATTCGTTGATCTGTCATCGTGGTTTTGTGGCATGCACGAAAACCTTATTTATTTTGAGCAGAATTAGAAAACCACATTTTAATGTCTATTAGTTACAGACTTTCTCAAAACTCGCTTTTTATGCTAAGCACTTATAACAGATACTATTAAACTTTACTATAGGTTATCACAGCTTGTAAACAGTTTGTTACACATATTAATTGTAAAAGCTTACAGATTATCACAGATGTTAACAGTTTATCACTTTAATTTAGATTTAGACAATAACTTAACCGTTTATCACTTGCTATTAAACGGTTTATAATAGACTGTTAATTGTAAGAATTTACTAGAGTTTTCATGTACAATTTTACAGTTTCTTACAGCATATTAATAATTGATCGATACATCTCAGATTTTGTATAACGTTTTTTTTACACAGTTTATCACAGAACAGTTTAAAGTTTATCACAAATAACTTTTAGTTGTACTAACAAATCACAGATTCAGTCACAAATACACGATTTACTTTGAATTATCACAGTTCTATTTGTTCACTGTTGTATTTGTTTTAGTTAACTTCTATTTTGATTAAATTGCTTTGATCTTGAATTGAAACACATTTTTCACTTTTTTTTTCAAAAACCTCTGATGGAGTATGTTGGTGAATTTGACGATATACATGTGAAATTTTGAGGTTCACTGTATTTAAAATGAACCAAATCACAGAGGTTTTCCGCAGACTTTTTTCTCCTCTACTGCTTTCTCAATTATATTTAGTTTGTCAAAGAGTTTGGGCATGACTGGCAATAGCGAAATTCGCCTTTAAGATGAGGTTATGTGTTGTGGTTTCCCAGATTTTGGGATCATAATTACTTCTGCAATTTTCCACAAGCTTGGTACACATTTGATTCTAAATGCTGCATTTATAAGATTGGTGAGCTTCACCAGAGCTTACCTTGGCAGTTCTTTTAATAAAATTCTTTATTATCTTAATAAAATTAAATTTTATTGATATTTCGGCATTCTTCCCATTTTTAAAATATACACTACAAATAAATTTAAAAAAATTAAAATTTAAAAATTAAATAAAATAATTGAATATGCAATTTCGAAAAGAGCACATCTCGAAAATTTTGACCAAACCGTTTTTTCACGTTAATGTGATGGAAATATATACCCGCACCTATTTGGTTTGAAATAGGCACATTTCTTGTGTTAATACGGCCACCAGTGTCGGTTTGTATAACGATAATTTCGAAAAGGTCGCAACTCTTGGAGATGTGCCCTTTTCGAATTGATTTTGATACTTATGATAACAGTTTCATAAAGTTTATACGTTGTGTTTTTAATTAGATTTACTTTATATTTTATGAATTTCGACAATCTCGTGTGCATATAATATATAAAAAATATATAAAATAAAGATTAACATTAAATATTTATATAATTTTCAATTACTTTTTGACCCTACGGCCTACGCTTAACTTTAAAATAAATTGTACAAATTTATATGCTACTTTAGAAAATAGATAGTTTACTTTAATTCCTGAAAAAATTAATTTTTCATACATGTGCCCTTTTCGAAATTGCATATTCAATTGTATACTAATATACCCTCACAATACAAAAACATCACTTACATAAAGTTTTAACATTTAAAAACATTATAAAATTATATTGTAATTAAAAATATATGAATTAATTTAAAAAATTTTGTTTAAGAACTTTAAAAAACGCTTTTAAAAAATATTTTAAAAAATATTTCAAAAAATTAAAAAACTCTTACAACATGCTTTACACAACATGACTTCAAATTTCGTTTTTGATTAAATTATTATACCGGGTGTTTCTTTTAAACTGAGACGATCAAATATCTCGAAAAATAGCCACTCTACGGAAAAAATGTCCATAATCAAAATTTAATCATACCGCGGGGGAAATACATTAGTGCAAAAAAATAGTCCCCCACCCCCCGCTTTGTAGGTGGGGCGGGGGTAACTTTTAAACTAAGATAGGAAGCCATATTTTTTATTGCAGATACGGATTCTACGACTAAAAGTACGTATGATTTGAATGAAATATTTTGTTCGGTTCATGATAGATGGCGTTGTAATCGACGAAATTCAATTTTTTCAATTTCTTCTTCTTAGAACACACGCATTCGATTTTGCAATACGTTTGAAATAAAAAACATCACGTTTTCATTGGAAATACTCGAAATTCGTCATCAAAACAATTTATTAATGTAAATGGCAGGTGAATAAAATAATTTTAGCTTAAAATAAGTGTTCAAAATGATGGCCTGCGACTTCAATGCACTTATTAATACGCATTTCCAATGATTGTACACAACTGAGAAGTGTGTTTGGTTGAATTTCAGCACACGCATTTCTGATTCGCTCAATCATGTTCTCACGTGTTGTTGGTTCTTGTTTGTAAACTTTGTCTTTGAGGTAGCCCCACAAAAAGAAATCTGGCGAAGTAAGATCTGGTGATCTGGCGGGCCAATTTATCGGACCAGCTCTACCGATAGTGTGCAGGACAACCGTCATGTTGAAACCACATGTTCCGTCTCAATTCTAAGTTCAAATTTTCAAGTAATATTGGCAGTTCATTTTCCAAAAAGTTTCGGTACATTTGACCATTCAAGTTGCCTTCAATAATGTGGGGGCCGATGAGTTGGTTGCCAATTATTCCACACCACACGTTGACAGTCCAAGGGCGCTGATGTTCAACTTGGCGAAGCCAGTGTGGATTTTCTACACTCCAATAATGCATGTTGTGTCGATTGACCGTTCCATGGTTTGTAGAAGACGATTCGTCAGAGAACATTACGCAACGAAAAAAAAATTGGGGTTTTGTTGTATTTGTTCACGTGGCCATTGACAAAAAGTTACCCGATTTTGGAAATCAGCGCCATGAAGATCTTGGTGTAAAGACACATGATATGGATGATACTTGTGCCGTTTTAAAATTCTCCAAACACTGGTGAGGGACAATCCGGAATCGCGAACTATTTCTCGTGTACTAACATGAGGATTATGAGTCGCTGCAGCCAATACAGCAATTTCATTATTTTCTCCAGTGACTGTTGCTCTACTGGTCCTCTTTTTCGGTTGAAAATTTCCATCAGCAATAAATTGTTTGATAGTACGGCCAAATGAAGCACGTGAACGAATCCTATCCGGAAAACGTTGAGCGTAAATAGCAACAGCATTTTCAAGATTTCTGCCAGCTTCTCCATAAACCAGAACCATTTCAATTTTCTCTGGCACAGTTAAACGGTCCATTCTAAAGTATTTTATCGTTTATTTTGCAATTACGAAAAACATGAAGATAAGAAATAACACAAACGTTAAATGTGATTTACAAAACTGAATAAATTGTTTTGATGACGAATTTCGAGTATTTCCAATGTTTGTTTTTTATTTCAAACGTATTGCAGAATCGAATGCGTGTGTTCTAAGAAGAAGAAATTGAAAAAATTGAATTTCGTCGATTACAACGCCATCTATCATGAACCGAACAAAATATTTCATTCAAATCATACGTACTTTTAATCGTAGAATCCGTATCTGCAATAAAAAATATGGCTTCCTATCTTAGTTTAAAAGTTACCCCCGCCCCACCTACAAAGCGGGGGGTGGGGGACTATTTTTTTGCACTAATGTATTTCCCCCGCGGTATGATTAAATTTTGATTATGGACATTTTTTCCGTAGAGTGGCTATTTTTCGAGATATTTGATCGTCTCAGTTTAAAAGAAACACCCGGTACCTATTTCCATCCTCAATAAGAGACGTATAAATTTAGTTGCTATTAGTAGCGGAGTTGGTATGTAATTTTCACTTATTGTATATACTGGTATATTGGTTAAAGCGCGCAAAAATGTTTTATTTGTATGTAATTGATAATGGGCCAGATACACGATACTCTAGCAATTCGCAAATCGATAAATATGGCGGATTTGCTAATCGAAAATTTGCTTGCGTAAGCTACTCGATTAGTTTAGCAAAGTAAAATATATTTTTGTATTCAGCACCAACGATAAAGTGCGTTAAAGTATCTCATTTTCTGAAATTCAGAAACAAATTGGGGTGCTTAATTATCGTGTATAACATTTCTAGCAAATTCGCAAAAAATAACTGCTTATCTGCTTATCTGAGTATCAAGTATCTAGCCCAATAACTGAGTAAATAAACACATAGAAAATGGTGTTTTCTTATATTGGATAAATACTATTTTTGTGTTTTATTTTTGAATTTTTGTAGAATATGTACCTTTATATTGCCAACAGATGTTAACCGTATCTGTTTTGTAATTAACATTTTTATTTGTATCTAAGCTAATATGAGCCGATTCTAAAATTAGTCGAGATTTTTCCCATTTCTCGTGGTGAATAATTTTGGTGTTTGAAAGTCGAAATTATGATTATTTTCAATTGAATGTGTACTCAGTGAGTCAGTGCTGAAGATTTGTTTTTTAATCTAACTTCACTTTTATGTTTTTGTAGACGTTGTTTCAATGTTTGATATGTCTGTCCAACAAACGCTTTCCCATATTGGCAAGCTACTTCGTATACGACATTGTTCCGTTGTTTCGTTGGAATTTTGTCCTTTAATTTTGAAAACTGGTGTTGTAACTTATTAGGAACCTTGTTTCGAATCATAACTGTGTATGCATTTGTTTCATCTTTAAGAATTTTTGTTAATTTTTCTGTAACTCCTGGAATATAATATATTACAATATTATACAATTTAATTATGATTTTCATTCATAACTCAAAATCGACAAAAATGCAGTTAACTTGTTTCTCAAAATAATCACAGATATGTTAAGGCTACAAATTTGGTATCATCAGGGCTTTGAACTAAGTTATTATTGTTATTACATATTAGTATTTATGTTGGCATTAATGTTAGAATTCTGATTATTTATATTATTATTCGAATTATTATGATTACTATTGATAATGTTGTTATTGTTGTCTTCGTTGCTGTTGTTACTAATTTCATTGCTATTATTAATGATTCCGTTATTTTGGAAAGTGTTGATTTTAAGTGAGTATTGTATAGCACTATGCTTTGCTTTTATAATAATTCGTTTTATATCTTTGTCTGCATAGTTATTTTTATAAAGAATATTTTTAATAATGCATATATTGTTGTTCCAATATTTTTTATCGGACAATGTTAACACCCGTATGGCAAAAGTTTGGGCGACGTTTATTTTCATATTTTTTGGATGAGCTGACAAAAAATTTAATATTCTTTCTGAGCTATTTGATTTTTTATACCAATTAATTTGTATTCTTTCTATTGGTGTCGAGAAAAAAAAAATCGTGAAAATGAAAATGTTTATTTATTTATTGATTTATTTATTGTACTTTAACAATATTTTAGTATTAAAAGGAAAAGCACAGATGGAAACAGAGTAAACGGAACAAAAGAACAAAAATAAAATGATGAAGCTGCTTCCATTAGGCAGAAAAACCTTTTAAATTTTTTCAAATAATTTCCATCTCATACATACACATTCTATTTTGAGCAATAGCTCATTTACAATAAAATGTACAGCAAGAGGTGAAATAATATTAAAAATTAACAATAATAACAATAACAATAATATTTTTAAAAAAATTAATAAACTACGTATTGCCCATCAATCACGCCACTCCAAAAATTTTGACTTAAATAATTTGGCCGATCCTAAACTCTTAATTTCCAATGGAATTGAATTCCAAAGAGAAACTCCCCTAACGTAAAAGGATTTGTTTAGCGACCTACAAGAATTTTTGGCCGGAATCAGGCGGAAGTTTGAGGAATGAGACCTGCTAAAAAGTAACTTCCTATAAAGATAACACGGCTTCTTAGCTTTGAGAAGTTTAAAAATAAAAAGACAAACGCGAAATTCGTAAAAGGTAGATAAACTACATCCTAAAACAAGCCTAGAGTAGGCAGAAATATGATCGAATTTCCTAATACCAAAAATAAACCTAGTACAAGCATTGAAACATCTTTGGAGAACGTTCATATTTTCCTGAAGCATACCGAATAAAACTATGCCACCGTAAATAAAATGAGGAAGAAGATAAGACAGAAACATTTTTTTCCTAAACTGACTATCAGAAAATCCAACTACTTTATACAAACAACTAAGCATACCAAAGACCCTCTTACTAATACTAACTAAATGGTCACCCCAAGAAAGAGTTTTATTAATAACTAAGCCTAAATCTCTAACAGTATTTGAATACCTAATTAGCGAACCCTGCAGAAAAATACCAGGAAAGGACGAGGTGTCTAACGATTTTTTATAAATTATGATCGACTGAGATTTATTCGCATTTAAAACGAGCCTATTAGAGACCGACCAACTAGCGATATTACTTAAGTCTTCATTTATCAGAGAAATATTCCTATCAATAGAACGACTATTTTTATAAATTTGGACGTCATCAGCGAAAATGTGAAATGAACAATGGTGAATAGAGGATTCTATGTCATTAATATACATAGAAAATCGGTTCTAATAAGTTTCAAATCCAAATAGGGAATCTCTTGGTTAATTTCGGTTTCAATTGTAAATTTAATATGTTCATCAAACGATTCCAATGCAGCTTTTGTGTCTTTTATACAATTACATGGTATAGCCATTATTATATTATCTACGTATTTTTAATAAAAGTTGGAGGTCTTATTAATTTTTTAATAGTTTTTTTCGAATAGTTTTTCCGTTACAATATCAGCTAAGATCGGTGATAGCGGATTTCCCATGGCTAATCCAAACTTCTGTCTATAAAATGTTCTTTTAAGACTTCTGCAGTAATCAGATCGTAGCCAGGAGCCTTTTTCGTATTCATATTTGCTTTTATCTCACGCAGGATTTCTTTACTTTCTTGCACAATTTGTTCAGTTATTATCTCGGCTTCCAACGTTTGGTCTTCGTGTGGCTGGAATATTTTCGAGGTGTTCAGCAAATTCTCGAGCTTTTTCTTCATTATTCCTAGCCCTCAAAGAGGAGAATCACTACTGCTATCATTAGCAAATTTTCTGAAATAGTTGCTGATTGATTTTGTTTTTAAATGTCGTCCTGATCACACATTACCCATTTTTGTCTAATTTAAGATTTTACCGTGTAACGCTATCCCTTTATAAGGATAACGTTAGCAAGAAAATAGTACATTGTGTCATTAGGATTAAAAGTGATACTTTGTTTGACGAGCAATTATATTTGCATGCGAGGCGAAGCGCAGCGTAGCCGAGCAAAAGCAAAGATTGCGAGTCAAACAAAGTTACTTTTAATCCGAATAACACATACTATTTTTTCTCCAACGAAGAGATCATGTCGTGTCGGTTGTATATTACTAATTATACGAGTAAGTACAAATTATGTAATTAAAACTTCAAAATTGAAACTAATTTTGTTGAAATATTTTGTGAAACTAAGGAGGTCATGACTTTTGTTTGGTTGGAATATTGCATTGTATTTGACGCGTACAATAGTCAAACCATAGACATTCATACTAGATTTCTCATTTAATAGTAACTAAAGGAAAAAAACAAAAACTTCTGATAATTCCAATGTATCGTTGTGTTGTGTATTTTATAAGGCAATGATTTTAGAATGCGTTGCAAATATAATACGTATATGCAATACACCGATAATATTTAAATGGAAAATTTTTGTTTTTATTTTCTGTTTTTAGTCAAATGAGAGATCTATTATGATTGTCTATGGTCAAACCAAACAAAAGTCATGACCTCCTTAGTTTCACAAAATATTTCAACAAAATTAGTTTCAATTTTGAAGTTTTAATTACATAATTTGTACTTACTCGTATAATTAGTAATATACAACCGACACGACATGAACTCTTCGTTGGAGAAAAAATGGTATGTGTTATTCGGATTAAAAGTGACTTTGTTTGACTCGGAATTTTTGCTTTTGCTCGGCTACGCATACTATTTTTCTCCTAGTATTAAAAGTACGTACTTTTACACCTAGGATTAAAAGTGTAGCTTAGCAACACACACATTTTTAAAATAGTAAGAAAAAGGCCAACTTTAATACCCAAAAACAGTATTAAAAGTAGAGGCTTTTAAGACGTTGGGAGAAAAAAAAATTAATGTTTCTTTTATGAAGTCGTGTGATTCCAGAATTCGCCCTATTTCTGCCGCTAGCTCGAACGGAGAGGTACAGTTAGTCGTGGGGGGGGGGTTGAATTCTAGCATCTTACATCACACTAGGGCAAAATACGGTACGGACACTCCAACTCACAGCAACTCACCTCATATCACGTCACTCCATATCCAAACTGTTTAGCCACTCATGATAAAGAAAAATTTGTAATTTAAATTTAACAATATTCCATATATTTTATTATGACCATTATTTAATTAAAGCCGCCCCGGTGGCACAGTTGTTAGCATGCTTGCTTTAAGCTCCGGAGGTCCCGTTTACCAGATTCTAATTCCGCATTTTATTTATATTTTGTTATTCACAACATCTCTTAATTTTTGTCATTTTTGTTTGAATTTCGAATACTTAATGCCCAATCTATTTTGTAATTCCACAAAATCACCTCATGAAAACCGCAATTAGCGGGGATCAAGAAGAATAGAAGCATCTCGTAAGTTCTACTCTTCGCAAAAAAAAAAAAAAAAAAAAATTCAAATGCTTAATGAATTTATGATCCATCGCATAAAGTGTGTGTGTGTCATTGAAAGAAAGAACACCAGTCCCTCGATCGGGCAGGTGCATGTAATAAATATGCTACAATTTATAATTCAGGTATATTTATTTCGTTGAATGTAACTTGTTGATAGAAAAAAAATATTTCAAATAATGGACAATAAATAGATAATATAGTTGACCCACAGAGCTTTAATCTCATTGCAATGCGAGAGAAAAAAAAAATGGAACGAACGTTACACCGTTACGACATCTCTAAATTTTTCGAGTTTTAAAACTATTTTATTCGCGTAGTGGACATCGTTTGCTGAGATTGGTAGCAGCTTATGATGTTCGCAATAATCACCGTATTATTTTTACAATTCCTAGATTTACTACCAAAATATTTCGAAAATATTATTTGGTCTCTGCGCCTGTATTTTTTAATCGATTGCCCACTCATTTACGTTTAGATTTTAGTAGTAAGAGGTTTGTCAATTCTTTAAAATACTCGCTGTTGGAGCATAAGGATGTTGGTTTTATGTTTGCAAAATTATTTCACTTTTTAGTTTTAGAACTAATTTTTATTTGTATACAATATTTTTATTAAAATATAATTATATAAATTTTTATTGTTAATCCTTTTCATATATGTACTGTTAACTACTTTTTTGTTATTTTTTTTTTATTAAATTTTTCATATGTATATTTGAAGTTTCTGATTTATCTCTACACTACAATTTTATTGTGTTGCTAATCATGATTATAGGTTAATTGCTACTGTCCATGACATAGATTATCCTTCCCCTTTCTCCTTGTAAACAATTGAATTTAAAAAAAAATATTTAACGCGTTGAACCATCATTTTCAAAGCTTCGGAGAAATGTTTGAAAAAGGTCAGAAAGTGAGCAAAACAGTGATTATCCAAATTTCAATTCGAAAATAGACCATGGAACTAGAATTTTCAGCTACCAACAGTAACGCAGATTACATTCTGGACATGAATGAACTGAGCAGTTCCTCATAAACAAGTCCCCAGGGACGTAAATCTAGAAAAAGTGTTGATGAAAAATGTGAAAACTTCGAAAAAAGAACTGTTCTACTACAAGGCCACTGATTGAGATCTCCTTAATAGTAGTAGCGATGGTGGATTAATGAAGCGATAAGAAAAAAAGAAAGCAAAATGTTTTACTATTTAAATGTATTTCTAAGTAAACCGAGCCAGGGGAGTGGAAAGTGCTACAGAAATTAACACAAAATGGCCACGCTGAACAAGTGAACAAAGAGCGTTGGGCGCGTTGCATCAAATTGAACGCAAAACAGTTTATATCATAAAAAGTCTAACACAAACAGGTGTGTCAGCCCAAATTCTCATTCCCATACTTTCTGGTAGTACTATATGTGTTTATACTATGCTATACTGTAAACAATGGCTAAAATTTCTCTTTTATACAGGGTTTCGAACCGAACTCAAACCCGAACCTCGAACCCGCTCCGGTTCAAACATTTTTAATAATTTTTTCGAACCCGATCCCAACGTTTCGCGGGTTCGATTCAACCGGGTTTCGAGTTGACTTTGAACTAAGCGTGAAACGAGAATTTAGTGTTTATGAATCCTTCTCACGGGCCCAAAAGGAGAAAAATATCATGGAATGGTGGGAAAACCATAAAATTGAAATTCCACTTTTATTCGAAGCTGCACAAGTTGTGTTAGCGATTTCTGCAACACAAAGCAGTGTGGAATAGGCATTTTCGGCTTTAAAGTTTAGTTTAGAATCACAAAGGGTACCCCTTAGAGAATACTCATTAAGGGATATCCTATTCGGTAAATTAAACGAATATTTTTTAATGCAATACTGGTGAAGTTTTATTTTTTTTTAACCCGTACTAGAACCTGAACCCGAGCCCAATTATTTTCTTGCGTTGAACCCGAACCCGAACCAAAAATTGTGCAAATTCCAAGGTCATTTTGAAATAATCTGTAACATAATAATATAAGTTAAACAGAATATAATTCGGAAAAACTGCCGCCGTTTCCAATTAACTTCTAACATTTTAACCTTGACATGTGAAACTTGAGAATCATGAATTCAGAATCACGTTCATAATCCCAATATCTCCTTTTTAATTAAAATAATTGATATACTTTTTTTAGTGTATTGTTATCATTAATAACATAGCTTATCATGTATAGTGATAATAAAAAAAAAGATAAATGAAAAACTTTTTTCCCATTTCCCAGGCATATTTTCGTATAATAATAATAATGGAAGTGAAAATGGAAATGATTAATATAACCATCTGTTTCTCTGTAATTTTGTAAGATTTGTTTGTTGAATATGAACTTTTTGGGCAGTTTTCTTTTATTATTTTTATTAAAGAGTGTATCTAAATTTTACATATGTATATACAGATTGTACTTGTATTTTTCCAGCAAGGAAATTAAGTATTATAACGGTCCATAATAACCGATACTTTTAAGCTTTTTAATAGTCTCTTTCACTCTCGAAATAAACTGAATACAACGAGACAAGAAAATACACAAAAAGTTTAAATATTTTGTCTTCCATATTTTCTAACGACAGTGAATATTTACTGTAGCTACAATAATAATAATAATAAATATTAATTAAAAAATTTCATAAATTTAATTATTTTATGTTTATCCTGGAAATATTAAATGTATTCTGCCAAAAATTATGTATATAAACTATGTAGATAATAAGTAAATACGTACCACGCTTAATATACATATATGTATACATACATATTTTAGAACTATATACACGCGTAAAGTTTCATGAGGGTGGGACTGTGAGCCAAAAGCGTTCGTTACATTTGTTTATTAAACTATAATATGTCTTTGAATATGTGCCTTACATTTTTTAAAGAGGTTAATTATGATTTAATTCTTTGCAAGCAAACATTCTTAAAAGGTTAACTATATTCATACATACAGAAATTATATTAATGTACATGCATAAATAATAAATGTTAGATTTTCTTTATTTTTTAATCTACTACAAATGTATTTATATAAGTATATGCACCTTAACACAGATCTAGTAGTAAAAGGTTAATGATATTTCAAAACCGACAAATTAGCTTGTATAGTCGAATAAAGAGGGAAACGGGGAAATTTTGATTTGCGTACAGACAACTTTTCCTAATTTACCGTACACAAATTTATGCTGGTCCAATATTTGCACACGTGGGTATTAATAATTTGATAAACGATGTTTACAATACAAATAGAAAATATTTATGACTTCGTCAAAGGCAACACAAAAATAAGATTTAAGAAAGTGTCCAAAACATATCGTAAGCTTAATATTTGGGGACAAAATCATGTTTAGGGAAGACATCTATATATATAAAAAGAAGTGTACATTTTGATTGTCACTCCATAACTCGAGAACGGCTCAACCGATTGCCATAATATTTTTAGGGAAGGTGCAGGGAGGAGTTATGATGGTTAGTTGATTTTAAAATCCAAAATAGGTCTAGCCATTCTCGAGTTATGATTTTTTTCCTGAAATGAACTAGCTCTTTGTAAAACAACAACAAATACACGTAAAATCGAAAAATTGCAAATATCTCGAAAACGGTGCGTCTGAGCGAAAAAAATAAGGTCACTTTCCCCACCACATCCGATGCACACACTTTGTGATCGATTGGGTATGGTCCCAGCCCCCCTTTTGAAAAAATTTTAATTCAACATTTGAAAAAAAAAGTTTAAATTTCGGTCCGAACTAACGAAAAAAATCGATCCAAACTAATACACAAACTCATAAATGCACATATTCATTTGATTGACAGCATACAAATGACAAACAGATGAACCTGTCAAAATGCACATGTTTGCCAATCACTTTCTTTAACTCTTGGATTTTGATACAGCCGGTCATACATTCACTGCTTTCCAATTGGAATTTTATCACAAGTGATTCTTTTTTGAGTTTCATAAATATTGGTAAGTATTAACAAAATAAAAAGTGATTTTAAGTGTGTTCAGTGCAAAATATTTTCCAAATAAACAAAACAAATTTGTTTAATTGCATGCAACGCATAACAGCACTCACACAACAGCAATACTTTTTTGAATTATTCTTAAATAAACAATCCTTAATTCATATTGAATTAATTTCATTGATTTAGAAAAAAATGCCACCAACAAGACGATCAACTATAGGTCGACGTACGCGTAATTCTACCTATAAATTTAATCAAAGGAGATCGCAAAGTGTAGAGGAACACTCACAATAAAATCAAGTACAACAATTACGAAACGCATGTCGTCATAGATCGGCAGATCCAAATCCATTAAATCCAGCATCGAGACGAACCACACGACTTTCACGTCGTGCTGTGCAAGAGATGGAATATGCTGCTTTCGCTTACAATAGCGAAAATGATTATAGTGAACATGCCAATATTGGTGGAATGACGGTGAGATGTCCACATTGTGATGCAGCCAAATTTCAAGGTGAAACGCCTGGCATGTATTGTGCTAATGGCATAGTGAGACTGCCAGCATTTGAATCTCCCCCCGATCCACTTCATTCATTCATTTTTGGAACGTCGCAAATGTCTAAGCATTTTTTGTCTCACATTCAAGAATACAATGCGGCATTTCAAATGACTTGTAAGGGACAATTTCATGCCGACGTTTAAGATGATTACTTCATGCGGAATATCATATGAAAAATGCGATCTGAGCAGCAATTTTTTTGATGTGTTCAAGAATTCTGACCCAGCATCTAATTACATTTCACAAATATTACAGATTCAAGGTCAGATTTATCATCGCACTGGTTGCTTATTGCCATATCCTGATGCTGATCCAGTGATCATTAATTATTGCAAATCTATTTTATCGGAGATGCAAATCGTGAATTGGATCGGCGTTGTACAATTGCTGCGCGTGCAAGGCGACAAATTGTTTCTGAACTTCAAACATTCTTACATCAGCACAATGAATTAATTCGATTGTTTAAAACCGCTCTCGATCGTATGCCATCTGATGATCACAGAATCGTTATCAGGGCTGACAAAACGCCCTTTCTAGAGCATGCGAGACGATTTAATGCACAAACAATTGATGAAGTGGCCATTGTAATTGTTGGAGACCAGTTTCAATCTCGCGATATTGTGCTACATCGAAGAAATGAAGAATTACGGCGTGTTTCAGAGCTTCACCGCAGCTATGATGCATTACAATATCCATTATTGCACCGGAAAGGTGACGACGGCTATCATATCAATATACGAGTGATAGATCCACGAACCGGTAAAATATATATGAATTCAATTTATTTATTTCAAAACAAGAAGACATGATTTTAATTTTCTGATAATGTATTCAACATAGGTCGTGAGGTAGAAAAAAAGTTAATGGGATGAATTATTATTCGTATAGATTCGAGATTCGCCCACAAGAAAACAACTTTATTATGCGATGTGGCAAACTTTTTCACCAATACGCTGTTGACATGTATGCGAAAATTGAAGCAGAACGCCTTAATTACCTTCGATTCAATCAAGCCAAATTGCGATCGAAAGAATACATACACTTGCGAGATGCAATAGTGAATGATGGTAATGTTAATGATATCGGACGTTTAACAATATTACCATCGACATATGTTGGCAGTCCGCGCCACATGCACGAATATACGCAAGATGCAATGTCATACGTTTGCAAATATGGTCGTCCCGACCTATTCATAACATTCACATGCAATCCACAGTGGGCTGACATAAAAAACAATTTATTTGATGGTCAGAATCAAACAGATCGACACGATATAACAGCACGTGTATTTCGACAGAAAGTAAAATCACTGATGGATTTGACTATCGAATTGCGAATTTTTGGAGAGGTGCGTTGCTGGATGTATTCGATTGAATGACAAAAGAGAGGGCTGCCGCACGCGCACATCTTGATATGGCTGGTTCGTAAAATAACACCCGATCAAATTGATAACTTTATATCAGCTGAAATTCCAGATGAAATCAGCGATCAAGAATTATTTGAAGTTGTCACGAAAAATATGATCCATGGCCCTTGCGGTCAAATAAATATGAATTCACCATGCATGATCAATGGGAAATGTACAAAACGGTCTCCAAGGGCATTAACTTGGGATACAATTACAGGTGACGACTGATACCCGTGGTACCGACGTCGGTCACCGGAGGATAATGGCTATACAACAACAATTAAAATACGCAATTAAGACATTGAAGTTGATAATCGTTGGATTGTGCCTTATTCTCCACTATTGTCAAAAGTATTTCAGGTTCACATAAATGTTGAGTACTATAATGCTGTGAAGTCGATTAAATAAATTTGCAAATATGTGAATAAAGGCAGTGATATGGCTGTTTTTGGAGTAGCTGCTAGCTGGTGACAATAGCAATGATGAAATCGCCCAATATCAAATGGGGCTGTTCATTTGGCTGTTCATCTTGAAAATGGCCAGCGTGTGTATTTTACCGATGCAAATGTACAGCAGAGAGCAGCACAGCTACCAGCAACAAAATTAACTGCATTCTTTCAATTGTGTGAAAGCGATGAATTTGCCAGAACGTTGCTGTATTCAGATGTAACGCATTATTTCACTTGGACTGCAGAGAAATGGCAACGACGTAAACAAGGAACACCTTCTGTTGAGAGAACGCGCAATACGATATAAATCTGTTGATAGCGCAATGAATGCAGATGCTGCAGTGAATTATCCAATTGAATTTTTGAATTCATTGGAACCACCTAGTATGCCACCGCATTGTTTGAATTTAAAGGTTGGCTCATCAATTATTTTACTGCATAATTTAAATGCACCAAAACTGTGCAATGGCACAAGATTGGCAGTAAAAAAATTGATGCCGAATTTAATTGAAGCCACAATATTGACCGGAACAGCGAAAGGTGAAACTGTGCTCATACCACGTATTCCACTGATTCCAACAGACATGCCATTGAATTTAAGCGTTTGCAATTCCCAGTGCGTCTATCATTTGCCATGTCCATCAATAAGGCGCAAGGACAAACGCTTCAAATATGCGGATTAAATTTGGAGGAGCCGTGCTTTTCACATGGACAGCTATACGCTCAAGAGTTGGAACTCCAAATTGTTTGTTTGTGCTCGCTTCAAATGGGCAAACGAAAAATATTGTATATCCAAATGTTTTGGATTGACATTAATAATTTTGAAATACAATGCATTCATTTCATAAAAAAAAATCTAGAATATTTCATTTCTTTTTTTTAGTTGGTTGCAACGAAGTCCATCGGGGTTCGCTATATAATATAATTTTTATCAATTAACATTTTACTAATTTAATTATCAAATTTTAAACCAAACAAATTTTTAAATAAAGAACGTTACAATAAATTTATACGAATTTCATTTCACATAAAATATTTATTACATTTTTTAATAATATTCTTCCATCAGGTACCTATCACTGTGCGGCATATAATATGAATCATCTTCATTTATCTTTCCATTGTCATTATATAACAGCAGTTTGCATTCCAATAGCTCATTAACAATATTGTCAAATCAATTTCCCGTTATAATGTTCACACTCTAATACAATGTACTTATTGATTGATTGATTGATTGATTTAGTGTGTACGACCAAGCCTAAGGCAAGTTTCCCGGATACGCCGGGTCCACCGTACACCCTCTTACGAATAACAAAATCGAGGGAAAGGAAAGGTATGTTAGTAACAGAGAATCAACCCGGTTCCAGACACCATGGCGATTGATAGTTAGTAAATAAGACAACACAAGACAACACAATTTCTAAACTACATGATTGTTAACTGCTTGTTGTTCCTGGAGCGTTGAGTCCGGCTATACCTTTGTTACTGAAAATTAGGATTAAATTTAATCCCTTTAAGAATGATTAATTCTGGAGCAATCTTAAATTCTGAAACAAATTAAATTATTCATCAGTATACTTAAAATAAACCCCTCTAAACACCTATGATTTTATTAATTTAAGTATACTTAAAATTACATCCGCATCAATCCTAGGCCACCTAAATAATTCAATAAATAATTTAAAAAATCCTCTAGTTCCGTGGTTCCCAACCACCGGTCCGCGGCAATATTACAACGGTCCGCAAAATTTTTCCTATATTTTCCTACTAATACTAGCGAAAATATGTTTTATATTTATTATTTATAATATTAACTAATCATACAATATTATATAAAATATTATACAAAATATAAAATATTAACTTATTTTTATTAAAAAATATTTGTGTACGAGTAAGAGAAAAAATAATGTTGAATAACAAACTAAAAGGATAATACGAGAACATATAACAACAGTTGTCTGTGTATAAAAATTTAGTTTTTTTTTGGTGTATTTTTTGTGTTACATAAGAATTGTTTTATAGCTTAATTTTATAATTTGGTTATTCCCCGTAATTCTGTGAATTGTGTGATAAAAACGTGATTATTTTTCCAATATTATCAATCAAGTGCATAGTGTGTTTTTGAATATATTTGAATACTGAAAAAGTGAGTGCAAAAATAATTGAATAACCGTAAAAATGAGTAAAAAAACAAATTCAAGGAACTTTATTAAACTTTTTTCGTAAGCCGATTTCAGAATCAAATAATAGTAGCTCAAGTCAATTACCTCCGATTTCTGAACCAACTGCTGGTTGTTCAAGTCAATCAAGTTTGATGCAAAGTACATCAACTTTAAAAATTAGTAATGATGCAAGTTTAAATAATAGAGATGCAGAACTTCACTCTCCGCCTTCGAAAAAGAAAAAAAAAAAATGTTTCATTCGTCGATACAATGCGGATTATTTGAAGTTTGGGTTTATTGAACTCAATGTGTTATATGTGGGGATATTTTGTCGAACGAAAGTATGAAGCCTGCTAAACTTATTCGTCATATTAAAACAAAACACCCAGAGATAGATACAAAACCAATTGATTTTTTTCAACGTAAAAAACTTGAGTTTAAAATTCAAAAAAGATCTTTTACTGACAGTTTTTCTGTTGATAAATCTCTAGTGAAAGCGTCCTATTTAGTAGCATTACGCATTGCTAAATGCAAAAAGCCATTCACAATTGCAGAAGATTTAATTAAACCCTGTTTAATTGATGTATGTGAGGAAATTTTAGGTGCTGCAGCTCGGGATAAAATAAAGGGCTTGCCTCTGTCTAATAACACAATTACACGCAGAATTGCTGATTTATCTGCTGATATTGAAGATCAGATAATTCAAAACGTAAGAGACTCTGTTTATTTCGCAATACAATTAGACGAATCTACTGATGTGTCGAACAAAGCCATACTGTTATGCTTCGTTCGATATATTGATTAAAAAGTAAAAGATATAAAAGAAGAATTTTTTTGCTGCATTGAGTTACCTTCTCATACGACGAGTTCTGAAATCTTTAAGATCATCGATGATTATATTAAAATCAATTCTCTTGAATGGAAGTACTGTGTTGGGTTATGTACAGATGGAGCAGCTAGTATGACCGGTAGGCATTCGGGAGTTGCGAAGAGAATTAAAGAACTAGCCGCTATCGAAATAGTATTTATTCACTGCATGATACATCGTGAACATTTAGCAGCAAAACAAATGTCATCGCAATTAAATGATGTTCTTCAGGAATCAGTGAAGATTGTTAACTTTATTAAGAATAATGCACTCAATTCAAGATTGTTCACGATTTTGTGTCAGGAAATGGGATCTGACCATGAACATTTATTACTGCATGCAGAGGTTCGATGGCTTTCCAGGGGAAAGGTCCTCAAAAGGTTATTTGAATTGAGAAAAGAGGCTGAAGTAATTTTAAAACAAAAAGGAAATCAGTTCGCTAATGTTATGTCTGACAAAAATTGGCTAGCTAAACTCGCATATCTTTCAGATATATTTGCACTCGTCAATGAGTTAAATTTAAGCCTGCAAGGAAATATGACCACTATTTTCAATTTATATAATAAAATTGACGCATTCAAAAAAAAAAAAAAAAAAAAAAAAAAAAAAAAACTTAATATTTGGCAAAATAGAGTAAATGAGAATAATTTTGAAATGTTTACCTCTCTCAGTGAATTCATTTTGACTGAAAATCTTGCCACTGCAGTCATTAAACATATTATTGCGGAGCACTGAGCATCTCTAGTGGATGCGTTGATACATATTATCCGGCAGAAGAAGACAAACGCTCAGGAAATTTGTGGATTGCTAATCCTTTCGTGGAACACCAAGCCAATAAACTGACATATGAAGAAGAAATACAGCTCATTGAACTCAGTTCAGATTTAATCTTAAAATCGTTATTTGCAACAATGAGTTTAGCTCAGTTTTGGATACAAGTAAAGGAAGAATATCCAGCATTATTCCAAAAGGCTATAAAATTAATACTTCCATTTGCAACGACATATTTATGTGAATCGGCATTTTCTGCTATGACTGTCATAAAAACTAAGCAACGCAATCGTTTGCTTATTAATCAAACCTTGCGTGTTGCTGTTACCAACATAAATCCTCGAATTACCAAATTAGTAAAGGAAAAAGAACAACAACAGTCACATTAATATAATTAAAATTATTTTTAAATTCACTTATTTAATCTTAGAATTATTGTTATATTTTTTGTATGAATATTTATGAAGTTGAAATAAAAAAGTATGAAATTTTACATAAACGTGTACTTAATATATATATATATTTATTTAAAATATTCACGATGCGAAATTCACCGGTCCGCGGTCATGTTTGGGTTGGGAATCACTGTTGGCACCCCTACAAATTTTAACAATTAATTAATTTCATCAGCTTACAAAATTAACACAATTTTTAATTTCAGCTTCTTCACTCCTTGTTGATCCTGGAAGGTTGATTTAAGCTGGAATTTAATTCTGAAACACGGGATTAATTTAATCCCTAATAATTATTAATTCTGAAACTATAATCTATACTTGAAATTAGCTTCTTTATTAGAAAGGATTAATTTTAATCCCTCTAATAATGATTAATTCTGGAACTGACTAATATTCTGAAAATTAACTTATTAATCAGTGAACTAAGAAAGGAACTCCTTTAGATACTATTCACATATTAACAAAAATAACTGATAAACAAAATCAAGAGGGTGCCAGTCCTTCCCGGAATTCCAATTTCACCAATCCGATCAAAAAAACTACAGTTTAACTCAAAACTACTATTATAAATGAACCATTTTCGTGAACCTGCCACTTAAAGTATAGAAGTTTCATCTGTGATGACTTCTGGAATGAATTACAATTAATATCACCAGTACCCAAAATTAAAGTTATAAGAACTAATTAGTTTCTAAAGTATGAATTCAGTTTAGGAATTCCGTGCAGTTCAGTAAAATTAACTACCCCGTATTAAAAATAATCATGCTTAAATAAACAAAAAATTTTATATGAACAGTGAAATCTCGAAACAGCGCAGCCAAAGGGACCGGAGAAATGTATTTAATTATTTAATAATTTAATTTAGTTGTGTATTTACATATGCAAAGTTTTATTATTTTACCTCCTTATTAACCATATATTTTCACATAAACACTTCCTTCACACTTTTTCACATAAAATTTCCTTGCGAAATTACAATTTCCTTAAATCAGTATTCACTATAACGAGACCTCACTGTATTACATACGATAGTTTCTGGTTCAACTCAAATTTACTCGATAATACAAAGTAAACAAATCCCATTAGAATCGAACACAAGAAACTTTTAATTCTAATTAAATTTCCAATTCAACTCAAGATTACTCGATTATACGTGGTATAAGAATCTTATTTGAATTGAATACATGAAAATTTTGCGTTGTGTAGTTCACTGTATATAAAGAGCACTATAAACACAAAGAATACAACAACGCCAAGTAAAAATAATAAAATCGTATTACAGTACAAAACTAAAACCACCAACGCACATAGAGAAAACAAACGTTTTCATATAATCCTTCACGTGCGCAGCAGGGAAAGTATCGATGTGTACATAGTGTGTTTTGGTACAATGCCTTCTCTATATTATATACATATATAATAGGCTTCACTATATTATATATTACTGTATATATTTCCGAAAATAACCTCGTACACTACACATACACGACTGTGAATACAATTCAGAAACAAATATCAACAATCGAACACTATAGAACCAATGTTAAATAAATAAAGAATATATGTGTTTGTGTCGTTTCCACATAAAACAAAAAATACAACACATACATAATCTCGTAAGAGAAAAGAGAGAAACCGAAAACTTGTATATTCATGTACAGAAACAGAAATTTAATGCGTAAATTTATTTATTCGATTTTAATTAAATTTAAATACGAGATAATGTATTTGACCATTCGAATTTTATGCACCAACTACACAAATTTAAGACATGCATTATTAAGCGAGAAAGCCAAAATTTGACTTGTTTCGCTATAAATATGAAAATAAAAATAAAAATATAAATATAAAACAATGCCTGTTGAATGCATCCCGATGGATTGCATTCTATCCATATTTAAATTTTCACTATTCTTATGCACACACTTTTACTTAAATAAATTAAATTAAAATAAATTATATATAAATTATATATTTAAACACTTTAACACTACATTAGAAAATAAAATAAACTAAAAATTAATTAAATTAAAATTTTCTCGAAGAAGACGACAAAAACACGTCCTCCTTCTTCGAGCGTCAACGACCGACCACTCTAATACAATGTACTTATTGTACAGATATACGTAAAATGAATTTTCAATAACTAAATGCTGTGACATCTATTTAAATCGAGAGACAATACAAAAGAAAAGGTTTACTTAGGGCCAGCAAGGCGGACCGGGCTCAGCTAGTCTAAAATAAAATGTAAGTTGGAATTATGTCCAGTTTAAACACGACGTTTTTTTCTGAATTTAATCTTCTGAATACCAGCGATTTTTTCACAGTAACTTATTAATTACAAAAAATTAATCAATATTGCGTTTGTTGCTTAAAACATGTTATTTGAATATTTTTATATTACAGCATCCTTTTTTTTCTAGAAGTTTATCAATAACTTTTCATAAATAAAGTATAAACAAATACCGTGGGCGTGGTAACGTGGTAAATAATTATTAATGTTTATTTTCGTACTCCTGAAAATACCAGAGCTGTAAAACCGAACCGGAACCGAAAACTGGAACCCATGGAACCGTCACTAAATAAAGAACCCCGGGAATCGACCGGAACCTATAATCATTACTTGATAAAACAGTAAAAGAACCCAGGAATCGGTTTTTTAATTACGGTTCTGGGGTTCTAATTTTAATGTATTTATTTATATTATAAATAAACCATTTTGTATTATTTAATAATTTTTTTCCACGATTAATTAAAAAAATTAAAGCAGTACTATATTATTCTTCTGGGGTACTATTCTTTAAACATTACGAAAATGATCGTAACCGAAAATTTTCGTAATGCTATTTTCGTAATAGTAGGTAATGGTCAAATCATAAATTAGTTTTCTTGAAACCATTACGAAATTACGAATATAACGAAGAGAGGAAAAGAGGAATAATAAAATTTTGAGAGAGAAGATGAAAATGTCAGTTCAAAAAATGGTTTTCTTGAAATCCGGATTACGAAATTTTTCGCAACGGAACGTTACTAAAATTTTGCGGATGGTTTTTTCGTTTCTTATTGCATTTCGTAATGAAATCCTTTGGAGATTTTTGGTTTAATTAAATGTTCATAAAACTCAATAATTTCTGTTGATGATTAAAAAAAATATGTATTTACATTTGAATAAATATTTATTATTTTTTTACCCCAAAAAACAGGATATATCTTAAATTTGTTTATTGTATTCTTAAAACTTTACGCGGTAATTACAATGGAGGGGTGGGGGGGGGGTAACAGACATATTATTTGTTCCCAAATTAGTTATTATCTTTTACTGAGAACCTATTTTTTTTTATGTTTATCATGTTCTTCAAAATAAGGGCAATAGCTAGAATACTAATTGATAATTTGAGGTATATTTTTAAATAAAATTCAAAATAATATTTATTATAATATTTATTATTATCCGTTAAAAACAATGATTACGAAACTTCATAATGAAGCGGCCAAATCCCTCTATGGGACGTAGCACAAGCGAAAAATAAATGTAGATAATGCATTCTTGTTTTGCTTATTATTTTATTACCTACATAACTAAAACAAAAAGTTACTTTCTTTTCAATTTTTGTGTGTATCTGTCCCTCCCCTTAAAATATGGGATATTTTTTAATCCTACCATTCGTCGTTGATGTTTTTGAAATGTATGGTTCAACTTTATTGTTAGGATCAGCAAGCCGTACCATTTTTAAAGTTTTTCAATTCTAACTAATTAATTCGTGGTAATTTGTGTACCTACTTTTGGATTATTTAGCAAACTACACCTACATCTCTCTCTCTCTCTCTCTCTCTCTCTCTCTCTCTCTCTCTCTGCTTGTTTAGCCAAACAAACGAAAAAGCCATTCTAACTCGTAAGCACCAGCTATTACTAATTCGGTGGAGTTATACAAAAACAGGGTATATGAAAAAATTACTTTTTCAGTTTTTGTTACCGTTCATTCCAGAATTTTAAAAAATTACTTAATCAATTAATTAGTTTCGCAAAAATTTTCATTATTTTCGATTTTTCAAATTTTAAATTGTGTTACTGTAAATAAAAATATAGTTTATAGAAAACTCATGATTAAATTCAATTTAATTAAAAATTTTAACAAATTTAACAATACATACAACAATTCAAAATTTTTCAAAAAATCTTAGCTCAAAATTTGGATTATTGTAGATATCCTGTTTTGTTAAAACCACAAAATTTTATGTATAAAATATAAACGACTGAAACCTTATGAGGTGATCAGAACTTCGGTCCTATAAATTAATTTAACTCCCAAATCAACTCCTATCTGATCCTCTTAACTCAATCTTCAGCTCAACCTCCACCTCAATTTACAACTCATCCTCCAACTACATAGATGGCAATGCAATTCTAAACGCAATTACCAAGTTAACCGCAGCCCCTACCCTCATCTCAATCATTAATTCAACCATTAATCTAACCAACTCTTAAATAATTCCCCAGCATAACAACTTATTTAACCTCATCGCAAGCTAACTTAACCCTAACGCAACTTCAACTAAACTTAGCTCAAACCAAATTTCAACCCTCTACTCAACCCCACACTGAATCGCCAAACCAAACCTCCAAAATAAATTCAATTGGAAAGCTCAATGTGTAAATAAATTTAACTCACATCAATTCAGTCTAATTTTGCACGAAACCCTAAATTCGACCCAAAATAATTACCTAATCGAACCCCTAACTCCAATCCAAACAAACTTCAACTCAATTCAACCGTAACTCGACCTCAACTCAACCCAATCTAAAACTCAACCATAACTCAACCTCTAGCTCAACCCTCACCTCAAGTCAAGCCAAACTAAACGTTCAACTTATGCACAATAGGCCTCAATGCTCACAGGTCACAGTGCTCTGGGCTAAAAAAAAAAAAATTCGTTCAACTTTAACCCAAAATCAACTCATTTCGAAAACTACACGCTTATACACTTATTCTAATCTTTACCGCAATCATCTCACTGAACCCCTGTTCAGCCGTGTGAACAGATTTTTATCTACGATAAATATTTATGTAAGAATTTAATGAATAAAATAATGCTGTGCAAGCAGTTTATTTGACATGCAATATATATCCGCAGGAAACAAACAAGAAATTTGAGCATTTGTAAGCTCATCATTTTATATTTTTATAATCTTATATTTTTATATTGTTGTTGTAATTAATGTAATATTTTTTGTATATAAACCATAAAATCATTAAATAAAAAGTATAAACTTAACTGTCAAGAAACAACTTTTAATTAGCCCCGACCAACAAACAAAATATATTGCTACATCAGCGGAGAAACAACCCCCAAATAAAACCCTAACTAAACTTTAACTCGGCACTACTTCACAACTCAAATCAACACGACTCGAAAAGCTACATTCGTACATCAACTCAAACTCAAAACAACTCAAGTAACTACGAACTAAACCCTTAATACAAATATATTCCCAACTTAAGCGCTGACTCCTACTCATTAAAACTCAATTCAAATCCACCTCAACCCAACTCAACCCGCAAATGGAACTTAACTCAACCGCAAACAAGACACTCAACTCAATTCGCAAACCAGCATATATAATAAACTATCTGGTATATCCGGTGTCACCCGGCAAACTTAATCGCAGACTCAATGCCCAACTTCAACTCAAGCCGCAAATTGACCCCTAACTTAACCTCCAACTCAACTGCAAACTCAATGCGCAACTCAATTTTCACATATAATAAAATTGGTAAATATATAGTGTATAACCCGGTAGTTTTGGGCCAACTAGTATGGCAGATACCCGAAGCTCTTGCCTTACTGGTTCCAAAAGCTTTTCTAATCTCCGCCTTGACCATGGAAACAGATTTTTGAAAAAAAAAATTCTAAATCGGAAAAGCCGTTCTCGAGATACTTTGGGTACAAACATCCAAACAGACGGACGGACATTTTATTTTTTGCTTTTTCGGACAAATCGTCGAGAAAAATAGTTTTGGACCAACCAAATTTTTGGTCATTTTGACAGGATTTCGATACTTTGGTCGTTTTAGACCTAAGTAATTTTCACTGTAAAAGAAAAAATAGTACCTATACACAATCATTTTTAACATACATAATTTAATATTAGCTAAATTTACAAATAATTATTAATTATAAAATTATTATCAAAAAAAAGCATCTGTTTCGCATAATGTTCTCAGACTAACATTTTAAAACATCTCTTTCGAAATTTTCTTATTTTTTTATTTCTCTCTTCGTAATTTTCGTAATGGCTTCAAGCAAAGAGAATGTAATACCAAGAGCAACGAAACTGAAGGAAAATTTTCATACAAAAAATGGGTCATGCAATGGGTTATACAACCGTTTAACTCGAGTTATGTTTATCCAATTTTAGAAATAAAACAATGGACGAATAGGTCATTTAAGGCAGAAACGATTGATTAAAAACTTTTTTCGATGTAACTGCTTGGAAAATTAAGAAATGAGTATTTGTTGGAGCTATATGTGATTAAATTTTTTATTCGACTTCGGCACTCTTGGTATTCTATACTCTTTGCTTCAAGAATACTAATTTATGATTTCACCATTATTATTACGAAAATATTGTACATTATGAAAATTTACGTAATGTTTCAGGCAAAGCATTTAAATTGATAAAACAAAACTGTTCGAATTGAACTATGAAAAACACAAAATCAGACTTTAAATTACATATTGGATTAATTATTTTTCAATCATTACAATTTTAATAAATAAATATAAAAGCTAAATAACAAAACTAAAATAACAACGAATGGCGCTCAATTATTATCAAATTTATGCTAAATTGGACACTATTTTATGGTACTTTTAATATTAAAATAGAACTAAATCAATCAAATATAGAAAAACCGTACTTTACATTATGTATGGGTAGCATTTTGAGTTGAATTCTTTGCAATTTTAATTAACTAAAATTAAAATTATTAGAATAATATTTCCATATAACTACTACTGCGAAATTTCATTTACATCAATTTCAAACTTATAAACCTACTAGAGGCGCTTTTTATACTTTCCCACTCGTCAATTGCGAAAAATAACTCATACCCTTTACACATTCTTTAAAATTAGAAATTGGAATAGCGGACATGCATAAAAAAAATATCCCAAGTTTTAAGGATAGGAACAAAAATTTTGAAGAAAATATACTTCTGTTCTAGTTAATAGATAATTAACATTAGTAAGAACACGCTACACAAATAAAAAAAAATAGGTACTTTTTTGTTCTGTTTTATTTTATTAAATATTAGTTTAACCATCAACACAAATTATTGAACTTTATGAACATCTTTATAACTAAAACAAAAATCCTAATGATTTCTTTACGAAATGCAATAAGAAACAAAATAATCATTACGAACATTTTAGTAACGTTCCGTTGCAAAAATTTCCGTAATCCGATTTCAAGAATACCATTTAGGATTTTCGTAATATGTACTTTGACACTAACTCGCAATACGAAAATTTTCGTAATGGTTCAAGAATAGCACCCCTAGGGCCCTATTCTCGAATTCCACATGCATTTTCCACATGTGGAAATCTGTCAAAATTCATAAAAATAAATGGAATAATGGCATTTTTTCGGCACTAAGGGAATATTTCCGAATGGGTATAAGCAGGTGAAAAAATTCCCCATATGTTATTTGGTTGGATGTGTAATATACATTATACATACATACAATTATTAATTTTGACAGATGTCCACATGTGGAAAATGGATATGGAATTCGAGAATAGGGCCCATGGGCGTAAATATATTTTGGTAGTGTGATGTAGCCCATATATTCTATATTATCGTAATGCAACAAACTTCGTTCCATAACTCGTATATTCAGTACAACAACAACATCACAACACTACTTTAAAATGTTGACAGAAGGATAAAGAAGACAAAATGAGTAAACTAAACACAAACGTGGTTCATGAAAAGTTTATATTCGATGAAAAAAATAATTCAAGTAAATGCCGAATTTGTTGTAAAATTATTAAAGGAAAACATGCGACAAACTTATTAAAACATTTAAAATCTCTATACATTTCGCGGAACATACAGAAGTCTCATCAGCTAATGCAAAAAAAATTTAATTAACGCCGGTAGTAGAGGAGATAGCAGATATACGGAGGTTATGTGTGGAACAAAACATCTGACATATGACCGCCTCGGCTGTGGTAGCACATATTAATTATTTTGATGAATTTTTCCGTTACAAGTTGAAATATTTGCGAGTAAATTTCAGTAATGTTGCACCGAATTTCTTCTTTGAGGTCCTCTACTGGTTTATGTTTTTTAATATAACTTTATCAACTTTATCCTTAAGGTAACCCGCATAAAGAAGTCTAATGGTCACATGCTCTTGGCGGCTAATCCACATTAATTGGCCGTGAAATAACACGACCATTAAACATTGTTTGCAGTAACCAAATGGTTTCATTGGTATAGCATAATATGAGGTCCTCCGTTTTGTTGAAACTCCTCGTGTTCCCCATCCGTATCATCAATTTTGTGCCATAAAAAGTTGACAATTATCGAACTCCATTTGACATCGAATTCCATTGAGGGTAACGACAATTTCATTTTCATTTTCGAAGAAGTAAGGTCTAATCAATCCACCAGCGCTATACACCGATATTACGGAACACCCACTGTTTCTGTCATAATTTTCACCTTCGTCAATCTTATTTTTGCTGAGTAACATTTTCATCACTTCTATTGTCTCATCCTATCCCATTATGCATTATTTTTCCAATTTTATTAATTATGTACATATGTACCTTCTCGTAGTGTGATGTTATTGTTCAGCGAGAGTCTATTGTTTGTTAGCCATTTATTTAAGTAATGTTCTATTTATACATATGTGGGTGCGGTTGTGGAATTAATCTTACATATTGGAATATATTCTTTTTGTATTTTCAGCCTCTTTACGAACATTTTCGTTGAATCTGATTTCTCAGCGGGTCAATTCCTTATTTCTCCATAATATATGGATACCATTATAGAAGCAGGGTGACTCCTTATTTTTATATGTTTTATTATTTAATCTAATTACTAAAGACAAATTTGTAGGATTTCCTCTAAATAAATAAAAATCAAAGAAAACGTAACGACGAATTATATGGTTAGCCATTGTTGCATTAATTATTCAGAAAGGATGGTACGAATTAATATGATTTCATTATTTTAATTCATACTTACATTTCAATATTTATTGGTGAACAAATAAGTTTTGAGGGATTTACAAAAGATAACTTAACTAGTATTAAATCGCATATTTATGTTAAAGCTTCATCATTCCACTCTGAAAATCAGTATGTGTCATTTCACAGAAGCGTAAACAACATATTTTTTTGTACTCTAACCATGTCAACCTTTGTGCCAACAAAACACAATTAGCGGGAAGCGCCGCTTTTTTGTTTTAATTTGAAGAAAGGTGATGCTGATGGATATCGATTGCTGTGGGAAGCATATGGGGAACACGCTCCCTCAATAAAATGTGAGTACTGGTTTTGACGTTTTAAAAGTAGCGATTTTAACAGAAGTGACAAAGAACGCGAAGGGAGGCTAGTAAAGTTTAAAGACGCCGAGTTGGACGCGTTATTGGACCAAGATTCATGCCAAACTCAAGAGGAGCTTTAAAGATAATTATCATGGAAGGGTTTGTTGCATCGACGAAAAGTGGATCCACTCCGACAAGTATTAACGCTTGAATGATTAAGGTGAATTAATTGTTCATTCGCGAACTCAAATTCAGTTCAATTATACTCCTGGAGACACGCGCTTTGATTTCACCTACTCCCTTTATTGATATCCGAGAATTACCTTTTGATAGACACAAACGATTCACCAAAGATTCCATCACAAATGAGGTTTGAAACCCATAGTCTAACATCGCGCGGCATATCCACCATTGATCACCCACATCTTTGACTTCAATTTCAGCTGTTGGCAACAATGCTTTTACCACGGAAATATTAACCTGCAAGTTGGCTGCATAAAATTCGCATTTTACATCTGCAGATTTATTTCCTTGTTTATCTTGATTATCGCCTTTATTGATTATATCACATGAACTTTGAATGTCCTGTAAGTGTAGAAGTGTATTGTGTCTCTTGCTGCATTACACACATCTTGCTCTTTGATCGATATCGATTTTCTTGATGCTTAGAAGTTAGAACCGTGGCAATTAAAACAAATACCTTTTGACTCAGCCAACTGCCTACGATGTAAAATGTAGAGCTTCACAAACTGCGGACATCCATATGGCCCGTTGTACATTTCAGCTAAGCTAAGCTAAGCGATGTGAGCTAAATTCTTATCCCCCGGTTGAAAATAAAAAGTTTTAATGGGAAGATATAAAATCAGCAATGTATGTTTGTATAAGGCTAGTTATCAGCTGGAAAGTGCAAAGGGGTGAGCTAGGCGATCTAACAAAGCTAACGAAAACTACATTTCTCGCTTAGCTTAGCTGAAATGTGCAACGGGCCTATAGCTTGTGATCGGCATTTTGATTACAACCCAAACAAGTGGCTATTGTATAACTATGAAGTATCTTCACAACTCTTCTATTGTAACTACCTTGTTTGCTTCCTGATTTGACTTCTTGTTTGACACATTGAAGGCGGTCCATACGAACGCTAAGGAAATAAAAGAAATCCTGGAGTAGAGGAAAATCTGTTTCCGCTGTTTGAGCTGATATATTAGCGATGGATCGCGCTCGTCTTATGTGGCCTTGTTGCTTTAAGACCTCGTACTACTTCGACCCACTTATCGTCTATTTTTGCTATATTCGCCGATATAGTTTTCTTGATAGATGGCTGATCGATTTAAGCCTGAAGAAACGTGTTAGTTATGTAGCGCTTCTTGTCATACCGTTTATATAAACGCTGAAAAGCTTCAATTTAGTTTGCATCGTCTACTCTAAAATGGCGATTTAGGCCACTGGCTTCTCCCTTCAATAACCCCTTAAAATACTGAAATTACTGAGAAGGACCAATACCAGGTTTCGCGTAAATTGTTGACTTCAAAAGATCGTGGAATGATTGCTATTCCTCATATTTGCCGTCAAAGAAACGTATTGTACATCGTTGCAGTTTAAAGTCAGAAACGTGTGGGTAACAAAAGGTGGTCTTAAAACTTTGATTTAAATTTACCGATGCATTACAAGTTTTAGCTCGTATTAACGAATTCAACTTAGCCACGTTATAGTGGTACTATTCCAATACTAACCTCTCATCACTAGCTTCAGTTGGATCCAATTTAAACAGTTCCGTCTTGATTTCTGAGAATTACCTTTTTAGTTCTTGAACTCTATCAAGTCTAACCTTCATGTCATCATCATGGTTTCATTATGGTGCCTTTAAGTACACCTCTTCTTCGAGTGAGCACCTCCATATTTTTCTCTTTTCTCTTAATCAATTACACAATAGACTAATCACACTCGATTAAAAATGTATTCAAAATTAAATATACAAAGATTATACTTTACTGTATCAACAATTCCAATGAGGTTGTCTCTCCTGTTATCTCCATTCATGAATATTGCTCGTGTAGCTTATATTCATATCGAGTTTTTCAAGACCAGATGTGCTAACCTGTGAATGTTTTTTTCCATAAAGTTGAACGATAGTTGCCACCGACAAAATTTTTTGGGTGGTAAGACGTTTTAGGTTAGTTGATTTTTGGGATAGGACAAATAAAGCCCATTTTTTGGGAATTTGTTCACTATGAGCAAATCCAACGTTTGTTTTTAATTTAATTTTTCAGTTTTTAACTCGAGGCTTCAATAGTCCAAATTTTCTTTTGGGGTTTACACCAGACACGATCAAATTCAACGAGTTTTCACTTGTTTGTATAATTATTCAAGTTGGAGTGTCGTACTGAAAAAAGTCCAAATTTTTGTTTCGGTCGTTCATCGAGTGGTTTTGATTTTTCTTTTCGTTGGTGTGAATTAAACATTTCTGTAATAAAACTTAAGGAGTATAATTAAAATATATTTTAAGTAATTGATTAAAGTGAGCGTAAAAAAAGCTTATTAAGATTTATAAGAGATATATTTAATATTATAAGTAAGTGATTTTAATTGGGCTTGGGGCGTACTTCGTTCATAAAATCGGACCACTAAACAGGCCTTGTAGTCGGCACCAACGAAAGTAGACCACCTCGTGAGAGACTACCTACCCGATGGATGGACGACGTTGAAAGGGACCTATACATACTCGGTCACCGTGTCTGGCGTTCTCTTGCGACGGATCAAATTATTTCGAGACGGCCAAATTCCTTCATGGAATGTAGCGCCAGCGGAAGAAGAAGAAGATTTTAATTGGTATGCAAAATAATGTTAGTTATTAGTAAAAAAATTTCAGAAATATTATTTTATACATTATCATTAATTCTTTAATATTTCATGTTGTTAGAAAATCATTAAAATTATTAAAAATTCAATTTTGTGTTATTAATTGATGAACTATAAAAGTTACATAAAATCATAAATAAAATGTTGGTGGACTAAAAGCCAAAAGGATTCTCCTCACGGGAAAGCCTTTCAAATAATGGTAATGAATTGCACCACGAATTTGAAATTTATTCTTGTAAATGGCGTTAACTGAACGATTTTCTTTTCGGAATTTAATAATGATCTCATTACAGCGAAATTATGTGTCAATACAAGAAACTTTTCAGCCACGTAGTAGTCGGAGACTATTAAGTGCTTTTCATACCGGCTGCGTTGACTTTGGACTATAAAACATTTACTTTTTATTTTTAATAACTATCACTTAAAAATAATTTATTTTATAACGGTTTCAAAATATTTCTATAAAAAGTGACACTGTTAATCAAATAAAACAAAATTACAAAATTTTAAAGTTAGAAAACGACTTAACATTTTTAAAGTCCAAATTATTCGATTAATCGAAAAGCTCATTTCTCAAAAATTTAAAATTGTGAACTGAATTTTGTTTGCAAATTATTTCTTACCCTTTTCTTCTCGAACATACGATGTTGTCATACAAACGGAATTTTCAGATTGGATCAGCCAAAACTTTTTACTTGAAGATATAAACATGATAAACCTCTCGCCACATACATACTTAGTGGTAGTCCTCTATCTATATCATTCATAAAAAAAATTAATTGGACGGTTCAATTGGAAAATTGTAATAAGTAAAAACTTTTATTTTTATTTTGGTAAAAGGGAATTACTCCGACTTATTCCTTTTTTCCTAATCGGATTAGGTATGATTTCGTTATATTTATTTGCAAAAATGAAATAAGTTTTATAGAAATTCTGTAGTTATGGCCGAAAATAGAAACCAAAATTATTTATCTATCCCATAAATAAAACATCTTTTTGAAAAAACTAAACACCTGTTTAAAAATTATAATTTCCCAAATGTGGAATACCAGCATCGAATTCGAATGCAAAATTGTTTTCTAAACTTAAGGATTCAGTTTCTCTAAAGAAAAAGTGAATTGTTATCTATCAGATCCAATGCGAATGTAACGTAACGTGTACTGAACAAACGAAACAATTTGTTGAAAAACGGTTGTATCAACATAAAAGTGCAGTTTATCGAGATTCAAACCAAAATAGTGCTCTCACTTAACATTTAAAAAACACAAATCATCATATAACTTTAGATAACGTTAAAATTTTGGAGCAGCAAAACAATTTTAGGAAAAGATCGTTTTTGGAAATGTTACACATACATAAAATCGAGTGACACAATAAATATTGTTGGAGAATATGTTTATATTGGTAATTCTTATGATTTATTTATCTAAATTTGGTTGTTTGTCTTATAGAATTATATATTTTACATACTTACATGATTAATTATATTTTTGTAAAATGATTCAAATTTTCTTCATATTTTGTAAAAGATTTTTTCGTAAAATTTACCACAAGGTTGTTTTTTGTCACGGACTGAAAAAATATTTTTCTTGTCTAGTTACAGGAATTTTGGTCTCTACGGAAAAGTTTTAATTTGTTTCTTTTGATTTTGTTTTTGATTTGTTTATAAAAAGAAAAATTATATTGAAAAAATTTTAAAACGCTTTTGAAAATGGACTCGAAGTGAGTCCGAAAGCTCCAATTAATTTAAAAAATAAAAACTGTACAGAGCCCTAAACCATTAAATAATTTTAATTATTTAATTATTATTACTTTTTACTTTAAAGTTTTAACTATTTTTGTGAATATCACGATGTTCTCGGGACATAGGCCTAAAAGAGTTAATAAAATATTAGAAATGGCATTAGGCTTTGCTTTTCGAGTCAAGCAGTCGATAGTTTTTATTTTCTACAAAAAATATTTATTTTATATGCATTATAATTACGTATGCCAAAATTCTATTATAAAAAAAATGAAAATGAAATTTGAATAAGATGCAAAATTTATTCAACCAACAAGTCGCATGATCTTGAAGATAAAAGTATGACTCCTACAAGTGATGCCTTACACGGAAACAAAGTTACACCAAAAAAAGCTTTCAACTTTAACGGATGAATGTGAGCGACTGGAGGCGTAAATGCTCGTGAGCTATGAGGCTGTAATTTTCATTTTGCTTTTTAATTTAATAATTTGTTAAACCACCTCACCCCAGTTCTTTAATCTGTTATGAATGAGCTCCTGCTCAAAATAGATTATTTAATTGGGATGAGTGGTCGCTAATGCAAAATTTATGTAAATAAATAAATAAATAAGCATTGGCTGAAATAAAACGTAATTCAGATTCAGGTAAATTGAATACTGTTATTTTAATAAATTGTATATTAGTATTCATTTGTTACTCAAACGGTTTTATTTCCACCAAAAAATGTCAGTTAATTTTCATTGAACGGTAATATTTATAGAATTATTAATCATTTAGTAACTATGTTTGTTAATTCTAATTTTAATTTGAAATATGTTTAAATTTTTTGTATATGATTTTTTTTTTACCGTTACCAATTCTATTTCTTAGGCCGCCCAGAAAAGAAGCTTAAGGGTGTTAGAAAATTAAATTTTTTTGATTTGTTAACAGATGAAAATATTACTATTAAGAGTTGTACTGGATTAGACAATAATCATGAAAAACTTATACCCGAAATTTCGCCAGATATAGAAGTGATGAATAGTATAGGTTGAAATTAACGTTAATCAAAATTATATTGAAGTATTTAATAATATTAATAATATACTGCAAGAAGCAACTATGACAATGAATGTTGAAGAAATTCTGGTAAGATTTTTATTTATATGTATTTTATATACTTATGTTTTGACCAGATAATTTTTGGTTGTGCCTACATGTAACTGATATATTTTTATTTATTTGTTGAATGGCGATTTAACGCAGGGTACTGAACCTATAAAATGTTTAGATGACATCCCTATTATTTTTTGTAATACAGAAAAAGGCGGTTATGAAATTCGCGAACAGAATTGTATTATTCTTGATGGACCCTTCATTTCACCATCAAATGTAGGAGAGCCACAAAGTAATTTAGTTACACCAGACGACGTTTCTGGTGACGTTCAGGCTGCATCTAGTAGGACTACCGAAGAATATAAGGTATGTATATATAACAGTGAAGCTTAAGCTTCTAGCCTAATAGGAATCCCCCTTCACCAATTGGTTCTTCCATAATAATGTTTTATTCTTAGGAAAACCATCAAGTAATTGGTACTGGTGATGGCTTAACTGGTGATGTTCAGGAAGTAACTACCAGTACCTACTGTACAAATAACCGGAAAAATAAGGAAAATACGACAAGTGAGGAAGACACTGAAAAATAAGGGTGAACACTAACAGTACATCACAGAAAGTGGCAAGATAGTAAAAGCAAGAATTTTTCATCGTTTACAAACTGCCGGATGAAATGCACTTCAAAAATTAGTGAGGAGATACAATCCGATTTATTTGAAGCCTACTGGAGAATTGGGTCTCGTGAGAGAAGAGCGTCTTACATTACAGGTTTCATAAGTTTTCATAAGTCTAGTGTTTCAAGGAATAGGCAAGCTACGCCTAAAAATAAGAGAAATAACATATCAATACCGCATACCAATAAATGGAAAAAATATTTTAGCTTGCAAAAAATGGTTTTTGCAAATATTCGACGAAGCATCAAAATTTCTCTGGATTTTGTCTCAACATAAGAAAATAAACCCTACCAATAATTCTACTCCAGACAAAAGAGGACGCCACGAACCATCCAATAAACTAAGTGCATCGAAGTTAAACGAAGTGAAGGGGCACCTAGCATCTTTACCAACATATGAGAGTCACTACTGTCGCAAAGAAACAAACAAGATGTATTTACCGCCATATTATACAATCACAAAATCTACAAAATGTGTTGCGAAAAATCGGATTGTCCTGTTAATTTTTCGATATATTCAAAAATGTTTCGCGATTTAAATTATTCTATGAAGAATCCAACAAAGGACACAAATGCCAAACTTGTGACAAATTAAAAATCAGGCTCATCTATGCAGACGAAATGGACAAGAGCGAAATATTGGAGCAACAGAAAAACCATCACAGTGAAGCTGAACTAGCATATGAGACTAAAAAAGCAGACAAAATTAGTACAAAAGCTGATGCGAATATGATAGTGTTATCGTTTGACCTTCAACAATGTCTCACGACTCTAAGCCTACAAATATCTGTAGCCTTTTATAAACGACAATTATGCACGTATAATTTGACTGTCCATAATATCAAAAATAACCAAGCAACCTGTTTTATTTGGTACGAAACAATTGCGAAAAGAGGAGCTAATGAGATTACATCAGGTATGTTCAAAACAATTACGAACCTACAACACAATATTAAACACGTGATCCTATATAGTGACTGCTGTCCCGGCCAAAATAAGAATACGCCATTCCTAGCTATGTGTATATCTCTTATAAATGACAGTCATATTGAAACATTGGATCAAAAATTCATGGTGCCCGGCTATAGCAGCATGGAATGCGACTCTGATCATGCCCAAATAGAAAAACTGAAGAAAAGGTACGAAACTCGTTTGACAGAATGCAACTGATCAGAATGGCCGGCAAGAAAAATCCATTTCACGTTGTTGAAATGAAGCAACCAGATTTTCTCGATTATGCTTCTCTTTTAAAAACAAAAATTCAGATGAAGAAGTGTAACAAGGACGGAGACAAATTTGTTTGGCATAATGTTAACTGGCTAAGATTTTGTGAAACCGAACCACTCAAAGTGTTTTATAAAACATCATTAAACTAAGACGACACATTTAACAACATGGAACTGTCCCGCCGTGGGAAAAGTAACCTTTGCCTTACACCATCCATATGCTATAGTACTCCCTTACCTATTTCACTGAAAAAAAGATATCTTGTCGCTCCTTTCATATATTCCACCTGTGTTCCATGAATTTTACCGAAGTCTGCCAACATCCTCTGTAAACACTGACCCTATGATTGACTCGGATGAAGACGAGTAAAGTTTTCTGGTTTATTATTGAGTGATTATTATTTTTGAATTTTTTTAATATACGTATAATTTAAATTAATTTTATTTACTGAATAAATATTATTCTACTACCAAAAAATCTTGCTTTTATTAAATTATTTAAATTTTGTATCGAATATAATAATTCACCTATTAATGAAGTAACAAGTCAAACAAAGTATTTGTGCGGAAGGCAATAATCATCAAATTAATCAATAATAACGCATTTATTTAAAAAACCATAATTCAATATGTAATTGTGTTTATTGTAATGCATAAATCACAAAAAAAAATATTTACATTGTATAAAATTATTACTACAACCAGTTTTTTTTGTCTCCTGAAAACTAGACAAAAATGACTTATTACTTTCTACCCAGGAACCGTCCACTTGTAATGGAAAGCCTCACTTATACATAGAAAGTAAAAACAGAAAGCGTTGACAACTGTAGGCTATTGTCTATGTCGAAAAAAACAGGGGTAAAATGAACTAATTCGTTAAAGGTATTTTATTGTTTCATATGTTGGATGGTATCCGAACAATGATAAATCCACAAAGTGCTATTAAATTTAGGCTTGGACTTTTGAGAACTGAGTAAATTAGAGTAAATTTGGACACCTTATGGTTTTTTAACTATAACTCAAAAACTATGCATTTTTAGTGGTACACCTTATGCGAGTTTTTGTAGAGAATTAAATTTCCTACCGAAATGACACTTTAAAAATTCAAAAAACTTTTGTTTTAACCCTTAAATGACACATGGGGTCCAGTGGACCCCAGACATTTTTCAATCGTACATATTTAAATGTTTCCGCCGGAAATGCATTTCGTGTCCACCCCTTGCTATAGTTGAGATATTGTACTACCTATTTGCGTACTCAGCGCAAGCCGGTTGACCGCTAGCAGCTGTGTAGAAAGGTCCAAAATTACGGTGGGGTCCAATGGAGCAAGTTGCTTTTGCCGTTTTTTGTGTTGTTTTATTGTTTTTGTCGTGAGTAAGACTGCGCTCGTTGTTAAATTTTTTTTATTTTATCATATTTCTTTTGATTTTGATATACAATAGTATGACTAATTAGTTGGTGTATAATTTGCGGAGTCGAACCGTCCGAGAAGTGCTAGAACCCATCGACGAAGCATCATCAGGAGAAGAAGATAACGTGTTTGAGGACAGTAAAGACAATGATTCAGACTTTTCGATGTGCAGTGCTCCAGAGAGAGCCATGGAAGTAGACCAGAAAGATATGAACGAGGGCACTTTGGGTCAACGGCTTTTGTATGTAGCAGAGCGTCAAGCGGCTGGCTAGAGCCGTGGTTGACAATCTTCGACGATAAGAAAAAATTCAACGTTCATATTGCAAAATAAATACCTTTTTTTAAAGATTCAGTATCGAACTTATTATTATCTTAAAAGATACTATCTCAGGAGTATACTGCTAAATTTCTAGCTAAAAATATTGGAAATTAAAAAAATACGGTTATTTTATGTAAAACAAGCCATTTTCTTATTTTTTTCACAAACATTTTTTTTTTTTGGTATGATTAAAATAAAATTTCAATAATGTAATAATTTGGTATTCTTTAGTAAACTTTAAGCTATATTGAAAAAAATTGTCAAAGCTAAATATCCAAAAATTCAAAAAATAATGGGCAATTTTTAAGCTGGGGTCTAAAAGACCCCAGTGTGGCATTTACGTGATTTTTCTTAAGTGTGTCATTTAAGGGTTAAATAAAATAAGTCAAAAAATCTAAAACCAAATAAAACAAAAAACCGAAAAATTTTTGTTTTTAGTTTTTGTGTAGAACTTTTTTCTGAGTGGGTTTAGGTATAGGCGTTTGTTCACAAAAAAGAAAGCTGACGTAGTTCCCGTCAAAACGGTGTCCGTCAAAAGTATTTCTGATTAACGTTGGCTGATATACAGTCATTCAAAGTTTCCAACTACCACCTTTATACCATGTGATTTTAATTTTTTCATGCAAAATTTTTTTTATTCAATACAAAAATTATTTCCGGTTTATCAATGAAATACCTTTATCATTATCATAAATGTACCGGGATCAGCAAACATGTAGCACTGCGTGCCGCACGTAGGAGCGGATTTTATATAGATCCTAGAAAAACTATTTCACTAAATATTCATTATTTCACTATAAAATAATCAAAATAATTATTTCGGAAAACAAAATTTAAAAAAACAAGATTTTGTCCAACAAAATTTTGATAAACCATTTTTTATACGGTAAGAATTCAAAAAACAAGATTGAACGGCAAAACAAGATTTTGTCTTACAGGCAAATACCCCGATCCCAACGGTATATGGTACATTAGGGTATCAGGTAGTGTACCTTATACCCTAATGTACCATATACCACACTGCATGTTTGAATGAATTGATAAATTTTAAATTTAAAAAGTTTAATATTTTTTTTAATTTCTAAACCTGTATTTATCAAAATGAATCCATTCGTTCGTTGTAAACGTGCGCACGTAAAATGCAGAAGATCAATTCGTTTTCGACAATATACCTAATTACATTGTAAATGCGTTCTTTGAAAAGTGTGCCTATGAAAAACGTTTAACACTTGTTACATTTTGTTTTGTGAATGGTATAAACAACGAAGGCTTACTGAAATTAATCAAATCGACTGATTTTTTAATATTGTTTTCGCGAACCGTACAAACTAAATTGGCTTGCCTATAACGCTGGCGCCCAACGTTACTATAGATGAGTTTTCTTATTGTTTTTGATGTGAAAACATCTTTAGCGGCAGGAGTAAGTTATAAATTGTATAGAAATCGGGTTACGGAAACAAAAATGCCAAACAAAAAATATTGCTGGTATGCGTGTATATCGGCAAGAACAAAAAATAAATTAAACGTAAAATCAATGCAAAATCTACGCATACACATGCAATATAAAACATCATCCGGCATTTCAAAAACATCGTGAGCCGAATCAAAACCAACACAAATGTCTTATATAGGGTTCGCAAATATCCGACATTATTCATTACCCGGTTCACGAATAGTTCCACAGAGTAATACCCGGGTACCCGAGTTTCTTTAGTTTAGTTAAGAAAAATAAATATAAGTATATAAAAAAACAAAATATTTTATTAATAGTCTTATTAGTACATTGCACAAATCATATTCATTTAAATTGACATAAAAAATGTCAACGAAATCTATCAGGGCATTTCAAATTTCAATTCAATAAAGTTATATATTATATTTAAATTTATTAATATTTATTGTTCTCTTGAAAATAATATTTTTAAAATATCAATGCATCTAACGCTTCAAAGCTAAGCCGGCTTCTAATTTTTGTGACAAAGTTTCCAGCAACAGAGAAAACTCTTTCTGTTGCTGTTGAAGTTGGTTTTATTGTCATTAAAGCATCATAAAGCTTTTGTAAATTATCAGTCCTTTTTCCAGTTCCCTCCAATATTTTAAAATCGTGTTTAATACCTTTTGGTCTTTGTTTTGCCTTGAGTGAAGTACCCGCATTAATAACTGATGCTATTATCGTTTGCAATTCGGTAGTTATAGATTATTCTTGTTGTGTCAATTCAGTGCATTTTTCAAATTCGTCCTCATCTTCAGTTACAATGTTTGCGCAATACATATGAGGCCATTTGGATTTCATTAGTTCTTCTGCATATATCTGCACTGCAGCTTTTGTTGAATAAATAAAATTCCCAAAATTCTGAGGCAGTATACCATTATTGTTTAGGTAAAATAATAAGGTCACTAATTTTTTATTTCGTCGCTGTTCCATTCGTGTTTTCAAGGCCTGTAGTAATTCAAGGCTTAAGTCTGTTTTAGTTTCCAATAATTTGTTAAATAGAAATTTAAACACACCTTCACAAGTTAGAAGATTCGCAGTTTCTTTACTCAATTCATGAACCGCAATTTCAGTTGGTTTCAATATTTTTAAAATATCCTCCAATACTATCACATTTTCCTTAATGTACATGTGAGACTGTCTTAAATCATGCAGTGCCCGCTCGATACAATCTTTAAGCTGTAAAAAACGTTCTATCAAGCTTCTTCTTTTCCTGAATAATTACATAACGCTGCAATATTGCATTCCGTACCGGTGAATATTTAAATAGCTTAATAGTTTTTTTGGTTTCAGACAGCACTTGTCCAATATTCGGTTTGAAAATTTAATTTTCGTGAAAATTTGTTTCAAAATTTATGTTGGCGTTTAAATTATTTGGTGTATGATTAATGTTTATTTCGACTTCTTAATCACTTTCACTCTCCATGTCTGTGGTTGTATTTTCCTCTTCAGTTTCCATTTCGTCGTCTTGGATTATATTACGTTTAACGTAAAACACATCCAATACAGCTAAATGGATGCAGTGATTGAAACAGAGTTGGCTCTCTGCACTTATTTCTCGGCCGTATTTTTGCATAACGGCTGCACCGTCATGCGTGGAAGCAATAATCTGTTGAGTGACGTTTATTCCAAATTCTAGCAGCTTGTTGTCAATTAGCTCAATTAATTTATATGATGGGCATGAGCCTTCTATCTGCTTTAGACCAAGTACGTATGCTGCGTTAGCATCATGAATAGTAATATTTAGATATCGTCTGACCATCCTGTCTGTCCATTCATCAACTGTCATGCTATATTTCACTCCATTTTTTATGCGTTCTAGCAAAGTTTCAACTAATTTTTGTTTTTCCTGATTGTGAAAATCTTTAATAAGTTTCATTATTGTGTTTTCACTCTTAGGCATGCTATAGCCACGATATTGGACAAAGCCTTTAATTGCCTCTGAATTTTTTATAGCATTAATGGAAAATCCGTCATGTGCAGCGCACTTGGCTAAAATTTTTTCTAAAGAGTCATGCTGCTGTGTAAAATTCAGAATACTTTTCTGTTCAATTTTTGTTTTTTTTTGCAGAACAGGTTGAAGTACCTGGTTCTTCAAAGGTATCTCGTTTGGTAATAATAATATCTATTTGGTGTACCAACTTTAAATGTTTAGATAATGCTGAAGTTGACGAACCTTTACAGCTTATTCGATGAGAACATTTTGTACAATTCGCATCTTCACTGTTTGTATTTTTCACGAAGAAATTCCACACGACTGACTTTTTTGACATTTCTTAGGGTGGTGGACTGTAACAGTTAAATAAAATATATATATACAGAAGCAACATTAATTAAACTAAAAAATTACCTTTTGAATTCGTATTTTGTATAGCCAAAAATAGACACAGTATAGCTGAACTAACAAAACATTAAAAAATGTTGAACGTTTAGGCCCGTTGCACATTTCAGCTAAGCTAAGCGAGAAATGTAGTTTTCGTTTGCTTTGTTAGCTCGCCTAGCTCATCCCTTTGCACTTTCCAGCTGATAACTCGCCTTATACAAACATACACTTCTGATTTTATATCTTCCCATTAAAATTTTTTATTTTCAACCGGGGGATAAGAATTTAGCTCACATCGCTTAGCTTAGCTTAGCTGAAATGTACAACGGGCCTTAAGTTTGGCAAATGGTTCGATATCGAAGTTTCGAACTCGAATCTAGTTTTCTTTTTGATAATATAATAATCATGCCATCTACAGAAAATATAATTTAGTATTGATGGGCAATCACAGAATACAACCATAAATATTTTCATATGTATACTGGCTGAGTTTTATGCCTATTCTAAGTATTTTCTACTGACATATATTTTGAAAATTAATTAAGAATAATTTTTCGTATACGTAAAGTAGAAGCTTTTAATATTTTTAATTTTTAATAGAGTTCGTGACTAAAATCAGAGCCTTCTAGATTATAGAGCCATAATCATTATGACGTATTTTTTAGAAGCTTTTTTAGTGGTATAACTTTTCACTGATTTCCATAGGAATCCATAGTAGAAATGGTGTTTTTCAGCTTCAAGTTTTTCATTGAAAAAAGCAAAAATGTTACAAAATGTTTATACAAAAGTGTTCTACATACCTTTAGCAGCAATATAGATGCAGGGTTTATTGGTATTAAGTAAATATTAATTGCAGAAATATTAAAATTAAATTATTTCTAAAATATATTTTTCGAACTTTCATTTTGAAAAATATGTACATCAAAGTTGGCTCTGACGAATTAAAATAATACTTGCTACATTTATCTTTAGTTTTACTAGTGTACGTTAGATGTCTCAGATTTATACAGAAAAATACGAAAAAAATTGTTTAATCACAAAATTATCACACGTTCTTACTATTTTGAGAATTTGGTTTGCTTTTCCTACAATTTTTGAACTTAAAATTTCCCCAGGTGGCAATTTTTGGTACGATTTTTAAAAAATTTGTACTGCCATCACTGCCATCTATGTAATGTATATTGACTTAATGCACACAATTTGTAGTAAGCTTTTCTTTTTTATTTGACCAGAATGCTGTTGTTATGAACTTTTTTTTATATTTTGGTTTAAATAAATCAATTATTACAAGAAAATGAAAACAATTTTCTTAAACGACATTTATATATGTTAAAATTCAAACATTTATGAAAATATTTCAGAAATCATAATTAAGAATTTGTAACGTTTTTATTGATAAATTTGTCTTAAGAGAAAAAGTGATTTCCCATATGTTTTGTGTGTTTTACCATAGACATTCATACTAGATTTCTCATTTCATAGTAGCTAAAGGAAAAAAACAAAAACTTCTGATAATTCCAATGTATCGTTGTGTTGTGTATTTTATAAGGCAATGATTTTAGAATGCGTTGCAAATATAATACGTATATGCAATACACCGATAATATTTGAATGGAAAATTTTTGTTTTTATTTTCTGTTTTTAGTCAAATGAGAGATCTATTATGATTGTCTATGGTTTTACTATGAAAATTTTGATTTTTTCGTCGTTTCTAATTCCCTTAAAAAAGCTTCGTTTTTTAGATTATGGCTTGAATAATCAAGGTTGCTTTGCTAAAATGCGCTAGTATGACGTATAATATTATTAAATTTGCGTGAAAAGAGGAACCGGGTAATTTTATGAAAATACCCGGTTTTCGAATAGTTGAAAAATCATAAAATTACCCGGGTAACCGGGTACTCGATACTCGGGTTGGCGAACCCTAGTCTTATACAAGCTATATTATTGCCATACAAACACAAAATAAAACCTACTATTTCTGTAAGTATTAGCGTCATAATACAGTATAATCTATACATACTTTGATTTTAAATTGTAGTTTGCATCAAAAACAGTATAAAATATCACTAACACTTACAGAAAATAGTAGGTATTGGATTTAATAATATGCGTGCGTCACGGAAATAATCTGGCTTGTATAAGACATTTGTGTTGGTTTTGGCCGAATACAAAAAAAAAAATCTAAAACAAAACCGCCTACTATAATTTATTTTGTTGTGAAATTATCTGCTATATAAAGCCGCAGCACCAAGTGTTTTTGAAAGTGAAAATTGCATACGAGTAAAAGGATCACAAATTATGCTAGTGTAGTGTAAAAAAATTAAATGGAAATAGCGAGCTGTGAAAATTGCACATACTACATATATGTACATTGATATACAATAAAATAATAATTTTAATTTAATCGGTATGTTTTCTTATTAGTATTGCTCAATTGCTCATGCTGTTGGTGAGTTTGGTTATGGGGGGTTTCGCGCTACTGTCATTCCAATCCCAATTTTTACGATCAACATTGCACCCAAATAGAACCGCTCTACTATGTAATTTATTTTAAACTGATCAGTGATAAAGCAATGCAATTTTGCTTTGTTCTGCGAGTTTGCCGTGACCATTTACTACTATGGTTTCTTGAACAAGATTGTTGTGTATGAGTAATGATATATTTTAAAGCGTACATGGCAGGTTTAGGTGATTAACTTAACAGAAACTGTACTTTGCTATGCTCAATTTATGTCAGTAGGGTTCGTCTTCCAAATTCAAAATAGAATAACTTATTGACTTTTTGAACCAAAAACGTAACTTACTTAGTTTAAATACTGAGCGAACAAGATCCGTCTTTATGGAGGGGTTTATGAGCCTTATCGAAATGGCTTGAAATATTTCAATAGATATTTATACAAAAAAAAATTCACATAAATCTTTTGCGAGTTGAGGGTGAACTCGCTCGTTGTTTTTTTATTTAAATTACAAAAAAATAAATGTAATTTTTTAAAATTTTATTAAGAATGTTTTTTATTTCATTTCTATTGTTTTTTTTACGTTTACTAAATTATTATGGCTCAAATATATCTCTATTTAATATTTAAGTAATTTTACAATTGAATAATCAAAAAACTAAAAATCAGAATCAAACTTCACTATTTTTTATAAATTTGTTAGATTTCCCTTAAGAGTCATTAAGTGAGGAGGAATTCTATTAAGCGACAGAAAATTTTGGTAATTGAAGAAAAATTCTAATGGGTGAAGGATAATTTAAGTAAATAAAGGATAATTCTCCTAATTGAAGGAAAATTCTGTTAAGTGAAGGTTTAAAGGAAAACACATTAAGTGAAGGAAATTTCTATTAAGAGAACGAATTTTGAAATAATCAGTTAAGAAATAGCCACGTTGCAGATTAATTTAACTTATTCTAGAACTTCATCTACAAATCATTTTAAGATCACATTTCCATCGCACTTGTCGAATTTCATAATATTCGGAGAAAAAAAGGAAAATTTAAGTAAATAAAGGATAATTCTACTATTTGAAGGATAATTCTGTTAGGTAAAGGTTAAAAGGATAAGCCGTTAAGTAAAGGAAAATTCTATTATGGATTTCAGCATAATCGGTTAAAAAATCGCCAAGTTCCAGATTAATTTAGTTTATTTATTAGTTCCTTCTTTAAAAATAATTTTAATGAATAAGAATAAACCGGAAGGGCCAATATACATATTTTTACTTTTAGATTTAAATAAAAATGAAAAATTATTGATATTAATAAGCAATTCCTGATTACCTATATCTTTATTACAAATATTTTTATTTCCGTTGGGAGAATAACTTTAATTGCACTAAGTGAAGGAAAATTATATTAAGCGAAATAAAATTCCAATAGGTAAAGGGCAATTTTAGTAAGTAGAAATTCCCATTTCCACCGCACTGTTGAGTTTCATCATAAACGGTTAAGAAATAGCCGATTTTTATTCGAATTGGCCATATTCCAGAACTTTATCTAAAACTCATTTTAGAATCCTATTTCCATCATATTTGTCGAATTTCATCATAATCGGTTATGAAATAGCCAAGTTGCATAACATTTGCCATATTTCAGGACTTTATCTAAAAACCATTTAACAATCCCATTTCCATCACTCCTTCCGAATTTCATCATAATCGGCCAATAAATAGACAAATTCTATCAAAATTAACCATATTCCAGAACTTCTATTAAAACTCATTGTAGGATCCCATTTCCATCATACTTGTCGAATTTCATCATAATCGTTTAAGAAATACCCAAGTTCCATCATGATTGGCCAAGTTCTAGAAATTCATCTAAAATTCTTTTTAGAAGACCATTTCTAACGTATATTTTGAATTTCATCATATTCGGTTAATTAATAGGTAAGTTCCACCCTAATTGGCCATATTACTGAACTTCGTCTAAAATCCGGTTTAGTATTCCATTTTCAATGCACTTGGCAAATTTCATCATACTCGGCTAAGAAATAGCCAAGTTTTATAAAATGCCATATTATACCATATGCCATATGGAAATATGCCATCGTGTACCTTATGCCGTAGTGTAACATATGCATTTTAAAATATGCCGTTTTCAAATATGACATAGTGTACCATATGCCGTTTTTAAATATGCCGTTCTGAGATATGCCATAGTGTACCATATGCCGTAGCATTCCATATGCCGGTTTGAAATATGCCGTTTTGAAATATGCCGTAGCGTACCTTATGCCGTAGTGTACCATATGTTTTTTTAAATATGCCATTTTGAAATATGCCATAGTGTACCATATGTAATATTTTCATATTCCATTTTGAAATATGTTGAACGGATTCGATGTACAGCTGCGGCAAAAACAATAGTAGTGAATGAATCAAGATTATTCAATACAAACTGTCTAAAAACAAAGCATAGTTTTTAAAAAATGTTGTTTTCCAAATTTACATTATTTATTACTTAATAAGAAAATAATATCATAATTTTGTTTAAAAATATGAAAAATTCGAATATGTTGCAATTATGATGTAGCACTACTATTATTTTTGCCGCAACTGTATGTACATATATGCGTTTAATTAGAAATTTATTAATTCATTCCTAAAAGGGTTTCTCAAAACCTCAAATCGACCTTCGGAACACCCTGTATATTTATTTTTATTAATAAATATGCTTAATTCAAATTAATCGCAAATCTAACGCAAATTATAAATAATACATATTTACTGCTACAACGCAAACTCTCAAACTACAATCACATACTTGTTTAATATTACGATTTAACAATTCTAATATCTTGCGGTTATGTAACATAATTTATTCCTCAGCAGAATAAAATTAATTTCATCCCATTCCATACAGCTAATCATTTGTTTTATAATACATTAGCATAGTAAACATTTCAACACAAGCTTAACATAAATAAATTTATATATAATTTGTGTGTATATAAATTATAAATGTATATCGTTTATAATATGTTATATACTATATATTATATTACAAATGTAAATGATTAACATTTTAATTTAATTTTTACCACTTTTTTCTTTTTTTAGGTTTATCGACAGTGGTTAATATAACTCCGCCACCATCACCAACATCATCATCGTTACCACGAAGAATATTTAATTTAACGCTGGATTCATCACCATCACCATTTTTATTATCAGCAACAACAACCGATTTATCAACATCATCATCGTTACCATCATTATTATCATCTACAAATATATTACCAACCCCATTATCATTAATATTAATGAAACATAATAATTATGAACAGAAACAACCAAAGTTCAACAACGAAAGTGAATTTAATTTAGTTAAACAATTTTTAAATTTGAATAAAAATTTAACACTACAAATGAATAATAATAATAATAATAATGTGCCACATATAAATAGTTTAAACATAAGTGATATTAATAATAATAATAGTAATAGTTTTAGTAATAATAGTAATAATTATTATCATAGGCCATTATCATTAAAATTAAATAACAGTAATAATTATAATCATAATAAAAAATATAATTATCCGAAAATTAAAAACAATTATACGGAATTTTTTGTTACGTCACCACTAACAAATAAAACCAAAAACTATAATAAATTAATTTACCAGGATATAAATGTAGATAATTTAGATGATTTTAGTGATGACAATGATGATATTGTGGACGATGATGATGATGATGATAGCGATGATATGGGACATAGGCGTGATAATGCTCATCATGGCGATCATGTTCTGAATCATTTGGATCATAGTTTTCATGAGTTCAATGTAAATAATATGTACTTTGGTACAGAAAACTATACGGTGATTACATCACAAATTGGATCAACGGCGATGGTGCCGTGCTCTGTCCATCATATCGGCGAAGGTGTGGTAAGTACTATTTATTGTTTTCTACAAATCAAATTGATATTAAAATTATTTAGCTAATGCAATTTTGTCTTGAAATTTACTAAAAGATTAAGATTAAATTAATTTAATATCTTAAATAAAGTTTATTAATGAAACCGTGCTATTCAGCATCCGGTTCTCAGAATAAAATCTCTTCTATGTAACTTATAAGAATTTATTTACGTTTACATATACACATTTTACATTTAATCAATTAATTTTATAAATGAAACAACTTAATTTCTTTCGCCTCAGATTATTACATTAATAATTTTCTGTATTGACTCTGGTACCGGTCAGAACAACAACCCGCTGGTCTTCAAAATGGTTCCAATTGCTATAACTAATTCTATTTTATCAATAATTACAATTTTTTTTAATAATTTCTATTTTATCAATAATTATGATCAAGTAGTTAAAGAAAAGAAAAAGAAAATCACATCGTCTAAGATATATTATCAATGAGACTTGTTCCACTTGGTTCGAACATGTGGAGTGAAAAAGAAGTTGATTGTAAATCAGTTGAATCAAAGCCATTTTTTATTTTTTCCATTATCGCAAAATCTAAAATATAAAGGGCTGAAACCTCACGAGGTGATCAGAACTTCGGTCTTTGGTATCTTCAATAATGTCATAAAGTTGGTGTGACAGTTTTGACATTATTGATTTCTATTTTAACCAAATTATATTTACTTATACAACAACAGACAAACAGGTCAAAAGCTTCAATAACATGGGTACAGGCATCCAATTTAAAACGAAAAATCGTATTCTAGAACTTTATACCGAAAATAGTATAACAAACTATACTGATACTTCTAACCGTTTAACTGACTATATTCCAGGAACTTATCCAAAAACTCATTTTAGAATCCCGTTTACAAATTGCATGTCAAATTTCATAACAAACGGGTAAGGAATAACTAAGTTCCATCCTACAAAGCCATATTCCAAAGCTTTATCCAAAAATCATTTTATAATCCCATTTCCAACACACATATCAAATTTTATCATAATCGGTTAAGAAATAGCAAAGTTCCATCATACTTGGCCATATTCCTGAACTTCGTCCAAAACTCATTTCAGATTCCCAATTTGAATACACATGTCGAATTTTATCATAATCGGTTGAGAAATGGGCAAGTTCCATCATATTTAGCCATATTCCAGAACCTGATACAAAACAAATTTTAGAATCCCATTTCCATTACACATGTCGAATTTCATCATAATCTTTTGAGAAATAGCCAAGTTCCAACATACTTGGCCATATTCCAGAACTTCATCCAAAACTCATTTTAGAATCCCATTTATAACATACAAATTAAATTTCATAATAATCGGTTGAGAAATAGACAAGTTCCATCATACTTGGCCATATTCCAGAACTTCATCCAGAAATAGTTTTAAAATCCCAGAACTTCATCCATAAATCATTTTAGAATCCCATTTCCAATAAAAATGTCGAATTTCATCGTAATCGGTTGAGAAATGGGCAAGTTCCATCCTACTTGGCCATATTCCAGAACTTCATCCAAAACTCATTTTAGAATCCCATTTCTAACACACATATTAAATTTCATAATAATCGGTTGATAAATAGGCAAGTTCCATCATACTTGGCCATATTCCAGAACTTCATCCAAAACTCATTTTAGAATCCCATTTCTAACATACAAATTAAATTTCATAATAATCGGTTGAGAAATAGACAAGTTCCATCATACTTGGCCATATTCCAGAACTTCATCCAGAAATCGTTTTAAAATCCCAGAACTTCATCCATAAATCATTTTAGAATCCCATTTCCAATAAAAATGTCGAATTTCATCGTAATCGGTTGAGAAATGGGCAAGTTCCATCCTACTCTGCCATATTCCAGAACTTCATCCAAAACTCATTTTAGAATCCCATTTCTAACATACAAATTAAATTTCATAATAATCGGTTGAGAAATAGACAAGTTCCATCATACTTGGCCATATTCCAGAACTTCATCCAGAAATCGTTTTAAAATCCCAGAACTTCATCCATAAATCATTTTAGAATCCCATTTCCAATAAAAATGTCGAATTTCATAATAATCTGTTGAGAAATGGGCAAGTTCCATCATATAAAAAATTTGTTAACTATTCACCACATCCAAATCCAACCCCTATTCAACTCCAACTCAACTTCAACTCAACGCGCAAATTGACCCCTAATTTAATCTTCAAATCAATTCCCAATTCAATGCCAAATTCAATGCCCAATCCAATAATCAAATAAACATATATAAAAAAATCGTAAATATTTGTAAAAGCAGGTATTTTGGGTCAATTCGTATGGCAGGTACCCCACCCCCTTGGCGTACAGTCTCCAAAAGCTTTTCAAATCTCCGCCTTGACCATAGAAACAGATTGGCGAAAAAAAAATCCAAATCGGACAAGCCGTTCTCGGGATACCATGGGTCCAGACATCCAGACATCCAGACATCCAGACATCCAGACAGACGGACGGACATTTTTTTTTTTTTTGCATTTTCAGACTCAGGGACTTTAAAAACGTCGAGAAAAGTGATTTTGGACCAACCAAATTTTTCGTCATTTTTGACAGGATTTCAATACTTTGGTCTTTTTAGACCGAAGTAATTCACCTGGAGGAAAAAAAAAATGGAGAAATATTTTATTGGCGAAATGCTAGTTGGCTTCGATTGTATTTACTATGGTTCACAAAAGAGTTCAGAAAACTATACTACAAATCGTCCCTCTAGTAATGAAACAGCGTATATTATTATTATTATTATTACTTGAGGGGCATGTGGGGGCTCAAGCCACCCCGCACTGCGACCTAAAAGATCTTTTGTGCATTAAGCCCTACTTAATTATCCGTCCAGTCAATATTCAAGCTCTTAATGAACCTGATAATACTGCCTAACGGTACGTGATACATACTATCTGGGCTCATTGCTCTCCCTCCTAGATGTTTTAATTATCCGTCCAGCCAATATTCAGGCTATTAAAGAACCTGATAATACTGCCGACCGGTGTGTGATACATACTATCTGGGCTCATTGCTCTCCCTCCTAGATGTAATAACATTTACTTCTGCTAGAAGAGCGGTAGCATTGGGACTCAAGGACATCGAGAGGGCAGACCCACTCCCGTATATTCCTATCCATGCCTCGTCTACCATTTTGATTTTACTCTTGCGAGTTGCTGGGACATACTGTCTGGGCTCATTGCTCTCCCTCCTAGATGTTTACTGTTGGAACTACTTCTACACGCGATACATATTATCTGGGCTCATTGCTCTCCCTCCTAAATGTTTACTGTAGGAAGTACTTCTACACGCGTTACATACTATCTGGGCTCATTGCTCTCCCTCCTAGATGTAATAACATTTACTTCTGCTAGAAAAGCGGTAGCATTGGGACTCAAGGACTTTGAGAGGGCAGACCCACTCCCGTGTATTCCTTCCCGTGCCTCGTCTACCGTTTTGATTTAACTCTTGCGAGTTGCTGGGAATAAAAAAGTCGCCTGTAGGTCACCCAGGTTTACTACAGGAAGGCTAAATAAAACTGGAGGGTGCCTGGTATCCAGAGTCCGCATATATAGACTGATTAACCTATCAGCCATTCATCCATCGGCATATGCTGTTCCACCTTAGATTAGGGATTTTTTGTCAAGGTTTTCTCCTTTAGCGTCGTACTTTAGACTGTCACCAAAGGCCACATTCAGCCTAATGGTTACAGTTACCGGTGGTTGCCACGAGGAGGCAGTACGTACCCCTGCGCCTACTGGAAGTTTACGGAGCCCCTTCCAATAGACGCCAAACCACCAAAAAAACAGCGTATAAGAAAAATAGTAGTTTTAAAATAATTCGTATTTAAATGTTTTTTGAAATTTTTGTTTAAAATAAAAGCTTTTATTTCAAAGAAAATTAAATTTTCTATAAAACAAAATAGTTTATTTCAAAAGTCTTTTCAATAAACACTTAAATGCGAATTATTTTAAAACTGCTATTTTTCTTATACGCTGTTTCATTACTAGAGGGACGAAATATAGTTTTGACAAAAAAAGAGCTTTTTGACTTTTTAAATAGAACCAAGCGACGGGTCAACCATTTTGCACCGGGCGATAAATAGTATCACAAGCTACAATGAACCTCTAAAAACTAGTAAGGAGAAAAAAAGGTTCTATTTCTCTTTGGCCCTTGATACACAGAAAAAAAACACACTATATTTAGATTCCTTTTAAATAACACAAGATATGTGTTGTCAAATTTATTAATTCATTATTTTAACTAAAGTTTGTAAAATTTAACTAAAGCTTAGTAAATAGAACAATGACATATTTTAGTGACGTCATAAATTCTTAAACAATTTATTTGTAAATTTACTAAAATTGTGTTATACCCTTGACAGACTAGGGATTAGCTAAGCACGATTAGTGATTTTTTCGAGATTAGCTGTAGTGTGTCAAGTTGAAGATTAGCTAATCTCGTTTTATTTGAGGATTAGTGACTAATCGAGATTAGTGCACTGATCTTTGAAAATTTTCGAGTTTATCTCGTTGTATTGGGTTTAGTGATGGTACAAGTGGCACTACAATGAAATAATTATTTAATCATTGCTGAAAATCCAAGTGGCGTGAATTTACGATAGAAGTTATAAAATCAATGACATCTTAAACAATTTGTGCTGAATACATTTTGAGGAAAAAGAAAATCTAGGGTGTTTTAATGTATAAATCTTAGAAATATTGAATTAAAAAATGAGTCCAGCTGATTTACTAGCTATGTTTCAGCGAATCACCATAATAATATTTTATTTCTCTGCAAGAAACTAATCCCTAGTCTGTCAACGCATATGGATTTGTGGTGGATTAGCTAATCTCGTTTCATTAATCGCGCTTAGCTAATACCTAGTCTGTCAGTGGTATTACATTAGCAAGAGTACTCCATTGAATACTAAAACAGAATGTTTAAACAACAAAATTATTCCACTGAGTGACAAGATAATTTTTTAAAAGAATTACACATTAAATTAATTTCACAATAGATGAGGTGAAGTGAAAACTAAACCATTTTGTTAACTAATTAATTTTTAGTGAAATCCAAGATATAATATAATTATGTAATATAAAACAATCTTACAGTTAAAATAAAAGTGTATATTTCTAAATAAATGAAGATTTTATTAATTTAAATTTACATTTACAAAAATCATTAGTTTTTTAAATTAAGTGTTTTGAGATAAATAAACAAGCTTTGTTCAAATACAATTCAGAATGAATTTCGTTTCGTCTAATTTTTCCAGCAATTTCAGTAGTGAAATCCTTATTTATTTTACCACCGAATAAAAAAAATGATCAATCATCTTTGATAACCATTAACCATTACTGAACCATTTAATTAAAGGGTATAAGATGATGAAAATTTGTAGTATAATTTAATACTAATATTTTAAAGACGTGGCATGTAATTTAACGAATTTAATAATAACAGTGTGTTCCTTGATTAGTATGAAGTTATTAAGCTCAAATCCTCGATGTTTGGTAGGATAAAATAATAATAACAGATAATTTTGGATTGCATATATAAATATAATATAAAGAATATACAATATACATTATATTATAATAAAATAAAATTAATTATATGTACATTTCGAAAAAATATTTGTTCTTTAAAATATAAATAATAATAAATCATAAATTAAAAATAAAGATAACATTCTATTATTTCACGATTAACCTTCATAAAAGTTACTAATATTTTAATTTTTAAAAATAAACAGATGTAGGATAATAATTCTTTCTTTAAAAGAATTATTTTTAGTAATACAACTTCATCAGAAACCTTAAAACTATAAAAATAAATTTGTATGAATTGCCAAACTGCAATTCCAGCATCAGGATATTTCAAATTAAATAAATGAAATATTTTATACACAATGTCTATAGCCTTGACTATAGATAACATTTTATATTTCATTCTGTCAAAGTACACGATTATTTCTTCGGGATGCAGGATATCTGGTCCAATTACTCCTATTAATGGTTGAATGGGTGATTTATTATCTAATATAATAAAATGCTAGCGTGAAGCAATAAAATAGGACAGCAGGAACTAAAAGTTTTCCCTCGTTCGCAATTTATTTTTTCGATTTTATCAAAGCCTGCTATATCTAACTTAATAGTGCCATCGTGAAAATAGGACTGCAGGAACTAAAAATGTGTATTGTTTTCCCTTTTTCTCAATTTATAATTTTTTTTCGATTTTATCAAACCCTGCTATATCTAATCTAATAATGCCAGCGTGAAAATAGGACAGGCGATTAATTGTTCGACAGCTGAATTCAAATCTGATAATTGCCAACGTTTTAATGGAAAGTGCAGAAAAGTAAACTGTATTCATTCCCAAAATTTACCTAGCCCCGATCAACTCGGACTTACCAAAACGTTGTGTATAAAGATATTTTTTCAAATTAAATGTGATGTTGCAATATTTTTATGTTCTCTATCTGTTATTGTTTACGCCCGTTTTACGGGCTTTTTCCCCTAAGTAATTAGATAATCTTCAAATTCGGCAACTGTCCTCGCTAAAAACATGAATTGATTGTGACAATGTCTTATTGTGAATTTTTTTGTTTTTGTTGGGTTAGCTTTCATTAGTCCGTGAAGTAGGTAAAATGATGTAGCATATTTTCCATTTGTAATGAAAACTTTATAAGCAAACAAAAATATTGGAATATATTAGAAATTTACCATCGGTTATACTTTCAGAATTTAACATCCCATTTAAATAAACCCTCCATATGCCGTTTACAATGCTTTCTTAATAAAATTAATATCATCAGAGTTAACAAAAATATTCGGTGCTCAAAACAGAAGTTTACAAGCCATTAAAATTTTGGATCGTTGGCTTGCAATATGTTTACAATATATTGTTTGATTCCAACAATGTGCGCGTTACTCTTAAAAAACGTTTCGAATTGAGCAATTTGTTTACGACATAACTCAAAAAAAAATTGAGATGGAGTTTGCAGCTTTCCAAAAGTGTCGTTCACATAGTTTTTGTATTTAATCAGTAATTCGGAATCACATTCCAAATAGTCATTTTCTTTCACTAATTTTAGGGCACAGTTAGCACAATTAAATTGTTTAAACACTCGTTGAGTTAAGTAACCCACAAAATATCTAGTTGATGCATCGGAGTTTTTGATGATTGGCAATAATTCCAGATTATTCTCTGTTTCGTCATTTTCAACATCGATTACATCGCATATATTCTCAAAGTCTCCTTTTTTTACAAAATTAGATGTTTCGGTTTGATCTGCATTTTGATTTATTTCTTCTAAACTTCCTTCCCGAATTACATCTAATAATCTGCAGTCACTATCATCTTCACAATTAGAAAGTACAGTAAAAGATGTTAAAAATTTTATGGATAATAATTTTGCTAACGTAAAATTAAACTCCTGAACTGAAGGATGCGTATTATTGCCATTTGCTGATCGAATAAGGGTAAATGTATTTTCCAGTGCATCCTGATTCAGTCTGGAGGTTAGTAAATATTGGACGTTTGGATTCTCCTTTACCAATGTTTCGAGTAAAATCAAAACTATATTTATAGTTTGCACCATCCCATCGAAAGAATACACTTTTCTTCCACTAATTAATTTGACAGCTTCCAAATAATTTGCCATTTCTTTTAAAAACTTGAAAGACTCACTATTTGTATTAAATTTTAGGCTCGACTTAAACTCATTACCGTAAAACATATGTTTGGAATTGAGAATATCAAATCGTTTACCTAATTTCTCGAAAAACATCCATGTGCCTGGTACTTTCGATTTAACTTGTTCGGAAAAATTATTTAAATCATAGATGGTTTTGATTCCAGCTACAACACTATGGCAAAATACCTGCGTGGCGTATTTTACTTTCATTTTATCAAAGTGACCAGGATTTATGTGATTTTCTTGCAATTTGGGACACATTCTAGCTACACTTGTCTGCTCAATTAATTTTATACAACTCCCTAATAACATTCCAACTAACAATGCCATCGGAGCACTGTAGGTCGGAAGTAAGCAAACAATTGCGAAACGATTTAAATAGATGCGGTGTATCAAAAATGCCCAGTATTTTGACAGTGCCCTCGTAATTAAGAAAAGAGCATTTTCTAGTAACACCCATATCACGTAATGATTTACGGCTATTTGAGCATTGGTCACAAGTAACCATACGAACTGTCAATCCAAGATCAAAACATACCTGTTGTTGTTACCTTTCCCTTTAATAAATTCGATTTAATTGAATATTGCGAAACGTAATAGCATAGAATATTCTTCCAATTTTCTATAATACCGCGAATCATAAACAAACATACAGGGTGTCCAGGTTTGGGATGCTGATCCATCAAGGAGTGAATGCTTAGTTCATTCTGAGAAAGAAATCGTATGGGGAGGGGCGTCCATTTTTGAAATCCTTTCAGATACCGGGTGTTTAAAAAATTTGGTTCAGAAAAAAGTACACTCAAATATTAAACTGTAACTTCCAAAATATTTATCGAAGAGCAACCAACTTAGTCTTATTTGACTGGTAATTGTATAGGCTACTATTATTATTAAAGTTGTTATCTTCCATCTGCATCCGTTTGAGAGATATGTAACAAAAACAAAAAAAAATTTATAAAATTGAGTTTTTCTTAAAGAAAACCGTTATAGTTTTTTTTTATATATTTTTAATTCCCCAGGACCTCCTCTTCAATCCCTCCAAGGGCCAAGGGTTTTTTAAGGTGCTCAAAATGTTCTCCTTGTGATTGAATACAGGCTAATATTCGTTTTATTAAGATTGTTAAGATCTAGGTGGTTATCTTGCATCAGCATCCGTTTGAGAGCTATGATGCTTTAAAGTAAAAAAAAAATATTTTTTTTTTTATAAAATTGAGTTTTTCTCAAAAAAAACCGTTATATTTTTTTTATTTTTTTATTTAATTTTAATTCGCCATGTTCTCCCCTACAATCTCCCAATACATTATTTGTACCCACGTACCATAGTTTTTTACGTATATCGATTATTCTCAATCTAATTAAGAGATGTTGAAGTGTTAATATTGTAACAATTTTTTTGTTGATGACTAACCAGTAGGCGATTATCACTTCCTTTGTTTAAATGTTGAAAAAACAAAAATTAAACATTTTCATACTAAAGTCTACACCTGCATGCATTGCTACGCAACACTTCCTCGTTTCTTACCTCTTTGCCTACAAACTTTTTGGGAGAGGTCGCGTTCCTAACGCAAAAGTATTTACAAATATTCATAGAAGACTGCGAGATATCGTAACAACATCAAATACCCGGGCGGAGCCCCTTTCAGTCTCACCAAATCATTTGGATGTCGACGAAGAAATAATTCGTAAAGTAACAGCAAATCCTTCTATTAGCATAAGGAAGTTCGCAGTACAATTGAACGTCTCTTGCTACTAGGGCTGCCAGACGTCCCGCTTTCGGCGGGATTGTCCCGCTTGAAAAGATCAGTCCCGCCGTCCCGCTAGATCGGATTATGTCCCGCTATAAACAAATTTTTCGAAAAGAATTTACAAATTGATTTTCGGCGTAACCATTCAACCAGAGACAAAAAATCTTATATTAAACTGAATAAATACGGCACAATATTTTTCATTTAACACCGATGCATCCAACAATGGTAATTTTAAAACATTTTCTCTATAGTTTTCACATATTTTGATAAGCTAGTTTGTACTAGAAACGGACTCCTACCTTTTTATACTCTAGACAATGAACTCTCAAAATCAGTAGCTGAATCTATTGTTTATAAAATCGAATTCCTCGAGTAACCTGTCTATGGAAAATCTTCCAATTTTTTGTGTAAAGTGTAATGGTTCAGCTGCTTAAGTTTGTTAACGGGAAAATTCAGAGAATCTTTAGAAATTAATTTAAAAATCTAATTCAATATTAATTAGTACCTTTGTATATCATTTTTTGATACTGAAATGAAATGTTTTGTAACACCAACTAATTTTTTTTTTCTAATGTGATATTTTGTGATTTTATCTTAATTTTATCTTAATATTTGAATTATCATTGATTTAAGTAGAAACATATTAAAGTAAAGAATTATTACCCAAATACAATGGAATGTATTTGGGTAATACATGTCGCAGTTGCGAGGACAAAGAGGAGGAAGAGACAGTACTTCATCTTCTTTGCACCCACCCCTTTTCAACGATCTGGTGGAGCTCAGCGGGAGGGACGTCAGGAGTATCCAGCGCTTCATAGCAAGCTCAAAGTGGTTTCAATGAGTTGAAGGAAAATTTTTAAATTGTGGTATGGCTAAGGACATTTTTGTGTCTATGCCCGGTCCTGGTGGACCGCCACCCAAACCTAACCTAGCCTAAAGAATTATTAATTCAAATTTAATTAAATTTATTATTTATTTTATTGTTAAAATAAATTCGTTTGAAACAAATTTTGTCGAATGACAATAACATAAAAAAATATTAGAAGTCAGATTCGGGCAAATAGCAGTTAATATTTAAATTAATTTTTTTATTTTATTTAGTTTATAATTTGTCCCGCGAACTAATTTTAAAAATCTGGCAGCCCTACTTGCTACCGAATTCATCAAGAATTACACAAGGAGAATCTTCATCCATACCATATAACACGTGAAACGTATCCTGTGGCGGGATGAATCATAATTCACAAGAGATGACATAACAAACTTTCAGAATATACACAAGTGTGCTGCTGAAAATCCTCATTCGAAAAAACAAACATTATTTCGGCACCGCGTATGTTCTGGTGTAATTGGGGATAATTGTACCATTCATATTACCATCGAGATTAAATAGTGATCGTTATTTACAATTTTTACAAAAGGATTTGCCACTCCTCTTTGATGATGTTCCTATTTTTAGTAGAGTCTGTCACACATACCAACATGATGGTGCACCTTATCGCTACCAAAAAAAATGTTAAGAATTAGTTAAACCAAAATTATAAAAATAAATGGATTGGAAGAAATGGTCCAAGCCATTGGCTGATCGTACAGTATTGGATTTTTATGTATGGGATACAATCAAGGCTTTTGAATACTCCAAAAAATTGAAACAAAAATAGAACTCATACAACGAATTCACACATCAGCACACTAGATAAGGAAAGAATTACCAAGAAATGAAATAATCAAAGGTATACTTAAACGAATATTACCCGATATTCAATCAAAAGAGGGCATTTTGAGCACCTTTTATAACTCCTAGGCTCATACTTTGTATTGGGGGATTGTAGGGGAGATCATGGCGAATTAAAATTAAATAAAAAAATTATAACGGTTTTTTTTGAGAAAAACTCAATTTTATAAAAAAAAATATATTTTTTTTTTTACTTTAAAGCATCATAGCTCTCAAACAGATGCTGATGCCCACCTAGATCTTAATAATAGCCTATAAAATTACCAGCCAAATAAGACTAAGTTGGTTGCTCTCCGATAAATATTTTGGAAGTTACAGTTTAATATTTGAGTGTACTTTTTTTCTGAACCAAATTTTTTAAACACCCTCCCCATACGATTTTTTTCTCAGAATGAACCAAGCATCACCCCTTGACGGATCAGCATCCCAAACCCGGACACCCTGTATATGAGTACGAATATTTGCCTCTCTGCAGTCATCGCCTAGGTCAACATATCTGTCAATACAATCCCGAACCGAATTATATTTTAAATCTTCTCTAATTTTGAATCATCAAAAAGTAAAGAGGCTTGTCGACCATTCCACGATAATGTTTGCACTTTTTCTTTTAATTTTTTTAAAATTAAATGATTGGCATTGCCAGGAGATACATTTTTATAGGTTGCCATCGTATTAAAGATGATTTCGATGGAAGTTCGCATTGCAACTGGTCTCTCATAAATGTGGAAGCTTTTGATGATCTGTAATATATATTTTGAGCAAGATTTTTATATTCGTCTGCCCATTTTTGCATTTTCTTTCTGTCTAGTAGCAGCATTTTACAAATTTTTTGAATTTTCACTTTTATTTTGTTTGTCTATAATTTCAGGTAATTTTGTTTACGGATCTGGTAATTTTACCATATTTACGTTGAGATTATTAACATTTATATTTTCATTGTTATTTGGGGTTTTTCAGGTAAAAGTAGCGTAGGATCAGCCGTTTTATTCAAATTTCGGTTTAAAAAACAATGTCGATCAAAATGTAATGAACAGATAAATATATGTTTTTCCGATGCAATTGCAATCTGACAATTTTCCAACCACAGTGTGTGATTTTCATAACTGTCCCTATATTTATAAAGCCGTGTCCCGTCTTGCCTTGTCGAACTGCAATTCGAAACTGAGCATTTAATTCTTGAACGACGTGCCATTTTGGTAAATAATTATATTAAACACTACCAAAGCACAAGAAAGAATCAAAATAATTTGTAATTAAAAAAAAACTGAACGTAAGTACAATATGCGAATGCAGTCTGAGCTCACAAATCTAACACAATTTTTATCACTGAAATCGAACTGCGTATAAATTGAATAAATAAAATTTAAACTCGAAAAATTTGTTTTCGTATTATTTCATGTATAATATTTTTAAAAGAAACGAAACGGTTTATTTTAAATAAGTTTACAATATGCAAACGTACTTTTTACATTTGTATTGATTGTAAAACAGACGATAGTGTCAAAAACATCTATAATTCCATCTGCTTTGCAATCTACACAAATGTAATAAATACGTATGCATATAATATTGGTCTAATTTAAAATAAATCTTCTAATTGCGATATAAATCGATGCGTATAAAAATCTATTTACATAAATATAGACATCCGAATATAAAAATCTGTAAGTACACACATGTATTGTGTGTTACATATAAATTTAATTTCCTTTATTTTTATTTTTACGAGAGATATCGTATGTACATGCATACTATGTATTGCCTAAAAAACACAAAAAATGATTTTTTTTCATGATTTGCTTTTCTTTGGTGTGTTGTTATCTGTGTTTCTCATTTTTAGTACCAAAAAGTAATCAACAAGGTATGTCGCTAGCCTCGCAAAAGATTAAATAAGTTGTTCTTTTGAATTTATCTTATTCTTTTTAATCTATGACTTGATTGATGTCTTTCTGTCTGTTTGTTTCAACTTTTTCAAGGTTATTTATTAACCAATTTTCACACGTCCTAGGGAGCTGAATTTTTTTATTTAAATCATTAATTTAAATTACCTGTTCAGGATTCGTTAAATGAGGGTATTTCGTTCAAAACAGTCGTTAAATACAAAATTTAAGGGGATCGAAAAATTCTGGTTTTAGAGAGTTCTAATTGATGTTGGTGTCTTTAAATTGTATTTAGTATACATATAACGATATTTATACCGTCAGCTCAAGCTGGCGAATAGGGCAGTTGGCAATATTACAATAGTCAACTTATACTCCAGCCATTAGAATTAACACAAATGGCCAATAGCGATGGTAACAAAAAATAACGGTCAACTGGGTGATCCAGCTTCAGTCGCTAATGACAAAAAAGCAACAAAATATTGTGATGTTGAAAAAAAATAATAGACAACTGGCAGCTGAATCTACAGGCACAAGATGTTGACGTGCCAAATGGCGGAAGTCAGCAATTAACACCTCTTTTCGTACTGCACAAATAAATTAATTTCTAATTTCAAACAAAAATAACAAAATGCTACTTCTTTTAAGGGCTAATATTTTCAGCTTGATCCATAAATATAATATTATTTTCAATATTTCCATGTATAAATAAAAGGTTGCACCCGAAAAACGAACTTTTTTTTACATCTACTTATTTATATTGTAAATACAGCAATATTTATGGATTTACATACCCAGTATCAAAACAATATAAATTATGATAAACGCAAAAAATATGAGATAACTGTTTCTTTGTTCACTATGAAAAACGTGTATAATTTTTAATAACAATGAAAAGCTTTAACCAAAATTAAATAGATAAGGGAACCTAGAAAACTCATTTCAATAAGGGTGTGCAAATTTTCATTTTGTTCTTTATTTTAGATACATAATCTTAAAATTTCTATCTATATAATTTACTTATAATCTTTATCTTTTCTACATGATTTATCATTTGATTTGACTATCTTTCTATGGCACCTAAGAGTAGGTGAAGTTATTATCATCGTAATTTTTTCTGGATTTGTTATGCTCTTAGTAAAAAAGAACGAAAATTCTCGGAAAAAATGCTTTTCTTGCTGTTTACAATATTTATGGTTTTATTTGGTTTTAGCGTTTTTATTTTTATTGTTATTTATTGTATTCACTCATATTTATTAAAACTAAAAATTTATTTTGTATGCTGTAGGAACGTATAATATTTAAAAAAAAAAAAGAAAGCTTATGCTCGTATAAAGGAATGCAGGAAGTTTGTTTTTATAAAATTGTGGAAGGAAATGAAATGAAATTATTTAATTTTACAATATGATGAATTTTTATTTGTACAACAATGAACCTATAGTATTATAACACACAATATATAAATAATTAACAAATTAAAATTTTTCTGCAAAACATCACAAAACGCTGATGAATTTTATGATGAAAATGCGATTACAATAAACAATGAACCTAACAATTTTTAGTTTAGTTTAAGGGAGAAAATCGCGCAATCACTTAAAGTTTACTGTTGACTAAATTTATTTTTATTCTGGTAATTAAGGAACATCAAATTTGTGATTATTTAAGGGTTTATATTTTGTGATTTTTAAATTTAATTTTTTAAAATGATACATATAATAAAATAATTTTTATTTACAAATACTTAGATATTTCAAAAATGAATAATCTGTTTTTATGGTTGTGTGTTGCTGAAGGTGTATTCAGAGGACACGGTGTGCGGGAAGCCGAAAAAAGTTGGTCTAAAATGCCGGAAAAAAAACTAGCATCATATATAAATACACCATGCTCTACAGTGTCATAATCCATTAAACAGAAAATCGTATCTGATCATTTAACAAAGAAATCACGAAAAAACGCGATTTTTTTAATTTTAAATTGAAAATATTATTTCGGCGGCCAATTTAAAAGCGAAGAAATTTAAGATGATACAACTTTTATAGTTTTCTGTTAATCTGTATTCCTTTATCTACAAAATGAATCCTATATCAATATTTTGCGATAACTAGTTTTCGTTTTACAACCAAAAATACGGTAACATACAATGCCGAAAATCCAAATACTCCGCCTACTTTGCTTGAAACAATATAGGTATACTAACTCAAGTCACTATGTACGGAAAGGTGGAAGAAATTTGCCTAAAAATTGTTGTCGGTAACATGGAGGAGAACTGCCGTCAAACGGTTTTTGGGGGAATCGATAAACAATCGCCAATCTTCGGAATTAAATGTATGATGCATTGTGGAAACCAAACCACGTATATCAGTGAATTATTCTCAATTGATTCGAAAAAAAATCGTAAAATGACGATGACGATTTATTGCTTCTTTTATACGAACATTTCGAGCCAAAATGGTTACTTGTTTTAAATCCTTTGACAAAAGAATGGATTGCCGCTGCGATATTTTGAGGCGTCGTACCATCATATCCATACGATTTTGCGAGATTTCAACGTGATTGAATGGCGCAGTGACATATATATCCCGCATTCTTTGACTAACGACCTTATCTTTTTAGCTCACGATCCTCCGTCATCCTCACACCTCGGAAGCGCTAAAACGCTGGAAAAATTGCAGCGACTTTATTTTTGGCCGGGAATGGCTACTCAGGTGCAGAACTATGTACGTGATTGTAAGGTGTGTAAGCAAACCAATGCACCGAATCAAGCTCTACAACCACCAATGGGGCAGCAAATACTTGCTGTACGGCCAATGCAACGATTGTATATGGACTTTTTAGGGCCATATCCAAGGTCAAAAAACGGACATGCTTACCTGCTGGTCGTGTTAGATTTATACACCAAATATATTTTTGTTAAGGCATTGAGAAGTGCACTAGCAACTGATGTTTGTAAGTTTCTCGAAGAGGAAATATTTACCGTTTTTTCGGTTCCTGAGTCAATCACTTCCGATAATGGTAGTCAATTCAACGCACGGTGCTTAAAAAATGTGTTAAATAAATATGGCGTGAATCATATTCTAACACCGAAATATTCCCCCCAATGTAACGCGTCGTAGCGGGTAAATCGCTCAATATTAAGCGCAATACGCACAAATATCAAAGAAGACCATCGGACTTGGGACAGTCACTTACACGAAATTGTATCAGCGCTACGTAATGTAAAACATAATTCTACTCAACATTCTCCACACTTTTTGATGTTTGGACAGCATCTGATATCTCACGGGAACGATTACAAATTGTTGCGTGACTTAAATTTAATATCTCATGGAGAAGTCAGCGTTGAATCTAAACAGAATCGCTTGAGTTTGTGTCAGCAAAGGGTTTTGTCAAAACTCGAAGAAGCGCAAAACCGAAATGCACATACATACAACCTGAGAAGCCGCACTCGTGAAATATCTGAGGGTCAGATAGTACTAGTCCGGAACTTTTCTCAAAGTGACGCGGCCAAGAAATATTCAGCAAAATTAGCACCTAAATTTGTGGAAGCTAAAGTGTTGCGGAAAATCGGAAATGTCGCATACGAGCTGTGCCGTCCAGATGGCAAAAACATCGGAATATATCATGCCAAAGATATACGAACCTGTTAAAAATCCTAATCATGCCATGAGAGTTTCATTATGATAATATAGGCCCGGCTTATGAGACCTCAGTGGTCGATGGGTACGTTCCCACGAATGTAACATCCGCCGTATGTCACTTACGTAAATGTAACATTCGCCGTATGTTACTTGTGTAAGAATACTTGTGAACTCACTGTACTTTCGGTGTGTAACTTAACGTTAAATCAAATGATTCAATTGTTTGTATGTTATAGCTTGCATTCTCCTCCTCGCTCATAAAATAATTTTTTTTGGATGGTATTTTTTTTTTGTGCCGTTGCAAACATTTGAGGTCAAATTTTGATTTTGATAAAAGACGGTCGCTTCTAGAATTTATACTGGAAGAAAACAAGATAATAAAATACAAATCAAACAGTGGAGCCAAAGGCCCATATTTTAATATATTGTGTATTAATAAGATTAAATGTGAATTTGGCCAGAAGTATTTTTGAAAGCGGCCGAATACAAGTCAAATTACCAAAATTGCCGATCGTACAGTAAGAAAAACACAAGCCAATATTTGTTTATGTGCTGTGCTGATTAATATAATTAAATTATACAATGGAATACATCACGATTATGTGGATATAGTTGGCAATTAAGAAAATTAAAAAGAAAAACAATTGTGCATTGTAAAACGAGTATTTTGGAAGCGTCGGTAAATAAAAATTAGTAAATTACAAGGTGTATCGTGGAAAATACAGCAATTATGCCGATACAGTGCTATTAAGGAATTTAAATTGGAAAACACAACGTTTATTTGGATAAGAGATAATATCAAGGCCAAGAATAACTTGGTGGTCACTGAAAATCAATCGCGTGACAAGTATTCCAGAGATTTCGAAGTCAACGGATTGGCAGGTGCCATGTTATGTGAAACGGAATTATAGGGTGTTATCAAGATCGAGTGATCAAGGAAAAGCGTATATTTTTATTTACTCATTATTTATTAGTTATTATTATTTATTATATTACTTTCTTTTACGTAAGTAAAATAAAGTATAGTAATCATGAAAATTTTCGACCTTGAGATTATTGAAGATTTATCTGTTTTGAGGTCCCCTGAGTCCGAAAAAGTGGGTTTCGAAATGATGTCTGTCTGTCAGTCCGTCTGTCTGTCCGTCTGTCTGTCAGTCTGTGTCCTCTCTACAGCCCAGATAGCTTAACCAATCGAACTGAAACTTCAGATTTAAGCTTTTTGGATAAATTGGGAGGTCCCAGTGAATTTTACTTCAAATCGGTCCACCGGAAGTGGCCACTCCCTTGGACCAGAAAATTTGTTTTGCAAATATCTTAAAAAGTATAAGGTTTACAAAAAATTACTAATACAAAATGTTTCCAAAAATCAAAAAAAAATAAAAATAAACAAACTAAAAATTAAAAAAAATTAAAATTAAAAATTAAAAAAAAAAATTTAAAAAAAATTTAAAAATTTTATAAAAAAAATATTAAATATTGTTTTGCCAACACATAAATATATGTGTATATATAGCCTAATTATGCTAATTATAATTAATTTGCACACTACAATGACATACTTCCGGTTTTTAATGCAAATATTACATAATTGAATGTGGATCATTTTTTCATGTTTCTTAACGACTTATTAGGGTTTGTAATACTTAAGTATATATATCGTTTTATAATTGCAAACATATTTCGCAATTCCGGCCCCCCCCCCTACACTTTTTTACAGGGAGTTACAGCAGTTCTTGCATTTGTCATTTTAATTATTGTGTGTATTAGCCCAATTATGCAAATTATAATTAATTTGCACACTTCAGTGACGTACTGTATGTTATAAAAATATTTAGCCTACATGTATGTTAAATTGCTAAATCGGTCAACCGGAAGTGGCCACTCTCGGCCCGAAAATGTGTTTTGCACATATTTTAAAAAGTATAAGATTTACAAAAAATCACTAATACAAATTCCAAAAAATTAAAAGAAAAAATTTAAATTCATAAATATCACCTTTTATTTCTTTTACGTGTGTACTAATGAGTTCAAAAAATTGAGTTTTGAAGTGGTGTCTGTTGGTATATACATATGACTGTCAATTTGTAGTCCAAATGGTTTAAGCAATCAAACTGCAACTTCATGTTTAAACTTTTTACATAAATTTTGGAGTCCCAGCTCCCAGCTCCCAGATTCCGTAAAACAGAAAATTTATTTTGCAAATATTTCAAAAATATACAATTTACAGAAAACATGAAATAATAAAAACAATCTTAATTAAGTTTGCGGGAAATTTGAATTATAAAAGTTTTTCAAAATTCGCTGTTCGTAAAAGAAAGTCGTCTGTTGGCCACACCTCCATTTTTTTTGTTTATATCATGTTCCTTTAAGGTCTCTTTATTTAAGTATTTTATTCAAAAGTAAAATAATTTCTAATTGCATGTTATTCAAAGTAAAATCTGTTAAAGTGATTCAAGTTTTATTATATTTATTTTGAGATCAAGCGTTTAACACTTTTCTTTTGTTTTTTTTTCATAGCGCATTTTTGTTTTAGGTGCAGCACGCATCAATTACTTGTTCAGGTTGTTCTCTGAAAGCGATTTCATCGATCGCCTCAACGAGTCCGCAGCGCTACGTAATGTAAAACATAATTCTACTCAACATTCTCCACACTTTTTGATGTTTGGACAGCATCTGATATCTCACGGGAACGATTACAAATTGTTGCGTGACTTAAATTTAATATCTCATGGAGAAGTCAGCGTTGAATCTAAACAGAATCGCTTGAGTTTGTGTCAGCAAAGGGTTTTGTCAAAACTCGAAGAAGCGCAAAACCGAAATGCACATACATACAACCTGAGAAGCCGCACTCGTGAAATATCTGAGGGTCAGATAGTACTAGTCCGGAACTTTTCTCAAAGTGACGCGGCCAAGAAATATTCAGCAAAATTAGCACCTAAATTTGTGGAAGCTAAAGTGTTGCGGAAAATCGGAAATGTCGCATACGAGCTGTGCCGTCCAGATGGCAAAAACATCGGAATATATCATGCCAAAGATATACGAACCTGTTAAAAATCCTAATCATGCCATGAGAGTTTCATTATGATAATATAGGCCCGGCTTATGAGACCTCAGTGGTCGATGGGTACGTTCCCACGAATGTAACATCCGCCGTATGTCACTTACGTAAATGTAACATTCGCCGTATGTTACTTGTGTAAGAATACTTGTGAACTCACTGTACTTTCGGTGTGTAACTTAACGTTAAATCAAATGATTCAATTGTTTGTATGTTATAGCTTGCATTCTCCTCCTCGCTCATAAAATAATTTTTTTTGGATGGTATTTTTTTTTTGTGCCGTTGCAAACATTTGAGGTCAAATTTTGATTTTGATAAAAGACGGTCGCTTCTAGAATTTATACTGGAAGAAAACAAGATAATAAAATACAAATCAAACAGTGGAGCCAAAGGCCCATATTTTAATATATTGTGTATTAATAAGATTAAATGTGAATTTGGCCAGAAGTATTTTTGAAAGCGGCCGAATACAAGTCAAATTACCAAAATTGCCGATCGTACAGTAAGAAAAACACAAGCCAATATTTGTTTATGTGCTGTGCTGATTAATATAATTAAATTATACAATGGAATACATCACGATTATGTGGATATAGTTGGCAATTAAGAAAATTAAAAAGAAAAACAATTGTGCATTGTAAAACGAGTATTTTGGAAGCGTCGGTAAATAAAAATTAGTAAATTACAAGGTGTATCGTGGAAAATACAGCAATTATGCCGATACAGTGCTATTAAGGAATTTAAATTGGAAAACACAACGTTTATTTGGATAAGAGATAATATCAAGGCCAAGAATAACTTGGTGGTCACTGAAAATCAATCGCGTGACAAGTATTCCAGAGATTTCGAAGTCAACGGATTGGCAGGTGCCATGTTATGTGAAACGGAATTATAGGGTGTTATCAAGATCGAGTGATCAAGGAAAAGCGTATATTTTTATTTACTCATTATTTATTAGTTATTATTATTTATTATATTACTTTCTTTTACGTAAGTAAAATAAAGTATAGTAATCATGAAAATTTTCGACCTTGAGATTATTGAAGATTTATCTGTTTTGAGGTCCCCTGAGTCCGAAAAAGTGGGTTTCGAAATGATGTCTGTCTGTCAGTCCGTCTGTCTGTCCGTCTGTCTGTCAGTCTGTGTCCTCTCTACAGCCCAGATAGCTTAACCAATCGAACTGAAACTTCAGATTTAAGCTTTTTGGATAAATTGGGAGGTCCCAGTGAATTTTACTTCAAATCGGTCCACCGGAAGTGGCCACTCCCTTGGACCAGAAAATTTGTTTTGCAAATATCTTAAAAAGTATAAGGTTTACAAAAAATTACTAATACAAAATGTTTCCAAAAATCAAAAAAAAATAAAAATAAACAAACTAAAAATTAAAAAAAATTAAAATTAAAAATTAAAAAAAAAAATTTAAAAAAAATTTAAAAATTTTATAAAAAAAATATTAAATATTGTTTTGCCAACACATAAATATATGTGTATATATAGCCTAATTATGCTAATTATAATTAATTTGCACACTACAATGACATACTTCCGGTTTTTAATGCAAATATTACATAATTGAATGTGGATCATTTTTTCATGTTTCTTAACGACTTATTAGGGTTTGTAATACTTAAGTATATATATCGTTTTATAATTGCAAACATATTTCGCAATTCCGGCCCCCCCCCCCTACACTTTTTTACAGGGAGTTACAGCAGTTCTTGCATTTGTCATTTTAATTATTGTGTGTATTAGCCCAATTATGCAAATTATAATTAATTTGCACACTTCAGTGACGTACTGTATGTTATAAAAATATTTAGCCTACATGTATGTTAAATTGCTAAATCGGTCAACCGGAAGTGGCCACTCTCGGCCCGAAAATGTGTTTTGCACATATTTTAAAAAGTATAAGATTTACAAAAAATCACTAATACAAATTCCAAAAAATTAAAAGAAAAAATTTAAATTCATAAATATCACCTTTTATTTCTTTTACGTGTGTACTAATGAGTTCAAAAAATTGAGTTTTGAAGTGGTGTCTGTTGGTATATACATATGACTGTCAATTTGTAGTCCAAATGGTTTAAGCAATCAAACTGCAACTTCATGTTTAAACTTTTTACATAAATTTTGGAGTCCCAGCTCCCAGCTCCCAGATTCCGTAAAACAGAAAATTTATTTTGCAAATATTTCAAAAATATACAATTTACAGAAAACATGAAATAATAAAAACAATCTTAATTAAGTTTGCGGGAAATTTGAATTATAAAAGTTTTTCAAAATTCGCTGTTCGTAAAAGAAAGTCGTCTGTTGGCCACACCTCCATTTTTTTTGTTTATATCATGTTCCTTTAAGGTCTCTTTATTTAAGTATTTTATTCAAAAGTAAAATAATTTCTAATTGCATGTTATTCAAAGTAAAATCTGTTAAAGTGATTCAAGTTTTATTATATTTATTTTGAGATCAAGCGTTTAACACTTTTCTTTTGTTTTTTTTTCATAGCGCATTTTTGTTTTAGGTGCAGCACGCATCAATTACTTGTTCAGGTTGTTCTCTGAAAGCGATTTCATCGATCGCCTCAACGAGTCCGCAGGTAATCAAATAATTGACTTTGTGATTCGTTAAACTGCTATCACATAAAGAATCTGTGTTAATGCTTGCATATTTTTTCTTATTAATTAAATTTTTTATTTGCGAATAAAGTAATGTCAATTCAAATTGTTAAAAATGTTAAATAGTGTATTTGATTCGCTAATTATGATTTGCTGAGGTGATAAATTTGATGTGGATTGTGAAGTGGTTGGGTGTGTTGGCGATGTAAACCCATTATTTTTTTTTTGTGTCTCATCTTCATATTTAGTGGCCAAACAATTGCTTGCGAAATGGACAGATACAACCCCACGACCAAATATACCTCTACCGCCTGAGCTCGGGATTAATATGGCCACGTATCTGTTTGGCAAGCTATGTAACTAAACAAAAGTTCAGTTTATGCTAACGGAAGGTCGTCTGCCACCTTTTGGCCTCCGTTACAATATCTCATGGTTGATACATACATTGATACAGGTCTCGGCTTTCATCAGATTCAAATATTGGAGGTAAATATTCTTCAGTTGGATTTGATCTTTCCGGAACAGCAATTTCATCTGAATGCGGCAGCGGTAATTGAGCATACGTCGTTGCACTGTACGTCACAGAACCAATTATTTTTTGTGTTTGTACCGAAAATATAATTCACCCACCCATTACATTGAACTGGATCATGTACTTGTCGATTTATACATAATACCAAATGACATTGCGGCTTCAGTGTTTTGCCATTTATGCAGATGGAAAATACTTGCCGTACAAACTATAGACGGCGTCCAATTTACACCACTAGTAACATTTTGTGAAAAGTATAGTCGATATAAATCAGCGGTTTCAATACTTATTTTGCGGCGATTGGTCATAATTTTAAATTTTCCACACTCGTAACAAAAGCAATTGAGTTTAAAACGTCTATCCATACTTTATTGTATGGATTCTTTTGTCACTTTATACTTATATTTAAATGAACAGCTTTTTATTTTTAATGTTATATTGTAGTTTTTATTTCTTCCTTATTGTGACAATTTTTTAATTTTTTTAGAAATTTTGATTTCGAGGATAATTTCTTCTTCGATCTCTCTTTTACTATTATTATATAATTTATTTTGAAGCTGTTTATGTACTGTTGCTGTGTGCTGTGGTTTGACGCCTTCTTCACGGGAAAAAAATTATTGGTACATTTCTATAATTTATAGGAGCCCACAGGATTGTGACCTAATATAGGGCAGCATGATTGTTGCTGATTAAATTGTATTCTTTTATTAATTTTTTGTATCTCAAATATTAATTATTTGTGTACCGATTTATTGCTAGCCTATTTGGTAAATAAATGGTAAAACTGAATTATCACTGGTTTATGTCACAATGAAAAACCTGCAATTGAAAATGACAAGTAAGGCCCGCCATTTTGTGCAAGGATTACGAAAACATGCTCTGCAAGATTTGAATAAAACGCGCATTGGTGGAGGTTTCATTAATAATACGGCGATGGTCCAAAGCTTAATATCTGTCGAAAACCTGGGTGGTAAACATTCTTCGATAATTATCGATTTTGTAAACGAACAATGTTGGTTCAAGCATGTGTCTAACCATATTCAGTCCACATTGATATTTACCATCAAGTATGGCACACACTCCGCTGAGCAATATTCACCAAAAGAGTCTGATACATTCGCGGCATTCGAATGACTTCGATCGTATGTTTTTACAGAATTTAAATGATGTCAGCACGAATCACTACGAATTACACTGCATGAGATTGCAAAACACCAAAAAATTCATAGCTCTTTGTCTATGTAGACCCGTTTAGTTATTTATATGTTAATATTTTTCGGTTAGTGATATCACTTGCATGGCGCTTATAGTTTTGTTTACGTACAAAACTGTTCAATAATATGTTGGCGAAACATTTACAAATATTGAAATATATATGTTGAAATTAGCTGTTCCACACTCGCATTCAGAATCTAAGTCAATAACTGTTGCGTCGTCTTTCCGAAGGCTATCGATCGTTAAATGCCCTTTTGATTTGAACCTTCTAAAAATTTTAGTTTTAATTCTGCTTTTCTTAATATTTCTTGTAAAATGGAAGACATGTGAAACAAGATGTAATTTGGTTCATCTGATGCAACAGTTAGCCCTCCACGTTGTAAATAATTAAAATAATGTGAATTGGTAAGGCTGCCTTTTTCTTTCAAAAATAATTTTTGGCATGACCCACATTTCTGTTTTTGTGACGCGGAATAAGCTGCATAACCGGATACGTATTTATTTGCGTCAGTATCAATTTCTACGTTTTGTAGATAACAGTCATCGTCTAATATTCTTTCAAATTCCGTTAAATCCATCTCTTCGTAAAGTGTGTTCTCATTATTATTGTAGGTTGCATTAGTTTCTTAAAATCCTTTTTGTTATGTGCGACAATATTGTGTATCCTTATTTTTTTCTCACATTCCACAACCTCTGTATAGGATACTCTATAGTTGCACCCAGCTAACGAACGGTAAAGTCTAAATCTATACCTTTTATCTAAAATATCACACAGTGCATTCGGGTATCGACCGGAATTTTATCACATGAAATATCACAGATATCAACGAAATAAAAAATATTGGAAAATAATTAATTATGTTAGTTTAAAATCAACAATTCGCTCACCTGTTAAAAGTTGTTTCCAATTGAAATTATTTTTATTTCAAAAGATGATTTACTGCATGCAATGAATCCCGCTAAAAAATAAATACGCATTTACTTAATTATAATATTTATATTTAGAAGAATGTACAGGGTGTTTGGTGCATCGTTTGCCAAATTGAATTGGCCCAAAGGAGAGATCATTTGCTATCCTTTAAGCCCCAATAATTCATTTTTGGCCCTACGGATTTCTTTTTATGAACTCTTAAAATATTTGAAATCTATAGTAAAAACTTAAAACACAACTTAACATTGCAATAAAAAAAAGTAAGAGTGGCCGTGATCTTCGTACCTTTTTAATAAATTCTCTAGTCTATCCTCTTTCCAGCACTACCTAGGCAATATGCCATAAAAACCATTTCAAATACTTTACTAAATCACAAAATTTGTGTATCGGGACACATCAGCCTGATATTCGACAATCGCGATAAAAACTGGTTTTGGCTTAAATACATACATATATTAAGGGAGGGTCATTTGCTATTTCCTAAGCCCCAATAGCCCATTTCTGGCCCCAATAACGATCACTTTTAGGTTTTTTTTATTGCAATGAAAAGTTAAGTTTTAAATTTTGTTTACCTTCTTCAAACATTTTGCGTGTTAATAAAAAAAAATCCGTAGGGCCAGAAATGAGTTATTGGGGCTTAAGAGACAGCAAATCACCCTCCCTTAATGTATGTATGTAATTTAAGCCAAAACCAGTTTTTATCGCTAATGTCTAATATCAGGCCGCTCTGTTCCGATACACAAATTTTGTGATTTAGTAAAGTATTTGAAATGATTTTTATGGCATATTGCTTAGTGTTGGAAAGGGGATATTCTAGAGAACTTAATAAAAAAGTGCGAAGATCACGATCACTCTTAGTTTTTTTTTAATGCAACGTTAAGTTGAGTTTTAAGTTTTTACTATAGATTTCAAATATTTTAAGAGTTAATGAGAAGAAATCCGTAGGGCCAAAAATGAATTATTGGGGCTTAAAGGATACCAATTAAACCAAACACTCTGTATATTTATTTTAAACGATGCACCAAACACTCTGTATATTTATTTCATTATCAGTATCAACTTTATAATTTATAGACTGCTAAAAATCCGTTAAAAGTTGATACCAACAGAATATACATACAACATACACTACTACAAAAAATTATGTTTTCAACCTTTTATGTGTTTTTTGAATAGCTGTATATTTGTAAAAAATGGTCGCACAGAAATCAAAAACAAGCATTTTAAAGCTAAACATAAAATTAAATAAAGTTCTGGTATCTGACGAGGTATTGTTATATGGTATTATTACGGAACTTGGCTATTCCTTAGCCGATTTTACTGAAATTCCTGGAATATGGCCAATTATTATAGAACTTAACTATTCTATTATATTTGGCCATATTCCAGAACTTTATCCAAAAATCATTTTAGCCATCGCGCATGTCAAATTTCACTAAACTCGATTAAGGAGTAGCCAAGTTCCGTAATAAAACCATATAACAATAACCCGTCATATACCAGAACTTTATCTAATTTTATGTCTAGCTTTAAAATGCTTGTTTTTCATCTCTGTGCGACCGTTTTTCACAAATATACAGCTCTACAAAAAACACAAAAAAGATTGAAAACATTTTTGGTTCCTTTAATTTTTTGTAGTAGTGTAATAATTATTACTTAAAAATAATTAATTTTATAACAATTTCAAAATATTTCTATAAAACGGGATACTGTTAATCAAACAAAACTAAATGACAAAATTTAAAAGTTACACAACGAACATTTTTGAAGTTCAAAGTACGTAGCCGGTTTAAAAAATACTTAATAGTGAAATATTGTTTACATCTGATAACGTAGGCAGGCACGAAATACGATTTTCATTTATTCGGATTGTCAAAAATCGCGTTCTGAAAACGAAATAATCCAGTTTTGTGAAAATTGTGTAATAACAGAGAGACAGAATATAAGTACAAATAAACATTTTTGGGATATAGCTATAGTATTACAATCATTTTTTAATCAGCTGTTCATAGACGATAATAAATTAAATAGACATGATCAAGTGTTTTAAATGATCGTGTCAGACGGAAAAATAATTTTAAGTATAAGCGATGTCTTATGCACAAACGGTTAACCGAAATTTCAAACCATGAAATCCAATTTTTGACAAAATTGTTTCATTACATTATCAAAACTATTGAAAAATGTTTCAAATCTATCTAAACGTACCATATTAAGAAAATTTTATTAAAATTGATTTAATTACATTTAAAAACTCCGATTCTAGCTAATTTTCGGCTTAACTTGATTTTCAAAAAACGGAATGATTACCTGTGCGATAAATATATATTGAAATAAATGAAAATCGCAATAATGTTTGTGTCTGCCTAAGTGCCTACGCATAAGCAGCGAATATAAAATATTTAAAAAAAATTAAAAATGTTTTAATTAGTGAACTATATTATCTTAGTGAATTTTTTTTAGATAAAATTCAAAGAAATGAACTCGGATATCGTCCGGAATTTAACTTATAAAATTAACAAAAATAAAAATAAAAAATCAATCCGAACTTAATTATTATTAATTTAAAAACCAAATTTTATGTTTGCACCAAATATCACTTAACAAATTCGCTCACCTGTTGTAAATCGTATCCAATTATTATTTTCAGTCCGTTAGTTGATTACCGCATGTAGAATCCCGCTAAAACCGATAAATATGTCTTTAATTTATTATAATATTATATGTTTAATTGAATTATAATTTATTGATTTTTATAGAATTTAAATACATATTTCCAATTATTTACTAACCATCAAATAATATTAATAATACTTTAAATTTCTCACCTGATAAAACGCACCGGCTGCTTTCTCCCTTCAAATATGTATCTCGAATATGATGAATGACACAAACATTGTTGTTATTGTTTTATTATTTTTCCAATGCAAAAGATAAACATAAATAAATTTTGTTTTATTCTGTATTATTATTCGGTGTTGCCGTGATGTAAGTTGTTGTTGTTTCTTATATATTTTTTGTTTTTTATTTTCATAAAAAACCAAAACAAATTATATTAGGGTTGGTTAATTTTATTATTGAAAGTCTATATGTACACAACCAACACTATAACCAGTAGTCACTTTGTACCTTTAAATTTTGAATAGTTCGTCTTGGAATTATAAACGTTTTTGCTCTGATTTCTATGTTTCCCTCTCCCGTTTTGTACGCACATAATACATGTACATGTGTACATTAAAAGCGGTTGCGTTGAGATCAAATAAATTATAATAATCTATCGCTATCAAAAAACGGCATCATCGCTGTCAATAAACGGTGGTAGATGGATAAACTCTAAAGATGGCACTACTACTTTTTGTTAAACATTTTTTTTGTTGTATCGAAACAAAAATGTAAACAAAAGCAAAAAACACGAATTAAGCAGACAACTATGTAGGCATGAATTATAAAACAAAAATTAATTTTTATTTTATTTACATGTGTACCAAAAGTTAAAAATTCTTAAAGCTGACATCTTTAGAAGTTATACCGTACTATATTTTCACGTATTAAATAATTCTGCATTATCGATAAATCTGCCTATATCTTTGACTTCTAGTTTACTATGGAAAAGTATAGTTATGTACCTTATAGATTAATTATAATTTCTTTGGTTGATATATTGCATACACAAACACATAAGCATCACTAATGCAGCCGAGCAATCAGAGTTTTATATAATACAAATCAATATGCCGTTTAAAACAAAAACAAACATATAAAATATATAAAAATGGAACAATGAAACAAAACAATGCATGCAATGTGAAAAATACCTCTATAACGGTCCTCGATCAGTACCGTTAGTTATTATTTGAACATATGCATTTTGCCACATGTTCAATTCCAGCAATATACAAAATTTTTCCACTTCACTCAAAATTGCTTCTTTTATGTTATAGATTTCAAATGTTCATAACTATTTTAGATCACAAGCCCGAAATATCCATAATTTAACGGCACGTAATTTAGAATAACAACACACACTCGGTAATTATTTCACTCATACAAAAGTCATGGTTTTATTATTAATCAAGCGGTGCACTACAGAATTACTAGAAATAAAAATCGAGATGGCTTAACGAGATGACAGATCAGCTCAACATTTATATTATATGGGTGCCAGGACATTTCATTAGTACCGGGAATATACTACAAGCCGATGAGCTGGCTCGACGTGGTACAACGAACCACATTTCAAAAAGCGGAAAGGATGTTGAAATTCCTCTTGCGTTATGGAAACTGTTGCTTCAGGCGAAAGCTAGTAAGTTAACGAATGACAGATGGTCAAGTAGCACCTCATGCATAATAACTCGGCAGGTCTGGCTAAAGTTGGAATTGACGAGATCCACACAGCTGATCTCACTTCAGCGGAGTCAGATCAGTGTGGTTGTTGGAGTGATTACGGGGCACTGTCTCATAGGCAGGCATGCGAGTAGACTTGGTTTCTTCTCACATGACTACTGTCGTAGTTGCGAGGACGAAGAGGAGGAAGAGACAGTACTTCATCTTCTTTGCACCTGTCCTCGCCTGGCACGAAACAGACTGAAGTTTCTAAGGGCACCCCTCTTCAATGACCTGACGGACCTTAGCATGATGGACGTCAGGAGTGTCCCGCGCTTCGTAGCAAGCTCAAAATGATTTCAATGAGTTAAATTTGGAGGATAAATTTTTAAATTGTGGTATGGCTACGGACCTTTCTGTGTCTATGCTGGTCCTAGTGGACCACCATCTAAACCAAACCTAACCTAAACTGAGGATTTGTAATTTTTTTTATAAAAATTTTATTGGGATTCTATATCTTATCCGATTTTGATGAAATTCAGTATTTCCAATGGAAACGGGATTCTAAATTATTTTTAGATGAAGTTTTGGAATATGACCAAGTATGATGGCTTGCCCATTTCTCAACCGATTATGAGCAGAACGTTTAACGTTGGTTTTAAGGCTTTATTAATTAAATGTTGATGTTGCCTGTTATGATGTTCTAAGAAATTTGGAGATTTGTTAATACATTTTCGTCAAATTGTAATTTCAATAACTATTCTTGTGTATTATTGTGTGTGCTTAACTAATTTTTTTATTTTTTATTTAACAAATATTACAACTGATTACAAGTTCATCTAGTAATTTATCTATATTAAATGTCGTTAACTGTTTGAGGAGTATAACCCATCGGTTAAATGCAGATTGGTTACGTCATTAATTTATCTGTCCTAGTTCTTATCTGTCCAGTTCTTACTGGATTTTGTTTAGCCAGCATACGACGCAAATCCGCATTTTCGTGTTGACTGAGGCGCTGTACGTGTCTCCTAGCATATTTCTGAATTTCTTCATCGACGTACTCCATTTTTAGATCCTTATGAAGGTTATCATTCCTTATGTACCATGGTGCGTTGACCATACCACGCAAGACTACATTTTGAAAAGTTTGAATTACTTTTACGTTTATTTTCTTGGTACAGCCCCTTAGCTGCATACCATATGTCCATACAGGTTTCAATATCTGCCGATATAAGAGCAGTTTATTATGTAACGATAGCTCAGAGTTCCTTCCTATGAGCTAATACATTTGTCTATATTTGAAGCTTAACACTTTTTTTTCTTTTTAACGTGCTCTTTCCACTTAAGTTTAGCATCGAGGGTCATTCCTAAATATTTTGCCGTGTTTGCATGTGGAATTGGTTGCGAATTCAATCGAAGGTAGCTAATCAATTAGCACTTTTTTTGGTAAAGTTTATATGCACGATTTAGTTTCGTTGAGTTGGAGGCGCCATTTCAATGCTTTCCTCCAAGGCACAACACGCAAATACGATTTCTGCTTACGTATTGACATCGCTCAACGGGAGAGAGCGCGGGAAAACTGGAACAAGCAACCAATGCATGATCAGGTAAGCTGCACTTAACACAGGGAGATAACTTTACCGGATTCAATGACACCAATGCTAAATGGCTACGGCGATTTTGATTAGATGAACGGGCAGCTAATGACTGCACGGGAACTCGGCTAGTTTGTTTTTTATTGTACTCGATTTTTTCTAAAGTGGAAGCACGTTTCTCCAGAAATGTACAAAATCCTTCCCATGTCGGTATATCCTTGGTTGTCGACTCCTCCCACTTGATGACGGTAGTTGAGTCCAATTTCGACAGCATCAAGCAAATCAGCTAATTTTCAGCTAGCTCATCCTTGCTGCCAAGTGAATTAAGAGCCTTGCAGTGAGCGGTGACTCGATTATGCATCTCCCGAATACCATCAGCAGACTCCTTTCCGATAGAAGACATCACAATAATATCGTTGATGTGAGCCTGAAACATGAGCGCCTTGTTCTCGTACCCGTCTACCAGTGCTGACCAAGCGCTTTTAAAATCCTCACTCGATGTTTCCATTTGAGAAATGTTACGTATGGCGTCTTCCACAAGGCATGATTTGAGAAAACGGAGCCTATTCACATCTGCCAAATCTGTGTCATCAATCACCATGGACGTAAATTCGTTCTTGAAGTCCAACCCTTCGCCGTAGAGTTAAATTCACCGTAATTGAAATTTCGGGAGCTGGATGGATTTCTTTCCCACTACAAAAGATTAATTTAAGTCAGTACAAGGAGTCTTGATTGAAGGTGTCTTTAACTTGATAAAAGATAACAATTTTGCCTTAATGGTGACGTATAACTGCTCGTAATCCTGATAATCGGACACGCCCTCTTCCTCTTCATCTATATCGAGTTCCTTTATGTTCATCATACTCATAGCACCGTTTGTAATGAGAATTCCCAATTAGCCGATTTTCCGTGAGAGTCGATCCATCTTGTGACGCTCTATAGTTGACCATGCGACTTGCCCAATACACTATTCAACCGTTTTCGTTCCTCTTTCGACTTTTGTCCATTTTGGGACCCATGATTGTTTTTAAAACTCAAAAAATCTTCCAGCAACTACAATTTGGAAATAAAATTCAGCAGCTTACGCTTGTGCGACCAACTGGTCGCACCAAATGATCAATTTTCCAAACAATGAGATGGCCTTGTATAACGGTGGAGGTCACTACGACCTTGAAGTATAAACCACACAACACGTGACGTCGTAGTAAGATAACGGTAACTGAATACTACGCACTTGATAAATTCACTATGTATTGTAGCACTAATTATTTCCCGTGTTAAATAATATACAATTTGTCGTAACGAAATTTAAAAAACGTTGGAGTGGCTCCCAAATGCGCTTAAGTATATATTAAAAAATAAAGTTTTCTTAACACAATAATGGCGAACGACACACAGCAAAAAAATTATTATTTTACTTGATACCATATAGCACTAATATTTCGCAATTTGAAAAACTACGCTCTGCTACCAATGTTGATGTACGGAACAACTATCCAGGCGAATAATATTAGCACTTGAAATAAATAACTGCAACGTTTATATTTTTTGTTTATTCTATTATTTTATTTATTGGAATGGGAGCCACTTCTTTACTCTTCGACAAATTTATTTATTTTGACAGCAAAAACTAATAAATTTAATTCACAATAACATTATTTTTTTACAATATGGTATTACCATATGAGTTGAAAAATTACCCAATAATAGAGTTACAAAAAATGTTTAAAAAAATATTACGGTTGAATTACGAATCAACAGGCTTAATTATTGAATCTTTCCTATATTGGGAACTCACAACTCACAAGATGTAATCAAACCTTACAAACTAATACAAACTTTTGATTAAGACTTAACCTATGTTAATTCTTAATATTAACTTGCACTTAGTAATTACTATAAATTAGATAGCTAGATCTAAATGATCTTTTTTTTAAGACGCCGGTATCCGGGTCTTTTTAAAATTTCCCAGGCTAAAGCGTTGGAATGTTATTCTAATTTCAACTGGTACTTTTTTACTGTACTACTTGATTGTGTCTGCTATTGTTTCGTATGTTAGTGTCACGTATACACCAGGGTTGCATTTACCATTATTCTTAGTATTCTTGACTGCATTTGTTCCAATATTATTATGTGGGATGCACAAGCAGAGCCCCACAATTGAATATTATACGGTCAGATAGGTTAAGGTACAATATAGTAAAACCTTACAGTCTAGGCTTAAGTTGGAATGTTTCCCTATTAACCAGTTCATTTTTACACACCTTAACTTGATTTGTTGACGTTTAGCTTCGATATGCTTTTTTCATATAAGCCTTCTATCTTAATGTATGTCGAGATATTTAACATTTTAGTGTTGTGGTAGAATGATATTGTTTAGTCTCGGCGGACAGGTAAGTTTGCGGAGTGTGAATGTAATGTGCGCTAATTCACGCTCGTTGACCTTAATTTTCCATTTAGTTAGCCATTTTTTTATTTCGTATATTTATTGATGCTATCGTGGGGTTTTGAAGCGGAGACATGATTGCTGTATCATCCGTAAATGTTGAAACTTTTACGTATTTTGATTTGCTGTATAGATCCAATTTAAAAGTGGCCCTAGCACACTGCCTTGTAGAATAATAATACGTAAATTGGTGGATGCGCTGTTATATTTCACCAAAAACTTTCGAACAAGCAGATAATTTTTAATGTTAAAAAATTTTTTTGGTAACTGTATTCTAACTTTGTGTATAGGTCCTTTATGCCACAATTTATCGAAAGCTTGCGCAATGTTTAAAAACGCTACAGAGCAGTGTTTTTTTGTTCTAAGGCATTCCTGATTTCAGAGACAAATTTATGAACTTGTTCAACGGTTCCATGTTCTTCTCTAAATCCAAATTGATGACAAGGAATCATTTTTTTATCGTGCAGAATTGGTTTAAGTTTTTGTAGGAGCATTTTTCGAATATCTTAGAGAAAATCGGCAGTAAACTGATTGGATGATAATACATAGTTTACTTTTGCGAAATTTTCCAGGTTTCAGGAAAGTAGCCTGTTCACATTATAGCATTGGAAATGTATGTATGTTATTAGTTTGATACATTTTTCCGGGAGATTTTTGACTATTATGCCACTTAGCAGATCATTTACCGGTGCTTTCCTTGGATCAATGTTTCCCTTGATTTTCGTTTCTACTTGGCGTCACTTGTATTTAATTGGCTGGATTTCATCAGCTTCTGCATCATCAGGTATAAATCCGGGGCTTCCAATTTGTTCATTGGGTATAAATACCTTACTAAGATGTTGTGCTAATATGTGTGCCTTATCTGCACGGAAAAAAAATTATAGGAGACATTTCTATAATTTATAGGAGCCCACAGGATTGTGGCCTAATATAGGAAAGCATTTTACTAAAACACATAGTTAATTTAAAGAGATGCGAATACAAATTGTTACCATTAAAATAGTAAAATGTACCATAAAAATAGTAAAATGTACTATTTTAGTAATAAGCGCTTCCTATTTAGTAAAGGAAAATATGCATTTCAAGTTAGTATTTATTGCCATAAAACTGGTATTTTCCCGAGCATATTTTTGTAGCGATTGCAATGTTTAATGGTGTTGGTGCAGCGTGCAGGTCGTCATAGGAAATATATTAGTAGTAATAACATTTACAGTATTTTCGATTTGGCAAATCATAAAAATGCCCTCCTCGACTTCTCTATGTGGTAGTTTGGTTTCATACGACGAAACTACAAAAATACAATCCTCACTTGATTCCTTAAATATCAAGCGAGAACGCACTGACTTAGCGAATTATATCCATGAAATGAAAATAACATGAATATGTTTCAGAGACTACGCTGAATAGCTATATTTTGTGGTAAATATTGCTTTTTATATAGTAGTGGTCCCTATTTTAGACACACCCACTCTTTCTCGAGGAGAAGATGATTTTACGTTCAAAATAAAGAGAATCGTATAAAACAAAGGAAATTGTATCTTATATGAATTATTCCTATAATACATTGGATATGTAGAAATGCATATAGAAAATATTCCTATATGGCATAATAAATTAGCTCTTATTATAGTAGCGATTTCAATATTGCATTTCATGCTATGCAGAGTGTAAAGTCAGCTATGCATATAGTATGTTTTACGAAAAATATAGTACGGGATGCTATAATTAAATTCCTATAAATATATAGGAAATAAATTTGTAATTTTTTTTCTCCGTGTGCTTCACTCCTTATCCAGTTTCCATCAGGGAGGCGAATCGGAGGACATGAAAAGTGTTGGACGTTTCAGCTTACGTGTGGCTTTTCATAGAGAGTAATCTGTTACTTTAGTCGAGGCCATTTTCAGTCTTTTGATCGCTTTATTTAAATTTGATAAGTCTAGATATGTGTACTTGCAATTGCCTGTGTATTGAGCGGTTTACCATTAACAGCTTCTGAATATTCTGAGATCGTTCGTTCAACTTTAAGTAAACTGAGCTGCACAGTATCGTATCCGCTGCAGCTTGTTTTAATACAGTCGTTAGGCTTTATACTGCTGCATCAATTTCATGTTTTGTGTTAGCGGGATGTTTAAAGAACATTCGTTTCTTAATGTAGACTTGAATTGGGTCAAATTAATATGTTGATTCGTCAGGAATCTAGGTGGCGATAGTTTTAGAACTTGCATGTTCAGTGTTATTAATACCGGTGAGCGATCAAAAGATAGATCGTAACAAGTTTCGGCCATTATAAGAGATCTATAGTTATACCCTTCGTTAAACAAAAATCCCGTAAATCGGAAATTTTTCGTTTCTCAGTTGGCCAATAAGTTGGATTGTTTTCCTTTCGAAGATATTCGTCTGAAACTCCACTGGATATGCTTGGCGTAGTAGTCATCTTCCAGAGTTTTGAAGTAATTTGCAAAATGATGTCAAAAAATGTATATAAACAAAAATATTACAAAAGAAAAAAAAGCTAACTCCCGATTGCGAGAAAAAAAAAAGAAAATCCCTCACTTTTGGGACGGTCGTTCCCAATTCTAAAAAATTTGGTATGTAAAATACCAAAAAATAAGAATTTGGAGCATTGCGAGTAATGCACTCAAAACAAAAACACTTATGTTGAACTTTTTTTTATAATTTCTACAAGCAACAAACAATCATAATGATTATTGTTGTAGAAATTCCACATAATCTAAAAACGACACATTTTATACGACAATAACACATTTTATGTATGTATGTCAAATTACACCAAAGTGTCATGAAATTATTTTGTATAATTTTTTGCTTAGTTGCTGCCACCTAAAACTTTTCTTAGGTTGCCCCAATTGGAAATAAATCCATATTTTTACTCATGAATAAAAATGACCGATTTTTCTAGAAATTCGGTGGCAAGTACATTAAAATGCTGCCCGTTACACTTTTGTTTAGAAGAGTAATCATTCAACATTCACCTCACAGATTTTAATTTTTTGATTCTACTATGCTCTTTATACAAAAGAATCGGACACGTATTTCTTTTTAGCTTTTTGAACTTCCAATGTCAAGTTATAAGGCATTGAAGGTAAGGCAATTTTTGCATTTGCAATTGTTTTAGTTTTAGTGGTCACGTACCACAGATGTTTGGATTCTTTAACAGATATTTTTTACAGATATTTCAAATTCCCTGGAAACGTTAACGATTCCCCTTCCAAATGGCGTAACGAAACTTTTTTACGGAGTGGACACATGTGCTATATGTCAAAATATGTCGATTTATTTATAAATGGAATACAATAAAAGCCAAAAAATGTAAATCGACGAGGTCGACTTTGCACGCTTGCGTTAATACAGTGGAATGAACCACATATCGTTCATTAAGGACCAATACCTCCTATCATCCAAACTATGAATTTTGCAGAAGCTGCTAAAACTTAACAACTGTTGAGATATTGCATTAAATGAAAACATTTTTCCAAGTAATTTTGAAACATACTACCTTTGACTAAAGTTTCAAAAAAATATTTGATCAAAACATCGTTAAAATAATGTTAAAAAATACACGTAACAGCTATCTCAATTCAATTTCGAAAATGGATGATAGAAGGTATTGGTCCTTAATAAACGATATATAACGAGATTTATGATAAATTTAAAGAATTTAGTAAATTAGAAAAAAAATGGAGAATTTGGAGAACACAGGCGAAATAAACAACATATTCCGCCATGGGCCCTTTTCCTTGATTTTTCGGGTAAATTTCAAGAAAGACGGGCGCTGTACTAACAACGGCAACTTTTTTCGATTGTATTCACGAATGTGGAGTAGGCCATATGAGGGGCTCAGAACCATAGTGGCCTAACTCACATTTCTAAACATTTTCGTTTAATCAGCCATAAATGTTCTTGGAAATGGATCTAATTATACTGACCTCCAATTCCAAAAACAGTTATGTTAAGGTTACTTATTATAATATTTGTTTGTTTTAAAATAATTTACCATTTCAATGAACATTTATGACAGATTAACGAAAATGTTTAAAAATGTGAGTTAGGCCACTATGGTTCTGAGCCCATCATAATAGTCCTTGTGTTTATTAAAACAATTTCTAATCAAATGTTTAAAATATTGTATCAGATGGTAGTAGCATAGCCATTCATACTAGATTTCTCATTTCATTATACTAAAGAAAAAAAATCAAAAGCTTCTGTTATTTCCAATGTTAACGTTGTATTGGTGTATTTTATAAGGCAATACACCGATAACATTTGAATGGAACATTTTTATAATTTTTTTCCTGTTTTTAGTAAAATGAGAAATCTATTATGATTTTGAGTGAGCATTGAGTATTTTCGTAATAATAACGTATTATATTTGCAACGCATTCTAAAATCATTGCCTTATAAAATACACAACACAACGATAACATTGGAAATATCAGAAGTTTCGTTTTTTTCCTTTAGTTATAATGAAATAAGAAATCTAGTATGAATGTCTATGGTAGTTAGTAGTATGCAGTCTAATCCATTTCATGTCTCATTGTAAAAATCAATGCTGACAGTAAGATCACAAAAAAATAAATGAAAAATTGAATTAAAATACGAGAAAATGATTTTTGTTAAATTTATATTATTTTCTATTATTCAAATCTCGCACTTGTCTTTCTGTCTGTCTATTTGTTGCGAGCAAAAAAAAATGTTTGCTATTATTCTTCGACTTTTTTACACAAAAAACATAAGTAGAAGAAGATGAGCATTCACAAAACACAACAACAACATAATGGGTGGGTGATGGAAGCTGGAAAATTTTCATGAAAATTAAAATGGAATTTTTATTAATCGTAAAAACATTTTTCCACTCTCCTTATTGTGAGTTTACGAGTAAATATCCAACACGGGCTAGGACTTTTTATGTAATCCCCTTTTTTGTGTTACTCAGCAGCACTAAATAATATCCCAACCTACACTAAAATGTTACAGCTTTTTATGTGTATCCATCGTCGTTTATAGTGTAAGCATCAATAAAATTACTTTGCAACGGAGCGCACAGCACAGTATAAAATATTATAATGAAACGGGTGAATGGTTAAATAAAATGGTTCTAAGAGGTAAAAAGGATGTGTGCAAGATGTTTGGATTTTCGTTTTAGTGTTCAAGTAAATTACAACAGCACGATGAAAAAATAGGTAATTTGTAATTAATTAGATTTAAGTTTTTGTTGTTGTTTGTGCTTCAGTCGTACTTGTGATTCAAGTCTCACCGGGAAAATTTTATATGGCGACTTCAAATATAAAAGAACATTTTTATTCCTGGTAATAATTTAATAACAAAAAAAAATTTAATTTACGTGTTTTTTTTTTCATTTTTCCACATCAGTCATTTTGTAAGAAGCATAAAAAATGTGAATAGTAGCTGTACTAACTATACGAGTGGATATACTAAAATCTCAAACGAAAACGAAATTCAACCATCCATCACTGATTTTAAACATTGTATATAACTTTCGACTTACAGCTACTATAATGTACATGAGTAATTCCACTATACCCAAGTAAATTTATTATGGGACCAAGAGTAATACTACTGGAAATGAAGCGCAAATAAACTCACGAATCTGAGGGAAAATATAAAATTTTATTTTATTTTTTCTGTACATTGGTATACAAACTGACCTTTTTTGTAAATATATTATCATGCTACACATAAAAATAAACAATAAAAAGTTTTTCACATATACGCAATTTTTCTTGCTTTTTTAACCGAAAAAGGAGTTCTGAAAATGTGTATAATGTATTTTATATCCTTTAAAATTATTAATAAAATATAGTGTATGTAAGCAGTAGGGGCTGATGATTTTATTTGTAATTTGCACCAAACAACATCAAAAAGGCAAGAGACGTGACCTATTGTTGACCTCGTATGTGCGGTATTGATTTTTTGGTAAAACAGAAATAATGCCAATTGGCAATAAGCCAGTTTTTCGCCGATACGATAGCTATTTAGTAGGTGTTCAATTATTCTACTTTCGAAATTTAAACAATATAAACAAATTAGGGAGCAAACCGTTTTGTATATCTACATTAACTACCGTTTTGTTCAATGCAAAAATAACAAATACTTGTGTGAATACAAATCAAAAGAACACATCTCAAAGTATTATAACTTCATTGCGTGCCAAACATTTAATTTTCAAACAGCTTTCATTAAATAGTTTTATTGAAAATGTTTAATATTATTCAATCATGATCTTCGTTGTTTCTAAAATATGTACTATCGGATTTGTATCAGGGATTCCAATAGCTCCAGGCAATTTGTTTCTGGTAACCTTTCCTTTTCCATTACTTTATAGTTTGCCTCAACGTCAAATATTGATGATACGTCTACTTTCCCTAATCAAACTTCTACTTTATTTGCTTATACACATCGTTAATCAGTTATGGATCATAAGTCCTTGTTGTTCTTCTCTATAGCAAAAAACATATTTTTTTTCCAATACTTGATTTGTTTTTTTTTCAATTAATTGATTGATTTAAATGATTCTTAGATCATTTTAGAGGGATCGAATCGGATTTGGATATTATTGTATAAGGTTTATATAAATAATTTGATTCGAACGGTGGAATTACCACCACTTGTTTTTAATAGAGAAATCTATTTTTAAATTTTGCTATTCACTCACCACTATGGCATGGGAGCAAGAAATAGGTTGTTTTGTATTGGGAACATAAAAGAATTCAAACGAGAAATAAATCGAAAATAGCTGCAAAAAATCCAAGTTGCCCTTTTGAAATAGAGGTACATTAGGGTATAAGGTACACTGCTGCATGTATGATTTGACAAATTTTAAATTTAAAACGTTTAATTTCTAAACCTGTATTATCAGAATATATCCATTTGAATTGCCATGACCGTGAAACGCAGAAGATCAATTCGCTTTCGACAATGCACCTAATTACGTTGTAAATGCGTTCTTTAACATTTGTTACACTTTGTTTTGTGAATGGTATACTACGAAGGCTTACTGAAATTAATCAAATCGACTGATTTTTTTTAATACGAGATCGGAGTAAAATTCATAAGCTCTGGTCGAATTGTTTTCGCGAATCGAACAAACAAAATTGGCTTGCCTATAACGTCGGCGCCCAACGTTATTATACATGAGTTTTCTTATTTAAAGTACAAAAAATAAATGTGATTTTTTGAAATTTTAATTAGAATGTTTTTTATTTCATTTCTTTTGTTTTTTTTACGTTTACTAAATTATTATGGCTCCAAATTTCTCTATTTAATATTTAAGTAATTATACACCCTTTATTCAAAATTGAATTCAGAATCAAACTTCATTCTTTTTTATAAATATATAAGACCGACAATTTTCGTTTATATTTGCCTGATTAATTCATTACAGCGATAATGGAAAAGTTCAACATTAGAAATTCACGATTGATTTTATGTATTTCTAAAATAATACTTAGGTAATAAAAATTTTATTTTCAGTGGTTATTTCTGTTGTACTTCGACAGTTGTTTTTCTTAATTGGCCACAAAACTAAAAAAATATAAGTGTAATAAAAATCTGTTATACTACATTCCTTCGGTAAAAAAAAACAACAAAAATTACAATTAAAATCTGTATTTTCCCATATATCTTCGTACAAAAAAACACTTAAAAATGCCATAGAAACAATCATTCAAAAATAAAATAAAAAATCGGCGAATTAATAAAGGAATTAATTACCTTGCTAATGATTGATTGATTTAGTGTGTGCCTAAGACAAGTTTCCCGGATTACGCCGGGTCCATCGTGCACTCTTTTACGAATAACAAAATCGAGGGAAAGGAAAGGTATGTTAGTAACAAAGAATTAACCCGGTTCCAGACACCTAAGTAGTTGATAGTTAGTAAATAAGACAGCACAAGACAGCACAATTTCTAAACTACATGGTTTTTAACAGCTTCTTATTCCTGGAGAGTTGAGTCCGGCTATAGTTTTAGTTCTGAAATTAGGATTAAATTTAATCCCTTTAAGAAAGATTAATTCTGGAACTTGCTTATAGCGTTGCCAGGCAGCAATTCAATAAGTCCGATTTAGCTAAACTGGTTTAGGCACTCTATAAAACAAAACGCGATTAGCAAAAATTATGGTTGACACTTTACGGCTAAACTCAAACCACCAAATCCGGCTTACTAAATCGCAGTGTGTCAACACCATTAGATTCTGAAACAAATTTAATTAGTCCTCTATACTAACGAAAATATACATCTATATGCTCTTATTGATCTAAGTACCTGAATAATTCAATAAACAAATAAAAAGACCTCTAGATGACATCTTTTAAAAATTTAACAATTAATTAACTATTTTATCAACTTACAAGATTAATGTTAACTTAACTTTCTTCTGGATCCACTAGTCACCAAACAAGATTTCAGGAGAAATTTCCTCCAACCCAATCAGTCACTAAACACCCACTTACACACCACTTAGCAAAACAGTCTATAAAACAACTTTATAAAAGTAATAAATTTTTAACCAACATAAGTTAATGTTTCAAATTAATTCGGCACAATGTTTCTAGAAATGTATATTGTGTTTCTCTGAATATTTCTGAAAATCAAGATCTAAATTAGTTAATTGTCACCAATTACTGTTTTTTAAAACTAAAAAGTATTAAACTATAAAATCCTCATGGTTCAGTTGATAAAATGGCTATAGTAAATATACCTGCCGTCTCCCCTTGTTAACTAAATAGTAATTTGTATAAAAATAAAATGGAATTTATGTTCAAAATAAAACCGAGAGTAATTTCTTTTACTTTTATTTTTAACGGTTGAAATTAAACTTTAAATAAACCAATATAATTTCCAAAATTATTGCTAGAATAATTCCACCATCAAGACTTGGTTTGAAACTGTTCCAAACGGAAAAAAGTACACGGTGTGGCTGTTGTAAAAATTAACAAGGTAAGACTGCAATATATACATATATGTATATTGTCAAGTATGAAAATATCGATTAATTGGTACCTTCCCGCACAACAACAAACCATTCCATTCACCTCCCATTTATACTCCTACACTCATCCCTTAAAAATGCACACGGAAAAATATGCAAAGCTCAGGACGGCACCACTCCACAGTCAAAATTTCTGTAGTATGTACATATAAGCAATTAAACAAGTAAACCAATTCATTTTCACGATCACTAATATCTCTAAAAACGAGTATTAAATTTAAATTAAATCCCAATCCAATCATTTCATAGGCCAACGAAAATGCAGCAATGCTCTGGAACTCTATTTAAACTACTAATATTTATGTATATTAATATTTGTAAAATTAAAACCATATTCATCAGGCATTTCCAAGTAACACCTAACAAGCCAGCTCAAAAATGTATTTAATCGTGTAAAAATTAAACAATGTATATTTAATATAAATAAAATCGAATAAACAATCAATAAATAAAATATAATAATAATAACAGTAATATAATATTATATAACATAATATAATATTGAACGAACCCGACTCTGGAACGACTAAATTCAAGCCATGCTACTCTATTTCACACTTTCCTCATGCATTCGCATTGAAAACCAAAATTAACACAACACAACATAACATTTTGAAAGGCAGAATCGGGCCTATCACTGAATAATGTAATATAATACAGTAGTATAGTTAAAACAACATCCCGCCGAAAATTCCAATTTCACCACTCTCGAGCAAATACAACAACAAACTAATTTTTTGTTGTTGTTTTACTCGAGAATGAACGAACACGCACCCCTAGCGAGATATTACTTTAAATATACCTCACATAAAGGAATTCTCGATTATACAATTATATGTACATATGAGGAACGCATAAAAGAATCCTCTTTCAATCAAATACCTAAAAAAATTGTTGTGTTGTGTTTGTTTCGCTCATCATTGTATATAAAGATTACCATACTACCATTACGTAGATAATATCTTATAGATTATTATAATTTATTTGTTGTTTTCACTCGATTTGTTTATATTATAAACACATCGAGTGAAAACAACAAATAAATTATAATAATCTATAAGGGACATAACTATACTTTTCCATAGTAAACTTGCGGCCAATGATATAGGCAGATTTATCGATAATGCAGTATTATTTGATACCTGAAAACTGAGGACGGGGTTACTTCTAAAGATGTCAGCTTTAACAATTTTTAATTTTCGGTAAATAAATAAAAATTAAAATTAATTTTTTTTATAATTCATGTTAATTGTCAGTTTTATTCGTTTTTTTTGCTTTTATTTACATTTTTATTTCGATTAATAAAAAATAAATTTAAAAAACACTAGTAGTGCCATCTTTAGATTTAATCAATGCAATGTCCCTTATAGGTTATTATAATTTATTTGGAAAACAAAATCAGAAAAATAATAGAATCGTACTACTATACTAATCCCAACTATGTACACATAAAAAATAAATGTTTCCATATATGTACTCTTTCACAAGCGTATTCCTTATGTATGTATATGCTTATGCAAAATAAAATCGTATGCGTCGGAAACGTATCGATGTGCACATGATTTCTTTATATGTATAACACACATGCAACACAACAATGACGAGAAAAAAAACAATTATAATTATAGATATACTGCATGTATGTACCAACAAATATAAAAATTATACCAACATTCCCAATCTATGTAATAAGCTTCCATAATGTCAATTGTACATAAAATAAAATCCAACTCTAATGTACTACAAGCCTGATTCAGTGATGACGCTTAATCGCCTATAATTGAAAGTGTTGGTGCAAAAATTCCTTTGTTTTCTTGTATCTACAATTTGTATGTTTATTCTCACTCATTTATATAGTGTATCCGATCACCAATACTTTCAATCTTTCATGTATAAGCGAAAAATAAATTTATAATATTCGTGACACTCAGGCTTGTAGTACATTATTGTTGGTTTTGATTAGATATAAAACTAGAATAAAATACGTAAAAGTATTAGTAGAAACAAGAACCGACATGAATATTAACTGCGTATATTAAATTTGAACAATTTCATTTTTAATATAAACTCGGATCAAAAATAAGACTATTCCTTTGAATTTTATGTACTAGTATAAAACATTATGTATAAGTATAAAACATTGCCTGATAAATGTATCTCGATGGATTACATTTTCCAAATTCATATTTAATTAAATCACTGTCACTTATTTATTATGCACCAAAATACAAAAAATGGATAATAAAAATTAAAAATTAATTTTACAACACTACACTAAACTAAAAAATTGATTAAGAAATTTAAATTAACTAAAAAAAAACAAAAATTACACTAAAAAACTTTTATTTACGGAGCGGAAAAAAACACGTCTGTCGCCTTTGAACGTTCATCGTCCACCCGTCGCCTTTAGTTTATATCTATTTAATAAAGAAAAAACAACGAGATTCGGCTAACTTCATTTCAAACTGCGGAATAATACTTCGGAGTTTTACGACACAGAAAGTAGGTAAATTCGCCTTCAAGGCCAAGGAAAAAATAAGTTTTTACTGTATAATTTTCACTGTGGATTTCACTGTATAATTTTCTATACTATACTATCTAGTTCCATTGTAATCCGTAAAGTATCGAAAAAAAAAAATTGGTGATGAATTGGAGAAGAAATAGAACAAGTCGAGAGCATAACACATAAATCGTAATTAAATAAGCGAAATAGTATATTATTTTATTCTTAAAAAAAGAGATACATACTATGTTCGATCGAACATCGAAAATAGTGATGGTAGAACATGTCACCCTAGAAATAGATTCTAAAAAAAGTTCGGCGATATTGCCGTCGTCGCCTGCGACATTGGTTAGCATCGTATTGGTTAGCTGTGTATTTTAATTTAACAGGCGTCGTCGCTTGTCGTTGTCGCTCTTGTTCTGCAAGGCATATATTATTGCGTAATAGGCATAATATTATTGCGAAAAAAGACATTCATTTTTATCTCATTATCACCAGATTTGTCCGTTGAACCCGTCAAGAAAATGACAACTTGACGGAGTTAAAAATCGGTAGTATGCCTGAAATTTTGTGTCCAGCGAGATAACATATTTTTAACTCGGTTTTTAACTCCATCAAGCTGCCACCCTCCCGACGAGCCCAACGGACAAATCTGGTGAACCAAGCTTTAAATATAATAAAATTTTAAGCTGACTACTTACTCTTACTCCCGTTTTTTTATGGTAACTCGAAAAACTCCTAAAATTTTTGCCAGCAAAGTTGGTTGATTTACCTGAAGACATTGGTTTATATAATCGAAATAATTTGGTGCAAAATTTTCAAAAATTGTCACATCCTGTTGACTCATCTCTTTTAGAATAAAACAATCATTCGATATTTTGCTAAATTTAGAACCACTCTTACCACCGCGTGCCTCCCAAAAATGGCTATAGCAAAGCGACCGAACAAACTTTCGCCTAATTTCATCAATATCATTTCCATCTAGACATTTATCATATTATTACTCAATTTTCGGTCCAAGCATGAATGTCCACCTGGAGTCTTCTGAGAGTAGGTAGGGTCATAAGGAGATTTTAAAAATTTGCTCTCAGCTGATCAAATTTTTGGCCAAAATAAATTTTACACGTAAACTGTGTTGCTAAATCTTGAAAATTTATCGAAACATGAGTATTCGATTTCGATTTTTGCTCCTTTTTAGCACCCCCCCCCCCCCCCCCCCTTGCCTCCTTCGGCTGATCAGTATTTTCTGTTCCACCTGAGTTAATATCCTGCGATTTTCGCTTTAAATGTGGACTATTATTTGTATTATTTGTATCGCTGGCATATCCAGAATTAAGATTTTCAATTGCTTTTAAATAGTCGTTCGAGATTAGCGAATATGCAATAATCGAACTATTATCATTGTCTCGAATTAATACGGAAAATTGGCCTAGTTGAACGGTATAGTATTCGTTTGAAGGAAGCGGTGATGGAATTGAATTATTTTGATTCGATGCGGAAGGAATTAGCTGGCTTAATAAACTTCTAATGCCTTTTTTGTCCAAATTGGGATTTGATTTTTCCGAATTATAATTTCCTCCAAAGAATTAGGATCTTCAATAGAATTTGTACTACCCGATTCATTTAAATCCCCCTTATTTTCCTCGTGGTCCTCCATTTCGGCATGCAACGATCCCTCCATATATATAAAACAATTTTCCGTTTTCTGAGCCTTCATTGAAATTTGTTGCGATTGCATTGTCGCTTCATGCAATTTGGGTCCCCAAATTTCTATACTTTCCGCTAATGACCATCTCATCATAAAAACGACATTATTAATATCATAACAAGTAACACCAATTTCAGTCATAACCGTGTGAACTTTTTCAACCTTTGATCGAAATATCATTTGATAATTTCCTTGCTAATTATTGATGTTCATAGAAAATTTGTTCCATCAATTTGCAAATAATTTTATTTAATAAAAACAACCTCTAAACTTTACGAATGAACGTAAAGCTAAAGGGTTAATTCACCTGTTTCTAATTTTAAAATTAGATTTAATTAAAAGTAGATTTATTTCCCATTTCAGACCAATTTATTTCCATTGCAAGAATAAATTTAATGTAATTAAGTGAGGGGAAATTCTATTAGGCGACAGAAAATTTTGAATTTAATTGAAGAAAAATCCTAATAGGTGAAGGAAAATGTAACTATAAAGGATGATTCTAGTAATTGAAGCAAAATTCTTTTATAGGGTTGAAGGTTTAAAGAAAAATCCGTTAAGTTAACTAAACTTAATTTCAATTAATCGAAATATTGCCAGCTATAGCTTTTAGAAATCCGAATTTATTAAATTCTTTTTTTTTTAATTAAAATTAATTGAATTTTGGTTTCATTAGTTAAATATTTCCTTTTTTCGCAGATGGTGAATTTCCTCGTTCTAATTTGTCCATTTCTGCATTCGTTGTTATAATCGACTAATTACTGTGTTAATATAACCATGGAAGGATTCCGCATAATTTTGTGTTCTTGGAATCCCTATTTTATTTTGGTCATAATTACACGCTCGATAGGTTTGGCGAAAACAAAGGACATCTTCCATTTTTACCCGAAGCGTATTATTCAATAAGCCAATCTGTTAGCGGATGAAATTCTGCAGTTATTTCCTTGAACCAGTCAGGTATTTCTTCAGGTTCAAGGAAATACAACGCTATAATTTGGTGAACTTTTAATGCAAAATCCATATATGTGTTTGCCATAGCGGGTCTGCCAACCAACTTTTTGTACTTATTTATACACGTTTTGTATAAAATGAAAATTGCAGCCTTTAACCCTTATTTTATCGAACACGGTGCGGATACTGTTAATTGCGGCTTTTCCAAAATCCATTATCGCTAATTTAGGGTCCAAATGAATCCCTATTTCCAAAGCGCTTCCATTGGATGAACAGTTTTATGGGGTCCAATACTGCAATGTATGGTATAGTTAGTAGAACAGCTTCGGAACGATTTTGAAAGTTCCATCCATCATCCAGAATGCAGAATCCCTCAGCCTGGTTAAATTCTGCTTTGTTGTAAAAATTAGTACTCGGTCATCTCCTTCAATAAAGTTTCCGAATACAAATTTACTTCCAATAATTTGCTGGTGCCTCATTGGGATTATAAAATCTTTTGACTCCTTATCCGGTTGATGCTTCTTTTTTCCCGTTTAATCATTTGGGTTGGGGCTGACTTTGATGGAAGGCAACCAGCTGTATTTTCAAGAAGCGCTGCTGTAGTAACCTGCAGTAATTTCTTTAATTTTGTTTAAGAGACTGGAAAAGTTCGGTTACATAAAGTTTCCATCATCCCTCTGCTCTGCTCTTAAATTGCAAGGGCATCTAAACAATGGATTGGTTCTTAACATGCACCTCCATTTGTTTGTGATGCTGTGACAGGAATAGCCGTGTTTGGTCATTTTTTGAGACCACATAATCTCGCACTGCTGCTGTTCAAAATTTTCTATGTTTTCCTTCACCTCTGTCATTTCTATTAAATCTATTCTATGAATGGATATATAATTTAAATTTTAATAACTTTTGCAATTTTTAGTCAAAAATGTTAACACGTTTAATTTTGGTTTGAAATTATCTCTAGTTAAATCCTTTTTTAAATGTTAACGAGTGGTAATTTTATAATTAAAATTGATTCATCATTCAATGAAGTACCTAACACCAATAAACCACAAGAAAGGGTTTAACCTCTTTTCAATGAAATACTTAAAATAAAATTGTAATACATTTTTTCCCCCTTCTTAAAATTTAAATTTTATTCTTTTAGGGAATTTATTTTTTATTACCATTTAAATAACCGGCAATTGGTTTGATATAATAAAACTGTAAATAAAATATAAACATACTACTGTACTATACTTTTACCAAATATTTTTGGTTCATCATTTATTACAAATTATTTTGCATGTATACCAAAATGTGCAATTTTGTGTCCCAAAAATGAGCATGTTCGATTAATAAATGATAATGTTCTTCAAAAACGTATTTCAAATGAAATATGTTATTATGCAATCGATTCAGTTAAGGCGGATGACGACTCTGATGATGAAAACATGCAAGTTAATTTTCCAGTGGAATATCTTAACTCAATAAATCCATCAGGATTACCGCCATATTGCCTTAAATTAAAAAAGGGTTGTATAATTATGTTGCTGCGAAATAATGCAATAAACAATTGATTATGCAATGGAACACGGGTAGTGGTTCTTAATTTAAGCACCAACTGCTTTAAAGTAGAAATAATTACCGGATCACATTCAGGGACAATACATTTTATTCCTAGAACTACATTAGACACAGCTAATGATCCATCTTTGCCTTTCAACTTCGTTCGACATCAGTTTCCAGTTCATCTCTCTTATGCAATCACAATAAATAAATCGCAAGGTCAAACGTTCGAAAGAGTTGGATTGTATCTTCCTGAACCATGTTTTACACATGGTCAACTTTATACCTCATTTTCTAGAACTGTTACATCAGATTCTTTAAAAATTCAAGTTTTCGAAACACCACATCAGGGAATAGAAAATGATGTTACAGTAACAGACAACATAGTTTATAAAGAAATATACGATTGAAAAAATATTTTGTGCAAATGCACAGAGGTCCCCTAGTCTAACATTTAATTTTATACTATGAACTTTTTATATACAAAAATTGTGTGACTGTAGTAGTAACTACTGAGATTTCGTTTGCTGGGAAATAATTACAAACTATTAAAATAACAGCCTATGAGGTCGTCTACAATTTGTTAAATTACAATTTCGCATGGCAAACAATCCCTGGAATATAACTCGAATATGAATCATCAGCTAATCTAAAAAATACAATTATTGTTTTCTCGCTTAATATTTTGGAACGATAATCAAACCAGCATCGCAAATCGCAATGTATTCATATCAGAGTTAATATGGCTGGATATTCTCATAACACTCAATGCCATATCATTAACGAAAGAAATAATTTTCGCTTGCAAATCCAAATTAAATATAGAATTAATATACCTGCCTTAAACGGTATGCTAAACGAATTTCCAGTTTTCACTTTAAATCACTTGCTAAGAGGGTATGATTTAAACCGTTCAAACCGTACACCTCTAAAACCATACTCGTAAAGCTTTAGTAAAAGTATCTTGTGGTCAACCATGTAAATTCCCTCTTAATATCAATAAAAGCAGCACCAACACACTTATTCTTATTTAAGTTAATGTGAATCCCATTCAAAAAATCAATTAGAGCAGATTCTGTATTTTTCCAGACCTAATTCCATATTGGCAATTATTTAAAACACTATATTTAGAAAATAAGGCAACAATCTGAGACTTTAAAGCCTTTTCCAAAATTTTCATAATTGTGGGATGTAAACAAATACGACTGGTCCACAATAATTCACTTTTTGTGTGTAACCTGAAAACTTATGTTAGGAACAAGGTTTAGTATATGTAGTAGAATTGATATTATAATATTTCAGATAAGAATAGTTTTATTGAATATGATTTTTTTAGTTTTTCAGAAAAAAAAACAGTTTTTATGAACAAAAATAAGGTTGTCACAGTATAAATAAAAATATCACCATATGGTTTTCTTCTGTATTTTGCTCCAGGTACGTCTCGTTTTATAGCCCAACAGTAATTCGCCAGCCTACTTGGGCTCCACTTTGCTTGGTATCGTTTTTCTATTGTAGAAATGTCCTGTCCTGGCGGAATCTTTCAGCGTGTTCATCGCTAACGGCGCCCAAATTTTTAGGAAAGAGGTTCAAATGAAAATGTATGAAATGTATCTTTAAGGACATGTTAGAACCCACGCCTTATAAGTAATTAAAAGCTCCTCGATGATAATTTTATAGTCATTTGATTGGTGGATTTCCGAGAAAATTTGAGGTCACTTTTATTCTTCAGCTGATTTTTCCAGATCCCTAAGTTTTCCTTTAAATATCTCATCCTTCATCAATTGCCTGATTTGAGTACCTACAAATATGCCCTCTTTAATTTTACCGTTACCGATTTTGGGAAATTTTTGATTCAAATACAAAAATCCAGCACCATCCCGATCCATTGCGCTCACGAAGTTTTTCTTAATGCGAAGTTTTATATGTAGAGGTGGTAAAAATACATCATCAGATTGTATTAGTGGAGCAGTTTTAGAAAAGATTCTTTTATGGTCGTTAAAGAATTAAAAGAATATTTGTTATGACAGAAACTACAAACTACAACAGAAACTACAAAACGATAAACATACAATTTTACTGATAGTACAATAGATGTACCACAAAAACTAGACCCGATTGAATCAAAATTAATATGATTTTATAATGAGGGTAGATATTATGCCTTTCAAAATTAGCCAGCACCTCCCTTATCACAAAATTTTGTTGGCCAGTGTAATTATCCTGAAGCAGTTTATCACCCTTTTTGAACAAACGCATTACAACTGCACCTGTCAAAGAATCAGGAATACTATCATGCAAAAAACTTTGATTGATAAAATGTTGCAAAATTTGAGATACAATTTCTGTATTTATACCAACAACTTCAGTAACATCGGCAGGTCTAGTAAAAAAAAAATTCTGAGATAATGACTTCGCTAAGATTTCGACATAACACAAACAAACAATTAGGTGTTTTTAAATGAGACATAATATTTGAAAAATACCGAAAACCAAAATAATCTGCCATAGATTTTCAAACCACAAGGCTAACTGAATCCATTGAGATAAGTTTATCTACAGAATTACCAACAATATCACCTAAAATTTGATTAACAAGCAATCATGTTTCTTACAATCTTACTATTTTTACCACAGTGTTAAAATTTATGTGAATTTGTCAGAAAGTATTGCTTTTTCGTACAGTTTAAGAAAATTTTGATGAAGCCGATTATTTGCAGGATACTTCTTACACTTTTTACTAATTTTCTTTTTATTAACCATTAAATTTTGTTACGGCTGCCTACTAAAAAAATAAAAATAAAATTTGTATCTGTAGGAAGTGCGCTTCTACGATCTTCCGATTTAGTATATTTCGTTATTGTTGTTGTTGGAATTGTAGTATATCGCTAATCATACTTGTATATAATTTTCTCTTCAGTTCAATGAACTGGAGTTTTGTTTTCTCGATAAATTTATTTATTTTGTGTTTTGTTGTTTACCTATCTATGAATATAACTGTGTATTTCTCAGGATAGTAATAATGGATCTTGCGGCGCTTTGCTATTGCTTTGTATACAGGATGGCTATGTAGTGACATTGGTATTGCTTTGTTTGGAAGATAACTCATCTGTTTTGGATATAGGTATCGTAGGCGTGTAATTGTAAATACATTTTTATGTATACATGATAATTAAAAACACATAGAGTTTTATAAACTGATAAGCAAATTCAAAATTCAATCGATTCTGGAGGGCCAACGTGTCAAGTGAAATTTGTAACCATCTAATGCATGAATTTTTATCATTTTCTATGAAAACTTTGACTTCAACTCGTAGTTGTTGAACAAATGTGCACATTACAATAGCAAAAACCAAACCGTTATGACGAGAATACTTTAAAAGAGAATAACTCATGTAAAAAGTACAGAAAAAATTGGGTCTATCCGACTCTCGCACGACACTTTTCCCAGAAAGCATCCGTTAAGCCTTTTTCAGACTATGTTAGTAATTTAGTCGAGTAGCGAATATTTTAGTAGCTAAAATCGATTAACTGACGCATTACAGTCAAGTATTACAAGTGAGTGAACAGTGTTTCAAAATTAAGAGAATACGCAACAAAGTAAATAGACATCCATATTCTATATATTTCGTTGTTACTTCGCTCCAATGAGACGACATCCTTGCGGCAACTAATAAATTCGAATAAATCAACATGTAAAATTGGAATCAGTGCTTCATTCAGTGCTTGGCATCACTGTGGACCATTCGAAAATACAAAATAATAAAACACAAACAATACAAAATCAGTATTAACGTTAATTATCATTTGTTACCGAATCCCACCTACTTGTCATATAGCATTTCATTTTATATATCTCCCAGCCTTCCTAAACCTACGCCACACTAGTGGCGTGATTTTATTTTAAAGCCTCTCATAGTAATTTGCTATTATGAGTTATATACGACTTTAAATACCAAGAGAATTTATTACTCAGAAATAATACCTTTAAAGGCGATTTTATTAAAGCAATTCACAAATAATGTATCGATCAACATGTCGTTGCAATTTGAATCATTAAAATGTCATGAAAGGTCAATAAAACGTCACAGAAATGTAAATGTCAGAAATGTTAATGCCCTAGAAACGGGAATATCGTGCTATATTTAAAAGCTCACTAGATATAATTATTTTTAAATATTGTCGATATTACTTGCCATCAGCAAAGTATTTTAGGTAAATTTAGAAATTTAAATTTCATATTACACGGTAATCTATTTATTTTATCTTAAAGACAACTAGGGAACAATTGTTGGAATTTGCAAGGTGTACTAACTGTAGAAAAATATATCTTCGGAAAGTGCGACATTACCTCGGTAAACAGAAAAACAAATTTATATTACTCTGTTTTGTTAAATGGCCCTCACGCAATGCTTCAATCGACGTCAAATTTTGTGAACAAGTAGATGATGAATTGTCAAATTTATAATCAACATAAGAAAAAAATCGTCGGTCTTGTTTTTGAGAAAATCTGTTTGGCAGTTTTCTCTTTCACTGCAACCACCTCTATTTTATACTCGAATGGACCTAAAAGATAACACAAACTGCTTATTATTAAAATCTATCTTTCAACAAAATTTCGACCAAAACTATCAGTATTTGTAAGAATGGGAGGCAATCCAAAAATTAAAAAAATGTGCGACTGGAAGGACGGACGGACGGAAGGACGGACATGACATTTTTCTGATCGGTGTTTCGGGGTCCTGGTAATCTAATTCGTCGAGAAATGTGAAAATCTGGAACAAAAAATTTTTCGCGATTACAATACTTACCCAATATAACTTCGTTATAGTGGGAAAAGTAAAAATATTCATGATGACGTATAAAGTAACACATTCAAGATAACGTAAATTCCGCCTTTAGGCGGTTATATGCCTGTCGCAATATGACATAAGGGAATAACTGTAAAATTCGCATTTTTCAGAAAACGTTTCTAAAATTAGGAGATACTCAAAATCGTATAAGTTTTTTGAATCCTTGCTTTTTTAAATGATTATTACGGTTGTTTGTAGTTGCTGGATTGTTACAAAAAATTGATATAATATGAATTCGAATATGGAGATTTCGAATTTGAAATAATATGTAAAAGAGTATAACTCGAGTTATTCCCTTATGCCATATTGCCACAGATGCATTATACAGGATTAATAAATAATAAATATTTAAAATAGCTAGTATGTATAAACAAATTGTACTCACAAAAAAATTGTACTCATAAAAAATTGTAGTGATTTTAGGCCATTGAAGATTACCTTATTGGTAAATTGAAAATCAATGAGTGTGTCTCTATAAAAGAGATATGTGATTAGTAAACCAAATACAATACCTGTACGGTTTTTATGGATATACAAATCCCATCATATTGCGGCAATAGATAATAGATGCAAAATTAGTCATCGCCCCTTATATATATACAAAGTGTAAAATACCGCAGCTTGGCGATTTAACGGGGCCTTCTTAATTTTTGGATGGAGGCAAAATAGTACACAAAAAAAAAGATTCCGAAAAATTCATTAAAAGAAAAAAAAAACGCATGACGGAACGTTTATTTGAATAATTCGTGGATTCTATAAAAAAATTTAGTGTTGTTTTTGGTGGAGTTGTGTAGTTATTATATTACGTCCTATATATACATTTTAATATACACAACATTTATGCACATTACATAAATTTGTGTAGTAATTTTTTTTGTCTGGATAACTTTCTTTGATTTTCCAGTACATTAATTAGTAAAGTTTGTTTATAATTAATTGATAAAATAAACGAAATTTGAATTGAAGTACCCACTTCCATATCTTTCCGGTCTATTTCCATGGTACTCAACTGTCCTCAAACACGCTATCTTCTTCTCCTGAAGATGCTTCGTCGATGGGTTCACGATGCCCATCATCGCTTTTTAGCACCTTCTCGGATGGTTCGACTCCGCAACCTATACGCCCTCTAATAATACATCAAAATCAAAATATGATAACTAACTAAAAAAAAATTTAACAACGAGCACAGTCTTACTCACCACCAAAAACAATAAAACACAAAAACCGACAAAAACAACTTTAAACAAATATTTGGTTTACAATAAAAATATTATCATTCAATTTTTATCAAAACAATCTGTACTTTGGAATCCGATCACCTAGAGATGTTAGCCATATCATATTTTTCTTATCTGGTCAAGGTTTATTAAGCCTGTCTTTGTTTCTTGAAAATCCGATAAGTGCTTTTCGAATTACTTTGTTTACAGATAGATGTCAGCAGCGGCGATATAATACATCTTTCTCGCTCTAGGTCTGCTAGAGTTGAGATGCCTAAAAATTACTCCGATTTTTACTCAAATATACGTATATGCCACACAGGGATTCGTTGGATCCCACCTTGATTTTGGACCTTTCTACACAGCGCTAGCGGTCAACCGGCCTGTGCTGAGTACGTAAACAGGTAGTGCAACATCTCAACTGTCGGAAGGGGCGGATACGAGATGCATTTCCATCGGAAACATTTAAATATGTATATACGATTGAAAAAGATCTGGAGTCCGCTGGACCCTGGGTTAAATTTGTGTATGCTAGTTTTCAACACGTATTGTTTGAACATAGCGTGTTAGCCGCACATGGAGGCGTGCAACAGTTTATCAAATGAACCGAGTTCTAAGGTTTCAGTTTAATTTTAGAATTATGTTGAATGATACTTAGAATACATGAATTAGATATGAAATTCAACATAAAGAGAAATCGGGACAAAATGACAACCAGATCACTTTCATCGAGTAAACTAGAAAATTAAAACCATGAAATTTTAGTCGAAAACACAAAATTATCAAACCTACTATCATTTTTCCTTAATATATTTGAAGTACCATTTATTTCTAAAATTACACTGATTAAATGATGATCCGAAACAGCAAATTATGTAAAGAAGTAGAACCCTACTGTAATTAGTACGGCCAAAACAATGACCAAAAGAACTCGAAGAAGGGAAGTTTAGAATATAATTATTAAAATCTCCTACAATAATAACATTCTTGTTTCTAATATTCTTGGAACGCATTGCAAACGATATATACAAATTAAAAAACAGTTCACTTTGCAAATACATAACGGTAGTTTAATTACCTACGACCGATAACAAGATCACACCTACTGGTTAGTATTTTTTTTTTGTCTCCACTATTTTTCTCATCGGCGATTGGGCGGTGGGCTTCTGTTCTGAGCTATGTTGAAAATTTCAAGTCTCTAGGTTATCGGGAAGTTGGTTTAAAATCGATTTCAAAATTTGTACAGGACAGACAGACATACAAGAAAGCGAGTTAATAAAAACGTTATAAAAAGGAATCCTATCAACAAATTATTTTTATGTATTTCTTTTTTTAATTAAAACGACTAAAACGACCATATACGTTCTGAAAAAACGAATAATAATTCCTTCATAAAACAACAAAAAAATATTAATTAACTTTTTGAAATAAATAGTAAAGTAAAATAAAAAAAAATCAAGTTAAAAATGATTAAAAAATCACTTTCCAATTAATTTTCGCAGTGCCATATTGTGGATTATATTTTTTAAATAACTAATTTTATCCATATTCTGCCATTTTCTGATAATGTTGGAAATTTTTATAATTCGTGCTAATAGCTTTTTTTACTTGACAAGGTGCTCCGGCACGTACTTGCTGTATTTGTGTTTTAGATGGTATTAGTTCCTTTCCTAACTCAGAAACAAGTTGGTAAAGCTCATTGTGTGATTTCCCAATTACTACTAGCAACCGCCGATGCCAACTTACCACGGAGTTCTGGGTACGCGGGAAATTGCTATTAATATCATCCGAAATTGTCCAAAAATTTGGAGAATATGCGGGTTTTCGTTATGATCTACTCTTGGTTTTTATCCCGGGTAAAGAGTTTCTTTTTCGAACCATATCCCTATTTTCCGAGCATCCGAATCCATCGATCTTTTTAGTTTTTTAGTTCACTGTAATACACCATAACTGGTGGTACATTTGCTGGTACAAAAGCTAAACTTTTTAGCACTCGAATTTCTAAAGAAAAATTTTCGTCGTTCCCATATTTAGTAATAAAACCTTGCGCTTGAACATTTCGCCAAATTATCTGTCCAAAATGGAACAAACATCCTTTAAATTGAGCCTCTAGGAAGAAGATTTTTAAAGCCGACACGCTTGCCTTTTCGAAGTCCATCAAACAATTCCATGTTGAATTTTGCCATGAATATGAATGGTAAATAGTTGGCGCATAAATACTGGAATCACCTCGAACGTCCCATCCATAAGCCAACATTCTGCTTCTCCTAGGAGTTTAAGGGTTGATTGCATTCCTAATAAAATAATTTTTTGATGGCTCTACTAATTTTTGCTTTTGGGTCTGTCTGCTCGGCAAATAAAGGCGGAATTAGTTGAGTTTATTGCGTCATTCTTCATGTTTCTATTTGTCTCGAATACCGATTTATCATAAGAAGACGGATTATGGGTTATGTTTGGATGATCCCTTTCTTATATTATGTGAACAATTTGTAATCGCGGTCACCACTTTTGCCTTATATAATAGAGATTTTGTGTCGGCGCACATCCATTGGCAAGTATCGCCTTTTCTTTGTAAATGGTACGCATATCGGTCGATAATTAATTTCTCTTTCCCTTTATTTGCTTATCACTTATTTATCACAAGCGAACAATTTAATAAACGATTAAATTTCGTCACTTACATAAGTGAATAGTTACATGCATGAAGTAAAAATGTTTTCATCTTGGAAATCCCCGATATTGAAATTATATATACAGGGTGTCCGGGTTTGTGATGCTGATCCGTCAAGAGGTGATTCCTTGGTTCATTCTGAGAAAAAAATCGTATGGGGAGGGGAAGGGGGGTCCATTTTTGATATCCTTTGAGATACAGGGTGTTTAAAAAATTTGGTTCAGAAAAAAGTACATCCATATATTAAACTGTAACTTCCAAAATATTTATCGGAGAGCAACCAACTTAGTCTTTTTTGACTGGTAATTGTATAGGCTACTATTATTATTAAAGTTGTTATCTTGCATCTGCATCCGTTTGAGAGATATGTAACAAAAACAAAAACAAAATTTATAAAATTGAGTTTTTACACATAGTTTGGGTCAAGGGTTTTTAAAGGTGCTCAAAATGTCCTCCTTGTGATTGAATACAGGCTAATATTCGTTTAAGTATGCCTTTGGTTATTTCAATTCTTGGTAATTCTTCCCTTATCTGTTGTGCTGCTGTGTGTATTCGTTGTATAAGTTCTACTTTTGTTCCAATTTCTTTGGAGTATACAAGCGCCTTCATCGTTCCCCATACATAAAAATCCAATACTGTAAGATCGGGGAATCTTACAGGCCAATGAATTGGACCATTTCTTCCAATCCAATTATTTGGATAATTTTCGTTAAAAAAATTCTTAACATTATTATCGGAGTGACAAGTTGCACCATCATGTTGGTATGTATGCGAGAATCTATTTAAAATTGGAACATCATCAAAAAGGAGTGGCAAATCGTTTTGTAAAAATTGTAAATAACATTCACTATTGAATCTCGGTGGTAATATGAATGGTCCAATTAAATTATCGCCAATTACACCAGCCCATACGTATACACTGAATCGGTGTTGAAATGATGTTTGTTTTTTCGAATGATGATTTTCAGCAGCCCACGTGTGTAGATTATGAAAGTTATGTCATCTCTTGTGAATTGAGATTCATCCGTCCATAGGATACGTTGCACAAAACTTGCATTATCCAAATTCCTTTCCATCAACAAATTACAAAACTCCAATCTTTTTGTGTGGTTTATAGTAATAGTTGTTGAACGGGTGTAGTATGGTATAGATGAAGATTCTCATTGTGCAATACTTGATGAATTCGATAACGAGAGGTGTTCAATTGTAAAGCGAGCCACCTTATGCTAATAGAAGGATTTGCTGTTACATTACGAATTATATCTTCGCCGACATCCAAATGGTTTGGTGAAACTGAATTGGGCTACGCCCGGGTATTCGATGTTGTTACGATATTTGGCAGTCTCATATGAATATTTATAAATACTCTTGCGTCAGGAATGCGACGTGTTGGAAATCTGCGTTGATATAGATATTCATTGCGAGCTCGTGCTGCATTACCATCGCAAAATCCGTAAACCAAATGGATATCAATGTACTACCTGAGAACTGTGCCATGATAATATTAATTTTATTAAATTAATTAAAATTTTGATTCACAACACTGATACAACACTAGATAATATCTCGAAACTAATGACTGTGACTGGATCTGAAAATATTTAGTTTTTTCGACATTTAAACAAATGATTTGATAATCATCGCCTACTGTTTTACAGATCAAAAAAAAAATTGATACAATATTAACACTATAACATCTGTTAATTAGATTGAGAATAAACGGAATACGAAGAAAACTATGGTACGTGGGTACAAATAATATATTGGGGGATTGTAGGGGAGGCGAATTAAAATTAAGTAAAAAAAAAACAAAATTATAACGGGTTTTTTTTTTTTGAGAGAAACTCAATTTTATAAAAAAAAACAAATTTTTTTTTATTTTAAAGCATCATAGCTCTCAAACGGATGCAGATGCAAGATAGCCACTCATTTCTTAATAATAGCGTATACAATTATCATTCAAATAAGACTAAGTTGGTTGCTCTCCGATGAATACATTGGAAGTTACAGTTTAATATTTGGGTGTCCTTTTTTTCTGAACCAAATTTTTTAAACACCCTGTACATATATCAAAAATGGACTCCCCCTCAACCAAGGAATCAATCCTTGAGGGATCAGCATCCCAAACCCGGACACCCTATATTTAAGGGATTTCCCTTTATGAAATTGCTCATATGTAATTCATTTCAATATTATTATATTTTTTTGTTATTTTTAGCATGTATCACTCATATCAGATTTAGAATCTTGATTTTGAAAAGACAGATTTTCAAAAGTAAGACAAACAGCCCAATTTCAATTTATTGTTGATAATTTTTAATTAAACACGATAAATTGAAATTTTGTATTAAAAGTGTTAGAATTTAACTTTTTATTTTTAGTAAATACACGATATTTTAGCTATCGTTAATTAAAAACATACTTTGGACGGAAACTTTGTGGTTTATCATAATTAACTTCTAAGTATTGTTTAAATTCCATCGTAATCGTTCATGTTATGCTAGATTTTATTGTACATATTTCTAGACTTGGTTAGCAGTCATACAAATACAAGAGAAACTAGCACAACTAAAAATATAATAGTAAGTGCATTTTAATTTTAACAATTAAAATAATTCCTGTTATTGTTATACCCTTTTTTGTAAGCTTTCCTTTCCCATTTTTCATTAATTTTTTGTTTCTTTTTTTTCACTTTAATTTAAATTTTTTATTATTTCTGTAAAAATCTTATAAAGAATATAAATTAGAAACTAAATATTATCTACTACACAGTTATATAGTTCTTTCAACTACTTTGTAGCATTATGATAACAGAACTATTTATTTAACTTGTCTAGCTATACATGTATGATGTTAAAGCATAAAATAGAATTCTAAAATATAAATAATGTGAGAGCTTTTTAGTTGTCGTTCATTTGAAAACTTGTGTATAGTTTTATAAACTTTTATTTTTGTTAGATATTTGAAAAAATAAACTTCAGGTTATATTTTTTTTTTTATTATTTACTCCAATATTATTATTATAATAAGGAAATGCGGGATAAATAAATATAAAAAACGTTTTGTTGTTAAAGTTTTATTCGTTAGCCGTTTTGTGGGAGAAATTTAATTAATTTTGTGTGTTTTGTTTTTTTAATCAAATGGTTAATTAGCAAGAAAACGAGGAAATGCGATTTTATGGTCGAGAGCTTTTAAATATTTCGAATTTTGTTTGAGCTTTTTCGCTATACATTCTACCCTTTTTTATTTATCCGGGTGGAAACTGTCGGTGAGTTAATTTTTATGCGACGGAATAATTTTATATATGTATCAGGAACGAGTTTTAAAAGCTAATTTAGTTATATTTATTTTGTAAGAGCAACGGCAGATTTATATATTGTGATTTTAGCTTTGAATAAAAAAATCGATGTAAAAAGGAAGCAAAAGTGATGGATTAATGATCACATTTCCTATTTGATTTTATTTTGGTATTTCAAATAAAAATTGTGGAAACTACAAGGCATATAATTACATTTAAAAGCTTGGTTTCCTATACACCTTTGGGTCCACCTCTGGCTACCTGCGTCATCCTAAAAAATGACTTATTTCTTAAGGGCCCTAAAATGATGATTTGGTACCACACATTGAATTATTAACCAGGATCTGGTTTAGTATTTCAAAGTTCTCACTTTGAACGTTTTATAAAAATGTATAAGTTTAATTTGAGATTCAGAGCGCTACTATAAGGTTCAATATTCGTAATTTCGTTTTGAATATCGTTTTATGCTGGTAATATATATTATAAATGTTTATTAACTATTATGATAAAAAACCAAATTACTTTTATTTTTATTTTCTTATATGTTTTTTAAAATTGGGACAACTTTCTTATTGTGACAATTTTTTTATTTAAACTAGTTTCGGATATTCGTCCTTCCTCAGTTCCTTATTTTTTCAAATTAATTCTTATTAGACCAAAATCATAGTTTATATAGCAATCATTTTATACTTTTATAACTTACAATTATTTCGGCAACTGTGTGTTGTTGTATGTTGATTTTGTCATTTAGCATCAATGGATTGTTTTTATTTTTATATATCTCGATTTCTTCAAGTCTGTCCGTGTCCGCAAGAAAGTATCACAAAGAAAACTATAAATAAACTAATTGATATTTATTTCTCATAATAGATTGTTATCTATTATAATGTGCTTACTTTCACTTAATTTGGCCCCATATTCTGGAATGAAGTATTTTCAAATTTTTTTGAGAATGCGAACGATGATGATCCTGATCTTTTCGATCGGCTGATCATCTGGACTCTATGGAGGCCAATCAAAAGTTTGAAACCCATTTTGCTCTTTCCACTAGATGCAAAGGCCGATGTTTAGGGTCGTCATCCTCTTGTAAGATCCAATCTTTATTTTCATGACCAAATAGTTTCTCAGCAGACTTCAGCAAATACTTTTCGTATAATTTCCCTGTAAATTGAGCATCTATGATTCTTGTGAAAACGCCTAATCTTCCAAATCCTTTGGAAGAGAAGCAACCATAAATATGGACCTTTGTGTGTCCCTAAATGTTCTTTAGATACTTTCTTGTGGAATATACTGTAGAATTTGAAGGTGTTGTTTCAAGTTGTAACTTTTGACGTGATAACGTTTTACACCGCATGTTCAGAAAACTGACCCGAAATTTAGCCCTTGGTCGGGGGCAATTACTCATCAACTATAAGCATTTAATTTAATGATATAATTGCTTAGATTGGTCCTTCGGCTTTATGTGTCACGCATAATATTATTGCAATGACATCATTTGGCGGCACAGGAACCCGCGCCGCGAACCTCTGATTTCAACCGATTTAAATGCTTGAACCAGTGTAGCAAGAGCACGGCTCATCCGATCGGAGATCGGATGGTGTCAATTTTTGCGTAAAAAGCCAGTGGTTGTTAATATATTTTAAATTAAATTAATTAATCATCACATACATTTTAATTAAAATTTCAAACTAGAAAATAGCGATTGTAGTTTAGCCCTTGGTCGTGGGCAATTACTCATCAACTGTAAGAACTACCTTTAATTTAAAGATATGATTGCTTAGATTGGTCCTTCGGCTTTATGTGTCACGCATAATATTATTGCAATGACGTCATCCGGCGGCATCGGAACCTGCGCCGCGAACCTCTGATTTCGACCGATTTAAATGCTTGAACCAGTGTAACGAGAGAATGGCCGATCCGATCGCAGATCAGATGGTGTCAATTTTTGCGTAAAAAACCAGTGGTGGCTAATTTATTTTAAATTAAATTAATTAATCATCACATAAATTTTAATTAAAAATTCAAACTATAAAATAGGGATTTATAGAGATTGAGGGCACTATAGCACGAGAATGCCTCATCAGATCGGAGCAACTCGGTTATTAATTTGTGCTTAATAATACTGTGGTAGATAACTTATTTTAAATTAAAATAATTAATCTCCACATTAATTTTAATAAAATTTACAAAGTACAAAACAGCGATTTACGACCAACCATGAGAATCACTTATCTGGCCGGAGTAATTTTGGTGTATATGTGTGCGTAAAGAAACTGTGGCAGATAACTTATTGTTAATTAAAATAATTAATTTCCACATACATTTTAATTAAAATTACAAACTACAAAATAGCGATTTACAATGATTGAGATCACTGTAGCGAGAGAACCCCTCATGCCTCATCTGATCGAAGCAATTCTAGTGCTAATTTGTGCTTAAAGAAACTGTGGCAGATAATTTATTGTAAATTAAAATAATTAATTTTCACATAAATTTTAATTAAAATTTAGATCTACATAGTGGCGATTTACAATGCTAGCGAGCACTATAAAGGGGGAATGCCTGATCTGATAGGTCCTATGTCAGTGTGGACTATGATATATATTTGACCTAGACTCCGTGTCAACCACACTAGCCTCGGCGACTGTGGGAAGCACTTGTCTGGAACTCAGATTCATCAGGCACATCTCCGCTGAGACCCTGCGCTTCATATCGTACTTCTCATACCATCGCCCAGTACTTAATCGTTTGCAAACAATCACTGTACTCTCATTTCATGATGCTAATAATAAAGATATTTATTTTAACAAACCCATACATCGTGCCATTTCTCGCACCTCTTATAAACGTTATCACGGAAAACACTTACGGCCGTGTAGAAGACACAGCCTACTCCGATTTTTTATAAAATGTCTTGAATACCTTTATGTGCAAAGAAATAAGCTTGTGTTTTTGGGCTTATAATTCTGTCAAATAATAAAGGTTATAGTAGTAGAAATAGTATTTAGCCACAAGCAAACCTTGTTTGCCTCTTCTAGTATTCAGTTTGTTCATTACAGCTCTGCAGAATCGTGGAATATAAATTAGCGGAATTTTTGCAACGGGTCGCTATGTCCCATAGCTTCACTGCCTTGACTTCTTAAAAAAAAAACTTCAATTTAAACGAATTTAAAACACGAAAGGATCGGAATAACTGGAAGGGATAATTTCCGAGAAAATAAACGAGGGAATTCTCAAATATATTATGTATGTAACTTTTTTATTTAATAAGGAAAAACAATATATATTGTAGTAGGATAAAAATATACTCAAACTTTTGAATTATTCTGGTGTATTCCAGATTGATAAATATTTAAGAAGAGGAGAAATTGTTAAGAGTTTGCAATTCAGTTTCGATCTGCGAACATGTGAAAAATAAATCATTTTTCAGTACATGCTCGCAGATCGAAACTGAATTGCAAACTCTTAACAATTTCTCCTCTTCTTAAATATTTATCAATCTGGAATACACCAGAATAATTCAAAAGTTTGAACATAGTAACCGCATGTATGCGTTAAATACACTAACATTGAAATTATGAAAAAGTTTAGAAAGGGGAATGTAAAAATTCGCTAATACTATAAGTGCACGGTTGATTCCTATATATAGGAAAAAAATCAGTGTAATAAATTAGCAGTTCAGTCGCTATAGCCTGATGAGATGTACTGAAAAATGATTTATTTTTCACATGCTCGCAGATCGAAACTGAATTGCAAACTCTTAAAAATTTCTCCTCTTCTTATAAAAATATACAATAATTTACTTCAGTCTAAAAAGACAAAAGTTTTGAAATCCTATGAAAAATGACGAAACATTTGGTTGGTCCAAAACCACTTTTCTCGACGTTTTGAAAGTCCCTGAGTCTGAAAATGCAAAAAAATACAAAATGTTCGACCATCTGTCTGGATGTCTATACCCTTGGTATCTCAAAAACGGCTTGTCCAATTTGAATTTTTTTTCGCAAACCTATTTCTATGGTCAAGGTGGAGATTTGAAAATCTTTTGAAGACTGTACGTCAATAGGGTGGGGTACCCCTGCCATACGGATTGACCCAAAATACCTGGTTTAATAAATATGTACGATTTTTATGCTGGTTTGATTATTGGATTGAGCATTGAATTTGGAATTTATTTGTAGGTTAAATTAGGAGTCAATTTGCGGGTTGAGTTGGAGTTGAGTTGGGGTTGGATTAAGATGTAGTGAGTAGTTAACAAATTGTTTATATGATGGAACTTGCCTATTTATCATTCGATTATTATGAAATTTGACGTGTGTGTTGGAAATGGGATTCTAAATTGATTTTTGGATGAAGTTCTGGAATATGGCCAAGTATGATGAAACTTGCCTATTTCTCAACCGATTATGATGAAATTCGACATATGCGTTGGTAATGTGATTTTAAAATGATTTATGGCTAAAGTTATGGAATATGGCCAATTATGACGGAACTTGCATATTTCTCAAACGGTTATAATGAAATTTGACATATGCGCTGAAAATGGGATTCTAAATGATTTTTGTATGATGTTCTGGAATATGGCCAAGTATGATGGAACTTGCCCATTTCTTAACCAATTATTATGAAATTTGACGTGTGTGTTGGTAATAGGATTCTAAAATGTGTTTGTATGAAATTCTGGAATATGGCCAAGTATGATGGAACTTGGCTATTTCTCAACCGATTATGATGAAATTCATCATGTGTATTGGAAATGGAATTCTAAAATGAGTTTTGGATGAAGTTCTGGAATCTGGCCAAGTATGGTGGAACTTGCCCATATCTCAACCGATTATGATGAAATTCGACATGTGTATTGAAAATGGGATTCTAAAATGAGTTTTGGATGAAGTTCTAGAATATGGCCAAGTATGATGGAATTGGCTATTTCTCAACCGATTATGATGAAATTCGACAAAATGTGTTGGAAATGGGAATCTAAAATGTTTTTTGGATGAAGTTCTAGAATATGGCGAAGTATTGATGGTACTTGCCCATTTCTCACCCGATTATGATGAAATCCGGCATGTGTATTGGAAATGGGATTCTTAAATGAGTTTTGGATGAAGTTCTGGAATATGGCCAAGTATGATGGAACTTGCCCATTTCTCAACCGATAATGATGAAATTTGGCATGTGCGTTGGAAATGGAAATCCAAACTGATTTTTAGATGAAGCTCTGGAATATGGCGAAGTTGGATGGAACTTGCCTATTCCTTAACCGCGGGTATCATCAAATTTGACATGCGTGTTGGGAATGGAATTCTAAAACAATTTTTGGATCGAACTCTCGAATATGGCTAAGTAGGATGGAACTTGGTTATTCCTTACCCGATTATTATGAAATTTGACATGTGCGTTATAAATGGGATTCTAAAATTATTTTTGGATAAAGTTCTGGAATATGGCCAGTTACACGGTTAGAAATATAAGTATAATTTTTCTATACTACTTTCGGTATAATGTTCTAGAATACGATTTTTCGTGTTAAATTGGATGCCTGTACACGCATGTTACTGAAGCTTTTGACCTGTTTGACTGTTGTTGTACCTATAAGTAAATAAATCTTGGTTAAAATAGAAATCAATATTGTCAAAACTGTCACACCAACTTTATGACACAGGAGAATGCTATCCTCATTGAATACACTAAAGACCGAAGTTCTGATCCCCTCGTGATGTTTGAGCCCTTTATATTTGGTAATTAAAAACTAAGAACTACCAATTTTAATATTTTTCTTGTACTTTTTTTTTTGCTTTCTTATACTCGTTATATAATGGATAGATATGTGAAAATAAACGAGGGCCTAGTTGTAATGCCAAAGCAGTAACAATTTTTTATGAAGAGGCACAGACAGGTGAATATTAAAATTAATATAAAATAAACAATGTTGTATTTGTAGCAGATGATAATTCTGTGAAGTGACTCGAAATATTAATTAGAATTATATGCTGAGTTTATTGAGTCAGGCGGGCCGTTGAAAAAATTTAGAGTTAAACGGGTTGCCGTTTGGAGTTTTTGGCGGAAAACATATCTAAGCTAAACCGAAAATCGTTACAAAATGCGAAGAATGAAGAGTTCATTTGAATCAGAATAGGTAATAACTCCAGGAAAGAATCGACGGAAGGATCAAACTTGTAAAACTATTATTTTGGCTGTCAATACGCCTCCCCCTAGTGATTCGATTTATGAGAGCCCGAACTCACTAGTTGATAGTGATATTGAGGGGCCAGGACCAGCTCGCAAAAAACCTAAAAAACAAACGAGGTAGTACACATTTTATGGAGCAATTTTTAGAATTTTTAGAGGTTCAGGAAAAGCAAGAGGAGCGGGAAAACAAATTCGAACAAAAACAAAAATTGATCGATCGAAATGAAGGGGGAGGGGGGGGGGGGGGGGAAGGGAATGAAAACATTTTAAAAAATAATTAACTGTTTTAAAAGAATAATTAATTGTATTCGTATTAGGTTTTTAAATAATAAAATTATAAAAAAACATTTAATTTCCTCTCAATTTCCCTAAATAGTTAACACTAGATTTACGGACAGAATTGCCTAACTATGTTTACCGAAACCCATCATACTGATGATGCATTAAAATTCGATTTTTTTTTGTATAAAAATTGAAAAAAGAATTAATGTACCAATAAATTATAAATATTTCATAATTTATTTCATTTTGAAAAAAAAAATTAATTTTTTCAACATTTCAGATATTTTGTTTTTTGTGTGCATTTTACTACAAACATATTTTAAGCAAATATCAAATTTATTGAAAATTGAACTGCTTACTGTGATAACTGATAAGGATAATATTTAGGAAGATTTCTGGATTCACTTTTGTATTCAAAGTGAAGCTCTTCAGTCAATTGGAAAAGGAATTTTTCTGGACATATTTAACCTTACGAAATTTAACGAATTGTCTGAATATTATGGAAATGTTTCGGCTTTTTTATAGACAATATAGTAATTGACAATTATAAATGACATTCAGTGTATTTTCGATTTGGTAAATCAGAAAAATAACAGAGGACAATCACTTATAACATATCTACCAATCAAAGTAGAAATATTATCCCCTCCCCCTTTTCTTTCCTGCAGAGTAATACAAAGTGTAACAACTCTCAAAAATTAGAAATCTCTTTGAGTTTTTGTGTTGGTAATTCGGTTTCGTACAGAAAAAGTAAGGTCTACTCTTCAGGTAGCGTATACAGTGAATGTCATTTACAATTAATACATTGTCTATAAAAAAGCCGAAACATTTTCATATTTAACCTTGTGGGTTCCTTATATAGCACCCTCGCGTAAATAGCCGCTAATTCTAAAATATTGTAAACGACTTGCAGAGGCCATCAGGGAGACCCGCCTTTTACGCTATATTTTCGTGCCATTTGGTGAAGTACATCAACTCCAAATTTAGTTTTGTTATAAAACTTAATAATCTCTCTAAGACGTTTATTATTGTATTCAATCGTGACAAATTTATGTTTTGTTCTTAGTACAATTAGTATCTTTTTCAGGGTTTGCATATTTTGTATAGAGTTAAAATGCAAGGCCCAGATTTGTAAAGCGATGCCCTAAGTATAGTCTAGCAAGTTTGTGAACCACGAACTCGCTCAGAGTATTGCTGAGGCTCGTGTTTCATTACTAAGTACGGCAAGCCATTTATGAGAAATTTGAATGGTTTGTTTTGCATGTATTGCGTAAAACGGATGTCGCCTTTGTTGGGGACAACTGCTCATCAATGGTAATGTTTGCATTGGGCTTATAACAAGCCTGACTGTTTAAAATAAATTTATTCCCAATTTGAGATATTGATGCAGACTTACCATGTTTTAAACGTTGACTACGTTTCTTTTAGCGACTTCCAGATGGTTCCATCAAGTGCAATTTCAATCTTTTTATTTCAGTTTCGAGATGTAGCAGTTACTTCCATATCGCTATATCGTTTTCAAACTCTGAAAGGATATGCTTCCTGTTTTTGCTGTGACAATCTTAGAAAGATTTTCATTTTCACTGTCTGAAACAACTATTTCGATGCTTTCTTACGAATCCGGATACTCAGCGTCACTCTCGTTATCACTTAGTTCAAACTCATTTACCTCAGAATAATTGTCAGAAGAGGCTTCATTTATGTTGATTATTTTTTGGAGCAATTCAGCAGTTCCGCGTGATTTTTTCATGGTAGCTCTATTCTATTTCAGTAAAAATAAATATTCCTAATAGTAAAAAAATATATCAATTTACCTCGAAAATGCCTGTGTTCACAAAATAAACAAAATAACATTTTATATGCACTGTTTGGCCTCACTTACAATATGCCGGCTAAGAAAAATTGTATTATAGAAAATAAAGCGCTGTGTAAAAAGTTGTTATTTAGTTTTAACCATTCCTGCAACAACGGTAAGCGCGGAGAGGTCATTTTCATCCATGTAACTTTTGAAAAGTTTTATTAGAAATAAAATAGGCCAAGATCGATTTTCTAATCTGGCCCTAATTAACATCGAAAAGCAATTGTTGCGCAAATTAAAAAGTTCTGCAAAGTTTTATTATAATGTTATCGATGATTTTGCAAAAGAAACGGATCGATTTAAATTATAAAAATTAAATTTTTTTATCTTTATTGTGTTTATAAATATTTGTTAAATAAATACTCTGTGCTGAATAAATTTAAAAATCAAAAAGATTAATATATTTTCGTTATTTTCACAATTTATAATATTGCTTCCCCAATCTAAATTGTCACGCTTCGTCACTGATATATGATTTAGAAAACATTTCTAAAATAGTTTAAGTCCCGTTGTACATTTCAGCTAAGCTAAGCTACGCGATGTAAGCTATGTGCATAGCTTTCGGTTGTAAATAAAGGGTTTTAATGGAACGTTGCACACTTGAGCTAAACTATGCGAGCTTTGTTTTTTGTTTTGAGCGATGCAAACTATCTTAGATCGAGTTGGCTTCGCCTTACAATTTTCAGCTATATAGCTCACATATACATTGACATTTTCATATACGTTATTTTTGACGCACATACAATGTTCCTTAAATTTCATTATGTCAAAACGGAAAGGAAGCCATTTTGTATAAATATATTGTATAATAAAAAGCAAAAATTTTAAAATCGTATTTATTACATAGATAATAAAATTTATTTATATTACATAAAAAGTAATATGTATATAGTTAGTGAAATAAAGAACTAAGACGCATTTGCAATTTAAATACTTTATATAAAATTTAATTTTTGGTAAAATTATATAAATATATAACATTTTGTAATCCGTGAAATTGTCGAGTTGGGAATTTGGGATACACAAGTAGGGGCTACTTCAAAAATTAACTTACTAAGAAAGAAACATTGTAACATAATAATGTTGTATTTTTTTATGAATAAAAAAAATAAAAGCAAAAACAAAAACAAAATTGTAAACAATTGTTTACGTGTAAATTTGTTCTCTTTTATTTAATTTGTTTTTTAGTTTTTGTTTTTGTACAAATTCCTTTATTTTGTTTTGTTTTTTTATCACGTCATACGGAGCTGCGCAGAAAAAGACGATTTTGAAACGTATCAGTTTATCGTGCCATATTTAGTGTTATTCATTTTAATTAGGACAATTTAAACTGGCATACAAGAAAAAAATTTTGGCAACAAACATTAGCATCAAAAATAATAAATTGGCGACAAATATAATATTTTGGAACAGAAAAAAATTATTTTTAGTAGTAAAAAAAAAAAAAAAATTCGTGACAAAAAATTAAATTTAATCGATACCTATTATTTAATATTTGATGGGGGATCGATATAAAATATTGCAGTGTCATTAATAGATTCTATATAATCCGCTCCTACGTGCGGCACGCAGTGCGACATGTTTGCTTATCCCGGCTCCTACGTCCCTCGAAGTTCAAATCTAAAGCCCCTCGGAGGGATAAGCGGGGGGGAGCGAAGCGACCTCCCGCGTGCCCGTGAGAGTTACCGAAGCCGTTAGCCTCTACAATTCTAAGTTAAATTAGGGATCTCCATTTTCCAGAATATTTTAAAACTAATTTCAATTTTTTAATTTTTAATTTATTTATTTATAAATTTATTGCCAGTTAATTATTTTTGTCACCTAAAATGTTTATTTGTGCGATATAATTCCTTTAAAATAATAAATTAAAAAAAAATTACCATTACTTCAAAATTTAACTTACCGCATGAGAAAATGAGTAAAAAAGATAAGCGGTAAGTTAATTTTTGAAGTAGCTCCCACAAGTATTTATTCCTAAAAAAATCCCGTTAGGATGCAAACTTCAAAAGTTCAAAAACTAATGAATTTCATTCCTGAGTCGGATTCTTCAGATGAGGAGTTCGAACAAGATGTACTATTGTATATTTTATGTAAAAAACGGAAAATGAGTTTGTGGTGTTCACAATTTTTAAAAATGCGTTTGGATTATGGTGAATTCAATACCTTTTACCAGACTTAACTGAAAAAGAGTTTTTTATATATGTATATGAGGTTGACCAGGGAGCAATTTGAATATGTCCACAGGTTAATTGAAAAGGACATAAAAGATCAGAACTCGTTTTTTCGGTTGCCCATTTCTACAAGAGAAATGTTAGCTATATGTTTAAGGTAACTGCACAATAATTTTAAAATATAATTCTGGAATTTAAAAATAATCAAAGTTTTTGTTTTAGATATTTTGCAACAGGAAGCTCTTTTCGCGACCTAAGCTTTAATTTTCGCCTAAGTGAAACAAAGGTAGGACAAATTATTGAAAAGGTGAGCGACGCTATATGGCTGAATATGCAAGCTCTAGAAATGCCAGAGCCAAATGAAGCATTCTGGCATGAAAAGTCCACCGAATTTAATAATAGATGGCAATTTCCCAATTGTATTTCTGCCGTTGACGGAAAACACGTCGTTATTCGGAAGCTTATAAATTCCGGGTCACCTTTTTTTAACTACAAGAAAACATTTTCAGTTGTTCTCATGGCGGCAGTTGATTCTGCTTATAAATTCATTACATTGATGTTGGTGCCCAAGGCAGGTTAAGCGATAGGAACATATTTGCCAATAGATCGTTTGGCAATAGGTTTCGCAACAATTTATTAATAATACCTGCGCGTTAAGCGAATTGTTTACCATTCGTTCTAATTGGGGATGAAGCTTTTCCACTCACCAAACATTTTATGAGACATTATTCTGGCTGCCGTACGAAAGATAATATAAATTGTAAAATATTTAATTACAGGCTATCTATAGCACGCCAAACTGTTGAATGCGCTTTCGGAATTTTAAGTGCATGGTGTATGGTCTACAAAAAACCTTTCGAATGCAGTCTACGAAAAGTCGATAAAATTATTAAAACAACCTGTGTACTTTGTAACTATTTAAGGCATCAAACAATATTAGAACAACAGATAAGCGAGTTTGATTCAAATGATTTAGATGATCCGGACCATCAACTTGTAAACTTGGCCTCTTCTAATTTATGTAAGAAGCAGTAATGAAGCATTTCAAATAAGATCAGAATTTACGAATTATTTCTGTTCTCCAGAAGGGTCTGTTCCATGGCAATTTGAAGCTATTAGGAAGGGAAAATATTAAAGTTAATCTTACGAAAATAATAAATAAAATGTGTCAAAAATTTAGTAAAACAAGAAAAATATTAATAAAACAAGAGTTCTATTTCAACAATTAAATTTCAATTATTAAATTTTAAAACATCATGTAAATAAAATCTTTTGCCTTCACCAATATTTTGAGTTGTTAAATTGGTAAATACGTAGGAGAGGAACTTCCTTCTTCGTTTAGTGACTGACCGTTATTAGATACAGGCATACTATTATCTACCATAGCTGGCATTGAAGTAATGACTCCTGAATAAAGTAAGAAATATTAGTACGGACCAATAACAAATATTTATAAAATGTTTACCTTGTGTGGAAGAATCTTATTCTAGGTATGGCACGGAAGTCGATCGTGGGCTCTCTAAATTTGAAGTTGGACTCTCTGGAGTATAAAATGGTTGATAAATTGGTGATATTCGTGTTAATGAATGCTCGTCATATTCCCGTTCTTCGAGCTCGCTAATGACATCGAACACCCTTCGTTTTGCTTCTCTTTGAAAATTTTCAGGAAAAGTAAGGGGCGTCTCATACATAGACATAAAAAAATTATACAGAGCTCTGTTGGCTTGTTCGTTTCGAGTTGCCATTTGCTCCTCTTTTCTTTTCCTATTGGATTTGATCAAACCTATAATTTTGTCTTCCTCACTTTTTTTGGTCGGTTTTCATTGGGAGAAATTCCATTTAAATAAAACAATATACTTTAACAATGTTGCATTACTTACCGTTTTCGGAATGGCAATCTACAGCAATCTCTGCCCAAATATCATCTTTAAAATTGATTGATTTGTTGTCTTTATGTCCCGTATCGTATAACTCGGGATGGCTACGAATATTATCTATAACTTTTTCTATTTCAACTGTACACATTTTTAAAAGCAATAGCAATATCAAATAATACAGAAGTTCAGATGAAATAACATAGATATGGTGATATACACGAAAAAGTTGTATGTAATTTCTAACAATTCAAAAAAGCTTTAAATATACGTGCACGAGTTTGATAATTCAAAATAGGAAAAAGAACAAAATGTCAACAGTCCTTTTTTAAATATTTTATTTTGAGAAACGTTCGAAAAGTAACCTTATACATGCGTTAATATTTAATGACAAAAACAACAAACTATCTGTGAGCGAGGTTATTAGGTGAAGTGTGCAGTGCAAAGAGCTACGCGAGCTAAACTAGACTATGGTAAACTATTTTTCTCGCTTAGCCTAGCTGAAATGTACAACGGGCCTAAACCTTGTGACAGCTTGCCAAATAGTATATTTTGGTGGCCGCTTTCTAGGATTTTCTCAAGAAAAATTTAAAAATTACTTGTACATACTCATCTCACGTAGCAAAATAAAACCGTAGTTTCTAAGAAACCTAATGGTTATTTTTGAACGTTTTTGGAATGTTGTTTCAAATGTTTCTTAAAAACTAAAATAAAAAATTTAAAATTTAATTGAATGGGATTTTCAAGACCGATCAAGTAACTAAACAGTTACGTGAAAAAATTGGATTCTTTTCAGTTGAATTTGGAACTTTTTGTTTCTATCGATCTTGTCCTAAGCAATACTCTTCAGTTTTCCAAGAACGTTTTTAGAAATTTTCAAAGAAACTTATTTGAAACCAAAAATATTGAAGTTGAAATTCTCTTTCATAACGTATTGAAATGGTTTTGGGATATTACATCAAAAAACTTAAAAAGTAAAAAAAAATATTTTGTTTCTTTAACCTTCACTTTGTATATACCCGGGTAAATATCGTGATTTTGATAATTGAATTTCTCCGCGGCTTTTTAATTAATTTTAAATCAGCTCCGACTTAGTGACTCAATGTGCATGAAATTGATGAAAAATCAGTTATTACGAAAAATGATGTACATTTAAGTACATTTTTTTTTTAAATTTTACAGTTTTTCGACCATCTTCACAGTATCGGTGTGAAGTTTCTGACAAAATTTTTTGACAAAATTTGTCAAAGAGAATATTGAAGAAAGTGTACATATTTTTTTACAGTGTAATTGAATAAAAAAAATTGAAACGAAATTTTAGGTTGATAATGGTTGATAATGATAAAATATTTAATAAAACAACACAAAACTTTAAGTTGCACATAGAAATCTTAAATAAAATCTATCGAAAATTTAAGCTTGTAAAAATTCACACGTTTTTTGGCGAAAATGTTGTTCAATTTATTTTGTCAGGGCTATCCTAGAGTTTTCCGACATATCCCATAATATACATTAAATAGCTCGTACTACAAGCTATCGATATGACAATGTGAAATTAATGGCTAGTGGGGAACACTATGAATTGACAAGCTCTGAGTGCCAAGATAGTCAAAATTCACACGTTTTTTGGCGAAAATGTTGTTCAATTTATTTTGTCAGGGCTATCCTAGAGTTTTCCGACATATCCCATAATATACATTAAATAGCTCGTACTGCAAGCTATCGATATGAAAATGTCAAATTAATGGCTAGTGGGGAACACTATGAATTGACAAGCTCTGAGTGCCAAGATAGTCAAAATTCACACGTTTTTTGGCGAAAATGTTGTTCAATTTATTTTGTCAGGGCTATCCTAGAGTTTTCCGACATATCGCATAATATACATTAAATAGTTCATACTATAAGCTATCGATATGGCAGTGTCAAATTAATGGCTAGTGGGGAACACTATGAATTGACAAGCTCTGAAGTGCCAAGATAGTTAAAATTCACACGTTTTTTGGGGAAAATGTTGTTCAATTAATTTTGTCAGGGCGATCCTAGAGATTTCCGACATATCCCATAATATACATTAAATAGCTCGTACTACAAGCTATCGATATGACAATGTCAAATTAATGGCTAGTGGGGAACACTATGAATTGACAAGCTCTGAGTGCCAAGATAGTCAAAATTCACACGTTTTTTGGCGAAAATGTTGTTCAATTTATTTTGTCAGGGCTATCCTAGAGTTTTCCGACATATCCCATAATATACATTAAATAGCTCGTACTACAAGCTATCGATATGACAAAGTCAAATTAATGGCTAGTGGGGAACACTATGAATTGACAAGCTCTGAGTGCCAAGATAGTCAAAATTCACACGTTTTTTGGCGAAAATGTTGTTCAATTTATTTTGTCAGGACTATCCTAGAGTTTTCCGACATATCGCATAATATACATTAAATAGTTCATACTATAAGCTATCGATATGACAATATCAAATTAATGGCTAGTGGGGAACACTATGAATTGACAAGCTCTGAGTACCAAGATAGTCAAAATTCACACGTTTTTTGGCGAAAATGTTGTTCAATTTATTTTGTCAGGGCTATCCTAGAGTTTTCCGACATATCGCATAATATACATTAAATAGCTCGTACTACAAGCTATCGATATCACAAGGTGAAATTAATGGCTAGTGGGGAACACTATGAATTGACAAGCTCTGAGTGCCAAGATAGTCAAAATTCACACGTTTTTTGGCGAAAATGTTGTTCAATTTATTTTGTCAGGGCTATCCTAGAGTTTTCCGACATATCCCATAATATACATTAAATAGCTCGTACTACAAGCTATCGATATGACAATGTCAAATTAATGGCTAGTGGGGAACACTATGAATTGACAAGCTCTGAGTGCCAAGATAGTCAAAATTCACACGTTTTTTGGCGAAAATGTTGTTCAATTAATTTTGTCAGGGCTATCCTAGAGTTTTCCGACATATCCCATAATATACATTAAATAGCTCGTACTACAAGCTATCGATATGACAATGTCAAATTAATGGCTAGTGGGGAACACTATGAATTGACAAGCTCTGAGTACCAAGATAGTCAAAATTCACACGTTTTTTGGCGAAAATGTCGTTCAATTTATTTTGTCAGGGCTATCCTAGAGTTTTCCGACATATCGCATAATATACATTAAATAGTTCATACTATAAGCTATCGATATGACAATGTCAAATTAATGGCTAGTGGGGAACACTATGAATTGACAAGCTCTGAAGTGCCAAGATAGTCAAAATTCACACGTTTTTTGGCGAAAATGTTGTTCAATTTATTTTGTCAGGGCTATCCTAGAGTTTTCCGACATATCGCATAATATACATTAAATAGTTCATACTATAAGCTATCGATATGGCAGTGTCAAATTAATGGCTAGTGGGGAACACTATGAATTGACAAGCTCTGAGTGCCAAGATAGTCAAAATTCACACGTTTTTTGGCGAAAATGTTGTTCAATTAATTTTGTCAGGGCGATCCTAGAGATTTCCGACATATCCCATAATATACATTAAATAGCTCGTACTACAAGCTATCGATATGACAATGTCAAATTAATGGCTAGTGGGGAACACTATGAATTGACAAGCTCTGAGTACCAAGATAGTCAAAATTCACACGTTTTTTGGCGAAAATGTTGTTCAATTTATTTTGTCAGGGCTATCCTAGAGTTTTCCGACATATCGCATAATATACATTAAATAGTTCATACTATAAGCTATCGATATGACAATATCAAATTAATGGCTAGTGGGGAACACTATGAATTGACAAGCTCTGAGTACCAAGATAGTCAAAATTCACACGTTTTTTGGCGAAAATGTTGTTCAATTTATTTTGTCAGGGCTATCCTAGAGTTTTCCGACATATCCCATAATATACATTAAATAGCTCGTACTACAAGCTATCGATATCACAAGGTGAAATTAATGGCTAGTGGGGAACACTATGAATTGACAAGCTCTGAGTGCCAAGATAGTCAAAATTCACACGTTTTTTGGCGAAAATGTTGTTCAATTTATTTTGTCAGGGCTATCCTAGAGTTTTCCGACATATCCCATAATATACATTAAATAGCTCGTACTACATGCTATCGATATGACAATGTCAAATTAATGGCTAGTGGGGAACACTATGAATTGACAAGCTCTGAGTGCCAAGATAGTCAAAATTCACACGTTTTTTGGCGAAAATGTTGTTCAATTAATTTTGTCAGGGCTATCCTAGAGTTTTCCGACATATCCCATAATATACATTAAATAGCTCGTACTACAAGCTATCGATATGACAATGTCAAATTAATGGCTAGTGGGGAACACTATAAATTGACAAGCTCTGAGTGCCAAGATAGTCAAAATTCACACGTTTTTTGGCGAAAATGTTGTTCAATTAATTTTGTCAGGGCTATCCTAGAGTTTTCCGACATATCACATAATATACATTAAATAGTTCATACTATAAGCTATCGATATGACAATGTCAAATTAATGGCTAGTGGGGAACACTATGAATTGACAAGCTCTGAAGTGCCAAGATAGTCAAAATTCACACGTTTTTTGGCGAAAATGTTGTTCAATTTATTTTGTCAGGGCTATCCTAGAGTTTTCCGACATATCGCATAATATACATTAAATAGTTCATACTATAAGCTATCGATATGGCAGTGTCAAATTGATGGCTAGTGGGGAACACTATGAATTGACAAGCTCTGAAGTGCCAAGATAGTTAAAATTCACACGTTTTTTGGCGAAAATGTTGTTCAATTAATTTTGTCAGGGCGATCCTAGAGATTTCCGACATATCCCATAATATACATTAAATAGCTCGTACTACAAGCTATCGATATGACAATGTCAAATTAATGGCTAGTGGGGAACACTATGAATTGACAAGCTCTGAGTACCAAGATAGTCAAAATTCACACGTTTTTTGGCGAAAATGTCGTTCAATTTATTTTGTCAGGGCTATCCTAGAGTTTTCCGACATATCGCATAATATACATTAAATAGTTCATACTATAAGCTATCGATATGACAATGTCAAATTAATGGCTAGTGGGGAACACTATGAATTGACAAGCTCTGAAGTGCCAAGATAGTCAAAATTCACACGTTTTTTGGCGAGAATGTTGTTCAATTTATTTTGTCAGGGCTATCCTAGAGTTTTCCGACATATCGCATAATATACATTAAATAGTTCATACTATAAGCTATCGATATGGCAGTGTCAAATTGATGGCTAGTGGGGAACACTATGAATTGACAAGCTCTGAAGTGCCAAGATAGTTAAAATTCACACGTTTTTTGGCGAAAATGTTGTTCAATTAATTTTGTCAGGGCGATCCTAGAGATTTCCGACATATCCCATAATATACATTAAATAGCTCGTACTACAAGCTATCGATATGACAATGTCAAATTAATGGCTAGTGGGGAACACTATGAATTGACAAGCTCTGAGTGCCAAGATAGTCAAAATTCACACGTTTTTTGGCGAAAATGTTGTTCAATTTATTTTGTCAGGGCTATCCTAGAGTTTTCCGACATATCGCATAATATACATTAAATAGTTCATACTATAAGCTATCGATATGACAATGTCAAATTAATGGCTAGTGGGGAACACTATGAATTGACAAGCTCTGAATTGCCAAGATAGTCAAAATTCACACGTTTTTTGGCGAAAATGTTGTTCAATTTATTTTGTCAGGGCTATCCTAGAGTTTTCCGACATATCCCATAATATACATTAAATAGTTCATACTATAATCTATCGATATGACAATGTCAAATTAATGGCTAGTGGGGAACACTATGAATTGACAAGCTCTGAGTGCCAAGATAGTCAAAATTCACACGTTTTTTGGCGAAAATGTTGTTCAATTTATTTTGTCAGGGCGATCCTAGAGTTTTCCGACATATCACATAATATACATTAAATAGTTCATACTATAAGCTATCGATATGACAATGTCAAATTAATGGCTAGTGGGGAACACTATGAATTGACAAGCTCTGAAGTGCCAAGATAGTCAAAATTCACACGTTTTTTGGCGAAAATGTTGCTCAATTTATTTTGTCAGGGCTATCCTAGAGTTTTCCGACATATCCCATAATATACATTAAATAGCTCGTACTACAAGCTATCGATATGACAATGTCAAATTAATGGCTAGTGGAGAACACTATGAATTGACAAGCTCTGAGTGCCAAGATAGTCAAAATTCACACGTTTTTTGGCGAAAATGTTGTTCAATTTATTTTGTCAGGGCTATCCTAGAGTTTTCCGACATATCGCATAATATACATTAAATAGTTCATACTATAAGCTATCGATATGACAATGTCAAATTAATGGCTAGTGGGGAACACTATGAATTGACAAGCTCTGAATTGCCAAGATAGTCAAAATTCACACGTTTTTTGGCGAAAATGTTGTTCAATTTATTTTGTCAGGGCTATCCTAGAGTTTTCCGACATATCCCATAATATACATTAAATAGTTCATACTATAATCTATCGATATGACAATGTCAAATTAATGGCTAGTGGGGAACACTATGAATTGACAAGCTCTGAGTGCCAAGATAGTCAAAATTCACACGTTTTTTGGCGAAAATGTTGTTCAATTTATTTTGTCAGGGCGATCCTAGAGTTTTCCGACATATCACATAATATACATTAAATAGTTCATACTATAAGCTATCGATATGACAATGTCAAATTAATGGCTAGTGGGGAACACTATGAATTGACAAGCTCTGAAGTGCCAAGATAGTCAAAATTCACACGTTTTTTGGCGAAAATGTTGCTCAATTTATTTTGTCAGGGCTATCCTAGAGTTTTCCGACATATCCCATAATATACATTAAATAGCTCGTACTACAAGCTATCGATATGACAATGTCAAATTAATGGCTAGTGGGGAACACTATGAATTGACAAGCTCTGAGTGCCAAGATAGTCAAAATTCACACGTTTTTTGGCGAAAATGTTGTTCAATTTATTTTGTCAGGGCTATCCTAGAGTTTTCCGACATATCCCATAATATACATTAAATAGCTCGTACTACAAGCTATCGATATGACAATGTCAAATTAATGGCTAGTGGGGAACACTATGAATTGACAAGCTCTGAGTGCCAAGATAGTCAAAATTCACACGTTTTTTGGCGAAAATGTTGTTCAATTTATTTTGTCAGGGCTATCCTAGAGTTTTCCGACATATCGCATAATATACATTAAATTGTTCATACTATAAGCTATCGATATGACAATGTCAAATTAATGGCTAGTGGGGAACACTATGAATTGACAAGCTCTGAGTACCAAGATAGTCAAAATTCACACAGAAATTTTGTATCAAGTCTTCTTAAACAAATGTATTAAGTGTGTTTAATGTTTACTATTATTCACGAAACTCTTTTTTTAATTCAATTAAAAATTATTGTTACTAATATAATACACAAAAAATGTTAACGGTTACTAAATGCTAATTTACACGAGTCATTTAGGATGAATCATTCGTGATTATCATCCAAAGTGATTAATGTTTATTAAGCCGCATTCTTAACATGTGTTATTATATTTATCCTTTATTATAGAAATAGGCTGCGGTCGAGTTCTCGAGTTAATCCGCTAATTCGGTAAATGCACGTTTAAATACTTTATTCTTTATTGTTATATGAATTGAACGAGTAAAAAATAGAAAAAATGCGTAATTTAACAAAAAATTAACACAAAAATGTGCATTTACCGTAATTAATGATTTATCTGAGAATTCGACCGCTGCCATAGAGCAGTTTTAGGATTGTTTAAACGGATATGAGTACACATTAACTTAATATTATGTATTCTACATAATCTGTTTTTTAGAAGCGTTAGCTCACACACTTACACTTAAATTTCACAAGTGTCAATATTATTTTAAATAATTAATTTTAATCACTTACTACATAAAACTCAATCTTTCTCCTTGAATGCCAATTAACTATTAATTGAAAATTACACAAAATAATTAGATTTACAAATTATTTTTCATTTAAACCAAATAATAGTAAAATTTAACATTTCTTTTTAATTTTGACAATTAAATTATATACATTTTATTATTAAGTTGTAATATTTATCATTTGTTGATTTTTAGCGCAATTTAGTAGTAATATTTATCATTTTGTGGTATTTTCAACAATTTATTATTATCGAAAACAAATCTACATATAGTACATATATACAAAACATTAAAATTAAAATTCTACTTGTTTCTTTGCCTTGCATGCAACGCTACACCCTTACACCAATTGCGCCCAAATGTCCCAAGGATGTATATTTGAACTCAAGGCAAACTTTAAGATGAAAATCGGTTCGATTGAACAAACCGTTTTTATGTAATTCGCCGTAATGTTTTTGGGAACATACTAAATTCTGCTTCTACATAAAGAAAATTTATTCTGGCGTTTAGTTGTTAGTATTTTCTTCATATTTGGTAAATAGTTGCTGAATTTCACTCACACATCAGTTTATTTCTAAACCGATTTTAATGAAATTCAACATGTGCGATTGAAATGGCATTCTACAATGATTTTAGATGAAGTTCTGAAATTTGCCTAATTATCATAGAACTTGGCTATTACTTGATTTGTTGAAATTCAACAAGGGCGATGGATGTGGGATGATAAAATTATGTTTGTATTAATTGATGGAATGGAAAAATCTAAAACAACATTTTTTTTATTTTACCCACAAACACCACCACCTCCTCCATCATATGATGAAGTGCGGATCGAATTATTTGGAGGAGCATCGTTGAGGCGGCCAAATCCCTTCATAGGATGTAGGGCCAGCAGAAGAAGAAATATAATTGAATTACAACATTCTTTGAACAAACGCATAGACTGTTCGTTGAAGTCGATGATTTCACGAAAGGTGATTTTACTAATATTTTTCCGAGAAATACTGAGTATCCCTAGGTAAATTGAAAAAATGTAAAATATTTTAGTTATCTGCTATGTAGGTACTCTGGTAATTATTTAAGATAACAATTTATTGCAGGTTATTTCAAACATAAATTGAATGCAAATTCTTTTATTGTGGAGCCGTCGTGGCTTCCATAACTAAAGTCTTTAAGATATTGAATGACGAAATGATAAATTGAATAACCACAAAATTTAATTATGGTATATCGCCAAAAAGCCCAAATTTATTTCTTGGAATTAGTGAATTTTTTAATTATTTTTCTTATTATTAATTCAACAATTTTGATAGTTGGGAACACCATTTAATAATTTTAAGATATTTAGAATTTTTGACAATAAAACGGTAATTTTAAGGAATTATTGGTAAATTCTAATATAATCTATATTGAACTAACAATTCCACTGTAAAAGTAGCGATTTTCACAATCAACAATCTATTTTGTAGAATTTACTGGTTTTTTTTCTCTGAGTGTAGTGTGCAAATTAATTATAATTAGCATAATTAGGCTATATATACACATATATTTATGTGTTGGCAAAACAATATTTAATTTTTTTTTTATAAAATTTTTAAATTTTTTTTAAATTTTTTTTTTTAATTTTTAATTTTAATTTTTTTAATTTTTAATTTGTTTATTTTTATTTTTTTTTGATTTTTGGAAACATTTTGTATTAGTAATTTTTTGTAAACCTTATACTTTTTAAGATATTTGCAAAACAAATTTTCTGGCCCAAGGGAGTGGCCACTTCCGGTGGACCGATTTGAAGTAAAATTCACTGGGACCTCCCAATTTATCCAAAAAGCTTAAATCTGAAGTTTCAGTTCGATTGGTTAAGCCATCTGGGCTGTAGAGAGGACACAGACTGACAGACAGACGGACAGACAGGCGGACTGAGAGACAGACATCATTTCGAAACCCACTTTTTCGGACTCAGGAGACCTCAAAACAGATAAATCTTCAATAATCTCAAGGTCGAAAATTTTCATGATTACTATACTTTATTTTACTTACGTAAAAGAAAGTAAAATCGATTTTTTTTTTTTTTGCTTTTAGTGAACATTTTCGCCAAAAAACGTGTGAATTTTGACTATCTTGGCACTCAGAGCTTGTCAATTCATAGTGTTCCCCACTAGCCATTAATTTCACCTTGTCATATCGATAGCTTGTAGTACGAGCTATTTAATGTATATTATGGGATATGTCGGAAAACTCTAGGATAGCCCTGACAAAATAAATTGAACAACATTTTCGCCAAAAAACGTGTGAATTTTGACTATCTTGGCACTCAGAGCTTGTCAATTCATAGTGTTCCCCACTAGCCATTAATTTGACATTGTCATATCGATAGCTTGTAGTACGAGCTATTTAATGTATATTATGGGATATGTCGGAAAACTCTAGGATAGCCCTGACAAAATAAATTGAACAACATTTTCGCCAGAAAACGTGTGAATTTTGACTATCTTGGTACTCAGAGCTTGTCAATTCATAGTGTTCCCCACTAGCCATTAATTTGACATTGTCATATCGATAGCTTATAGTATGAACTATTTAATGTATATTATGCGATATGTCGGAAAACTCTAGGATAGCCCTGACAAAATAAATTGAACAACATTTTCGCCAAAAAACGTGTGAATTTTGACTATCTTGGCACTCAGAGCTTGTCAATTCATAGTGTTCCCCACTAGCCATTAATTTGACATTGTCATATCGATAGCTTATAGTATGAACTATTTAATGTATATTATGCGATATGTCGGAAAACTCTAGGATAGCCCTGACAAAATAAATTGAACAACATTTTCGCCAAAAAACGTGTGAATTTTGACTATCTTGGCACTAAGAGCTTGTCAATTCATAGTGTTCCCCACTAGCCATTAATTTGACATTGTCATATCGATAGCTTGTAGTACGAGCTATTTAATGTATATTATGGGATATGTCCGGAAAACTCTAGGATAGCCCTGACAAAATAAATTGAACAACATTTTCGCCAAAAAACGTGTGAATTTTGACTATCTTGGCACTTCAGAGCTTGTCAATTCATAGTGTTCCCCACTAGCCATTAATTTGACATTGTCATATCGATAGCTTATAGTATGAACTATTTAATGTATATTATGCGATATGTCGGAAAACTCTAGGATAGCCCTGACAAAATAAATTGAACAACATTTTCGCCAAAAAACGTGTGAATTTTGACTATCTTGGCACTAAGAGCTTGTCAATTCATAGTGTTCCCCACTAGCCATTAATTTGACATTGTCATATCGATAGCTTGTAGTACGAGCTATTTAATGTATATTATGGAATATGTCGGAAAACTCTAGGATAGCCCTGACAAAATAAATTGAACAACATTTTCGCCAAAAAAACGTGTGAATTTTGACTATCTTGGCACTTCAGAGCTTGTCAATTCATAGTGTTCCCCACTAACCATTAATTTGACATTGTCATATCGATAGCTTATAGTATGAACTATTTAATGTATATTATGCGATATGTCGGAAAACTCTAGGATAGCCCTGACAAATAAATTGAACAACATTTTCGCCAAAAAACGTGTGAATTTTGACTATCTTGGCACTCAGAGCTTGTCAATTCATAGTGTTCCCCACTAGCCATTAATTTGACATTGTCATATCGATAGCTTGTAGTACGAGCTATTTAATGTATATTATGGGATATGTCGGAAAACTCTAGGATAGCCCTGACAAAATAAATTGAACAACATTTTCGCCAAAAAACGTGTGAATTTTGACTATCTTGGCACTTCAGAGCTTGTCAATTCATAGTGTTCCCCACTAGCCATAATTTGACATTGTCATATCGATAGCTTATAGTATGAACTATTTAATGTATATTATGCGATATGTCGGAAAACTCTAGGATGAGCCCTGACAAAATAAATTGAACAACATTTTCGCCAAAAAACGTGTGAATTTTGACTATCTTGGCACTCAGAGCTTGTCAATTCATAGTGTTCCCCACTAGCCATTAATTTGACATTGTCATATCGATAGCTTGTAGTACGAGCTATTTAATGTATATTATGTGATATGTCGGAAAACTCTAGGATCGGCCTGACAAACTTAATTGAACAACATTTTCGCCAAAAACACGATGAATTTTGAGAATCTAAAATTGTCGAAAGCTCTTATTTGAGATTTGTAAGTGCAACTTAAATTTTTGTGTTGTTTGTTTTTATATATTAATTATTTAATCATTTTCCATGTAATATTTCATTTCAATTTTTTTTTATTGAATTACACTGTAAAAAAATATGTACACTTTCTTCAATATTCTCTTTGACAAATTTTGTCAGAAACTTCACACCGATCTTCACAGTATATACCGGGGTATAGTTATTATTTTTATTTATTTCATTACAAAAATTATAACTGTATCACATATGTATACATATAATTACGAAAAAAAAAAAAAAATGAAATAAATAAGGAAGTGCCTTTTGACCCACAAGGTCAGTAGCAGGCATCCCTTTAGCTAATAATAATAAAATAATAAAATACAATTATTGGAATAAAAATTTAAAAAAATACTACACAATACAACCAATACGATGTAAATAATCATATAACAAAAAATAATTAAGCAATTAAAAAGATTGTTTATACTATAAAAAAGAAAAATCAGTTTTGTATTATTGAACCCCTCATTTCAAAGACAACATCATTCCCTGTTCATGCAAAAACTTACCTCTCCTCAAATAACTAGCATACAAGATTATAAGTGAAAAATTAAATAATGATTCTAAACAAAAAATCAATATTACTAAATTGACTAGCCAAACTTTCAAACTTGCCAGGAATTTAGATTTAGAATTCAAGCTACGGATATCAATCGGAAGTTTATTAAAAATGGTTGGAGCAGTTACTAAAAAATAATTATAAAAATGCGTTTTGTAAAATTTTGGAACTCTTCTGAAATGCAAGACATTTTTACGCAGTAAATAACTGTGACAACTCAAATAACGATTGCCACTAATTTCAAAATATTTATTCATAACCTTAAAAACATAAAGATGTTTCAATGGAAGAAGTCTACTGCTCAAGAATAATGGCCAAGAAGGGCTACGTTTATTCTTGAAATGTATCAATCTAACTACATGCTTTTGAGCTACTACTAATCGTCTGATCGTCTCAAAATATGTACCACCCCAGCAACAAATACCATAACGCAGTCTGGACTCAATTAAGGCGTGATAAAATATTTTAAGAATACCAGGTGGACAGTGTGACCGCAGTAGATACATTTGCCTAATACCAGAATGCAGAGAGTTTGACAATTCTAACATATGATGCTTCCAGTCTAATCTACAATCGAGGTTTAGGCCCAAATATTTAATGTTAGCAACAGATTCAATAGGCAAGCATTTATTAATGCACGGGCCATTTCTAGGGCAATGACGGTCGTGATAAACTACGTCATTATTAAACGAACCGTTATCATTTAAATTAAAGAGCATTGTTTTAGTTTTAGAATTCAATAATAGCTTGTGCGCCGCGAACCAATTGGACAGAATTTTTAAATCGTGATTAATGTATGATACTGCAGAAGTATAATCACAACTATTATATGCAAACGCTAGATCATCAGCAAAGGCAATAACTTTACCTTTAAAATTTTGTTTAAAAACAGAATTAATGTAAATTAAAAATAAAATTGGTCCAAGTACAGATCCTTGGGGGACACCCGCTTGTAGCACCGATAAGTCACTGAAACTATTTTTACAAGTAACCCTTTGCGACCGATTAGTGATGAATGACTTGAACCAGTTGAATATGCAACCTCGAAAACCAATATTCATCAGCTTATCCAAAAGGATACCATGATCTACCATATCAAAAGCCTTAGTAACAACCACAAACAGGCCGGCTACTGTACTCGAATTATTAATACCCTCATGAAGTGGATTCATAAGTTCGATCAAAGCATCCTCTGTACCCAAACCAGAACGAATACCAAATTGACATTTACTGAAATAGTTAAAGCTATTCAGAAATTCTGTCATTCGTAATTTAACTGCTTTTTCAAAAATCTTGGAAATAACAGAAAGGATGGATATTGGCCTATAGTTACTCAACAACAGACGATCGCCCTTCTTAAAGAGAGGAATAATCGTGGCAATTTTCAGTGATTCCGGAAATGTACCTTCGGTTATACTACGGTTAAACAATGCACTTAAAATGTCAACAATGTTGAAGCTAATCCTTTTAATAATTGCACTACTAAAACCAAACAAATCTGTAGAATGTTTATCCTCAAGGGAATTGATAATGAAAAATAATTCCATGGAAGAAATTGGACGAAAGAAAAAATTTAAGTTGGGGCTCAAATCAAGTATAACGGAGTTATCAACTAATTGTGAATTATTGTTAAATTCCAGACGCGCTTTTGAAACTACATTACAAAAGTAATTGTTAAAACAATTAGCAATGTCTGTTGGGGATGAGAGCTTAAAATTTTGTCCGTCTAATATTTCATTAATTTCATTATTTGAAGTACCTTTGTTAAGTATTTCATTCAATAAGGACCATTGCTGCTTACTATTATTACCTGCTTTTTGGAATTTACTCAAATAATATCTATTTTTAGTTTCTTTAATAACCTGATTCAGATTTTTGGCAAACTGGTGAAAATGATTTTTCAAAATTAAATTATTGGGTTGTTTTTTTACTTTTCTACTGATATTTTTTTTTTATTACCTTCTTGATCAACGAATAGTTCATCCAAGGTTTCAATCTATGAAATTTCCTAGGTGGTTTAATAAAAAATTTACTTTGGGATATGTAGTGAGTGAGTTTAGCAATAAACAAATCAAAAGCTTCTGAAATATCAACTGTAGATAACACAGCGCTCCAAGACTCTGCTAATAACATATCGTTTAAAAGATCAAAATTTAACCGAAATTGATGATAAACTCGAGACCTCTTGATTCGGGAGACAAAGTTTTCATTAAACATCAAGTTGACAAAAACGACGCAATGATCAGTAATGCATAAATCTTCAACTAAAGAATTTATCGCAACATTAGAGAGTCTGTAAAAAATATGGTCAATACATGATGGCGATAAGCTAGAAATTCTAGTCGGAACATTTACCTCAGAGACTAAACCATTACTTGACATTAAAAATTTATACTCATCAATTAGCAAAGAATTGTTTAGAAGGTTGATATTAAAATCACCCAAAACTAATAAATTATTACATTTTATTTTAATAAGGAATGCACTGAATTCTTCCAGAAACAACTCAACTCAATTGAAGCCTGTAAACACATACAACCGTTACTTTGAAATTTGGAAACCAGTAATAAATCAGCTGACCTTCTTAAATTGAAATTAGTGTTCACTTTAACATTTAAATTCACATCAACATACACAGCTACACCACCTGAACGGTAATTATTGTTGCAATTAGCAAAAATATTATATCCAGTAATTGAATAATTAACAAGTTCATAATCGTGTATCCAGATTTCTGTTAAAAAAATTAAACCAGGCATTTTGTCTAATGTTAGAATATGACACACCAAATTGTCAAAATTCTTCCGTAAACTACGGATATTTTGAATCAGTAGCTTGTATTCAAAATCCGAACAACCTGAATGTAAGGAGGAGGAACGTAAATCATTGAATAAATCCGAACTAGAATTCGATATATCAGAACTCATTTGAATCTAATTCTAATAAAACAAGACGAATGATAACAGTTGAATGAGGGCCGTCTTTACCATTGTGCTAACGGTGCTAAGCACAGGGGCGCTAGCTTAAAAGGGCGCATATCGTTTCCAAAACAGAATGTAAAAAACTTCTAAAAACATATTTTACATGTTAAAAAATTTCGAAAACATTTTTGGTTTTAATTTTAGTTATAGTTGGACATGTATTTCTATTGCAATGATGCCCTTTTCACGTTTAATGTGATATATTTTCAAGATTTTCATCTCTAGGTCGTTAATTGTTTTTCGAACCCTGCGAATTGTCAAATTCAAATAACACTTAACCTAAAAAACATTCGTAATTGAAGGAGTGGATCAGTTTTGAATAAACTTTCTTATTTATTTAATAGATCTGAAAACAATTTTTTTAGGGCGCCTTATAAATTAGCACAGGGGCGCATAATTTCATAGGACGGCCCTGGTTGAATACATGAAAAATGATTGAAATGAGAGATCAAAACTCAAAACCGAAAAACTAAAAAGCATAAATAAAAAATTAAGTAAAACTAAAATAAAATTCTTAAAGCTATTCAAACTATTGCAGTAAAGTTCAGAACCAATACGTAAGTATTGCATTTGTAATGTTTTGATAATTTATTGTTCCATATATTTTGTATGAAATTTCTCATAAGTTTTATTAAATAGTCGACTACATAGTTTAATTGTTATCTGTAAAGCCTGTAAAAACTTATTGAACTTTTAACTAAAGTAGAGAGTACATATGTATGTATGAATTCCGAAATGTGTAGTTTGTGAAAGATTCTGTTATGTAAAACGCGTTAAACTTTAGAAACGACAGACGGACATAGTTGCTCGATACAGCGGGTAGGAATTTTTGTTTTCAAAGTTGCCGAATTGCTATATAATTTGATCTTGCGTCCAGATTATTTGTTTTTTATTCGGATTTGCCGCATTTTATTTGATAAACTCATTTTCAGCATTCTTATGTCTACAAATTATGTCCTGCATCGATGCGCCAAACAAAGTGCAAAATATGTCCACATCGTCCAAAATCTTGATGTTAGGATTGGGCTCAATAAAATATGGCTCGCATATTATGTCATCCGCCATTAACCCTTGTAAGTTTGTAGGAATTTTCCTCCGTTGGTCAAACAAACCGACAGAAATCTAAACTGATCATCTTCCGATTTTGATGCTAAATTCTTCACTATCTTTTGAAAATATTTTTGCTTCCTCATACGAGAGTTCCTCATACGAGAGTCTAGCGCATAATGAAAACGTTTTACTTTTTAATTTTTGCTTGTTTTAAAAAGAATCCCATACGAAATTCACACAATTTACATTTATATACCGGGGTATTTGAAGTGAAGATTAAGGATTTTTAATTGCCGACAAGGTGAGGGTTAAAACGGTCTTGAAACTTAACCATAATGTTTAATAATTTTATAACGTTTTAACATTTTATTACCAGAAAACACCCACAGACAACGAAACAAAAATGTCATTTGTTTTTTTGCAATAATACCCAAGTTTAATACTATTTTAATTTAAAAATTCAATTATTTTGTAATTGCTTTGAAATCGGATTAAATTTTTACTGTAGCATTTTTGAAAGGGTCATACGAAAATTCTAAATAATGCCTTAGAACATGGTAACATGGTTTTGAGGCAGAAAAAATGTAAATTACATTTTCTGAGCCAATTGGAACATTTTTTGAGTTTTTTATTTTATTCTAAATGGTATTTTATAATGATAAGACCAAGTGCCAGAAGTTTTTAGCCAAAATAATGCGAAAATTTGAGAATTATTGCAGAAAAAATAAATTCTGTTATATCTTTTTTCAGTGATTTACCGTTAGTTTTCAGTTTTTCATAAACCTTTTTGAAACATTGCATGTTTGAGTTTCTTGAAAACATAATTTTTGTGAACATTTTGGTTCTTTCGGATGCAGAGCCGAATAATTATTTTACGAAGAAATATAATTTTAGTATTTTAAATCATGTTTTAAAACGTTTTTGTTTGGTTTCAGTATGTACTCATATTTGAAAAACGTTTTGGAAACATTGTGAAATTTGGCTTTACTTTACTTTAAGTAAATCAATCAGTCATTTTCGAAAATTCGTCCCGAGTGGTTTGTTTGTGTTCAAAAAACGTAGTTAGTTTTCTTTAAATTTAGTAAATTGTGTATTTTTTGTGATTCAATAATATCAATTTGGATTAAATAAAATTTCATAAATATTATACAGGTGAATAATAATTATACTTAATATGATTAATATTAAACTTGTGTCCGATATTTGTGTTTGTGTGGGTTGATTACTGGATTAGTACGCAACATTTTGTTTAACGTGGTTTTGGTTTTGTTGGTAACGGTAAAACTAAAACATTTGGTTATATTAATTTGATGATTAAATATTGTTTTATGATTACTTTTAAATATTAAACAATTAGTGAATAATTAATTTTTATAATTAATATTACAATCGTTAACGGATGGATACTTATGTTTATGAGTGGATTAGGCGGTATTATTTTGTTTAGCGTACTTTTAGATTGCTTACATGAAGACCTTTGGGGGCCGCATGCAGGTGGATGTGCTAGAAACATCCTCAAGGTGTTTATTGATGATGCAACGCTTTCAGCATTTTCGTGGACAGGCATAAAAAACCTCTCCTCCATTACAAGGAGATTCAGAATGTAATTCTGAAGGCAGTGCGTGGAAAATTTCCCGAATATACGGACCATGACTGCAACCAATTTTTAAAATACTATTTAAAGTCAGCAAATACTAGATTGGCGAAAACGGCAACGGTTCAACAAAAACAACTTGAGTGATATTTTTTTTAAATGTTTTATTTTTAAATTTTTATTTTATTTTATAAAATACATATTTTGAAGCGAATTCAAAAATAAATGAACTAAAAAAAGAGGTTATGTTTATTTAATTTATGTGGAGTAATTGACTAAATCGTTATGCGTTAGCAAAATTTTAAACACTTAAAAAGATCGGCCATATTGCAACATCATCTACCAACATCATAACATCGTTCTCGTTTACATTATGTTAATATTTCGTTAGTCTCTGTTTCAAATTTAATCCTACTTCGATTAGCAGTTTTACCCCTAAAACCGAGTCAGTCAGTTCTTGCATAAAATGAGTATGATTGTTGTGCGATTATTTTGTTTTGTTGTCACTATACTTATTCGCTTCCACTGAAAAAAGATTGATTATTAAAATAGTCAATTGAAAATAACGATGATGTTCGACTGCTCGATATTGTTCAAACAAAATCTGATGAATTGTGTTATTTGATATTTGACACGATATATCTATGTATTAAATCAATTATTAAATAGAGAAATCGTCTAAAACACGATTTAATAATCCCATTTAAACATATTTTCAAAACGTTTCGGAGCAACCATAAAATTCCAAAAAAAGTGGATGAAATTACGTTTCAGTAATGTGTCAAAAAAATCATTCAGCGGAATAAAAACCAATCGTATTGGTTTTTTTTACGAAATCAAGATAAAGTTCTACGATATAACAATCTTTAGCCATATTGTTTATTGACATTCTCAAAACGTTTCTCAGGAACACTAATTCAATTTTTAATATAAATAATGTTTCACGAACATCTATAAAACTGTTTTGAAGTACTGAATGGTTTTAATGTACCTGGACAAATTTGTCTCAAAAGTATAGTTTTTGAAAAGTTTCTATGAAGGTACTGTACCATATTTTGATACCATTTCGATTTGAAGCCTAAGTTTCAAATACGGTTTAAACTATGATTGAAACCAAAAATTGTTGTTTGGGATATTTGTTATATTATATGGGATTATATCAAATATGGTTGTCTTAAATACCCTAATCCCCTACTTTTTGCAAAAGTGAAATATTTTTCAAATAGCTTAGGCCTTATGACAACTTAGATTTTAGAACATTCTGATGGCCACTTCCCAGGATTTTCTCACGAAAATTCGGAAATTCACTTATACAATATATATGATATGAGATTAAGTCTAACATGGACACCTTAACACAGACTGTAGGACATTATTTTAGTGTGCCAGTGCCAATATTCTGGTAATTCCCGGCAAAAGGGATATTTTTTTTACAGCACATTCTGTCAATAGATAGGAAAAATAGTTTTAGTTACACGTGTTCGCTGCAGGATCACGTTAAACTGAGTAATGATCGGTTAAACAATGTCTTATGTCTTTGTTAGCTTTGTATAAATTTGTCTTTATTAATACGGGAGAATTATACTTAAATTAGAATGCCGCGAAGAAGAATCCATCATTATGATGATGATAAAAACGATCGCAGATGTAATTTGCTAATTCAACGTCAACACTTGCGGTGTTCAACAGACTCCTCGATTTATAATAAAAGTTCATTAAATTATATCAAATGCCACAAGAATGAGTATTAATTTTACAAAAAATTTGTTAGAACTAACGAAAAGGTTATTATTATTATTATTGTTGCTGAAGGGCAATATGGGGGTTCAGCCACTTCACACTGCGAACTAAAAGATGTTTTGTGCTAGAACCATGCTTAATTATCCGTCCAGTCAATATTCAGGTTCCTAATTAATCTGATAATACTGCCGGCCGGTACGCGATACATACTATGCTCATTGCTCTCCCTCCTAGATGTTTACTATAGCACGTACTTCTGCTAAAAAGATGGTAGTATTGTTACCCAAGTACTTTGAAAAAATCCCACTCCTGCATATTCCTAATTTGCTACGCGGATACGGACCAAGGAAATCGATGTACAGTTTTTGAAACGCTGTAGTGATTTCATGATAATCTCCCATTACTGGTCGAGTCACGTAGTTTGTGGGTTTTATGGCCTTACAACGTTCGCAATTGGTAACATATTGCCTGACATCTCTTGACATGGTGGTCCAATGAAATTGACGTCTTAATAATTCCAAGGTTTTTTCGTAACCGCTAGGTGGGTTATGAGCTTGTACAATTAATGCATTTGTAAGGGACTGGGGAACTACCAGTTTCCAGTGAGAAAATTCAATATTATCACAATCATTATAATTTGATGGAAGAATGAATAATTTTCCGTCGTTAATTTTGAAGTTGGTCTTGGAGGTGGCTGATTGTTGAAGAACGGATATCTTTTCCAAATAATCAGCTTCAGAAAATGAAGGTGAATCTAAGTCAATATGAAGGGGTGGAATTTTCAAATCGTTCTCCATGTTTACAGAAGGACTTAACGAATCGATATTAGATCGCGATAGACTATCAGGTACTACGTTGATAGAACCTTTGCGGTTTTCAATATTAAATTTAAACCCTTGCAACTTTAGGCTCCATCTCGCTAGACGTCCTGACAAGTCTCTCTGTTCCATTAACCACTTTAGACTTGAATGGTCGGTTATGATGGTGAATGAGTAACCTCCAACATACGGTCTAAATTTTTTTACGCTCATGACCGCAGCGAGACATTCAAGCTCAGTCATGCTGTATTTCTTTTGTGCAGAGTTCAATTTATGTGAGAAGAAAGCAATAGGGTACTCACCATCATCATCCGTCTTCTGGAATAACACGCTGCCAATTCCATAATTACTAGCATTACACTGAATATAAAATTTTTTATTGAAATTGGGATTTCGTAGGACAGGCGCAGAAGTTAAAGCCGTTTTAAGATGTTTAAATGCATCAACTGCCTGATCGGACCAAACCATTTTCTGGTTCTTTTTGAGAAGGTCGGTAAGTGGAGCAGCAATACCAGCATAGTTAGATATAAAGCGCTAGTACCACCCCGACAATCTCAAAAATCGTCGAAGTTGGTTCACCGTTGTGGGTTGAGGATAATTCGAGATGGCTTCTATTTTGTCGGGATCCATGCGAATAGTGCCATTTCCAATCACATGACCGAGGTACTTCGTCTCCGTCATTACAAACTGGCTTTTCTCCACATTGATTGTCAAATTTGCACGCCGTAAGTGTTGAGCAACTTAGAACAAAAGAGTAAAGTGTTCTTCCAATGTGGCAGAAACAACAAGAAGATCGTCCAGGTAAACGAAGACCCGGTCATGCAATTGGTGAGGGATCACGCGATGCATCAACCGACAGAGCGATTGAGGAGCATTACACAGGCCGAAAGGCATCACTGTAAACTGATACAGTGGCTTTCCGGGCACCGTGAACGCAGTTTTGTCTCGAGAATTGATCTTCAATGGAATTTGCCAAAAGGCATCTTTAAGATCCATGGAAGAAATGTACTTGGTTTGGTTTAAACGACTTAATAAACCGTTTACCCAAGGCAGAGGGTAGGCATCTTTAGTAGTTACTTCGTTTAATTTCCTAGCATCAAGGCACAATCTAACCTTTCCAGTTGTTTTTTTCCGCACAAGAGTAATTGGCGATGACCAGGAACTTTGGCTTTCTTCAATTACACCATGTTTAAGCATCCTTTCGATTTCGGAGTCTAGGTCTTTTTGTACTGCCGGCGAAATCGGATAATACCGTTGTTTCACTGGTTTTGCATCCTTAATATCAATTACATGCGTTATAAGATTAGTGCGACCCAATCCTTCTTTAACAGAACATGGAAAAAGTGAAATTATATGAGCAAGCTGGGATTCCTCATAAACTGACAATTTGAGACGCTTTGTGGAAAGTGAAACATTAGATATCTCTTGAATTTCTTCCACCACAATGGGTTTTAGTCCGAATAGTTCCCAAAAATCAATGCCCAAGTAGAGAGCTTGAGTAAGACTTGGGGCAATATATATTCTCATAGTTTTTGTTTTCCCCAAATAAGTGATAGGAATGAGTATATGTCCAAAAACACGATTTTTCTCACCGCTAGCCGTATTTAGAAAACAGGGAAGATGATTTAATTTAAAAAGAGGATGATTTAAAAATTTTTCCGAACCTAAACCTAGCACCGTAATGTTAGCACCACTGTCTAACAACCCCTTATAAAGTTCTCCATCTAAACTTACATCGGCGTAAGGTCGCCTATCTTCATGAATATTGAATAAGGAACATACAACTTTCTTTTTCAACTGTTTTTTAAAAGTCCAGTACCGATGAGATCTAGAGTTTAACTTGATTAAAGGCTTAATTTGGTTCTGATTATATTTTTGTTGAATAGAAACCTGATACATAGGATTTTCATTAGGTGAAGTAATGTTTGGAAAATTAGTAGTTTTATTATGTGAGGAACTACAAACCTCCTTACGATTTATGGAATTATTGTAACTTATTTCCTCCTGATAAATTCGGGGCAAGTGTTGCTCGCCGCGTCCTCGCTTGATTTCCTGAAAACACTGGGGTGGAAATGAACGCTTTCAGGATACTTCATTTCCCTCATTTGGTTTCCCGAACTATTATTTTGACATGTCGTACAGATTGATCTAGTTCTATTCGGTTGACCACATCCATAACAATAAACTTCGGTTTTCTGGAAATTTGAAAAATTTTGTCGATGGTTCGGTTCTCCGTCGATACCACAAATACTGTGATCGCGTAATATGGAAAATTATTTGTGTTTGACAAAGCTTGTGGTTCACTAAATACTTGACGTGTTGAATTTGAGGAACCTTGATTACACATTTCACCATAATTATGGGGCATGAACTCATTTATATACCTTCGTTGAGCTTTTTGTTCATTCAAACGCCTCCAAGCATCTTCTATATCGACACATTTATTTACAAGGATGCCTACACAGTTAAAAAAATATTGCTTATGTGATGCAAATTGCATTACATATAGATCCTACGGAAGTTTGTATTACCAAATAATACAAAGCTTGCATTAAAAATGATTTTTATACAATTTACATTAATTTGTAAAACAGCAATTACATTAAATTTTAGTACAACATTCCATTAGAATATAAAGCAAATTGTAAAAGAACCGTCAATTAACTGCATCAAAATTTATCAAAGACTGCATTAACAAAATATTTTAGAAGTATTAAATTTTAAAGCAAGTTCCATTAAAATTCCGTAACTGTAGCCACGATTTTGTTTTATATTTCTGTTAATAAAATCTTGTTAGCATGTTTTTTCTGGAGTTTTTCTTTGTTTGAGACCCGAGTTCCCAGAGTCTCCAACTTTTCTGCTGTTTACTTAAAAAAATCAAAAATAAACTTTTTCGTGGTCGCCCAAGGTAACAAATTATAATTTAACAACTGAAAAGCTTACCTTTAGTACAATGTACAACAAACATTTCCGAATTCGGAAAACTAAATTATTAAACATTAAGCAGCGTATACATATGTCATTTAGTCGTTTGATTTAGTGAATTTTATTTTAAAAACGCAAAACACATGCATGCATTTTTCATGTCCTTATAAATTTATCGTTTTAGCAAGTTGCTTTAAAATGTTTCATAGTTTTATTAAAAATAGCTTTAATGTAAATGTTGGTTTAGAAATCTTCATAATTGCATTAAAATTCATTTTAATACAATCATTACTTTACTATTTAATAATAAGTTGCATAACATGAGTCATAATGCAAGGCTTACATTAAAAGTTAAAGCTATTTTTTCAACTGTGTACAGACTCAAAATGTTCACCAGCTAATCGAGCTTGAAGTGAGAAACTCATATTTTCTCGTAAAATGGGATATAACTGATTGTCTGATAGAGGTTCACCTAAAGATAATGAATCGCTAAGTATGGCAGAATAAAATTCTTTAAAGGATTCCGATGATTTCTGTTTTCTTGCAAATATAGATTGCAGAACTTCTAGATCGGATCGCCGATTCTGAAAACGGAGTAGAAATGCTGCTTTAAGCTCTTGCCAAGTGACGTCACCCCTCCGTTCGATAAAAGACCAATACCAGTCCCAAGCCGTTTTTCGTAATAATACATTCAGAGCATCTACTAATCGATGGAGTGGTATATTGTTTGAGATAGCTAACCGTTCTACTCGGAATAAAAATCTTTCGGCGGGCTGGGAGGTAGTGGAACCGTCAAACTGAATATTCCATTTATGAGGTGGTGTATAATTTACTTTGTTATTTTCCTTTGTGACGTAATATAAAGAATTTTGCGGTGTTTTATTGTCATTAGTTTTATTATTCGTAGCAAAATTAACATTAGGCATTTGTTTCGTTTGATCAACAATAGGCGTAGTAGTTAATCGGGTATTTAAATTAGGAATAACAAACGAGCTGTTTGGTGTATCAACTAGCGACAATTTACGAGGAAGCTCCTTGAAAAGGGCAATATCAGCTTAAAACGCTGAAATATTCGTAAGTGCAACATGTTCCGTTTCTTCTTTCGCATGCGAAGGAACCTCTGATTGCATCGCAATATAATATTGTTGTTACCTTCAAATTCAGACAACGCTTAATTCAAAGATTGTTCCAAATTATCTGGTGGTTCTTCTTCTCTAGTAGCCTGTAAAATTTTTAGTAGTTTAGCACATGAATCTACTACAGCAGTCGCTTGAATTACAAATGTGGGGACGAAGAAGCCAATCGTTTAGCGCGATAAAAAATTAACAAAAGTCTGGAACTAAGACGAGAAAACAACTCATCGGTTCGATTGTTTAACATCGTAAGCAAATCGTTTTTAAGATCAGCGCATGTTGCCAAACAAAATTGCAGCTCCTTCTTCGGAGATTTCCGTGCAGCTAAATGAGCTCTCTCAGGACGTTGTTTGGTACCGTTGCTTTCTTGCTGGAAAGCGTCTTCTAACGCCATGAACGGGGCTCTCCCGTAACCAGAAATTTCTCGCACTGTACATTCGATTGTTATTTCATCCACTGTCAGGTATTCAATATCAATGGGTAATTCAGCATTTTTCGCCATGGTTGTAATAATTACAAGCCTTAGAATAACAATAAAAACCCGGAATGAAAGTATAGGAACAAGAATTTGGTCAATTCACATATAAATTGAATAATGAATAATAAATGTAAGCTTATAAATAAAAAATATAAATATATAATAATAAAAAAAAAATATTAATATAATTTATGGAATTTAACTGTAATAATTATTTAAATCCTTGAACCATTTTAGTTTAATCAATTAAATATTTTTTTATAAAACTTAATTACTTAGAAATTATTTTACATCTTATACACAAAAAATATGGAAATAGTTATAAACAAATTATTTTTAAATTATCAAATATAGGTAGACTCAGTAATATACGACCCGCAACAACAGTATATTTGTTTCAATCAATAATTTTTAATATACGATCACCTGCTACGCAACTCTAATCCTGCTAAAAATTTAAGGTCATCAGATTAACTAAAAAAAAAAAAAAAATACATAATGTAGAAATAAAATGATGTTCAAACTACAGAATGACATTGCACAACAGCGAAACAGCAAAAATTAAATAATATGATCCATCAAAAATCTAGAAATCAACAATATTCAAATTTAAAACTCAAATAGCTTCTAGACTGTACATAATATACTCTCTACTCAAGATATACAGAAAATAAGGTATAATATTGCGCATGCTGTTGCTATCCTTTTTTCACAATTTGACGTCACGTGAAGACAAAAATGCTGATATTTATATGGAGTTTCGTGATATTTTTATTAATTTTTTAAATAAATGGAAAATAAATGATTTTTTTTTTATTTTTGCCATTAATTATTTTTCGACTTTATGTTAAAATTAAACATTTCAATTTTGATTTTAGTTATATACTGCAATACTTTCGGAATTAAATCGCGAAAAGAGGCATGTTTTAATATTCGTGTCTAGAGCAGACTGTTTGAGCACATTGCATAACAAGTTTTGGAATTTATGAGTATAATTTTTTTGTTAAATGCAGAGAAAGATTTGATTTTAATTATTTAATTCAAAAATTTGGGAGTGTTCGATTTTAAATATACTAAATTTGAATAATTCCTATTGCAACAAAACTATCAATTGTACTTCTGATAAGAACTAAACAGTGAATGGGTGTTTTGATTTATTTGAAGCGAAAACCATAAGACAATAATGAAATAAGCCAGAGATTTAATTTTAATTTATAGTTTTATTTAATTTCCTTTTTTTTAAATTTATATTATTGAATTATTATTTAATATATTTTTTCATTTAAATTTAACGTTGAATATGGATATAATATTTGATTGAATCGGTACGTGGATACCAATAATTTGAAGCTAAACGAAAATAGATGGCAAAAATTTGAGTAAATAACGTAAAAAAATAAAAGTTTTAATAATTGGTACGTAAATGACCAAAAACATTTAATAATTTAATTGTTTTATGTTATGTATTCATAATTTTGTTTATCCTTTTTTCCATTTACCTTAGACATTATACACTCGAAAGAATTATTTCTCAAATATTTGGACCATAAAAAAAATATAAAGTATAAAAAGGGTCTCGGTAAACTATCATTATCAATTGTAAATACGGTTTGTTAAAAAAAATTACGATTATTCTTGATTTATTTAAAAAATTAATCAAAAAACCGCCAAACTTCATATAAATGTCTGCTTTTTTGTCTTCACGTGACGTGATGCGCAAAGAAAGACGAAAATGAGACACGGGAATATACTACCTCTTTTTTCTGTATATCTTGCTCTCTACTGTTGAAGATGATTGAAACAAAATATTCCCCATTAATAAATAAATAAAAAATTGTAAGCATAAATTAAAGATAAGTAAAAAAAATATATATATATGAAATGACGTCAAAACGTCAAACGGGAATCATTTCAGTTATACTGTACATTCGATACAAATCAATAAAATTTTCTTGCAAAATTTAGGCATAAATGCGACCTCATTTGAAATCAAAACGGCCAAGGCGAAACAACGTGGTGTATTATCAAAGATAAGAATAGACAGATGTACATCTTGTATGGGCCAAATTTACATTAGAAATTTCAATACCAAATTCTAATCTAATCCTTTTAGAGCAGGACGTATATATTGTAAAATACAATTTTGTTTGAAGTTGGTTTATGTTTGCTTTGATATAATCAAAATAGCCATGCCGTGTTTGCTTTGATATAATCAAAATAGCCATACGTAAAAAAGATAAAAAGAGACATAAATGTACGTCCTGCTCTAAAAGGATTGGATTGGAATTATTGTATTGAAATTTCTAATGTAAATTTGGCCCATACAAGATGTACATCTGTCTATTCTTATCTGTGGTATTATCATTGAGGAAATACATAAGAGTGTTCCCTTTCATATATTAAATTGGCATTCGAACCATCAAATAGCATTTCTTTATAAATTTTTTGAGTATCCAATCAAAAAGAGACGATAACATACATATTATTGTATAACTATCCTTTGCTCACTTTTGTAAAGAAAAAACAAACTAAAAAATACTATCCTACTACATATGTATGATTTATTTTTTATGTGGGGAAAATGAAAACAAAGCAAATTATGAATGAACCAAAATCAACACTAATGTACTACATATACCATACATACATACTAATGTAGAGCATTAATGTTGGTTTTATAATAAACGCACCAACTCAATAACAATATTGTTAACATGTTTTAACTTGATCACTAATGGGTTTGCCATGTTTCCGTTTTACTGTTTTGTTGGTTTTGTCAGTGATCATAAATAATCTGTATACCTATTGTATTGTATAATACAGTAGTTCCCAACCCAAACATGAAAGGAATAGGAAAAAGTTTTGCGGACCGTTGTAATTTTTTCGCGGACCGGTGGTTGGGAACCACTGGTATAATACATACCCATACATATTTTATATTTAAATCTCCTTTATGAAAACTAAAATAAATGTTGGAATATATTTTTTTCTGAAATATTGAGTTTGTTGATGCGTTTTGTTTTTCCAAAAGGTTTTCTGATGCGTTTTCCTAGGTGCAAAAACAAATACAATAATAAAAGGGATAAGTTTGATTAAAATTTAAATTGATAACAATTTGACTAGGCATATCATTTTTAAGGACGTGCCGCAAAATATTCTTTCTTTCTTTGCTATTTGAAGAAATGAAAAGTTAGAATAATTATTTGCAGTTTTCTGTTATGAATGTGTTTTTTCCGACTTGAGCAGAACGGATCATTTATATTGAATATGATCAGATCACTCACCCGACAATCATTTATCATAATAAACATTTTGAATAAAATTAATTATTATAATCTTGAATGTTTGCAAAGTTCTTTATAAAATTGAATAAAAATAATTTTTATAAAAATGTTATAGTAATTACCAATTCTGTGGCAATAATCCTAAGCAAGGTAACTCGAGTTATGTAATTTTTTAAATTTATTAAAATTCAGAACAACTGCATGATAGGAGCATTTTGATATTGGCGAAACAATTTTCACAATAACTAACAGTTGAAATTGTTTCGCCTATGTTCCATTGGATGAAGTTGAATCGCATAGTTATGAAAGGGCCCACGCCCATTTTTTAAATTTTAGGAACTAAAACAAACTATAATGTTAGTAAAAATAGGCTCAAAAGGAAATAGTACATTTATTTATGAAAATTTGAGTTGCTATTTCCTAATCTATTTGATGCTAGTATTGCTTCGCCATAAAACGTATTTACGTGTTTATGATACAAAGCCGTTGTAATACTAATTTTGGCAAAAAGTGGACATGTACCATTGCAAAATTGCAGTTGTTCTTAATTTTAATTAATTTTAGTTTTAATTTTTGAAAATTTATTATTTATTGTCGACCATTTGCAGTTCTTTCTCATCAAAACAAAAATAAACGAATTTTCGAATATGGTCATAGCAATCATCATTTGGACTTGACAGGAAAGAGGTATATTCCTGCGCGAACATCATCAAACATTAATTGGTTAAAAATTAAATCGCCGATATTTCAAATCTTCAGCTTCTTATGAACGACCACTCAAAATTGGTAATAATGTCTACACATTTCTTGAAGACAGCTTGTCATTCTTAGAAAAAGTAACCATTCTTTCAAAAAATGAAAATTATTTTAAGTTTCTCAGAGGTCTTAAAATCACCAATCACCATAAAAGCTAACATTTTACTTGCTGATATTTTGAAGGAAAAGTTTGACGTTGAATACATCTTAACAGGTCAAACCAAGATTGTTTGGATTTTTTTTTTAATTCTACGTGGGAGAGGTGGATTTAATTACATGCCATCTAGTCATGAAATTGGTGTGCATTTTGCCAACATTATAGTGAGAAAAATTACTTTAAATTCTCCATTCAAAAATTACTTGTCAGACGAATCGCAAGCTATTGATTTGGACTGGAATAGCTTTAAAATCGAATTTGAAATGAGTCTAAAGTCTCAAGAGTCTGCCAGTACGAACAATTTACTACCTGACGATATCATTGAGGAAACAGATATCCATGTGTAAAAGCAATATGCGTTAGTGTACTATACAGGCTACATGCTACTGTGTTTTAAAGAAAATTAATTGTCAAAGCTGCTGGAAGATGTTGGTGAAGAAAGACGACGAAATCAAAATTTCGGAAACTTTTTTGGCAGAATTTTTTTTTAAGCAGAATGAGACTAATTTTAATGCCGCCCCGGTGGCACAGTGGTCAATATGCTTGCTTTAAACTCCGGAGGTCCTGGGTTCGATTCCCGGCGGTTGATGAAAAAATTGCGGCTGGTTAATGTAGGATCAATGAATTAATCATTCATTATCCGTTAAAACTACGATTACGAAACTTCATAATGAAGCGGCCAAATCCCTCTATGGGATGAAGCGCCAGCGAAAAAAAAAAAGTATTTGATAATGATTGCTCAGGAATACACCTCTTTCTTGCCAAGTTTAAATGATGATTGCTATGACCATATTCAGAAATTCGTTTATTTATTTTTACTACGTTTTTATTAACCCGCTTTCTTGTCTTTAAGTTTATCTGTTTGGTTCAAATTTTGCAATCGATTTTAAAGTAACTTCGCGGTGAGCTAGAGACTTGAAACTTTAAACATAGCTCAGAACTGGATGACAATACAATATTAACTCGCTTTCTTGTCTGGTTGTTTGTTTGTTTGGCTATTCGTTACAAATTTTGCTCTCGATTTTAAACTAACTTCTTGATACATCTCAAGATAGGTCTCGGGATCTGTAATTATTGTGACAACGCGCATTTAGATTGCTTGATAGTTTCCATATATTTCATTGAAAATTCAATTTTTCTGAATATTATCAGCAAATTCTGAGCTACAAAATCCTAAAATTTCAAATTGCGCTTCGATTGCGGTTCTTGAAACCTCTAAGGAGAGGTCGGGAGTTTTGCTGTTAAAATTTCGAGTTAAAAAGTTGGTGCGTTGTTGCGTTAAAAATCTGTATGGCTTTAATTATTATCGAACTGTATAGTTTCAACTAGGGCCTCAAGCTGCTCTTCACTTAGACAAATAATGTCGGTTTTTTACGGCTTACGGGAGATGAAAGTGGAGGAGCAGAATATTGCAGTTGTCGGGAGAGCTGAATCATTGGCGTCATTAGGAATGGGAACCGTTGAAAATGGAAATTTGGTGTTAAACGATGTTTGGTATGCTCCTAATTTAACCAAAAATTTACTTTCTGTCAACGCTATATCGGAGAGCGCAAAATGTTGTTCTAATTACGAAAGACGACGATCTTGCTCTTGAAGGGATAAAAAAAAACAACGGATTATGTAAAGGATTGAAATAAGCAAACCGTATTGATATCAGAAAAGAAGTCGAAAGCGATGGAATGGCATCATAAGCTATGCCATCTTAGCTCCAAAAATATGAAACATCTCCCAAAGCTAACTGAAGGATTCCACATCGACAGCAAGGATTTAGATGCGTTTGATTCAATCTGTGAAACATATATGGAAGCAAAGCTAACGAGACATCCGTTTAAAATAGTAAAATTATAAGGGTGTAAAGAAAACTGCAAATAATTCATACCGGCCTTTATGGTCCCTGGTATACTACTTGATTATACAATTAGTCATTCGTATACTCCTCAGTTAAACGGGAAAGCGGAACATTTTAACAGTACTTTGATGGACAAAGCACGATCACTAATTTTTAATTCAAAATTAAATAAGAATTTATGGGGAGAAGCACTTCGTACTTCAAAGTATCTGTTAAATCGAAGTCCGACTGAATTAATGGATACATCTCCTGTAGAAAAGTGAACTAAGAAAATCCAATCTGTCGACATTTTTGGAAAATACGCTAAAATTCTAGAAAAACTGAAGAAACTGGACAGTCGGAGTATGTAAATTCATATTTGTAGGATATGGATTGAACGGTTACCGATTATGGGATCCAGTGAAACAACACATTTTGTAAAACACACACATTTTGAACCGATTTTGTAAACAAGAGAAATTTTTAACCGAATCTATAACGACCATAATTAAAAGCCATCACGTTGATAATTTTTTCACGTTTTTCGTTTTAAATCTTACAAATATTTTCATAGCTAATAAAAATTCACAATCACAAATTTTCAGGACAATCTATATGGGGTTAAGAATCTGTATTGAGTTATAAATCTGTACGTGGCTATGAGAAATTAGAAACTGAAATAAACCTGAAATTTGACACATGGTCTTTGTCATAATCTCTTTAAGATGTTTAAAATCGATTGCAAAATTTCACACACATTAGACTAAAAAGCAGGAAATAATTATTTAAATACACATTTTTTTTCAAAATACCACGTTTTTAAAACGAACTAAAAAGTATAAAATAATTTCTCCTAGCCACATACAGATTCCTAACCCCATATAGATTGTCCTGAAAATTTGTGATTGTACATTTTTATTAGCTATGAAAATACTTGTAAACTTTAAAACGAAAAAAGTGTGGCAAATGCAATAGATAATATTAAGGAGTGTAGAGGGTAGCTGTCGATAAAACTCACAGAACAGATCATATCATTTGCAATGCAATAAAATTGTTAGTGACTCATGTAGATGAACTATTCATGCATCAATTATCTATATCATGCGCCCACGTTTTTCGTTAAATCTTACAAGTATTTTAATAGCTAATAAAAATTCACAATCACAATTTTCCAGGACAATCTGTATGGGGTTAGGAATCTGTATGTGGCTAGGAGAAATTATTTTATACTTTTTAGTCCGTTTTAAAAACGTGGTATTTTACATTTTTTATTTTATTTAAATAATTATTTTATTGTTGTTTTGATGAGAAAGAACAGTAAATGGTCCACACAATAAATAGAGAATTTTCAAAAATTAAAACTCATTTCGCTTCACAACAAGCACCAAGAGAGCTTAAAATACTAAAAAGTTAAAAACAAATATTTTCGAATTATTTTTATGCAATTTAATTACACTTGTCCCTCTATTAACACGATAATTGATTAGCGCGAATATGATTTAGTTTTAATCAACGCGAGCTGTTTTTGTCTCGAGCCCCTAAATATGCCATTTTCACAAAAACATTCAAAGTTCAGATAAATTGATAGGCGCGGAATTAATAACCTTTACACAACAACCAAATCCTATCTTTAACGGAAATTGAAAAAAAAGAAATCATGTTTAAAATCTACATTCTGATAATCTTGCTTGATCGGTTCTAATTAGTATTACAACGGCTTTGTATCATAGACACGTAAATACGTTTTATGGCGAGGCAATACTAGCATCAAATAGATTATGAAATAGCAACTCAAATTTTCGTAAATAAATGTACTACTATATTTCCTTTTGAGCCCATTTTTACTAACATTATAGTTTTTTTTTTAGTTCCTAAAATTTAAAAAGTGGACGTGGGCCCTTTCATAACTAAACGATTCAACTTCATCCAATGGAACATATTAACCCTGCATGTGCACATTATATTTTTTGAGACACGGTGTGTACACTGGGTCTATTAGGGAACAGTTGGGTTTTCTAAGTTTTCTAAGCTTTCAAAAAATCTGAAAAAATTCTGGGTTACTTCTTGAAGGTCTACTATATGGCCCAGAAGTTGCCAAAATGCAAAGTTTAAAACTTTCAAAAAAATATAGTGTCTTTGGCGTGGGCTTCAAAAAGTTGAATTATTTAAGCACCTGAAAGTGGGAAATAGTTTACGGATTCAGGCATGTCATAATAAACGGAGCGGTAATTATTTGGCACAAAATGGGTCTTTATTGTCGCAAATACAAAAACTATAAAATACTAATAATAATTAGCGACAAAAAAGGAATTTACAGTGCGCAATTGTGATAAAAGTGCGTTCGGTATGATTATCGCAAACCGGCGTTTCGAACGATGCACAACGTTTTTTATTTTCCTTTCAACTGCAAACAAAATTAGTTTTTGTAAATAATTTATTATTTTGAACAATTTTATATTTTATTATTTAACACCATCAAAACGCGAAACTAAAAATATGGCCGAAAGGCAACACTATGGACCAACGTGCTGTCGTTTATAAATTTGAGACGAGACTGAATAAATTTTATTTTGTTATAACTTTTGTTGTTTGTGTTGTGTGGTTTTATTGTTTTTGATTGGTCCCGGCAGAAGACGTACAGTAAAAATGTGTACCGGATGACACCGGAGGAATGCAATGCACGGCGAGCTCATGTTGGTGACGGAGGAATATTATGAATGAACATTGTAGTGGTTCATTGGATGAACCGCCACAAGTCCGTAAAAAATAGCCAAAACAGCATCAAATTACATAAAAAATTTATTTTAGCCATAAAAAAAACTGAAAAACTACGAGAAACGCAAAAAAACTGTTTTCATTTACCTTCGAAAATACTGACGTCCTGTGTACACTGACCCTTTAAGGGAACGGACATGACTTGCACTGGCTGGCATTTGCAAGTAAACTGCCAGACCCCGGCGTCATTTCGGCCTTTAGTGCCCACCATTACCCAGATTTTTTAGAGAAGATAACCGAAGCCCGCCGACTATTCATGTGAGGGAAATTTGAGTTTCAAATTTCGACTGTTCCTTAAAAGACTCAGTGTACACACGGAGGGTTAATATAGGCGAAACAATTTCAACTGTTAGTTATTGTGAAAATTGTTCCGCCAATATCAAAATGCTCCTTTCATACAGTTGTTCTGAATTTTAATAAATTTAAAAAATTACATAACTCGAGTTACCTTGCTTAGAATTATTGCCACAGAATTGGTAATTACTATAACATTTTTATAAAAATTATTTTTATTCAATTTTATAAAGAACTTTGCAAACATTCAATTTCGTTTATTATGATAAATGATTGTCGGGTGAGTGATCTGATCATATTCAATATAAATGATCCGTTCTGCTCAAGTCGGAAAAAACACATTCATAACAGAAAACTGCAAATAATTATTCTAACTTTTCATTTCTTAAAATAGCAAAGAAAGAAAGAATATTTTGCGGCACGTCCTTAAAAATGATATGCCTAGTCAAATTGTTATCAATTTAAATTTTAATCAAACTTATCCCTTTTATTATTGTATTTGTTTTTTGCACCTAGGAAAACGCATCAGAAAACCTTTTGGAAAAACAAAACACATCAACAAACTCATTATTTCAGAAAAAAATATATTCCAAAATTTATTTTAGTTTTCATAAAGGAGATTTAAATATAAAATATGTATGGGTATGTATTATACAATACAATAGGTATACAGATTATTTATGATCACTGACAAAACCAACAAAACAGTAAAACGGAAACATGGCAAACCCATTAGTGATCAAGATATTTTTTTTGTGAATACAATTCAGTAGAAGAACCAACGAACATGTTAACAATATTGTTATTGAGTTGGTGCGTTTATTATAAAACCAACATTAATGCTCTACATTAGTATGTATGTATGGTATATGTAGTCAAAACCAACACTAATGTACTACAAGCCTGATTCCGTAATGAGGTACACCAAAAACATCTATAATTCCAAGACGAACTATTCAAAATTTAAAGGTACAAAGTGACTACTGGTTATAGTGTTGGTTGTGTACATATAGACTTTCAATAATAAAATTAACCAACACTAATATAATTTGTTTTGGTATTAAAAAACAAAAAATACATTAGAAACAACAACAATTTACATCACGGCAACGCCGTATAATAATATCGAATAAAACAAGACCTATTTATGTGTATGTTTCTTGGAACAACAAAATAAATTACAACAACAATCAGCATATTTTGTTGAGAAAAATTTGTAATGTATGGTCGTATGGACTATGGATGAACATTTGGATATTTTTTTTTCTCTAGACTAAGTTGAGAATTATTTTTTCGATTTAATTTATAGGTTTTATGTTGTTAATTCTCTACATAAATAGTATTTTATTGGTTCGAACTTGAATTAAATAATTCAAATTATGTTTTGAATTACTTAATTTTTCTGCCTAGTTCAATTTTTGTTGTAAATTTCTAAACAAAATACGCTAAATATTTGTTCGTCATTCATTATTCGAGATAAATATTTCGAGATTTGAGATAAATGTTTGAAGACAATGATTCGCTAGGCCTTTACCTAAACATGTCAGTGTAATAAATAATTAAATTTATTTAGTTTTAATGACATAATTTAATTAATTGTACACCAGAAAACAAGATGTCATATGTTTGTCGTACAGATGTTTTCGATAATGCACTGTGTGTGTAGTGTGTTTGACAGGAAAAAGATTTATAATCTATCTTTATTACACTAGTAGACCAAAAAATGGCATATTTTATTGTTTTAAAAAATACTGTTAATCGTACATATTTCAATGCTTTACTACACATTAAATATAAAAGTATTAAGGCATAATTCGATTTTCAACATCAAGACATCTTTTAAATTAAAATTATCTTAATTATTTTTTTATTAAATTCAAAAATGAATTTGAACTAATACAATATTTTTGTCAAGAGTGTAAAAATAAAAAGTAAATATGTGTTTGTATGAAAATAAATGTCAAATAATATACAACGTTGCCGTCGTCATTTATTTACCAATACTACCTTCAGTGGTCGTTTTCATTCAATAACAAACTATAATTCGTCTTGGAATTATAGATGTTTTTGAGGTACACAGATCCTTCTTACATTAAATCGCTTATACTTGGAAGTATTGGTGGGAACTTCGTATGTTTTGTTTTGTCTACAATTTATATAGTGTATCCGATCACCAATACTTTCATGTATAAGCGAAAAATCAGTTATGATAGTCAGGCTTGTAATACATTAATGTTGGTTTTGATGTAGTACATTAGTGTTGATTTTGGTTCATTCATAATTTGCTTTGTTTTCATTTTCCCCCCATAAAAAATAAATCATACATGTGTAGTAGGATAGTATTTTTTAGTTTATTTTTTCTTTACAAAAGTGAGCAAAGGATAGTTATACAATAATATGTATGTTATCGTCTCTTTTTGATTGGATACTCAAAAAATTTATAAAGAAATGCTATTTGATGGTTCGAATGCCAATTTAATATATGAAAGGGAACACTCTTATGTATTTCCTCAATGGTATTATCCTAAATAAAGCACACATAAATATTATCATATATCATATATGCATTACCGCTATATTTGGGCGCCACTGTAACAATTTTCCATCATACGATAGATCATCGTTGCAGACTTAAAAGAAGTAACCTGTTGCAGCTATTTCAGCCGGCTAGCGTGCAGCGCGTGGGGTGGGTTTTAATTTACAGGGCTTCTTGAAAGCTTGAATTACTGCGGATCTTAAATTTAAAAAAAAAAAATTGTTACGGGTGCATTATTACCTTACCTACCCATATTACAAAAAGATTAGCAAAAGTACATGATTTTAGATTTCAATAAACAAATAAAATTACTAACCATTTATTTTCTTTTGAGCTTTAAATTTTAATAAAAACAAAAAAAATATAATAATAATAATACAATAAGAAATTCTTAATTTTAATTTACAAAACAACAAAAAAAAATGGTACCTGATGACGATGGAAATCGGTATTATCGCGGTATGTACATATGTATTTTTTTTTTGTTGTTTATAATGCTGATGATGAATGTAACTACGTCTACGTACTTGTTTTTAATTGATTTTTATCAATTAATGTAATTTTTTTTTTTATAAAATATTTTATAATATTTTGTATTTATTATTTAATATCATATTATTTCATTATTATTTATTAATTAACTATTATTATTAACTAAAGATAGATTATGAATATGTATATCTTTGAACACCCCGTTTCACTGCTTTATAATTTATTGTCTTTAAAGCTTAACAGGTTTTACAAATTGTCTTTTAAAATTATTGTTCTTATTATTAATTGAATGTTTATAATTTTTTATTATGGATTAGTTTCCTTTATGGATCAATATTTTTTTTATTTATTTAAAACACTTGATTGGTTTTAATGTTAACGCATAATTATTTTTATTATGATTTGCATCACTAATATGGATTAAATATAAGTCCTTGACACTTAGTTTTTTATAATTAAAAAAAATATTTTTATGTGGACTTCGATGTGTCCACTTCAGCGATCCAAAAAAAAACTCTCCCGAACGTTTTATTTTTTTTTTTCTTGGATCATCATCATCAAATTCATCATGATTTCTCCTTCGATCACAGTTACCCTTATTCTAGTGTTAGTATTTGTTTTATTATTATAATATTTATTGAGAGAAAAGAAAAATCAACGGAAATTATTATACCCATACTTTCATGGTGTAAACTGCAATCTACAAAAAAAAAAAAAAATCGATACCGGGTGTATCAAAAATAAAACTTGTGCGGTCATAGCCTGCCCGTCTTCCGTTTTGATTTTACTTTTGCGAGTTGCTAGGAATGGAAAGTCGCCTGTAGCTCACACAGCTTTGCTACAGGATAGCTAAACAAAACTGGAGGATGACTGGTACCCAGAATCAGCGTACTTACTATCAGCCTTTCATCCATCGGCATACGCTGCTCCACCTTAGATTAGGATTTTTTGTCAAAGATTTCTCATTTAGTGCCGTACTTTAGCCTGTACCAAATGGCCAAAATGTACCAGATGACCAAAATGTGCCAAATGGCCCCACGTACACTTGCGAATTGCCACCAGGTTACCCCTTACACAATTGCACCCATCATGCAACTGCCTGATACATGACCAGAACAACTCACGTGATGCGCATCCTACTGGAAAATTACGGAGGTGGTAGATTAATCTACTTAACTTTGGTACCCCCCCCCCCCCCCTCCCCCAACCCACAATAGAAGCCAAACCACCAATGAAAAGGTTCGAAAAATAATCTTTAAAAAGCCTTAATTTTTCCTAAAATAAAAAGACATTTCACAATGTACCTTAAAATTGTATGTTATTTTTTTAATCGATTGTAATTCAAGGGCAGCCTTAAAGATTTAACCACGGAGCCGTTTTTCTTTTGTAGTAAATAAGCCCTAATTGCGGTAAAACGACCGCAATTTTCAATTGGATTTAATAATTTGCATAAGCGACTATAAAACAAAACTTTTCATCAACATTTTTTTTAATTAATAAATTTATAACCAATTAAATTATCTGTACTTCTTTATGAAATAAACGAACAAAATATAAATTTATTGTTTTGATGAGAATTAAATTAATTTTATGGTAATTTATAGTTTGTACATGTACATGTTATTTTATTATACATATACGAAATATGTATTTAATATTATGTATGTTTGTTTGTATATTTGTTGTTGTTGTTGTCTACTGTGGTACCCAATTAATTAGCGCAATTAGTTTCGAGTTTTTATTAAAATAAATAAATACATGTATAACAAGCAATTTTAATTTAAATAGATTGATATAATAATATAGGGTTTGGTTTTGTGAACTGGGTTGATATTTTTTTTTTTAACATACTCTGCATATACTACGTATAAAAAATAAATGGATGGACGGATATTTTGTATGATCATGATTTGGGTTAAAATAAAACAATTGCTATGAATATCTTTAGTCGCTAACGAAGTTTTTTTGTGTGTAGCATTTAGTCTATTAGCCTAGAAAACCACAAAACGTAATCAAACTGTTGCACAACCAGCATAAATATCTTTTTTTTTGTAATACCTACTTACAATAAAAAAATCCAATTTTCTAAAGTAGAATATTTTTTTCTAATATGTATTAGTACAAAAAAATAAAATTAAGTAAATTTTCTTAAATGCCAAAAAAATGAAGATAAATTCGACAAACAAAAAATAATTCAATTTTAATTAAAAATGAAATGTCGACAAACAGACGACGACGCGTTATATCTTCCGTTATCGTTTCATAGCGTAATCTTATCGTATGAATAAATTATATTTAATATGATTGTATTTAATGCGGGAAACTATAGAATTATAATACGATTTTATCATTTTTGACAATAACAATAATCACAATGCGGTGATTATAATTTGGAATCAATAGTGGCAGATACCGATTATTTACCTTGCCTGTTTAAACGAATTATATTTGCGAAATTTTCTAAATTACCATTATCAAACTGATTACTTTGGTGTTTTGAAGATAATTAAAATAATAACCGTTTTTATTATATTTTTGGTTAGTTTTATGTGATTTTATGGCCTAATTTCATTTTTTTATGTTTTTTAATTCATTTGTAATTTTGCCAATTTTAGTTACATAAATAAGATTATTTTGGCAATTTAAAGTTTTTTATTTTTGCAAAATGTTTATTTGCAATTTTTGGCACCATTAATTGTTAGATTTTTTTTTGCTTATTTTCTATATCGAAGAAGAAAAATTTTTCGTTTACAATAAACAAAAGTATTTGTTTTAATGCTGTCATGTGCATAGCAAATGGTTTTCCTAATGTTATTTTAGAGCATGTGCAGAGGTTACGCTTCAAGTGGGTACATGTTAATTAATTTGCCAATGTGGTGAATACTTGTGACACTTAGAAACTTTATATTTTCACCTATCATATACTTCATAAATAACTTTCTGATGAATTCATCAGCCGAAATATGAAGTGCTGATATTTTCAAAATCAAAACCCAATTTTATAACTTTGTCATACAACTTTTTAATTAAATTGAAAATAATAATTTTAATACAATTTTGTTTCCATATACAAAACATACATACATAAATATGTACTGTAGGTACACCTACACATACCATACAACTAAAAAAAAGTGTTTTAAGTCTTGACGATTTAAAATTTAAATAATTTGTATATTACCGGTACCAACATTTTGTCTTTTTGTTACGTAAAACAATAATGCTGCATTTCTCTTTTAATTTTTTATTTTTATTTTATGCAAAAATTCGACATAATAAAATTTTTCCATGGAACTTTAATTAACAAACTTATGAATATATACAATTTTGGTTGAAGTAACATGAATAATTTACAGATCAATATATTTGAAATGATCTTATTTGAACTAATAAGTTTCACACAGTTTATTTCAAATAAAAGTAGAAGTCTACACTAGGAGGTGGGAATGTTTAATTTGCTGCATACGAAGCATCTACCTGAATTAGGACTAAGAAAAACTATTTAGAATTTAGTCAAACAATTTTTAACTTGAAATGTTTGAAGTCAACAATAGTCATGGCAAAATTGCACCAAATACACTTCAATACGCTTCCCCATGTATTCTCCAGATTTGGCGCCTAGCGACTATTTCCTGTTTTCAAAATTAAAAATATGGCTGCAAGGATAGAGATTTGCGTCGAAGCATGCATATTTTGAAGTATGTAATTGAAAAATCGCTTTTCAGGGCATGTATTGAAATGTTAGAATATCGTTGAATAAAGTGTATTGAGTTAAATGAAGAATATATGGATGACTAAATAAAAACAATGCTAACATTTGCATTTTATTATCAATAAAGGAAACATTACAGCTCAAGTACTACAATATACAGTTGCTCAACGCTTTGAAATTATGTATAAAATTTATTACAAAAATTATTGTTCAATTCGAACGACGTTTATGCAGTTCGGTCCATGTATAATCAATATACCAATAGAACTCATGATTGATCTTTGATTGGTATAAAATCCGAGGCCACTGCGGCCAACACATCAACATAATTCAATAAATGTAGATATAGTAAAGTAAGCGGTCGATGATTTGGTATATTCATGGGCGTGAATTGCCTCCATTAATTTATTTCAGATGTGGTTCAAACAAGTTGGTGCCAGATCCCCTATACTTCTGCTAAAACTAGCGTCTTAGCTTATTTGTGGATGCCAATTGTTGAGCTATAGTTAGTTAGACGACTCCATACAAGTCGTAACTTAATGGTATAGGATTTAAGAGCCTGTAGGACCGCTTGGCTGTCGGAAACAAGGTGCATCTTTGAGAAGTTTAGGCATTTAGCTATGCCTACCTTGGCGCAAATTTCTATAACGTGCATTTCTGCTTGGAAGGCAGTAGCAGAAGAAGCCAAGGAGTTGGAAAGGGCAGTTTCCTTCCCATATATTCCTATACCTGGTCCATCGGTAAACGATACCTTGGAATATTCTTCAAAGGACGGCCCGCTTGACCCCTAACTAACATAATGTCATACAAGGGTCAATGGAAGTCCAGTTTAGTTGGCATAAATGGTTTAATATTGCCTTTTACTCATTATGCATGTAATACCGAAGCTGGTTATGTGCCGTTCCTTATTCAGTAAAGTTTGCGTATCTTTCTCAGTTTGGTTCACCATACTAACGATGGGTATGTGACCATGGGCCTAATGATTGTTAAAAGTGACCAGTAGTTCATCTTTGGTTATAAAACCCAAGTTCGTTGATAGTCTTTGACAGGCCCAAAATACTTTAGGTTTATTCTGAACCTTAGGTAAATGTTACCTAGGGGACAACCCCCAGGCTCTTAACTTGTTTGGAGTACTGAACATCAATACCGTTTAACTAGGGAGCACTTCTTGGTCAAGCTTTGTTTTCCTCGTAAAAGGCACAATAACCGTTTTGTTTGGATTGACGTTGGACCTACCAATTTTGTACTATGCTGAGTGGCATCCTAAGAGGTCGAAAATGATTTCATCAAATTTCCCTTTGATAATGATCGCCAAATCATCGGCATAGCCCTGGACATCATATCAATGGCTACTCAGAAAGGTCAGTAGTATATCAATAACCAATGATAAAGGAGACAGAATGCCGCGGACACACCTTTACGGCACTAATGGTTACTAACTATTAATTTAACTGTAAAGTTCCTATATTTCAGCATGGAACGTATTCTTCTTTTCCCCTGTTACCCTCTCTGTTGAATCATAGGAGGTACTATTAAAAGCCCCCTTAATGTCCACAAAGGCACACAGTGAAATTTTTTTTCTAGCAATAGCTCTTTCAATCTTAGAGGCCAGGCCGCTAGGATCGTCACTGTGAATTTACACTCCCCTTTTATTACAAAGACCCCATATTCTCTCTTTCAAAGTATTGGAATGTAAAGGCTGGGAAGAATTTCCTAAATACCTGCCTCCATATGGCTGGTAAAATAGCATCTCCCCAAGTAGACTTAAACGGTTTCAAAGAGTCAATAGCCATCTCACTTTACTGGGACTAAAAATCCTTCCAGAAAGACTCAAGACCCTATTGTGTATTGCATAAGCTACTCACATTGGTAATCATAAGAGCCTTTATGATAGTCCGTCACTATAGAGTCCGGAAAATGTGTCTCTAAAAGTACCCTAATTGTTTCTTTCCAATTCTCAGTTAAACTCCGGTTTACCTTTTGGAGCAGTCCAGTAACATTAGAATGAACTCTAGACAGGACGTTTTAAAACCGTGTTGCAGAAGGCAATTCATTGATTTTTAAACAGAAACTTCTCTAAGTTGCCCTTTTGAGGAACATCTCCTTAGTTCGAGATGCACTCGCCCCATTCGTTCGGAAGTTAAATAATTTACTCTAATTTTTTCCTTAATTCTTCGACCAAGTGACCATTTTTGTGGACTCTATTCACTTCACAGGCCAGCTGTTATGTACTCTAACCCCCTGGCTTTTCCTTCTCGAGGGCATTTAAGCCCTCACCCAGCTCCACCACAGGAAGGCTAACATGAAACTGGAGTGTGCATGGTATCCATACTCGGGCTGATTTTTCGAACAGCCATTCGATATCGGCGTATGCTCTTCCACTTTAGATTACGTTTTTTTTGCGCAAGGTTCACTCCTTTAGCGCCTTACGTAATACTACCTCTTACATCGCTATCTAACTAAAAATTATTAATGAAAGAAAGAAAAGAAATTAGGGTCTATCCGATTCCTCGAACGGAACTTTTCCAAACCAACCGTTCACATTTTACAAAGATTTTCTGTTATTTTGAACAGGTCTCGTACAACATGTTACGAGTTTTTTTAAATTTGGAAATCGTTTCCACAATATCACAATTAGTTATGACAATATAAATCTTCTACTGTCAAGCCTCCAAACAGACTCTAACAATTAATATAAGATTATTTAGAACTGAGAATAGTTGAACAGCAATCAAACTCGCATTCGCCATTTTTCATCTTCGATATTTAAGAATTAGCTATAGTTATAAATCTCTAGCATTCTAAATTTCTTTTCTGAAAATTCGATCCGTTTGTTCAGGTCACGACATTATGTAAGCAACGTGAGAATTGGCCGATGTAATTCTTTATGCAGTGCTTCAGTCTGGAATCTGGATGAAGCATTGCTGTGGATCACTCGAGAATATAAAAAAGAAAATACAAACAATACAAATCAGAATTAATGTCAATTATCTTTTGTGGCCAATGTCCCACCTCCTTGTCACATATCATTTTCAATATCTTCTACCGCCTCCAATGTCGATCAACACGTCGTTGCAATTGCAATCATATGTTTTCGAAAAGTTCGATATTATCTCGGAAAACACATCTTTTTCACTGCATTTTATTATAATGAGTTCCACACAATGCTTCAATTGACTTTAAATTTTCTAAATAGGTAGATGATGGATTGCTACATTTATCATTAACACAACAAAAATATCGTCGGTCCCATTTTTGAAAACATCTGTTTGGTAGTTTTCTCTTCCACTTTAACTCCTTCTAGATTAGACTCGAATGGACCCAGAAGTTAAGACAACTGCCTGCCTATTACTAAAATCTAGCTTTGTACAAAATTTTGACCAAAACTAACAACAAATGTGAGAATGCGAGGCAAAAAAAAAATAATAAAAATGTATTACTGGCAGGACAAACGGAAGTACGGAAGGACGGGCAAGACATTTTTTAGGTGATGTTTCGGAGTCCTGCACCAGGATTACGGTTTGATGGGAAATTTGTCATATGGGTTTTATTCGACTAAAAATTTTAATTGTTATAAAAACTGAGAAATTGCGATTCTATAAGTGGCAATTCAAAACTCATGACAAACGTCAAAAACAAACATAATTTTTGAAGTGAAACTTCTTTAGCGACATATCTGTTTGAAATGAAAAATGTAACGCAAATCAAAGTGAAGCATTTTGTACATTTACTGGTTGCTTAAACAATTTTAATATAGAAAACAAGTAAAATATTATAATGTCCCTCCAGGGGGTCAATTCTCGTTCTATGAAAAAATCCAATGAAAAAAACTCTTTTCATTTACATCTAGTTAACCATTTTCATTTTTTGAATGCAAAAAACAAAATTATATAATTTTCACAACACTGTAGGCCGATTCTGTTTCCATGAAAAAGAACGTGAAAAGATTTCTCAGTGGAAAAAACCATAATTCGAAAGTGTTTTTTATGAATACTTGATTATTTTCGTCAAAATATTCTCATATGAAAATAATTTATTCATTGAGTATTTTGGTGGTGAGAAAATCAATAAAATATATATTAATGTATCGCTATACCGATAAACCAAAAGTTGTATTGCAAATCGCAAATGGTTGTGGTTGATCGCAATCAACTGATCATACTTCAACTATTTGTAGTAATGAGAGCAAGCAAACTTGGTAGTTTTGATAGTTTATGAAAATATTGAAAAACGGAAAGAACTTTTGTTCATTTTCCAAAATCTCAAACTATTTTAAATGTATATTTTTGAAACTTTTTGATTCACATTATTGTAATGGTTTTAGTTTCGAAATATCTCTATAAATAAGCCTCAAATTTCTTTTTGTAAATTTCTTGAATTATTAAAATCGATTTAATTCCTCAATCTCTAAAATATCCGGTTTCAGTCTTAATTTCCAAGTTTTATAATTCCCTAAGCTTCTTTAATTTTAAATTCAAGCACCTGATTTCTACTTCCATTTTAAAAATCTGTAAATTTAGAATATTTTATTAAATCTAAGATTTCAAAATTATGTCATATACAAATAGTTTTTCGAAGCAACTGCTTTTAAACATTCGAATTTCGATGTAGTAAATTAAATTTAAGAGTTTTACCAAACAAGAAACTAAAATGTTTTAATGATTTTAGAATACCGCTTCACATATTTAGATTATTGATTCTTCATATTCTAGATCTAGACGTTTCAAAATAAAGAAAATTCGTAAATTCAAAAATATTTAGAACCTGAAACTATATAGGTACATAGAACATTTTAAATTGTATGAAGTTCCTAATATCGCATTTTCATAAATTTGACAATTAATACAGATTATTGGTGAAATTGTTAAAATTATGAATTGTTTGGACTTTTTAGGATTTCAAATTTCGAGATAACTTATCTTTTAAATACATATTTTAATATTATGTAATTCAAACTCTCTTGTATTTTGTCCTAGTATGAATTTTAAAAACGAATTTTAAGTATGGATGTACAAAACTTCAGTGTAAAATCTCAAAATACAAATTCCACAAATAGATGCTTCTCAGTTAAATGTTAAGCCTTGTTTAAACCTCTTGTGAATATGAACATGGAATATGTTGAATTAACCGGTTTGTTTCATAGCGAAAATATGAACAAAACTCAGTGGTATAACCAGAATTTTATTCATGTTCACAATTGCATTTGCGAACTACCAGTAAAACTTCACTTATCTCAAAAGAAAACCTCAACATGTGAATATTTGGAGAACCAGGCAACCATAATTCAATGAACAAACAAAAACACTATGTTTACGACGTTTGTTTACTCTCCATTGCCATTTGCCATTCGAAAATTAACTGCAGCTGTATATATCAGCCTCTTGGTACAAAAGTCGATTAATAAATGTTTTGTGTAAACGAATAATTACTTGTCGTTTACTGTTCCTTCGTTATAAAATTTATACATATATTTAAATTTCAGAGTAGGCGCAAACCAAAAAAAAAATTCAAATTGGAGCTTGGTTTACACAGAATTATTTTTTCATTTCATTTTTTCATAGAACGAGAATTGACCCCCAGACCAGGTGTATCATAAATGTACGGTTTACGAAGACTGTGCTTATAGCCTGTAGAAGCTGTATAAATCGCCGCTGTAAAAGGGCGAACGGTACGTATATTCCCGATGATTATTCACCTTCACAATTATAATTAAAACACTCTAATTGTTCGAGATAATTTTAACAATTTTAATTTTATTTTGAAGAAACGAGAAATATCTCGATTTATTATTTTTAAAACTAATTTACAAATGTTTTTTTTGTTTCACTAGATAAATTACCACTTGTGTAAATCCAAAAAAATGGACGCGCAAAATATTAACGCGAAAAAAAATAAACAATATATAATAATGAGCCGTGTTTACTCGGCTGCACGTAAAATACTTCTGTGTGTATTAATGTTACCAACAATAAAAAACCCCAACACCAAATTGTTTTGTTTCGGTGAAAGTATTGGCTACATGATTTGGTGTTGGCATACGAGACGAATCGCATACCAGTCTTCGTTGTGCTAACGCAACCGAGATGGAGCACAGAGGAAAATATATTCGAATTATATTTTCTGTTGACCAGATACTTTTTGCTAGATGTCAGTTGTCACGCAAAAGAGATTTCATGCATTAACCCCGTATTGTAGTGGCAAAATGAATTTAATTTATATAAATAAATGTTTCGTTTATATAAAAATTTGAATGAGCCGCTACAGGACTCCCCCGCAAGTGAGTCCCCCTCCTTAAGGAAATGCTGCGAACCGAACATGTTTATGTGTCCGATGATCTGATTTTTCCTCAGAGGAACACAGTATGCCGTGAGCCGGTTTGAGCCGGTCAATTGAAATGGTTTGATTCTTTCCATTAATTGACACGGTGAATTGTTTCCGAAGGCGTCGAATGACTTTAAACGGGCCTTCATAAGGAGGAGATAAACCTGTGCGAACCTTGTCTGTTCTTACGAACACAAAATCACAGTCAGCGAGTGCCTTTGGAACAAAAATGTCATCTTGTTTGGCTTGCCGAGTTGATTTCGGAACAAGGTTTTGCATAGTGTCACGAAGTTGGTCGATAACTGTGTCGCTGGTTGGTAGAGGTAAAAGAGGATTTTCGACGAAGAACTCACCTGGTAGCTTGATGGTTTGTCCATAAACCATTTCAGCTGGTGAGCACTTCAGATCTTCTTTTACTGTTGCTCGAATTCCCAGTAGTACGATGGGTATCTCGGAACTCCAGTTGATCGTGTTTCCTCTGGCCATTAACGCAGCTTTGAGTTGCCGGTGGAAGCGTTCGACCATGCCGTTGGCTTGAGGGTGGTAAGCCGTTGTACGAATCCGATGTGAGCCAAGGAGTTTTGTTAACTCGCTGAAAAGCTTGGACTCAAACTGCGTTCCTTGATCAGTAGTGATATTAAGGGGCACGCCGAATCGTGAAACGTAATTGTTGACAAAAGTCAAGGCAATAGTTGCAGCTGACATGTTAGTCATGCAGTAGGCTTCGGGCCATCGAGTGAAACGATCGACACAAGTGAGTAAATATGAATATCCATTAGAAGGAGGAAGAGGTCCTACAATGTCTATATGGATATGTTCAAAAGGACCAGATGGTATTTGGAATTGTCCATGGATAGATTTTGTATGCCGTTGAACTTTGGCACGTTGGCAGGATAAACAAGACTGAGCCCATTGGCTTACGTCTTTGTTCATACTAGGCCAAAAATATCGAGCAGTAATCAATTTACGAGTAGCACGAACACCAGGATGCGAAATGTTATGTAAAGTATCGAAGATAGTTCGACGCAGTGATTCTACGATAAATGGACGATTGTACCCAGTTGATGTTTCGCAGATGATTTCGAGGCCAGGCAATTTAAAAAGCGCCAGTTTCATTGATGAACCAGAGTGACATTCGGAACCAGAAAATAAATTCTGAAGTTCTAGGTCAGCTTTTTGTAAAATCGCAATTTTGTTTAAGTCGAATTGTGTCTCGACTGCGGCCGTTTCATTGTCTGTGGTGCGAGAGAGTGTATCTGCAACCACGTTGTCATATCCGTGAACATGCTGAATGTCCGTGGTAAATTGACTAATATAATCCAAGTGGCGAGCTTGCCTCGGATTACGTTCAGTTTTAGACTGAATTGCTCTAGTCAGAGGTTTGTGATCGGTAAAAATCGTAAATTCCCGACCTTCGACAAAATATCTGAAGTGTTTCACTGCCAGATAAATCGCGAGTAATTCCCGATCGAATGCGGAATATTTCTTTTCAGCATCCGATAATTTTCTTGAGAAAAATCCCAATGGCTCCCAACACTCATTGTTATACTGTTGCAGTACTGCCCCAACGGCAGTGTTAGATGCGTCAGTAGTTAAACTAAGCTTTGAATCGCTCAGTGGATGTGCAAGCAGTGTTGTTTTCGCAAGTTCAGCCTTAAGTGACGTAAATGCCTGTTGACATTCGTCAGTCCAAGAGAAATTCTTTGGAGTTTTGGGTTTACGTAGAAGAACGACCAGATGGCTGTGAACAGGAGCGAGTATTTCAGCAAGCATTGGTATAAATCGGTGGTAGTAATTTACCATACCGATGAATCGCTGAATATGCTTGATTGAGCTTGGAGCTGGAAATTCCCTAATGGTGTTAATTCGTTCTTCAGACGGCAGAATACCATTAGGAGTTATTTTGTGGCTAAGGAAATCAAGAGTTGCTACGCCAAAGACGCATTTCGAACTGTTGATATGAACATCAAACTCAGATAACCTATGGAATAGTTGTTCCAGGTGGAGTTTGTGCTGTTCCTCAGATTGTGATGCCACAAGAATATCGTCAATATAGACGAAAACAAAGTCTAAGTTACGAACGACTTCGTTCATAAAACGCTGAAATGTTTGAGCGGCATTACGTAATCCAAACGGCATTCGAGTAAATTCGAACAGGCCAAAAGGAGTTGTAATTGCCGTTTTAAAAACATCATCAGGTGAAACGGGAATCAAATGATAAGCTCTGACTAAATCAATCTTAGAGAAAAATTTGCATCCATGCAAGTGCATGGAGAAATTTTGTATGTGAGGTATCGGGTAGCGATCCGGTGTTGTTACCGAGTTTAAACGCCGATAATCCCCACATGGTCTCCAATCATGATCTTTTTTCTTAACCATGTGTAATGGACAAGAGACAGGAGATGCAGATGGTCTGCAAATTCCTAATTCCACCATATGTTGAAATTCAACAAATGCGGCTTTATGGCGGACTTGATCTAGTCTTCTTGGTCGTGATACAGGAAGATGTCCTTCTGTGACAATGTGATGGACCACATTGTGTCGTACTGGCAATTTATAATTCGGCTCTGCTGTAAGTTGAGGAAACTTTTTCAGCAAAGTGCCGTAGCCGTTGGTGATAGAATAATGGATCGGAGTCGGTGTGTCGACGTGACCCATTGTGGCATCGATTGACAGCTTTGTCGCTGAATCAACCAGCCTTTTATTCTTGAGATCAACCAATAGTCCAAATTCTACCAAGAAGTCGGCACCAATGATAGGACGATTCACAGCAGCTAGAATGAAAGCATGCGTGAATGTTCGTTTTAGTCTTAAATCCAACTGCAGCAACTTTCTGCCGTAAGTATGGATATGAGTGCCATTGGCGGCCGACAAAACTAGATTCGTATTGCGTTTGAGTATATTAAATTCATTTTTGAAATTGAAAGCTGGAATAACCGAAAGGTCAGCGCCAGTGTCGACTAAAAAGGTGTATCGATTTATTCGGTCGAATGCGAATAAACGAGAAGTATTTGGGTTATGATTTATAGGGATCCCGCCCCTGTGTCCTGGTAGTTTTTTGAGCTACCTCCATTGTCATCAATTTTATTGATGTGTTGCGACGTCGATGGTCGCGACGTTTTAAAATCGCAAGGTGGCACACATTTTTTTGCGGCTGGACCAAACTTCGTATGGTACCAGCATCTGCCGTGTCTTCGCGAGTAATTGGCGGAGCTGCGGGATCTAGACCGTGAGCGAGCCGATGCGCTTGGTCCCCGTGATTTGTCTTTAAGCAAGCCATCTAGTTTGGCTTCAAGCCGAGCAAGTCGATTTTCAAACGAGCCAGTATTTTGGCTAGTTGATTGGTTATGATCACCGCGCACAGTGGGACGGGATTGCCTTTGAACTATTTGCGAAATATTAAAGTTTTGTTGTTGGCCGATATTAATCGCTTCGTACATGCGATCAGCGGTTTTTGATAGTGCATCAATGGAAATTGAATCTGGCTGTGCAACCAAAGCTATCTTAATAATCTCCGGCATACGTCTGATCCAGAGAGATTTAATCGTTTGCTCGTTGAAATGTTTTCCTGCAAGCGTACGAATGTGACGCAGCGCGTCAGACGGCCTACGGTCACCAATATCTTGGCCCGCGATGAGAGCTTCAAGCTGCCTTTCAGATGAAGGCGCTAATCGGTCCAACAAAGTTTTCTTTAAAGTGGAGTACTGTTCTGTTTGTGGGGGATTTGACAAGAAATCTGAGATACAGTCACAAGTCTCTGGTGCTAAAGACGACAGAGTATGTAAATATTTTGCTTTCTCAGATTTAACGCCTTGAAGGTCAAACTGAATTTCAGCCAGCAAAAACCAATTGTGTGCCTTTCGCGGCCAAAATGGTTGTAATTTTACTGTATTGTTCGCGGCTGATACCTCCAAGGGTGCTTGTTCCCCTAGATCCATTTCTTGGGGTTGTGGTGTATTGATCTCAGTTTTCTTGTCTTTTTCGTTGACCATTTTGAAATTCAAAAAGTAATTGTTTTAAAAATAAAACCAGTGACTTGTATGAATTGTGCAACGTAACCAAACACCCAACAGATTTGAAAACGCGACTACCCAATATGATATTATCAAATTCGTAAAATAAATCAACACAAAAAAAAAAAATATTTAACAACAATAATGAAAACAATAGGGATGGTTACCTTGAAGCAGAAGGCTATGACCGATTTTGGCACTTTGGCCACGAGATACCCCCGTATTACGAGACGAGCGTGTCACAGCGTATTGGGGGGGGGGGGGGGGGCTCGTTGAAATGTATAAAATATGAGTGCCAAATAAAATAAATAAGTAATTTATAATGAAAAATATCTCATCAAATAAGAGTCGTAGATGTAACCAATGTCGAAACGAAAAACATTGCGTTGCAAGTTATTCGAAGAAACGTAAAAAAAAATTTTAAATTAATTATGTGTACCCGAGCAGAGTGGTAAAAAATTTACATTAATATAAGCTACAATTTTGATTCTGTGTTCCAATATTTTTAACTTTGAGTATAAAATGCAATTGCTTAAATTCGAATGTCACAAAAAAAAAATTTAAATTTACTAATACATATTGTGTAAACAAAAATATGTGATTTCTAAAACAAAAATGTTGAATAATAAAAATATTTGGACACTTAGCTGATGTAATTTTGTTGTCGCTGCTGCAGATGTTGTTGTATCTTCTCCCGTTGTTTGATGGCTGTATGTACAGAATTTTATTTATTCTGTGTAACCGTGCGTTCCGCTTGTTGTATGTATACCGTAGTTACTCCGTTGTATTTTATTTTTGTTGTATCCTATGTTGATGGTATCCCGTTGAATGTGAGTACCGTTGTGCAAAAATTTATACTATACTTCGTATACTCGTGGCACCATATGTGTAGGCGCACCGTAATTGTTTAATTCCCCGTTTGTTTAAATATTCAATTATTTTCCTTCATACGCTCGTGGCATCATATGTGTGTATATATCCGAGCAGAAAAATTATGAAGAGGAAGAAGAGAAAAATCGTTGTTAGATTTTGTTTGATTATATGGGCATTTATAACCCTACAAATTTTTGCACAAAAATATGTAATGAATTACGTACCTTTGTACCTGACACTTTGTGTGTGCCAGGTTTCCAATATATAATGCGTTATAATTCCCTAAAAAGGGCGTCGGGGTCACCAAATATAGCCTGTAGAAGCTGTATAAATCGCCCCTGTAAAAGGGCGAACGGTACGTATATTCCCGATGATTATTCACCTTCACAATTATAATTAAAACACTCTAATTGTTCGAGATAATTTTAACAATTTTAATTTTATTTTGAAGAAACGAGAAATATCTCGATTTATTATTTTTAAAACTAATTTACAAATGTTTTTTTTGTTTCACTAGATAAATTACCACTTGTGTAAATCCAAAAAAATGGACGCGCAAAATATTAACGCGAAAAAAAATAAACAATATATAATAATGAGCCGTGTTTACTCGGCTGCACGTAAAATACTTCTGTGTGTATTAATGTTACCAACAATAAAAAACCCCAACACCAAATTGTTTTGTTTCGGTGAAAGTATTGGCTACATGATTTGGTGTTGGCATACGAGACGAATCGCATACCAGTCTTCGTTGTGCTAACGCAACCGAGATGGAGCACAGAGGAAAATATATTCGAATTATATTTTCTGTTGACCAGATACTTTTTGCTAGATGTCAGTTGTCACGCAAAAGAGATTTCATGCATTAACCCCGTATTGTAGTGGCAAAATGAATTTAATTTATATAAATAAATGTTTCGTTTATATAAAAATTTGAATGAGCCGCTACATGCTATACTAAGGCGTTCGTAAACGTTACACTAAAACAGTACGAATATAGTACGTAATGCGTACTTTTGTCACATGAGAAGTGAAACAACAAGTGAAACTGTTCATAATGTGTACTAAGAAACGTAACGTTTACGAACTGGTTTAGGTTTAGCATAACGTTTTTGTGCCACCTACTTAGGTGTAACATTTACGTACGGTGTGAATTATATCACAAGTATATAATTTTAAATGAAATCAATAATAATACAAATAAATTGTGTTTTAAATAAAATATATTTTTAATATTTATTTTTATTTTACAATATTTTTTTAATTTTTAGTCTGTATCGCTGTAAATTTTAAATTTCTGTGACTCTTTAACGTATGCAAATTTTGGTACACTGAAAATATTATCATGAGACACAGACATTTTATTGGAATTTGATGATAGCTGTTTGCAATTAGTTTTCGGTGTAAAATTTCCCAAATTTTCATAAATTTCGAAATTATTATTATTATTGCTGTTTTCGTAAAATGCGAACATGTCTTCAGAATATTCCATTAAACAGATCAAGATTATCTAAAATAAAATTGGTAATTATAAATCTGTCACACATATTATCAATCTCCTTTCGCACATTTCTATGTTGTGCTTGTTTTGCCATTTTAAAACAAAATGGACTAGGTATACAAGAAAAAAATAATATCAACGTTCAATCTACGAAATTATATAAATTGAAAATTAAATTTATTTACCAAATAAAATAGCGCACAAAATAACAAACACGTTTTCACAAGTTGAACGCAAAGCAGTTGTTTAAAGAATAAAATCAAAGCGAGGTCGGAGCACATACATGTGTAAACATTGTACTGTAGTGTGTATATAGATGGAATATTTGTGAAGTAGCGTAAAAACGTCGTTCGTAAAGCTTTCGTAAACTGTACCAAAGCCTACTTAATAAATAAAGCCTAGCCATGATAGCGATATTTTTTTCAAAGCTTTATTTATGGTATCAAAAAATCCAAAAAAAAAAATGTTTGTCCACGACTAACGTATAATATTTTCATTATACGTTTGTTTCATCACTTATAATGATATCAATTATTCACTGCTAGTTTATCTAGTAGTCTCTTCTTTCATTATTCAATACGTCCAATAGTAGTCTCTTGCAATTTTCATTATTATTAAACTGTGACGTCAAAATGTCGACGAAAATTATTTGAAGAGTATTTATAGGATTTGATTATAAAACATAATGATATTTGTCGGTCGTGGACAAAGTAACGTATTCTACTCGCATATAATGGCTGTGATTCACTCAGATGATTTACAACACTCGCCTATCGGCTCGTGTCGGCAAACTTCGTCTTCGTGAATAACAGCTATTATGCTCTTTAAATAATACACTATTATTTCATAGTTTTTGTATGGAGAGACATGACCTCAGTTTATTCAAAATATTTTAATGAAAATTGACTCGAAATTAATTTTATTTTAATTCAATTGAATCTATAAACTTTCATTTCCACCTGACTTGGAGGATTTTTAAGTGAGCTTTTCCAATTTACGTTAATAATGATAACAAAATAAGATATTTGGATCTGAAAAAGCTTTTAAATAGAGTACAAACATGTAAAATAGAGACAGACATATGAAAAGGCATGACATTTACAATAATAAAATCAACAAACAGTGGGTGTTTTTTTTTTATTCATTCGGAACATTCCTGACATTCTGAAAGTGACGTAAATCGTTATTTTATTCATTTCAATCCTTCTATTCCTTTTTTAGTTAATTTTTTTATTTATTCAGAATATTCAGAACGTATTCTTTTTCAACTACATAGAAAGGTAAAAAGAACCATTTGTCGTTTTGTAAATATGTATATGCAATGCTTACCACTTAAATGATTAAATTGAATTAAATTGTAGATATTTTGGAAAAATAAATTATTAATTATGATAAAATTAATTATTTAATGTATTAAATATTAAAATTTTTGAAAATATTTTTAGATAATAGTTTTAAATAGAGCTTGGCCGGCCGATACAAAAAATTCCCGGTTATATAGAAAAATCCTCCAAGTCAGGTGGAAATGAAAGTTTATAGATTCAATTGAATTAAAATAAAATTAATTTCGAGTCAATTTTCATTAATATATTTTGAATAAACTGAGGTCATGTCTCTCCATACAAAAACTATGAAATATACATTTTTTTTGGATTTTTTGATACCATAAATAAACCTTGATTTCTTTTTTTTCACACTGGAATTGTGGGAAACGAGGCAGCTGATGTCCTCGCCCGCGAGGGATCTGCCTTTCCATTAATTGGACCAGAGCCCTTCTGCGGCGTCTCTAAGGGGCACCTTAGGGCAGCAGTTAAACGCTGGGAGGATGTGCAAAAGTCCTCTTACTGGCGCGGAATTCCAGGTTTGCGACAGGCGAAGGAATTTATTTCACCTTCGTCGGCCAGGGCCAAGGAATGTCTTGTACTTAGGAAATCTGAGTTGAGGCTGCTTACCGGCTTCCTCACAGGTCACATCCCATTAAGGTATCACCTAAAGAAAATGGGCCTAAGTTCGACGGATAGATGTCGCTTCTGTGACATGGAAGCGGAATCAGCGGAACATGTTCTGTGCCATTGCCCAGCCATTTTCTGCAAAAGGTTACAACATCTAGGAGGGAGAGTAATGAGCCCGGATGGTATGCATCATATACCGGCCGGCAGTATTGTCAGGTTCATTAAGAGCCTGAATATTGACTGGACGGCTCATTAAGTAGGGTCCATGCACAAAAGATCTGTTAGGTCGCAGTGCGGGGTGGCTTGAACGCCCACATGGCCCTCAACTAATAATAATAATAATAAACCTTGATTTCATTATGGAGGCTGTATTTATTAAGTAGATTTTGATTGTACACTGTCGATGTATACATTTTTACGCCGGGAGTGGTATAATAAAATGCACCACACTCGTCTTGAATTCGTATTGTTATTCGCCTACTTTTTGAAGTGAAACTTGTTTCGCTACGTATCAAGTAAAACTTTATTTTTATGGATCGCAACCGATTTTAATCAAATTCAGCATGCACGATGCAAATGGGACTCTAAAATGGTGTTCAGATAAAGTTCTGGAATAAGGAATTAGGAAGGTACTTGGCCATTTTTAAATATAGCATGCACGATAGAAATGAGGTTATAAAATGGGTTTTAGATAAAGTTCTAGAATACGGCCGATTAGGAAGGAACTTGGCCATTTCTTTAAATTCCTTCTTTAAATTCAGAATGTACGATAGAAATTTGATACTAAACTGGCTTCTAGATAAAGTTGTGGAATATGGCCAATTACGAAGGAACTTGGCAATTTCTAATCCGATTTTAATGAAATTACGCATGCATATACGATGGAAATGGGATTCTAAAATGATTTTTATATAGAGTTCTGGAATATGCACAATTATCGATGTTTTCAATTTTTTTTTACTTAGTGCATTTCCTTTCTATTGTAGAGGAAAAATATTGTTTTATAAATTTGAAATTTGGCATAAAAAAATCAAATAAACAAATAACATCTGTGATTCACTTCCCTCGCAAGCTTGTGTGGTTGACGCTCACGATTTTTTTTTTTATATGAGTAGTCTGTGTTTATATGATTCTGTCCATTAGATGCAAAAGCGTAGATCGCTTTTTTAGTTTGAAGATAAACAGATTAACGAAAAAAACATTTAATTTCAAATTTACTTTCGTTTTCATTTCGATAACGTAACGTTTAAAATAATGCCTGTTGATTTCTTAAGCTTATATTTTGAAAATAATTTTGAGATACAGCAGTTTTGAAAATTAAATTTTGGGATTTACCCATTTTTATAAGTACTTTTACGGAAGTAAGTTTCACAGTGGATCTATTCCAGTTTTTGTTTTTTTGTATGAAGCTCTCAAGGAATAGATCGCTTTTGAAGGTTAACTGGCTTATTTTCATCATTTTCATAAGGAATACAGTACTTTTGTTGAATTTTTATTTATACGACATATTCCATTTAAAACAAGGAAACGAAATTAATAAATAATTCATTTTTGTTAAAAGTAGAATAGATATAGTTTTTGAATCTAACCGACACGTGTTTTTTAAATTATTATTATCAAAATATTTTCAAAAGTTACTTAATAGTAAGTAATTTATAGCAGAAAATTATATTTATTTATAATGTTTTATCGTAACATATTACATAATATTGTTTTTATTAGATACCTCGTAAAAAAAACTAGCACAGAGCATCAAAATTATTAATATCTTATTTGAAAGAAGATTTTCTTCAAACGGATCACTTGTTCATGCGTATCGACCAACCAATTTGATACCTAAAATATACAAAAGAAGAAACAAAGAAACTTTTGATCACACAATAAATAACGCACAAACTTATCTGAATAACAGCTGAAAATCCAATACAAACTCCAGTGATGAAACTCCTTCAGTACAGCGTATTTTTTCTTCTTTATTGATGTTATATAATGTATCTAAAATAAAATAATTTAAATATTCATGTCTTTATAACACTTGCATTATATAAAGTAATTATACTTACGTTCAATTATTAAATCTGTTCTCAAAAGGTAAACTATCTTAAGTCGACTTAAGCTGTTTTACCTTTTTTAAAATTCAACGTGCTCTATCTCTCCCCTAACCTCACTTAGTTTAATTTAAGTGGTATCACCTTGTGGCCAAAGGTTTTGTTCGCAAAGCCATAGCAACTGTAGTCGTCATAGGTGAAAAATGAATATAATATTCAACTTTTTCTAACTCTCTAAAAAAATTTTGAAACTTGAAATACGATGTTTTACCTTTTGACCACAGAAATTATATCCGTTTTGTAATCATAATTTGTATAGAAATTTTGTAAACAAATTATTTTTTTATTATGTCCTTTTGACAGAACGATTATATTCATAAAAACAATGATGTACTACCATTATATTCATGAAACACTGATGTACTAAAATGTATAGCAAACATTTATGTAATATATTCAAAGATAGATGGATTTAGCCATAAAATAATTTTATTGATTATTGTGATATTTTTGTAAAAAAATAAAATACTTTTGTGAAAACATTTGAGATTAAGAAACCAAACAGTGAACACGTAGTTTCATGCGAATAAAAAAAGTGATTATCAGTGAAAGAAAAAACCTAACCGTGTTTTATATTTAAACGTTATAAACCTGGACTAAGAGAGATACCGCACCGATATATTATTAATCCGCACTCAACTGGATAAGAGGAATATTACAACGAAATTATCGAACCACGCCCTAATTGGAAAAGATACCGCTACGACTTATTGACCCCGCTTTAATTTGGAATAGCATACACAGCCAAGATAAATACGACCATTGCAACAAACCCGGACACGCAAATACAATTAATTAAAGAATAAAGCGAATTTGTTTAACTGGATCTAGGACAACAGAATCCAAACGAATCTAACGGCAGTACAATTTACATCACTTACATCTCGTAAATTACGTGTTAAACGAAACCTAAAGCACAATAAATTTAATTAATAATAAATTAACTGTTAACCTATTTGTTCAGCATATTCAAAAGCTAATTTTTTATTTAAAAAATGTACCAATGCACCAAAATAAGTCAAGCTTTTAATTTATACCAAATCAAAACTCATTGGTCTAATCGGAATCGGAATTTTTGTGAGAATGGGAAATATCTGGTCGAAAAAACATTTTTTAATATTTCTCATTTTCATTTGTCATAGAACCGGATCTGGGTGCTGGTAACCTAATTCGTCGAGAAACGTGAAAATATGGATTTTTTTCGTGATCACAATAATTCCCCAATATAAAAAATAAAAAGTTAAAAACTGAATTAAATGGCGCATAAAAAGGATAAAACAATTATTGCTGAAGTCAAAATATAAGTGTTTAATAATCATCGATGAAGTTTTAAAGGTAGCCTACGAACAATTACAGATAAAACAACCATTTTCCGTACTGAGGAACGCTCATTTCAAGTGACTTGACTAGAATGTTATTGAGCTAAACGAACAACTTTCACTACAACTCAATGAAGCTAGTTTAATTATATTGACTGATCTTGAAAATGTGCACTGATCTAGTGATTTCCCAGAGATTGTCGATTGGTTTCAGGTTCTTCAGTTGATAAAATTTCATAAATTGATGTAATTTGGTTGCTACTTTGCCACGGACAAGCAACAATTATTTTATCTTTTTGCACGTCATTGTAGTCGATTTTTAATTTTTCAAAAGGTTTTTTCAACTTCAAAAGTCAAGCGAAGAGTAATGTAAGTAATTTTAAAAGTGATACATGATCATGACGCAACAGATCCACTAGAACAGTATACATTCACCAGAAATGGTTTTACTATTTATTTCAAAATTTTCCACCTGAAATGATTTTACTATTTACTTCAAGCAGCCATTGCCATAGATAGAATCAAAATTCATTCTACTTTTGAAATTGAATTAGACCGTGTCACGGTTATCAAGAGAGTGTTGTTAATTGGTTTAAATATAATGTTTCCTGGAGATGTTTGAAAATTGCCACCAGTAAATACGAGGCAAATTTATAAGTTGGAATCATATTAGCCTAGTTTTAAATTTCATCCATTGACAGAAATAATGCGATAATCAATATAGTTTTTCAAATATAATTTCCAAAATAGGCAACGGCCTTAACTAAAATGAGAGACTTATAATAGAAAGTAGCTTCCGGATAAAGGAATATACAGACAATCATATACTCATTTCTAAAGCCTTTCAATTTTTTCATCGCAACATTAAAGTAACTGAATATAACCGCAATACACTACAAGGGGAACAAATGTAGAAAATACACCTCGAGCTGCCTGCATTCAGTGGACGAGAAAGTAATGATCAATGCACGCGTATGAGATCTAAACTTCATATGATTTGTTGTAAACTGATGCGTGAGTAAACCTTATTTGATAATAACAAATGTTGATATCGAAGATTTATTAGTTAACAGCATTATAGATTTTTAAATGTGTTGTTCAAGATAAAAAAGATGGGATAATTAAAATATTGTGACTCGAAATAAAAAAAGTAGGAAATCCATTACAGGCTGTAATCGCATTACCGGCATCTCAACAATGCCGTCTATATAATTACTATACTATATACGGCGATTGTCATGTGAAGGGCCAGTACAAAAATCAAAGCAATCCTGGAGCCTAACCAAGCGCAAATTTTAGTGATAAATAAAAAAAATTATTATTTGGTTGTAGTATGCTAGAAAAACGTACGTCCACATAAAAAAAAATTTTTTGTAGCAAACGTATGTCTATTATGTACTTATAATGTTTTTTGTTTACAAAATATATGATACTTTGACAGTCTTCTATAATTTGTTTATAAAATTTGTTGGTGTGTTTTCATTAATACATTAATTACGAAACATTAGCGATATATTTTTCCTTATGACTATGAGTATCTCTATACGTATCACTAAAATATGTTTTGCCTTAGTGATATTTTTTGTTTTGTATGGATGAAAAATAGAACTTATAGCAGTTTTGGCTGCATACAGTTTTTTAGTAAAAAAATATTTTTCAAACGTAATTTTTTTTTATCACTAAAATTTGCGCTTGGTTAGGCTCCTGATTTGTTTTAAATTTTTTGTCCTGTAAACTGAAAAAAATATTATTTGATCGCATAGGTAGTGAAAAATGGTGGTTTTCTTTTCTCATCCTACCTGAAAATGTAGAGAGATTTTCTTCTATGATTTTTCCATCATTAATTCTAAACATATTGAGGACGCAAATTATCGAATAACATATTCAATTCAAGTGAATTTTAGTTCGTAAATATTTAAGTCAAAATGACCGAATTTGCATTAGTTCTTATGGGAAATTAAAAGAAGTAATATTTACGCCAGTATTACGGGCTTTTCCTTCTAGTATCTACATATCGCCCGCTTCGTGACAATAATTCTTATCTGCAAAAATTGTGTTTACCAGGAAACGAGAAAAACTGTTTCTTATTTATATGGGCTGCCTTTATAGAAGTAAGTAATAGTTTTATCATAGACATTCATACTAGATTTCTCATTTCATAGTAACTAAAGGGAAAAAACAAAAACTTCTGATAATTCCAATGTATCGTTGTGTTGTGTATTTTATAAGGCAATAATTTTAGAATGCGTTGCAAATATAATACGTATATGCAATACACCGATAATATTTGAATGGAAAATTTTTGTTTTTATTTTCTGTTTTTAGTCAAATGAGAGATCTATTATGATTGTCTATGGTTTTATGTATCAATTTTTTTTTTTCTGTTTCTGTGTATTAAACTTACATGTTAGGTAGGTACCCTATATTCCCGTATTTCTACGTCAAAATCTCATTTATGCAAAATTGCAGATAGGAGTTATTGCCATGAAACGGGCGATATACCATTCAAAGGCAAAAAAAAATTTTCAACATAGTATGTATTGTTTTCTATTATGTACTTTTATTGTTTTTTACGTGAATGTATTGCGAAGAAAATTTGTAAGCATCTATAACTTTGGAAACCGACCACCTAAAGATCTTAGCCATGCCATTTTGTTCTTATCTCATCTAGGTCTATAAGTCTGTCTTTGTTTCATGAAAATCGTATAAGTACTTTTCAACTTAATACTTGTTAACAGACATCAATAGCGGGGATATAAGGCATCTTTCTCGCTCTAGCGCTTCGCTTGAGTTGAGATGCCTAAAACCCTTATTGTGATGTAAAGGCAAAGATAAAAGCAAGACCGAATTATATCGCCATAGAAATTAATTTAACACAAATGTCAGTAATCATAAATTCAGACATTTCTACCAGTATTAGATTTGCAGATATATTTTCAGGAACCTGAAATAGCAAGTGAATAAGCATTTAAGCAAATTAATTTACTTCATTTTATAGTATCTCTGAAATGTTAATTTATAATCTGTTTGAGGGTTTTCCGAGTTTACTTTAATAAATAGTATTTTAATAGTATTATTGTGATAACTATTTTGTCACATAATCCTAACAAAAATATACAATCTATTGATACACCTATGTAGTCTGTATCAGGGTCCATTCTGTCATTTATTCCATCTTTCGAGTTTGCTACATGTAAATCAGACTTGCCCAAGCCAAATAAGTATTTTTGACTTTTGAATTTGTCAAAATACTCATTTGGCTTGAACAAATCTGATGTAAACGGTGTAAGGCTCGACGTCATCCATGAGACAGGCTTAGGCTTCATTTTACGCTACAATCAATCAATCAATCAATATTATGTATATGTGATAGCTGTAAAAAAACGAAAACCATCATAGAATTTCAACTTCATTATATACGAATCAATTACACTCATTAAAAAAATAGTCAAACCAATTTAACTCACCCTAAGTATCAAATGACCCCATTTAATGAACAAATTACAAAATAAATATATTTATATTTTATTAAAAAATTAATTATTGATCAGCAATATATAAATTGTTTGCACAGCATCACCACACAAAAACCCCACAATTTTTATTTTTAATTAAAACAAAAATTCAAACTAAAGCAATAAAAATCATATTTCAGTAATGATACTCGAACAAAACACAAAAGCGCACAAGTCGTATAGACGGCCCCTAACTCATAAATAACACGATAATAAATAAATTTATTTTTCATTTATTAAAAAAAATAGTACTCGACTAATTCCACCTCGCACCTTATCACAAATTATCAATACTTTTTAAAGCACAAAAAAAAAAAATTTAAATTTACGACGCGATTTTATTTTATTATTTTTTTAAATATTTAATCCAAATATTTCGACTATAATTCATTATCTCAAAAAAACATTAAAATAATGTTATTTTTATTTTTAATTAAAAATAATATTAATATTATACGCAGCTATTACATAAATACATATCTAAAAATAATAATATATTTTCGAGTTTATGTACATAAATAAATTATTTCAGTTGATTCACTTTCTCACACGTAAAAAAATATTTTATGGAAGCTATTATTTATTAATAAATATTTCATATATAAATATAGATACATATTTTGTGTTATAACATAGTTTTCGGAGTTATTTAATTTATTTTAAATATTAATTATTTTGTTGTAAATATTAATATTGTATTTTTATATTTACTTTATCTATATACAAAATATATCATCATCGAATTTTTTTTAAACATTTTTCGGCATATTAAAATAAAAATGAATATAATATTTTTATAATTTATTCGTAATCAATAAACAATCCATAAATCAATAGAAAAACAAATGTGGGATCAATGATGTGTTCATAAAAATCAGAATCGTCATTGTTTGGCATGGTAGTTTAAGTAAATGCTTCCGTTCCACGGGAGTTAATAACTTTCATTATGTTGTCTGTTTCTTTCAAAACAGTCTGTCAGGAGTTTGGGGTAATCTTTCACTTTTTCAGAGCTTTTGCATCTGTATCCGTTAGATCAACGACGATATTGCCGTGTGCTAGCCTGGGGCTTAAATTATTATGGTATATTCCAGAGTGATAAATATTTTATGAAGAGGATAAATTGTTAAGAGTTTGGAATTCAGTTTCGACCAGCAAGCATTGTGAAAAATAAATTATCTTTCAGTACATGTCATCAGGCTATAGCGACTGAAATTGAAATTTTTAAAAGTTTTCAAAAGGGGAAATGTAAAATTCACTAATACTACTTGTACATGGTTAATTCCTATATATAGGAATAACTCAGAGTAATAAGTTTAGCAGTTCAGCCGCTATTGCTTAATGAGATGTACTGAAAGATAATTTATTTTTTACAATGCTCGCAGATCGAAACTGAATTGCAAACTCTTAACTATTTCTCCTCTTCGTAAAATATAAATATGCATTGTACAAATAAATATACCTACATTAGCCGCATTTCTTGACGCATAGTGATTCGGATCAGATCAAAGTTTACATTGAAAACAACAACAAAAATTTAAGTTTTTATTGTTGATTTTAATGTAAACTTTGATCTGATCCGGATCACTATGCGCCAAGAAATGCGGCTATTGTATCGCAATCTATCTATGTATGTGTTGTGTAATAAAAGCAATTAACAAAATATTTAAAAACTAATTTCTCAACGCCTATTTTTAAGTGCGACATGAATAATTGCCGAAAAATTTAATAAACAACACGAAGGCGATTCTTGATTTTATCGTTCATTAAAGAAAATCGACTAAAATACATTACAAAAGTGAAGGAAGACCCAAAAATGTTGGGTGATTATTCAAAATGCACAAGAATTAAAAATCACCCAAAACAAAATCACACACAAACCGAAAATATACTCTGTAATAACGCAAAATTTTGGCTAATTTTCGCGGAAGTGCAGGAATCGTGCCGTGGCTTAAATACTTGTTTTTATCGGTTTGCTACCAAAATTAAATTTCCCTTTTCCGAAATTCACACACGAGGGATAAAATTTAAGTCAGCAGCCGCCGAGGCTAAACCTAGCGGTGATATTTCTTTATTTTTTAGGAAATAAGGCCCAATGCCTTTATGTTTTTAATCATTTGAAATACAATAATATGTAAATAATACTTTTATAAAAAACACGGTTATATTCAAGTGCGCTAAAAAGTAAAAAATAATTTTTTTCTTCACTCAGAAAATAAAAGCGTGAGCGCTTGTGGAATAGATATTGTTATAAATGACAGAGGCTGGTTGTTGATTAAGGAAAAGCGCCCTCGCTTTTATTTTCCGAGTGATGAAAAAATTATTTTTTACTTTTTAGTACACTTGAATATAAGCGTAGTTTTTTAAAAGAGTAGTTTTTTACATATTACTATTTTCTACTGTTTAGTCTTAAACGTTGCATTTTGTTCGCATGAGTATGGCGTAAATATCGGTCCATCCTTCCAGTGACCCCATAGAAGGACAAGGCTCTTATAGAACACGGTGAGCCGGGTTTATTGAGATTGTCCGTTAGCAACATTCTTTATTTAACCACTGTCGGCACGCATCTCATCATATTTGACATGCATAGAATTTTGCCCATACAAACAACAAACTAACAAACAGGTGAAGTTAAAATAAGCATAGTAACGTGGTAAAAAGAATTAAGATTGACATAATAATATTATCAGGTCGGAGCATAATGCTGCTTCAATCTACGTTTAATTAAAGCTATCTTTGCTTAAATAAAAGTCGAACAGATGGTCAATTTTATTAAAACTCTTCGATATCTTGTTTACCGGTTCATTGTCACCATAGTTTGTTCTGTGTTTATTCAGATGAAGGAATTCATGACCTTTTAAATTCCTACTCGATGCCCTTATATTAATTGATTCCAGTATAGATGGTGCTTCGATTTGATCAGGTAAAATATTTCCAGTAAACGAACACTGTAAAATATTTCGTCTATTTGCCAACGTTGTCAAGTGATAGATTTTAGAATAAAAATCATCAGCAGTAGGGCATGCACAAATTTTAATTCAAAAAGAAAAACACACAACAAATACGAAAAAATACGAAATGAATATTCCTTAAACGAAATAAAAAAAACAAAAATTCTTGTTTTTGCATTTTAGCACTACTACCATGTCATGAGAAGGTATAGATTTCAATAATATATAAATTGTTTCTGTATAACAAATGAATTACTGTTTGCTTTGTACTTTATAGACAAACTTATAATATTGCGTAAAGAAAGAGACAATCATAATTTATATATTATTTTCACAACTTCGCAAATAAAATTTCAAAACGAAACAAAAATTATTTCTATATACATATGCATATTTTAGTCATACAAAATCTGACTCTATTTAAAGTAATTCCACAATGTTAATACGGTGTTTATTTATGCATTTCTGGTTTCTGCAGACATCAAAAAACTCCGGAGTTAAATGCACATTTGTAACATTTTTAGAGAGTATAATATGTACTCAAAACATACGAAAAAAGTAAAATACGAAAATCAAAAGTTTTTTGTTTTGCGAGAATTGTGTTTTTGTTTTTTCATGAATATTTAAATTCTTTTTCTATTTTGTTTTTTGGATTCATATTGTAAAGTAAAAAGTAAAATACAAAAATGATGAACCATTTGCTTGGCGAGAATTTACTTTTTATTTTCTCGTGAATACATAAACTCCTTTTCTATTTTGTTTTATGAATTCACATTGTAAAACAAAATACGAAAATGATGAACCTCTTGCTTCACGAGAAGTTATTTTTTATTTTTTGGTGAATACATATGCCGTCTTACTTTGGTAAAAGTTATTCCTATCCGAATAGGAATGAAATTTTGCCCAAAGTAAGAGCAATTCTTCTTCAGAATAATTTTTTTTTTTACTTTCAACAGTTGGTACCAAGCCCTAAAATATAATTTATTATTTAGAATTTTAACAAATATAAAATAATAACAACAAATTATTGAATAAAGTGTAATAATTCCAAATGATAATTAACAAAATTTAATATTCTGATTTATCAAAAAATTAATAATTATTATTTAATACCAACTCATAAAATTAAAATATATTATTTATTTACTCTAGTGGTAAACACTGCAACTAGATGAAGAAGAGAATTTTTCTATTCCTTCTTCTCAGCGGAATGAATCTCTTCATTCCGGAATGAAAATACACGGCATTGTTGTTGTAAAATTGCCAAAGTAAGACTACAATAAACTCGAAACTTCATTTTTTGGATTCACATTGTAGAGTAAAAAATAGAAAGCAATAGAAGATAATGAATTTATTGCGAATTTCCAATATCTTTTTGTATTTTTTGTTTCGCTTCACATTGTTATATAAATTTAACATTATTTTAACTTATATAAATGAAACTTATGAAGGGTAGAACTTGGATTATTGAATAGTTCAACTTCTATGAAGGAAGTGGGATGAGCTCTTTAATAAGAATGAAACTTTGGCATTTCTTAACCGATTATGATGAAATTCGACTTGTTTGACTGAAATGGGATTCTAAAATGAATTTAATATTTACTTCTGGAATATGGCCATTTATTAAGGACCTTGGCTATTTATTAGCCGATGAAATTCAACTTGTGCGATGGAAATGGGATTCTACTACGCCCTTTAGATGAAGTTCTTTAATATGGTTAATTAGGATGAAAACTTTGGCGTTGTTTAATCGATCATGATGAAATTTAAGTTGTATGACTGAAATGGGGTCCTAAAATGAATTTGGTTTGAAGAGCTGGAATATGCGGCCGTTAAGGATGAAACTTTTTCATTTTTATTCGATTATGATGAAATTCGAGTTGTGTGACTGAAATTGTATCCTAAAATGAATTTTGTATTAAGTTCTGGAATATGGCCAATTAGTACGGAATTTGGCTATTTCTTAACTGATTTTTATCTTCAACTTGTGCGATGGAAATGGGATTCTACTACGATCTTTAAATGAAATTCTTTAATATGGCCAATAAGGATGGAAGTTTGCCATTTCCTTTCGTACTTATTTGACTGAAATGGGATTTTAAGATAAATTTTGTATTAAGGCCTGGAATATGGCCGTGGAACTTGGCTGTTTCTTAAAATGGGATTCTACTACTACCTTTAGAGGAAGTTCTTTAATATGGTTAATTAGGACGAAATTTTGCCATTTTTTAACCGATCATGATGAAATTTGAGCTGTATGTCTGAAATGGGATCCTAAAATGAATTTGGTTTGAAAATCTGCAATATTTCCATTAAGGATGGACATCCTTGGCCATTTTTAAACCTATTATGATGAAACTCGAGTTGTGTAGCTGAAATGGGAATCTAAAATAAATTTTTTATTAATTTCTGGAATATGGCCCAATAGTACGGAACTTGGCTATTTCTTAACTGATTTTGATGAAATTCAACTTGTGCTAGGGAAATGGGATTCTATTACGGTTCTTAGATAAAGTTCATTTAATATGGCCAATAAGGATGGAACTTGGCCATTTCTTAACTGATAATAATAGAATTCGAGTTGTGCGATGATTGGTTTCTGATATGATTTTTAGATGAAGTTATTATGATGTACCATTAAAATGATATTCGAAAATGATTTCTGTAAAAATTTCTTGAGTATGTCTAATAAGGATTGAACTTGGCTATTTTCTTAAGCGATTATCTTAAAATTCGATATGTGTGATGAACGTAAGATTATTAGATGATTTCTAGATGAAGTTCTGGAATTTCTAGTCGAATTTCACCAAAACTGGTTAAGAAGGTTTTAGAATTTCATCCACACAAATCGAATTTCATCAAAATCGGTTAAGAAATAGCAAAGTTCCATCCTTATTGGCCTAAATTTGTCTAATTAATGGACGCAAATAAAGTGCTTCTAGCAGTGATCCTGATGCCATTTTCTGAGAAAAGGAAATTATCACGACGAGAACAACGGTAAAGAACTTCTTTTCAGGATTAAAATATAAAATTTAATTTAAAAATAACTTGTGTATTGTTTTATTTATTACAAAAATGTACATCCACAACATTTACTTTTATTAAATTAAAAAATTGTTCTTTTGGCTCGTAATTCATTATTACATTTAGATTATATTTTAGTCTGACTAAATTGCTTACAAATATTCCAATTGTTTTAAAACGTTAATATAAATTTGTGAAATCAATTATTTTTATTAATTTACATAGTTAGTATTTTAAAAAAAAAATATTTATTTATTTAAAAAACTTATTTTAAATTTTGCCTTAAATTCATTAGGAATTTTATAGTTAATTCAATAATTTGTATAATAAAAAAGATATAAAATTTTTCATTTGGCTCATATTTCAATATCACATTCGGACAGTCTTTGACTAACAATAAGTTGTTTACTTGTTAATGATTTTTATTAACTAAATTTAAATTTTTAAAAAAAATAAATATTTGAGATATCAAAAAAATTCATTTCTTTTTATATTTAGAACTGCAAATTTCAGTGTTTTATATAAATATTTACATTTAAATTAAACTTTCAAACAGACTTCTGTTCAGTTTAATTAATAAAATGTCTTCTAGTAAATCTCCAGATAATCTGTTTCTATGGGATGTTAGAATTAAAGACAACGCACTGAATCATCTTTCGACCGATACTTGGGTTGCAGAAACTGCAAGAGCAATTTCGGCCAGGTGATAAAGTTCTGGATACTGATACTTCATTTTTTCCCAATATTCTAGAATGTTTTCGTCCGAATGTGACCGTTTTCTGAAACAGCATGTTTAATTTGGTCTCAAGATCAAATGCTTCATGTGCTCCCTCTGCTGATTGGTCATCTTTTGTCCTTAAGTAATTTTCTACCATAGAAATTTGTCCAGTAGGTTCCGGTAATTGCGGAAAACTGCACTATTGGTATTTCACTATTACTCACTATGTGATCTACTGCTTTTATAGTGTTGTGCAATTTTCTTAAATGATTCTGAAATAATAATTTTTTTATTACAAAATAAATTTAGGAATCAAAATTAAACCTTAACTTACTTTAGCATTAATTTAATCCGATTCCGAAAAATATGTGGAATTAACATAATTAAAACGGGGGTCTAAAAACATTGCTGCATTAAAAATATCTGAAGCGAACAGCTGTTGTTCCCGAATAACCATCTCCTGCTTTAAATCAATGGACATCTGATGTTCGTGGAAACCTAAGGTTAATTTACATAGTAGCCATTCTTTGTAAAAATCACCTATTACTAATTGTGAAGACTGAAGTTTTACAGTTGCGTCATATATAGGCTTAAATGATTCCAAAAAATTTTCTATAAACTGGAATTGCTTGCCCGAGAAACCTACTGGATCACTTTGAGCAAGTTGCTCATACAATTGTTTATTGTCATAAACATTTCTCATCATTAGGAATGTTGATCCCCATCTGGTTGCAACATCCAGATTACTAGGCCGTTCTGCGGAATTTATTATAAATAAACTGCGGTCTTTGATAGTTTTTAGATTATTTATTATTTTGCGTATAGAGTTTATTTTCTCATTAATTTCTGGTTGTGTTAAGATCAAATTTGCCACTAATTGCAATGTATGGGCTGCACATTTGACACAACCCAAGTTACCTAGAGTTTGACTATCTACATTTGAATAAACATTTGATTCCGCTGATGTTATTAGTTCTTCTTCTACGTCATCATCATTTTCAGTAATATAGATTAATTCTGCTGGTGTGATAGATTGATTTTGATAGTCTGTTAAAAGCTTAACGGCTTTAATCATATTGGCTCCATTACCTGTAATCACTGAATAGAGTTGTGAAATATTAATTTGATATTTTTTGTAAAATTGATAAAATAGCCTCTTTTAAATTCTCTGATGTCATTCGTTCGGTCATCTGGATCATGCCTATTGTTCGTACGATTATTTTGCCGGCCTTAATGAATTGGATGTTTACTCCTAAAACATTTCGATCAAGCCGAGTAGCACCGTCCATTTTTAAGGATATCATTTTTGATTTTATTTCGTTCTTTATATAATCAACAAAGTTTTTAGAGGTGGATTTAATGTGGTCATGGATCTTACTGGAATTAATTTTAATGTTTAAAGCTTTTTCAATTGGATTCAGTATCTCTCTAAAACCTTCGCAACCTATTACTGCCAGTGGTAGCAAATGGACTGTTACTACATATTTTTCTTTTGGATCGGCGCAGTGTTTTCTTGACCTGAATTATTTTCAATTAGTTTCAATTGAATTGCAACATTTGGGTGACAGCAAATTAAATGTCGTGATAAATTAGAAGCGTTTTTCCGCTTAAAACTATGCCACAAGAGTCAATTTTGCAAGTGCTTTTTCTGGTTTCGGCACATATATTAAAATGGCATTTTATTGCCTGTGCTTTACGTTCCATTTTATCCTAAATTCAAAAACAAAAATAACAATTAATGTAAATGTTTTCTAATAATTTTTTTTATTGTGAAATTATAGCAGTAAAGTGAATTGAAAAATTAACTATGTATAATATAAAATCTTGAATTAAAAAGTATTTAGCTCAGAAACTAAAATGATAATGATTTTATTGAGTTTAAAACCCCAAAAATATTGTACGCATCCAGTTACATAAAAATATTAAACCTTCGGTAAAATATTCATTTGAACGAAATTCGCTGGATACATTTTTAATAAAGTCCTTATGCTTGAACGAAGAATAATCAGTCGATTAACCAAACGCTAGAATTATCGATTGTGGATTAAACCTGATTCAAACTTACTGGCTTTAACACTCCCTTACCATGTAAAAAATATGTAAATTTGATCAGCTTGCATTGTGTATTGTAAAAATCGCTATTTCATAAAAGAACAGCGATGATTAGTTAACTGCAGATCGTTTAGATCTTTAGATATGGTAGATATAACTTTATAAACAATTTATGTTTTCCTTATTTAAATAATTTTAAATGTTCACTGATAATTAATGTTTCCATTAACTTTACAACAATGTTTCTTATTAGATTGATTTTTATTTATTTATGTTTAGACAAAATGTGTGGCTATATGAAAAAAACAGGTAATTTTTATTAATTAAAAAATATGTTTTTTAAATCATTTTAAAAATGAATAAAGAAACGTACAAAAACTTAAATAAAACAGGATGGATTTAAAAAAGTATGTTCATTTTCAAACCGAATTAAAAAAAGTCCTAAAATGAAATAACATTTTATGTATTTGTTAACTCATTTTGCAATATGAATTAAAAAAAGGCAACTTTTATTTTTTACTTTTAATTTTTGAATAGACTAATATACTAAATAGAAAAACAAATGAAAGAACCTAGAAGAAGATACTTTAGCACATCAACCAATTTTACGAATGTAAGTTAACCAACCGACATATATTTGTTTGTAATTTGTGTTATTTTCATGATAAAACCACATAGCTAAATTTGTCAATCTGACTTAATTTTGAATGACCAATACCTATTTCGGAATGGATATCAAAAATAATAGCAATGCCATTCCATGAATCCTAACAGCTATTATTTTTTACAGCCATGGCTTTGCGAGTGAACGAATATGATAGCCATATCACTAAAGGAATCATCAGTGGCTAGCAGAAATGAAATTCTTGCTTTGGTAGTCAATGTGTTAGGGTTTATATAGATCTCCAGTAATTTTAACTAGAAGCAGGCTAACATAAAAAAAGATTAAATTTTCCAATTCTCACGAATTCGTTCTGAACGGACAAGGTGTGACTTGGTTGCTTTATATTTCCATGCTTATTTCAGGTTGGACCTTAAACGCACGTGACGGAAACCAGAATTGATTTCTTCTCGTAGACAGGTTGCTGACAAATGCTGAAGACGCCCGTCTCACCGAGCCATGCATTCAATAACCGCTTTTGACACCCATGGCTTCGTACCTTCACTACAAAGTAACCAACCATAGTGAGTTCGGAATAACGTTAGGTATTCTGCTCGTCAAACCCTTTCGTTTTTGATACCCATGTCATGGAGGTGAGTTTTGGAATTTATTCCGGCATCTTGGAGTGCCTTTCATTTGATACCGTTGTCAACGTGACTGTGGAGTAATCGGTGATCCTCCGGACCAACGGCGACGGTTCAAGAGCTATCAACGTGAAAATGACTGTATATTTTGACAAATGTTTGACTATGAGCCAAAAAATGTCGAATGCGATATCTCAAAAATGGGGGCTAACTTTGAGCACCATTTGATTCAGCATAGTCGAATTAGGTTTACCTTCTGGGTGCTCAGCTTGTTACTTTTTCCAAGTAACAGAGTGTAATTATTGTAACAAAATCTGTATAATTTTGTGCATAATCAAACTAAAGATTTACTGTTGGTTAACATAATCTCAAAAACATATTCACATATAATGGGTTATCCAATAAGGACAATTTTTTTTTTAAATAAAACGCAAAACAATTGAGATATCTCGAAAATTGTATTATTGGCTCAAAATACAATCAAAACAATTATGTATGGAATTCGATATCGTTCATACGTCCACCACGGGAACGTTTGCATATGTCGATTCGTTGAACCCAATTTTTGATGACGCGGCCACACATTTCGATTTCGACAGAATAGGCCGCTATCTCGTTCAATATTGACTCTGAGCTTCTCTAACTACGCCGGCTTGTTTGCATAGACCAATGATTTAACGTAGCTCCATAAAAAAAAGTCTAGAGGTGTTAAATCACACGATCTATGCGGCCAATCGACAGGACCATTTATGGCTATAACACGTTCATAGAATTTAGATTTCAATAAGTCGATTGTTATGTTAGAACCACTGTGTGGCATGTCGCTCCATCTTGTTAAAACCACATATCATTAATGTCTAGCTCATGCAATTGACCAAAGAAATAACGTTGCAACATGTCTCTGTAGTGATCTCTATTGACCGTAACGTGGCGGCCATTTTCATCAACGAAAAACAACGGTCCAATGGCACCACCAGCATGAAAACCATACCATATAGTTATTTTTTGTGGAGGAAGTGGTGTTTCTTGAAGCACATGAGGGTTTTCACCTGACGAATAACGCTTATTCTATTTGTTGACGAGGCCATTTAGCCAAAAATGCGCTTAATCACTGAAGATCAACCCGTTGTCTCACTGGCACAGGAACAACCGACAGCGAATATTTAGACTCAAATTTTTTCACTAGATTATGAATTGCTTGTCTACTGGGACGATAATTACGACCAAAAATTGTAATTAACGCTCTTGAAGTTGCAGTCACCGATTCGGAATTTTGTAGTAAATTTTAATTATTTGTAAACGTTGTTCGTTCGTGTACTTTATGATGAAAATGTTGTCTTTACTGAATGTTTTGACAATGACAGTTTGGTTATTGGTTTAAGGGTGCGTTCACAGTGAAAATTCAAAGTTGTCAAGTATCAAATGGAAAACCCAATATTAGCCAATGCAACGATTTTTTTGCTTGTGTCGATTAGGCATCAAAAACTTGATTTTTTTAACAATCCCATTCGAACTCGATATAACTCCACAAAACCAAAAGTAGTATTTTCTCTTCAGAATATAATAAATATAAATATATAGAATAATACGTAAACGTACGTGTTTTTCTAAATTCCCCGAAAAAAATAAGGAAATTTATTTTGCCTATAGAAAGTTAAAGTCAATCAAGTGCTTTGTCATAAAAATTTGAAACAAATTCAATAGGTAGAGTTAATCAATTTGGCTTGTAAACGGCGCATTTAAAACAATTTTATTTGTTGATAAAAATTGTTGTGAATATAATTTTCGCGTCACCAAACTAGTAGTATAAATACTATGCCAAATGTTAAGGATCTGCTGAACATTACACTGATAATTTATTTTAATAGTGAATTAACTTAAAAAAAAATTTCGAAGCCAATTATAATGTAAATACAGATTAAGCTTGTAAAGTCAATCTAGTAGAATCAGGAAGGGACAAATCTATATTTACTCATACAAATTTAGTTTAATTTTAATAGTAAAATTTTGCAAATGATAATTTACGTTGCTGTCTAACATATTCAAATTTATATAAATTATCTGCCACTAAGAATTTTTAGTATTCTTTTAATGGCCGGAGGCAAATTTATATACGAGTTTATTCATATAATTATTTTAATTAAAAGCTACACATTTTGTTTTTGTTAATATGTGTATAACAAACAAGCACATTACATACCCTCATCATAATTTCCACGTTTTCTTTCTGTCCGAACATCGAGGGTACACACAAAAAATATGTTTAATTTATAAAAATTTGTATCCCAAAAATATATTTTAATAATAATTTTCCATTTTTCTTATTTTCCACATTTTCTTCTTTTTCTTACTGCTTGTCTTCTCACAGCTCTGACATTTTATTTTGTTTAAAAATAAATTTAAAATTAACAAAAAACCGCACACAGTAGATGAACAAAAAAATGTAAATAAATAAATAATAATGAAAATGTATATTAAAATATTTCCACTTCTGTGTCACGAATATTTTGGTTCTCGAGTGCGGGACAAAATTGCATTTTAATTAGAAAACTTAAAAAAAATATATTATCATTTTCCTTTTGTTGTTCTTGCTTTGTAGGTAACCTGGATACGAAGGAAAGATTATCATTTATTAACTGTTGGATTAACAACTTATAGCAGTGATGAGAGATTTAGTACAGTACACTTACAACACTCTGAGGTAAAAAAAAAAAAATAAAAAACATCCTACACAATGTTAATTAGGAAAATTGACAAAAAAAAATTAATGTTTCCAACCTCATCATAATGAAAATTTTCCTTTCTGTATTTACTTTGTACTCGAATATTATGTACGTACGAAAAAAATTAAATCCAAGTAATTACAGGATTTAAAATAAAACAAAAGGAAATTGGTGTGGAAAAGGATTTTCTTTCGTATGATTTTTTATTGTATAACGAGAATAAAATTTAATTAATTTTAATATTTCATTTTTATTATTGTTGTTTCGTTTTATGTACAGGATTGGACCTTGCAAATAAAATTTGTTCAACTTCGAGACGCTGGTATTTATGAATGTCAAGTATCAACACATCCACCGACATCGATTTTTATTCAACTAAATGTTGTTGGTACGATTAAACATAGAAAGTCGTGTTTAGTGTGAAACATGAATTAAATTGTATTATAAATTAAATTAGAAAACTTTAATTATTTTCTAGAAGCACGGGCAGAAATAATTGGGCCATCGGAAAAGTATTTAAAGCCGGGGTCACCGTTGCGGTTGGTGTGTAAAGTTATGAGTAGTACAGAGCCACCACTCTATATATTTTGGTACCATAATAATCGTATGATAAATTATGATGGTGGAATTACGGTGAGCACAGAATCGGATAATCGCTATTCGGAATTGGTGATAGCTTCGACAACAGTAGCACATTCGGGAAACTATTCATGTGTACCAAATAGTGCTGCGGCGGCGAGTATTTATGTACATATATTTAATGGTAAGTCAGTTTAAATAATTTTGTTTTTGTTAAATATATGTAATTCTAAAATTTAGCAGAATTTGAAAAATTGGAAACTTCTACACAAAAGCTTTTTTGTGTGTTGTCATGTTATGTTCTTTTAAAAATCTTATTTTCTAAGAAATTGAATTATTTATATAAAACATTTTTTCTGAAAAAGAATAATTTGCTTCTTTGCATAAATTTATTAAATAAATCAAATAGAACTTCTTTCAGTGCAATGGATAAGACAAAGCTTTTATAAATCTAAATTGTTTATAATACGCATCATTGATTACATTTATCTGTAGGTGGGAATAAGAGGTTTTTAAAAACTCGTGATAACAAGAATATGTAGAAAGATTAGTTTCAATTTGAATACTATAGAAAAATTTCTATTATTATTGATTTAACCCTTAAGATACCCACTATCAGATAGTTACGTAAGATGCAAACATGGGTGATTTATACCCAGCGATACTTTGAATGGTTATATGTATTTCATGGTCAGATTGATCAAATTCAATTTATTTTTTTTCAATCGATAGAAAATTATTTAAAAAAAAACATAAAATAATATATTTAAATTATAAATTATTAAATATTGAGTAAATTAAATAAATAAATTTAAAAAAAACAGTATTTGTAGGAAAAATATTATTTTGATATACTAAGTACCTAAACAATTTTTTTTATTGTGAAAAAACACAAACAAAAGTTTCCTACTACTATAGTATGTAGTATTATAATATGTACTTAATTATAATAACAAAAAAACCAAATTTATTTGACCAACTTATTGGTCAACGCTACACTCAACGCAAATCTTAGCGACGTGGTCTCTGCACATTAGCAGATCAGACTTGAAACATTTAAATTGGGGTTTTCTGCCTGAAGCAGTTGAGCAAAGACAACGCCGTTTTGACCCTGTCACGTTAGGTTTTTAAGATATTATAACCTAAATGTGTTAAAAAGCATGTTTTTGGCACTTTTGCTTTTGAAATACCTCAATGCCAAGCATAGTTAGGACAAATCCGACAACAATATCTTATTTAGCGTACCAAAATCCATGAGTACAAAAAGATTAGAAATCGGAAATAAGAAAGACAGCTTTTATAGCTGCGTTTTCTATATATTGATGTTCGAGATCGCGATAAACCTTTTTCGATTTTTTCAGTCCAATGCTGTGTTTCTTATTTAAAACCGTAGATCTAACAGACTTTGAAATCTGAAATCAGATCGATCTGAAGTAAGAAACAGAAAAAAATTATCCACCGTCAGAGTAAAAAAAGGGGGCAGATACATATTTAATAGTTGTGCAGAATAACATTACATAATAATTTAAATCGTTGAATAATTAGGGCAATTGATGCGTGCTACTTTAAAATATTGGCACCAAAGCAGTACCGTTAATTCTGTTGTGTTGCAAGGTTTTTTTAATAACCGCAAACAGTTTATAAACTGCTACGTAGGCGAACATGATGCGTTTGTGTAGAACAGATCACCTACTTACAGGAATATGTCCAATGTGACTAAACAAATTGGACAATTGCTCCATTTTATTGGTGACAGCGCATATCAATTGATGGAATTTCTGCTAACACCTTTTAAAAATACTGGGTATTTAATCGATAGCCAAAAAAATAGTAATCGATGTTTAGCGAAAAGTAGAGTACGTATTGAGAACGCATTCGGAAATTTGAAGTCTCAATTTATGCATTTAAAGTTGATCGAGAATCGAAGAATGAACTTTATATAGTCAAAATTTAATGACGATATTGAGATAGAAAGTGTTGATTTGGAAGAAGAAATAAAAGGCAAATAATCTGCAACTCTTTATAAATAAACGAAAAAATAAAATTATTGAAATTCCTTTTAAATAATTCACTAATATTTATTAATAAAAAAGCATCACACCGCCAATGACGGCAATTTAAGTTACGTGAAGTTAGCTATACTAAAATAAAATCAATCGGAAAACCGGAATATTTTTGCGAATCGAAAAAATCGATCTAACTATAATCTGATAAAATATAAAAAACAGCAACAAAATTGATCAGATTGATCTGAGCGAAAATAAGAAACAGATTTTTAGTACTGAGATCGATCAGACCGATTAGATCGGAAATAAGAAACAGCACATTAGAAATTATTTGAATATTTAATCATTAAATGTGGTAAACGGTAAATAAAAATTCACTAGATGTAGGCATACTAGACAATCTAGTTGAATCAAGTAAAATTAAAAATACTAGATTTCTGGTTGTAATAAAATATGGCGATTTTACTTCAAATACAATTCCGTAGTACTAGAAATCAAGTAAACAATTCTACTTGATTTTACGAATGGAATTCCGGTAAAATTATGAGAAATACGGTTTTTTAATTAGATTTCAAGTAAAATCGAATACTAGATTTTCTTGCAAAACTATAAGATTTCCTATATTTATTCTACTAAAGTTCTAGTAAAATAACCGGAAAAAACTATATACTTTAGCAGAATTCTAGTTAATCCTACGTCGTCATTTTTTACTAGTTTATCCGCCGATTATACTAGATTGCCGTCTAAATAAATTTCAAATAATAAAAAAACGTTTTGAATTTTATTTTAATTATACATATTTTTTATTCAGAGATTCAAATACAAAAAAATAACAAAGCTTAATTTAGTATATAGTTTCGAGTTTTCGACGCGCGAGGTGTCGGAATCACACCTTTAATTTTAAAAAAATATACTTCTATAAAATTGTAAAAATACAAACAATTTCTAGGAAACTTTAAACCAAAAACATAAAAATTTTTAAATAGAATGTCGAAGGCGCATAAAAAAGTTGTATAGCCCAACGAAATTTATTTATTTATTAAAGCAAAACAAAAAAAAAATACAATTCGAGAGTAATAACTCTCACTATTAAAAAATTGTATACATTTCCATAAAAAAAGAAAAAGGTTCCAAGTAAAAATTATAATAAGTAAAGTTAAATACAATAAAATTAACAAAAAATAAAACTAACTATAAAAAAAAATAAAATATAAATAAAATAATAATAATAAACTACAATTTGCTGAATCATTGAAGGAAATGCCGCTTGAAATTAGAAACCGTTGAATTTCTTATAACAGGATCAATATCATTGAAAATGTGAATGCCGCGAACAAACATACTATTATGATAAATTTTACATACATTTTTCGGTATAATAAGCGCTCTCTTACGCTATGATTGGTCAAACTGCAACTGGTTATACAAATATAACGGTTCAGTGTTGTTTAAAATTCTATAAATAAAATAACAAACTCTATAATTATAGTAATCAGAAATTTCAATATTCAGTAAACTTGTCTTACGATGAGATATATCATCATACTTTCTTAAACTAAAAACATCTAGTACAAGCATTAAATAAAAGATCAACCATTTATTTACAAGAATGAGATAATTCATAGTAAGCCTCACACCCATATAGAAAATGCGGTAGGAGGTATGCAAAAAATATAGTTTGCTAAAATCTATGTTAGTGAAAGTGGAGGTTCTCCATAAAATTCTAAGCATTCCGAATATTTTAACTCCAATATTTGAAATATGATCAACCCACGACAGAGTCTGATTCATAACCAAGCCAAGATTCTTAACCGTTTTGGAGAACGGAATAATTACATTATTTAAATAAATTGGCGGAAAACTGCTAGTGTCAATCACAGTATTATAAATAACAATCGCCTGCGATTTAGACGAGTTTAAAGACAAACAATTATCTGATGCCCACATATAAATGGCTGACAAATCCCCATTTATATTATCGATTACAGCTCTCACACTATTAATTGTCCCTTTTAAATAAATCTGCAAATCGTCAGCATAAAGGTGGTACGACGCATAATTAATGACAGACGAAAGACTATTAACATATAATAATAATAGAAGAGGTCCCAACACGGAACCTTGTGGTACACCTGAATTCAATGTTAAAACCTTTGAAAACTGCCAGCAACAAATACTGTTTGTTTGCGATCATTAAACTAATCGCGCTCGATGAAAACTTGAACTCATTATCTAGCTTATGAAACAGCTTAACATAATTCACAGAGTCAAACGCTTTACTAAAATCCAATAACACAAGAACAGTGAAACATTTATGATAGAATCACAATTCCTCCGAATATCATTATAAATACAGGTCAAAGCACTGGAAGTGCTATGATTAGGTCTAAAACCAGATTGAAAAGGACACAACATTTGATTATAATTTAAATATCTCATCATTTGATCTTTCATAATTACCTCAAAACACTTAGAAATACATGGTAATATACTTATAGGTCTAAAATCACATAACGATTTGGGATCTGCAACCTTCGCAACAGGCAAAACTTTCGAAATTTTCCATTTTTTCGGGAAAACAGATGTAGTTAAAATACAATTAAAAATATCAACAATAAACGGACAGATATAAGGTAAAATAATCTTAACAAACTTCAATTGAATGCCATCAAGGCCAACAGAATTAGACTTAATGCTCATAAATGGTTTCAAGACTTCTCCAATGCTAACATTGGAAAAGGAAAAACTGTTCTGTGCTTCATTACAGCAATTGTAACAATCGAGAGGTGCAATAGATGTCGGATTGCACACCAGTGTTATATAGTCATTAAATTCATTAGGGTTAGGTACAAAATTGTTTGCTTTAGCTTTTGTGATCCCAAGATCTTTACAACAACCCCAGAAACCTGAGGGGGAGTTTTTACACCTCCTAAATTTATTACTATAGAATTTAAATTTCGCTTTTCTAATTAAACTAGTTGTTATACATATTACGAATTTTAATATAAATTGCACGGATTTCACTGGTACCTTTAAGCTTCAGATTTCGTAAAGCAATATTCCGCTCCATAATAGCCGATTCAATTTCATTATTAAACCATAGAGGCTAACTTTTGTCAGAAATGTTAACAGTCGAGATAGGGACAGAATTCTCAAATGAATATGTAACCAAGGTATTAAAAAGATCAATTTTCATATTAATGTCTGCTATTGAATACAAATTATCCCACGGCAACTTATTAACACACTCCAACAGCTTATCAAAATTCAATACATTAAAATTTCTGAAAGAAATTGATTTAGGTTCCAACTCAATCGCCATACTATTAACATTATAAGAAAAAGCCAGTAAATCATTATCTGAAATATGAGCTAAACTCAACTGTAGCAAATTTGAAATTTTCAAATTATCACTAGAAGCTATAACATCCAAAAGAGAACTGCTATGGGAAGTAAAGCAAGTGGGTTGATCATTAAAAATTTTAAAACCAAATAAATCCAAAATATTCCTAAATTTAATGCCACCACCCATACCACCTCTAAGATCAAAATTGATGTCACCACAAATTAAAACGTTATCATACATCGAACTAAATTTCATTAAAATATCATCAAAAACATATAAATTGCAACACTTAGGTGGTTTGTAGAAAGCAATAAGCAAAAATACGGAGGATTTGTACACAACTTCTAGCACCATAAACTCAAAATTTAATCCCTTAGACACACTATTATCTAAAATTTTAATTTTCAGACCATCCCGAAAATATAAGCATATACCACCTCCCCGCTTGACCAATCTATCGTTGCGCAGAGAATTAAATCCATTTATAACAACAGCTTTATCGGAATAGCTTTCATCAAGCCTACTCTCAACTATACAAACAATATGCACATTGGTGTTATTTAACATAAATTTAATTTCATCTAACTTGTTAAACAAACTTCGCGAGTTGAAATAAATCAAATTAAAATTCGAATTATCAATAAAATTCACTTTCAAAGCATTATTTAAATTACAGCTGCGCACATTCACATTGTTTGGAACTTTATTCAACATAATAGAATCCAAAAACAAGCCGCAACTTCCCACAAACAGCAAAATTGTAAACTAAAAATAAAAAAAATAAAAATATAATATAAAAATAAACTGACATAATTATAAAGAAAAAATAAATAAAAATATATAACAATTTAATAACAATAAAATAATAATGACATAACTCGAGGTTCATTGACTGAGTGTCGATTATCACGTAGAATAATCCTTCGTGGCCCAATTCATTTTCCGATAGACATATCAGGTACGGCTGCATCTGCTTAATTTTTTGAGTGATAACTTCTATTGATTCATATACCTGCAAATATAAAATTGTTTGCTTTAATAATTAGAGTAATCAAATGAACTATATATCAAAATGTCAACGTTTACCTAACTCACTAATTATTCAACTAAATTAAATTACATAAATCACATAGACTTTATTCATCATTTTTTTCCAATTTTCTACTTTTCAAGTCATCATCATGGTAACAATTGTATACCTTGTACATTGTCATACTATGTATACTAAAATTGGGAAAACCTGATGAATACAATATACATGGTTTAATTTAACTTAGTTAAATATTCTATAAGAAAGCCAAAGTTGAAACTTTTAAACGTAACAAGACTAATAAAAAGCATATAACAATTAAAACCATATCAATAAATAATTAAGTACCTTAGCCCAAATGCACACGCTGGACATGCAGGTTAAAATAAATAGAATATTATCTGGCGAAACAGTAGTGGTTTTAAGTGTGGTGTCTCGTATTTAATTGTCAGAAGGGACCGTAGATAATCTAAAGCGAAATAAATTCTTGGATTATTACACTATCCATTCAAAATAACTCTAAGTCAAAAATATTGTGTTACGGGAAAAAGATGAAAATTTGGGATAAGTTCCGTTGCCACCGATCAAATGTTTCCTTCAGCAATCCAAAGATTATGGTTTTATTACCCTCTGTTGCCTCTAATTCGTTTAGTTCTCCTATATGTATGATTGGACATAGTGTTTCCTCTCGAGAAATATTTCTCGAGAATTACTCGAGAAAATTACAATGCTAATATTTCTCATTTCTCGCGAAATATATCTAAATTTCTCGAGAATAGAAAACGAAAATTTTTCCGTGGTTATGCTATAATCACGGATTACATTTAGCTGTTTTAAGAACACTTTATGTGCCAAAAAATCCACAAGTCACTCGAGTACGCACAGAAGTGATAATCAACCGGTGTTAGATGATGACACTGACACAGATGTGGATCTAGAAGAAACTCGTAATACCAGCTTAGAATCCATTGAAGCGAACTTAGCAATCACAAACTTGCTGCTAAGGCCATCATACGACACGGTTATAAAATCTATTAGAAAGATGGTGAAGGTGTTCAGACGATCCCCAATTAAAAACGACATTTTGCAAAAATATGTCGAGCCTATCTATTGAGGGGAAAAATTAACAGCTGATTCAGGATTCTAAAACCAGATGGAATACCTTAGCTTTTTAAGACTTAGATCTTAATTTGGATCACATGTGAAAAGAAGAATACAACAGGCCTGCTGAAGAACTCCAAAAGGCATTAAATCTGAGAATTTTTTTTATTTTTTATTTTACAGTGGAGAATTTAAGTCGAGAAGATTCGACGATGTTAACTGCTAAAGCGGCCCTAACATTTTTGTTTAATAGCCTACGAAGCAATTAACTCCTTACTAAGTTGTAAGCTTCTTGTCGCAATCAAGATAGAAATATTGAAACAAAGAATTAAACCGTTGATTTCGCTTTTAAAATAGCTGAATAAACCACGACCCTTACAAAAGGAAAAGAATCAATTTTTTCAGTCTCGTGTCGAAAACAGAAATGATTAAACTTGCAAGAACTCTTTCATCTCGAATGTTTCGGCCTATCAACTCAATCAATAACGATGATTCTGATGTACAACCAATTGATTTGGAAATTCAACCACATACGGAAGAATTATCATTACAGGAGCAACTGCAGCTATCCATCGCAGAAACCGTCAAAGCTTATGATATTGAAGTAAGAGAAAATACATTTCATGCATTGAGCAAAGAATTTGCGATTATTCAAAACACAGCAAGAACACTGACAATTTACAGCAATTATTTGATGCTTTATATACCATAAAACATACATCTACACAAAACGAGCAAAATTTCTCAATTGCTAATATTTTGGTCACAAAAAAGAAATCAATTGGCGGATTCTACAATCAATGCTCTATGTTTTTTGAAGAGTTTTATGAAGAAAAATATCTCAAAATGAGTCAATTTTGTCAATTTTTTATTAATTTTGTTTTATGATAAAGCACCTAATTACTTTTATTGCATTTTTTATGTTTATAAAACATTTATTTTAATATGGCAAAAATAAATTAAATTTTTATTATAATGAATTACGAAATATAATTCGATATTTTATTTTTACAAAATAACTTTGGTTTTATAATTCAAACAAATATGATAATCGTTGATAGCATTACACAATTTCCAATATAAAACTTAAGGCAAACCCGAATTTAATTATAAATTTTAATAATAAATTCTCGCGAATTCTCGAGAATTCTCGAGAAAATAAGTATAAAATATATTTTCTCGAGAAATGAAAAACATCGAGAAATTGGACACACTAATTGGACATATCCTTCATGGAGACAAAATATTAAATATAAGTAATGTTGTCTTTTTTTTAACATAGAGAATTTGCAATGGATTTTTGACCAATGTGTTTAGAAAAGTTTTCCAAAACTTTATTTAAATAATTTGAATTATGCGTTTTGCACTTCGTAGCTGCCTAGTAACTACTCAAAATTTTCTTCAAATAAGAATATCTTGTTAGGCCGTATAGATACAAATATAAATTCTTGTTATACCTAATATTATATATCATATGATTATATACTGTGGTTATTTCATGTGATAAACACGTTGGTTACCACGCGCCGACACTGATATTTCAAATGAATAACAAATATCTCAAAATTAAAACAATGTACGTATATTTAATTTTCACTGTAATCTTTTTCATACACTCAAACCTGTTTTGCTGTGGTGAAAAGCTTGTGACCGCAACAAAAAAATGGCAAAAAAAAACCCGAAACTTCACAAGTATGTAAATACATATGCAATGCAACTTGATAATCAATTACATTTGGGCATTTAGGCACCTTGTGCATGTTGATGGACATTTTTTTCCATCCGCAAAGAAAAAAAAAATGGCAAGATTAATAATCGCACAAAAAAATCGCACAAGAAAGGACCGCACAAAACTAAGTAGGTTTGGGTGTATTTTGTATACTGCCGTACTAAACATGTTTTACATAACTAAAGAAAACGCATTTAGGGAAAAACTTTGAAAGTAGTGTACATGTTACTTTGTATTAAAAACGAAAACTATTTTTCTTCTTTTCTATGACGCGTTTCTGGATTCAATTTTAATTATTTTTTATAATTTTGTTGATACAGTTTATTTTAGCTATCGATTGGCATCAATCAACTCAATTTGACCAACAACGTAGTTATGTAAATTATGTTTAAATATGTACTACGGCAGTATAGCTATTGCATAAAACATTAAAACGACGTATTTGTAATATTTCAATAGTCACTTTATAAACTTATTTTATAATATCACTCAGTCACACACAATTTATGTATGTACTTAAATTTTTATTGTTTAACTGTTTTTTATTTCACCACAACACACCACGAAATTCAACGTTTTACTGATACAGAATATCAGACGACGAAAATTAAACTAATATGTACGCGAGCAAATGCCTAAATTTACTAGAATATTACTAGAATCTGTTTAATTTACTAGAAGTTACTTGTACAAGCTAACAGGAATTATCTTGTACATATTTTATTTAATTTAACTAGAATTTTACTAGATTTCAGGTAGCTACATTAAAAAATATGGCGATGCAAAAATTCAACTGGAATTCAAGTAATTTTTATTATTACTGGAAATCTGGTAATAAAATTTACTTGATTTTCATTTAGTTTACCAGATATTCCGTTTTAGAAAGTAAAACTAACCATCTAGAATTTTTCTAGTAATTTTTTGTACTATATTTTACCACTCCAGTATAATTTAAAATATTACTGAAAATAGTCCAAATCTGGTTTTGATTGCAATTTCACTAGAAATCGGTTAAATCCATTTTTAAATTTTCGTTTAGAAATTCACTGGATTTTCACTAGAATTTGCAAAATCAGATAATCAAGTAGGCAATTACCGGATTTTGTAATGATCGTGTAGATTTATGTCCGATTTAGACGTTCCAACATTTTCTCCAACAATTTTTGGTTGCCACTTAGAGCTACACGCAACACAAAAAAATTTACATGCGATAAAAAGAGAAAAGTATAAAATAACAATAATTGTGCCATAATTTTTTGGTATAAAACCGACAAGATAATTTTTGATAAATACGGCGCTGATACTCAGTGATGTTACACGTAGGGAAAATTCCCTACATGTAGGGAAATTCTCGCTTGAATTGCGTGTGTAGGGAAAAAAAGACAGATTTTTAATAATTAAGCAAAATGTATGGAACTGTAGGGAATTTCTAAAATGTTTTAAATTATTTTGAAAAAATGTTTGATTATAGAATTTTTTCGTTACTTTCGATATGGTAACAGGGCGGTCTTGTTAATTTACTACATAATAGATCATGTTGCCGTTATTTTTTGTTTGTTAGTTTTTTCTTGTGATTTTAATTTTTGATTTTGAGAGCGAAGTAAGTGATTGCCCTTATTTAGTTTTAATATGGTTTACTATGTATTAATAATTAAGCCATTTACATAAATTTCATTGAAATTTAATCATTTTTAAAGTTTTTACTAATTGTTTTAGTGTTAAAGTAAAAAAATTATCGCTCTCACGCACGATTTTGTTCATTTTATCCTTGTGGTTGTCGATTGGAAAGCCACTAATGTCTACAGAGTACGGTTTGAATCTTGGAATTTATATATTTAGTAAGAAAATGTGTAGGGAAAACCGTAGGGAATTTGTAAGTGGGACGTAGGGAAAAGTAGGGAAATTTCTCTTTGTCTGTAGGGATTTCAATTTTAGAAGTGTAACATCACTGCTGATACTAGTTTATTTATCAAAATTATGGCTTTTTCGGGTAAAATGAAAAAAAATTCGAACGTAAATTTTATTTTATTAATAAAATTTTAGTAAAATATAATAAAGCGCTATAAAAATTTCACAAATCGCCATTTTTATTGTGTTTGTTGCTATAAAATATCAAAAAATATACTCGGGTCAAGTATATTTTATAGTCAAATTTATTTTTATAGTAACAAATGGTAAAGTAGTTTATAGTAACAATTGGAAAAAAAAATCCAACAAAATTTTTGTTGGTTTATATTTTTGTTCTTGTCTTACAAATGAAAATCATAATGTACTAATATCTTCATTTTTTGTTGGGAAAAAAATGTTGGTATGTCTAAATCGGACATCAATGTTCAACTACATAACGTAATTTATTAACTTAAATCATAATTTTTAATAAAATTTATGTTTACGAGTTCGCAACAATTCTATGGTTTTATGTATGACAGAACTGCATAGGAACCAAGCGCAAATTTTAGAGAAAAAAAAACTCGATATAAAATTTTATTTAAAAAAAAAAAATTGAACGCAACCAAAACTGCTGTAAAATAATTTCGTGTATGAAACCAAATTAAAAAACTCGATATATTAGCGAAAATTATATTAGTACGTATGAGGGTACTTATAAAAAATTAAAAGGTCGTTTATAATTTGTAAATCAAAATAAATTATCCTTTTATGCATTTTGACAAATACATAGAAGTTATGCAAGCAAAATTTGCATTTCTATTTTTATGTCAACTACCAAAGAAGACATTCATATATAATTCATATTTAATTTAACACATTCAAAAATAATTAAAGACATTCATGTATAATTTAAGTATATGACTGGACTATTTGTGATTACTGATTACTAATTTCAAACCCAAAATGGTACGCGTTTGCTAAATTAATTGAGGAGCATTTTCTGTTTTTTCAAGGTAAACAAATGTCCCAATTTCCTTTATAATTTCATAGTAATAATTCTTAGTTGTTGGGAAATAGGCAACCGACAAAAAGAAAATTAGAATTCCGTACCTTACTGAGGAAAATTAGAAATCCGTTGGGCCCTTTACACTTTCGTGGAAAAAAAATTATTGGTGGATCCACTGGGACAAACGCTAATATTTCATATAGAGTTTGAAATTTGAAACTTAAAAAGAGTTAAAATTAAAATGAAACGTTTTACCTTGACTGGGTCTTTAATATACAAGTTATGTTGAATTTCATTAAAAACTTGGGCGGCATATCATAAATTAAGTTTATTTAAATGATACATAGAAGCATATGTTTGTTTGACGGCATATGCCGTTTTATCCCCAAAAGTGTTTACAAAAATTGGTGAACAATTGGCCAAACGATTTTTTAACGCTCATATTAAATATAATTTTTAAATATAAATAAATTAAAATTTATCATATATGATTGGGCATATCTGAAAACGAAGTAAAATAATATATGATAATAAAAATGTAATATTCCGCGAAGAGGTCCAATGCTAATCGGCTTTGGGGAGTTCCTAATTTTAGTATAAAATAAATAAATTAGAAAAATATTTTAAATATTGAATAATACAAAACGTTTATTTTAAAGAAAATTGTCAACCCTGATACAGTTTGCCGGCATGTCCCATGAAGACTCTAAATGGGTCTTTTTTATTCATTTTACATGATTTTAAAAACATATATTTGGCCAAATATCCGGCATACAATTTTTTTCTCCGGGATGAAGCATTGTAGCTTCGTTTAGCTGCGCGCCACATTGCCTCAATTTTGTTGGTTTGCGCCCTAGTCAGAGGACCAACAAAATTTAAAGAATGATTTACTTTTAAGTGTATAAAGTTTTCATCTTTGGGCAATCATATGATTTCCAAAAGTCTGAAATAATTGTGGTATTTGGTTTAATCCATTTTTTATAATTGGTATTAATGTAACACTATCTCGTGTTTCTACATATACCGATACTAGAATAACGTTTCCCGATTCTCTTTCTATCTGTAAAATTAATTATGTTTATGAATTTAATAAGGTGAAGGAATATAAGATAACTAACCATTCCAAATACCCATCGTCCTTCGACGTGGTGTCCGCGTTGGTATTTTCTTTTGCGAAATTTCAATTCATCGATCTCCACAGTTTTTCCAGGACCCCCATTAGGTGTTGTATTTTCGATAAATGCGTTGTACACAGCCTCTCGACTAAAGCTGGCCCAATCTACGATAGTTTGCTCAGAAACTTGTAAGTGATGTGCAATTTGATTCACATTAATATTGCTGCACCAAAAAGACACAAATTTGCAAATTTGATTTATTGTCAATTGGCTTTTCGCAAAAAATGTTCCCGTGCGAACCGAATACGATTTATGGCATATTTGTTTGCGTTTCTTTGGTTCTGTATATTTTCGTTTACATACCCACTTCCATTTTTGTATGTTGCCAACTTTTGATAATTTTGGTGTTTTTTTAAGTTTTTACAAAAAAAATTTCGGCATAGTACAGGGTGTCCGCCGGGAAAGTATACTACTTTGTTTGTTTATAATTTTTGATTAAATGAAAGAGAATGGATCTTATATTGATAAATGTTTTATTTAATGTCGGCAGTTATGTATGGAATACAATATCAGATAAATGTCCGCCTCTGTTAGTCTTACAAATGCGTGCCCTTTTGAGCACATTTTTCATTACATTCTCACACATTTCACGCGGTATTTTATTAATTTCATCGCGAATATTCTGGTTTGTTTGCATAAGCCTTGCTTTTTAGATATCCCCACAAAAAGAAGTCCGGAGCAGTCAAATAAGGCGACCGTGGAGGCCAATCAACATCACCATTTTTTGAAATAACTTGTTGTGGAAAGAGGTCTCGCAGTAATTCCATTGTAATCCTGGCTGTATGCGATGTGGTACCGTCTTGTTGATACCACATGTTAATCAAGCCCAAAGCATGCAGTTGTGGCGTTAAAAAGTTTTCAATCATATCACAATATCGCTCCCCAGTAATCGATGATTGATTTTGATAAAATGTTTTAACGATTAAAACACGTTGGTTTATCGAATATTTTTCCATAATAAATTTGCCACGAGTCTACTTCACGACTGCCAAATATGAACTGTTAAGACTAACGTTTACCAAAATGGCGGCAAAACAAAGTAGTATACTTTCCCGGCGGACACCCTGTACTTGCCCGATTTTTGGGATAGCTCCTAACTCCATTAAAAATTCTATTAACTCATGGCCATCATTCATTTTCGCTTTGTCATGAATATCGAATACAGTTGTGGGATTATCCATTTTATTAAATTTGATGATAAATCAATTTCACTTTTAAAAATTCTTATAACTTTCACTCACTAAGTAAAACAAACGAATGCATATTGTATGCCAAAATAAAAAAACAGAAAGAAAACAAATGAGTGTGGAATAAAAAAAACCGAATAAAAACAAGTGAGTGTGGAATAAAAACGGTTATTTTAAGGTTTAAACTTTAAATTATTGAACCAACTATAAATGTGTAGCGACTCGCGCACTCATTCGCCACAATTAAGCCATCCGCGCACACCCCATATTTTCAAAAATGAAACACACCAACTGCGCAACCAAACAAAATCAACAAGGCACAAAAACAAAATTAATAAATAAAAATCAATAAGACAGTCTCATCTCGGATTTCAGTGCGACAACACGTCGCTCTTGGTATTGGTCGCCAACCACATTTTTCTGCAAGAATAAAATGGTGGTGATGTATTAATAAAAAAAGCGGAAAATTTAATTGTATTAATATAAAATCAGTTAATAATAAAAAACAACATTTATATAAATTAAAATAAATTAAATAACATCAGTGGCGTGTTTAAATTCGTATTCATATTATAAATGCTTAGCATTTATAAATTATAAGCATAAAAAGCACGAGCTTTTATAAATGAATGTAATTTATTGAACAATTTAAAAAATAAAATAACAGTGTATACAATGTATACATAGTAAAATATTATTAAACATACAAACTTAGTGTATTCGCCTTTTAGCAGTGTCTGACATCTGATGTACGTTTTTAAAACTAAAGAAAATTGTCAATATGTAAACAAATATGTAATCTGCTGACATTACTCTTAGGCCCGATTGTAAGAACGAGGATAGAAAAAATAAAATCCGAGAGTACAGATATATCTTTATCCGAGAATTTTATTTTTTTCCTATTGTATGAACAATTTAAAATATTTTTCTATCCTCTGTTTTATTGCAGTTTTAGAGCAGTTTTTATTTGAATGGTAACACTTTTTTCTTTGACGTTTATGTAATTGAAAATAAATTTTCATATGTTTCCTTTTTCATACGTTTAATCGGTGGATTATTATTTGACTCCATCTTATCTCTTAAGTATAATTATTAATTAATCAATGTTATCGTCACTATAACACGATAACAAACTGTGAATATTTTAAAATGTCAAAAAAATAAACAACAACAACATTTTGTATCCTCTGTTCTACCCACCGAAAAGAGAAGATAGAAACAGAGGATATAACTCTATCCATGAATTTATTTTCTTGTTCATACAATGCAAACGACGATAAATCCGAGGTTATATCGTCTATCCGCGTTCATACAATCGGGCCTTAGTGAATTGTTTTAAAATAATGTTTTTGTTCTGCTTAGAAAATTAAATTTATTTAAACTACCAATTAATTTACACACATTAACAATACAGTTATCACTTAAAATATAAATTTACGTAATACGTAATATAGTATATAGAAATCGTAGGCAACATTTAAGAAATTAATTTTTTTTTTTTTGGAAAAACTGAAAATTTCCCCGGAAAATATGAAAATTTTCCGAGAAAAATTTGCTTGGACCAATTAAAAAATGTAGATCTATAATCCTGTAAAGAAATTTTTTCAAAAAATTCTCGCCTTACCTGATTTTCCAGCTATACCCAGTAACTTGAATTACGCCGGAATTTTAATTGAACTTGCTTGAAGCTCAAATGGATGTACAGGAGCAGTTTAATAATCAAAATAATATTGTTATTAATGGTTTACCAGCAAATATAAACGAAGAGCATACACCACCCCAACCTAATCGTGAATACAATTTCCAAAATTTATGAAAATATTGAAAGAGAACAAATTGTATCTATTAAGAACATTCAGCATAGTGTAAATTGAAAATCCCGTTTGAGAAATTCCTTTATCGTGGAATTTAATTCAGCCATATTGAAGAACAACATTTTAACTAATTATTTTACAATTTTAAATATTCACCTTCTAATGATGTAAGAAATTTCCATTTGATGCATCACTTCAGCAAATTCCAGTCTAAATTTTATAAGGAGGCAAAAGACATTAAATTCAATCAAGGATATCAAATTTTATGATTTAAGGAAGGTAAAATTAACTTTCGGAAAACGAAGCATTCACGTGTGTATCATATTACCTCATTAAATGATATTATTCTGCTGCAAAATGGTATTCGTGGGCAGGAGATTGAAGGTAATACGTCTTCATCATATTACATTTTTTTTATTTTGATTCGAGAATTACCAAATTAAATTTATTTTTGTTAATGAGGTGCAAAGCATATTTTGTACAGTGTTTATTTGATTCTAGTGTTAACATATTGGTTTTTCCTTATAACTTTTTCTATAAAATTTATATAAATATCTATTTCTTTATAATTTGAATTAATAATAGGTTGGCTAAAATAATTTGTTTTAAATTGATTTTATTTCAATTGATATGCAATTTACATTATTATAATATATTAAAAACAATTTTTGTTATACCTACATATTTATTTCTTTGCATTTGTATGAGTAAGTTTGAGAATTTGCTTCAGGATAAGTGCAAAAATAATTATTTCTTTAATGTCGATGAATATTTCAGGTACGTGAATTCAGGTAAACCCCTAATTGCTGATTCTTCTAAAAATTTCAATATTCTTCAATTTAACGTACGCAGCATGAATAATTCGGAAAAATTTGATGAAGTGCTTGACTTTAGTGATAGGTTAAAAGCAGATATTCATGTTAGAGTAATTAGTGAAATGTGGGTAAAAAGTGTCAATACTATGTCATTTTCAATTAATTTTTTTCGAAGTAGGAGAAGGTCTAGTTATTTATGTTAGAAATGATTTGAATGTTAACGTTCTAAAAATAGATGATGGCATTATCCATTTCAGTTTATATTTGTTGAACTTGAAGAGTTTTCTTCAACAAACATTTTTGCAGTGTACAGGCCTGCCTCAGATGTTGATTTATTTTGTAAGGTTTTAGATTCTTACTTATAAAAGTTATAAGTAATGGTAATAAGAATGTTGTTATTGTTGGTGATTTAAATCTTCCGATTAACAAAAATTTAGATACTCTTCAAGATTATAAAAATTTGTTAATGAGTCATGGTATGATTGTCACAAACACTTTTGCTACTAGACCAGTCGGTAGTAATATACTTGATCATGTCGTATGCAATTTTTTAGATATATGAAAAGTCGAAAATTCCAATATTTATTCCGATATTAGTGACCATAATTTCGTTGTTTCTTCATTGTTTTTCAAATATGTATTACCATAAAAATTTGATGAAAAAAATGATAGATTTTGTGATGGTTAATGCATATTTTGATGATTTTCTTCAGTGCGAGTTCGCGACAATATTCTGCTGAAAATTTTTCAGCAGGCAACCAATCAATGTAGTCTATTTCGTAAACAAATTTCCCCTTCCGAATAAAATATTTTTAAATCGCATGCAATCCTGCTGAAAATTTTTCCGCAGAATATTGTCGCGAACTCGGACTCAGTGCACATCATTTGATGTAAACGATACTGATGGCACTTTAACATTGATCGTTGATTTTATTATGAAATTTACGGTAGTCAAAAAGGTTGTTGCCAAATTAAAGCTTAACACATGTCCGTGGATGACTTACGATTTATGGAAGATGATTAGCAAGAGAAATCGAATTCTCAACAAATATAAATTGAACCTAAACATTTCTGTAAATCAAAAAAACTTTGAAGATAATAATGGTAAAATGAAGTCTAAGAAATATTTTACAAAAAAAGCGATTTTACGAAGAATGTTTAGTGAATGTGAATGTTAATCAAAAAAATGTATGGCAAAATATTAATCAACTTTTGAATGGAAACAACAATAAAAAATATTGTGTTTAATTTTAAGATTTTTTCTAAAACAATTGATATTGCAAACAATTTTAATAATTTTTTGCGAATATTGGTGAATTGTTGGGGGAAACAATTAATAGTATGAAATAGAGATATAAATAAGTTTGGCACAATTCAACCAAATCCAAGTTCTCTGTTTCTTCATACTACAACTACTATAGAAACTTTTAATATTATTATTTCGTTGGATAATAAGGGGGGTGGGCCGGATAACGTACCGTAGTTTTGAAACATAATATTTCATATTTTTCTGAACTTTTATCTAGCTTAGTAAATGCAATATTTGGAACAGGAATTTATACTAATTCTCTAAAATTAGCTAAGGTATTGCATCTTCATAAAGGTGGAGATAAAAATGCCGTTTCTAATTATTAACCTATCTCTATATTTTCAGGTTTTGACAAGATTATTGAGCGTATAGTGTTTAGCCGCCTTGTAGATTTTTTAAATATTTCTAAATTTTTTATTCACATCAGTACGGTTTTAGAAGGGAAGCGGGAAGAGAATTGGCCCTCGTTGAAATGGTGAATATTTTATATAATGCTCTATAAATTGCTCTTGGAAAAATTATATCTTTATGGAATTCGAGGAATACCATATAAGCTAATTGAAAGCTACCTAAAGGACCGCGAACAGTTTGTAGTAATTGACGGAACAAAAAGTGAAATTTTAAATTTTAAATGTGGTGTTCCTCAGGGGAGTGTATTGGGGCCATTACTTTTCCTAATTTTTATTAAGGATATTTCACGTTTGCCATTAAAAGGACATATTCGGCTGTTTGCGCATGACACAACACTTTTGTACGTGTTTAAGGATCCGAATTTAATAATAAGAGATATGAAACAGGACATGGAAATTCTACTCGATTATTTCAAAAGCAATATGATTGCTTTAAATATAAACAAAATTTATGGTTTTACACTCTCCCTCTAAAAGATTGGTTTGTTTACCATCTTTAAATGTAGATAATAGCTGCATTTCTTGACGTTTGATCTGATTCGGATCAGATCATGTTTCATGAAACGACAAAGCAATGCAAAGAGCTACTCGGATCAATATTTTGATCCAAAAACAAAAATTTGTTCAAATTTTGTTGTTGCTTTCAATGTAAACTGTGATCTGATCCGGATCATCATGCGTCAAGAAATGCAGCTAATATTGTGATTAGTAGGGTAGATGTTATTAAGTATCTTGGAATTTTATTTGATACAAATCTCTCCTGGAATGAACAAATGAATTCTATTTGTAGTAAAATGGCTCCTCTAGTGGGGTTATTGAGAAAGTTGACCTACTATGTTCCAAAGCATGTATTAAAACTAATTTATTTTGCTTTTATACATCCACGTATTGTATACGGAATAATTATTTATGATACTGCCAATGTTACTAAGCTAAGAAGGATTCAAATAATGCAAAGTAACAGTATTAAAGCAATTTGTAGACTTCCTCTATTATTTCCTACTTTGGCGTTCTACAAAGATGAATCTGAAGGGATACTGCCAGTTGCAGGTTTATTTGATTTATAAGTTGCATAGTGCATGTACAAACATTACATGTAACAACTGCTTTATCAAATTTAGAATTTACTAGTGTTAATCATAGTTACCACACTCGGTTTTTTCAGAATTTATCGTGTGGTGCTATTATAAACGAATATGGAAGAAAATCATTTAGGTTCAATGGTCCAACGGTATATAATAGTTTATCTGAATCAATAAAACGTGCCGTAAATATTCATAAATTTATATAAAATCTTAAAAATTATTAACATGCCATGTTGGAAAGTTATATAAGTTAATTCCAATGTTTTATGATCTTTGCCATAAATACGTGTATTTTAAATAGTCTGTAGTGCTGAATTGCCTTCACAGGATTCTAGATCCATTGGAAATTAAATTCTACAGCGTTATGTTTATTATATGTATATATTAAATAAAGTTTGTTCAGCTTTTTAATAATTTTAAATTATAGTATATAATTAAATTCTATACTTTTTTTTTGTTCACTAATGTATGTACATACATACATATATTGTAAAAATGTATGAAATAAATAAATAAATATATCGATGTTTCCTCCTAGTATTACTGATAAAATTATTTTGTCTGTACTTGTTGACTTTGGCGACGATTGTGCGCCAGATATCTTGTACCATCATCTATTTTAAAGAAACATTCAAAATAGTGTGTGGGTATCCATTGCGAAATCTTTTCAACATATCGTTAGTATTCAGCGTTTTTCAAGATAAAAGACAAATATAAAAAATCACACTACTCTTTAAATTTAATCAATCGCGTAAAAGAGAAAACTACAGAGGCGTTTCAACGACGTCATCTGTTCCTAAATTATTTAAGCTTGTTGTACACTGTTATGTTATAATGGCACGTCATCAAAGCCATTCCAGGCAGATCAAGAAATCCACAAATTTAGTGTAATGTGCTAGTAAAACGATCAACGAAATAGAAAAACACTAACAAATGAATGTAGTATACCCAAACTTCAGTAAAGCATTTGATCTATTTGTCATCATAAGACCTTTGATAGTCTTTAAGCATTTGGATTTTCTTTCAAATTTCTAAAATGGTTCAGCTCGTAGGTATTTATCAAATTGCACTCAATATATGTTAATTTGAAATAACAAATCAAAAGTTATCCGAGTTACCTCGGGTGTTCCTCAAGGATCACACATTGTACCCTGCGGATATTTCTTTTTTTGATCGACCGATTTACAGAGCTTATACAAATTCTAACGTGCTCATATTTGCAGATGACATTAAAGTGTTCCATACCATCAGAGAAAGGTGTGATACTAACCGATTATAAAAAGATATTAACGGTCTCAGTGATTGCGGTGATGCAATATTATACAGTTGGGACCACATTCAACAAAATCATAACGTTTAATAGGATGTATAGTATATAACATAACAGCCAAAGCGAATTTACGAGTAGAGTACCTATACGGCCACTGTCTAAGGTCTTTACTATTCAATTCACATCGATAGAATTGAAAGTATTAAAAAATTATCTCTATGAAAGAAAAGCAATTGTGGTTACAACTATCTTATACCTTATCATGAAAATACAGTATGCCTACCTCCTTATAACACAAGATACCAATGCTAAAAAATCTGCACCCTCGAAAATTGAAGAGTTGTTTTGGATGCTATTTTTAAGGAAACATTCTTCTTGGCCATATTGATTCACTGTACATCACCGAAAACATCTTCGAATCATGTCGAGAGAACTATTTTCATGGTTGTCTGGATCGCTGTTAGACAGAACCTATTATGCGCTTTTAAACGACTTTCACTTTTAAAAAATATCTCTCTATATAGATAGTCCCTTCAAAATCGGGATATCGAGAGTTGATTGTAGTAACATCTATTAATTTATCAGGATAATGACTTTTAGCTAAAATGTTTTTTAATAAAATAAAATTTTTATAATGGCGGAATTTTGTATCCGAATGTTTTATAATTTTTTGGGTAAAAATTTGGATTGTGTTATTATTATTATTATTATTATTACTTGAGGGCCATGTGGTGGCTCAAGCCACCCCGCACTGCGACCTAAAAGATCTTTTGTGCATCAAGCCCTACTTAATTATCCGTCCAGTCAATATTCAGGCTCTTAATGAACCTGATAATACTGCCTAACGGTACGTGATACATACTATCTGGGCTCATTGCTCTCCCTCCTAGATGTTTTAATTATCCGTCCAGCCAATATTCAGGTTCTTAATGAACCTGATAATACTGCCGACCGGTACGTAATACATACTATCTGGGCTCATTGCTCTCCCTCCTAGATGTAATAACATTTACTTCTGCTAGAAGAGCGGTAGCATTGGGACTCAAGGACTTCGAGAGGGCAGACCCACTCCCGTATATTCCTATCCGTGCCTCGTCTACCGTTTTGATTTTACTCTTGCGAGTTGCTGGGACATACTATCTGGGCTCATTGCTCTCCCTCCTAGATGTTTACTGTTGGAAGTACTTCTACACGTGATACATACTATCTGGGCTCATTGCTCTCCCTCCTAGATGTCTACTGTAGGAAATACTTCTACACGCGTTACATACTATCTGGGCTCATTGCTCTCCCTCCTAGATGTAATAACATTTACTTCTGCTAGAAAAGCGGTAGCATTGGGACTCAAAGACTTTGAGAGGGCAGACCCACTCCCGTGTATTCCTTCCCGTGCCTCGTCTACCGTTTTGATTTGACTCTTGCGAGTTGCTGGGAATAAAAAAGTCGCCTGTAGGTCACCCAGGTTTACTACAGGAAGGCTAAATAAAACTGGAGGGTGACTGGTATCCAGAGTCCGCATATATAGACTGATTAACCTATCAGCCATTCATTCCTCGGCATATGCTGTTCCACCTTAGATTAGAGATTTTTTGTCAAGGTTTCTCCTTTAGCGCCGTACTTTAGCATGTCACAAAAGTCTATATTCAGCCTAATGGTTACAGTTACCGGTGGTTGCCACGAGGAGGCAGTACATACACTTGCGCCTACTGGAAGGTTACGAAGCCCCTTCCAATAGACGCCAAACCACCTTGGATTGTGTTAATTTTGTAAGAAAAAATCAGCCAAGAGTGAAAATTTAAATATCATCCAGACAATGTAATGTAAAATGTGAAATTTTGTAATAAGACTCTTTTTCCATTGTGAATTTAATTCTGAACTCTATCGAATTGAAAACATCTAAAACGCGTCAGGTTTTTAAATTGGGGCAGCTATTAATAATGTCTTCTACATAAAGCTACAGCAGGTAGATCTCGCTGCTATACAGCAGGTAGACCAACAAAGCAACATTTCGTGCCAGTTGACAAGTGTTACACATATAACATAAAAAATTGGTGACTTAAAGGTATACTTTGCTTAAGCACTCTCGCTGATCTTGAGGGTCGAATTGATTTCTCGCAGATATTTACAATTAATTGGACACCTTTCATTACATAAGGTGGTACATATCTTCCGCGCTTCATGAAATTTGTTTGTTCTGAAGTTACAATCTATTTTTAAGTCAATCTTATTTATACTCCCGTTTACGCTTTCTCTGCCATGTTTCGAACTCCACGGCGATGTTTTTTTGCTTGATTGATTCGTTTTAGACTCCGTTTTCTCCTATTGTACATATCTATATTTGTCGTCATTCCCTTCGAAGCAAGATTATGCTCCAACCTAAAAATATTGTTATGTCAATTTAAATTTTCTTTTATATTTAATTTAATTTTTATTCCACTCTGTTCAATATGTTATAAATTCAAGTCAAATTTATAGACTTTTCTATGTATGAAGAAATAAATTCAAAACTCATAAGAGAAGCCTTACTTTTCACAAGATTATCTGTTTACACATTATCTTATTTTTTTTAGAATTAGGGTGCAGAACTGTGTAGATAAAAATTTGTAGATGAATTTCGTTGTTATTAACGTAATTTGCTATAGTAAAACACATACATACTCCGTGCTTCATTAAATTCTAACAGTCTGCTGCAAATTTTTAAGGAAATTGTAAAATATTTAAAAATGTCACCCCACTGCACATATAACTATTTGAGTAACAGCCCGAAACTACAAAAACTTGCTTGATATGTTATGCGATATTTAATTTTTTTTTTTATCATAACTTTTATAAAATGAAATAAAAACTAGGAGGCTTTATTTTATTTTGTTATAAACCGGAAGTTATTTGGCTAAAAATATGAATTTTTTATAAATATGACATATACAGTCATATATGTATACAAAAAATTCATATTGTTTTGATATTTAACATCCGGACGTGCACGGCTGTATAGCCGCAACAAAAAACAATTTTTTTAAACAACAGATAACTACAATTGAGAGCTTTTTTCAGTTTTATGATCGTTATGTTAGTATAATAGCCTTGGTATAAAAATATTTATTACAGAAATTATATTTTATCGTTTAAGGTGATTTAGCTTTATATTTATAATATAATAAAATTTAATTTTAATTGAGCATTTTGATGGGAAATTTAATTTTTGTATTTTTCGCCAAAATAATATCTCTCGCGTACATTGGTAGGCCCGTTGTGCAGTAAAATAGCGTTTCCAGTGTAATAAATATTATTTTTTCTTTCCTTTTCTTGGTTCAAAATAAATATATGTATGTTTCCCTTATTATTATTTTTATTGTTATAATATCTAATTAACCATTTTTCAACACAACACGAAAATTAGAAGGCATTATAATTATAGGATAATACTGTTATTATGGTTATATGCTTTGGTCTATTTGCTTCGCCGAATAGAAAAAACATGAATTGAGGCGAAAAAAAACAAAATTAAAAATAACAACTTGGGATAATTTTATTCCGGTTTAGGTTTCCTTAAGAATGGTAACCCCTAACATTTAATCACCACCATAACCAACAACACCACCATCAAAAAATGTTACAGACAGATTTTTGTGATAACAATAATAATAATCATCTTTAATGTTAATGATAATATTAATAAATAATAACCATTTGTCATATTTGAGACAGTAATAAACATTTTCTATTCTTTCAACGAGTTTTTCGCTTTGTTTTTTTTTTTTGTAACTTGCCCTTCTACTTTTTGTGTAAACTTTTTAAAGTTCGAATAATTTTCAAATCATGATGACGATGATCGAATATATTATTAAATACGATTTAAAACCCATTATGGGTCATCGGAAGGAGCTGGATATAAAAAGTTTAATAAGGTGCGGTACGCATTTTTTCTATTGATTACATTTACATTTATTAATGGAATTGTTATATTTGACAGGGTGTTAATGATCGATTGTTTGATTTATGAACCCCCTTTCTTAGAGCACTAATACAGTATGCTAGGCTAACAAAAAAAAAAAGTTCCGTATATCTTAATTTTAAATCTCGTTTCGAATTTTAATATGATTTTTTTTTATGTGGTAATGTTTTGTATGAGTTTGAATGCCGTATACGATTTGTATACAGGCTACAATGTTTATTACACTGGAAGAACGAATAAAATAAAGAAAATCCAAAGCCAAACGGAAAATCTATATTTTCTTGGGTTTTCATATTATACTATATACTTATATTGATTTTGACCTTTTCTCTTTATGATTGCGTATTCTTATTTTATTCTTGTGATTGTTCTTTCAAACAAAAAATTATTTGATAACATATCTAAAAATTGAATGAAATTTTTTTATCGATTTAATATTTATTGAAGATTTATATCTTACATATATACATAATATTATATTTACTTTATATATGTTGTCAAAGTCTGTATTATATTTTGTAATATGCGTCCTGACCTTAAAGTGGTCAACATTATATACAAGATACTCATATGTATGATCTATATATCTTGGTTAAATTGCTTTTTAAGTCTAAATTGCATAAGTATTACATAAAAAGAAAACGGATTGTTCTTTTATAGCGGACATCATAAATGTTGATGTTATATTATGGTTATTGTCATCCAGACCATGTTTTGAACAAACTTAACGGTCTGATGATTTATAAGGCGTAAAGATTTAATTTTACGATGGTGTTTTTGTGTTATTTGCGTGAAACATCTTAAATAAAATCATGTGCATGAATTACACATAGACTTGTTGTAATGTTTTAATTATTATATTAACACTGGCGGCATGTAGCTCCCATGGACAAATAAAATTACTTTTTTTTTGCATATTCATATTGCATATTAATATTGCATATTGCATATTTTTTGCATACATATCAACAAATATTTAGTGACGTTTAATTCAAGTGAATCAGTCAAAATAGCTGTTAAATAATCTTCGGTTTTTTTTTAAATCCATAATTGCTTATTAATGGTTCTCATCTCTTACCAAATCCAAATAACATTTTCTTAATTGAATAGCATTACGCTGGTGAATAGCGTTAGCATTGAGGTTCTGTAAATTGAGAATTTATTCTCTGGAATAGTATGGATTTCATGGACAGTAATACATAGTTTGTGTATTGAAGATATAATGTTAGATTTGCACACAGTTTTGTAAAGTGATGAAATTTTTCAAAAAATTCCACCTAAAAGTTATCTCGGAATCTTGTAACCTCGAGAAATTATTCCCTAGAGTATCAAAAGAATCCGTTTAGCTCAAAAAATTATTTCTCACAATATAAAGTTCCAGAAACTCCGGAAATAAAACGCATGAAGCAAAAATTGAATGAATTGGATAAATCCGAAAAAGATTTAGCTAATAAATCGAATGTTTTAATTTATTTAAATTTTTTTTTTATTTACTAAAGTATAATAAAATACTATAATATTATTTGGTTTTTAGCTTAATGTTTTATTTATTTTTATTAATTATTTAATAAAAACCCGACGTTTCGACGGTACATTCCGTCATTCTCAGGGGCACAATTTTTGGAATGCGTACGAAGGGCCGAATTTCAAGGGCCGAAAGGACCGAATGTGTCGAATGGCCGAATTTTTTTAGTTAATTTTTTTTTGTTTTTAAAAATATAGGGCCGATTATTTTTTTTTTCAGGCCATTTTATATTCGTTAGAGTGAAGGAAAATTTTATTTAGACGAATAAAATAATTTCATTGTGATCTAGTTATGTAAATTAGTGAATATTAAAAATTCGGCCCTTCGACCCATTTCGGCACTTCGACATTCGGCCCTTTGATATCATTCCCAATTTTTACTACAATTTGAAAGAAAAATTTTTATTTTTTAATAGGTAACGAATGTTTTCCTAATGTAACTAGAGTTTAAATTAAAATTTACAAATTACTCAGTTTAACCGAAAAAAATTTTAAAGTTATACAATTTGAGTGCCAAAAAATGTTTTAAGAAGATCTATAAAATGTTGTCGTAATAATTTAACAAATATTTTGAAACTTTTTTGATGTAAATGCTTTCCAAAATTAACCTTTTATTGAGATTCTGCTCCTTATCAAATATCTCAGTGTCATCTATAGATAAGGAGTGGTTACTTCCACGTAGATGATTCGATAAAGCACTGTGTGACGGTTTAAACTCATACGTAGAATCATAAATATGTTGACGAATTCGTTTTTTAAAATTTTGTTTAGTTTGACCGATATACTCTTTTCCATACGAACATTTTAATTTATATATTAGATTTGATTGTAACTCTATGGGAATTTTGTCTTTTAGTTTAGTGAATAAAGCCATGTCCAAACTGTGAAATGCTCTACCAACAAGTTGTATATCATAATTTTGTAAAAGAAATTTTATTTTTCGAAAAGAATTTTAACATATGGGATCGAAATGTAATGGTTCAAAATGTTAGACAAAAATTTGGATAAATTGTATAAAGGCGAACCTATGTAAATAGCTTACAATTGGTCTCAAGGGAATACCAATTTTGTGTACCTTTGGCAGACCATACATTCGTGGGGTCGTACCATGATAATTTTTAAGAAATTTTGCCAAATTTTTCTCAATTTTTTCTAAACGTTCCCACGAGCCAATGATTACATTTAATTTAGATTGCATTGAAGAAACACCAACTTTCCGAATTTCACTGTAAGTGTTGTTGTCCGACAAGAGTAACTCCATTTTTTCTACATATTCAATTTTTGGCATAAGGACCGTTATGTTACCCTTGTCAGCTTTCAACACATACAATTCGGGGTGCTCATTCAAAAATTTCTTTGCCTTTTGAGCCCCTCGAATTAGTTGGACTTCTTCAATACTCACAAATGTTTTACCCAAATAATTGTTTGTTTTGAAGTTCGTCAACACATTTACCAATCTATTTCTAATGTTACTATGAGCCGTCTCATCTAGTCCTGAAATACCACTCTCCACATCCGCTATAATTTTGTGATAAGGAACAATTTCTTTTTTAAAAGGGTAAACAAAACTCATTACCTAACTTTAAAATTTTTATGATGTCCTCAGGAATTTCCAAATTTGTCAAATGTACGACCCACTTTTCATCGGTCGTGCCTCTTCCTTCAATCTGACCATGGGTTGGCCGAATCTCTGAACTGGCTTGTAGTGTTGATTCTAAAACTGGCGTTTCACCAACCTCTGATCCCAACTTATTCACAAATTTTTTAATTTAACGTTTTTTAATCTCTTCGTACACCAACTCAAACCGGATCGAAGCATTATTAAAAAAATCCGTGTAAACTTCTTCCGGAAATTTTCTTTTTATTTCATCGACCAGCTCACCACGACTCTTGTTTAAACGATTAATTTTGATGAAAGTTTCGTTAATTTCACAATTAATTATCGAAAAATTGTATTTGTCCTGAATGGCCTGAAACTTCCTTTCATCAATTTTGATTTTATTCGTCATTGTAAGTATAAACATGAAATTTTCAACACCTCAACAAAAAAAATTTCTTATTCCCAGCTTTCGCTAATGCCAAAAAATCCTTTTGGTTTTCATTCCGTTCCATTTTTCAACAGTTGAAATATTTCTGAGTAATTTGTAAATTTTAATTTAAACTCTAGTTACATTAGGGAGTGCTGATCAACAATTCCTCATACCAAAACGCAATATTAAATGATGACCGTACTTTTATAAAAACGTTGTGATAAAAGAATTCTTGAATTAATATTAAATTGTCTTATTTGGTATTCTTCTAGAAACAAACATTTTACTTTTCAGACTAATTGAGAATTGAGTTGTCAGAGGCTTCCATCAGGTTTGATGGGCAATTACTAGTTAGTTTATAATTGCATGCTTAGTTTAGAATTATTTATTATTTTTAAACGAAACTTTTACCAAATACACCTGATATTTTGTACTGGCCACCATATATTACATAACATTTGTACATATATTACAAGGGTAACAAAATGTTTTTGCGAATAACTTGGCCAACAAATAATTAGTAATTAACTTTTCTGTAAAAATCGATAAAATATATCCAAATCTAGAATGTCAAGGGGTTTGAAACGCCTAACATCCGATTTGCATAATCCTCGAGTATTTAAAATCGAAATGGCCAACCGAGTGACCGAGTATACACACAAGGTTAAGATAAAACTTCTTAAAATAATTGTATCGTATACAACTGAATGTTCTTGACTATACATCGGGTCTAGCAACTGACCTTCTCAGGTAATCAACGAGGTTGTCAGCCAATCTCCACATACTTCCAACCTTGGTAATGTACATATTTTTTTTATAGAGCCACCTTAAACCTAGTTAGCTATTGAAGCATTTTGGGCATATAGTTCGGCGACAAGTCCAAGCTGGCAGGTAAGTCAGCAAGAAAAGGAGTTTTTAACCAACTAATTTAAATGATGAAACGTGCGGTCTTTGTATCAAAATTTTAAAGACTATAATTTAAATTTTAAATTTTGAAGATTTTAAAGGCATTTTGATACCACTATTAAAAAATATCAATAAATGGTTTAAACAAATAAATCAGTACAAAATCGTCCTTAAGAAATAGTATAATTGTGCCATTCCATTGATAATAGGTGGAAAATAGCTTGTTTTTTCGAAACAGCATTGAAATTGATTTATAATAAAGGTTAAACATCATAGAAATACTGGGTTGAAACTAATTTGTTCTCCAAACTTTAGTTGCAGGACTGCAATTATTGGTCAATTGCTAGTAATATATAAGAGACAGTAATTAGGATTTTGAACTACCTATAACTTGTGGGGTTTTGTACATTCACAAGCTACATGAAAATAAGGTGGTTTGCAAAAATGTAAGAAATAGTGGTTTGGCCGTTACTAAAATTTTGGTTGTTGAAAGAACCTCGTTTAAATAACACCTCATTTAAATATGTATAAAAGAAATTAATTTTAAAATAGAAACACTGGTATCATTCATTACGAGAGTCAAAGTTAGCAAACCAGTATATCATCGTAAACCATGTACCTAAATGTATACCTAAATAAATAATGTAGTAGGGTAATGTTTTAATGGTTTTTGATATTATGTTCTAATTTATTATTATACATACTCGTACATTCTCGAACATATGTATACAGTATATTAAGTTTTACTTCAAACTTCATTTTGCTTAATTGAAAATTATATAATTCATTCCCAAGGTAGTAAAATTGACCCAATGATTATAATAATTAACTTTCCAAGTTTAAAAAAATAATACATAATATCAACAATTATATTATACATACGAGTTTGTATATACATATTATGTATGTATGGATGTAACTGAACAGATCATCAACTAATTAAATACAAAAAAGTTCTGCTTTCGTTGAAATATAAAATTTCCAGTTTTAGAAATTTCAAGCGACAGAACGAAATTAGATTTTAAAAAACAGGTACCTTGGTACCTACGCTTTTAGAGATTATAAAAAATACAAAAAATTATAATTTAAATAGCGAATTCATAAATTAATTAGAGATCTGAAAAATTATTGTTTTATATGTACGTATGAATATTTTAGCAATTTCCATTTTATATTTTCCGAGTATTAGCCGAGTCCGGAAACCACGGGAGTCCGGGAATGCACTTTTCCTCCGAATTGTACATACTATTTTTTCTCCGATCGGACTATAAAACGAATATAAACCCAAAATAATTTTTAGTGTTATTCATTAATTATCATATTAAGAAATCAAAACAAAGTAAAAAATCGAAAATAATTATTGCTTAGTTAGCCACGACATCATAAGACATAAATACATTTTGTTTTTTTGTTTCATTTTTACATTTTGTTTTGTTTTATTAAAATAAATAAATGCGTTTGACCTTATAAGTGTATTATTCCCGGCCTAGGCTAGAAAAAATATTCTCGTACTATTATTACTTGTTGCTAAGCAACAAATACAACATACTGGAATCATGAGCTTTCCGTTCCGAAAAAACAACGGAAAGATATATTTTGTCCTACGATCCGAGAAAAATAATTATGTTTTTCTTCTAACGTCTTAAAAGCCTCTGGTTTTAATACTGTTTTTGGGTATTAAAGTTGGCCTTTTTCTTACTATTTTAAAAATGTGAAAAAAATATTATAGTGAAGACCCAATAATATGTATAATGTATGTATATGAAATAAGTATTATTTTTTTTTTTTTTTTGGAAAATAGTACAGGTTTAACACAATTTCTTTTGCTGTTTGAACCACATCCGGTGGTAGATTGGATAAATCTTCTGATTCAAATATTTTGTTCGCAAGAAAGAAAATATTGTAATAATGGGCCCGATTCTGGGACGATAAAATTCATGTTATGTTATTTTATTTCCCCGCTTCCTATTTGAATTTGTATTGAAAAACCAAAATTATATAATATAACATAAAATTTTAGAAGGCAGAATCGGGCCTAATATAGCTTTGCAGTTTGACGCGTACAATAGTCAAACCAAACAAAAGTCATGATCTCCTTAGTTTCACAAACTACAATATTTTAACAAAATTAGTTTCAATTTTGAAAGTCATGACCTCCTTAGTTTCACAAAATATTTCAAGAAAATTATTTTCAATTTTGAAGTTTTAATTACATAATTTGTACTTACTCGCGTAATTAGTAATATACAACCGACACAATATGAACTCTTCGTTGGAGAAAAAATAGTATGTGTTATTTGGATTAAAAGTGACTTTGTTTGACTCGCAATATTTGCTTTTGCTCGGCTACGCTGTGCTTTGCCTCGCATGCAAATATAATTGTTCGTCAAATAAAGTATCACTTTTAATCCTAATAAATGACACAATGTATTATTTATGAAATTGGAATGTTATAACTGCATATATGTACTTTTATATAACTGAATGAATTTAATTTCAAATGTATATTGTTAAAAAGAAACTTTCAATAAGAAATTTGATAAGCGATATTTTTTATGAGACCTTGGTGTAAAACTCGATAAAAGCTTTTGCAATTTTTTTTTTTTTGTACAGACAATAATACCACATTTAACTATAACTGACAATATTATATTAAAACGTTGGTTGCGGTTAGTATTAAAAATTTTATTACAATTTTGAACTTTCGAACAGTTAAAAACCTTCCATTATTTATAAACAAAAAGTAGAGATACCAGTTCGATAAAACAATGGATACATTAAGAATTTAATTAGGAAAGCGAAATTTTATTTTTGAATAAGTACACAATTTTTATGGTTCTTGATAATATAATATTTTGATGTAAAAGCTTTTATTGTTATGACGACTGTATAATTATTCGGTTGATTTTATAGACAGCAGCGAAGCAATTTGGTAGATAAATTATAACTTGAATTAATTTTTACATTTGTTCGAATTTCTTTATTATAAATGCTTTTAGTATTTAAGCTGTAAAATTACAAATCTCTACAAGAAATGTTTATAAAGTAAATGCCTTCAGGAATACAGTGTATGTAAACATTACTGTAATAAAATGTATACATTTCCATTAAGAAAATTATGCAGATTAATTAAAACTCGTGTGTATTTTTTGATACATTTATATCTCTCAATTTTTTTAATCACGTACTCAAACTATATGTACTCGTACAGTAAGGGTGGTCCTAGTCTGATGGGGAAAAAAAGTAAAGTTTTGTCACGGGATATCCTCTACAAATGAAAGGTTACCTTAAAAATTGAATAAAACAAATATTGGGTCAATCGAAGATGATTAACTTTAGTGGTTCTGATTTGAGCGAGAAATGGTTTTTTCTCAGTTTTTATATAAGATTTTGAAAATCGGTTAACAATTAGTGGTTTGATTGCCAATTTATTAAAATCGGAAAGTTTCTATTTTATTGAAATAAAAACGATTTAGTTTACATCACAAGTTATTTTATTATTATTTATTATATAATTATTCTCTGTATGGTTTGTGCCATACAGAAAATAATTATGACCCCAACCCCACCCATTATGGAGTCAATAGTGATACCAAAAAATAAAATGGTCAATGCTAATTACAATGCTGTGACCATTATGTGTTAAGGTGTTAGTAAAAACTTATTAGTTATGAAATCATTGGTCATTTATGAGCTCCATTAAGTGTCATATACCAAACAGTAATGGACAATGGTTTAACTCAAACTATCTGAATATGTTATACTAGGGAGTACAGCTCGTCCTAGGACGGATGCAATTTATATATAATGGTGATGTCCAGTGATTGCTGCCACAATCACCATTTGAACATTTGATATATTTTTAGCCTAGTATCAATAGCTTGAGATTTAAGGCTTTTAAGGATTATTGTACCTGAAATAGACCTTAAACCAAAGAGTAAGGGCTTTGAAGGATGATTTTACATGTGTTGGGGCATTCTACAAAAAACCTTACAGACCGACAAACAGCGGAAGCGGTTTTTTTTTTCTTAAAAAAAAAAAATCGGAGTGGGCTGTGTCGTCTACACGGCCGTAGGTATTATGCGTGATAATGTTTATAAGATGTTGAGATTAATCATTTTAATTCAATATAAATTATAAGCCAAAGTTTCTTTACGCACAAATAAATGAGGGATTCTCTCTACAGTGTTCTAAACTAAGTATATATTGTAAATCGCTATTTTGAAGATATCAATTTCATTTACAATTTATGTGGAGGGTTATTACTTTAATTTAAAATAAATTATCCACCGCAGCTTCTTTACTCACAAATTGAGATTAGAATCGCTTCGATCAGAAGAGGCGTTCTCTCGCTACACTATTCACAAGCATTGTAAATCGCTATTTTGTAGTTTGTAATTTTAATTAAGATTTATGTGGAGATTAATTATTTTAATTTAAAATAAATTATCTGCCACAGTTTTTTTTATGCACAAATTAGCACCAGAATTACTTCTATCAGAAGAGGCATTCGCTCGCTATAGTGCAGTCAAACGGTGTAAATCTCTATTTTGTAAATTTAATTTAAATTAAAATTAGTGTGGAAATTAATTATTTTAATTTAAAATAAATTAACCACCACTGTTGCTTTACGCAAAAATTGACTTCAGAATTGCTGGGATCGGATGAGCCATTCTCTGGTCTAAATCGCGCGAAATCCGAGGTTCGCGGCCCGGCTTGCCTCGCCGCCTGATGACGTCGTTGCGATAATATTATGCGTGAGGCATGAAGCCTAAGGGCCAACCTAAGAAATCATACATTTAAATTAAAAGTAATGCTTACAGTAATTGCTCACGTCCAAAGGCAAAATTTCGTTTCAATTTTCTGAACATGTGGTGTAAGACATGATCACGTCAAAAAAATCTAAATTGGAAAAACTAAACTAAAATGCCTTGGGCACAATTGAACCCCAGACCTTAGCCGCTCTAGTCCAATACATTACTACTAAGCGACGTTCAACCTAAATTATTTAACTTTCATTGTTATATTGTTTCAAACATAGCATGCTATGAAGTTTATGATAAAAAAAAATGTTCACCAAAAAATTTTCATGGCTTACTACAACTCAATGTTCGGGACCGGCAAAACTCACAAACATACCTGAAAAAGAAGAAAACTAAATCAACACAAAGAAACACAAATCTTAACCAAAAATACTTATCTGATGTCGTCTGTTTCAGCTCTAATCAAGTTTCTCCGCAACACCAGCTAATACATGTTCTAAAAGGAAAGTAGAATGATAGAAAATGGTTAAAATATGTAAAATATGTTATTCTTATGTTTACTTACCGATTTAATGTTTATTTTGTTCATTGTTTGTTTATTTACAAAATAATAATAATTTATTTATTTTTGCTGTGACAACCAATAAAGTAATAACACAAACTGCCCGAAACATAAAACTGGCCGAATTGAGTATTCGTGCCATCTAAGTGTAACCACATGAACTATGCAAGCCAATATTTCTGTCGATTGGCGTCAATAATTTTATTAAATTAATTGCAATCAGTCTACTACTACTTAGGCTACTCAGTTATAACATTTTGATATTATGTAAATTAGAAATATAAAGCGCTTTGCCCATAGGAAAACGAAAAACATAAAAAACGAAAAATTTGACAATTTTTCAACTCAATAAAAAATTATAACAGAAAAACAATACGAAAAATATTTTCGGGTGCTTTTTCTGACGAAAAATTGAAAATATATTTTAAATTTCCTGACAGAAAAATTTAAAATTTAATTTTCTGGGAATGTTGAATATTTTTAAATTATTTTTTAAATTAAAATATTTTTGTATTGTGTATATGAGCAAGTTTGAGAGTCTTTAAGCTATGTATAAAGATTTTGAAGTTATTGTAAAAAAAGTAAAATCCGTTTTCGTTTTCATTTTCCTATGGGCAAAGTGCTTAAGAAAAGCGTTCCGGAGTTAGTGAATGAATTGGGTAATTATATATTAGATAATTAAGAAAAATACAAATTACTTGCAGCTTAAATCGAAATGGAGAAGGAGACGATTATTGGGTATAGGCAGGTTGAGCGATGCAGTTGTTATTTTAGAGCAGAAACTAGAACGAAGCTTCTTATATCTTTCGGGTCGAAATCAAATTAACGGATTTTTATAAAAATTAATTGGCAAAAAAATTTGCTCGAGACGATTACAATGAATTATTGCAAATCCCTCTAGTCTTTTTGCGCATGATATCAAATGAAAATATCCGTTTCCGTCAGCCGCCCTATCATCCGTTTTCGTCAGCCGCCCTATCATGATTTCCGAAGCGAAAGAATTTTTACACGATATCGTGAATTTAGGATCACGAAACACGATACTTTTTCGCCTTCTATTCGAAAGCGAGAAAAATTCCGCCAACAAAAATAAGGCGGACAATTTTCCGACTGATTTATTGTTGAGGATTATGACGGGTCACTCGTTTGTTGTATTTTGCGTTAGTTCGATTGAAAAGTGATATATTTTGATTTAAGAAATAGTTTGAGAAAGGTTAAAAGTATTTAATTGAACTAAAACCAAAACTATGTAGTTACAACATATTGTCGTATACACTGCCAAACGTCACGTAAGCTGACATTAAATGAGTGCGTTTATGATGTTAAATGATTGCGTTTACAGCCTTTTCAATAGCGGAATTCATTAATAAGAATGTTGAAGCCGGTCGAAAAGAACATATCGAATTTTTTTAAGACTCGCCGCGGAAATCATGATATGGGCCCAGGGAGTTTGGATGATGCTCGCGGGTTAACGTGGGTTAAGTTAATACAAGATTATCCATGTCATATTTCGCTGCATCATTAATGTCATTGCGATGATTTTTACAATTATTGGCACGTGAATACATTCGAAGAAACCAGAATTTTTTCCGTAAAGTGCTATTTTCAGATGAGTCACAATCCACGGTAACTTTAATTGATATAATATGCAATACTGGAGTGTGGAAAACTTAGATCGTTTCCGACAAGTTAAACATCAACGGCCTTGTTTAGTTAACGTTTGGCGTGTAGTCTTAAACGACAAGCTCATTAGTCCCTATTTTATTGAAGGTACTTTTAACGGACGAAAATATCAAAATTACCTACAATATAAAATACCAAGTCTACTTGATTGAGGGTGTTAACTTCGACGTTCGATCAAACATGTGGCTTCAGTATGACGGCCGCCTAGCACATTATTCCTTATTAGCATGGGTGATATTATGCCGCAATTTTAGTGATCTATAGGACAGGAGAGAACGCCCGATAAATTGGCTTGCCAGGTCGCCAGATTTGACATCACCAGATTTATTTTTATGGGGTTTTCTGAAAGATAAAGTTTATCAACGAGGTACAACAACTTCTGAAGATATGGTAGAGCTGTCAGGAATGCTTGCATTGAAATTGCGATATATACCTTTTAACCGGATACAAGCATTCGAAGAGCGAACCAGTAAAGGCATCGACGCTGAAGGTCGAAATTGCAAACATTTAAAGCCCTAAACACTTCTATGTATCCTAAAAAACTGCTATTAAACACATCACATTGCAGATTGCACCAATTTTATACGGCAATAGTTATTACGTGGTGGGCCATAATTAAATTTATTTATTTATTTTTATTTATCTGAATTAAATACAATTTTATTTTAATTTATTTAATGACCTTGCCTTACAATATAATTATAAATTACCTAAATAAACATTCTATTAACTTAAAAGTAAATAATCAAGACAACAGATAAATAATTAGGAACATTTGAAACATATAGAAATGTTGTGTTAAATGCCCCATCGAGATAAAATATTATGTACATATATATAATGAAATTTATTTGCGTAAGGTGCAACCATTCAATTATTTATTTAAATATATTATTAAAATACAGGTATGATTAAAAAAAATTATAAGAAAACTAACCTAGAGAGACAAAAACTGAAAATAAAAAAACTTTAATAAAAACTTTGGATGAGAAAAAAGATAAAAGAAAAAGAAAAATTAGTATATGTAAATAAACATGAGAATAAATGCACGAGTTCAATACAATTACTTTTAAAAATACCATTTATTTATTAAATAACTCGGTAACTAAAAGAAAATTCATCAAAATTACGGTTTATTGGCTTCATTACAATTCGTTTTGCTTAGGTATGAATATCCAATAAATTGGCACGCACTACATGGTCTAAACATGGTCACGCATTTACATTGATGTAAAGTTCGGTTCGGTTTTGGGCATTTTTCAAGACGTGGCGCAGTGTGTCGGTTGAAACTATGGCAATTTCTTGTCGAATGTTGGCTTTTAGATCGATAAGAGACTGTGGACGAGTGGAGCCCCCCAAAAAAAGTATGGTGGTGTCAACTTGGCCGATCTGGGTGGCAACATGAATTCGCCGAATTTCGATATGACACGTTCAAGAAAAAATTGACGCAAAATGGTTATTGTTTTACCGTGTGGCATGTGACAAGTTCTTTTCGTTGATCGAAATGTTCTTTGAGTGCAAATACCAGAAGATTTATTTTCATAAATTAATTTAAGCATTTCCGCTTTGTTTTTTTTTTTCTTTGGACTATATCGCCCCTTAACTAACTAGGTATAAGCTTTACACAAAATTTAACAGGACCGAGAAATGTCAAGAAATACGAAAATGGCGCCACTTTTTTATCTTACACATTATTATCGCCCAATCTTGCACAGATACAAACAAAATGTATGTACTTCATAATGTGAAAGCTTTTATTTTAAACTAAACAAAAAGCATTTGAACATTCAATAAAACAACTAAAAAGCAGGTGTACAATGTAAACTAAAAAAAAGTTATTTTTATATAAAATTGAATCCGTATATATTTTTTCTACAAAGTTTTTATTCATGATACGGAATCATGAATAAAAAGTTTGTACAAAAAAAAAAAACTTCTGTTGAAATTGAATGAAGTTTTTTTGTTTTTGTATTTTGCGTTTATAGTTTTTTAACATTTTGATATAAAATTCAAACATAATATGCTACAATGAAAGGATAATAATTGCTTCAATGGGTACAACAACCGTAAACAATTTATTGCATTTTGGATCAGTATTCGGATGTTTAGCGAAGAAAAATTAAAATTTAACTGAATGCAGAAAAAATCTTCCATAATTTTTAGTTGAGTTTAAAAAAATTAAATCTATTTACATATACATTACCAAAATATAGTTTACAAATTTTTTTGAAGTTGTACGATGTACACGATGTTTTAAGTGGTAAAATATTTTTCTCTAATATATTTTTTTTAACAAAATGTAGAAACTTTCTGGAATAACTATGGACTACAGACCTATTTTATTAAAAACCTTCTTAAGTGCTTACTCTTGTAAATTTTTCAATTAGTTACAGCTAATAAGTAATGCTGATCTATATATTGATGAAATTTGAAAAGAAAGACAACATATGTAGATAACTTTGAGGTATACATTTTCTGGAAAATGAATATTTAAATCTTATCAAGTTAATTTCCAAGTCCTAAAATTTAATTTAAAATGCATACTTTGAGACTTTTTATATTGAATTGAATTCTCTATAGACTAAATTTTATATCAGGAGGCAAATCTTGACAAAAGACTACTTTCCAAAATATATATTGTATATACAGATTCAAAATTCACTGGTTGGTTTGGTGATTTTTAACGGATGGTTTCTGAGAAAATTGTTGTCCGAGGAGTCGGGTCGGATAGACCCAATTTTTATTTATTTATTTGTTTACATAAATTTTGCATTAGCGACCACCCACCCCAATTAAATAATCTATTTTGAGCAGGAGCTCATTCTTAACAGATTAAAAAACTAAGGTAAGGTAGTTTAACAAATTTTTAAATTATAAAGTAAAAAGAATATTGCAGCCTCATAGCTCACGATCATTTACATCCACCCCGATCGTTCACATTCAATGCTTTTTTTGGTGTAACTTTGTTTCCGTGTAAGGCATCACTATGAGTCCTGCATACTTTATATCTTCAAAATCATGCGACTTGCCCCGTGGTTGAATCATTTTTGCATTTTATTCTATAATAGAATGCTGGCATACGTAATTATAATGCATATAAAATAAATATTTTTTGTAGAAAAAAAAATAAAAAATTTTTCTTGTCTTGTCGTTTGATTTATAGTGGACATTAAATTCGATCTAAATTAGGCAACCGATACTTTAGAATTGGTTATTCAAATAAATTGCATGCATAATTTTTTTTTTATTTCTCAACTTTTTATAGACAATTATTTAAAAAAATTTAACTATTTGAGCCGTTTATTTTGAAAGTGGGGCAAGTCCACATTTTGCTGAAACGAGAAAATGAAGGAATAGAGAAACAATAAATGCAAAAATTAAGGATCAGCAAGTATTAAGGATTATTTTTTTTTATTTTGACTATAAATTGTTCACCGTTAGAAAGATTATACTTTTATTTGTCTATTGTTATCATTAACTTAAATTTTTTGAAAATGGACTTGCACCACATTCAAAATTAACGGCTCATTTATAAGATAGCTATAATTATTATTTATCCTAATGTTTCGAATTCTTAGTCATATTCATAGAAAGCAACAACTTACAGACTAGAAACAGAAAACTCAATTAAAACTAACTTTAAAAAACATCCTCAAAAAAACATGTTAAAATGGGGGCAGTGGAGAGTCAGCAGAGGCGCAACAACTTCAACAACAACGTCAAGCAACACGTGCTATAGTTAGTACGAATTTGGGTGGCCGCATGGGAACATGATGTTGGAACGAAATCTCGCCCCCCACCCCCCCTTCACAACCGCCGATGGAAATAATAGAAATTTCTTCCAGCTTTTCAGAAAAACCTGCGGCACTAATGGAGAACGCTGATTAGGAGATTGTGTTGTCTTATTACTAACTACTTGTCCAAAAAAAAAAAAAAAAAAGTGGTGTACGGTGGATCCGGCGTATCCGGGAATCTTTCTGAGGCTTGGTTGTACATCCGTATCAATCAATCAAATCCTTAAAAAACAAGTTAAATTGAATTTAATTAAAACTATTAAAATACCTGTACTTTTTCTATATGAGCCGTTTATTTTGAAAGTGGGGCAAGTCCACGTTTTGTTGAAACGAGAAAATGAAGGAATAGAGAAACAATAAATGCAAAAATATACGGGATTTTGAATTTTCTTATTTTTTGAACAAGTATTAGGGAATATTTTTTTTTATTTTGACTATCAGTTATTCACCATTAGAAAGATTATACTTTTATTTGTCTATTGTTATTATTAACTTACATTTTTTGAAAAATGGACTTGTACCACTTTTAAAATTAACGGCTCATATATTAAATTTTAATCTTTCTACGATTTTCAAAAAATCTTTTATAATAAGTTAGATCAATTTTATGTGATCGTGCCAGAAAAAAACAATACATTATTTTTTTTAATGAAAATCCACTAATATTAAGGGTATGATTTAAATGCCAAAATTTGTTTCTCGGTTGTACATCTATGATAAATTATGTACATTGATCTCTGTTTTGTACTTTTGTCAAATTCATACTGTAGCACTACAGTAAATCACAGCTTATTTGATCCAGTTGCATTTCATTATAGTCCAGTAAATGAAGGGTGAAAAAGAGGCCAACCTGTCAATAATACCCTACGACTTTCATACAGCCAGTAATAAGAGATAATTACACATCATTTAAAATAAGCCAAATTCTACAAAAAAAAAATTCTCGGGCCGGCCTGAAAATGGCCCCCCAAGACCGGGAAAATGTGTCTTCCGCCAATATCTCCTAAAATATGACATTTAGAGATTTTTTGTTCAGACAAAAGATGAAGATCATTTCATTCTCTACAAAAATGATCCTTATCATTTTTTTCGTAACATTCATATTTTTTGCAAAAAACGGTTGAAAAATTCACAATTTTGAGCCAAGACTCCAAAAACAGTGAAAAATTGGAAATTAGCAACCAAACGTTTTATTGAAACGCAAGAAAATTAGTTTCTCCAATTTTCTGGGATGACAATGGACCTTTCGAGGATCCATATTCAGGAAAATTCGGAGTAAATAAGTGTACTACAAAAAGAGTACGAGCAAATTCCTCGCGAGGTCAAAATTGCGCCGGAGCAGAAAGTTTGACCCGTTTTTCCAATATGGTCAAAGAGTCAAAACCTAACTCAAGTCACAGGGGATGATAGCGGCAGATTCCCCTTTCACATGAACTTTGAATCATGAGAAAATATGCATTTTTACCCAAGTTGCGTTTCAATAAAAAGTTTGGTTGTTAATTTCCAATTTTTCACTGTTTTTGAGTATTGGCTTAAAATTGTAAATTTTTCAACCCTGTTTTTTGCAAAAAATATGAATGTTACGAAAAAAATGATAAGGATCATTTTTGTAGAGAATGAAATGATCTTCATCTTTTGTCTGAACAAAAAATCTCTAAATGTCATATTTTAGGAGATATTGGCGGAAGACACATTTTCCCGGTCTTGGGGGGGGCCATTTTCAGGCCCGCCCGGGAAATTTTTTCCTGTAGAATTTGGCTTATTTTAAATGATGTGTAATTATCTCTTATTACTGGCTGTATGAAAGTGGTAGGGAATTATTGACAGGTTGGCCCCTTCATTTACTGGACTATTAACAAAATTGTAAATATCTCGCGATTTCTTATTTTGTTTGAGAAAAATTAAATGTAATATGAATAGACATTTTGGAGGACATTAAAATCTAGCGATTGTACTGGGGTTCTATGATATTTGGACAATTCCAAATGAGCCAGGTCTGCACAATCCCCAATGAAGCGCAGCTGGATCAAATAAGCTGTGAGTTACTGTATATAATATACAAAATGATCGACAAGGAAAAACATGAAAGAGAATAGAGGAGAGAAAACAGATAGCAAAAAAACCTGTATGTAATTAAAAACAATTAAAACAAAAATGAAATAGAGAAAAGAAAAAAGGAAACAATTATCTGAATGTGGGAAAGTATTAAAATTGCAAGTGAGAACGAGAAACTCTGTGATGGAAGAGGAGTAAAAATGACATCATAATGCTATCTAATATTTCATATATAGATATAGGTTAACAAACTTTTCAGCCATCAACGTCATTTTATGGGAAATATAAACATTTCTGTTTACTTATTAAGATTTTGTTTTTAATTTATTAAAATTTTGTGTTTTTATTTTTTAATTTAATGTGTCCTAATATTTGATTTTTACTCGAGTTAAGAATTAATATTATAATATGGAATGTAAAAAAAAAATAAATAATTTTTTTAAAAAGAATAAAAAAATTAGTAGTTGATATTGTTTACTGTATAATGCGAATTGCGAGTTAATAGTGTGCGTAGTAACATTTGATTCTTAACTCTAAGGCCGCCCCTAGACATAACGTTTAACTGCACAACTTTAACTGCACAGTTTATCGCTCAAGTCTCAGGCTTGTGCAAGTAATCACCTACACTATACAAACTTGTCATTGTAAATTTAGCTAGGTATTGTAAAAAAAAATACAACAGTGGTTCTAAACATGGTCGGATGTGGTGCAAAGATTGACTGCTAAAGAGAAATATTTATTCTCATACAAACTTATTAAACGAATTAAAAGTATTTCCTAAAGATTGGCATAATTACTTAAGAATAGGCGAGACAAATTATTTAAAGCTATTGTCTTTGGTAGCTCCTTTAATAAAAAAACGTGATATGATCATGAGGAAGGCGATAACGCCGCACGAAAGGCTCATTGTAACTTTGCTGTTTTTATCCACGGGGCGTAGTTATGAGGATCTAAAATGTTCGGCAGCAATTTCTCCTCAGTCTCTTAGCATAATAATACCTGATACTTGTAAGGCAATTTACAAGGTTTTATCAGAAATTTATTTGCACGTAAGTTACCAGCAATTTCAAAAAAATTATTTTCAGTATAACAAATACATTTCGTCGCTTCCAAATAAGAGTATTACATCTGAAAATCATTAATTTTTATGGAGGGGCGTCTCAAGATGTAATGATTTGCAGATGTAATACTCTTATTTGGAAGCTACGATTTTGTTTTTTAACTGTACAAAATTCACCTTCATTTATATAAAAATTCAAATATTCAATTAAATATTTTATAGTTTATGGAATGTATCTATTTCTTCTTTTGTTGAAAATGTTCATTCAACAAAAGAAGAAATAGATACATTCCTTATGGAATAGCATTCCAAATCATTGGCAATAGGATGGTGTACTAGGTCGACTTGTGGTAGCTGATGAAGATTGCGACTCGTTCGAAGATGACTCTAATAGTTCAGCTTCCATTGGAGATTCTGAAGTCATACTAACATCAAGCTCCGAGTCCTACAAATAAATTTGAATTTTAAAAAATATCAATGAAGGCGATAGCATAATTTGTATTTCCATAAGAATTAAATTTGATGTTTTCTTATATTTAGAGTTTCCACAATCGGAAACCGAATGACAAAACGTTGCCCAACAGTTCCAAGTGTTCCAACTAGAATGGAATTTCCCACATTGCCTTTTTATTTATTTATCCTGAGAAAAGTCTACAAATTTGACTTGAATTTATAACATATTGAACATGGTAGAATAAAAATTAAATTAAACAAAAAAGAATTAAAATTGACATAAAAATATTTTAGGTTGGAGCAAAATGTTGCTTCAACCTACGTTTAAAGCTGTTTTTACTTAAGTAAAAGTCGAACAGATGGTCGATTTTATTAAAACTCTTCGACATCATGTTTACCGGTTCATTGTCACCATAGTTTGTTCTGTGTTTATTCAGATGAAGGAACTCGTGATTTCTTAAATTCCTACTCGGTGCCTTTATTTTAATTGATTCCAGTATGGATGGAGCATCGATTTGATCAAGTAAAATATTTCCAATAAACGAAAACTTTAAAAGCTCTCGTCTATTTGCCAATGTTGTCATTTGATAGGTTAAGTCATGGTCATAATCCCATCCGTCTTTACACGTTATATACCGTATAAACTTTTTTTGGACACTCTCGATTCTTCTGATAGGTTCGTCGTAAAAAGGACACCAGATGTTGACAGCGTATTCAAGTTGAGATCTCACGTAGGCATAATACAGGATCTTGATTGTCTCGAGGTCATGAATATCCCCAGTCCAACGCTTAATAAAACCAAGCATGGAATTGGCTCTAGCAACGCATTGTTCAATATGCTTAGTAAAGCACATGTTTTCAACGAAAGTAACCCCTAGGTCTTTAATCTCGAATACTTTTTGTGAAAGTACGCCATTTATTTGATATTGTTGTGTAACAGGGTTAACTTTCCGATGGAACGATAAACTCTTACACTTGTTGATGTTGAGACTGAGGAGGTTAGACTCACACCATTTCGCTAGATTGTCGATGTCCTCTTGTAGCTTATGGGTATCGCCGATGTTTTCTACTGTTTTAAAGATTTTGAGATCATCTGCAAACATTAATATCTTAGAATGTTGTATTACTTCAGTAACGTCATTGATAAAAATTATGAAGATCCAAGGACCAACATGAGAGCCTTGTGGTACTCCTGAAGTAGCTTGAATTGATTCTGATCTTCTATTACTAAGCTTAATATACTGAATGCGATTACTCAAATATGATTTAAACCACGCAACAAACTGTTTAGAAAAACCGAATCTGTATAACTGTTCCAACGTTTTACAATGACTGATGGAGTCAAAGGCTTTGGCGAAGTCAGTATACACCACATCAACTTGCTTATGCATTTCAATTTCTTTAATGGTGTTGCTGGTAAATTCAATAAGATTTGTTGATGTTGATCTCTTGGGTATAAAACCATGCTGACACTGTGAGATGAATCGAGGAACCAAAGATCTCCAATCGGTTCCTTGGCGCCATAGATGGCAAACATGTAGAAATAATTCCTCCAATGGACAGTGGTTGATATTTTTACAATTATAAAAAAAAACCGGCAAGTTCACGCTCAACTCGCAAAAGAATTATGTGAAAACATGCCAACTACAGAATTGTTGCAAGTCTCTTCGATGGGCCTGAGAACTGTTCGCTCAGTACTTAAATTACGATACAATTTTGGGTTACAAAGTCAATAAATTATTCTATTTTGGATTTGGAGGACGAACCTAACCGACACTAATTATTTAATTGAAAATTGAAATTTATAACCGACTATATTTCAGTATAGCGATGTCTTGGTGAGCTTGAGCAAAGTACATTTCTGTTAAGTTAATTATCTATAAACCTGCCCTGATCGCTTTAAAATTCACCATTACTCATACAAGACAATTGTTGAAGATTCCATATTTAAACTTTTGTGAATGGTCACGGCAATCCAGGAGCCCTATCATGATTTCCGCCGCGAAAGAATTTTTTTACGATATCGTGAATTTGGGATCACAAAATTCGACACTTTTTGGCCATCTATTCAATAGCGAGAAAAATTCCGTCAACAAAAATAAGGTGGACAATTTGCCGATTGATTTATTGTTGAGGATTGTGACAAGTTTTTGCATCTAATCTAAACTAAAATCAAAACTAGTCTCAAAATAATGCCGCGTACACTGACAAACGTCATTAAATGAATGCGTTTGCAGCCTTTTCGATAGCGGAATTCATAATAAGGAAGTAGAAGCGGGTCGGCTAGAACATGATAGAGGCCCTGGTGAACAAGGAAAAGTGGCATCGCTGATTTGATTGACTTGAACTAAATGAAATATGGCGGATTGCGCTAAAAAGCACTATTTTGAATAAAAACGCAATTTTGACTGTAAAATTATAGCAGCTGGAAAGACAGTAGCATATCTCCCTGCGGCTTCTTCCTTGCGCGTATCTTTAGAAAATGGCGTTTGAATCTCTTTACCACTCTTATACTTTTTATTCCCTATATGCCCCGCATAACCAAACTCAGCATCAGCATGAGCAATACTAAACTAAACATAGTATACCGATTAAACAATTTCAAAATTATTATTTTATTATGTATCAACGTATGTACATATGTGCCATTTTCACAGCTCGCTAAGATGGATGAGTATGATATTTAATATTAAAAAGTATGGGTGCATTTGTCTTCGTTAAACGTACTTCCATTTCAGTTTTGTTGAATCACTTACACTACACATGCATACTTTTTGTGCATTTTCATTTTAATCTGACGGAAATTGTAATTCGAATTATATCGTATGCAAGTTCGGTGCATTTTATGTTCGTTTTTTTTTGATTTAATTTGCAATTTCGGTCGTACCGGATTTTCCGTTCCTTTTTTTACATGAAATTTTTGACTTACCCCCGCTAAAGATGTTTTCACATCAAAAAGACATAGTATGGTTCTGATGGCTATTGCCAATGCAAAATGTGAATTTTTAATGTGCAATTTCGGTGGAAATGGCCGGATTTCTGATGGTGGAATACTTTATCATACCATTTTTTATGACAAACTGGTGAATAAATCACTAAGCCTACCATCCCCAACGAAATTACAGAACTCTGACCGTGTATTGCCGTACGTTTTTATAAGCGACGAAGCCTTTGCATTAAGGTGTGACATGTTGAAACCCTTCAACACACATTGTCGAAACGTTGAAAATAAAATATGTATTTAATTATCGCCTTTCACGAGCACGGCGTGTTATTGAAAGTGCTTTTGGCATAATGGCCGTCAGATTTAGAATATTCCATACAGCAACCAATTTGAAAACTGAAAACATTGATTCTGTGGTGATGGCTTGTTGCGTTTTACACTACTATGTAATTAAAACATCATCAAACTATGGCCCAACGGAATGTATGGATGTCGAGAATCCTAATAGTACTATTACGGAAGGGTTAAGAGCAAGGGATTCAAATATGCAAGACATACATGTTGGCAATATCAGGAATTCAAGCGACGATGCCAAGGCAACTAGAGATAAATTTAAAGAATATTTTGTTAACGAAGGCCAAGCAAGTACCATGGCAACACAATTTTGTGCATTAAAATTGCAATCAAAAATCATGTATAATTTAGCTTAAAATAAAATATATCTTTGTTTTGAAAATTCATAATATTTTACTTACCAGACTTTTCTCTGGTATATTGCTTACTGATTTTCTAACCTTTTCCTGATCAGTTAAAAAGACCGTAAATCATAATACCACAATGTTGGAACGTAAATATCCTCAACTGCAACTCCCGATCTTTCCGATGCAATAACTTTTTTCAACTCCTTCCGAAAATTTGTACGCAAGTTATTTACTTTTTTTACCACTGTTTCTCGATTTGCTATTTTGCTAATACATCAATTTTCTTGAATTATTCAATTAATTTATCGTAAGCCGCTTGCTTTAAATTTCGATCATGATAATCTTTATTTTGAATCATCCATAGACATGGTTCACTTCTATAAATTTCACTAAATTCTTCCAAAATTAGTCTCTCCACCAGTTTTGTTTTCTATTTTATATTTGACGTATTTAATCAAACGCGCCTCGAAACCAAAACTTAATAAAATTGTACCAATTTACCCTACACGCAACGATTTGCAAATGAACTTGTGCAAGCGAAAGCGAAAAAGACAAATTTTTTTGTATTGCACAAGCCTCTTGCGCAATATTTAATAACTGCCCAGTTTTATCATCTACATGCTCAAATATATTGCATCGATTAATTTGTGCAGTTAAATTTGCGCAGATAAACGTTATGTCTATAGAGGCGGCCTAAGACCTGTGTCCGAAACCTATGATAAATATTTTTTAGTACACATTGACATTTCTTTGAAAAATATACCCCTACATTCACAAATTTTTATTATGCTGTCCGAATAGTATAAATTTTTTTTTGTATATTTCACCGCCTTGCATGTTTTTTGGGAAAAAATTTTCAATTTGACAGTATGATTTATTATTTTTATTTGAACATTAAAATATTTACTGTACGTTTTGATTTGTAAATAATGGAAAATATTTTTTAAAATATACGAAACCTCGTTTTTCCACATTAATTGACCATTGTTGAAGTATTTTGGGCCATTAATATTTACAAGTGTAAGAAATACGTAAGTTTCATATGAGTGTCAGAAAAATTAATTGTTTTATTATAATTGACCCCAATTATGATTATCGTAGTCGTGTCGATATCTTTTCGACGGCAAAAATGGGTATTATGAATGTCGATATCAAACGACATTTGTCGTTAACACGCTATTTTTTTTCGATGAAATTTTGGTTCACGACAAGACATTTTATTGGCCATATTAAACAAATAATTTAATAGAAATACACATCAATTTTTAAGTAAAATAAATATTTATTAATTATTTAATTATCCAAAATATACTCAAAGTTAATTTATATTTAAAATGTATAATAAAATTTTCTTCAGGTGCACGGCAGTTTTTTCTTCGCCATTTTCACTATTCTGAACTGATTTTAAAATTTCAAACATGTTGATATAGGTGGATATAGTGCCAATTTATCTCGCACACCGCAAAATCAAAACCCAATTGTTTTTAAAATTTTGGAATATGTGATCATGAAACTCGTAAACAACTAAGAATCTCAGCAAAAACATTTAGAGAAATCGGTTTATTTTTGGATAGGGAATATCATGGATGGTCTCCAGAGCTCGAGCTAATGGTATTTTTACTGTGGCTAGGTAGTGGCTCAAGCTACAGAATGGTATGGACTATAATGAATATACCCAGATCAACAGTTAATGACATTGTTCATAAAATGCTCGATTTTACGTTGGAACGAATAATACCACGAGTAATTCAATTACCGTCTGTCACTGAATTGCCAGAGATAAGAAGGAGATTTGGAAGACGTGCTGGAACATCATTTTTTAATAATTGCCTTGCCGGAGCAATTGATGGCACACATATTAAGATAGTCTGCCCTACACATCTACATGACCAATATATAAACCGGAAGTTGGTGTATTCCATACAATGTCAAGCAATATGTGATGCCAATTTCCGGTTTCTACATAGATTTGTTTGTCGGATATCCAGGTTCAGTTCAGGACACTCGTGTGTAATAGCCCAGTTTTTAAAAATAAATTATATCCTCCGCCGTCATGGGTTCAATTATGCGATAGTGGTTATCCCTGTCTTTTAACACCGATTGGCATCATTACGCCTTTTAAAAAAAATCGGCTGTTAGCTGAAACCAAAAAACGGTTTAATCAAAACACAGTAAGGCCAGAACTTCTATTGAATGTGCTTTTGGGCATTTAAAAACTCGGTGGCGTAGCATTTTCAATAAACAGCTCGAGCTGAAAATATAAAATTGCGTAAAGACCGTGGTTGCTTGCTGCGTTTTCCACAATATTTGCATTGCTGCAAACGATACAATTACAATAGATTGGCTGACGTTAGATGAATCGGGACCAACATACGAACAGTCTAATGATGTTGGCGAACAACATGCTGTTTCCTTTAGGCAGAACATGGTCGAGAATTTATAAACCAAAAAAAAAAAATGTTTAATAAAATAAAATTCATTTAAATTAAGTGTTTTATTTCTTTATTAAAAAATTTAGTGAAATCATTTCATATTTTTATTTATAATAAAATGTAATTCGAGTTTATTTCATATAAGCCATTTCTTATATTATGCGGTATTGTTTAGGGCCAAATTTAACACTGGAAATTTAATCCCGGGCTGTCCCAACATCTTCTTCAATAATTATTGTATCTATGTCTGGATCAACAGTGACTTCCACTATATCAGTACAAATGTTTGTAATGGAACAGCCAGGGATACTGCTTGCCACAAATGGCGAATTCACCGTATGTTGCCCTTTAGCATACTGGTGAATATAGCTGAACCATTAAAAATGTTTAACCACATACAACTTTTAGAGCGGAGCTCGGTGGCCAGGGACTAGAACTTAATGGCGAAAAGATAAAAAAAACAAGCACATGGGAGAAAATTCGAAAAGAAAGTTTCGACGGCCAAATGACCAAAAGAAGAAATAAAAGATGGTACCAATCCCTATTCATTTATATTTAAAATGAGCCCAATTTTATAATTATTGAATATTTGACATCCTGTATGTATCTTAAAAAACAACAACAATAAAATTATTTTCATAAATGTTTTGTTTATTTAGTGCTACAAATTCGAAACATAAAAATCTAAAAATTAAAAGATGACTTCCAAACAAAATGTGATTTGACGTATTATTCACTACATTTATTTTTTTCGGTTTACAATAAGTAATTTAAAGTTTATCGAGTTCTAGTGCAGTTCTCACGGAAAAAAGAACTTTGCCAGACAAGCACACATTTCTTAATATTTTGATTAGTAAATTAAATATGCAAACGGGTGTCTGATTGATTGATTGAGATGTACATCCAAGCGTAACAAGATTTCCGGATTACGCCGGGTCCACCGTACACTCTTTTATATATAACAAGACCGAAGGATAGTAAAGAAATATTATTAGAGAATCGACCAGGTTTCAGCCACCTATGTATGCAGTCGATCGTTAGTAAATTTGCTAGTAATATTTTTATTTTTATTTTTTGTCTCTTATGGCGAAGCGGTGTAATACATGTAATAATGCAGCTTCGGGGCGTGATTTGTTGCGATGCTACGGTACATGTAGCATGACATTTCACCCGAAATGTATCGATAGTAAAATGGATAATTGGATAAAACTGTTTAAAAATTGCCCATATGCCAGATTTGTTTGCCAGAGTTGCCAAGCAGATCATTATTCGGATAATGGATCTAGTTCAGAGTTGATTAGTTTGAAGGAACAAATAATGCAAATTGGTGCCACGGTTGTGGGTTTAAACGACACGAAGCTGGGTTCAGAACAGTTCATCAAAAAATGTCTGTTAATCGAATTTCATCGAAGGAGATTGCGGACATTGCCGGAAATAATGTTGAAGGGATCATCCCACAGACTAATTCAGCGGCCGTCGATCATCTAACATCAAATGGCAGGTATTTTGAGGGTACCATCATGGGTACTGGTGATTCTAACGACCATTTGTAAACAGTTTTAGTGAAGAATAAGAAATGGTTGTACGTCAGTCGCCTTCATCCCAGTACTGAATCCAAGAATTTGAAAACATATCTAGGCGAGAAGTTGAGTGTTCCAGAAAATGAAATTGAATGCTGGTCACTTGTTCCAAAAACTCGCGACGTGAACAGCCTTCAATTCATTTCTTTCAAAGTTGCTGTATACGAGGATAAGTTTAATGATGCACTGTCAACAGATCTGTGGCCTAGTGGAACTTTAATACGGCCGTTCATTAATATATCAAAAAACGGGCGAAATTATCCAACACTGCATATGTCTCCGTAAATAAGGGCTATTCCTCTAACGAACCGACTGCTTTCGAATATGCTAATCAAATAAATAGTAAGCTAAATAAAACTGCCAACGATTCTATTATCAACATCACTAACGTCGCATGTAACAAATACAATACATCGAACAACAGCAACAGTTTTCATATCTATTATCACAATAACAGTGGGATACGCTCCAACGCTACTGCAATTTATTCATCAATTTTATGTAATGATTACGATATTGTCATTCTTACTGAGACCTGGTTAAACATCAATTTTAACTCAGAAGAATATTTTCCACCGTCTTACACAGTATTTCGTCAGGATAGTGAGCCCGAGAACGTCATAATTAAAGGTGGGTGTATCATTGTTGCACTGAAAAATGATTTAATATTTCAGCGCGTAAATCTATTATGTCACAGTGGCGAGTCACTTATTGTTAAAGTCAGATGTGGTGAGTTTTGGCTATTTTTGGTTTCTGTGTATATTCCGTATGGCAGTACCGCTGATGTCTACAAAGGATTTGTGAATTTTGTTAATGATGAGCTATTACCGCTAATGAATGGCGATGATCATATTTTATTTACAGGCGATTTTAATTTACCGAAAATTGCCTGGAGCTGGACGAACGGCGATTTTTATGGATCAACTTCGGATGACCTTTCTAACCAGATGTTAGACAACTTTGGAAAATTTGGAACTCGTCAGTTCAACACTGTTTTCAACTATCATGACGTATTTTGGATTTAGTTTTCTCAGATGAACTTGAAATTGAATCATGTCTTGATTTAGCTGGTCATTCCAACATCTATCACACACCACTTCTGATTACTTTTTATTTTGTAGATTTTGATTCTTGTGCATTTAGTATTAGTAATGATTTTAATTATGATTTTGAGAAAGCTAATGTGCCCTCTTTGATCAGTTTTTTCGTAAACGTTGATTGGACAACTCTGTTCTGCAATCTGAATATCTCGGATGCCGTGTCTGAATTTTATCAAGTTTTGAATACTGGTTTTGAGTTATTTGTTCCAATAAAACCCGTGAACTCCGTTTACGCTGAGCCATGGTTTAATTTTCGCTTGAAAAATATTGCTAATCGAAAGTCTAAAGCATTTAAGGCTTTTAAACGAACTGGTGACATTAATGCTAAACGAAAGTATCGTGATCTGTGTAAGGAGTTTAAATTTTTGAACGATTTCTTGTATAAAATGTATATCCTACAGATAGAGAATGAAATTTCTTCCAATCCAAAACGGTTTTCTCTTTCATAAATACGAAGAGGAAATCACAGGGCTATCCGCGTGTGATGACTTACAATAATACGCCTGTCACTGGTTCTCAAGCAATTTGTGACGCTTTTGCAAATTTTTTCCACAGCTCGTTCGATGAAGACAACACAAGTAATGATTTGACGTCGTTAGATTTGTTATCTTCTGCCAGGTTTCAGTTTACTTTCTCTGAGGTGCTCAATGGGTTACAGGGTTTGAAGGCTAACAAGGGTGCAGGCCCCGATGGTATTACACCATTTATTTTGACCAAATGCGCATATGCTATATGTCAGCCAATACTTCATTTGTTTAATTTAAGTCTTTCAACTGATTCCGTTCCTGAGGTGTGGAAATTGTCTTTTGTTAGACCGATTTTTAAATCAGGCAAGAGAAGCGACTTTACTTGCTATAGGGGCATTTCAATTCTATCCGTGATTCCTAAACTTTTTGAATCTTTAGTTAAATCGAGACTTGATTTTCATTTGAAAAATAAAATCAGTGAGTACCAACATGGTTTTTTACAGGGTAGATCTACAATTACTAACTTGATGACTTTCTCCTGCCATGTATTTGATGCTGTGGGAGCTCGCGGGCAAGTTGATGTCGTCTACACCGATTTTTCTAAAGCTTTCGATAAAATAAATCATAAGATTCTTTTACAGAAATTGATGGCATTCGGTGCTGATTTCATCCCAGTTGCCTGGATTGCATCATATCTATGTTCACGTAAGCAATACGTAAAGATTTCAGGCGATGTTTCATATGTGTATAAGGTTCCTTCTGGTGTCCCTCAGGGTAGTCACCTGGGACCTCTACTTTTTATAATTTTTATTAATGACGTGGTTCAGTGCTTTAATTTTTGTAGATGTCTTCTATATGCAGATGATCTAAAAATTTATGCCAACATTAATGCTTTCACTGACACGGAACGTCTGCAGCATGAACTTGACATATTTTGTGAGTGGTGTATTTTAAATAAGTTGTCTTTGAATGCTAATAAATGTAAAGTTCTATCTTTCACAAGATCTCGAACATCTTGTATTGAGGCTCCATATATCTTGATGGATGAACAAATAGAGCGAGCGTGTGACATTCACGATCTTGGAGTAATTTTTTCAATTAACCTAAATTTCAATAAACACATTGATTACATAATTAGTAGGGCATATTCCATGTTAGGATTAATTAAGAGACATCGTGGAGAATTTCATGATCCCTACACGTTAAGGTCTCTTTACGTTACCTATGTTAGGTCCGTTTTGGAGTTTGCTGCAGTTATATGGTATCCATTCTATCGTATTCATGCTGATCGAATTGAAAGCATTTAGAAACAGTTTTTGATTTATGCACTGCGACGTTTACCGTCTCCCAATTGTGATTCATACATTCGTGTACCATACCGGAATCGCCTTTTATTGTTAAATTTGCAAAGTCTAGATCGTCGACGCGAAATAGCCTGTGCTGTGTTTGGTCGCGATATTCTATGTTCTAGGGTTGATTGCCCAGAATTGTGAGAAGTTTAATGTTACGCCCAGGTTTTTTTCGTATTCCTTTTTGTAGCAATAACCATAACAGCACAGAGCCATCATTGAAAGTTCTTGTCGCACTTGACAAATGTTTTGATTGTTTTGATTTTCACATTTCGAGAGAGCTGTTCAAAAAACGTTTACTGTAAGAGTTTTCTTTTAATTTTTTTTTTTTGTACTTTTTGTTTATATGTACATAATTGTTTTTTTTTAAATTATACTTTAGACCATTTTGTATTGTATTATTGTGGTGATGTGGTAGTCAGAATATGTACATATTTACATGGTTGACTAAATAAATAAATAAATATTTATTTTTTGATGACAAATCGGTAAGGCATAAGACAACACAATCTAGTAATACAGCGTTCCCATTAGAGCCGCAAGTTCCGAAGAAGAGCTGTGAGGAATTTAATTAATTAGATATTAATATTTTTTTTTTGTCTCCACTATTTTTTCCATTGGCGATTTATGTATATTTCATTCCATCATGATCATGTTCCCATGCGGTCACCCAAATTTGTTTTAATCATAGCAAATCTTGCTTAACATTGTTGTCGTAGTCGCGTAGTCGTTGCGTCTCTTCTTTCATGTCTACTCGCCCCCCCCCCCCCCCCCCCACTCATTAATAAATTAAATATGCAAACGGGTGTTTGTACATAAAAACAAAGAAATTTCCTAATTTGAACAAACAAATTTATAATGGCTCAACAGGTTTTACTTCCACATTTTAGTTTCATTTAATGGTGTAATTTGATAGCTTTCGGTTGATTGATTTGTTACCGCAAAAATTGATGTACTCGAAAATTTTTGGTTTTCTCTTTTTTCGGTTTGTGTACCTGAAACACGCACGTAATTTATATTTGAGAGTAGATTTTTTTTCTTTATTCGAGCATTAAATTGATCGTTAATTTATGTATAATTTTTTTTTATATTAATATCCACATAATATTGGTAACCAGATCAAATAAAAAAAAATGTTTTGGTTGATATTTTTTGATTGATTTCAATATTTCGGTTTATGTAAAAATCAATCATACTCATAAAATATGTGACACACCATGTGTGGTCTTTATTATATGTTTAATATAAACAAAATATATAGACGTAATAAACATTTATAAATTTATTTATGCATATAATAAAAAATAAATTAACAGCATGTCAAAAGGTTAAAGCTAATCGAAAAATTGGTTAAATTGTCTATTTAATCAGCATTTAATTATGATTGATATAACCGATTTATATATTTATAAACAAATATAAATACGTTTTATGATGTTAATAAATAAATTCATTTATCTAGTGAAAGTCGTTGAATGTAGAGTAGTGATTAAGAGAGTTGATTATCACGCTGCGGCCTCGAGTTCGGCTCTTTGCCGCTAATTAAACATTAATTAATTATAACAGCTTACTGCGACAGATATAAAAACGATTGTATGTATGTAAAATCATTCCCTGGGCTTTGAACACCTACAATGCTGAACAACACAATACGTCTAATGTACAGTTTTAAATCTCAGTAGAAACGTGGTAAGTGAGGGTCAATTTTCGGTATCTTACTACGCCCACACATTTATTTTATTGAAAATACGTAATTTTTTAATATTATATTGATTTTTACTTCTATTCTATTATAATGATGAAATGATTTTGTTGAGAATGATGTTTGTGTGGTTTGTGTTTCTGTGTAAGAGTAGTACGTGTGTCACAGAAAAAGATTAATTTGTATAAATCATCCCACAGTGAGAGGTCGTCCCTATTAATATCCTGTAGGGATAAAATATATATTTGGATCAAAAATAGAACATAATTTATAGAAGGAGCTTTTAAAAAAGCTGATCAAATATTAGTTTGCTCAAAAATATCTTATTCTTGTCATACAAATATATCATTTTTCTTATATGTATATAATATTTCCATGTCGTGTATTTACATTATACATACATATATGTATACGTAACAAAAGAGCCCCGAAGTAAACTCACCAGAGAAAGATGAAAAATAACTCATTTGGAAAAACTGTTTATTTGTAATAATAATAATAATAAAAAAAAAGAGATTAATTATTGTTGAAAATAAAAAGTATAAAAATTGATTCCATCAACAATATGTTCTCGCATATCAAAATCCTACATTCGTCCCTTATTTCTGGCTGAACAATAAACGTAAAGGGACCATATGTTGGAATGGGTTACATTACATAATATTTTGTTGCTTGTAAGTTTTATGGTTTTTTTGCTCCTTTTATATACATATACTAATGTGTGTATGTTGTCGGATAAAAATGGACAATCATTTATATAAATACATTCGAAAATGATTTTAATGGATCGTAATTTTAAAGGTTTCATGTTCTGTTTTCTTTTATGATTATTGATTCGAATTATTTTCCTAGAGAATTTAATTAATGTTACATGCCTGTCTCGTTTAGGATATTATCCTGCGTTTATTCATTTCTACTTATAACATTAATACATTAGTAAAATTTTTTATGTTCCAAATAATAAAATTAATGACACGAATATGATTCTGATATTTCATCAAATACTAATTAAAAGAAAATTTAGGAATTTCATTAAGATTTTTCGATTACATAAAATCATAAAATGTTTAACCTGCATTTGTATAAGAGCTTGATTTTGATTGATAAATAATTTTAACAGTAGATTTAAAGCAGCAAGAGCACATTTGGAAAATGTTAAAGTTATAGAAATAAAAATTAAATTGAGTTTTAAAATAAAATATGCGATACACAACAAGGTCGTTGAAAATATTGTATAAAAAAAATAATTGGAAACGCTAAAAAATTGTATTTATAAATTATATTCACAAATAAAAATCATGCAGCTGTTACCAATGAAAAATAAGTTTCTATTCAATACATTCCTAATTTTCAAATTAATTAAATTTTTGTTGTGCTTGAAATTATAAAATGTGTCGGCATGATAGGATTTGTTAGAGTACAATAATGAAATGAAGGAAGAAACCTTTTCAACTGAATAAGTATAATTAATTAATAACTTAATTTGATTTGTTTCCACGCGGTCGAGCAAAACTAAAATGTTTCGTAGGACCCTTCTCTCAGAAAATCTATTGAAATGAAAATTTCGTAATTCATTCATTTTCAAAAGAAAATTGTAATTGCATTATTTTGTTTTGTTATTTTTGTGGAACATTATCTCCAACAACCACAGAAAATTTCTACTAATGGGATATATCATTACTAATGTGCCCAAAAAGTAAAGCCAGTTTTCAATTTAAATCGCGCGGATAAACCGCACATCATAAATATTTTTTTTAAGTTGGCAGCATTATGATAGACATTAATTAATTTTTGCTTTACGCTTGGTTTAGTACGACGCTATAAAAGTGTATTCGGTGATTTGTACAATTTTCTAATTATATTAAGCAAAGAAGTTGCACTAAATTTTATTTACGGAATGAAATTTCGGATACAGAAACGTTAAGGATGTTGTATAAAGGCTTCGAGTACCATGCTTTGTCGGAAAGGAATGTTTACAAGTGGTATAAACAGTTCAAATAAGGTCATGAAAGTATTGAAGACGAAGAGCGTTTCTGACGATACCGTCAACCTCTACCGATGAACAACACCTCAAGAAAATCGAAGAATTTGTGCTTGCTAATCCTTGAATGACTGTTAGAGGTCTTGCTGATGCTGTTGGTATTTTTAAAGGATCTGCCAATATCATTTTGAAGGATATTTTTGGCACCAATGTAATGCACCTTCTCACGCTGCACTCGTTCTTCGTGATTTTTTCGCCAAAAATTCGATCCATATCGTTCCAAAACTACCGCATTTGCCTGATTTAGCACCGTGTGACTTCTGGTTATTCCCGAAACTCAAAAGACCAATGCGGGAAAATCGTTTTGAGACAATAGAAGAGATAAAATGTGAATCGCTACGCGCTCTGAAGGCCATCCCAGAAGGCGACTTTGATTCTTGTTTCGAAGACTGGGAAAAACGTTGGCATAAGTGTATTGCGTCGGGAGGGAATTACTTTGACGGCGACGAAATAGATTTGGAAGAATAAATAAATATTTTTTGAAATAAATAAAAACTGGTTTTACTTTTTGAACACAGTAGTACAACTTATTGCGATGAAAACTCAATGATTTCTAACTATAATAAAACAGGGTAGGGGTAATTTAATATTTTGGAGTTAACCTTGAAAATTACTCCCGTTAATGTTTTTGTTTGGTTTGGTGTTTCCGAAACTTTAACTCGAAGTGTATTGCAATTAGTTACTCTGAAAAATCTGTATATAGTTGACGACCATGGGAAAAATGCGGCTGTATGGAAGTCATATACAAAGTTTTGGCATTTGGAAATTAAAACTTCGAGTTACAATATTCGGAAAAAGATGAATTATTCCATCTTAATAGTTGTAGTATTCAGGAAGGAATAATTCATTTTTAACGAGCTACGGACCGGGGATCACATAAAATATCTATTTGGCATAGGAACAATTCTGTGGCATTAAACAAAAAGTGGGTAACTTCAGTTAACCACTTCTTTACATAACAACCCCATTCGTTCACCCATTTTATGCTTTACAATACACAATATTTGATTTTCCATAATTTTCCTTAATTTTAGAGAAAATTTTGATCGAAATAGGTTTTCTTAAGACGACAAAAAAATTAAATTTACAATAACTGTGTTTCTTCACATAACCTGTACACATTTCCATATTAGATATGGTACCGTTTTTAAAAAATAGTTATATAAAGGTATATCTTTTTATGCATTACCAAACTAGATTAATGATATTAATTAAAAAAGGTTATCTGTACTTATATAGTTATTACGAAACTCCCACAATAAAATTTGGAAAGATATATTATTTTTAGCAAGAATAACAGAAGATGACTTGTTTTTCAAAAACAAAATTTTTCGCACCTTATAAGTTATCGATTTAAAATACATTATTTATAACACGTCACAAGTTCACTTAAGCATTTTTAATAGGAAAGGTACGACAACAAATTAGACAAAAATAATGGTTATGTTTTTCGTTTTACCTATTCGAGTAATCCCATGTGTTGTAAATTATCATTGTCTTTCCATTCCATTGTTGTCCTTTGAATGTCACAAAATAATGGAAGAAAAGGACAAATATGGAAATATTTCATCCACACGAGGGTGCAGTTAATGCGAACATGTGGTCGAAAGAAACATCAATGTCATTGAAATGCGAAATACTGGGGACTGACTATGCAATTCGACGACTATTTTCGACGGCGATCGTTTTATATTAGAAGGTGCAGGAAGAAAAAAGAAAACAATAGATATAGTTTTCCTTTTTCTTCTTGTATTTCCTAATACAAAACGATAGCCGTCGAAAATTGTCGTCGAATTGCATAGTTAGGCTCCAGATTTTTATGATTTTGCCGGGCTCTTAAAAACAGGGGCCTTACTATGCAATTCGACGACTATTTTCGACGGCTATCGTTTTGTATTAGAAAACACAAGAAGAAAAAGGAACACAATAACTATTGTTTTATTTTTTCTTCCTGCATCTTCTTATACAAAACGATAGCCGTCGAAAATAGTCGTCGGATTGCATAGAAAGGCCCCTGTTTATAAAAAACCCAATAAAACTAATTGCGGGAAAAAATCCTATGGAATCACATAAGACAGTTAAGGTAAAATTTACATCATTTTAAAATGTTATTGATCGATTTTAATGAAAATTTCAATTTATGTAGATGCAACAAAAATACAGATGGTTCCGTGGACTACCAAACAGGCCATAAAAGCAATTCCCGACGTTTTCTGAATGGTTACCAAGCGATAAATCACGAAGATAAATCACTCTTGTTATGAAAATTGCGGCAAATGACTCCGTCGTCAAATGTTTGCTGCAATCCTATCTCGACAGAGAAAAAACAAGAGTTGCTTGATCTACTAGAGAAATTAAATTAAATAATGCTCAGGAACATATCCATACAACTAACTCCACAAAAATTTCGAAAAAGTCAAAAATGATTATGTGGATTCTAATTAATACTTGATGATAACTGATTAAACAAGAAAGGAGCCTTATAATTATATATACAATTTCTTGCAATGCTCGTTTCTAGAAAAAGGAACAAAGCAATAAACATTTTTCTAGTATTATAGATCTTAGGCTTAATTAATTTCAAATTTTTAAACCGTTTATAAACAATTCTTAAAACTTTAAAAACGTACAGCTTACATAGTGGCAGAATGTTAGATTTCTCAAATAATGAATAGGTAGATCCTAACCATTTCTTAAAATTAAGAACATTTGTAGCAAACTTTTGCATTAAAATTAATATGTGAATATTACTTTTAATTGCGTCCAAGTCAGAACCCTCACAGAGATTATATAGATTAAAAGACAATAAAGCACTTTTATCACTAAGTACCAATGAATACATATTAAACCATTTGCGCAAGGAAATTAAGTCATCTTGAATATCATTAAATAAATCATTACTAGATTTTCCAACATATGTAATGCCAGTGTCATCCATAAAAGCAGTTATTTGACCAAGAAAATTTCTATTTAACAATTAATTGATATAAATAAAAAATAAAATCGGTACCAGTACTGAACTTTAGGAAACACCAGAACAGAAGTGACAACCAGTTCATCACTTAGGCTCACCCTCTTTAGTAATTGGACAACAATTATCTAAATATGATTTTAAAATAACCAGTGAAAGTTCACGGAAACCTGCGTGATACAATTTTTTACGTAAAATTCTATGTTCAACCGTATCAAATGGTTACTTTACCAGGATCGGCTTTTTTATGCAATGATAACACAATAACTTTTTTAAACTGTCAGAAAAAACACCTGATGAAAAACATAAATTGTAAACGAAAGCAAGAGATTCAACAATATAAAAAGCAATTCTGTGGTTTTTTTGAGAAACTAGTTAACTAAATTTTTATCGATTTTTACTTATGAATGATAATAACTGGACAATTGTTTAAAATTTCAAGAATAAATTTCAGTTTTCCAATATTTCCCTTCATTTCTCCGGAAAATCTAAAAAAACATGAGGAATTACTACTGAAAGCTACTGCGAGTTTTTATTTCAAATGCGTTTTCTGAAAAATTTACTTTTTGCAGTTAACTAGTTTCTCAAAAACAAAAAAATTTCCTAACGCAAAAATTTGAAATTCCATCAAAACCACAAGATATTTGATCACAACATATTTCAATGTATTTATATAAAACAAAAGCTCAGTTGGATCAGTGGGAGTCCGAAAAGAACTCAAGGTTTGAGCAACAGGTATATTTTCATTAATCAAAAGTTCAGCTTGATCTCATATAGATAAAATATGACTTTTATATTTGTTGTTCTTACCAGTAACATCGTTAATTTTCGTTAATTCTCTTAAAATATTATTATTCATTTGAACAATTTTTAGAAAGCTAAAATGTAGTGGTGCCACGGACCACTAAAAATCCTTTTATTATTATGATTTTTTTTGTTTTCGGTTACATGCCAAAATATTTTGTAGCAGTTGGTTGCTTATAGTTTTTTTTTATAAGAAAAATTATTTTTGGTATAGTGATTTTTTTATCACTAAAGTTTGCGCTTTGTTTCTATCCAGAAATCAAAATAAATTGGCCAAATCAGCTGCTAAGTGTGTAGAAACTTCAGATTTGGTCAGAAAGACCGTCAGACCGACAAATTCTGATTGTGTGTCCGTTTTACTTTGCAATAATTTCTAAATTGATAGACGTCTTTAAACAACCCATGATGAATCTGTGGATAGGAGTCAAAATGGCATAAGTAGAGTTAAGCCTTTTTAAAGGGATATGCATGCTATGAAAAATTACTTTTGGACACAGATATATTTATTGATTTAAGGTTTTATTTACATATTACGGTTTTGTCCTGCGCTAAAAACTTTTTGAATTTATAAAGTTTATGGTTTTTACTTCAGTATTGTATTTACATGTTAAGAGTAGCACTTAACTATAAAACCGTTAAAAGATTTCAGGTATTAAATTTCTGTTTCACATTTTCTAAACAAAAAAGTTCATTTATCATGTTTTTAGGTTAATCATTTTGAAATTGTCTTCAAACGTACCCGTTATCGTCTCGCAAAAATTTTAAATAATTACTTTTTAATGAACATAAGCAAAAAATTGATGATAATAAATTGTTTAACCTTTTTATGTACAACTTTTAATCTAACAATAACTAGATAACCCGAGTAAAGTTTTGAAAATACAAAACTTACCTACCTTCGAAATTTGTTGATTAATACTGAAAACTTATGTCAATAAATTTTGTGGTTCGCATAGCTAACATATAATAGCTAGTACAATATTTTGGTGCTAACCAATATAAATCTTGGTTCTTTCCCCACAAACACTTAGCATCTCAATTTAATTTCATTAACTTAAATTCCCCAGAACTTCCATGTAAATAAGCAAAGCAGCGGCTTTTTAATCATATAAGATTCTTTATAAGACAATGTAAAGTATACACACCAAACCTATAGTCACAGTGGTTAACGATTCGATGAATTATAATTTTGTCAAATGAAGTATTTTTAATGGTTTTAACCTTAACCGTAGTGCAAGTTTAACTTATCTTCAATTAGAAAATATTTTATTAATATAAGCCATTTCTATTTTGAAACCAATTTTGAACTATTTTGAAAACAATTTTTTATAGAAATAATTAAGCCCTTGAATTGATATAAGAACTAAAGTTTGATGAAAGATCATAATCAAATTAAATTAGCAAACTATTTATTGAATAGAATTCATCCTTCCTTAAGACTGTTTTGAAACTCTTTATGCGACAATAATTTTCGGACTGGCCTTTTTTCAGTAAAATCTCGCTTCGTTAAAAATTTTTGTCAAAAACATAAGAGCATAATATTTTTTAATAACCATATTTTATACTTTTTTACACTACAAAATCTGTTCATGATACTATCATTAAATTTTCAAACTTTTTCGAACAATTACGGTTGTCTGTAAAAACTTTTGTGAGCATCAATTAAAAATTTTCATGAAAATTTACAACCTTTCAAGCAACAATATTTTTTAATAAAAATATTTTTATTAAGTCCAAACAGTTTTTAAAGTTATAATCAATATTTTTTATACACTCAAAAATATTTGGCAACCTCAATCACAGAAAATAAAACATGACTGGCTTTATTGGTTTATTTCATTTTTTCAAAAAAATAAAAAAAATGGGAGGTTGAAAGTTCTGGGTTTGAAAATAAAGCGTAAGGCTTAAAATGGAAAAATATAAATAGCCGATACTATATTTGTGAAAAGCAATAGAACGGAAAATTCGAGGAAACAAATGAAAGCTTTTTTAGTATAATTGAGAGAAAAAAAATATTTCTAAACCTTTCAATACAATACAAATATTGAAAATAATTTCTCATAAAATTAATTGACTGGAAAGTTCCTTTTTTAAGACACAAATTAAATTAATATCTTCTTTTCTTAAACCCATAAGATTATTTAAGTTGAACGGAATTACGAATTTGTTTGCAAATTAAATAATAATGTGCTGGGTAGAAAATTGTCGCTGCACTTTGTAGATAACAGGCTTAGCTGATTAATTTATAAATTTATTATGGAAGATAATATTTATTAATTATTTTTTATAAGCAAACTTAATGTTTTATTCTGATAATTAATTCTTCTAATACATGTAACTACCAAATATGCAACCGATCATAACGATCATTTTAATGTGATTAACAAGTAGAAGTATATTATCTTCTATGTTAGGGTAAATTATAGACCTATTTACTAATTTTAATAAATTCCTTTATTAAACTTCCTCCTATATACACAAATTTTGCCCAAATTTTCGGTCATTTAAACCATTTACACCAACTCAAGAATTACTAAACACTAATAAATTTAAAAATTACAATTATTAACAAAAATTTAAAACAATGTATACAACAATAAACAAAACCTATTTTTCACAACAAGCAACAAAGTTTATTTTGTTTGTCTAGACAAGGAAAACATTTATTTACACAGTGAATTTTACCAAGTCAATTTTATGTTAGTATTTTCTATGTACAGCTGATTTTTATACAGGGTGAGGAAAAAAGATGGAAACCTAAAAATCTCGCGGAGTTCGTCGGAATAAAGGTCATTTTTTAAATTAGAACCCCTATTTTTGATGACAGAATCGAAAAGAGCGATTAATTGTACGTCCGATTATGAATTTTCCATGACCTCCCAATATCATCTGAAGGAAGTATGGAAACCCCTAGAAATCTCGCGGAGTATGTCCAAAAAAAAAATAAGCAAGGTTTAGTCTTAGGTAATTTTCAACAAGGAATTTAATGGTGAGCTTGGTTCAAGGTCATATTGAGGTCAAGGCCATTTTTTTAAAGGGAAACTCCTGTTTTTGACTTCATATTCGAAAACAGCGATCAATTGTACAGAGTACATATAAGGTCATCTGAAGGAATATATTTTAGTTATAATGCTTGTTGCTACGAAAATTAAAATAAACATAAAAATTAAAAAAATTAATTCTTTATTTTCAAAATTAATATTTTTTTATTTTTTTTTTTTTATAATTTTCATAACAACACAAGCATTATTGCACTGTTCTGTTATTTATGATATTTTTAATTTTTATTTTTTTAATTTTCATAGCAACGCATATTAAGCTTTACAATTAAAATACACTCATCCAAAAAATTAAAGGACCACAAATTTTTTTCAATTTTTTTAGTGTTTTTTGAAGAGCTGTATCTTTGTAAAATACTGTCGTACAGAGATGAAAAGAAAAGCATTTTAAAGCTTCAAATCTCTAGTTTTGAGATTTTTAAGCGGAAAATTTTTGTAAGATACCGTTATCACGCAATCATAAGAAAGAGCGGGAAGAAAAAAATTTCAAATTTTTTTAAGTTAAACCAATGCATAGGTCGGCTAATTAGGCGTAAATTTAATTTCTGTCTGGTCTCTCTATGTCAACTTTTTGCTTAGATATCTGACTTTGAATCAAAATAGATTCTTTTGTCTTTGATCATCGATATCTCAGCAACCAATGATTGCACAGTAAATTTTAAGACAGCCTTTAAAACGTGAGTAAATTTCCTACAAGACCCTTTAATGATTAGTTGAGAACAATTTTTGTTTCACCCTCAATACTGATTTGAAAAAAGTACGAAAAAACGACTTTTTAGGTTGTCTTAGTAAATCTACCGTTATTTTACAAATATTGATGAAAAGACTAATATTGCCAGGTCATTTTACAGTTAAATGTACCACTAATAGCCCTGGATTATTTTTATATTGATCAAACCGACCGGTCGGTTAAGAAATAGCCAAGTTCCTTCCTAATTTGCTATATACCAGAACTTTACCTAAAAATCATTTTAGAATCCCATTTCCATCGTACATGCTGAATTTCATCAAAATCCGATAAGAAATGGCCAAGTTCCTTCCTAGAGAATTTTCTAAAAATCTTTTTAGAATCCCATTTCCATCGCGCATACCAAATTTCTCTAAAATCGGTTAAGAAAACTTTTCAATTTACTCCTTTAGAAGTTTGGTGTACTGCTCAAAATACGGGTAATGAGTGTCGAGTTGACACAAGAAGGTCCAATTTCTCCTTTACCTGTTTGCAAGATAGCCGATTACGAGTAGCCTCATATATCGAATAAGGCCTGTTTAACGTGGTGAGCTCTTCGTTCGGCCTTTTGTTCGGGCTTTTACACCATAAATTGGGCCTTTTTTAGAAATTGCGGATGACGTTTTCAGCTCGTCTAATTTTTCTTGCAGTTTCTCGGTTGGAATATCCCTCTTTCTTATATATTTTTATTGATAACTGCTCTGCGTCTGTCAAAAGATTACCTTTTGGCATTGCTGTAAAAACTATCCTTAAAATGATTTTTTTTTACAAAATACTGTATGTAATTCTAATGTGTACTGTAATTCTAATTAATTACCTTCGAATATGTACTTATAAGCAAATTAGAAATAAATAAAAACAATTGAATAGCACGTGCGAACATCACTTTTCATGTAATAACGAATGTCTCTATAAATACTGGCTACTTAAGAGATTTTGTGTTTTATTTTGTATATTTGGCCATACCGTTATTTTAGTTTTAGTGCAGGCATGTTCCCGTTAGACAAACAATAAACTATAACAAATAAAAAGATTGATCTTTAAAAGGAAATGAGGAAATAAATGGTTTTAGGAAAAAAAATTATGCGCTTGGACGAATGTCTATTACTGTATATTGAGGTATTGATTGCAATGGAAATTAACCCATTTGATCCCATTGTACCTGTACGGGTACAGAAAAATCACTAACTTTACGACGCCACTACTGCGGTATCTAATGTCAAATGTTTTGTATTTTACCGTTATATATGATTTTTAGTTTGTTTATCATATTTTAAAACAAAATCCATTTCGAGAAAGTATTTTGACTGTTATAAAATATTTGAAGTATAAATATTTTACACAATTTGTTATTGGTGTGGGATCAAATGAGTTAAAATACCAAAAAGTATGTTTGTAAATAATTTACGATAATTTTTTTTAAAATTGGGATAATTTGTGTACGTACCAGTGTTTAAATTCAAGTTTCGTTCCTTGCTTTACTCTCTTTTTGCGAAAAGGTATAGCAAACATTATAAACTTTTCGAGAAATAGACCCATTAGCCAACCAACAATACACAGAAGATTAAGGGAGGGGAATATTAAAAAATACACTACTAAAAAAAAAACCGTTTATATCAAAAATTAAAAAGATTAAAATTTGCGAGGGATCATTAACAAACCGTTGGAGTTTTGGAGGAATATTTTATGGACGGACGAATCAATTTTCTCTCTTGATGGGACCTGGGGAAGACATTTCTTTTATTCAAAACCTTCAGAGAAGTTCAAACGTACAGTCATCGCACCAACGCGTCATTCCGGTGGAGGCCACTTAATGATATGGGGATGCATATCGTATGAAAGTGTTGGTCCGATTACTTTGTTAAGAGGAAAAATCGGCCAAAATCGTTACTTGGAGGTACTTAATGAGGTGGCTCTAGTTGCGGGATGCAAATTAATTGGAGAACATTTTATGCTGCAACAGGATAAGCTCCTAATCATAAAGGCAAAATTGTACTAAAATTTTTAAAAGATTTGGACCAACCTTTATTAGAATGGCCGCCTCAGAGCCCGGATCTAAATGTGATTGAGAATATGTGGACGTACTTAAAAAGACAAATTCCTTTTGATGTTGGAAGGACTGAAGAAGCCACTTGGAACGCCATAATAAAAGCGTGGAGCACCGTGCCAACAGATTTTTTTAAAAACTTAATAGACTCTATGCCCAGACGCCTCGCAGAAGTTCTGAAGTCAAAAGGAGGAAATACGTCATATTAATTTTTTGTTTAATGTGTGTTTGTCTATTGTGAATTAAAATATAACTGATTCAATTATTATAAATTAGTTTTTTTTAGTATTTTTGATGTGCATAAACAATTATGAATAGAAATTTGTATGAACAAATAATTTTGTATAACATTAAATCAACTGTATTTTTTCCTAGAATTAAAATTAAAAAATTTTTTTTATTGAATTATAAAGCCAAATAATTAAGCTAACTAAATAAAAATTAATAATTTCAAAAAGATTTTTATTTATATCATTTTTAAAGAGGTTTGTGTGGCGTTGCATTAAAAATGTATACTGCATAAATACATATGAATACGATAGCATTTCCCTTCCATAATTCATGGGTGCACAATTATACGTCATAATCACAACAAAAATATACATGATAAATGATCATTATTGTTATTGACCTATATTAATATTACGGACGACCGATAATGCAACAGAAAACAAAAAACAGTAAAGAGCTACATAGTTGTGTCAAGAATATTGAGAATCCAAAAAAAAAAAAAGTTGAGCTAACTGTCAGAAGGTTTTAAGCTTGGAAAATGTAATTGTGCAGAAATTAGTTAGATGGGGTATTAAAAGTTATTTGTTGTTAATTATTTAAATTGTTTCTAATACGTTTTTTATTAAAAATTCTTATTGTTTTCTTGAAATCTTCGCATAATATACTTGTATCGGTTTTAAAATTAATACTATTGTTAAGGTTTGAGGTGATTTGCGCTGATTCTAAGATAAGTCTACTGTTTTTCCTTATGAATAATTTTAGTTTCATTAAATTGAAATTTATGGTCATTATCGAGGGAATGAATCGCTAGAGCTATCGTTCTACTTTTACATCTTACGTTACTCTGATGTTGTTGCTTGCAGAAATATAATGCATATAATTAAGAATTTTTTAATTTATTTTATGTAAGTTTTTCTTAATTTTTAATTTATATGTAATTTTTTAAACATTTTTTACAAATTTTTTATAATTTCTTTTTTATAATTTCTTTTGTATTAATAAACAGTATCAGTAACCTGAGGATGAGCATTTGGCTCGAAATATCGATACAATTATAGATTTTTTATTTAATTCTAATATGAATTAAAATTAAAATATTTATATATGGCTGAATAACACGTTTTTATAATCATTTAACATGAATTTAATAAAGACAATTATCACTATATACGAAGTACAATAGGCTTATCAGTCCAATAATGAAGAAAAGAAAACTACATCAATCAGTTTTCCAACAATTTTTTATATTTCGCCCAACGTTTCGACAAAATTTTATTTGTCATCTTCAGGGGCTATATAGTGAACAAAAAACAACAATGTAATACAAAACAATTTCGATAATCAAGAAATTTCTTAAATTACTTACACATAATGTAAAACCAAAAAACAAAACAAAGAAATTTTTATCAGCTAATATTCAATTAAAATTATGAAAAAAAACATTTTGAAAAAATTATTTAAAAAAACTATGGTAAGAAAAAAGCTTTGTCCAAAAAACAACAAAATGGACGAACCACAAAATTTAGTCATTCTACACAGTAGTACATGAGTAAAGCAATTGATTTTATTTCATTATTATTACTTTTATGTCAAACGTCTACGTTTCCGTCGATTTGTAAAGATGTCGTCATCCTGGTGTGTGTGGTTGTGTAAAACATCGTGTCTTCTCTTTCTATTATATTTGTTATCGTCTACTATTGCACAAAACACTGGGGAAATATCATCAACATCACGCCTTTTATTGTAAGTTTTGTGTGTGTATATATGTAAAGCTTCGGTTGTAAGCCGTTTACCAAAGTGGTTTTGTGTATCCAATATTCTGGTATTATTGAAATCAGGGTAATGACCCATTTCGTGGAAATGTTGAACGACCGCAGTTTTATTTTCCATTTCGATTAGCGGTCTTTTTATGTCGTTCTTATGATTATTTATTCTTTTTTTCAGACATTGACTGGTTTGTCCGACATAAGTTAGGTTACAGGTATCATCACGAGTACCATTACCGAGGCATTATCCATAGGAATTTTATCCTTTAATTTTGTATAAATGTTGCGTAGGCACCCATTACCTACTCCTATGCGCAATTTGCACGTCTTCTGTATATGTTTGTGTAATTTTATTTATTTTTTCCGAAAGACCTCCAATGTATATCAAACTCTTGTACTTTTTATTTAGTGTATGTGAAAGTGTTATTTCAGCGTTTTGTACATTCTCAGTTTGCAATGTTTCATTTACTCTTTTTTGTAAAAAAGGGTTAACTGTACGTTTTACAAACCAAATCGGATAGCTGTTCATTTTTAAAATATGGAAAAATTTTTGAATAGTAACACACCGTGTGTTAACGTTGAGTTCAGTTTGTTACCACAAGAAAAATATTCAAAAAAATTTCCATATTTTAAAAATGAACAGCTACCCGATTTGGTTTGTAAAACGTACAGTTAACTCTTTTTTACAAAAAAGAGTTAATGAAACATTGCAAACTGAGAATGTACAAAACGCTGAACTAACACTTTCACACACACTAAATAAAAAGTACAGGAGTTTGATATACATTGAAGGTCTTTCGGAAAAAATAAATAAAATTACACAAACACATACAGAAGACGTGCAAATTGCGCATAGGAGTAATGGGAGCCTACGCAACATTTATACAAAATTAAAGGATAAAATTCCTATGGATAAACGGACAAATGTAATTTATCAAATTCCTTGCCTCGGTAATGGTACTCGTGATGATACCTGTAATCTAACTTATGTCGGGCAAACCAGTCAATGTCTGAAAAAAAGAATAAATAATCATAAGAACGTCATAAAAAAACCGCTAATCGAAATGGAAAATAAAACTGCGGTCGTTCAACATTTCCACGAAATGGGTCATTACCCTGATTTAAATAATACCAGAATATTGGATACACAAAACCACTATGGTAAACGGCTTACAACCGAAGCTTTACATATATACACACACAAAACTTACAATAAAAGGCGTGATGTTGTTGATATTTCCCCAGTGTTTTGTGCAATAGTAGCAAAGCAACCTTGATTATACAAGCCATAATCTAAAAAACGAAGCTTTTATAAGGGAATTAGAAACGACGAAAAAACCAAAATTTCCATAGTAAAATACATAAAACATATGGGAAATCACTTTTTTCCTAAGACAAATTTGTAAATGAAAACGTTGCAAATTCTTAATTATGATTTCTGAAATATTTTCATAAATGTTTGAATTTCAACATATCTGAATATCGTTTAAGTAAATCGTTTTCATTTTCTTGTAATAATTGATTTATTTAAACCAAAATATAAAAAAAAGTTCATAACAACAGCGTTCTGGTCAAATTAAAAAGAAAAGCTTACTACAAATCGTGTGCATTAAGTCAATATACATAGATGGCAGTGGGCAGTAAACATTTTGAAAAATCGTACCAAAAATTGCGACCTGGGGAAATTTGAGTTCAAAAGTTGTAGGAAAAGCAAAAAAAATTCACAAAATATTTAAGAACGTGTCATAATTTAATGATTAAACAATCTTTGTCGTATTTTTCTCTATAAATCTGAGACATCTAACGTACACTAGTAAAACTAAAGATAAATTTAGCAAGTATTATTTTAATTCTGCAGAGCCAACTTTGATGTATTTTTCAAAATGAAAGTTAGAAAAATATATTTTAGAAATAATTTAATTTTAATATTTCTGCAATTAATATTTACTTAATACCAATATACCCTTCTTGTATATTGCTGCTAAATATATGTAGAACACTTTTGTATAAAAATTTTGTAATATTCTTGCTTTTTTCATTGAAAAACTTGAAGCTAAAAAACACCATTTTAACTATGGATCCTATGGAAATTAGTGAAAAGTTATACCACTAAAAAAGCTTCGAAAAAATACGTCATAATGATTATGGCTCTATACTCTAGAAGGCTCTGATAGTAGACGATAACAAATATAATAGAAAGAGAAGACACGATGTTTTACACAACCACACACACCAGGATGACGACATCTTTACAAATCGACGGAAACGTAGACGTTTGACATAAAAGTAATAATAATGAAATAAAATCAATTGCTTTACTCATGTACTACTGTGTAGAATGACTAAATTTTGTGGTTCGTCCATTTTGTTGTTTTTTGGACAAAGCTTTTTTTCATACCATAGTTTTTTTAAATAATTTTTTCAAAATGTTTTTATTCATAATTTTAATTGATTATTAGCTGATAAAAATTTCTTTGTTTTGTTTTTTGGTTTTACATTATGTGTAAGTAATTTAAGAAATTTCTTGATTATCGAAATTGTTTTGTATTACATTGTTGTTTTTTGTTCACTATATAGCCCCTGAAGATGACAAATAAAATTTTGTCGAAACGTTGGGCGAAATATAAAAATTGTTGGAAAACTGATTGATGTAGTTTTCTTTTCTTCATTATTGGACTGATAAGCCTATTTTACTTCGTATATAAACTATTAAACAGTCAATTTCTATAAATAAACAATTATCACTGTAATTTGAAGCCAATATACTTTGTTAAAGATTTTTAAAATTAGTTTTTGGTTTTCATAAAATTGTAAATTAAATATACAAAAAAATTTTAAAATTACAAATTATTTTTTAATAAAATAAAAATTAGTTTTTTATGTTCTATTACGTAAATGTTAAAATATTTAAAAAGTGATTAGAGCCGCAGCAAAAATCAAAATGGGTGTTTACAACCTAGATAGCATTTAATAATACATTAACTAAAAAAATAGGAAACCCATTACAGGATGTAATCGCATTACAGGCATCTCAACAATGCCGTTTATATAATATCTACATATACCATTAGGTACCAATCCTACAATAAAGAAATCTAAACAAGACTTTTATATTACGTAATAATTGGACTTGCATGCATGTATGTATAACTATTTTATAATACATTCAAACAAAAACCTTTTCATTCATTCATCAAAAGAAAAAAAAAATTTTGAACATACTAAGTATGTATTCTATTATGTTTTATTGTTTTTGCTTTTTACGTGAATATATTGGAAAGGAAATCTTTATGCGTCTATAACTTTTAAATCCGACCACCTAAAGATCTTAGCCATACCACTTTTTTCTTATCTGATCAAGGTCTATAAGTCTGTCTTTGTATCATGAAAATCGGATAAGTACTTTTCGACTTAATACTTGTTAACGGACAAAATAGCGGGGATATAAGGCATCTTTCTCGCTCTAGCGCTTCGCTTGAGTTGGGATGCCTAAAAAACGAAAAATGGACTTTTTCACTAAAAAATTGCATAAAAAATCAATTTTTAATATTTTTTAATCATTTTTGCGGGATTACTTTCTTGAAATACTACACTTTCAACGAAAAATATTAGTCTATAGCGGCGTTGATTTGCTATATGAAGTCACGCGTTTCTGAAAAAATCAGAGTATTGAGTATAATTATGGGTTAATATTCAAAATAATCGTTATATTGCAGCTTTTTGAGTTTTTATCACACACAATAATGAAAAAATTACACGATTTTAGGAAAAAATATCAATCTTCAAAGACACAGTCAACGCACAAACGCGATCGTTGCTTGTTACACACAGGGCATTGGAACGATGAACACCTACATATACTTAGCTTTCGTATTTTCTCATGCAAAGTAAACATCGATAGCATTTTTCGTAATTTTTGATTTCAAGCGTCTCTGGTTTGTCTTTAGTAACGCCCAGTATTCCTGTGATCCCCAATTTTAACTCTTGACGTAAGGTAAATGCCATGCACCTCTCTTGCAGAGGTTCTCTTGGTAGGTGAATGTAGATGCGTTCCAAGCAGTGTTGGGTTGTGACCTTTGTTTTATTATTTTCATTAACAAATTTGCATTCTAGCAAAATTCGAGCATTTACTGCCGCCTGGTCCAACATCCTGAAGAAAATTCTCACTGGCCAGCGAATTGTTCTCCGGATAACGGTAAAAGCATGGCACAGTTTATCGAACGCCTCTGTACCACCCCTAGTATGGTTATAATGAATAATTATTGCTGGTTTTCCGTTCGAGTCGACTTGTGATGAATGTATGAATGATGAGGTTACCGGAACAATTATATTCTTTTTAGGAGTATGCGAAACTAAAGTAATGTTCGTTGAAGAGCAGAATTTATTATCAGGCGAGTTTTTAGACGCTAGACGCTACATTAATCTCTGCGAGGATCTCGTGCTTATTTTTTTTTATTGTTCCTGTTACGGGAACTTTGTAAGGTTCTTTGATTAATGCCTCCATGATTGAGATACTCGTGAACCAATTCTCACATGTTATCGTTCTTTTCGTGTTATAAGTATTAGCACTTGTATCTCGTACAAAATAATCGGGATAATCGTTTATCTCTTGTCGCCTTATTCTCAAAGCGCAAGCACGTACTCAGAAAAAGAAAACGATGTATAGGGACATTACGCATCGATAGAATGAGATGCTATTCATTTTACTCCATAACTGCACATTATTTACATTTGAAGATTTCCATAGACCTAAATAGTAAAGAATGGCTATGAAAGCTTTCATTTCTGGAACGTCGGTATGGTAGTGGTAAGTTTGCAACTCTTTCTCCTCTTCAATGAGCATAGCACAAGTATCTTCGATTTGACTGTTTGTGTGGTCCACAATTATTTGGATTATTTATTGTGGGAATAAAATACAGTGACTCTCATAATTGATCACACCTAATAATTTTTATGTTAATTTATTATTGATATTAAGTGATATTGAAAATGAATTATTTTTTTAATATTTTAAATAAATATTTAATAAACTATTGAATTTAAAAAGAAAAACGATAAAAAATAATTTTATTTTGGTGTAATAAAATATTAGCTTCTTATGAAATCGTGATCAATTATGAGAGTCACTGTATTTCAGAACTCTTCGATCGAATTCAAATTAGCCGCTGAAGACTGACAAGATTGCGTGTGTCTTATATAATTAAACCCGATGATATATTGTCCTTTTTTTAAAAGCACTAATAATATTCACACAAATATAAGCTCTACGAAATTCAATGGCGGTCGCACAATCCAACTTGATCTATGCGACCAAATTATATTTACAAAAATTCGATATAAATTTATTTACACTTTATGGATTAAAATCCACCACCACCACATACATATACCGATTGAAAGTAATTTTCTGCGTGAATAAATTATATTTGTTAAACACGCACTATTCGTTAAACTAATTTTAAGACCGTAAGGTAGCGTTGAATAAACTACAGTTTTTATTAAAATAATTAAACTAAAACGTTTACACAATGTCGCTAACAGAACGAGTGACTACCAGAGAATGTAAATTATATTATATCTCTTCACACATCCAAATAGGGACGTTTTAGTATTTTTGGGAGATAAAACGTATAGACGAGTAAAAATGTGTAGTAGAAACGAGGAATTTTTGTATATAGACTTGAAACGTATTAAAAGATACTTTAAATTTCCTCATCGAAATTTGTCAGTCTGTTTCAATATTATTGTGGTGATGAAACGAAATGAGTGAGAGATAGAATGAGTAAATCGCTACAGATTCTTCATTCACCATCAGTAGCTGCTTTCGAATGGGGCGATTTCTCAAATTATAAGCCATATGAAAGAAAAAAAAACCAGCACTATTATTCACACTATTTACGCACTAATAAGCCAAAATGAAAACGACAAAACGTAAGTTAAAATTATTCATATAATTATACGTACTATGCACAATCATGGGGTATTTCACACCAATTTCGGAGCGTCAACTTTTCGCCACTGCCAATAGCAGATTAAAGCCGGGCGGGCAAAACTATGTATAGGATCTTATAGTGTTATTCCTAGGCTACAGGTAGATAATAGCACAGGTCCTGATTTGCATTGTACGTATTAGAAAAACGCGTTTGAAAGTACACTGGAGTATCTCCTACCTCCGGTGCACAATAAAGGTTAAATTTAATACTTTTAAACTAAATAAAAAAAATGTATATCTTGATTTCTGGTAATTCAAAAATAAAACAATTAGTATATGCTATAGCTATAAAATGAGACTAGGAAATTATACTATGCAATAGTTCCAGATAGCGTGAGAAAACTGCAATTATGCGTCAATCTCTGGTTGCATTACTTTAAGTAAATTATTTAGTATTGTAAATTTCCCTTAAAGAAAATATTCGTCCTAAGCAAAATTCAGAAGATCTTAGTTCTTGCTATATTTCACGTGTAAAATGAACGAAAACAAAATATTTGATAGCAACCATATGTTCAAAGTCGAGGCCACCATTATGAAAGGGTCTACGCTTGACATTTGTGGTAACTAAAAGTTTTGATGCGAGGCGTCTGGTATGAAAAGTTCTTTAGGATCTATTGCACTTATCTTTAAACGTTACTGCGGTACAGCTGCATCTTTTCATGTATACACCAGCTGGAACATTGGACGATAAATAATAATAATTACAAATTTACAACTACAATAATTCTAATCTACAATAATTAAAACTTAAAATGTTTCACTTCTGTGTAGATTGTTCGTAGTTTCTTCTGTGCTTTGTTCTTTGTTATATATTTTTTTTTCTCTCGACACGGGACTAATAATTTATCCGTTTAAATTCACAATTAATAATAAGACAAAAAAATATTTATTTATCATCTAGATAGATTTACTCAAAAACTTTAAAATACTATGAACTAAATCTTTAGACAAAACTTATTTATCTTTATGTAAATTTGATCCGATATCGATAAAAATATAAATATAATCACTGCCACCAATCAATATTTTCCGTAAGCCAATACGGCATTTGTACTTTTTAAATCATCAAAACTATAATTGTGTTTGTAGTTGTAATTTCGTGAATTTATACTAAAGAAGAGAACGGTGAATGTAGGGGATACAATTACAGTTAATTGCAACAAATCGTTTAACCAATCGAAACATAATTATAGTAGAAGCAAACATATGTTTCCGGGTTTGCAAACATTGGAATGATCGTTTCGTTAAAACCTTAGAGAATGGGGACTACCAATTTCTTTTAGAGTCCACCTTTCTTATTCAATTAGAATATTTTTTAAAATTATGCGCAAGGATGAGAAGAATGATTTTTTCATTTTGTAGCATCCTTTTGTTTTCATATTGTAATTAATAAAAATTGAATGGGTCTTCTTTTTTGATGGAGCCCTTTATTTTGTATTGTTTTGGCATTTTCTTTGGGATTTTTTCTTTCGGGAATATGATGGTATTCCGGAAGGTCTTGCGATCAATATTCAATTCCTTCTGTTCCTTCAGTGGAATGAAAAAAAACATCCATAGCACAAATAATCCCGCAGACCTGAAATGAGGAATAGCTCAACAACTTGATCAAATTTTTGGATTGCGCTTCATTTTTGATTTTTTCGACTTTTTTTCTTCAACTTAGATAATATGGTTTTGACCATATATAGCCGGTGTTGGTTTATATTTTTATAATAGTATTTAATTTTTGAATGTAATTAGGGGAAATATATGGGAGTTTTTGTATACCCCTAGGGGAAGATTTGTTGAATTAAGATTAATGACGTCCATTATGTTGGTTTACGATATTTCGCTTAAATCTAATATCGTGCGCAGATTATGTAATACTTCCTTACACCAAGGATATTTTGCGAACAATGTAACCCCATTTATATATGAAATAACCAGCGACTAGGAGCAAATCGACAATATTGGAACTTTGACATTTTAGTAATAATTAAAACAAATTTATTCTCGTCTATTAGTTGGTGGGAGATTATTCACATACTATTCCACATTGCCGTACGCGTTATAAGTTGTTATAAGCTAGATAGTATTAAAACGTCGAACACTCATTTGAGTGAGCAACAGTTTTAGTATTTGACATTATTAAAGATACCTGTTAGTTGAGTTTACCTATTCGGTAAATGCATGTTAAGATGAGAATTTATAGCAGGCAATTCTCAATCAATATTTGGTTGTTGCGAGCTATTTGCGCTGGGCGTGTTTAGTACAGGTCTCATTACAAAGTGCCAATTACAAAGTGGCGTCAGGACATAAACAATCAAAGCGACATTTATAAGCATTTATTTTTAACTGGTGTAAAAATAGAGCAGCTTGCAATGAATCGATGCGAAACAAAATACGAAAAGAGCACGTTGGTGCCCATCATATCATCGACTTACCTAACCATTGACTGCTGCTGCGATAGTGGTTCCAATAAATTTGTTCGAGTCTCAGCTTGCTGATTTTTCACCATTTCAACTTTCTGATTACAAAAATACAATAAACAATATCAATATAAGCCATTATATTTTCAATCAATTTTCTTTTAGTGTTTCTATTAACTCACAAAATATAAAGAAAACTATTGATAAAACATTATTCTAGTTATAAAAATCTTTATTCTCTATTCTGTCTTGGTACAACATAGTCCATATAATTGAAAAAAACGAATAAATTTTTAGAGAATTTATTTTATTGCACAAGCGGAGTTCTTTTCAAATATTTTACATGTGCAATTTGAAAAGCTTTTTTGTTGTATGTATATTATGTACGTTAATTCGATTTGTATATACCAAACAAGTAAGTTCGCAGAATGAACAATTTTTAATATGTAACTTGAAAAAGCATTCATTTATTAAATAATAATAGATTAAATGCAGTAAAATTTTTTGGGTTTTCAAGCGAAGCAATTATGTTCATTTTAATTATGTCGATTATTTCGAAAGCTTTCGGATGAACTCTTACTGGTTTCGGATAATTATTATAAGTAAAATGTTCAAAGAATGTTGAAAAATATTTATTTTTCGAATTTAAAAATTTTATTTTTTACATCTTTGTTAAGTTGGCCTAAATTAGTATCCCAAAAACGATGGTGAAACCTTATATACGTGTGTTGATTTGAAAAGTTTTCACCCGAACCATCTCGAAAACAAAGCGTTGCTGAAAAATGTGTTCCATACAAAAGTTGTATGGTGTTGAGGCAGAAGGATGATAATATGTTATTTTAAGGTCAAACTAGTTTTTTTGTATAGGAATCTATATTTTTTTAAGCAGCAATGTATGTATTGTACATAAACATTGATCATCTTTTATTTGAAATATTTTTTTGTTCGTCGTTCATTTTTTAAGATTTCCAGCAAAGTTGAAGGAAATTATAAAGTTCACATTTTGTAGTTGTTTTTGCATCAGGAATACGCCGTATTTATTGAGGTAGTAATTAAATACATACTTCCCACTAATAACGCGAAGGATGCTTTTCTGTGACATGCCGTGGATATAATTTTTGTTTATGTTTGGGTTCGCAGATCAAGACAAAATTGAGGATAGGTTTTTAAATAAAAAATTTGATAATTTTTTTAAATGTTTGTTGTTTTCCTAAACTTAAATAGCTCCCTTATACTAGGGAACAAAAAGTAAAATTCTTTCGTAGATTGGAAGTTTCCAATATTTGTTAAAAACATACAGTTGAAAACATACAGTTATGTTATTTTTTCTTTACAGTGAAATGTAAATTGTTGAGTTGATTTGTAATGTAAAACGAATTTACTATCAGGCAACGGACGATTGACTTGTTTAACTGGCTTGATTAAGAAATGTGTATTTATTGAATCAATAGAAAAACTGGAAACATTATTCGACTTGTTGCTCCCTTGAATACCAAGGTGCTTTAATGAATTCCACGTCTTTTTGTTTGAAAATGATTTTAAATTTCCAAAATAATATTTTCGTTTAGCTTCGCGTATTTGAACTACAATCAATTTTTTAAGGTTTTTGTAGCGCGATAATTACAAAGATCTCAGTGTTCGTTTCTATTTATTATGTAAATTATTTGTCTTTGATTCAAGAGTTGTAATATTTGACTTGTTAACCAAGGTGCAGAATCACATTAAATAACAACCTTTTTTAAAGGTACACAAGTGGAAAACAAATAATGGTAGTTATGATTAAAAATACTAATTTGTTCGTCAATATTAGCAGTACATAAAATAAGGTCCCTATTTAATTGGGTAAAAAAATTTAGATTTTTATTCTCGTCAACCCTTGATAAATCATTATATGAAAGTATAGTCCTATTCAGATCTTTAAAAAAAATGTTTTTTAAATATTGTTCTCCGTAGCTTCTAGTGATTTAGAAAAAAAATTTATAAAAATGTTGATGGGTCGCATTTATCCTGGATAGTAAACCTAAATAAAATAATAAATTACCATTAAAAAGAACTATATTTCAGTTTTAATACACAAAACATTCAAAATGATTATGTATTTATGTTATTACAATAACATTTCCAATGAAAATTAATAGGTCTAAAAAAATTGCACGCCTTTTGTAAACAATGTCAACATTTAATTTTGGTACGGACTAGGCAAAATAAATAACCAAATGTCATTCATATCGAACAAAACCACAACAACATAAAAAGCAAAATCAGTTTTCAGCAGTAATATCACAGAAAACAGAACAATATCTTCTATTGCGCTTTAGTCCTAAGTGGTGAACAAATATTTTCGTTATTGTTTTTTTCAACTGATTTTGATTTAGAAAAGATAGAAAAATTATTTTATATGCAATCAATGAAACAAAAAAAAAGTACAAAAATGTTTGTACCCACCTCTTTGTTTTGATAAATCAAAATCAGTACAATTTTAAAACGAAAGAGAAATCTTTACACTTTATAATGTACTTAAAAGAGATAGACGATCGTGAATAATTTTTGGTTTTGGTCTTGTTAGCTTTGCGAAACTTTAATGCTGGAAACACATGAGCAGAATTTCTGCTGGCATCGCTGCCGAGCAGAATGTTTTTTTGTGGCATTAATTTGATACATATTTAATTTTAATGTACAATTTTTTTAAATGAATTGTGCATTATTTTGTCACAAATTAATTTATTTGTGTCCTCCATTTTGGCACGTGTCACAAAAAACTTATTTTCTGTCAACAAATTAAAAAAATTGATTGGAAAAAATAAAAAGTATACAAATTGTACTAGATTTGTTATCTTTTACGTAATGTAGCCTACTGATTCGCAGCAAAATTAGAAATAGAGACATGAAGCAGAATTCTACATGACAAGCAGAATACATGTATTTCAATTCATTTAAACTTGTGTATTCTAATTTTGCTGCTTACAGAATTCTGCTCATGTGTTTCCAGCATAAAATTATATCAGACAAAAAGAAAACTTGCAACTCGCATAAGATTATGTATGTGTTTGTGTAGCATTTTTAATTTATTTGTATAATTTCGTATCCCGTATTGGTCCTCTGTTTATTTTTTGATTTGATTTTAAAGTTTCGGAAAGCTAACAAGACCAAAATCAAAAATTATTCACGATCGTCTATCTCTTTTAAGCACATTATAAAGTGTAAAGATTTCTCTTTCGTTTTAAAATTGTACTGATTTTTATTTATCAAAACAAAGAGGTGGGTACAAACATTTTTGTACTTTTTTTTGTTTCATTGATTGCATATAAAATAATTTTTCTATCTTTTCTAAATCAAAATCAGTCGAAAAAACCCATAACGAAAATATTTGTTCACAAACTTAGGACTAAAGGTGGACCGCCACCCAAACCTAACCTAACCTAGGACTAAAGAGCAATAGAAGATATTGTTCTGTTTATATATATTCTGTGGTAATATCCCAAGGGCATTGATAATTTCCCGAAATTATTTTATTATATTTTTCGAAAGCACGTTGCTTGGTAACAGCCCGAAGCCGCAGACTGAAGGCTGTTACCTAAAAGCAATGTGCTTGAGGAAAATATAATAAAATTAGAAGGTATTTGTCAATGCTCGAGGGGTATTCGAAGAGAAAATTGTTTGCAATTTTATTTTATTCTGTTCTTACATAAAATAGTTTATGTATAATAGTACATTGTGTCATTAGGATTAAAAGTGATACTTTGTTTGACGAGCAATTATATTTGCATGGGAGGCGCCGCGCAGCGTAGCCGAGCAAAAGCAAAGATTGCGAGTCAAACAAAGTCACTTTTAATCCGAATAACACATACTATTTTTTCTCCAACGAAGAGTTCATGTCGTGTCGGTTGTATATTACTAATAATTATACGAGTAAGTACAAATTATGTAATTAAAACTTCAAAATTGAAACTAATTTTGTTGAAATATTTTGTGAAACTAAGGAGGTCATGACTTTCAAAATTGAAACTAATTTTATTGAAATATAATAGTTTGTGAAACTAAGGAGATCATGACTTTTGTTTGGTTTGACTATTGACGATTGGAAATATAGAGAAAGCACTACCTATCGGCATAAAATAAAATAGTAACTACAATACAAAGGGTCTGCTCGAATACTGTAGTAATTATTTTCTCGTAGTAGTTTTTGACACTTTAAAAGTAAAACATTCTCCTTCGCTTTTTTCGCTGCCCGAATACTATTTTCGTTTGACGTTAATTGTGCAAATCTGAATTGAATAATTTAACTATTTTCGATTGTTGAATTTTTTTTTTTTAATTAATAAAAATGGATGAATATGATCAAACAATCAAACATGTAGTTTTTATATTAATTATAATTTGTTAAAAGACACAATCATTCAAGACGGTTCATTTCCAGTTCCACAAATAATTCAAAGATAACTGAAAATGAGTAATTTTTATACTGAACTGAATATCAAATTAGTATTAGGCGGCCAATCCAATGGCATTAATTGCCGTGAAACTATAAATTCCCTAAAGCCTCTAAAGTTTATTTTTCTTCTTTTCGAGAAATAAGTAACATTTGACCAAGAAAAATATGGTGTTACTTGTAGTCAAGCACATAAACTATTTTTGGGCGGATCACTAAATAAAATCATTTATTTAGTTTAGAATTTTATTATCTATATACATAATATTAATTAATTTAAATTGTATAAAGTCTAAATTATGTAATTTTATGTTTAAATCCAAACGAGCGTTAATTGCTTCCGATCTGTCAAACTCTACTACAGGGCAAGACTGTAGTAATTCTGATGAGTGCGTTTTATACCCTATTATATGCCAAAAACTACTACGAGACAATAATTACTACAGTATTCGAGCAGACCCAAAATTAGCATCAGCGCTCGCAGAACGACTAAAATATGGCATAGCGGACATATTTGCAGCGAAACTACAATAAATATTTTGTCTAAAATCACGTCTCCAATCGTCAATTGTACGCGTCAAACTGCAAAGCTATTATAACAATATTTTCTTTCTTGCGAACAAAATGTTTGAATTAGAAGATTTATCCAATCCACCACCGGATGTGGTTCAAACAGCAAAAGAAATTGTGTTAAACCTGTACTATTTTCCGAAATAAAAAAAAATACTTATTTCATATAATATGTACATTATACATATTATTGGGTCTTCACTATAATATTTTTCTCCTAGTATTAAAAGTATCTACTTTTACACTAAGGATTAAAAGTGTAGCTTAGCAACACGCACATTTTTAAAATAGTACGAAAAAGGCCAACTTTAATACCCAAAAACAGTATTAAAACCAGAGGCTTTAAGACGTTGGGAGAAAAACAAATATTTCTTAACACAAAATTAGTAAGGGCTGCTAGATTGAAAATTGTAGTATGGAAGTGTAATTTTGAAACAGTATTTATTTTAAAATATAACTATGAATTCTTTTCATCTAGTAGCCAGAGTATGTTTTCCTAAAATAGCAAGCCTATTAAATTGATCCATCTCGAGTCACGTGTACGAAATATTCCAATTAAAACCATAATAACTGATAATTTCCTTAGGGAAGTTATCAGTCTAATGTTATTTTATCTGAGACATTTTGGCAAAACTCCCATATAGCGGCAACACAGTAAAAAATATTTTTTGTTGTTGATGTGGGCTAGTTGTTTTTTGTTTTTCATTATCACTTTCATTATTTTGGTTACACTGACTCGATAACTTTCTGAGATACTAACTAGTAAGTTTTCAATTTATACGGATAACACATTACAATACATTTATGTAGTTGTAAGCCTAGTTTATGTTTAATAATTTTTAATTTTTTTTTTTTTTAAATGTGATAAAATATATATTGTTTAAGTTATTATGTAAGTATAATACAGTAAAAACTCTCAAAGGCGGAATTTCATGGGACCGGCAAAATTTTCCGTGTTCCGCGTTTCACAGGTTAAAAAAAAATATCAAGGGAAATTATAGAATTTATTGTGTAAACTGCATTTACTTTTATTGCTTCATAAACCTTACAAATTATAGGTACAAACGTACATTTATAAATTCAAAAATATTTATGTACATACCACTAGTACGAAATTATAAATAACTCACATATAATATGTAAAATAACAAAATACATATGTTTATGTATGTTCAAACATATTTTCTATGTTACGTATAAAAAAATTAAATTCAGTAAAATTATGGTTATCACAAAAGTTAAAAAATTAGGAACAATTACTAATCAAATCAGTATGCAAAGTTAATCGTTTTTAAAAAAATTATCCAATGTAAGTTGCTTTGTTGAACGATTTTTTCGTATATCCACCAAATTCAAAAATTTTATTTTTAAATTTTCGATATCGCTAAAAATTGCCGATTCACCGGTTCTAAGTGCATAGTTTCGCACAGCTTCAATATGCTTCATAACATCCGTTAATGTTGTTGGTGCTTCTTGAGGCTCAGGTACGTCGTCTTCTTCGGAGGAGGAATCATTAATTAGTTCGTTCGCCGAGGTTACTTGAATAATTATTGCATCCAAATCGATTTCTGTCATTTCTATGACCAATTCGTTATCAACAGTGATAAATTCTTGTGCCTGGAAGCCACCATTTTCGTATAACTCTTGAATAAGGTCCTGCACTTCATTCAACTGGTTTGAGTCTATGGGCTCTACATCATCTAATGTTGAAAGTTGAATAGGGAAAGCACAATTTTTAAAACATTTTTGAACAGTGTCCTTTTTGATGCATTTAATAGCCTCACTCACGTACATAATTGCATCTAAAACATTAATGGAGCTCGTTAGTTCGGATACTTTCTCCGCTAGGTCAATATTTACCAAGATGTTTTTTAAAACTAGCTTTCGGTAATTGACTTTCATGTTCTGTATAACTCCATTGTCAAGAGGCTGAAGTACAGCTGTTGTATTTGGCGGAAAAAATACCAACTTGACATTAGAGAGCAAAATTTTAGGGTGCGATGTAGCGTTATCCAAAAACAGTAGGATATGTCTATTGCTCTTCTCCATTTCTAAATTAAGTTGAACAAGATACTGTTCAAATATTTTGCCAGTCATCCATGCTTTAGAATTTGCAAAATATTTCACAGGCAACTTCGATTTATCCATTTTTTTGAAACAACGACGATTCTGGCTCTTTCCAATCACCAAAGTTTGATAAAACGTCCCGTCCGCAAAAACTGTTAATAATACAGTTAAGCGTTCTTTGGACAACTTGCCTTTCAAGCATCTTTCTCCTCTCAATTGTAAAGATTTATTTGGGAGCATTTTATAGAAAAGCGCCGACTCATCACAGTTTGCGTTATCTTTCATCTCGTATCCCTCGATCAATATGTTCAATTTTTCTTTCCATTCCGCTACCGTAGTTTCACACACTTCATTTGCCTCACCCGAGCAAGTGCTGAAAGAAATTAAATATCGGTTACGAAAACACTGTAACCATCCATTCGAAGCTTTGAACTCAATTAAATTCAGTTTTCTACCAATTTTTAATGCCATTTCCTGCAAAATTGGCCCTGATATCGGCAAATTTTTGGCTCTTACTGCACAAAACCATTCAAATAAAACTTCGTTAATTTGTGCATAACTTGTTTCTCTGCGTTTTTTGCAAATCAAATCATTTACGTTTCCCTCGCTAAACTGTTTCTTAATTTCATCCTTTTTAATCAAAATGTTGTATACTTGCGTTTTACCGCATTTAAAACGTTGGCAAATTTCCGCTACTGATTTTTTGTTTTCTTTCATTTTGATTACATCATGTTTTTGCTTTAAATTAAGATTGACAATTTTACATTTACCCATTTTCTGAAAATGTATGTAAAATTAAACGGTTAAAAAGCAAAATCATTTTAAAACTTCGAAAAACTTACGATTTTTGCTAAGATATGAAATTAAAGAAGCACGACACTTTTCACACTAAGTTTTCAGCCAAATTCCATTTGTTTTGACGTTTTGACTATTGTCATGCGAATAGAAGGAAATACGTACGTACAATTTATTTTTGCAGTAAGAATATAAGTAAAACAAAATAAAAAAAATCCGCGTCTCGAAGGTTTTTTTCACTTTTTTTGTTCTAGGATCAAATTTCCTTCCGCGTCTCACAACTTTCCGTCGTAAAGGGTAAATTTATATGGAAAATAGATTCCAGGGAATTAAAATGAAGCAACTTTTCCGTGTTTGTCGATTTTCCGCGATAAACGGTTTCCGCCTTTAAGAAGTTTTACTATCTATTTAGGTACAATAGTTTACCAAATAACCATAAGTTTTTTAAATATTCAATATATTAATGTTAATGTTTCATTTTGTTAATTATAGTTAACCTTTGATAATGAGTTGGATGTCAGCTCGAAACGTTAGGTGCAATAAGCAAACTTAAGTAAATAAAAAAAATTATATTTTGTTAAAAACCAAAGTGTAGTTTAATTGAAACATACATGGGTTCTTCGCCGTGAAGTTAATTAAGACCATTTAAAAAGTGTAAAATGTTCAACCCAAGAAAACATTATTATAAATTAATTTGAATATCGGCCAAAAAAAATTGCAACAGTTAACAAAAGGAAACAAAAACATAACCAACATGTATTTCAACCGAATCTCAGAAAGTTATGGAATCAGTGTAACCAAAATAATGAAAGTGATAATGAAAAACAAAAAACAACTAGCCCACATCAACAAAAAAAAATATTTTTTACTGCGTTGCCGCTATATAATGTTATTTTGATTGGTTTATTTCGTACACGTGACTCAAAATAGACTGACTTAACAGGCTTGCTATTTTAGCAAAATAAATTCAATTTAATGGAATTTTGAATAATTTCTTAGCTTATCGAATTAAATATTAATTTCAAAAGTGTCAGTGATTCTTATAAAGTTAAATTATAAAAACATTTTGTGATTAAAAACGTTATACCATATAAATAAAAAAACGAAATAATATAAATAAAAACCTAGTGAAAATTACTGTTGTAAGTGCAATAAAAGACAAACAAAATGCGAAAAGCATACCAACACCGCAGTCAAGTGTGCGAATGCGTCTTTAAAGTCGCCAATTTTTTTACAAAATTACAACCGGGGGTTGTTTGCTTGAAGAATTGCGGTGAAACTGAATTAAAACAATATGTGTGACGTGCGACGGGTTAGTTAATAAAATTTAATTTTGTTTGCTATATTATTATTATTAATAGAAAATTTTCTCTACTGGTGTTTTCCTTAGCACTGTGTACAATATTCTAAAAGGAGCCGCTGTACAGATGCAGGTTGATGTAATGCAATATGCCGCACTAAATGACCAGCCATCAACATCTATCGCTGCAGTTCAACTTGACTCACCCAGAAGACGAGCCAAACCAAGATGCAGCACCATCACCAACATGGATGACTTCAACCTTGGAGCTATTCACCGGATAATTTACAGTTTCCAGTTATGGGATAAATCGAATATTACCTTGAGGAATTTACACGAGAAACTAAAATCTGATTTGTCTTTTACAGGTTCTGTTAGTAGCGTAAGACAAATCATCAAGAAGCTCGGTTTTAAAGGAAAACTGCAAAGGACAACCGAGGAATCCTTATGGAAAAAGAGCCCATTCGATTGAAGAGGGTACAACATTTACGACGAATAGCGCAGTTTCGAGAAAAGGGATTCTCTATCGATTATACGGATGAGACATACGTACGCACGACCCACCATACAAACAAACGATGGTGCGATGATAGCAACATGAGTGAGTATTTTGCGACAATTTTTAGTTTTTATCTTACAATAATTTTTTGTTGACTTAAACGTTTTAGATATTGTACATCCTATGTCAAAAGGCCAACGTTTCATCGTAGTACACGCCGGTTCAGAAGAAGGATTCATTAAGAAAGATTTCCTTTGTTTTAAATCTGGAAAAAAATCGGGAGTTTACCACGACGACATGAATAGCGAGAATTTTTTACGATGGGTCACAACACAATTTATTCCAAATCTAAAACAAAGGACGGTATTGGTGATAGATAATGCACCGTACCACTATGTAATGCTGAATCCAGCGCCATGAGGACTTGGCTAGACGACAAAGGGAATCAATACTCAGAAAATATTTTAAAGTCTGAGCTTTACGAAAACATTGAAGTAAATAAGGAAAAATATACGGAGTTCAACCTGGATAGATTAATGGAGCAACATTGTCATCGAGTGCTGAGGTAACACATTTCGAAAATCAAATATATAAGGAAATTTAATTGTTTGTTTATTTATTAGATTACCGCTTTATCACCCGGAACTAAACCCAATTGAAAATATATGGTATAGTAATATGGGTATAGTTAAAATTCGTATTGCGCTAGCAAACGTTGAATTCACATCAACGAAAATTGAACAAATTATCAAGGACGAATTTGATAAGGTGCCATCCGATGAATGGAGAAATACGTGTCGCCACATTTGGGACCAAGAAAATAAATTTATTCAACAAGAACACATAATGGACAGCATAATCGACGAGGTAATAGTGAGAATCAACGAAACAACCACCACAGACACTTCAAGCAATTAAGAAATGTAATTTTAATTTAGGATTAGTGATTATAATCAATTTATGTGATTTTATTTACTTTTTGATATTTATGTAATTAAATTAGATTATTTAGACCATAATTATTATGAAATATGTACATATAATACAAACTTGATTTTCGGTACAAATAAAAAAATATTTTAATTAAACACAATTTAATTTATAAAGCCTAAACTTTGTGTTTTAATTGTATCCCAAAATTCTTTTTCCACTTAAATACAAATACAACATAAAAATTTAAACAATAAACATGAATTATTATACTTAATACATGATTGTGCATCCGCCATATTTTTTCTGCGCGAGAACTGTCAGAATTCCAGCGAGATTTGAATACTACTATTCAGGCTTTTCACGTATATATTTAAATTGGTATTGCATAAAAACGAGATCATAGTCGGATATCCATGGTATAGCCAGTTGCCCATGTTGTAAAATTCGCGATTTTTGTCCTTGAGAACTAATAATTAAATCAAGTAAACTAGAAGCTCTTGTGGATTGAATGGGATGTAAAATAAATCGAAATTTCTCATTACTTGATGTAAAATATTGGACGGATTAATTAAGTTACAGTTAAAATCACCTAATATGCTGTATTTACAATACATTTTTCCTCAATCTAAAAGAATATTAAGTAGATCAGAAATATCATTCGTATTGACCGGTGGAGGTATATAAAATGTAGCAATAAATAGTTTACCTATGAACAACAAGAAATTTCAGCTGTAACCAGCTCAACTCTTCCTATTGGTGCAATATTGCCTTGCTTTACTTTCAAAGTAGATCGGTAATACAAACACACGTCTCCCGACCAAACCTCAAAACATTGTACCCCGAATTATGAATCATCGTATCAGAAATACCACCATGCAACCACGACTCAGAAATACAAAGTACATCAAGATCCATTTTTTTAAAAGAAGACAATTCATCATAATGTTTAATTAAACTGCGTATATTAAGGTGTCCAGTTGCGATAGAATTATTATCAAATTTCAGTTTTACCGAGTTAATTGAATCACCAACCATTCCAATCAATGAAGTTTATACATCCTTTCCAAAAATCGAGAAAATAAGAAAAACTTGATTTAAACCGCATAACGATTTTAAAAAATGATATGAAATAATGTGTTAGTTTCCATCTGGATTTAGAGTTGCAACCCGGTTTTTTGACAAATTGCTTATCCTTTTGATAAAGGGTTTAGTATTTACTCCAACAGGCAAAAAGCTTGATGTAAATATCTCGTCGTGGAGATTATGCGGTACATCCACTTTAAATTATCTATACGCTACACAATTACTTAGCCTTTTCACCCGCGTGGCGTCTAAACATACAATATTGCAATCAGAATCGGTTTCCTTTTTGATAAAATTTACATCTTCCACTTGAGGAGTCAAACGAGTGATGAACATCGATTTAATTTCTGGAACTGATGCAATTAGAGTTGAAAATGCTTTGCCAGGCAAGACACTATTCTCGGCATTTAATATTACATGTGGCACTAAAGAAACACTGCTTCCCAAGTTGGTATTTTTCACTTCATTAATTTTCATGTCTACCATTTGTGATATGACACCATTTAAGTTTCCAAAAAATTTGGAAAATTCCGCAGTAATTCGTTGCATTTCATCCTTTAACAACGCGACCTTCTCATTAATGTTAAAGTCCAAATTCTTGCATGATTACAAACATATTTGATATTACCATCAGTTTTAGAACACAGCGTTATATTTAAACTGCAAATTCCTGAGCATTTTGAGTAGAAATGCTTTTTGCAGCAAAAACACGTTGGAAAACGATTTTCATCGATGATTTTCGGCACTTGGAACATATTTGCTGCGTTCCATTTTCGCTAGCAAAGTACTCACAAGTACTTCCCACTGCTTTCAACTACTCTTGCTTTTGTATATGAGTAGTTTGCTGGCTTTGACTTTTTATTTTTGCGTTCCATTTACTATCTACTTTTTAGTACTTGTGAGTACTTTACCAGCGAAAATGGAACGCAGCAAATAAATCCACTATGAGAAAATTGGTTGTACTTTTATTTTGTTTATTAGAGCAAAAGATAAGACTTCAGACATCAAAAAAACCTTTCACAAGATGCTCTTTTGTTACAAAATTGATGAATATGAGTAAACAGTATTCACAAAAAAAACAAAATCGAAATTTCATGAATATTTACGCATCTCAAAATATGATTTTTATTTTCTCATGAATAACTAAATTCTCTTGGTTTATGTTTTACGTTGATGAATATTACAAAAACTCTGAATACATTTTGATCAGCAGATCGACGAAAACAGTGAAATAAAGATTTAAAAAAATCTTTCTAAAATCAATTTTCTATTTTTGTGAATGCAATACATTCACTATTTTCAAATACATATTTGTTTTTGGGTGTAATCACTGCTCCGATAAGTTGGATGAAACCTTTTTTTTTAATTTCGTAGAGGTTCTTTTCGAACATGGTTGTTTCTTAACCGATCATGATAAAATTCGACTAATGCGATGGAAATGGGATTGTAAAATGGTTTTTGGATAAGGTTCTGGAATATGGCCAGTTAGGACATGGCCAACAGAAAGTCGTGTCGTTTGTCTATCGATTCGCCAATCATAACAAAGATGAATATTTAAAAAAAAAAGTCAAGAAAAGGCTTTTATAGGACATTTATTTGCAACTGTAATAGAACGGAAATGATATGTATTTGCGCAATTTCAATATTTTTACTCTCTCTAGTTTGTTTGAAAAAATAACGAAATGTTGGATGGATTTTTTCGTGGAAAATTTGTTTCTAGAAAAATACGGTAGATTGGATAGATTTTTTTTTTCATAACGAATTACAGTGAAACCCCACAACAACGGACATCGACGGGAACTTAAAATTTGTCCGTTGAAACAAGGTGTCCGTTAAAGTAAGGTCTGGTAATTTTATGGTCAACTGGTAAGTTTATGGTAATGGATTAAATTCATTTATTTTAACGCAAATAGGTGTAAAATTAAAATTCATAGATTACTTACATTTTATATAAATGAGGAAATAAAAATAAAATAAAAAGAATTTTGTTTAATTCATCAGTTTAATACAGTCAAATCATAATTTTAAAACTTTAGTTTTGCGTGTGACATAATAGTTTGTCCGTTGAGGTGCAGTGTCCGTTTATGTGAGTGTCCGTTGAAACGCGGTTTCACTGTAGTTTGTATCTGGAAAAATAACGGTATTTCGAGTGGAATCTTTTTCAAAACGAGTGTGACCCAGGACTCAAGAAAGAAATACAAAACAATTTTGTTATTATATAGGAGGATGTAATGAATATTAAAATGTGTAATTTTTGATTAAATAATAAAAATTCATTTATGGTTTAAAACATCAATTAAATTAAATATTGAACAAATAATCTATTTAATCTATTTACAATACAATTATAAAACCTTTCCAAACAACCACAAACCAAGAAAGAAACTATCTTATCCAAAAATCTTTTGTTTCGAAATAAACATTAAAAGGAAATACGAAATATTCACAAAAAATTAAAATCGTAATTTTCGTGATGCATATTTTGTATTCATGATTTTTAAATTCTCAATTTCTCCTGATTTTTTTTTCATCACGTTGAAACAAAACACAAAAAAAAATCTCAGATTTGTATTAATCTTTTATTTTGTTGATTTGTGTGATGTTTTGTTGATCCCTCTCAGAGAAGCAAAATGATGTGACTATATTTTTGACGAAGATCATAGAAAAACGATGAATCGTGAATATTTAAATTCTCCATATTTGCGTTTTAAAATATTCATGATTTTTTTTGCTCATTCATAAATGATGCATCTTTGATGTCTGAGTCTGGATAAGAACACAGAGAAAAGTAAAAGAAATACATATAATAATTTTTGATTTTTCTACGGAAAAAAAGCAGAACCATTCGCTGGGACTACTTATTCGTCCTTAATAAGTATTTTTTCGTTTCATTTTGTTGAAATATTTTGGTATATTATTTAGTTCTACAGTTGCGAACAAAACATTTGCACATAATATAATTAAATAATTCAAAGTAATATTGAAATTAAAAATCGCTTTTAAAGTATTTTTATGTAATTTTTTAATTTAAAGTTATTACTTATAAATTGCATAATAAAACTTATATTACTTATCAATTACTTAATGAAAGTACGTATGATTCTTACCCAACAGTTGCAAATGTTTTGTTTGCGACTGTATTTGTTGCATCTACCGTTGGCTTATGTAACTACAGTGTTATTTTATTTACAAAATGTTTATACAAAATTATTATTTAAAATTTCTCACATATTGTCCAATTTTGAGTCTCAACTTACACAGTACCGCATTATACATAAAGCTGAACGGGCTTGAGCATAAAAGCTCACACAGTTCAGGAACCCTAAAATTATTAGTTTGCGGTATTCCTAATGGTGTGAATAAAATCACAAATATTTAACCTTTCCTAATTCAAACAATTTATTGAGCTTTTCCTGAATCGACGAAGTTGCCCCTCCATTTAATTCAAAAATGCAGAAAATCAGTAGGCTTTAAAAATTTAAATCTACAAAAAACTATTTTCATCTATGAAACAAAGAAATAATAGATGAATACCGTTTTAATACATCATATAATTAAAGATTATAATAGATGTGTTTAATCCGAATCATTTAGTTTGTAATATGGCATCAACAGGCTTCAATAACTTAAAAAAAACATGTTAAGAACTTTTCGTGTAGAATGGTGTGAAGGGGCACTTACAAGGAATTGTAACCTAAATTTCATATGAGCTAATTTTATTAATAAAGCGGTATCCCCAAAAAAAAATCAACAATGTCACTTCTTAATCACTATTTCACTATTAATTTTTTACTTTAGTAAGTGAGATAGTGAAAAAAAGGAAAAGGACTAAAAAATGTTGAACAAATATTGAATTTCAACATTTGAGGTTACATTAATTTTGACTAGACGTTGAATATCCAGTTAATGGATTAATAAGATTGAGGTTTAGGCATAATTTCCTTATCACACCTTTTAAAAAGTGTTTTCCATTATTTTATTAGGGATTTTACTTTAATTTAATTCTAAAAGAATTAATTTCACCAGGGGCAAAAACCAAAAATTAGCATTTAAAACGAAAAATTATGTTTTAAACATAAAATATTCCGGTTTCTTTTGTAGCGTCTTATAATTTTCTTTTTCTTCATCCGTGGAAGCCGCAACATCTAATTTATTATCGTAAAATATAAAAAATTTAAATAACAAACACTTTGAGAAATTGCATTATTATTTAACAACAAATTCGCCAAGTTGATTTGGAATTTCTCGTACATGTGTCGTTTTTTTTGTAATTCTGTGATACTCGGTACATTATAAATATTTTAATTAACAAATTAAGCAAAACAGGTCAAATAAAAAACTTGATTTTAATTTGCCAAACACTACGCTATAACTCTAAATATATGTACAAATATTTATTTACATTTCAAATTACAACGCAAATTTCAATCTTTAATATTAATAAGTTTTTAGTTCGGTCACTACAGCCTGATGAGATAATTGAAAAGTGATTTATTTTTCACAACGCTCACAGATCGAAACTGAATTGCAGACTCTTAACAATTCCTCCTCTTCGTAAAATATTTATATAATATCTGGAATATAGTTTATAATAGCTTAATGATCATATTATATAAATGTGTTACGTGTTTTTCAAGTTGCAACAAAACGCAGACTTCGAGCAAAAAATGAACGAAAAAATACAAAATTTTGACATAAATTGTCAAAAAAGTATCATTTTTGCTGGTTTCCTGCTCGGAGCCTGTTTTTAATTGCAAGTGAGAAACCGCATTAAAGTCTCGAAACTAGTTTGTCACATTCAAAAATGACTTAAAATTAAATATAACAACCATTACACGTATAATTCAAAAACTGATTTCGTAAAATAATTATTGGATTTATACAATGCAATTGTTGTTGTTATTTCTTTTAAATCATTTTTGCCTTTACGCGTACCATAATCGAAAATTTCAAAAATAAATCTGGAAGAAAAGATTGAAATATTTTGGTTCCTGTAACTTCTAAGTTTATTGTTCGTCTCTTCAAGTGACACATTAACAATCGCTGTTATAACAACATTACTGAAATCAATTAAGCATTCGTCTAATTGAGAGAATTATAATAGTTATTTACGCCACAAGGGCGGTAAATGAGTTGTTACAGTACGAGTTTGTCGTTTATGGACGAGGCGACCAGAATTTTGAACGAGTCCTGCAACGATCATTTAACGTACGTGCAATGTAGAACGTTTTACTTCATACTACATGGGGCCTTAATTCCATTTTATCATTTAAAATTAAGTTTTAAAGTAAAAACATCAGTTTGAAATTTAAAGAAAATCAATCCAAATGATTTTCAAATTATCAAGTTACCCTAGTTATTATTTTTTTTTGTTTGGTTTTATATTTTTTTGTACTGTAACAGCTCGTTTTCCGGACACTTTTTTCTGTACCGTAATGAGTAGTTTTCCGGACTGAAATCAATCACGTAAACATTGATTTTCGGTATAGTATGAAATAAAGTATGAATTAATTGAAACCATCTGTTTTCACAAAAAAAAAAAAAGCGAAAATATCTCTTATCTGTTGCCCCTTTAAGTTTGTTCTGAACAAATATAAGTAATTTTTCAATCGCAGTGACCCAGTATAAATAATCAATATGACTTAAACAAAAATTCGACGTGTTCGGTCTGGCAAATAAAAAGAAAAATCACGATATTTTACGTCAAACACATTTCCTGCTAACTTCACCTTGTTAAATATTACGTCAAACCTGCCAAACAGCCATAAAAGAAAAATTGGTTTTATACGTCAAATTCTAGTAAACAATAAATATGTATAGAATCAATTTTGTATTTGCAGTTTATTTTTTGTAGTATTAAATTAAATTTAATTTAAAACTTATCAAATTAGTATTTAACTTTGCATTTTTTTGGAGTTATTTAACCCTTAAGAGACACACTGGGTTAAATTAACCCAGGTCTTTTTTTTTAACGCGCGCCATTTTAAAACGCGTAGTCCTTGGACCACCCAGTGTGTCTCTTACGTTAGAAAAACGTCTCATTTAAAAAATTCTTTTTATTAAATTTTGTGTGTTTGTGTTAAACTTATATAAGTTTAGTCTATTTGAACTAAAATATGTATATACAGAGGAACCTCTCTACAATGGACATCGACCGGACAAAAAAGTTGTCGAATGAAGTTAGGTGTCCCTTGAACTGAGGATTTGTGGTTGGGATTCTATTTCTTATCCGATTTTAATGAAACTCAGCTTTCCCAATGGGATTGGGATTCTTTTGCATATAGTTCTAGTATATGGCCAGTTAGGAAGAAACTTTGCCATTTCTTATCCGATTTTGATGAAATTGTCAAATGATTTTCAGATAAAATTCTGGAATACGGCCATTTAGGATGGAACTTGGCCAATTCTTATCCGATTTTTATAAAATCCAGCATGTGCGATGAAAATGGGATCCTCAAACGAGTTTTAGATGAAGTTCTGGAAAATGGCCAAGTAGGAAAGAACTGGTCCATTTCTTATCCGATTGTGATGAAATTCAGCATGTACGATGGAAATGGGATTCTCAAATGATTTTTAGATGAAGTTCTGGAATATGGCCAATTAGGATGGAACTTGGCCATTTCTTATCCGATCTTGATGAAATTCAGCATGTGTGATGGAAATGGGATTCTCAAACGAGATTTTGATGAAATTCTTGAATATGGCCAAGAAGGAAAGAACTGGCCATTTCTCATCCGATGTTGAAGAATTTCAGCATGCACCATGGAAATGGTATTTTCAAATGATTTTTAGATGAAGTTCTGAAATATGTCCCAATTAGGATGGAACTTGGCAATTTCTTATCCGATCTTAATGAAATTCAGCATGTACGACGGAAATGGGACTCTCAAATGATTTTGCTGTTTTCAAAAAACTCCTATTTTCGGTTTGCAAAAAATATATAGTTTTTGCAATGGATGGAGAAACCCATACTACCACATAAGGTTCAACTCTTTAGCTTTTCATCGGTCACCTACAGAGTGTCAAAATATTAATTTTTGATATAAATATAAGCATTTAGAAAAAAGACGATTTTTAAAAAAAGTTCCGTTAGTTTTTTGTAAATATTTTTGCACATATTTAATTTATCGCAACAAAGTTATGTTTTTATGTTCTTGAAAAAAATTTCTATTAATTGAAAAAAAATTGATTGAATTTGATCGATTTGATCACGAGATATAAGCTTTCAAAGTATCGCGGGGTAAAAATCACCCAGTGTGTCTCTTACGTAACTTTTTGATAGTGTGTCCCTTAAGGGTTAAGTCAGTTTAAGTGTATATGTAAATAGCTTTTATTTAATATTATTTTATTTACATTTTAAGTGAGGTTAAGTTGTTGGTTTTCAGGTTTTAGTTTATAATTTGTATTTTTAAGTTTTATTTTTTTTTTAAATGTACCAGTCAAGCGACAGTGAAATTGAGAATGCGTTTATTTTACAATTTTTTAATGAAGAGCATCAAAAAATTGAAAAATTTGAAACAGTAATTGAAAATTATACGGACTAGCAATTTCAAAGCCACTTCAGATAATCCACGAAAACAATTCAATTAGTTGTCGGTAAGTAAACAAAGATGCAATGCTGACAACAGAGTTTTTGTTAACGTGAGTCCAAAAATTCGCGTATGTATGTTTTTGCGATATTTGGCAAACAGTGAAACATTCCGCCAAATAGGTGATCGATTTGTTGCAGCCGGAGCCACGCGTATGACATCATCATGGAACTTACTTATGGCAAATGAATCCAGAAAACTCGTCAAGTGGCCATCCTTGACAGTTCAAAAAATAACTTTAATTTTTAATACAAGCCTTGCATTACGACTCATGTAAAGCAGGTTATTATTAAATTGTAAAATAATGGTTGCATTAAAATATATTTTTTTTATGAAGATTTCTAAACAGCATTTGCATTAGAAGTTATTTTTAATAAAACTATTAAACATTTTAAAGCAACCTGCTCAAATTAAAAAAATACATAACTTCGGATAAGGAATATTTCCGCCCTACATCGTAACAATTTGGTAGGTCTTTACTGTGTTTTTAACAAAGCTATTTCAATTGAAAAATAGTTTGTTGTTGACAATGGTAATTTTTATTCAAAATAAGGATTAACAGAAATAAAATAATTCATCTCCACCAAAATAATTTAAGAGAAATTGCACTTTTTGAAATCAATAATTAATGACCCCGCCCTTGTCTTTTATGATGACCTTAATCGGGATCTGCATTGAATTGTTAAATAATATATTATTACTTCTTCAAACCAGACTTTTTCTATAATATTTTTCTGCTCTTTGGCACTTTTCAGCTTGTATTTTTTGATCTTCTTTCCCATGAAGGACCAAATATTTTCAATAATATTGAGGTCAGGACTATTTCCTGTCCAAGGTAACGACTCAATCCCCCAGCTATTTTTAAATTCGGCTACCTACAAAAAATATACGTTAAAATTAAGCATTCTTACTTAACAAATAACGTCAAAAACTTACAATGCGCGCTCTGTAACATACGAAGCTGAATCGTCCTGTAAGAATGGAATAACGATGTATTGAGGCGGGTCCTCAATAGTCCCGACTCACGATGCAGGTTTCGATAATTTTTTTATATTTTTCTCCGTTTACTGGACTATCCAGAAGGCTTAGTGATCAAACAACGGCTGTTATGGCTCCACAGGCCATAACAGACCGTGAATGTTTTACTGTCTGCGAAATACATTCTGTTAAATACCTTTTGCCTTTTCGTCGCCGAACACATAGGGTCCAAAGATATTGAACTTGGATTCATCCGAGAATACGAACCAACGCCAGTCCTGCGGCATTCAGTTTTCTCATTCTATTGCGAACTTGAGGCTTGTAGCTCCCATTATTGCTAGAAGCTAATTTATCAGCTCCAAGGCAGTAGCACACCTTTGCTTAAGCACCAAATGTTTGAAATTCGATCTGTTGGTTTTCCTCTTTGTATCAGAGCCGACTAATCTCGCAACCGTTTGATTTTCGGAATAGTGCCTTAAAACTTTCTAATTGCTGTTTGGCTACACTAAATTACTCTTGCAATTTGTGAATGTGTGTCCTTTTTTGGCTTTATTTGCAAAAATTTGGCTTTTTCGTCAGCATTTAATTTAGAACGACCCATTTTAAAATTAACTCTTTGACTACTTCATTGAAACCAAACGAATAAGTCATGGTTACTTTGGTTTTAAATACGTCATAAGATGTGAAATATGCAGAAAAAGTAAAAAACAAAAGAAAACAACGAAAACAAATAGTGAATGAGATAAAATCTATGAGAGAACTGCATGAAATAATAAATATTCGAAACATAACATTTCAATGGCGCAGGGTGTATATGAATTATAAATTCAAGCACGTGTTTGCGTTATTGTTATAAAATTCACTAACTCAAACCGACTTTTATTAGGTTACAGGTAAACTTTTCATTTTTTTAAATATAATTTATTATCTTGGGCGATCATAAAGTGATCTAGCCCGCTAAACTGCAAAAAAGTTGAAGTATCTTAGATCTCCACCCTCAAGGCGCCAAAAACAAAAATCAACACCAGAAAAACCACGGTATTAAGATTTTATTATCAGGAATAAAAAACAAAAAATCGTGGCTAAAGTAACAGAACTTTTAATGCAACTTGCTTTATAATTTAATACTTCTAAGATATTTTATTATCTTTGATAAATTTTAATTCAGTTGCATCTTTTACAATTTGCTTTATATTCGAATGGAATATTACACTAAAATTTAATGTAATTGCTGTTATACAAATTAATGCACTGTGCATTAAACCCTATTTTAAAATGCAAGGTTAGCATTATTTTATATGGAAGCTAGCACTGAGCAACAAAAACATATATCGGCTGGATTTAAATTGTTTGCCAATATCGATAATAGACTGCACGCATATTGAGGTCCCTACGCGACGCCAACTAAATTAATTCAACAGGAAGAAATTTCACAGCCTAGAGAAGCAAGAAACAGTGGATGACACTAAACAATTTACAAGTGTATTTGTTGGAGAACCAGGATCCATGCACGATGCGCGAGTATTAAGACGATCCCAACTATTTAAACACTGGTGTGAAAGCCAGGCTCAAAAGAAAGTATCTAAAGGATTTTTGTTGGGAGATCTTGCATATCCTAAAACTTACGCTTGGCTAGTCCCACCCTTCAAAATTAATCAAGGAATGAGTAACTGCAAGAAGCAATTTAATAAGCGACATTAGACGTCTAGAATTATAATTGAACAAGCATTTGGCTTATTAAAGACACGCTTTCAACGTCTTCAAAAATTCGGCAATATTAAGAAGAAATTAATAATATTACTGGTATAGACGACGATAGGGATATACAGGTCGACGAGTAGGCCTTGAACTATACGAACGTGTTTTGTCTCTGAAGAAACATTTATTTCTGATTTAATTTATTTATTTAATTTCGGGTTTATATTTATATTATATACAGGGTGTTTGGTGCATCGTTTGTCAAATTGAATTGACCCAAAGGAGGGGTCATTTGCTATCTCTTAAGCCCCAATAACTCAGTTTAGGCCCTGCGGATTTCTTTTCATTAACTCTTAAAATATTTGAAATCTATAGTAAAAACTTGAAACTCAATTTAACATTGCAATAAATAAAAAACTAAGAGTGATCGTGGTATTCGCACTTATTTATTAAGTTCTCTGGTCTATCCCCTTTCCAACACTAGGCAATATGCTATAAAAACTATTTTAAATATGTACTTTACTAAGGGTGGATTGTATGAATGAGAATAGATAAAAAAAAAATCCGAGAGTATAGATTAATCTTCAATCACGGATTATTTTTTTCATCGATTGTATAAACAAGGATAGATTATTTATGTATCCTTTGTTTATTGCAGTTTTATGGCAGTTTTTTATTGACTGGCAACCCTTTTCCTTTGACGTTTATGTCTATTTTGTTTATACTTTTTTTAATTTTATTTTATTGTGTGCATATTTTTTTATTTTCAAGATTAAAATAGAAATTTATGTATTTAATATAATATAAAATAATTCAATCTTTTATTAATATTTATAAGGATTATATTTTTCTGTGTGTATAGAAAACGGCATCAGTTTTTTTTACAGGTTACTATTATAGAAAATAAGAATTCAATTTCTTCATTACTCATTTTTCTTTTTCGGCAATCCATTTTATTGTATTGTTTTATTTTGTCCTTTATTATAACAATAACTAAGTATTCGGCTTGAAATTTTATCAAATAATCAAAACGGAATCTTAATTAAAACACATACCACACAAAGTTTTGAAAATTCAAAAAAACAACAACAAAAATATCTATCCTCTGATTTAGACAACAAAAACAGAAGATAGAAACAGAGGATAAAAAAGAATCCGCAGATTAATCCACCGATTAATCGTCGTTCATACAATGCAAATCGGTGGATTAATCATCTATTCGGCTCCATACAATCCACCCTAAATCACAAAATTTGTGTATCGCGGCACAGTGGCCTGATATTCGACATTAGCGATAAAAACTGGTTTTGGCTTAAATTATACATATGTACATACATTAAGGGAGGGTCATTTGCTATCTCCTAAGCCTCATTAACTCATTTCTGGCCCTACGGATTTTTTTTATTAAATCGTAGAATATTTGTAGAAGGTAAAAAAAACTTAAAACTAAACTTTTCATTACAATAAAAAAAACCTAAAAGTGATCGTTATTGGGGCTTAGGAGATAGCAAATGATTCTCCCTTAATGTATGTATGTAATTTAAGCCAAAACCAGCTTTTATCGCGAATGTCGAATATCAGGCTGATGTTGAAATGGTTTTTATGGCATATTGCCTAGTGCTGGAAAGGGGATAGACGAGAGAACTTAATAAAAAAGTTAGTTAGTTTTTTAGTTTAGTATAGCTTAGTTTTTTTTATTACAATGTTAAGTTGAGTTTTAACGTTTTACTATAGATTTCAAATATTTTAAGAGTTAATGAAAAGAAGTCCGTAGGAACAAAAATGTTTTATTGAGGCTTAAGAGATAGCAAATGGCCTCTACTTTGGGCCAATTCAATTTGGCAAATGATGCACCAAACACCCTGTATAATATATAAAAAAAGGATACGAAAATGAACCTCTTAGTGGAGTGGCCCTTACACGCATATAAAATAACCTTTGTGTGCATAGCTTTGGGGGGACCTTTATAATTTAGCGATTAGTTAGGCTAAAGACCAAGAAAATGCTAATCGGCTTAAATAATAATACCTACTGTGAATAGACCATGGGAGATGAAAAAGTGCCAAAGATAAATTTGTGGAAGTTTTGTGGAAACTAATCGTCCAATCCAAAAATTATTTTCAATGGAGATCTATACAGCATGGTTGCGAGTGGTGAACAAAGTAGAGACACAACCCAAATACTTTACTCACCACCATGTTATAGGAAGAGAGAATGCTCTTGGAAAAGGAGTAATTCAAACGAAATGTCAGGTTAGCAGTGTTACGGGGACAAAATACTGATTTTATTTTAATTTAAATTTATTACTTTGTCGTGGTTAATTTGAATTTAATTTAATCTACGTTGAAGTTTAGGATGTTTATGGTTGTTTCAGAGATTAGGAAACTTGTACATCTCACAATACGTATAAATATAACTACCCTTATTAAACTTGACTGGGTAGCTTTCACATTAAATGGCAGTGTGTGCGAAATTGATGAGGTCCGTGGCCAAATTATCAATTGCGGAAAATCAAAATCAATGAATAACATTTTTGTGTAAATCGAAGGTAAATAAATTATTAGATAATGGACAAGAAATGTCCGAACTAGCTTAGAGGCAATAAATCATGATAAGCAGATAAGTGTCTCCGAAAATACAAAAGTGAATTCTATATTGGAAATGATTATTATTCCACCTCATTTGCGGTTAAAGCTTCGATTTTAGTTTCTGACAATGTCTTGCAAAATAAATAAACATAATTTACCATGCAACGCAAGTGTCTTGAGCTGTGTAGTTGTCACGTAAAGTGGTACTAGTTAAAATGAGGGGAGTGTGAAATCGACGAAGTCCGTGGATAAATTATCAACTGTGGGAAATTACCTAACAATAAATTTGTGTAAATCGAGTGTAAATAAATATTAACATTAAGGTTGTTTGCAGCACTCAAAGAGTAATCCATAACAGGTGTACAGAAATTAAATTAAATTTATATGTAAATTTAATTAGTTAAGAGTTTGATTAGGTAGCAAGGCGGTAGGAAATATATAATGGGTAATTAATAACTAATTAATATTAGATTTAGGATGCCAAGGATGGAAAGTAGTGTGTAGAAAAAATGTAGTAAAATAATTATTAGAAAATATAAATACTAACAATTGACCGCCAAGGTGTTGTAACAACCGCTTGTGGTTGTTATGTTTTATTTAATCTAAATCTGTAATTGCGGTTGGAAATCCCAACAAGGTTCAATGTTTATCCACTGCGCTGCATAAAATCTCTTCCACTACACGTCATTCTTTCTTTGGCTTAATTTGTAATAGAAAATATATTTTTTTTTTTGGTAGAGTGTACCATTTAGCATTTTATACTTCTCCTTATTTTGGTCGGTTACTCGATTCGTTTTATCATTTTTTTTGTTTGATGGTATGTAATGACGTGTAGTGGTTGTCGTTTTGCTTCATCTGTTTTGTTTTGGTTAGCGCGTGGATTTTCCATGTAAATGGAATGTTCCAGTGATTAAATTAAATAGTATTGGTGTGTGCGAGTCGATTTTGGGTGATGTCGTATGTGTACGTCACCCGAAATTTATCGGTCGGGTTTTTTTTATATGAGTAAATAATTTTGGGTGGGGGAAAAATATTTTTTGTACGGGTCGGTATTATTTTTTTATTGGGATAGTCTAGTTTTGAATTTGGATGAAGAAAGAAGAAAATCAAGTGTGGTATGGATAGGTAGACTATGTACTGTAGCCAGAATTTAAAATTGTGTATTAATTTTTTTTTTATATATATTTTTTTTTTTATTTTGGTGATTATAAAAAAAAATTTTAATTAAGAAAATTTGTAATTAATGGAAAAAAAAAACCAACAATTATAATTTTGTTTGTATAAAGTTTTGAAAGAAAAATAAAATAATTTTTGTGAAGTACAACTAAAACTAGAAAACTAATATGTTATGTTAAACACAAAAGTAAGATATAATTACTGTACTTTGGTATGAAAAGCGATGTGCATTTCTGGTTGTTGTTGTTGTTTGGATGCTTAAAATTAGTGTGGAATACACATACAGACAATTAAATAAATAGTATTGTAAATAAAAAAAAAAAAAAAAAAAAAAAACAATGAGAACAACATGTCTACCAATGTTCGGGTAGAACATGATAAGTTTTTTTGATTGGAATAAAATTATAAAGTTGTAAAACTAAATAACATTGAAATCTTTAATCTAAAGTGTATGAGTTTTTATTTTGGTTTTGAGTGGCCAGTGGTTACTGTGTTTTTCCGCTTCTTGTTGTTATTGATTGGAGGGTTCATATTTCCCAAACAAAAATAAAGAAAGAAAAATTTACCAAGAAAATAAAGTGGTGATTGTACGAGTATTTGAATTGGGTTTGTGGCAGCAACTCCGCCAAACGGAGTGGGGTTCGTGCGAGGGATCCTGCGTCGGCGCTGGTAGCTGTTTTGTGGTCGGTCGGACCAAATTTGTGTTCAGGTAAGGTGTGACGGCCAAAATATAGAAAGAACGCCGCCCACACCGTGTGGTTTTTTTTGTTTTTCTTAAATTTTGTGAACCAAACTTGGTTTTTTTGTTTTATTATTATATTTTTTTTTTTTAAATTTTATAAATTTTACGGTTTTACAGGTTCCGGGTGGCGTCACATGCGACACCCCATAATCGATTCGCACCACATTTTGTTTTTTTTGCTAACGGGTTTTTTTTGGTTCCAAATTTTTCTTTCATTTAATTTTTCCGTTGTTTTTACGCAATTCGATTTTCATCAGTAATTACAGATTTGTTTATTATAATTTTCTTGCCTCCTTTTGAATTTTAGTGATGTGTTGCTAATTAGTTCGTGTGATCGCGTGAGGATGGGCGGCCTTATGCTGACCTAGGCCTTGAGCAGGGACGCCGGAGTGGCACCGGCGTCCTTGTCGAACGCTCACAAAATTTATGATTATCTACCACTGTGGTCGTGGCACGGTAGGTTAATTTTCTTGTCCCCTTCGTTTTATCTCTATGCGGTTTTCAAGCATAGTAATATGTCTGGTAACCCCCACGCCTAGCGGCGAGCTTCAGCCAGTGCAATACCGCAACCAGACCTCTATTGCTATGTTCTGTTTAACAAAATCCCTTTTGGGGGATTTTGTTACAGTGGCGCCCAACCCTTCGGCTAATTTTGTTTTGCTTTTCGTCTTTAATTTCACAATTTTTTTTTTTCAGCTTGCTTGTTGTGAGTACCACGTGCAAAGTCCAACGCTTGCGTTGTTTGAGCTTGCACGGGTGCTCACATCAACGTTTTCTGCCCGATCAACATTCAAATCTGCATTGCAACCAGCGTAAGCTGTTTGATTGCATGCAGATGAGAATGTTGATCCCTATTCTCAGCTCGTCTGATGAATGGGCTTACCATTTCTGCCATGTGGCATTGATTGTGGTTAAGCTCATTCTTCTTTCGTTCTGAGTTTAGTCTTTTTAAATTTTTAAAGTCTTCGTACCCTATAATTAATTTAATTTTTTTATTTCAGTCCGACTACCTTCATGGGGAGGGATCACAGCATGTTCTAACCTTTGGTTATTTGATCTTGCTGGATCGCTCGTCATGTTGGTTCCATGTGTCATGGGTGTTGGGATCGCGAACTCGTTGTTTCCGCCAATGTGGTGTTGATTGGACAGTTCGTGATCGCAGTACTCATTGGCACATCTTTAGTCAATTTCTACTTTCAGGTAAAATTTTATTTTTCAAATTTTTTTGTTCAATTCTAATTAAACTACTGGGACCACAGTGGTAATTTTTATTTTTTTTTTATTATTATTATAGCGTTCACGCCTGGCTCAGCATGGGGCCGTGCTCACTTCTCATGTGATCACACTTCTTTGATTATATTCTTCATTTTTTTCATTTTTTGTTTTGGGTATTTTATTTCTTTGGGAACATTTATTTCTTATTGTTCATTTTTCAGTTTTGGTTAATGGAGCAGTTGAAATCCTGTTCATAATTTTAGTATTGTCATTTATAGGTTTTAGTAAATCAATTTTTTCGGTATTTTGATTTTTGTTTTGGGTTTATATTTTTCTCTCAATGAATTCTGCTAATAATAATATACCGTGGGACAGACCGGCAAGTGCGGTTGTTAATTCCGTGTTTGAATCAAGTTTTAGTCATAATTTACCGCGGATAAGTCCATGGGATAATAATAATCAGTCTCCAGCTTATCAACTCTTCCGGCTTGTCGATATATGCGTGTTTGTTATAGTTATAATTTAAAGTTTATACTAATTTTAATTATTTTTTTCTTATTTTCATTAAGTTTTTCGGTTTTGGAAATTATTAAATTACTATTTAATTTAATTAATATTTTTATTATTCGATAATTTTTTTTTTGGTTTGAGAATTTTTTTATTGTTATTTAAAGTAATTTTTCGGTAATTTTTTTTGGATATATATATAAATTCAACTCATTTTCTTTTATTTTTTTTCACCTTCATTTCGTTAGTAAATTCAGTAAACATAAATTTTTCTTTTGTCCTTAAAATTATATTGAAGTGTTAAGCAGCACTTTAGATTCCAATACATTACCTTGGGATAGACTGACGAGTACGGATGAGAAAAAAGTTTTGAGTTGAGCGCTAGTTCAATATTGACGCGAGTGGTCCATTGGATAGTAATTTGTTTCTCGCAGCTCCTCAAACAGCCCGGCTTGTGGATATCTACTTGGTCATAGTGAGTCTAATTTGAGATTGGTGCTTCAATATATGTTTTCAATAAATTTCTTTAATTAATTAATTAATAATTTAAAAAAAAAAAAAATTTTTTTTTCTGCTTTAAATTAAGTAATTCTATCTTGTTTTTTCATATATATATATATATATATCCAAATATTGTTATATTTAAATTTTTTTTTGGTTGGGAAAATTTATTTTTTTGTAATCTCTTTAATTAAATAATTTGATTTTTTTGTGGTTGAAAGTGCCAGTATCGCTGGTTTTCATTTATTATTTACGTTAAATTTTAATAACTTTTGATTTAGGTAATTTTAATTATAACTATAATTTATTCAGTTTTCTATAAAGTAAATATAATTTAGAAATTTGTTAAAATAATATTGTTAATTTACATTTGTCGAAAATTAACTCTCATTACGTTTAAAATCCCGTTTAAATTCAATTTTGGTTAATTTTTTCTGTAGCTTTAAATTTTTTTTTTTCTCTGTTTCACTCAATCTTTTCATAATGGACGAATTAATTAAGGCATTTAATGTGGATCCTAATTCAATTGATCAGGCGGAAATGATGAGAGTATTGACGGCTCAAGTTCAACTGCTGACCAACGAAGTGAGAATACAGCTGGATGCGGAACAAGCAGCCGGTGTGCATAGTCAGTTAAATCCAACGTTAAAAATTCCTGTTCCGGAGGTGTCTTTTGGGCCACCTCCTCACCCTGATTTTGCTGGTCCTGCAAGAGATCCACTTGTTTCCACGGCGATAAACCCGCAGGACAATAATTTGCCTGAATTAACTCATTCTTCAATGGTACCTGTCTCTAAAGAGCGCTCATCTCTGGAGCAGGCTACTCATTTTAGTAATACCAATTTTTCACCAGGTGTAGCTGGTCCACATAATAGCACATTAAATACAGTTCCAAATCAACCTTGTTCTTCTCATGTTCCTTCTAATTCTGAGTTCAATCGACGTTCGCTAGCACGTTGTGGCATTTCATACAGTGGTTCTCCAACAGGGATTACTGTTGATTTGTTCTTGTTTCAGCTTGATTCTGTTGTTATGTCTCATAACATATCTTCTGAATTTGTACTACTCGATTTGCATCTCCTCTTAAAGGACGTGGCATTGCAGTGGTACTGGACGTACCGACGCCACAACCCGCTAGCACCTTGGAGTGATCTAAGAAGGGATTTCCAAGAACGTTTCAAAGATCGACGATCACCCTATGAGATTAGACGGATGGTTGAATCGCGTAAACAGCTGCCCACGGAAACCTTCTTGGATTATTACCATCATATGTGGTCATTGTCACTGCAATGCCACACCCCTTATCGAGATGACGAATTCATCCAACTCCTGATGAATAACATGAAACCAGTTTTGCAGTATCATCTCACTGACCGTCAGTTTACCCACATTAATGAACTTATTAAAAGTTGCACAGCGTGGGAGGATTCTTTAAAACGATTGCGAGCACCGTCTGATTATCACTCTTATCCTCGGCGGGGAATTAACGAACTGACCTCTGATTTGATGTTGGAAAATACTGTGCCAGGACCAGATTTCAATTTACCTTTTTCTGATGTGTCCCCAGGTACGACGAGAACCGCTTATCACGTTCCAACTGGTGTTTTTGTTCCGTCGTCAAATCCTGTTCAGCAAATACCTGGCGGTGCTTCTGTAGCGGCTTATCGTGCTCCAGTGGGAGTTTCTTCTACAATGTCAAATCCTGTGAAAGCATCGACCAGTAGGGATCAAACCAATTCTCAACGTGCCGTTGGGGGAGTCAACTACCCCATCTGTTTTAATTGCTCTGACATGGGTCACGTATTTCAAGACTGTCCTGTCCCTCTTACTGGAATTTTCTGTTTCCGTTGTGGTTTAAGAGACACTATTTCCACCAAATGTCGTCGTTGTACGGAAAACCGAACCAGTGGTCCATGGAGATCGGGGATCCATGGATCACAGACCAAGTCCACCCCAACAATAGTGACCAAAGTAGAAGCAGCCAGCAATACCGACCCAGAGTTTCAGAAGTGGATGAAGCCAGATGGGAAGAATCAACCGAACCTGTGAAAGTTCTCGTTGAGTCATTTGATTCCGAATCACTATCTGGATCAGGTTCGTTTGGTTCCAACCAAATGGTTTCTGATGCTTCTTTAACTTCCAATCATTTTTCAAATTCTTGTTCTTTTAAATCTCAATTTTCAAATCCAGTTAAATCTTTCATTAGCAGTTTTAAGAAACTCAATCCTTTACGCTTACTTCGCTCAAAAAAATATTGGGAGGAACGTAAGATCATGAGATCTTGCGTTGTTTCTTCAATACTCGGGTCTGAAATGGGTGATAAACGGCCTTATGCCGATATTCTCATTAATGATGTGCCTTACCGAGGTCTGTTAGACAGTGGAGCGAGTGTAAGTGTTTTGGGTTGTGGATCCGAAAAACTGTTGAATGACTTAAATTTTCAGTTACATCAATTTCCGTCTTCTATTCAAACTGCCAGTGGTCGGGGCAAAACCACGATTAGAATACCATCACAGTAACCATTGCTTGTCGTAAGAGGCGACTAAACGGTTGGAGGTCGGATTAACAAACCGCCTCCGTAAAATTTTGACATGTTTTCAATAGTTTATTTTCTAATTCAAAAATTTTCATTAAATCCTTTTGCTGGTTTCATTGTTCCTTTAATTAAATCAGTTTTATATTCTTTTGTTGTCTCTGGTCTTTAAGTGCCGATTCTGACATTCATTCCTACATCCGCTTGTTGCGTTGAATTAGTGTGTAAGGTCAGATAGGTTCCCTGAAGTCAGAAAGTCGAGTTCAAGTGGTTTCTTTTATTTCTCTTTCTGTTTTTGGGAGTGGTGTCCGTAATCCACTACTACTTCTGCCTTTGTGGTATTTGACTTTAGAGTGAGATTTCGGCTCATCATTCTTGAAGGCACACGTAAAGCTCAACTTTGTTTTCTCTTTCCGTTTTGGGACAATTGCATCAGTAACTTGTCATTATTTCATTTCAAATATTTTTTTTTTTCTTCCTCAGTTCAATTTCATTCTTTAGTTTTATTGGTAGTTATAGTTTTAGTTTATAGTTTAGTGCAGTGTTGCCATACAATTTCTAAGAAAATTATTTTGAGTGCAGTGTTGCCATATAGTTTAAAGTTTATTTCTTTATTTTATTTTTTTTGGGATTTAGTTTTAGTTTTTTCAGTTATGTTTATTATTAATTAGTTTTCCTAGTTCAGCTTAGGTATTTAAGTGAAATTTTTATGTATTTAATTTTACGTTAATGGGTAGGTTCAAATGAACTCCATTTATTACAAAATATTCCATATAAGACAAAAATTCTCTATCAAATCAAATTTTTCTATACGACACAATCCCTATAAGACAAATGATCTTTCATTTTTTTTTTGGTACTGAAATTTGGAACGATACAGAGAAGATTAGCATGGCTCCTGTGCAAGGATGACACGCAAGGTCGTGAAGCGTTCCACATTTTTGTTCTTTAGATAATTTTTTTTATTTAGTTTTCGGTGTCTGTTACTTTAGTTTGTAGGTTTATGGTTAGTACCATTTATTTAAAAATAAATTATACAACATTTTCTCTATTAGACGCAATTTCCCAATAAGACGAAATTTCCCTATATGACATAGTCTATATAATACAAATCAAACTTGTAAATATTTTTTTTTTCTTTTCTTTATTTTTTATCATTATTATTGGTTAATAGTTTCTTTCATTTATAAATTTATTTGGGTAATTAATTTTCTTATAATTAATTAGTAATTTAATTGGGGTTATTATTTAGATATATTTTTTATTCTCTTTCTTTTATATTAATTTTTTTTGATTACTTTAATATTTGGTTTTGTTAGTTTTATATATATTTTGAAATTTAATTTTTTTTCTTCCGCTTCTTCTCTGTGTAGCTTTTTGGAAAATGAGGTGTTTTTACTTTTCTCTGTGCCTGCAGTGATTACTTCTAATAATGGCAAACAATTCATATCTCACTTATTTAAAGATCTTTTAAAAAAATATAATGTTGATCATATACGTACTCCTATTTACTCTCCTCAAAGCAACGCTTCTGAGAGAGTTAATCGGACGTTACTGTCTAGTATTCGTTCTTATCTTGATGATCATTCACATAATGAATGGGATTGCCATCTTTCTGAAATCACTGCGGCATTGCGAAATGTTAGACACGACGTCACGAATTTTTCTCCTCACTATTTGGTCTTTGGTCAACACATGTCATTAAACGGTTCAGATTATGCTTTACGTAAACTTTTATCTCCTCAGGATGATAACGAAATACATGTGTTGTCCAAATCTAATAGATTAAATCTTATTCGTGATCAAATAACTCATTACCTGAAAGTTGCACATGAGAAATCAGCTGTTCGATATAATTTACGAAGTACCAATAGGAATTTCCTGCCTGATCAACCTGTGTTTGTCCGATCCTTCGCACAAAGTAGTGCTCCTGATAGATTTTCTGCAAAGTTAGCTGCTAAGTTTATTCCTGCTTTTATCACTGATAAAATCGGAACAGTCTCTTATAATATCAGAAATCTTGATGGAAAACCTTTGGGAGTTTATCATGCCAAGGATATACGATTGTGACAAATTATTAGTGAAATTTTTTTCTCCTTCCCTCTTACTTTCATGCCTGGCTTTGAGATCTTTTCTCGGGTGTGAGTCGTCCCCACGCTGTAACAACCGCTTGTGGTTGTTATGTTTTATTTAATCTAAATCTGTAATTGCGGTTGGAAATCCCAACAAGGTTCAATGTTTATCCACTGCGCTGCATAAAATCTCTTCCACTACACGTCATTCTTTCTTTATTTTATTTATTTATTTATTTATTTATTTATTTACACGTTCATTTACATATCTGTTGGTACTCTACTTTGAGCAAGAGCTCATTATTAATAGAAGTAACCAAGAGAGGTGAATTCGACATCATAATAATAATACAATAATTTATAAAACCAGCATACATATTTATACAGCCTAAAATACAGCACAACCATCCGGTAAAGTAATCTCTTCATTTAGGTTATTTTATTCTGCCAAATGGATCAAGAATAGTTCGATGGTTGGAAATTAGTTTACCAATTTATTCCTTTTGCCACATGTTGCTTAGGTACTTTACTCGTACAAATGTTTGAATATCTTTTTTTTCATTTTGAGAATTATTAATAATTAATTTGGCTTAATTTGTAATAGAAAATATATTTTTTTTTTTGGTAGAGTGTACCATTTAGCATTTTATACTTCTCCTTATTTTGGTCGGTTACTCGATTCGTTTTATCATTTTTTTTGTTTGATGGTATGTAATGACGTGTAGTGGTTGTCGTTTTGCTTCATCTGTTTTGTTTTGGTTAGCGCGTGGATTTTCCATGTAAATGGAATGTTCCAGTGATTAAATTAAATAGTATTGGTGTGTGCGAGTCGATTTTGGGTGATGTCGTATGTGTACGTCACCCGAAATTTATCGGTCGGGTTTTTTTTATATGAGTAAATAATTTTGGGTGGGGGAAAAATATTTTTTGTACGGGTCGGTATTATTTTTTTATTGGGATAGTCTAGTTTTGAATTTGGATGAAGAAAGAAGAAAATCAAGTGTGGTATGGATAGGTAGACTATGTACTGTAGCCAGAATTTAAAATTGTGTATTAATTTTTTTTTTATATATATTTTTTTTTTTATTTTGGTGATTATAAAAAAAAATTTTAATTAAGAAAATTTGTAATTAATGGAAAAAAAAAACCAACAATTATAATTTTGTTTGTATAAAGTTTTGAAAGAAAAATAAAATAATTTTTGTGAAGTACAACTAAAACTAGAAAACTAATATGTTATGTTAAACACAAAAGTAAGATATAATTACTGTACTTTGGTATGAAAAGCGATGTGCATTTCTGGTTGTTGTTGTTGTTTGGATGCTTAAAATTAGTGTGGAATACACATACAGACAATTAAATAAATAGTATTGTAAATAAAATAAAAAAAAAAAAAAAAAAACAATGAGAACAACATGTCTACCAATGTTCGGGTAGAACATGATAAGTTTTTTTGATTGGAATAAAATTATAAAGTTGTAAAACTAAATAACATTGAAATCTTTAATCTAAAGTGTATGAGTTTTTATTTTGGTTTTGAGTGGCCAGTGGTTACTGTGTTTTTCCGCTTCTTGTTGTTATTGATTGGAGGGTTCATATTTCCCAAACAAAAATAAAGAAAGAAAAATTTACCAAGAAAATAAAGTGGTGATTGTACGAGTATTTGAATTGGGTTTGTGGCAGCAACTCCGCCAAACGGAGTGGGGTTCGTGCGAGGGATCCTGCGTCGGCGCTGGTAGCTGTTTTGTGGTCGGTCGGACCAAATTTGTGTTCAGGTAAGGTGTGACGGCCAAAATATAGAAAGAACGCCGCCCACACCGTGTGGTTTTTTTTGTTTTTCTTAAATTTTGTGAACCAAACTTGGTTTTTTTGTTTTATTATTATATTTTTTTTTTTTAAATTTTATAAATTTTACGGTTTTACAGGTTCCGGGTGGCGTCACATGCGACACCCCATAATCGATTCGCACCACATTTTGTTTTTTTTGCTAACGGGTTTTTTTTGGTTCCAAATTTTTCTTTCATTTAATTTTTCCGTTGTTTTTACGCAATTCGATTTTCATCAGTAATTACAGATTTGTTTATTATAATTTTCTTGCCTCCTTTTGAATTTTAGTGATGTGTTGCTAATTAGTTCGTGTGATCGCGTGAGGATGGGCGGCCTTATGCTGACCTAGGCCTTGAGCAGGGACGCCGGAGTGGCACCGGCGTCCTTGTCGAACGCTCACAAAATTTATGATTATCTACCACTGTGGTCGTGGCACGGTAGGTTAATTTTCTTGTCCCCTTCGTTTTATCTCTATGCGGTTTTCAAGCATAGTAATATGTCTGGTAACCCCCACGCCTAGCGGCGAGCTTCAGCCAGTGCAATACCGCAACCAGACCTCTATTGCTATGTTCTGTTTAACAAAATCCCTTTTGGGGGATTTTGTTACAGTGTTTGTAACCGTTTGTAAAAAAGGGTTTACGGTGGGCCCGGTGTCAAAAATTCTTAGAATTACATTCGGAAATTACTTCTTAGAATTACATTCGGTCGTACATTCAGAATGAATAAATGAATGAAATGGATGAGACCACGACGATCGGGACATACAAGATGGTGCATTCCAAATTGAGAACCAAAGCGATTCATTTAACTCCAGCGAAGAAAGCCAGCACAGTTTGACCAAGGCAAAACGAATTATTTTTGGAACTAATTGAAAAGAACGTAATTACTTAATTTAAAATTGATGTAGATTTATTATAATAAAATGTTAAACCTAATTAAAAACTAATTTTATATTTAGGCTGCGGTCGAATTCTCGGGTAAATCATTTACTGCGGTAAATTTAGATTTTTAATGTTCGTTTTCTGTTAAATTACGCATTTTTTTTTTTTTACTCGTTCAATTCTTATAACAATAAAGAATAAAGTATCTAAACGTAAAAGATTTACCTTTTTTTATTTCCCTTACTCTCCAGCAAAAAAAGGTAAATGCATTTACCGAATTTTGCGGATTTACTCGAGAATTCGACCGCAGCCTTAATACTAATATTAGAAAAAATATTTGCCATGGTTTGGCAAAACTTGACTATTGCTCCAGCAACAATGTTAATTGATGAAGCAACATCTTTCTGGGACTTACTAAGTCCCTCTATGGACTTAACTATGTCCTTATGAATTATTTTTCTGTTTTGTCTTTTTGATGTCTTGAACTTTAATAGAAGGTTTTTAATGGATCCCGAAACATCGATCAGAAAAATGTCGTGCCATCCCGCCACCCTTCCAGTCACACATTTTTATTTTTATTGTTTAGTCTCCCATTCTCACAAATACTGATAGTTTTGGTCAAAATATTATACAAAGATAGATTTTAGTAATAAGCAGTTTGTGTTAAGTTTTAGGTCCATTCGAGGATATAATAAAGGGGGTTGCAGTGGAAGAGCAAACTTCCAAACAAATTTTCTCAAAAACGGGGCAGACGATTTTTTGTTATGTTGAAAATAAATTTGACAATCCATCACGCCCACTTGTTCACAAAATTTGAAGTCGATTAAAGCATTAAGTGAGGGTCACTTTAGCAAAAAGGAGTAATATAATTTGTTTATCTCTTTATTTGTTCGTAATGTCGAACTTTCCGCAAAAATATTTTTCTACAGTTATTTTTACCTTTACAAATTCCAACAATTGTTCCCTAGGTAGGTGTCTTTAAGTAAAATGAATAGAATGCGTATAGTATGGATTTTAAATTTCTAAATTTATCTAACCTACTTTGCTGGTGGCAAATAATATCGTCAACATCGTTTCTGTGACATTGATATTTCTGATATTGATATTTCTGTGACGTTTTATTGACTTTTAATGATTAAAATTTCAACGACGTGTTGATCGATACATTATTTGTGAATTTTTTTAAATAAAATCGCATTTAACGGTATTATTTCTGAGTAATAAATTCTCCAGGTATTAAGGGTCTTATATAAATCTTAATAGCAAATTACTATGAGAGGTCGTTAAAATAATATCACGCCATTAGGGTGGAGCAGGTTTAAGGGAAAGAAGTTGAGAGATTTATAAAATGGAATGATATGTGGCAAGGGGATGGGATTCGGTAACAACAGATAATTAACGTTAATTCTGATTTTGTATTGTTTGTGTTATATTATTTTGTATTTTTGAATAGTCCACAGTGATGCTCCATCCAGACTGAAGCACTGAGTAAAGAATTATAAGGACCAATTCTCACGTTGCTCACATACATATGTATATACATTTTAAACATTTTGAATGCTCTCTGAACGGAGTGATTTAAATTCTTAAGGATTTTCAATAGTAAATTAGAGATGTATAACTGGATCTAATTGTTAAAGGTCGAAGATGGAAAATGGCCAATGCGACTTTGATTGCTGCTCAACACGTGTCAGTTCTAAATAATCTAACACTATTTGTGAATCTGTGATTTGCTGGTATGAGAGCAGAAGATTTATATTGTCGTGACCAATTGTGATATTGGGGAACAGGTCTCCACATTTAAGAAAAGCCGTGAATCATTTAAGGACCTTACCTTCCCACAATAACTGAAATTGTTTTTAAAATATAAATGGTTGGTTTGGCGATCTTTAACGGATGCTTTCTGGGAAAAGCATCGTCCGAGGATTCGGATAGACCCAATTTTTTTTAATAATACGTTTCTTTAGCGTAGATGACACGTCGCTAATGTAACTTTCGCAAAATTGGCTGTTGATTTGATCACCAAAAACAATTCAGGTTGGATTTAGTTTGTTTTCCCAGTAGGTCTCAACTAAAACCTTGTTCTATTAGGAGTAAATATATTACACCGAGTAAGCCCAAAAGGGACGAAGTGTAACATTGGATAAAACTATCCTGATAAGTTCTTGATCCCATCAATACCTAATCTTTATTTTAAAATGGTTGCCTGATTTAAAACAGCATCGTATAATGTCCAGAATTCGCTTCATTAATTAGACCAGTGACCCTATTCTGGTTGTCCCGGTGGATTAGGATAAAAGTTAAATTATTGTGACTGTTTTTTTTAAAATAGTCGAGTGTTATTTTGTCCCAAAGTGTGCTGTGGAGATTGAGATTTTTAGCGGTTCTGTTGAAGGCTCCGTTGAGAATCAGCTTAACAAAAATCAACAATTCAAAAATTTCCTTGATTAGGATATGTATTAATTAATTTCCGATATTAATAATTTTAAATCCAAAACAACAATAGCACGAACTTAACGTTGTTTTAGTCCTAAATATTTCATTTAAAATTTGTTCTTTTCCATTAGTTCTGATGACAATTTCTTGGTATTTCCCAAAAATCAAGAACGACTAGGCCGATTGTCCATTTTATAGCTACAAAGAAGTACAAATATTACTCATTTGTCATTCATCAGTTCTTTTTTGATTTTTGGCAGCTGGACGTAACTTATCAGCCATTGGATCATAAGGGCCATTGTGAACAGCACCATTGAAATCAAATTTTTAGTGACGAAGCTGTGTTTGTCAGGCAATTAACATTATAACCTTATTGAAGTACTTTTATCGCAGAGAGCGACATTAAAGATGTTGCGGTAGGTGTTTTAATCTCAAAACCACAATTAACCGTGTTAAAATAAATTCACCTGGTATTTCTGATTAAACCTGATTTAAAAGCGTAAAATTATTGTTTATTTTTGACCTAATGGAATAAATATTGTTTTAATTTCTGCGATTTGTGAGAAAATTTTAGAAAATTGTAAACTATTTTTCCAAATATAACTTATAAATAGACGTCGAAAGTTACTCTTTTGTTAAGGCAAGGCTCCATGATACGACAAAACGTACGATTCACTGATCTATAACTCATGGATACGGCATAAAACGAAATTACCATAGAAAACAACAACAAACAATGGTACAACTTTTTTATATATTTCACTTACTTGAATTGTATATACCTCTTACTCTAAAATCGTATTTCCGAAAATGTAATGTTAGAGCCGCACTGGGCACAATTTTGTTTCCGAAAATTATTCAAAATCTTTTTTTTTTCTAATAAACTTAAGATACACAGAAAGATATTCAAAATCTTTCAATTTTAAAATCATAATTTAATAAATAAACCACTTTACTGCGTATTTTCAGAAAATATTTAAATAAATTTTCATATTTTCCCCTTGAAATATTAAGTGCATATCTGAACTATGAACTAAAAAAAACACAACAAACCAGGGCATTGGAGCCGGCTCCGGACTGGAGCCGGAGCTGCCCGGAGCTAGTGTTTTTACTTATAGCGGAGCGGAGCTGGAGCGAAATATTTGCTGACATATTTGGCTCCAGCTCCATAGCAAATTTCCTATTTCAACTACGAATGTTATTATGTGCTCTTTAAATTAATTTCTCTTTTGATAATTTAAATGCGTGAAGATCTTTCTAGTTAACAGTACAAAAAATTACCACCAAAAATTGGACACAAAATTCCATTATGAAAATTAAAGAAGGAGAAATAAAGGATAAGAAGGATAAATTCGCATCCAAATTCTCTTTTTCTATATAATTTCTTTCTGATGCTGCGCATGCGCATTTCTCCAACAGTTGTACTGGCAAAAAAAATAATGCCATCTCATATTTAGAATATGTTTGATTAACATAAAATTAATTTCACCGTCACAAGTAAAGATTCTTTTAACCAAAGTTTCATAGATGCTTGTAAAAAAAATTGATGAAAAGACGCTTAAAAATCAAATCAGCTTTCGAGGGAATTGAACACTACCCAAAAAATATTCAAGAGTCGTGCAGAATAGTCATTTGTTTGACAGTTTAGCAAACAAGCATAGAGAGACTATTTTCTGCACTTAAGTGTATAGAAAGCGATTTGCGTTCTTCGCTTAAACCAGATATTTTGGAAAATATTTTATTTTTGAGGATGAATCAATTTGCTGATTAATAAAGTTATACCAGCATTAATATACTTAATTAAGTTGTTTTCCTTTAAATATAATAAAAAATGTTTTACTATGTTATATGTACATAGTAATTTGTTTTATTATTCGGAGCCGCTCCGGAGTCGGAGCTAGAGCCGGAGCCGGAAATTTTAATGGAGCCGGAGCTTGGAGTCGGAGCCAATTTTTAAACTGCTGTACCAATGCCCTGCAACAAACGAAAAATTCGGTTTACAATGTCAGTCAAACATAAATAAACAAAGTAGATTATTTCATAATTTATTGTTTATTTGAAAATGTTTAATTTGTACAAATATTTATTCTATACATAATAGCTATATCAATTAATTTCAAATCATTCGTGCCGGAAAATAATTAACCTGCTTAGCTGCTGCCGGATATGTGTGGTATTTTTAAGACAAGTGGTATTCAAGAACGAAATTTATTAGACACAACACAATAAAATGTATTTTGTTGACAAAATTTCAAAAACAGTTGCATTGCTCAATAATTGCTCGCCTACGTTTTAAAATAAATTTGAATATGATTTCCGAAAATTCGAAACTCTAGACAAGGAAGATACATTTTTACTTTCTCTGTCGCACACTAAGAAAGATTTTTAGTTTTCTTTTTTATACCATAGTTTTTTTCATTTTTTGGGTATGCCTTATCCATGAGTTATAGATCAGTGGTACGATTCGATTCGGTTTTTCGTGATCCTGGCTACATGGACGAAAAAATCGTTTCGAAATTCTACGCGTACACACCAACAAAAATAATTTTCACATGAGGCTTTGACTTTTGTGGCTATGTATACCACGAAAAAAAAAATCGTCGTACTGGAAAATGAGTTCGTTTTCCGGTTGAACGATCTTTTTTTTAATTTTTTTTCTCGAAGTCGCCATATCGTACGACGAAAAGGAAAAATTACTTGTTTGAATTAAAATAAAATAATTTGCTACGAACTGTAGTTCGAAAATTAAAACTTACATGTTCCGTTAAAATTTTTAATTAACCACAACTTAAAAAATATAACAATAGAAGTAAAAATTGTAAAAACGTTCTAAGGAAATCGTTCGTGTTAGCTTTCATGGAGCCTTGCCTTTACACATAATTATTTTAAAAGAAATGTAATTACAAATTTAATCAAACATTTTCGGATTATGTATGGAGGTATAGTAGATTTATCATCTTGTGTTAAAACGTATTCCTTAAAAAAGCTTTCACAATTTAATACTTTCAGTTTAAAATCAATTTACGTTCAGTAGAAAATTTTGCGAAATATTTATTAATTAATCTAAGAGCTCTCGTAATTTTTCACAAAAACTATGAAGCTCTCTCCTTCAAGCTAAGTTTTATTTAACTTTTAATTTTCAAACACTATAGGTGAAACATAATGATAAAATTGTTGAAAGGAGCAATTGGCAAAATCGAAATATACTCAACAGCATAAGAATACCAATGGTTTAAATTAATATGGTTTATATTAATGATTTTAGGTACCCTTAGTTCTTTGTTTACGTATTTCTTTAGAAGATTTATACGAATAAGCTCACAATAAAACAACACTAAATTATTCCATAACTAATTCAAATTCAACTTTATCAAAATATTACAGGAAGTTGACCACCTGCATTAAGCATATACGACTAGCTCAACCGAGGTTTCAGTCCAACTTCCTAATAAATAGTTAATTTAAATAAAGAACGAAATAGAAAACAAGGTGGAGTTTATTACCACAAACTATTTATATTTTGTTTTTCTGTTTATAACCTCACACTAATTCTCATTTATAAATTTGCCATAATCATACATAAGTACATTAAAAAGTCAAAATGAAAACATTATTTATGTAAACTAAATCATAAACTTACAATTTTTATCTATTTTCATTTTACAACATTATTGGGTTACATTTTGTTTTCTATGCCAACATAAAATAAATAAAAATAGTTGAAATATGTAAATAAAAATAAAATTAACTTTTTGTCTGCAATTTTCATGTTAACAAACGATATGGTTGATGCTTGCTAATTAATTTATGCACACAAAAAAAAAATATTAATTTGTATTTGTTCGAAAATTAAATTGACCCAATTTATTTGTTATTAGTACTAACTTTAGGTGTAAATGTATACACTTGTATTATTGCAATTTAATTTTAATATTCTGCAGATAATATAAATATTAATAAAAGAACTTTTGTTTGTTGTCTTTTCGGACTTGCTATAAATAAACAAACGAGAGTATAATTCTTTACTTATACATATTTCTTTAATAAAATTTTGATAACTTCAATAAAATTATTTAAATATTAATTTTATTTTTTGAAAATTTAATTTAGTGATTAAATAATTCCTTTGAGGGTTAATTGGATGAAATACTTGCAAAAAATTTAATTAATATTATTTTCAAAAAAAATATATGTTTTTAATTATTTTTCATTTTTAGTTTTACATTTGGGAATTATTGTTTCGTTTTATTTTACTTTTTGCAAAAAAAAAGTTAATATTTAAATGTATTTAAAAGTCGTTCCAATGAGAATTAATTGATATAAAAAAAAGATTCTCGTTATAATAATATAATTATTTTTGTTGTAAAATAAATTTTTCTCGTGGCCTCATATTATATTTTAATATAATATTCAACACATAAATACAAAATGCAGACAAAATACTTACAAATACAATTTACATTGGAATTTTTAACTCAACTAGACTAAATTTTCAAATACGATTTTTAATCAACCAAGAAAATTATAAATTTGTCTATTTGAATAGAAGTTGTCGCATTCGTTTTAATTAAGCTAATATTCTGAAATTTTTTAAAAAATTAATGACCAATGTCTAACTAGGATGATTCATCGAGTACCTCTATGACCTGCGTTATATATGTACACTGCGCGAAATAGCTATATGGGACAAGTTTCTTTTTTGTTTTTTTTTTTATGTGAAAATATCTTTAGCGGCAGGAGTAAGTAAAAAATTGTATAGAACTCGGGTTACGGAAACAAAAAAGCCGAACAAAAAATATTCCATATATGTGTATATATCGACAAGAACAATAAATAAATAAAACGTAATATCAACGCAAAATCTACGCATACACATGCAATATACAACATCATCCGGCATTTTAAAAACATCGTGAGCCGAATACAAAAAAAAAAATTTAAAAAAATCCGCTTACTTTAATTTATTTTGTTGTAAAAATATTTTCTATATATGGCTGCAGCAGCAAGTGTTTTTGAAAATGAAAATTTTAAGCAAAAGGACCACAAATTATGCTTGTGAAGTGTAATGCACAAACGGCAAACCGGCATTTCAAACCATCAAATCAAATAATTGACATAATTGTTTGTTTTTCAATATGAAAATTATTAAAAAATAGTTCGAATCTAAAGTTCGACTTTATTCGTAAAAATGTTTATTAAAATTGATTTAATTTCATTCAAAAACTCCAATTTTATATATTTTGACGGATTTTTTTTTGAACGGATTTTGGCATGACGGCCGGCAAAACATAAAATTGGGGATTTTGAATGAAATTAAATTAATTTTAATAAAATTTTCTTAGAATAAGGTGAAACATTATAGACTGGAACTCTTTGTTAATAATTTTCATATTGCAAAGTGAAGCAAACTTAGCCAAAAATTGAGTTTGACGGTTTTAAATGCCGGTTTTCCGTTTTGCATGCGGGCAATGATTTAAGTGACTCAAAAAAATTAAATGGAAATAGCGAGCTGTGAAAACTGCATATATTTATATCTACATTGTGCATAATAAAATAATAATTTTAAAATTGTTTAATCGGTACGCTTTGTTATTAGTGTTTTGCCCTGCCGCCTTTATAATTGCTATGAATTTACGGTCAACATTTCGCCCTATTAGAACCGCTTTAGTTAATTTATTTTAAATTGATCAATGACAAAGCGATGCGTATTTGCTTTGTTCAGCGGGTTTGCCGTGACCATTCACTATTATAGATGCTTGAACAAGATTGCCGTGTATGAGTAATGATATATTTTAAAGCGTAGATGGCAGGTTTAGGTGATTAACTTAACAGAACTGTACTTTGCTCATGCTCAATTAATGGCAGTAAGCTTGTAACGACACCCTGGTATGCTTGGGTTTGGCGGTGCCATGAAACTTGTTCTGAAGTGGCACCTACCATTTAAACTCCAAGTCACACCAGAATGTCGTTAACAGAAATCTCCTGTCAGAGGCTTGGGACGCGGTATCCTAGCTGGCTAAGGCTTCAGGGTTAGGGCGTGGAAATTTCCCAAGCATGACAGGAGCTTGTATAACCGCGTATATGAAACAGATAAAAGAGAATTTAGCTAAAATAATAATACAAAAAAAATTATAACAGGCATGACATCCGCTTCGCACAACCATAGGACCTGGAGGGAACGTCCAATATCACCCCATCATCAACATCACCACACTGAACTATTTAGCACTTCATAATAAGGGAAGCCGGTAAAAATTATTCAAAAGAAATTGGAAGATGGAATAAAGAAACACTCCTGGGAAATGCTAATGAAGAAAATCATAAAAACTTTAAATGAACAAATGAACGAAGAAAGAACGAGATAGCTGAAATAAAATTTATATAAGAAAATATGTATATATATAAAAATTAAGTAGGCATGCATAATGTAATGATCAAGAAAAAAAAGTTAGAAAAAAAAATGCAATATGAATGAAAGAAAAACCATATGACGAATAGAAAAATTTAAGAACCAAAAAAAAAAAATCAATCAATTTTAACTGTAATTATGAATTTAAAATCTAAATGAGCAACAATTATTTATATGACAATATAAAGGGGAAAAACAAAATTAATCAATGAAATATAATAAAGTAAAATAAAAATATAATAAATAACGAACTCTTTGTTGTAAATTGTCCAATCATCATTGCATCTCGAACCATTTGTCTTCTAGGAATTTCTGCATCGATTTAGTATTCAATAATGAATCAGCACTCCCACTGTAAAATTATCGTAGTACCCTGAGTGGTAGTAATTTCTAAACAACAACTTGGCCCGGCAAGAGCAACCTAACTCTGCCTTGTCGTCGCCTGTTGCAATAGTTGCGCAAATTAATTTGCCCAAAATTTACAGCACTGATGGTTTCGCTGGTATGATAACTGAACCAATTGATGTACAAATCGCCCCGTAATAATCACTGCACAAACACGGGCGTGGCGATGGCCCAACAATCGTAAAAATTTATGTTGATGTTTTGCTTATCGCACCGTTATACCAGCACAAATACTGCAGTAGTGATCACACCCTGATCATACGATTTTTTTTTTTCCCACTCCGTTATAGCGGAACTGAAGTAGCGATGACACCACGATCGTCTGATTTTTAAATTGCTCCGTTATAGCGGAACAGACACTGTAATAGTGATCACACAAGGATCGTACGATATTTTTTTTTTTGTTTATCACAAACACTGGACAACCAGAAAACGGTTTTGAAAGACGACTCTTCCAATAAATAAAAAAAACTGAATTACGTAAACTTTCACATATAAGGCGTTTATTATGCCAATTAGATTTCACAATACTGTTCCACCAATTTATAAAAACAAATTTATAATTTAAATAATTACAATCCAAAATTAGATTTATTATTTATTTTTAACTTAAGTTCAATTATAACTTATTGATTTTTTTATTTATTTTTTTATTCTTCATCAATAAATAAAACCATTCATAATATGGCTCATACAATTTATATATTTTTTTTTTCTTGATCACAAGAGCCAATTCACAAAAACTTATGGTATATCCACATATATATTATTTAAATTAAATTTCCTTATCATATATATATATATAAAAAAAAATAAAATGCGGCCGTCTCAAATAGAGACTAAAATTCGACCGTCTGCCACGAAATCCAAAACTTGACTCCTCTATCATCAACCAAACTGACCGCGCGATTTCCAAAATAAAAAAAAAAAAAAAAAAAATGCCATCTCTCCTCTTTCTTCGTTCAATCGCCCGTCAAACAGGGCTATGCACCGGAGTTTCTTCATGAGCCGGGACGATGCCAGAAGGCGGCGTCACAGTCGTGGGGACGACCCACACCCGAGAAAGTCTCAAAAGCCAGGCCTATACAATTAAAAAAAACACGCGTTCTGAGTCAATATATGAAAATCTAAAGTTTTATATCCTTAAAATGGTAGATGCCAAGCGATTTCCCTTTTGGATCCGAAACTTCGCAAGAAACATTTCCTACTAAACGCATAATTTGTCCCTGTTGATATTTAGGTGCAAGTTTAGCCGAATAAAATGAAGAGGCGTCACTCTGTGTAAAATTTTTCACATAAACCGTTTGGCCAATTTTATATTTCGGGAGTCTGGTTCGTAAATTGTAAGGAGTGTGGGCTTTTAACTGAGCCTTATGAAGATGTTCTTGAATCTTTGCGGATAGTTGGTATAATTCCTCCGGTTTATGATCTACAATGGTGTAATTGCCACCTAACTGATACACATCTTTTAATAACCGATATGCGGAACCATGCATTACCGGATGGTGACCAAATACTAAAAAGTATGGTGGATAATGGGTAGAATCATGAATTGAATTGCGCAATGCGTGTGTGACCGCGTCTAAAGATTGATCCCAGGTCCGTTGGTCATCTTTAATGTACGCTCGAAGCGACGCTAATAGAGTGCGGTTAACGCGCTCAGAGGCATTTCCCTGGGGCGAATACTTAGCGGTAAAAATGTGCCGAACACCATATTTTACAAGTAGCTGTTCCAGGACTTTTGACTCGAATTGCTTGCCATTATCGGTAACAATCATTTCAGGCACTCCAAATACTAAAAATATATCTTTCTCGAGGAATTTAACTACTTCCTGAGCTGTAGCTTGTCGAATAGCCCGGGTTAAGACAAACTTAGAGAAGTGGTCAACGGCAATTAAGATGCAAGTATTCCCGCTACGTGAACGTGGATAAGGACCCATAAAGTCCATGTAAATTCTCTGGAATGGACGAAACGTTAGTGGTAAAGAACTTAGTGGTGGGCGGTTTGAATAATTCATGGACTTGGTACTTTTACACGTCTCGCAAGCTGAAACAAACTTTTGCACATCACTTCCCAGCGTTGGCCAGAAATAATAACGCTTGAGGATTTCAGTGGTCTTATTAATTCCCAGGTGAGCTGATGTTGGGGGACAATGGCCAGATCTTATTAAGTCTGGACGAAGAGGTTCCGGTACAATGAGTTTCAAATTTGGGTAATCTGGTTGTATGGAATCCGATAAGTCAGGCAAGCGAATATAAATTCGGTCATTAATAATATTTAAGTTAGATTTATTTGGATTGTTTTGTATATCTGATACCTGTTTGCCATATTCGGTACTGAGGAAAGCTTCAGAATCAAGATCGAGATTGATTGGATCATCACCAGGGAGAGAGCCCACAGATTTTTTTGAAGTTTTCTGTAATTCATCCATAAACGCGCGAGACAAGGCATCGGGCACAGCATTCTGGGATCCTTTCCGGTATTTAATTTCGAAGTCATACCCCTGAAGTTTTAGGCTCCACCGAGCCAACCTCCCTGACAAGTCTCTTTGGGACATTAGCCAGGTGAGGCTCGCGTGGTCCGTGATCACAGTAAACGGTAGTCCTTCAACGAATGCACGAAACTTTTTAATCGCAAGGACGGCGGCGAGGCACTCCAACTCTGTCACACTGTAATTGCGTTGTGCCGCATTTAGTTTTTGCGACATAAAGGCAATAGGGTTGTCTTCTCCAGTCTCGGATTTTTGAAATAACACAGCTCCTATTCCGGTTGAGCTCGCATCGCATTGTATGTAAAATCTTTTATTAAAATCCGGATTGGTAAGTACAGGAGCTGTGATAAGAGCGAACTTCAGGGCGGTAAAGGCATTATGAGCTTCATCGGACCAATCAAATTTTCGACCCTTTTTAAGAAGGTTAGTTAAAGGAGCGGAGAGGGTTGAGTAACCGTCGATGAAACGACGATACCAGCCAGATACTCCAAGAAATCGTCGTACCTGCTTCACAGTTTTAGGAACGGGGAACTCTGCAATGGCTTGTACCTTGTCAGGATTGGGGCGCAGGGAACCCCCACCAACCACATAGCCGAGATAATCGATCTCATTCAGCAAGAAATGACTTTTCTCTACATTAATGGTGAGGCCTGCCTTAGTCAGTCGAGATGCTATCTCGGACAGCAAAGACAGGTGCTCATCAAAATTGGATGTCATTATGAGTAGATCATCAAGATAGACGAAAACTCGGTCTTGCAGATGATGAGGAATTACCCTGTGCATCAACCTGCACAAGGTCTGAGGCGCATTGCAGAGCCCAAAAGGCATCACGGTAAAATGATATAAGGGGCGTCCTGGCACCGTGAACGCTGTTTTTTCCCTGCTGTCGGGATTCAACGGTATTTGCCAGAACGCGTCCTTTAAATCTAGACTCGACATATATTTAGCTCTATCTAAACGACTAAGTAGACCTTCAATCAGGGGAAGAGGGTAAGCGTCTTTCCGTGTAACTTCATTAAGCTTTCTAGCATCGAGACATAACCTCGTCTTACCATTGGCTTTTCGCACTATCGCCATGGGGGAGCACCAAGGGCTTTGGCTCTCTTCAATAACTCCAAGTTCCAGCATTCTATCAAGTTCCCGATACATTTCTTTCTGCACGGCGGGGGACACAGGATAGAATCGCTGTTTGACCGGAGGAGCGTCGCCTACATCGATACTGTGACTCAACAAGGAGGTTCGACCGAGACCTAATTTCTCTGAATTTGGGAATTCGCTAATTACTAATTTTAGTTGCTCCTGTTGAACAATATTGAGTGGAAGCTGTTTAGGGTTCACATCGGTTTTATTTGGAGTACCAGGGCTAAGTATTTCTTCAACCATAACGGGTCTTACACCGAAAGCCTCCCAAAAATCACAACCTAGATAAAGTTCCTGTTGCAAATCAGGGACAACAAAGATTTGCATTTGGGCCGATTTTCCGTTGTAGTTTACCATACAATTAATGTACCCAATGACCCGTTGAGCGGCACCGTCTGCAGTCTGAACTGAACTTGAAAGTGGATGCAAGAATAACTTATGCTGAGTAATAAATTCGCAAGCATTTCGACCAAGGGCACTGATATTTGCGCCGCTGTCCAATAATCCACGAATATTAACGCCTGATACTGCTACCATGGCGTACGGACGGTTGTCACCTTGATCGTCCTCTTCTAATACCGAAGCCAGAATGGATTTGAAAAGCTTTTGTTTAATTTTTCTTTTAGTTTTAAAATATTTAGAAGTTCTTACGGTCGACGAGGAGAAAATGAAACTATTAGCATTAGGTTTATTTTGAAGGGAAGGGTTTGGATTTACAACTTCCTCTGTTGACTCATCAGCTCCGAGTCCGTATTGGAAGCGGAATCTGTCATGGTCGGTCTGGGTGGTGGCCGAACAAGTTGACGGGAATGATGGAACCCAGCAGCTCTCATTCCCGATGGGAAGTTTTCCTGTTGTCGTGTACAGTTTGAGCAGTTGGGTTTTAATACATTAGAAGATCCACACCCGTAACAAAATACATGTTGAGGAGGTTTATTGCAATCCGTGAAAACGTGCCCAATTTCATGACAGTTCCAACAAGTAGGCCCTGTCCTGTTGATGGGAATTGTACTTGGTAATTTTTTTGCAACACTCGAATTATGGGAACTATATGCCTCAATATTTATGGGATGGATAGAGAAGTCCATAGACGATGGGATTGAATATTTGTATCTATGATCAGCATTCGTGGCCTGCGAAGCCATAACTTCATTGACATGCCGACTACCTAAATTCATGCTAAGTTCTGGGGTATAACCGATACTTCTCCATGTCTCTTCAACCGCAATACACCTATTTATGAGAGCCGCTACCGAATCGAATTGATTACCTGCCAGTTGAGCCTTTAGTGCTGGTCGCATATTTTTACGAAGGATATCTATTAAATCAGCCTCGGATAAAGGATTCCTCAAGGGTAGCGCTAAACTGATCACATCGTAATAGAAATCGATGAACGTCTCTTTAGTGTATTTCTGTTTTCGGCTGTCAATTAAGATTCGAATATCATAATCTGTTCTCCTATATTGAAATCTATGAATGAAAGCTTCTTTCAGCTCCTCCCAACTACAATTAATATTTCTCTCTAGAATGATCCAGTAGTGCTCACGCGCCACACCCTTTAAAAGAAATCCCAAATCGTGCACTAATTGCTGCAAGCTTAGACCGTGGGTCGACGCTAGTCTTTCTACACGGAAAAAGAATTTTTCAACAGTGATATCCGACGATGATCCATCATAAAATATGTTCCATTTGGAGATATTGAGCGGGTAGATAGCTCTATTCATTTGCGGCACGGCTGACGTGGTATTTTGATTTTGACTAGTTTCACTAGAAAACTGATGAGCCGCTAACCCGCGAGGGTTTGTAGAGACTGAATGAGGGAAATTCGAAGATGATGGATTTATAAATCGTTGAGGTCCACCAGAAACTGAATTGGCAAATGTCTCATAATTTGGATTTGGTGCATACTGTTGTTGAAAATTCACATTCCTAGATGAGGGTTGTGGTTGGAGATTATTAGTTACCGGGTTTGGATCAAACTGTACGCGGGGTGGATACCGTGTTGGTGGATATGACATAGATGGAGCTGAAACACTGGTCATCGGTGGGGCAAATGTCTGTGTACTCCTTAGATCATATCTTAAGTTAGGCCTTAATTGGGGTGGTTGATAGATCGACGTATTTGACGTAGACGGTATATTATTATCAAACGCAGGACGAACGGAATTTAACTGGGCCTGAGATGTCATTAAATGTTGAGAAACCGTCCCATCCCTGGAATGAAGTTGCGATAATTCATGAGCAAAGCTCGATTTGAACTGCGCTGGCGGGAATCTAGCATCAATATCACCTAAGCTACTATTATCCAAAGTTGTGGGTTTTGTGTTATCAGGAATCTTTTCTTTCGGGCCTGTTTCTTGATCTGAGCTCGTCCCGCTTCCGGATTGGGACTCTTCCCCATCGTCGATCTCTACGGCCACTAAGGAAGCTATGGAATCACTAATAGGAGATTCAGATGATTTAATTTTGCTAACTAATGATATAAGTGATTCACACGAGGCAATGAGCTTTTCAGCGGTCGCCTGTACGGTTTTTGAAGAAGAAATTCTTTTCAGACGCCCACATATGTGACAAAGTCGGGAGGTCATAGCTTCAGGATCCCAGGTGCTCTCGCTGTCCGTGATATTGTCTTGCATAACGGCTTGTAAATGCTTTAACTTGGTGGTACAAATTGCAATTTCTCGTCTAGGTGCACTCAATGCTGCTTGATGTGAACGTTTTGGGGCGAGATTGTTATCAAGCGCTTCGGTTGCCAAACTAGCATTGAGTTGGTTCATTTGTGTAAGCAATGAACCTTGAATATTGCGAATTATGCACTCGACGAGGAATTCATCCGATTCTAAATGCTCACTATGCAGTAGACAAGCCATCTTGAGTCCGTGAAATGAAATATACGTAATCAAATTACCTTAACTGATGAGATCGTGAAGTGATAATTTATTGTTATGATAATAATTCAGTAACTAAAAGTTGAATAATAAACTTAACCTATTATTACTAATATAAATTCTAAACTATTACTAATTACTAACTATAATTTTTAATTCAAAATCTTAAGTATCCAATAAACCAATAACCAAAAAAAACGAAAATAATAATAGAACCAAAAACTAACTTATCCTCGAATAATTAAACTTCAAAATAAAATAAAAATTTGAAGTTTTTATTCGTAATAATGATAAGAATAGAAAAAAAAACAAATAATCAATAACTAAATTTAACCTGAAGAAAAAAACAATTACGAAATAACGGGGATGCTGATGACAAGGTGACATTCAATCCTCAAGAACAGAACACCAATCCCATAGTTGTGCCGGATCTGCTGCGTGTAGATAAAAGGTGAATAAAGAAGAAATAGAAATATCAACGAAAAGAGAGAAAACCAAAAAGAAATTAAGAAAGACATGAATAAGCTGAACCTAAGACTAAACTCGGGACAATGAAGCTACTAACCGAACCTCAATCTACACTGACAAAGCGGAAGCGGTGGTGGTTGATAACTCCAATGACTCGAGAATAGGAATGAAAAGAAAAAAAAAATTGAATTGATGAGAAAAATTGAATGATTTGAACTGTAATGCTAAACTGGGAACAATCAAGTTACTAACCGAATCGAAATCTACACTAATAAAGTGGAAGCGGTGGTGGTTGAAAAAAAAAAATGAACTGATTTGAATTGTGCTACTAAACTGGAACCATTAAGCTATTAACCGAATCGAAATCTACACTAATCTAGCGGAAGCGATGGTGGCTGATAACTCTATGGTCCGAGAATAGGAACTAATAGAAAAACAAATGAATTGACAGAAAGAATGAAATGATTTGATCTGAAATACTAAACTGGAAACAATGAAGCTAATAACCAAACCGAAGTCTACACTACTAAAGTGGAAGCGGTGGTGGTTGATAACTCCAGTGATCCAAGAATAGGAAGGCTTGACGCGCGCACTCGTGTGAATTCAAACGGTCAGAATTGCCGGAAACAGCTACAAATGAGGGTGTCAAGCCGAACTGAAAACTAAAAAAAAATTAAATGTGAATAAATTTAAATGAATTAAACCGGAAAAATGTCTTAAATAAAAACTGTAACTGAAAGAGACAAAAAAAAATGTATGAAAAGTGAAAAAGAAAAGCCATTTTCGTGTATTAGTTTGGGCGCCACTGTAACGACACCCTGGTATGCTTGGGTTTGGCGGTGCCATGAAACTTGTTCTGAAGTGGCACCTACCATTTAAACTCCAAGTCACACCAGAATGTCGTTAACAGAAATCTCCTGTCAGAGGCTTGGGACGCGGTATCCTAGCTGGCTAAGGCTTCAGGGTTAGGGCGTGGAAATTTCCCAAGCATGACAGGAGCTTGTATAACCGCGTATATGAAACAGATAAAAGAGAATTTAGCTAAAATAATAATACAAAAAAAATTATAACAGGCATGACATCCGCTTCGCACAACCATAGGACCTGGAGGGAACGTCCAATATCACCCCATCATCAACATCACCACACTGAACTATTTAGCACTTCATAATAAGGGAAGCCGGTAAAAATTATTCAAAAGAAATTGGAAGATGGAATAAAGAAACACTCCTGGGAAATGCTAATGAAGAAAATCATAAAAACTTTAAATGAACAAATGAACGAAGAAAGAACGAGATAGCTGAAATAAAATTTATATAAGAAAATATGTATATATATAAAAATTAAGTAGGCATGCATAATGTAATGATCAAGAAAAAAAAGTTAGAAAAAAAAATGCAATATGAATGAAAGAAAAACCATATGACGAATAGAAAAATTTAAGAACCAAAAAAAAAAAATCAATCAATTTTAACTGTAATTATGAATTTAAAATCTAAATGAGCAACAATTATTTATATGACAATATAAAGGGGAAAAACAAAATTAATCAATGAAATATAATAAAGTAAAATAAAAATATAATAAATAACGAACTCTTTGTTGTAAATTGTCCAATCATCATTGCATCTCGAACCATTTGTCTTCTAGGAATTTCTGCATCGATTTAGTATTCAATAATGAATCAGCACTCCCACTGTAAAATTATCGTAGTACCCTGAGTGGTAGTAATTTCTAAACAACAACTTGGCCCGGCAAGAGCAACCTAACTCTGCCTTGTCGTCGCCTGTTGCAATAGTTGCGCAAATTAATTTGCCCAAAATTTACAGCACTGATGGTTTCGCTGGTATGATAACTGAACCAATTGATGTACAAATCGCCCCGTAATAATCACTGCACAAACACGGGCGTGGCGATGGCCCAACAATCGTAAAAATTTATGTTGATGTTTTGCTTATCGCACCGTTATACCAGCACAAATACTGCAGTAGTGATCACACCCTGATCATACGATTTTTTTTTTCCCACTCCGTTATAGCGGAACTGAAGTAGCGATGACACCACGATCGTCTGATTTTTAAATTGCTCCGTTATAGCGGAACAGACACTGTAATAGTGATCACACAAGGATCGTACGATATTTTTTTTTTTGTTTATCACAAACACTGGACAACCAGAAAACGGTTTTGAAAGACGACTCTTCCAATAAATAAAAAAAACTGAATTACGTAAACTTTCACATATAAGGCGTTTATTATGCCAATTAGATTTCACAATACTGTTCCACCAATTTATAAAAACAAATTTATAATTTAAATAATTACAATCCAAAATTAGATTTATTATTTATTTTTAACTTAAGTTCAATTATAACTTATTGATTTTTTTATTTATTTTTTTATTCTTCATCAATAAATAAAACCATTCATAATATGGCTCATACAATTTATATATTTTTTTTTTCTTGATCACAAGAGCCAATTCACAAAAACTTATGGTATATCCACATATATATTATTTAAATTAAATTTCCTTATCATATATATATATATAAAAAAAAATAAAATGCGGCCGTCTCAAATAGAGACTAAAATTCGACCGTCTGCCACGAAATCCAAAACTTGACTCCTCTATCATCAACCAAACTGACCGCGCGATTTCCAAAATAAAAAAAAAAAAAAAAAAAATGCCATCTCTCCTCTTTCTTCGTTCAATCGCCCGTCAAACAGGGCTATGCACCGGAGTTTCTTCATGAGCCGGGACGATGCCAGAAGGCGGCGTCACAAGCTTCTTCCTCCAAATCCAAAATCGAATAACTTATTGACTTTTTGAACCAAAAATATAACTTAGCTTATACACCGAGCGAACATCAGCCGTCTTTATGCAAGGATTTCTCGGTCTCATCGAAATGGCTTGAAATGATTCAATAGATATTTATACATAAAAGTTTTCACATAAATCTTTTGCGAGTTGAGAGTGAACTCGCTCGTTGTTTTTTTTAATAAACCACCTCTTATTTTATTTCATTTGCATCAGAATATTTGCCAATACAGAGGGTATACAGATTACAGTTCGTTTAGTTTTCATTGTGCCTACATCGTTATTTATAGCAGTTTATTCTCATTGGTCGAGGGAAATAATTATATGGGACAAAACTTAAAATGCATTTATTTTATTCATTAACAAAAAAATACTAACAATAAGTGCATTTTAGTAGTTTGTATGACTTCCATTGTTATTAATAATGCCCATACCTCTTGAATAACTTCTTGAATAACTGTCTTAAGCTTCGCTAAAGTATTAAATTCACATCCATTTTAGTAGACTCCCTGGTTAAGAATGCTCCAGAGATTTTTCATTGGATTTCATTGGATAACAGCATGAGTAGGCGCATTATTCTGTTGAAATATCTAACATTCACCGTATAATTCCTCCCCAAAATTTATTAAAGCGTGGTCTAATAACTGCACATACTTCCCAGCATTGATTTTATGGGAAACAAAACAAATTGGGGTCTTGCTCTGATAGCAGAAACTACCCTTTGTCATAAGTGACTCTCCTCGAAATTTACGGGAATGACGCATTTGAGGTGACTCACGAATATCTCGCAGATAATTCTAGCATCCATTTGGTCCATCAAAATTAAATGTTTTTCGTCCTAAAATTTATTGATCGCCACTCTTCATCCCAAAATTTAAATTTATTAGCAAATTCCATTCTCAGCAATTTATGGCGTAAAAAAAGTTTAAGTTTACGCACTCGCTTCTAATATTTCAGATTAATATTCTCTTTTAAAATCTGTTGTATCCTTCCTTTAAAGACGTCCAGACACAAGTCACGCTTTATTTGAGATGGACTGATATTTTTCCTGACTGCAAGACGTCTTATTTCCCTTTTACCTCTTGCGACAACTTTAGACTCTGGTCCTGTTCTTTTTAGTGTGCCGTATGTGTGGGGATTTTTTTAAAAGTTATTGATGGTATTTTAATTTTTATAGTTTTGTGGCTACTTGACGAATGGTAACGCCAGATTTCCTATAGCCTACTATCCTTGCCCATTCATCGCTCGAAAGTTGCGTTCCTCGTGTAATAATTTTTTTAAGCTTACTCTTGAGTCATAAAAAAATACATTTTTAATGTAAACAATAATTTTTTTTTAGTTAGAGAACAAATAATAACAATAAGAGCAATATTAAAATTGACCACAAAACGTTTTTATAATCAAAAACCGCACTTGTCCCATTTAGCTATTTCCTTTAACTGGCGGTTGTTAAAAACAATAAATCAACATAACGGTATTGCGAGAAAGGGGCGAACGTAAATTGTAACTTTAGTTTGTTGAGTAAGCTTGACATTTGACAAATTGTTCCATACAACGTAAAATAAAATCAGCGAAATGCTTTTGAAGAAAACAGTACAAATTGCTTTGTCCCATATATGTACATAGCTATTTCGCATAGTTTAGTTTATTTTTATACTAAAGTTTTAAAGAGTACCTGTACGTGTTTTATGATCTGAGTTGCATTGTTTATTAACCTGTTTACCCGTTGTAAATAAATCGCTCGCGTCCCAAAGACTGTTACATCTCAAAAAATCTAATTATAGGTAAATCGAAGTAGAAAGTTTAACCATAGACAATCATAATAGATCTCTCATTTGACTAAAAACAGAAAATAAAAACAAAAATTTTCCATTCAAATATTATCGGTGTATTGCATATACGTATTATATTTGCAACGCATTCTAAAATTATTGCCTTATAAAATACACAACACAACGATACATTGGAATTATCAGAAGTTTTTGTTTTTTTCCTTTAGTTACTATGAAATGAGAAATCTAGTATGAATGTCTATGGTTTAACTGTCAATAAATCTATTATCTTATTTATATTTTTAAAATAATGATCAGTTTTATTATTCTTGTTACACTATAGAATACGATTGCATTCGGTTTAGTTTAATAAATTATCGTATTTAGGAAAAATTAAGGAAAATTGGAAAATGTAACACTTTATGAGAAATTGTTTGCCAAATGTTTCCACATATGACTGTCTTTGTGAAATATTTTGAATGCAAAATAAAAATATTTGAGGATAAAACAAATTTTTAGTGAAAAGGTTGAATTACCTTAATAAAATATAATTTATTTCAAATTTTAAAAATAATAATATAAAGTGTAAACAAAACAAAAATCAAAATTCAATTAAATTTCAAATTCAATTTAGTATTAATAGGTGATAAAATATCTTTAAATTAATCGCTTTCAAGACTATAATAAAAATCTTTGTATTTAGGAAGAATTAAATTTTTGTCACATAGTTCCTTTAGACCCTTTAATTTCTTTGAGCTAATTTTTATTGGGCCCAAATTTATTTTTTTTGTACCATAATTCATAATATCAAGGACATTTTTTTTATTAACTTTATCTGTGCATACAACTCGAAACTCATCAGAAATCGACTCCTTAATGTAAAATTGAAACGGAGTTTCCTTTCGCACTTCCACAACACTGATCTGATGCCAATTGATTTTCTTGTTGAATGTATCAACTTTAAAATTGTTACCGAACAACTTTTGTAAATCTTTAATATTGATAAAGTCTTCGTTTCCCATTTCATTAACTTTGTAAAACGGTTTGGATTTTTTACTTGATTTGATAACGGTTATACCATTTGAGCTGGATTGTAAATGGGTCCAGATTTCAAAATCCGTTTTTTCTCACGTTCGATCGTTGAATGCATGTCTGCTTCATTTTGTGAGTGCCCCGTCACTAAAAAATGGTGAGTAATTTTTCTTATGTCGAGCTTTTGAACACAATAAAGTAGTAAGGAAACTATAAACTGGTTTTTATTTTGTCCTGGGGTGCGATTCTGGTTCAGTGATAATTTTAAATGACAAAAAAACTTTTCATTTTAATCTAGTCATCCGTTTTAATTTTTTTCATTGCACAAAACAAAATTATGCATACCTATTGCACTAGGATGCGATTCTGGTTCGATGATAATGAAATCTGATAAAATTATATCATTGTTATACACTGAGTTTTGCGATTGCAAGTAAGCGAGGAATGATAAATTTATGATGAATTTGAAACAAATTCAATAAATTTATCAGACTGGTTTTTGTCGATGAAAATTTTTGTCGCCAATGATAAATTTTGTACGCATACAAAAATGGTCACTGAAATATAGTATGTAGAAAATATTTAATTAGTTTCCAAATAAATTATTTCTTAAGAAAGGTGATGTAACAAATATTTGTTTGCATTTGGATATTGTGTACCTACAAACGTTTTTCTCTCAGTAACTTTTTAGGATCTAAATAATTTGTGTAATTGAGCAACTGCAAATTCAAAATTAACGGAAAATCTACTCTAGGAAATTTAAAAAGTCTTAACACATTTTAAAGAAATTATAAAGAAATATTTTGCAAAATAAAAATAATACAACGTCTTATTAATTTAGCTTGTGGTGCTGTGATCTGATTAGCATGGTTTTATTAAGTATTTAAGAATTCTTCAGAAGAATTTATGTTAGGTTTATTGGTCTTACATTATAGTACACAATTAGGGTTTTGTGTGAAAGAATTTCGATTTAATTTTTTCACGTCAGGTTGGCGAAGGAAGATTCGTCAATATTAAATTGTTGTTAAGCGAACTGAGTGTTTGGAATTCGAAAAATAATTCTCGTTCGACACGTGAAAAACAGGTAGGGGCAAAACTGTTTTTGGCCGGTGCAATGTCGCTTATACTATACATAATTAATTGTATATGTATTAAATTCTGAAAAATTAAAAGAATATTGGGATTTTTTAACAAACCCATCAGTTGAATATATTCCGATAACGACGTTAAGCATCCTTTGAAAGAATATCGAGATCCATTTTTCGGAGTTTGCAAATTTTTAATATTATAATTTATTTGAATAAGGAATTCCAAAGTATCAGGTTATTTAATTTAGATCGAATGTCCACTACAAATCGGACGACAGCACAAGAAAAAAATTGGTTTATGAGAAAGGTTTTGTTACCCTAGAGGGCCTAGTTCTATTTACATTCGTGCTCTAATCCAATCAAATCAAACTTTTGTGACTATTTCGCTGATTAGGTTGGTTTTGATAGAGCTCAGACGTAAATACCAAGGATAAAAGCCATCATCGGGGGCCAACCTTCAAAAACATTTTGGTACTTCATCATTAATTTGTCGCAAACTATACTAATTCTTTCACAATGTTTGTATTGGGAAAAGCAAAGAGAACATACTGCTGTGTATATATGCACTAGCATAATAAGTGAGTATCAGATAAATAACTTTATTATGATTTTATCATCTTTTTGTGTTGATGCTTTGTATGTCTCTATATTTATCGTTTCGGTGTAATTTATTAGTAAGAAGGTAAGGTATCGTAAATAGATTCGTAGAAGCAATGTCTGAATTTACCGCTCATCTATTGAATGACATAAATATAGCAACTGCAGCTTATAGTGTAGAATACTTCATACAATATCATAGTGTCGTGTGTCGCTGTAAACCTAGCATAATGAATAATTATTTTGCCTTTGCTCTACTTCTTGATAAAATTCAAACTTTTAAATTTCAAAGTAGGCATAATACGAAAAACAATAAATTCTGCTTTTTGCTCTGTTTACACCGATTCAAATTTATCATATCATTTTATCACTGAACCGGAATCGCACCCCTGCACAGTTGTCTGAAAACAGGACAACAGGTTTATCCAAGCCAGTATAGTTTGCTAAAAATTTGTATAAGCAAGTACCAATTTCATTAACTCCTCGTTTGCTTTCGGATTCGTTCCATACGTAGCAGTTTCCTTCATTGGTACCCAAATTAAATATCGTGAAATTGTATACTGCTAATTTAGACAAGTAGTAAAAGGTTGAAATATCACCGGTAGGAGTAGATAGTACCGCTTGTAGATCAAAAACAGCTGCTATGCAAAGGCCATCTTTCGCTTTTTGCTTTTCCGTTTCTTTTATTTTTCTGACAAAATCTTTTGCTTCTAAGTGCGGTTTTAATTTTTGGTTGTATTTTTCAACGTCTTTGTCAGCGTTAAAAATATTTGTTGCTTCCGCACATACCGAACATTGATCCTTTTTAGGCGAAAAAAATGCGATATTAAAATTAGAATTGAAAATTCTCCGGTACATCAAGTAGTTTCCATATAATTTGTCTTGGCTTTTACAATTGTTAACATAATCTCTATGCAGATCAGCTAAAGATTTGCCTCCTTCGATATATTCTCGACTACTTCTAGCTCTTACGTAATGGCTCTCAATTCGTGGAATGGAATTAATATGCGCCATTATGCCTTTTTTTATTGATTCGTCAAGCTTTGGATGATTCGAGGGTATGCCCCGTTTATCAGACTCTACGATTCCATTTTCAGTTTTTTGGAAGAGCGTTCTTATCGTGCGATTGGAAATGTTGAGTGTATTTAAAAAAATAGTCTACATACTCTAAATTTCGTTGAATTAATTTTAAAATAGTATTTCTCTGTTTTCCGGTCTTAGTAATTTCTTTGAATTCGAACATTTCCGTTCTATTATTTCGATATTGTTTTGTAAGAATAATCGCCTTGCTGTTATGTCTCCGAGATTCCAAAATAAATTAAATATTTGTTTCCGATCGTCGGTTTTTATAATTGAACTACTATTAAAAATACAATTCTCACAGCCAGGTTGTATGCTTTTGGCTTCAACTGATCGGCCTGTCGCAGTTTCATATGGTTGCCCAAAATTTCTCTTACGCTTTAATATGTTTTGCTTCCATACCTCAGGATTTGCCGTCCTTTTCCGTTTATTTAAAGTGATTTTTGACTCTAATATATCCAAGTCATCGCCAGTTATATTACCTGCATTTAAGTTTCTATATAGATATCACAAGAAAGGAATATAATAAAATGTATTACCTGAATCAAGTCTCGAATTATTTAATGGTGTAATATTATTTCCCAATACACCACAATCAACAGTTGCTTGACTACTATTAACATGCATAATTATGGGGTCACGAGCGTGAGTCACATCATTATGCATCATGTCAGCTTCCTTAGGAATAATTGATTGGTCCAATATATTCAGAAGTGGTATAATAGTTCCATCTGAATCATTTAGAATAGCCATATTTTCAATCTGTTAGTAAATCAAAATAATACTATAGGTGTAGTTAAACATTGAGGCATGCTTTATAACAGTTACCTGCCCTATGTCGATATCCATTATATCTATATTAGTTGAACAAGGATGTATGTTAGAATCAGACTCGAATATTTTTTTATCTGAGTCTGCACTGCTCATTTCAATATCCGTTATAAGTTTGCTGTTATTTTCGCTAGGTTTAATTTCACTAAGTTCTTGCTGAACATCATCAGTTACATTAATTGTAACGGGATTTAATAAATTTGCATCTGCTAAGTTCAAAGTAAAACTATGAAGTTATTTTGTCATACATTCATTCGATTATTTTATGTACTTAGCTTGGCAAATAGGTTTAGAAATTAAATCATGATTCTCTGCCGCATGCGTTTCCAGTTTCTATAGTAATTTTACAATATTTTTAGGATTTATTTTATATTTTATGTTATATTATTATAATTACCTTTGAATAGAAACCATATTTATAAAAAATTTACCCGGATTGGACACCTTTTACCTTATAATTTTAATTAAATGAGAGCTCTACACAAAATCGTCCTTTCACGCAGAAAAATTTATATTTATGAACTTATGCCACTTCTCCTTTGTTTTTATTTAAAAAAAATCCATTGTGGATTTGTGCGTTTTTGTTTTTTGATTTTGTAACAGTTTATCGTAAAAATATTATTTTATTTTACGACGTAAATTTAACGAAAGGATGTCACAATATAGGACCCTATTCACAAAATGTAAAAATTCTATAGCTGTAACTTTACGGAAATTGTTTATAGAGCAAAAGTTACAGAGTACTAAAAATTGGTATTCACAAACTGTAAGAACTTCGCCACTGTAAATAAATACATTTGAATTCGCCACCGTAAGAAAAATAGTAGCCTTTGATAAATCGAAATGTCAAAAAACGAATCATAACAAATCATTCTTGCTTGAAAGTCAAATGAGGGTAGGTTACCTGATAGACAGGTAAGCAAACTATTTTTGTACAGAATAGGATCCGACGTAGCCTTTTCTGTGAACTAAATCCCGGCTTCGTAAAAAAAATAATGCATACATGCGTATATTTAGTTTTAAATTTCCGCGGCCATCTTTTGTAATCCGGTAGCCTAACATTTCACACTCAAATACGATAAATGGGGTGATCACTTTATACCTACCTTCAGTTTGTTGGCATGTGTATATTATTTATTTTGGCTTTAGTAGAGAGCGTAGAGGATTACCGGTAGCAAGGCGTTCCTTGGCATTATGGCGTCCCATAGACCATTGTCATGGAGGCTAAGAAATCTCAGAAAAATCTGAACACTTTCTCAAATATGTAGTTATATGAGTTCAGATGTTATTTTCTGGACTGATTTTCAGTTCCACAAACCTTCACCAAAATTCTGAAGAAAAAAGTTATTTTGATAATAATTACAGACACCATCAAGGATACGTACTATATTGATTCGTTAAGAACACAAAGAAATCCTAATAGACAAATTTTAGTGAAAATCTCAAAAACTACAAAATAAATCATCTTGAATTCTTGCAGGTAAATAGATGCTATCGAGAGTACCTAGTACTTCCTGAAAAAATCATGACGAAAAATGGTTACTCTGCCGAGTTATGAACTAATAAAATCATGATATGTAGCTTTACGTCAACAAATTTGTCACTGTAAACTTACAGAGCATAATTTTCGTTTATAGAGTCTAGTTACATTTCATGAATACCATTTTAGTACTAATCGGAAATTTTACGGTTATAGAGCTAATTTGCATTTTGTGAATAGGGGCCTTAATTTGTAACACTTATAGGTATAGAAATAAATTTATATAATCAATTAACATTCTTTTCGAATATAGAATTTCATTTATTATGTGACTGTCTTACGGAAAAAATTGGCCCGAAATAATAGTAAAAAATTTGTGAGATGTAACAGTTAAATATAAAATATTGCAACTAAATTTTGCATTAATTTGTCTAAAATATAATTACATTTTATTTATAACAGTCTTGTAGATAAAAATTTAGGTAATCTAAAATAGTCATCACACATTTTTATTAATTAATTATAAAAATGATTAAATTAAACAATACCTCTATGCCGAAAGAACCATATTCTAAAATAAAACAAAAAATGATTTTTTTGGACTTGTAACAGTCTTTGGGACGCGTAGCGAAATGTTCTTTATACAAAAAAAACAATTGTTTTAAAATTTACTCCTTTTACTTCTAAACATTCAAAATATTGATAGTGCAACTATAGCTGACTCATTTCTAAATTTGTACTTGAAACATAAGTTGATTGTATACTAACATAATACTGAAAACTGCATTAATGGTATTATCTACTAAAAACTGTTGAGTATCAAAAAGTTGGTAAACTAAATTTATTTGAACTTTGATTGGCAATTTAGGAGTCAAAATATTGCTTTTAAATAATAGTTGTTTATTAAAACTATTACTAGAAATAGCATTACTGTGAAATATTCTCTTTTTTGTATACCAAAAATATTGTGTTATTCCAAATTTGAATCTACCTAGTGGCCTAACTATGAATTAAACATTTAAGCTACTATACTAGCAAGAGAGCTCAGATCATTATCTATTAAAGACAGGCAGCACTTTCTCGTCTTAGCTTCCACACACGTAAAAATAAATGTATTATAATTTTTAAGCCATCTAACGGAAGAATAAGACCTACGTTTGCAGTATTCCTACTAGAGATATGTAGTCTGTCAAATTCAGAATGAAAATTCCACTGGTAGCGTTATCTACTCATTTAACACAAATTGTAATGTAAAAAAAAATGATCAAAATTACATTTTTTCAACTTTGGAGCTGCCTAGCGGCTAAACTATACCCTCCCCCAAAAACAATTTACCACTTGTTTGAACGGTTGAACTGTTATCTATCAAATGCTATATTACGTTTTTCGGTTTTTTGGTAGCTGTGCCTTCTAGCGGTAAAAATATAGTCACAGATTTGTCTGCTCACAACTCCTTAGATAACGCTACGTTTCTAAACTGAATTATTATAGAAGTTAGGATAAATTAATACCATTCCAAAATGTTACCGCTTTTGAAAATACTCCTCTTAGAACCGAAGATACAACCATTTACGTAGAATTAAAAAATCAAATAACGGGCCAACCGAAGGTAAAAAAAAAGGAAAAGAAACGGTCTTCTTATTTTTAATAAGGAACACGATAAGAACAAAAAAATTGAAATCGGAGAAGTCAAGGTTGAAAACTTCAAAAAATGTTGTGAAATAACGTGGAATGAGTCATTTATAATTGAGTGTATGAAAAAACTGTTCGTTGATTTAACCTTATTTAATTATTTACATTCAGTTTTGGGTGCAACAGGATCCTTTCAAATACCATTTGCATCATTAACCTTTACATAATAATTATTATTTAACAAGCAACAGTCAAGTAAATAACTTTAGGATATATAACTAACCCAACCAATACCAAATTATAAAAATGTTGAATCCATATACCGTCGTATATTAAATAAATAATTTCGAGGTTAATAAATAAATTGCAGGTATGCATTTGATTTGCCCAAATTTGAACCGAAAATTGTAATACATAAAAATCGGCATAAAAGAAAGTTCTCCTACATAAATTTATTTCAGACAAAAAGGTAATTTTATTTCTGACTTCTGCGGTGAATTTATTGTTTGCTTACTCGTTAACGTGTTTGTTTTATTATTGCACATTTTGTCTATTTGACTTATACAATATAAAGTTAAACAATTTACACAAACTTTTGTTCTACAACATTTCGTAACGCAAACCATTTGCCGTAACCATAAACGTGTTTGGACAATACTTACGCAATAATAATAGTTGTACAAATTTAGAATTTTAATAGAAAGTGTGCTGCCTTCCATCATGATAACGCCATAACACATATATTTTTGATGACCTGGCAAATATTGAGAGAGCTTAACTGGGAAGTTTTGATGCATCCACCGTATAGCCCGAATCTTGAATCATCTGAGTACCACTTGTTTCGATCTCTGCAAAACTACCTTAATGGTATAAATTTGACTTCAAAAAAGTACTGTGAAAATCACTTCTCCCCGATAAACCACGGAAGTTCTACACCGATGGAAATATGAAACTTCCAAAAAAATGACAAAAAGTCATAGATAATAATAGACAATATATACTTAAATAAAATTTATTTTGAGTAAAAGAAAACAATTAATCAAAAAATGATAAAGAAAGAAAATCTCTCAATACTTTTTCTCTAACGCAATATTTTATAGAGGAAGTAATTCAGAAAGTTTTACTTAGCAAAAGAAACGTAAACTTTGTGTTTGAAATATCTATAAACTTATCTGAACCAAAACTTAACTTTAATGTCGTTTTCGATTCACCAAAAATAATCAATCTGTTGAGCAAAATTTTTGCTCGGTTACAAATTTACCAATAACAAGTATTGTCCCTATGCTGCATTTTCGCTTGAACTGTCATTTTTTTGTTAAATCAACTCAAGACACATTTTTCAAGACATCAAACACACAGACACGTATAAAAACCGGGCAATTCGATTTTCTTGTTCGATTCGCAGATTGGATTTTGAAAGAGATGTAGAAAAGCGAATCGAAAACCTCATAAATTAAACTTAACAAATAATAATTTGTATTTGTATTTTGTGTATTCTTAACTTAATCAAAAATTAACACGGTTTATATAAATATTGCATTATGATCTACAAAAACTCAAAAAAATTGGTTAAATAATTAGAAATGCCTTTTAAAGTATTTAAAGTGAAGTCCTCGACTGTGATTAAGACACACGGCATTAAAAATACGTTAAGGTTTGAAAATAATTTAAAATTATAATATCTCGGTGTCGAATTCTAATTTCACCAGATGTGGCTTAATTTCATTTTCAACGCATAATATACCTTAGCGAATATCACAAATACGTTTTCGACATAAACAAATTTCTTTTCTATCAAACTTTGTTCGAATAAGATATATGGTAATCCCCTTGAATATTAGCAAACACAATATAAATTTTACGTAAAGGTACAAGCTCAATGTATTATTTCGGCATTTTTTTTTTTATAAATTAATGTATTAAAAATTTGATAACTTTGTCGTCCTTCATTCATGATTATGCTTGCTCTGCATACGCCGGAAAATATACACCACCCGTACCGTAATACACATTAAGATGGAACAAAAACAAAACACAGATCAGAAACATCAAATCGATACAATTATTTCCTCATCAATGTATTTTTCTTGTCACTTGGGAATTGATTTACGTTGGTGGTACGCTTTATGTATATAATATGTATGTATGTTGTTTGTGCGAGGTGTACTGTTGTGCGTGATTTTATTATTTATATTTATGTTGTTATGTTGTATACGTATTTTGTTGTCTTGTTGTTGTTTTTTGATCGTTAGTTTACGGCTAAAATTGTATTTTTCAGGATAGATAAAGAGATTTAATTTATGATAGATAACAAAACAAAAAATCTGGAAGGTTTTTCCGACATATGAATTATACAGTACACATAGCATATAGCAACCAAAACCAACAAAATATTGGGATATCAAGGAAATCAAAAATTTCTGGGTGCAATGTAAGATAAAATAATGATCTATATACAATTTAATATAAAAAATGTGTGTCTTTTTGTAGGTTTATACATAAATAGTTCGTACACAGTAGGTAAAACACACCTTTGACTTTACATAACTGTATAGCAGTTGTAGTCGTATACCTACGTACGATTATATCGGGGTATTTGATGGAGTTGGCAGATAACTATAAAAAAAAATATCAAACATGAAAATTGGAAACCAAATTCTAATAGAATTGAAATCAATTTTCCATGATACATCAGGAAAATTCAATTTTTGTTATCTCTATATATACACTACTCCATACGTCTACAATGTATAATACATATAAAAATGATACGTATCTACATATGTATATAAAAAAGGGTTACGGGATTACTCACGTATGTTTGCTATTTTAGATTTTTGAATTTAGTTTTATTTTTTGCTCCTACATACAATTTCATGTTCAAAGCAATTTATAAATCGAATTGTGTGTAGAGTACATTGTGTATACATAAATACTATACGAGTATCTATGGAATGATTCAAAATTTAGTGAAAATTAGTTATCTCATATTGATGAATATTCACTGATACGAGCATGTCAAGGAAACCATGTAGCATCATACTATAATAAACAAATGAAAATTAATCAGTCGTCGGCCCTGGGCGTGTTTTATCTCATAAAGTTAATTCCAAAAAAATAAAAATAAAATAAAATTTAGAACCAAAATATTTAATACAAAACATAAATAAAACCCGCAAAGAAATCATCATAATATGTATGTAAATAAAAAAGAAAAAGAAAACTTGTACAAAGTACACAAATTTCCTTTTGTGAAAGTTTAGGCCAAAGAAAATAATGAGAAGGGATTTTTTCCGTTCGCTTCAACAAAAAAGAACGGAGATGTGGAGAAATAAAATACATACAATATAAATAAAACACCAGTGTACAATGTTTACAATGGAAATTTTATTTTATTTTCTTTATACCAAAAACTTTAATATATTTACTACCATATACAATTGTATACTTTCAGGAATTAAATCAAAAAGTTGAGAGAGCTTTTCTTATACATATGTATGGAGTAGACATAGGTCTTCGGATTTTTTTTAACTTTCCAGAAAATATTAGGTTAAGTTTATTCAAAATTATGATGAAATGACTGAACGAATTATACACAACTAAAATATTATAGTAGAGTCAACAGGAAAATTATTCGAAAGGACAAGAATTTTCGTTTTTTTTCATGTTATGTATGTACATAAAATATATACAAAGTTTACCGAAACCGAACATAACAAGGAAAATGGAATGGGACGCGGGAAGAGATAAAACGAGATGATGTTGGGGTGTACATAAGTTAAATTAAATTTTTATTAGTGTTGTGGTTTTGAATATATAGGATAAGATAATTTGTTGGCTTAGAGGTTTGTGTTTTTATCATGTTATATAACGAATTAAAATAACAATTCTAATGTATACAGTGGTGACCGAAGATTAAACAAAATGAAAATGTTCCTTTATTGTTAGGGACAGGCACACGTGTTGATTTAATTTTAATTTTGTACAATTAAATTATGATGGTGAACAGACGAAGGTGTTTGTGAAATAAACTGGGCATGGGCGTGGCTTTTCCCTTGGCAGGAATTCAATCTCAATTTCAAAATAAAATTAAAATACATTTTTTTTTAAACAAGCTTTTATTTAGATGTAGGTACTAAAATGAAGACAATAAAAGTTGTTAAGTGATTTATCGATTTATCGGGGCGATGCCATAGTCCAATAAGTCAACTCAATGCGAATGGGTTAACGTTGATAAAGGTAAATTAAACATTATCAAATCAAACAACTGTCTCCTCAGTTTGTCAATGTTTATTAACTGAATTCAAATCTCACCTTTGTTAACTTTCAATCGTCCGCACTGGGTTTATTGGACTTATGCTCTATACCTTAATCGAATAAATTAACTAAACTAAAAAAAATTGAAGCTTCTGCTATTGTTTCTTAGGCGCAACCCAAAAGTCGAGCTTACTTTTTAATGGCTTTTGATGTATTGTGAGTTACTTTTGTTCGACATTTATGTTTATTTCTTTTAAATACGGTTGTATTTAAAATTATTTAAAATACCTTAAAATTGCATTGGTGAATGATAAATGCGCCATTATCGACTTTTAAACAAAAAAATGTATAGGTTTATGTATTTTTGTTGTAATTTTTCGAACATTTTTAACATTTATTTTAGTTTAGTTTAGTTCCTTTTAAAGCACAGTTAATGAATTTTATACAAGTGCCATCTTCACGTAATTTATATTAACTACATATCGTACTTTAGTTTCGTTTTTTTAAAATAACGTAAATAATATTTATTTTGTTCTTTTTAGTACGCCAAACCATGTGTTTAAAAATGTTTTTACTTTTCCTACTACAATGAAATTATATTGGTAAGTATTGTAATCGCAAAAAAAAAGTGTTCCACATTTACACATTTCTCGACAAATTAGGTTATCAAAAATGTCGGGTACACCCTTCCGATTTTTTTTTCTAACTAGGTACTTCTTTACTAAATTTGAAATCAATTGAAGATTGCGTGTTGATCATTGCGTGCAGTTCTGTTTTCCGAGGTAATGGCAAACTTTTTTAATATAAACTCGAGGTGTGGTAACCTCTTAGGAAATTCGAAAGTAAACCTATGAAAATTTGTATATGAGGTTAAATTACACTTAACAACTTTTGAATACCAAACGCACACTTCTCTTAGATTTTCCGGAAAAGTGATATATGCTGGTTTGCACGGGGCTGGTACAGGTTAAATTACACTTAACAACTTTTGCATATTAAGCGCACAACTCCCCCTAGATTTTCCGGGCAAGTGATATATGCTGGTTTGCATGGATCTAGTATAATTTTAACATCGCATACGTCGCCGTCACAACACTTTTATTTTTATTTTATTTTTGTATGGTTCAAATAGATACGCCTGAAAGGTGATATTTAAATTAATGAAAGGCGGGTAAATCAGAGGCTGATTGATCGATAATCACGGTTTGGTAACTTTTATCTTTTTCTCATAGAGGATGCTGGTTGATCTTGGTATATTGATGAAGTTGCTATTGATTTTTTTGTCATTGGGCGCGGGAAAAACAGACATATTTTTTTTTTTTTTTTAGGTGAACAGGAGCTATAAATTGGAGTAGATTGGGTATTGGGTGGTTCAGGTTCAGCTTTTTTACTGAATTTAAATCATGTCAGTCTGCTAACAGAAAAAGAAAAAGGTTCAATAATATTTTGATTGAAAGTAAACCGAATTTGGGTTTTTTTTTATGAAATTAAACCAATAAGGTAAGTAGTTTGTGTTTCCTCGTACAAAACAATATAAGAGTGGATATTTTTTTTTTGATGTGAAGAAAAAGTTAAACAGAGCAGCCCAATTGATAAGTAATTAATTAGAAAAATTATTTAAATCATTAGGAGTGATAATTATATTATTGTGAAGAGAATTTATACCAATAAGTAATATATAGTTTAGTTTCCTTATAAAAAAAAACAAATATTACGTATTAGCATAATTGGGAATTCCCTGATTGTATTACCATAAACTATACAGGTGATTTATTTTTATCGTTATATTTTTGTTGTTGTTATGTTGAATTAATCACAATCACAAATTCACAAGTTATTATGCTAATAACTGATGTAAAATTCAGTGAATTTTAACGTTACACAAGTCACAAATAAGTGCGTCGAAAAAAAATAATAATAATAAAATAGTGGTGTCACAGAAGATTCCGGAATATTTAGGAAGAAAAACTTGGTTGAGGTTTGAAGGCCGATATTCCAATTTAATCAATTTTTTTTCCTCCTCAATTAAATCCTCATATTTTATTCATTGATGTTTTTATGTAATTATAAAGTTTGGAATATCAGCTATCATTCTATTCTCGCTTTAAGCGTTGATTTTTTAGTTTTAAATCTGGGTTTCTAAACGATCACTAGTTCAGCGAATGTTTTTTCCTTCGGACATTTATTCCTTTTTGTGAGTTTGATTTTCATGATCCTGTGGTCAGGGGAGCCGTGCGTTGAATGTCAATAGTTTAACTCACACTTCGTCAATTATAAATATCCGGTAGTATACTGTTTGAATTATTGCATTGACGATCCTGAAGAAGTGAAGGCCATCGTAGAATATCCCATACCGAAAACAATGAAACAGATGAGACGATTCATGGGCCTGTGTGGGTGGTACCGGAAATGTATAGGTAAGTTTTCTAACATTGCTATTCCTTTAACCGGCTTGACGAAAAAAGGGATACAAATCAATTGGTCCAAGGAAGCGGACGAATTATTTAAACAAAAAGAGGCACTCTCAACAGCTCCCGTTCCGGCAAATTCAAAGTTTGAGAAGTCCTTCTATATACTATGTGACGTCAGTACTGCTGCGGTAGGAAGCATGCTATTTCAACTGGATGCCGCTGGAGAAGAACGTCCTATATCGTTTTTCTCTCACAACTTAAATGCCGCTCAAAAGAATTACTTAATAACGAAATTAGAGTGCTACGCAGCAGTACTGAGCGTCAAAAAGTTCCGTGCCTATATAGAAGAGTATAATTTTATCATCTGTGATTGATGTACCCACGTGGAAACTGGTGGTTCAAAACAAACTTACACACTCTATAGTCGAACAGGCCATATACCATCCTCTTCGGCACACATGGGTATTGCGAAAACCCTGGATTGACTTCGTAGGCAGTTTTACTGGCACGGAATGTCTCTGGATGTGAAAGATTTCATTAGCAAATGTGAAACATGTAAGCAGAATAAACCAGTTATTTGTAACACCAAACCGGTAATGGGATATCAATTTATATCGCAACGGCCAAAGCGCGGATACAAGGGGGGGGGGGGGGGTAGAGGGGGTAATTACCCCTCCCAAAATGAAGCAAACACATCTAAAAAGCACACGTAAAACGGCAACATTTTAATTGACAAAACAATGAATAACTAAATTAAAATTATTAAAATAATTGAATTCTATGTAAGTACATATCAGTAAAGGATTCATTGCATTCATTAAAGCCAACGTAAATAATTGAACTATGTATATACATATTAACTCTAAGTGTAGTAGATATGCAGTTGTTAAGCTCAGCGAGGTTAAAACTCGACATTTTACAGAAATAATGCTTAAAATGCATTAAATAATGTACTAATAAAAAAAATCTTGATTACATTTACCAGTAAATTGGAAATAAAATGTAAACAAAAATTTAGTATTTAGGCATCTCACCTAGACACATCCTAATTAAAAGCAGTAAACTACTAACACTAAAGAAGAAAAAATCATATACTCCATCCGACCATGCCCTTACCTAAATACAATATATTTTATAAATAAAACTGTTAGACAAAAAAAAGTAGCAAAAGCAAGAATAGTCATTTCCGACCTATTTTTTGATGCTGAATCCGGATCTTGCCGCAGAAATGCCATATCACGTCAGGATTTTGGGATATCCTACTTAAAAGTGCAAAAAAGGCTGTTTTTATGGTTTTCAATATTTCACTGTATTGTTAGGGAATTTCTGCAGTAAAATCTAATGGTTCCATCTTAAAGTTCCATTCATATTGTCTCATTTCCAAATTCAAACTTCTAAATATCTTTACCTATTACCGAGATAACGTGCATCAAATAAAGCGCGCACTAATAAATTCGCATATCGTGATTAAGGTGTGTGACAATAAGTTCATACAAAAGTCTTAATACTGTGATTTACGATATCTTGGTAATAGATAAAGATATTTAGACGTTAATTTGGAAATGAAAGGAGATGAATGGTACTTTAAGATGGAAACATTGGTTTTTACTGCGGAAATTCCCTAACAATACAGTAAAATACTGAAAATCCATAAAAACAGCCTTTTTGGCACTTTTAGGTTAGGATATCTCAAAATCCTGGCACGATAAAGCAATTCTGCGGCCAGATTCAAAATTAGCATCGCAAAATACGCCGGAAATTACTATCCTTATTTCTGATACTTTTTATTTATCGCTCAGTGTAAAACGGGTTTTGCTAAGCAAAAAAAAATGTCTTGCTTTTTACTTAATAGACTCTGTGGTATCACAACGGGCCACTGCTGGCCTAAGTGTGCGAGAGCAGCCACTCTAACCTAACTTAATCTAACCTACTTAATAGACTGTTCCTGATAACACAAAACAAAAATGATAACGAAACTTCAGAATGAATCGACCAAATCCCTCTATGGGAAGTAGCGCCAGCGAAAAAACAAGGACATTCGTTCCTGACAATGATTCATCATTAATCTGATGCCCGGCATGAGACTTTCGCAGAGTGTGAGGCCCTCGTCATAACACTTATTTTTTTTTTTATTTTTTTTTTTATGGTTCAAATAGATACGCCTGAATGGTGATATTTTAAGGAATGAAAGATGGTTAAAGTATAGGCTGATTGATCGATAATCACAGTTTGGTAACTTTTATTTCTTTCTCATAGAGGATGCTGGTTGATCTTGGTATATTGATGAAGTTGCTATTGACGACTGCCAAAGTTTAAAAAGAGTTATCTTGCAGTCATTATTATTACTTGAGAGCCACCCCGCACTGCGACCTAAAAGAACTTTTGTGCATGGACCCTACTTAATGAGCCGTCCAGTCAATATTCAGGCTCTTAATGAACCTGACAATACTGCCGCCCGGTATTTGATGCATACTATCCCGGCTCATTACTCTCCCTCCTAGATGTTGTAACCTTTGGCAGAAAATGGCTGGGCAATGACACAGAACATGTTCCGCTGATACCGCTTCTAGATCGCAGAAGCGGCATCTATCTGTCGAACTTAGGCCCATTTTCTTAAGGTGATACCATAAGGGGATGAATGAGGAAGCCAGTAAGCAGCTTCAACTCAAGTTTCCTAAGTACAAGATATTCCTTGACCCTGGCTGACGAAGGTGAAATGAATTCCTTCGCCTGTCGCAAACCCGGAATTCTGCGCCAGTAAGATGACTTTTGCACATCCTCTCAGCATTTAACCACTGCCCTAAGGTGCCCCTTAATGACGCCGCAGAAGGGCTCTGGTCCAGTGAATGGAGAGGCAGAACCTTCGGGGTGAGGCCATCAGCTGCCTCGTTTCCCACAATTCCAGTGTGACCTGGCACCCAAACAAGTGTTACCTTATTTGAGCTTGCTAGCAACTTAATAACCTTTAGACAATCTCATACCAGCCTTGACTCAATGGTAAAAGACCTAAGAGCCTTTAAGGCCGATTGGCTGTCTGACACAATATAAACCTTTGCGTCGTTTAGGCCCTTAGATATGCCTATCCTAGCGCAAAGTTCTATAGCAGGCACTTCTGCTTGAAAAACGGTAGCATTGGTACCCAAGGACTTCGAGAGTGATGTTCCACTCCCGTGTATTCGTACCCCCGCCCCATCTTTCGTTTTTGATCCATCAGTAAACCACACCATTGACCCTCGCGCAAAGGATGGTCCCGTGTACTCCACAACTTCCGGTTAGGTAATCTAACACAAAATGGTTTGTGGAAATCCAGTTTAGCTATACAGTCGGAAGGCATTCCTATAGTAGGATCTGTCTGAAACTCCTTGAGAATTTCCAGATGGCCCACCATATTGCCTTGTTTGATGTTACCCTCCGCTTGCATCTTAAGGGACATAGTAGCAGCATCCTTTCTTACATGCAGATAAATCGAGTTAGTCCTAGGAGTGTCTCCATTGCTGCGATCGGACATGTTTTCATTGAGCGCGTAACCCCAATGCAGGCCATACGCTGAACCTTATTTAATAAAGTTAACGCTGTGCTTTGTTCAGTTTTAGGCCACCTCATTAACGATGCGTAGGTGACCATAAGCCTAATGATTGTTAGGAATGACCAGTAGATCATTTTTGGTTGTAGTCTCCAAGTACGTCCTTAGAGTCTCTGATAGGCCCAAAAAGCCTTAGTGGCTCTATTTTGAATTGTTTGTAAATGTTGTTCCCAGTTCAGTTTATGATCTAGGATAACCCCTAGATATTTAACCTCTTTGGAAAAGGCAACAATAGTACCGTTTAACGAAGGAGCTATAAGCGAGAGCTTCCTCCTCCACGTAAAAGAGACAATGACAGTTTTGTTTGAATTGACACTGAGTCCTTTCTGGCCACACCACTGCCATATTAAATTGAGTGCATTTTGCATGAGATCAGAGATGATCCCATCAAACTTGCCTCTAATCATGATAGCCACATTATCCGCATAGCGATAACATCAAACCCATGGCTACTCAGAAAAGCCAGTAGAATATCAATAACCAATGACCATAAAAGAGGAGACAGTGCATCCTTGGGGACAGCTCTTTACGACCCCGATGGTTACTGACTCGCCACCTAATCTGGGTGTAATATCGCGATATTTCAGCTTGGAGCGGATCCACCTAGTTGTAGACGGCGGATCCCCTACTCCATAGCTGCCCTCTCTATTGAACCATAGGAGGTATTATCAAAAGTCCCCTCAATGTCCACAAAGGGCAATTTCCTTAAAAGCCATCGCTCTTCCAATCCTCGTGACTAGACCACTAAGAGCCATCACAGTGGATTTGCCAGCTTGATAAGCAAACTGGTTCCGATGTAGCGGGTTAGTTACAAGGATTTCATTTCTTATTTGATGATCCATTGTCTTCAATAGAAACGTTGTGAGGCTAATTGGCCGATAAGCTTTGGGCTGGGTGTCCAGACGACCCTCGCGCTTTGGTATAAAGACCACATTTACTTTCCTCCATAGTTTCGGAATATAGTTATAAAAGCATAACTTGCCTGAAACAACTGGACCAAGCTGGGGAGTATTTCCTCAATACCTTTATGAAGTAAAGCTGAAAAGAGACCATCCCCTCCAGCAGATTTGAACGGTTTGAAAGAGCAAATAGCCCATCTCACCTTGCTGGGTGTGAACATTTTTCCAGAGAGGCTCCAGATTCTACTGTGGGGTGAATAGGCTACCTCACTTGTAGGGTCATGCGGGTCCTCCTGGGCACCTTTCACTATTGAGTCCGGAAAGTGGGTACCTAATAGTACCTAGCTCTACGATTTCCTTCCCGTTCTCAGTGAACCTCCTGTTTTGCTTCTTAAGAAGCCCCAAACCATTTGAGTTATCCTTACAAAGGACTTTCTGGAGACGAGCTGCAGAGAGTAATTCATTGATTCACCCGCAGAAGTTTCTCCAGGTAGCCCTTTTAGATCTTCATAATTCAAGATTATATTCCGTTAAGGCCATCCTATACTCGCCCCATTCCCCGGTGCGTTTAGCCTTATTGAATAACCTTCTCGATTTTTTCCTCGGCTTACCCAGCGCCTTGTTCCACCAACCAACCAACTTAATGGACTCTCTTCGCTTAACCGGGCAGCTGTTCTCGTAAGCCAAAGGTATAGAATCATGCAGCTGGTTTAAGAGTCCCACTCCCAATCGGTCCGTTTTGCAATTCTAATCTCCTGCCGCTGCATGGGCTCGGCCGCCAAATCGAATCTGAACGGAAATAATTTGTAATATATTTCAGTTTCACTATTCAAATAGAGGAACAAAGAGCATGTGTATGTTTACGGTTGTTTATTACTTTGTTTAATGTTCTAACAATTGTATAATTTCTCAATATGTCGTTGTTAAGGGGACGTACCACCTTCAAATTTTCAACAAATCGAAATTTTTTTTATGATAGAATATGTTAGAATGAACGTTTAAGAACATGATTTTAACATGAAAATCTCAAAAAAAAAATTATTTATATTTTTATTTTATTTATTGCGAAGGGCGCCAAAGTTCGCTGTATCGCTACACCGACTTTCTCTTAGTAACACCTGGTTATGCACAAAAGATCTTTTAGGTCGCAGTGCGGGGTGGCTTGAACGCCCACATGGCCCTCAACTAATAATAATAATAACACCTGCTTATATATACATGCATATATATAATATAATACGTTATTCTCTCACATAACAGCTGTAAAAGTAGAGGGGAAATTTTTGAGAGGAAGGTATATTGTACGGTGCAGGCATCGCAGATTAAATTTTGGTAAGGTTTATTACAAAAAAAAAAAAATTTTAACTAACGCGATTATCTCGAAATGACATTTTTCAAGTTGGCGTGCAAGATTGAGAAAAAACTACTTATCCAATCGTTCTAAAATTTTAACACGTTGATCTACATATACACATAACTACGGAAGGAATAATCGGTTTTCAATTTTTTGAGTTACAACTAATTGGGGGCGACAAAGAAGCTGCATTTTCGAAAAAAATGCCGCCATTTTTTTATTTTTCAACCAATTTTTTTTTTTTTAGTTCATTCCAAGGGCGATTTAATGCTGAATAAAACCCCGTTTTTTTTTTTTGTTCAGACGTTTCTGAGAGCAGTTATGATGCACGCCGCGAATTTTCAGTGTTGTTGGAAAACCGTTATAGCAGACGACAGTGGGCTAAAAAAAATGTTTTTGTATACTTTCAGTTAAATAAAATGTCATTGGAAAATTTCATTATGATATCTCTTTTTATTCCATTAAAAAAAAATCTTTGAAAAACTTTTTGTTCTTAAATTTTGAAAGTGGTACGTCCCCTTAATCGATATTTTTTATATGGTTAAGTAAAGGGTTAACTTTCAGAAATATTTCCTTGACAAATTTACAACAACAATTGCATAGGATAAACCCACGCAAGAATAACATTAACCAAAAAAAATATAGGGTTTAGTTAACCCAATTCTAATTTGTGGTTATGATACCTGCCACCAGGTCATAATACATATTAAATTTGTATTTTATTTCGCAAGGTTGGCTTTTGTCAATTAAATCAAATTGGCTATTTCGAATTCAATTTTGATCAACAAAATACGCTTACTATCGGTGCGCCCCCGGTCACGCTTCAACATTTATAATATAAGTTTGCCTGAGACATCTTGGCCAGAGCCTACTGTATAAATAAGAGCCTCCAGTATCGACTAAACTTAAAATAATGTACATTAAATTTTTTCTTTACTATGAAACTATGTATGTATATGGAAAAACGAGTATTTTCATTTAGAGTTTTAATTTATTAGAAATGTGAGCTTTTGGTTTTGTTTTTATACGAAAACGTTCATAAAACATGTAATTTTATTTGGTTGAAAAATCGAATCATGAAAATGTTTATTTCTTAGTGAAAACCGTCATGAAAATAAGATATTTTTGAATTTTACAATATTTTTGTTTTTGTAATATACGTCAAAAACATAACTCGAAATTTATAAACAAACAATAATCATCTCCATTCAAATTTGAATTGGAATATGTTTGCTATTTTGAATTTGCAAAGCCAACTAGATTGTTTTGATTTTTTGTTTTCTTCGCACTCATTGTATTGAGTTATATTTTTCTGTTTGGCTCCTTTTGATTTATTTTAATTTTGATTGTTGAACGGAGACTTGTTGTCTTTTTTCTTACCATTTATTTTAGATGTGGACAAATGATGACGTCATTAAATAGAATTTTGTTTCTTTTTAATACATTTTGTTGTAGAATGCTTTTTAATTTAATTTTCCTTATTTTCTTTTAATAATTGCTGGAAAATAGGGAAATTTGAGAATTTGTGTTTTAAATGAGTAAGACATTGTATGTTAGCGATTTCAGAAAAAATTGTTTAACAGAGTTAAACTTTTAATTCGCGTTTTTTCATACAAACTCCATGAAAATAAATGAATTTTTAGTGTTTCTGTATCCCTTATTTTAAATTCATTTCTCACATTCCGGCTCTATTTATATGAAGATGGTTCAGTTTTAGCCAACAGTGTAGAACCGTGCACATCTCAGTAGTCTATGCCCTGCTTAATTGGCTGACAGACATTTTGTTTCTTATTAACAAAAATAAAGGAAGAGGAAAGGAAATTATTACTTGATTTCTTTTAGAACTGTATTTGTACTGTAAATTTGTAGTTATACGTACTGTAAAATGTATAATGAAGTTTACCCTTTCTATAATTGTAATTTAGCTTTAAAAATATATAATATTCTACCTGAAAATGTAAAGATGTTGTTTCTACGAATCCCGAAATATCTGTGGTAACAAGGCAAAACGTATTAACTCGTTTTTCTGACTTTTTCAGGAAAACGTTTTTAAAATTAAGAGTTTCTTAAAATCGTATGAGTTTTTTGAATTCTAGCTTTTTTAAATGATCATTACGGTTGTTTGTAGTTTATTGTGAAACATATGTAATATGTTAGAAATTAAGAAAGTAAAAACATACAAGAAACAATGTACAATTTACAAAGTAACAATGTCAACAAAATATGTATAATTGAAAAACATTAATTACGAAAAAAACGTTATAGTAAATAATATTTATGACATGTAATGAAAACATATAATGTAATATTATGTCTAGAACTAATGAAACACGGAATTGTTATAAAATTGTTTGTCCGAAAATAATTGAATATTGTATATTGACAAAATATAAGAATACAATGCAATGTATTATGAAAATACAATGTATTGAAATATACAATGTATTGAAACTAAATAAAAAAAAAAACTGTGTAATAAGGAAATAAATTAATGTGTTTACAATATACGGTTGTTTACAATACTATATTGTTTGTTAGTGTAAAAACAAAAAGCATTTTGAGTTTATAAGAACAAAAAATTGTAACAAGAAAATAATTCGGAATTCATAAGCCAAATAGAGCTCTATCTAAAAATTCATTATTAATCTAAAATTCAAAGGAGACACTGTTACTTTCCAAAATAAATTTGTAATCAAGTTTAAATAAAAAAAAAAAAAAAATACTTTAATATCAAGACGGACCAGCTGATCATCACAAGTTCAAGTAGCCGTAAGTACAACTAACAAACTCAACCTACAAACATAAAGGGGCACCGCTTTTATTGAAGCTATTTGACATTTGAAATCGGGTATAAACTCTAGTATCTTGTTAATTAGTTATTGATAAAGGTCCAATAAGCAATTAACACAACAATTCTCATATGGGTTGGTTTCTATAACTAACAATAGTAATAGAAACCTCCCGCCACCTATAACTTTAAATATTCAAGATAACAGTTTACCTTAGAGTAAAAATAGATGAATTCAATATAACAATCAATAACAAGATTATTACAAAAAATTGATATGATATGAATTCGAATATGGAGAATTCAAATTTGAATTGAAAACAACGAAATTGAAGCTTTTTATATGATCGCAGAAGTAGAATAGAATAGGCATATTATCAGAGCCTTCTAGAGTATAGAGCCATAATCATCATGACGTATTTTTTAGAAACTTTTCTAGTGGTATAACTTTTCACTTTCCCCCAAAAATGGGGTCGTTTAGATTCAAATTTTTCATGAAAAATACATCAAAGTAGACTCTGACTGAAATTTATCTTTAGTTTTACTAGTGTACGTCAGATGTCTAAGATGTTTACAGAGGAATACGAAAAAAAAAATATTTAATCACAAAATTATCACACGTGTTTAACATTTTGTGAATTTGTTTTGTCTTTCCTCCAATTTTTGAGCTTGAAATTTCCCAGGTGGTAATTTTTGGTACGGTTTTTCCAAATTTTTACTGTCATCACTGCCATCTGTGTAATGTATATTGACTTGGTGTAACCACACGGCTTTTATTTCAATTTGATCAGAATGCTGTTGCTATGATTTTTTTTTTTGTATTTTGGTTTAAATAAATTAATTATTTCAAGAAAATGTAACAGATTTACTTAAACAACATTCATATATGTTGAAATTTAAACATTTACGAAAATATCTCAGAAATCACAATTAAGAATTTGTAACGTTTTCATTTAAAAATTTGTCTTAGGAAAAAAATGATTTCCCATATGTTTTATGTGTTTTACTATGGACAGTTTGGATTTTTCCTCGTTTCTAATTCCCTTATAAAAGCTTCTTTTTTTAGAATATATGGGCTTGTATTATCAAGGTTGCTTTGATATTAGACGTAACCTGCGTTACTACCTGACATTAACCCTTAAATGGCACACATAAGAAAAATCACACTGGGGTCTTTTATTTTAGACCCCAGCATGAAAATTGCCTATTATATTATTTCTTGAATTTTTCTATAATTAGCTTTGACAATTTTTCCAATATAGTTTAAAACTTACTAAAGGAGATCAAAAATCATTATATTAAAGAAATTTTAATTTATGAAACCAAAAAAAAAGGTTTGTGAAAAAAATAAAAAAATGGCATGTTGTACATAAATTAACCGTATTTTTTTAATTTACAAGATTTTTAGCTAAACCTTTAGCGGTCTACCCTTGAGATAGTGTCTTTTTAGATAAAAATAAGTCCGATACTGAATCTTTAAAAAAAGGTATGATAATTATTTTGCAATACATATAAACGTTGAATTTTTTCTTATCGTCGAAGATGACCGACCACAACTCTAGTCTACTTCCATGGCACTCTCTGGAGCACTGCACATCGAAAAGTCTGAATCAATGTATTTACTGTCCTCAAACACGTTATCTTTTCCTCCTGAAGATGTTTGTCGATGGGTTCACGATGCTGACTCCGCAAATTATACACCATCTAACAATACTTCAAAATCAAAAGAAATATGATAAAATAAACAAATTTGAACAACGAGCGCAGTCTTACTCACGACTAAAAGCAACAAAACAACACAAAAAAACGGCAAAAACAACTTTGAAAAATTATTTCGTATACAATACAAATATGTTCATTCAATTTTTATCAAATCCGATCACCTAGAGATATTAGTCATATCACATTTCTTTTGTCTGGTCAAGGTCTATTAGTCTGTCTTTGTTTCTTGAAAATCAGATAAGTACATTTCGAATTACTGTGTTTACAGACAGATATCAGCCGTGAAGATATAAGACATCTCTCTCACTCTAGGTCTGCTAGAGTTCAGATGCCTATAGAGCACCCCAGCGTGATTTTGGACCTTTCTACACAGCTGCTAGCGGTCAACCGGCTTGCGCTGAGTACGTAAACAGGTAGTGCAATATCTCAACTGTACAAATATGTACGATTGAAAAAATTCTGGGTCCACTGGACCCCATGTGTCATTTAAGGGTTAATCCTAGGTAACAATGAAAGTTTCATCAAAGCCGTTTTTGAATTTTAAATTTACATTTGAGTTGTAACAAATATTGATGGTCTAAAAGTTTCCATTGTTTTTTATTCAAACACGGTTTTTTTATAACTTTATTAAACTTATTATGCAATATTCTGGTCGGCAACTTGTTGCAATTTTTATGGTAAAACCAATATACCGTTACTGTAAAATTTCTGTGATTTTAGGGTGAAAAACTGAACTAAGTAATTTTCATAGGTCTCTTTTGGAATCAACAATACCATTAAGGGAGTTCTGCAGTGAATGAAACAAATGATAATCTGATTCTGGGTTTGCCGGGGATTGCGAAATGGGAATTGATTTATTGTCAGTTTTTTTTTTGTATTTTGGTTTTCTGTTTTCGAAAGCATACTCAGCGATTCCTATTTTGTTCATTTTTGTTTAGGAAAAATAATTCCCTGCTAAAGTTTTAGGGAAATATAAACAACAAAATTACTATAAAATGAAACTATTTTCCCCAAAATTTAGTATGCTTTGGAAAAAAGAAAACCAAAATTCACTAAAAACTGACAATATATCAATTCCCAATTCGCAATTCTCCGGGAAAACCATAGAATAGTGCCACAGGGAGTATTCTCGAATACGATACGAATACGTAAGTTTAATTTTCTTGTTTAAATTAAAGCAAAATTGAGTCATATTAGAATTCGTATCATATTGGGGAACAATTTTGGTTTACCTAGGGAATTGAGAATTGATTTATTGTGATTTTTTTAGTGTATTTTGATACTATTTTTTTCAGAGCATACTGTGGCGGTTGGTATTGTTTCAATTTTTTGAGAAAAAATAATTCCATTTAATAGCAATTCTTCATTTGTTCACACAAGTCACAATAAGTGAATTCCCAATTCATTGGGATAACCAGAATAGCATCACAGGACGTAGATTTCGTTAAAAAAATTAAAACTGGGAGAATAATTATCGGAAAGAAATAGTATTGGAAATATGCTTGGGTTAGTGTACACAGCAAGGAGTAAAATAAAATTAAAAACAAATCAAAATGATTTTGTTTATTTCGGCTAGTTTTAGATTTCGTTTGCTGCTGCAATTTGTTATGCCCGATCGTTCAGTATGATCTTGATGTTATATCTGAGGTTGGGGAAATTTCATTTCAGTATGCGGAGAAAATAAAAATACATGAAAGCATCAGATTGTTCATTTTTATTCTATATACTACTTTAAAATATGTTACCTTACTGATTTGTCTTATATAGAGAAAAAAGTTCGGGGTAGGCTGTGTCTTCTATGCGGTCGTAGGTGTGTTCCGTGATAACGTTTAATTATAAGCAGTGCAAGAAATGGCACGATTTATGGGTTTGTTAAAATAAATTTCTTTATTATTAGCATCATGAAATGAGAGCACAGTGGTTGTTTGCAAACGATTAAGTACTGGGTGATGGTACGAGAAGTACGATATGAAGCGCAGAGTCTCAGCAGTGATGTGCCTGATGAATGTGAGATCCAGACAAGTGTCTCCCAAAGTTGTCGAGGCTAGATTGTTGGAGACGCAGACTGGGTCCAAGGTGTCCTTGATGAAGCGCACGAATTCCACCACTGATTTTTACGCAAAAATTGACACCAACTGATCACCGATCGGATGAGCCATTCCCTCGCTACACTGGTCCAAGCATTTAAATCGTTCTAAATCAGAGGTTCGTGGCGCGGGTTTCTTTGCCGTCTGATGAGGTCATTGCGATAATATTACGCGTGACACATAAAGCCAAAGGACCAATCTAAGCAATCATATCTTTAAATTAAAGTTAATGCTTATAGTTGATGAGTAATTGCTTACGACAAAGGGCTAAATTTCGGGTTAGTTTTCTGATGCGGTGTAAAACGTTATCGCGTCAAAATGGCATCAGTATGTATTTCAAATCAAAACAAAATTGTTGGTTTTTTTTTGTGACTTAAAAAATATACATCAGAGACATAACCATAACTAAAATGTAAAAATGTTCAAAACTCATCAAAAATTAATTAGATTATAGAAACGGCGGAAGTTAATTTAATTCATAATACATAATTATAAATGGATTAACCGTGCAAAAACTTAATTAAATTCTAGCGGATTTAATTTACTTTTTAAAAAATTAATGTTATGGAATTAAAACATATTAAAAATGAATTAATTTCATGACAAAAATGTCGCGGTGAATTTATTTCAAGAAGTCATTATATAAATTACAAGAAACATTTTTCCTTGGCAAGTAATTTAAGTGATATTTTTTTACTAATTAGTTCTAATACTATTTTAAATAAGTTATATAATTTCTAGTAATCGATCGTAAACAAAAAATAAAAATTGCATATAAAGAATAATAAAAGCATGTCTTAATCGACTAACAAGAAAGTACTAAATAAATAATTCTTGCTCAAGTCAGATATGTTGTTTTAATTTATTTTCTCTGAATACCGTCTCAAATAAAAATGTTATCAACCCAGGACTTAACATTGTACAAACACGACAGATCATCACAAATTGCACCAGTAAACTAACACCTTAGACACTGCTGTTTAATAAATAAGGTTTAACTAACCTCGTTCAAGAGCCCTGCGCAAAATAAAGCGATTAGGTAGAATTGAGGTTGACATACTGCAGTTAAACTCGAAAAATTCAATAAATCGATTTTATTAAGTCACAGGGATTTTAGCAAACTAAAATAAATAAAATCATTTTGTTTCCCGATTCAAACCGTTTTTATTTTGCTTCTTTTCTTTTCTTCTTCTTGTTTTATAAACAAAAATTTGAAAAAATTGGTAAAGAAAGTTAAATGAAAATTTTCATTAATGGGGCATGCTTATAGTTAAAATGTTTGCCACTATTTTTGAAGGCAGCACCATATGTCAAGGATAGAATGACAGTTTTCATTTAAGGTTTGTATAGAAATGTATGGCAAAATAAATAACATGAAACTATTTTCATATTTTAAAATATTTGTGAGTCATTTCAGTAAAAACAGATATTGGGGCCGATTCTGGCATACAAATTTTATAATTTTATGTTATTTTTTTAAATAACATAGTAAACTGGTATTCTCGTGTTAAAAAAAAATTTTATGTTATTTTTTTATGTTATCATCTGTCAAAAATAAAAGAATTAAATTTAAGCATGTTATAAGATTTTATCAAGTCGAAATACAAATTGAATTGAACATTTATTTATTTTTGTAAAGTTTTGCAATAAAATAAAATATTTATCTAAAAAAAAGCAAATACCTACATACTTTTCATTCAATTAAATTTTTCCACTGAAATCAATATGCCCAATTATTTAGTAATGGCAATTTTGTTAGCTCGAGAAGAATGAAGAACCCAAGTATTTTTATATTCGACAATTTTTGTATTTTTCTGACATTTAGCTGAAAACATGGATTTTTTTCCGAATGTTGGCCAAAAAAATCGGAAAATGATGAAATTTGGTTTGCAACATTTTTTTTTTCATCATTTTCAGATTTTTTTGGCCAACTTTCATAGTAATTCTTATAATAAGTCGGACATTATTGCTGAAAAAAGTCGGTGATGAATTCAGTTTTGTTATACGTACTTGGGAAATTGTCATGTACAAACCACAAAAGTAATAGATTTCTTATCCCTATCAACACTTTTTTGTTTCGATATTTAAAATTGTACCAGAACATTTTATTATAAAATACGCTTTAAAATGTTGCAATCGGAATACGAAAAAATAAAAAATTTTATTTTCCATTTTAAAATTTAATTATAACATAAAAAAATAACATAAAATTTCAAATTGTCAGAATCGGGCCCATTGTAAACATGGAATCAATAACGCGTTTAGTTGTTTTAAATAGAAAAACAAATGTTTCTTTTTATCAAAATTGATTTAAATTTGTGATTTGTGTTAACTTTAAAATTGTTATTTAGTGAGCTAAGTCATCGAAATAAATATTTAAAAATATTGATTCAATCTGGTTTTATATAAGTCGACACTACTTCTACGTATATTAAAAGACGGTTTCATGTTGCGTTTTGCCTGCATATAGTTTTCTTCTTAATTTAACAATTATGTAATAATATAATTTGTAGATTAATTTTAGTGTTTAGGTTTTTCAACAAAATAACAAAATGTCAAACTCTCAAGAATTGAAAAAAAAATTAAAGTTATTAGGTGCAAAAACTACTGGCAACAAACCAGTTCTATTGAAAAGGTAATTCTCTGGTACATATTATATTAATTTTGAACACAAATATTTATAATGAAATATTTTTTAGATTAAACTTATGGCAAGACCTCGACCTTAGCCGAACTAGATGTTCTACAAATGTTGTGCCTTCAGACTGCCAGCATTCATTCAATGATGATGGTGAACCGTATCAGGAGCTCGATAAGCTTTCGAAAGGCCAAGTTGACTGGTTGACCCCGGCCATAATTCAATTGTACTTTAATGAGAGGAAAGCTATGAAAGGTGAACAGCAAGGTAGGAAGCTTTTTCACTCTCATTTCTGCAAAAGAATTACTTTTAGTTCAACAGGTCACAATATTTTTTTTAAAATAATCTGTAGTGCCGAAACTAAAAAATCGGTAGATTATGCCATTCGTCTACATTTAAATGACCAGGAACGATCGATAATGAAGGCAACATGCGCATGTCCAGCTGGTACTGGTACAAGTTCGGCATGTAAGCATGTTAGCGCTGCATTATATGCCATTGAATTTTATGGGTTGATGGGTGGAACGAAATTAAATAAAAGTTGCACCGATAAGCTTCAGACATGGCTGGTGCCATAGCCTAAAGCTGGGAGAAATTTAATTAAATCAACAGTTGATTCAGTGCTAAATTTGCCTATCGTAATAACACCTACCCCTAGTAAGTCAAAAACTGACGAATATTTAAATCGCCTAATTAATTTCGGAATTACAACACCAGTATACTGCCGCATTGCGAAATTACAACATATATTCCAAGACCACGATTACTGTAAAGATAATCTGATGGTTCTGCATTTGAATGCAGTTAATTGTACTACCAAAAAGGAACGGTTAAGTATAGAGCGAAAAACGGTTTACCAAGGAGTTTTGTGGAAAAATATGAGAAAAACTCGTATGACAGCCTCAATATGTCACAACGTTTTGACTACCATGAGAACGCAAAACTATTCTATTGCGTTTTTAAAATATCATATCAACGGACTCAATATTACGTCAAATGCTATAAAGTGGGGCCTGAAAAATGAGGAGATTGCAAGAAAGCAATATTGCAAAACAACGGGGGAAAAAATAAATAAATGCGGGCTATTTATTGACGAGGAGCACAATTTCCTAGCTGCTACTCCTGATGGGATCAATGAATTGAAAACTTTAATTATTGAAATAAAATGTCCTTTTAGTTGCAGGAATGGAAAACCCGAGGATGCAAAATACATTCATGGCGGGCGATTAAAAACAAACCATGCATATTATACTCAGTGTCAAGTTCAAATGCATGTCACAAAAATTCATAAATTCGATTTTGTTGTCTGGACACCTCACGGCATTTTGATTCAGAGTATCAGATATGATGAAGGTATGATGTCACAAAATATTGTTCCATTAAAAAAATATTTCGAAGAACATTTTGTGTCCTATTATTTTAATCAGAGTATGTATATACAATTGCATGTTCTTTTATTTTATTAATTATGTTTTATTTATTTAGCCAATTGAACCGATAATTTTTAATATATTTTATGCATGTTTAGTTAATTTTTTGCTTGGAAGCCTTACTAATACACTAATGCACTATCATTTAAATAACATAAGCTTACTGTATTCAAATTCAGAAAAATTATTTTATAGTTTTATATACATCTAATCATCAAGCATATAATTTTTGAATTTTTAACGTGTACATATTTATAGTGATCGAATTTCCATTTAGTTAGTCTTAGTTTGGAGAGCGAGCTATTCTTCAATGCTTTTTACTTGTTAGTTATTGTTTTCTAACAATATTGGTATTTTTAAATTAATGGTCTAGTTATAGCCATAAAGAACAAATATTGTTATTTTTGTATATTGTTTCTAATCTTATGTATATATGTAGTATTTATCATTTTGCTTGAATTGAAAAAAAAACAGATTTGCTTACAATTTAAATTTGTTTTGTTAACACTGAAAAATAAATATATTAATGAAAAAATAATAATAAAATCAATAAATTAGTTTTTTATTTTATTCATAAGCCTTTAAAAATTATGATAAGTTCTTAAGACATTTTTATATAATTGGTGAATGTAAATTGCAAAGCAAAAAAACATTTTTTATAATTTGGTTGGCGAAAGGCCACATCATTGTTGGCATTGGTTTAATCAAAATTTGATTAATTTTAGCCAATCCTATTAGGTACTCGTTCAACTATAATTCGCCTATTAGCTAAAAACCTAGTGTGAGCAATTTCCTCCTCCGTTAGTTGCTTTTTACCTCAGAATATGTTTAAAATAACACCTTTATTTTCTAGAAGGTCAGAGATTTCTAAACCTCTATCCGCTAATAAAAAATCACCTCGCTCCAGTTTATTTAGCATACCGGATTTCTCAAATATTTCCCTATCGGAAATTGCCCCACCAAAGATGTCAGACACAAATATAACCAACCCCTTTTCATCAACCGCCACCAATGTTTTGAAAGTGGTTTTATTCTTGTATGAAGAAAAAGTCAGTTGATGATAGTTGGGGTCATCGGATTTTTGCACAGGTACTTCAGTGCAATCAATTATGGCTCGATACGAACTGTTCGATTTTGAAATCTGCCAAAAATCGATTTGTTGCAATGCAAAATACATTTTGGTTGTCATATTTTTAAATATTTTTGCTATGACATTACGATTAATCATAAAAATATTTTGCATGAATAAAAAATCGTTATCATGTCGATATTTGAAAAGAGTGAGTAGCACCTGATCATTAAGACATATTTCTGGGTGCTCCATATTACTTTGATCTTTGGATATCAAGCTTGATAATAAGGTGAACCTTTTCGAATCTAACCCGGTAAAATACTGTAATTGGTCATTTAGTATACTGGAAAATCTAATAAATGCACCAGGATTCATTAACGTTTGTGTCATCCTGTTTCTAGTAAGTACAGCTGTAGTCTGCGTTTCACTAGCTCGTGATGTCTCAATAGTCATTGAGTCTTCGATAGGAGGATTGTCCGGCACAAGCAACGCATCCAACGCAATACCACTTTGGTAATCTAGAATTTGAAGAGTTTCATTTTCCAACTCTATACATGAAGTTGCCTAAAATATTCCATAAACAAATGTTACTACAATTTTCTGTAATGTAAATAAATAGTGTTTACTACCTTTGATGATGCCGGTGACATTGAAATTTGTGGTGGATCTCTCAATGAACCTGCTTCTATCTTCTTATAGCGGTCTTCTCGCTGGTTTGTATTGCGCCTAACTACACTTTCAAATTTCCTCAAAGGAATATTTTTGGATGGTATTGATCCAGCTTTAAGAATTTTATTATTACCTACAAATAAAAACATAAATTACAGCTCCAAACATTTTTATTTTTCCCTTAAAAATCTAACCTATGTTTGTTTTATAATCTTCCTCTTTAAAATGGGCACTACAGACGTGGAACCATTTTGATGGTATTTTTCCTATTCTTAATTTAATAACCCATTTCCGTTTTAATGTTGGTTGGTTGGGAAACCGATGAAATTTTAACGATCCATTTCTTGTAAATTTATTATTACAATTTGACACACAGCAAGTTGTCACCATTTCGGATTTTGGTACAAATATTAATTATTAAAATAATAAAAGAAGAGTTTGACAATGTGTATGTTTTTCTGTTTATATTAAAAACTAAAATTTGTTTTATTTATTGCACCCTAGTGTTCGTATTCACTTTACTTTTTATAGTTATAAAATCTAATTAATTTACTAGCTTAATTTATTTTACTATACATTTCAGTATAATTCTCTTATGTCAAATTTCATTCTATCCTTGACATATGGTATTGCCATCTGGTGGATGAAAATAGAAATAATTTCATTTTGCATGCCCCATCGAAAATCATTTTTTTCCGCAATTAATATATAATATATTTAGCTAGGGACACTATAGAACGCTTTGAAAAAATAAAACAATTTAACAATGCAAATAAAATAAGATGTATTGTATTGTTTGTGGTAACGCGATCGACTACACAAGAAAATACGTGGTCCGCGTTTATCATGCCCTAAACACTAAACCAAATTATTTAAAAACTCATATATTATAAGTTGTAGTAAGCCATGTGAATTTTTTGGAAAAAAATTTTCCTTTCATAAACTTCAAAGCATGCTCTGTTTGTAACAATTTAAGAATGAAAATTAAATAAATTTCCTTAGGTTGTTATGGCTTAGGCCGTGTTCCAAACGAAAAAAATATCGCATAAAAAGTTAAAAAGTTAAATTTTTGACATTTTATTCACCACAAATATTTTATGTGCTCGGCGACCAGTTAAAATTTTTTATCTTGTTTATTTGTGTACTGAAACAAATGCATACATTGAAATTTATACAAAAAAAAACATGGAAAATAAACAAAAAAGAAAGCGGACTGTTATGACTGAATACACAAAATGTAAGTAAAAATTCAATAAATAAACTCAGGGATATGTTTATTTTTTATTTATTTTTGGGAATCATGAAGAAAAAACAAAATTGATAGATATTCGCATAAAATTAGACGGCATGTTCACAGGCAAAAACGCCAACCAACGGGACGCGTGGAGGTAAAATTAATTATAAATTTAGTTAAATATCTATGAATGTTTTATATTCCTATATTATTTTAATTATAGAAAAATTAGTCAAGAGATGGGCAAATCACCGGCATTGTGTCGCCAACAGTGGCAAGCCTTAATAACGAAATATAAGGTAAAATTCATTTTCATGTTAGATTTTCAATTTTCACCTATAATTTAATTATTTTTACGTAAAATTTTTACAGTTCTTAACAGAAAAACACACTGGCAGCGGAATGGGCGATGAAGCAGAAGGCGGTGATGTTGACTTGCCCAATAATTGGCCTTACTTCGATAAGCTCCAACTTTATTCGTCAAACAAGGACAATTTTCATCCGCCGCATTTATCCTGTAGTGTGGAAGGCCTTATTAATAAGTCGGTGAATTTAGATTCTTCGGACGAGGAGTTAAAGGTGGCTGATAGTGAAACCCCAACACCAGGGCCTTTACCATCAGATTCCTCAGACATGTCAAGAACAACACTGCTTTCAACTCAAAATCCCCAACGCAATAAACAACCAAAAATTGAAACCGAACTATTAAAACAGAGTCGAAAAATTGCTAATAAAATAAATACAGCAATTACGGTATTTGGGCAAATAGTCCAACAGGATTACCCAAATATCGATGTAAGTGGGTTGCTGGTTTCGGAATCTAGCGACTCATCTTAAAACACAATTTTTTTTAAATTTTAATTTTAATGTACCTAATTTTATTTAAATAAATGAATTTCTTTTTTTTACTATAGATAAAATAGTTTTATTAATGATTTTCTAAAAGTAATTGATCCAACAAGGAGTCTCGGAACACAATGCCATCATTTGAATCGTTATTTGAATTTCTGTGAATTGAATCGACATTTTCTTGTAATTCATCGTAACAGTCCAACATGTTATTATCGAAATCCTCGCCCATTATACAAATGTTGTGTAAAATGCAGGCCACAGTCACAATTTTAACGCTATTTTGAATATTTTGTTCTAGGGCTTTAAAAAAAATATTCCTCCAACGGGTTTTCATTATACCAAACGAACATTCCACAACAGTTCTAGCCCGACTATGGAATGTGTTAAATTTTTTTTGTACTTCCGTTGGATTTTTATAAGGTGTTATCACGGCGCATGGTTTTAGCTTACATGGATATCCACCGTCCCCTAATAAATAATAATTTTTTGGAGGAAAAATCTGACATCTGTATAAGGGGCTATTCTGAAAAACACGAGTATCGTGTACTGAGCCAGGATACCCTATGAAATAATTGCGGAAGGATCCTTTACTATCAACGACTGCCTGAAGTATTATCGAATAGAAGCCCTTATAATTAATATACTCGTCATGTTTTTTAACGGGGCATTTTATTCGTATATGGCAACCATCAATTGCTCCAACCGCATATTACCTTTACTAATTTTTTTGTGCCGTAATAATTTGCAATTAAATTTAGTAATTTTGTGTATAATACACATAAATGAATTATTAACGGTATATATTTAACGAAATTAGTATTCATTTTATAATCAAAAGTTGAAATTTAAAGTATTAGATATTTTTACAATCACGCAAAGAAAAAAAGAAAAACAACTACAACGTCAAAATTTTAACTTTTTATCTAGTTGCATTTGGAACAGCAAATCGGTTAAAAAATGAGGTAGGTTAAATATTTCTTACCACAGTTAAAATATTTAACTTTTTAATCAATTGGAACACAGCCTTAGTAGAAATGTTTTGGATTAGAGCGGCTAAAGTCCGGGGTTCGATTGTGGTCAAGGCATTTTAGTTTTGTTTTTCAATTTATATTTTTTTGACGTTATAACGTCTTACACCGCATGTTCAGAAAATTGACAAAAAATGTTTCCCTTGGTCGTCGGCAATTACTAATCAACTATAAGCACTACCTTTAATTTATGTAAATGTGTTGGTCCTTAGGCTTCATGGCTCACACATAATATTATCGAATGATTTCACGCGATTTAAATCTTTCAACAGAGAACGGCTCCTCCAATCCGAGCAATTCTGAAATCAATTTTTGCGTAAAGAAACAGTGGTGGTTAATATAGTTTAAATTAAAATAATTAATCTCAACATGTTATAAACGTTATCACGCAAAACACCTACGGCCGTGTTGATGACACAGCCCACCCCGATTTGTTTATTTTTTCTGTCTGTAAGGTTTATTGTGTGATGCCCCAACGGATGTAAAATCGTCCTTAAAAGCCCTTACTCTTTGGTTTAGGGTCTATTTAAAGTACAATAATTCTTAAAAGCCTTTAGTCTCGAGCTATTCCTATTTGGCTAAAAAATAAAGTTTAAAAAAATATCAAATGGTGATTATGACAGCGGCCGCATGACATCAACATTATATTTAAATTGTATCCGTCCTAGGACGGGCTGTACCCTCTAGTTAATACAATATATATTTAGCTAGGGACACTGTAGAACGCTTTGAAGTAATAGAATAATTTAACAATGCAAATTATATGAGGGTTACTATATTGTTTGTGGCGTAGTGGTAACGCATTGGACTAGAGCGACAAAGCTGTTCTCGATTCTCAGCCAATTTTTTTTTTTATTATTATTTTTCTTTTAGTATTCATGTAATGACCAAATATTTTATTTTAAATTAAACATTCCGCTTTTTAGTTATTACAGTAATTACTAATTATACAAGAAAATACGTGGTCCGCGCTTATGATTAAACACTACAACAAATTATTTAAAAACTTTTATGAGTTGTAGTAAGCCATGAGAATTATTCGGTAAAAAATTTTTTTTCTGTCATAAACTTCAAAGCATGGCTATGTTCGAAACCAGATATTTAATATTCTCCGTAATATTAATGTCTAAAAGGTTGTCAGGCTCTCTAATTTCACTACGCCTTACCCGAGTAATTTTTTGTTGTTGAGCGTGAATAGTTGGCAAATATACCCTATTTCCGCTATTGCATTCAACAACGTTGTTGCGAATAATCTGGGAGGGCCGCATAGTTGAATTTTTCGCTGAAAATTTCAAGTTGGCATTGGCTGAAAACACAGCTTTATCATGTGCTACGGGATCGTGACAATGATTTGATTGACCTTTTGTTATTGTATGTGACCCATCCTTAGTTGCAACTGTTACAATTCGCCCTTTGCAGAGCAGCAGTTTCCTATCGGCACACGCCCACTGATTGGTTTTACCGCTTCTCTCGAGGTGATAGGCATAGCCATCGAGAATCAACTTATCCTTTCCTTTGTTTGTTTTAACAATATTTAATTCCATATTGTAAATTTGTAACAAATCGATGGCTTAGTCAATATCGGCCCTAACCCACCTTTCTAACATTTTTCAAGAAATGCAAAAAATGAGATTTTTGACAGATAATATCATACGCTTTAGGTTTAGGGAAGAACAAAATTGAATGTGGAACGTATTTTATTGGTTTGTATGTTAAACCAGTCGCACACAAAAACGCGTCGTGTTGCATTCTACCAAACGTATATCAAAATGTCATTTTTGAAAAAAAATGTGAACCGATATTCAGTAAGCCTTCGAAATTTAGATGTACATTTTTATAACACTTTTAAAATGTTGAACAACTCTTTGACAATTTTTAACTCTTTTAGTAAACTAAGAACAGATTTTTAGGATAAAGCTTATTAATTACTCAGTCCAGTTTCATGTGAGAGGCTTTACCAAAGTGAAATTAGAAATAGAAAATTTATTTTCTGTTTTTGGTAAGGGGTACTCAGTTCAACAGCGAAAAACCTAAGCTTATATCATTATATCAGAGATAGCGGAGATAGATATACTTTACAAATGTTTTTTAATTGAATATTAAAAATTATATTTGTATTAGCAGGATTTTTTGAAATCAGGCTTTTTTCGATGTTCGATAGTATGCATGTCTTTCTTTTCAAGAATAAAATTGTATAATATTTCGACTTTTGAATTAAGCTTTTTCTATTGCGATCTCAGCATGCTCGCATAAAACATCATTCTATTTCTACTTTCATTCATCACTCTTTATCACAAAAAATTTTGTTTTTCTCCGATCGTAGGAAAAAATATATCTTTCCGTTGTTTTTTCGAAACGAAAAGCTCATGATTCCAGTATGTTGTATTTGTTGCTAAGCAACAAGTAATAATAGTTCGAGAATATTTTTTCTGGCCTAGGCCGGGAATATATTCCCGTATGGATTTTTAATTGTTAAAGGCCGGTATTCACGTACAATTAAATTGCGCAATATAATTGTGTGACGTCAGAACATTGCACAATATTCTCAAATTTTATTCAAGATTTTGGAATTTTATTGTGCAATATTGACGTCACACAATTATATTGCGTAATTTAATTGTACGTGAATACCGGCCTTAAGAAGAAATAAAAGTACACTTATAAGGTCAAACGCATTTATTTATTTTAATTATTATTAAAATAAATAAACATTTATTTATTTAAACAAAATGTAAAAATGAAAAAAAAAACAAAATGTATTTATGTCTTATGATGTCGTGGCTAACTAAGCAATAATTTTATGTTATTTTGTAGATTTTTTACTTTGTTTTGATTTCTTAATATGATAATTAATGAATAATACGAAAAATTATTTTGGGTTTATATTCGTTTTAAAGTCCGATCGGAGAAAAAATAGTATGTACAATTCGGAGGAGAAGTGCATTCCCGGACTCCCGTGGTCCCGTACTTTTCCTCCTAATTATACAATATACTATTGCGATATTTTATCGATGTGAAGAAAAGGAAAAGTGTACAGAAGGCTGAGTTCGCATTAGAAAAGTTGCAATGAAAGAAGAAAATAGCGTACAATTTTGTTCTTGTTACAAGAGACAAAATACTATCGAAATCGAAACGAAAGTGATGTTAGAACATCTCTGTACAGGATTTTAAATAAACCAGGCTTTTGAAAACCAGGATTTAGTATGGTATCCTCAGCAAAAAAGTAAATGTATTTATACACACATAAAAATTGTACAAGGAACACATGGTTTTTAGGTTGTCATGCCTTTGAATTTGTTTCGATTTTGGTTTTGTTTTTTGTTTCTAGAAGACCCATCGATTGCACATACAATGGCGGAAGAATTTTTAGGAATAACGGTAAAAACGATAAGTTTATTATTATAATGGTAGAGGAAGACAAATTTTAGAACTTTGAACAATTCAGAATTTTTTTATTTCATTTGATTCCATTAAATTAGTAAAATTTTTTTGTTTCTTAATAATAGCTGTTCCCTCCTTTTGCATTTATGGCAGATTGGCATCTTCTGGGTATGGAGCTAATCAACGTATCGAGGCTGTCTTGTGGAATTTGTCTCCAGTGATATTGAAAGAGACTGCATAGTTGCACTCGCGTTGTTATTGATGCTAAATGTGGCAGTATGCTGCGTTGAATTTGATCCCATTCATGTTCACTCGGATTTAGTTCCGTGGATTGTGCTGGTCATGGTAACATATGGATTTCCTGCGCTTCCAACCAGTCTGTTGTGATTCTCGCTGTATGTGGCCTGGCATTGTCGTGCATTAAGACGAATTCTGATCCGATTTGTGATGATAATGGAAGCACGACAGGTTCCAGTATCTCATTGATGTAACTGGCTGCCGATAAGTTACCTTCTGGAAAAACGAGATTAGTTCTTTTACCAGTCATAATTCCAGCCCATACCATAACAGTGCCTCCATCATTTTTGACCCTCTCGGCGTTACCAGGCTGTCTCCATATTCTTGTTCTCCTAGTATCAGGGAGAAATCCGAATCTTGACTCATTAGTGAATAAAACTTTGGAACATTACCCTTCTGCCCAATTTTTATGATTTTGACTCCAATCATTTCTCAGCTCTCGATTTCCATGTCGAATCGATGGACATCTCAACGGGCGGCGAGCGTGAAGGTTGTTTTCGTGTAGTCTATTCCTTCCTTCTTGGTCACTAACATAAATGTTTTCATTAGTCCACAAGCGTGAGTGTAATTGTCGGGCAGTTAAAGTTAGCTCCCGACGAACTTGCAGTTTAATATAACGATCCTGTGCTGAAGTTGTAACTTTTTCTCGACCTGGACGCTGCACGTACGGACTCCCAGTCATACATTGCCGTTGCCATAATCTGCATATGACGCTACGGGACACATTAAAGTGACGCGCAACATCTGATTGGCTTCTTTCACTTCGAAGCATTCCTACTGCTTTGTCCATTTCACTATGAGTTAGATTATGACGTGTATTGCTGAATTTCATATTTCTACACAAAATTTTAAATTTCAAAATTTTAAAATCTCTCTTTTAGGAACTAAAACTGAATTAAGACTGAGATAATAATTGAACTCAAATAGACTAAAAACAATTTTTTCGATAAAGCAATAACCGGTTTTACCGTTATCAACCAAAAAACAAAACCAAAATCAAAACAAATGCAAAGGAATGGCAACCTAAAAAACCATGTGTTCCTTGTACACTTTTTATGTGTGTATTAACCCTTAATGCTCCTTAAGAATTTCCAAGTTTAGAAAATTAGAACATAGATAACAAGCAGAAACAAATTCACGGAAAGAACATGGCACAATACTTAACGCGGTACTAGTAAATATAACAACAATAACAGTAATAAAAATAATAAAATGTTTATTGTCGCTATATACGCGGCATTGTAAGTAAAAGTGCCATGCCGCTTATATGGCAGCATTGGTCTGTTAAGGGTTAAATTAATTATTATTTTCTGTTCGCCAACACTATTGGCGTTAGTAACAATAAAGACTAAATTATTTTATTTGTTTTCAATGATATTACCTGAGTACCGTACGGACAATTTTTGATACAGTAGTTACTTTAAGTCCAAGCAACATGTTGGCATTGATAATTTACTAGGGTGAATGCTTTCCCTTTTCTTCACTACGATAAAATATCGCAAACAAAAATTTGGGTGATAATGTCGCCAACAGTCAGGCGGTCCTGAAATGTCATATAATATTTAACAGTCAAAAAATGTAATATGCTTTTCGAATTTTCTAGCTTGCAGGTCATTAGTAAGGATTTAGCAATAATTTAGTAAAATAATTGCTAAATCCTTGATAATGACCCACACGGAAGGTCGAATACATTTTTCTAAACAGTTAAGGAGAACATTTTCTGAGCATATCCAAAATTTCGTCTCCGAAAAAATTTATTTTGTACTCAGAAATTGTGGTCTAATTATTGTGATTCACGTTGAAAATTTTGTAACTTTCACCTCTTAAGTAATACTGAATTATTAATTTTTAAATACATTTCTATTGAAGGTTATTTAGAACAGTTTCTTTGATACAGTTAAACATAACAATTGAATTGGACAAATTACCATACAATGTAAGAAATATTACGTTTTGTTTTATTTAAGTAACGCGAATTTCTGTTAACGAATATAATATTTATATGGTTGCGTGAATAAATATTTTCAATTAGAGTTACTAGATTTCATATAACAAATGAAATGCACACTTATCTCTGTAGTATTTAACAACACAAAAATATAATAACACTTGAAGATTAATTTCAAAGATTTATTAAATATATTTGTTTTGCTCGTACTCAAGTAGAGTACTCAAAATGTATATTTTTCTTCTATCGTTTAAGCTTAATTTTGTCTATAGATTACAAACCAAGAATAACACGTTTGAGACAAATTGTAAAATTAGTTAATTTGGCAAAGAAAGTAACTTTACACAGGTTTACTGAACCAAAAAAGCTGATCAATCATTCAAACAATTTAAAAAAATAAAAAGTAAAATAAAAATTTCAACAAAACTAATTGAAAACTTTATCTAATCTTTTTCTTTTCAAACATGATTCTCGCACCAACAACAACAAAAAATTGTGTAAACGTATAAACCTTTATTGATCAACCAAAAAGTTCATTATGATGGGGATGATAGGAAGCTTCTCAAGAAAAAAAAATATTAAAGGCAACACAACAACAGAAAAGTATCGAATTTCCCAACTAATAATAGAAAGAACTTGTTTGAAAGCACAAATAAAGAAAATGATCCAAATAATGTGAAAATTGGGAAATTTTCGTAGATGGAAAAAAGTTTTTGTTCTCTCTTATTTATTATACAGCATTTTGGTGTATAGTCTGTCTGTACACATGTTTTGTGTACTGTGAAAAATTGATAAGTGATGTTCGTATTTTTTTTTTAATATATAAACTTAGTAAAAACAAAATCCAACTTTTTAGCAAGAAAATCATTAAAAATGTATTTTCATTAGTTACCGTGTTTTCTTTTCCTTGCGGCTCTGTAAAAACTGTTTGCATAAAGGTATAATGCTTTATGTGAAGGTAAAGTTAACTTTATTGTGAAGTGGAATCGAAAACTTTGAAGTAATTTTACCACAATATTATTGCCTCAATTCTATTATGTCTGAAACGAAAGAACCCATGTGGACTGTCATTATATTGAAAGATAGGCACACATCAAGGGTGATTCGCAAAAATATATGTTTTTAGCTTGATTCACTATTTTAATATGAACTAAATGCCTAAGCTGGCCATCCAAAATATGTTTCATGTTCATTTAAGTGTAAATTAAGATATATCCAATGCGTTTTTTTATATTATGTATGTGTATGTACTTTTCAAAGGGTTAACAAATGTACATTGGAATAAAATGAATGAATAAGGATTGAAATTATTTCTCAAAGTTTTCTCCTTGATTCCTTTTAATATTGATTCAATATTATTAACTTTAGTTCTAAAATGTCAAAATTATTATTTTTTTTAGGCTGGCAATAAACCGGCACACAAAAAATTAATATTTGAGATACAAAAAAATAATAAAACGGCACAAATTAATGAGCAACAAACAAAAATTTCTTGGCATCATAATAATAATTTGGCAACATTTATAATTTTTTGGCACTATTGGAAGGGTACACAAAAATTATTTTTTGGCATCGAAATAAACATTTTGGGCGACAAAAATAATTAACTGGCAACAATAAAGTTATAAATAAATTAATTAAAAATTAAGAAAATTAAATTAGTTTTAAAATATTCTGGAAAATGGAGATCCCTAATTTAACTTAGAATTGTAGAGGCTAACGGCTTCGGTAACTCTCACGGGCACGCGGGAGGTCGCTTCGCTCCCCCCGCTTAGCCCTCCGAGGGGCCTTAGATTTAAACTTCGAGGGACGTAGGAGCCAGGATAGGCAAACATGTCGCACTGCGTGCCGCACGTAGGAGCGGATTATATAGAATCTATTAATGACACTGCAATATTTTATATCGATCCCCCATCAAATATTAAATAATTTGTATCGATTAAATTTAATTTTTTGTCTCGATTTTTTATTTTTTTTTTTACTCTAAAAATTATTTTTTTCTGTTCCAAAATATTATATTTGTTGCCAATTTATTAATTTTGATGTCAATGTTTGTCGCCACAGTATTTAATAATGTCCTTCAAAAATATTTGTTTGTTTTTTCATATGTGGTGCCAAAATATTATTTGTGATGCCAATTTATTATTTTTGATGCTAATGTTTGTCGCCAAAAATTTTTTCTTGTATGCCCGTTTAAATTGTCCCTTTTTTTATTTATTTGCTTTGCCGTATTTGTGTAGCATTATTGGTTCGCATCCTCAATAAAACTAAAATTTGTCAAATAGGCTTGTTTTAATATATTTGCCAGCAGTAACAAATTTCAAAATAAAGGCTTTAGTGTTACAATATTTGATTAGGTTTTCAATTTTGCCGCAGCTGATGATATCCATGTACCATTATAAAGCGCTTTACTTAAAGACAAACTGGCATGTTGCTTTGCAATTTGCAAATAAAACAAATTTTATTTAAATAATGAAATTAAGGCATACAACATTTTAAGTATTAAAATATTTTGAAAAGATGTTCTTTCTCAAAGAAAGTTTAATCAAATAAAACAACTAGAAATGTGTACTGTACATATATTTAGAAATGTCAAAAAATTCACTACGCACCACGGTTTGGTGTAGCTTGTCCTTAATTCTATTAAATCACAGACAAATTTTCAATTTTGTTGTCTTGTTTTGGAGGTATTTATCATATAAATTCATGTTTTACCTTTACACCATAATTCAATGCAGTGAACTTAAAAGGGAAACTATTCCATTTTCAACACTACTACAATTAAACAAGTGTACAGATTTTTTTAGATCTCCTTTAAAGCAAATTTCTTCGTTAAATAATCCATTAAATTGCGCAATGCATAGAAAATGCAAAAATATAAAGTTAAACAATTGCTTGCAAAGCTACTTTGAACTTCTTTGCAAATCTAAAGTTTTCAATTTAGGTTAGGAGGATTTTTAAAAGTTCTAAATATTCCAACTTATTAATAGAATAAGCAGATGCCATTTTTGTTGAATAGATATAAAATCTTAGGACTTAAACGTATAATCGAGTTTCAACCTTAAAATAGCTTAAGGGTAGGATAGTTATCATTGGGTTAGATACTCGATACTCAGATAAGCAGTCATTTTTTATGCGAATTTGCTAGAAATGTTATACACGATAACTTAGAAACCCAATTTGTTGCTGAATATCACAAAAAATGGTATACACGATATTTTTTCTTGTTAGCAAGCAAGCAAATCGTAGAAATTTTGTGAGCGTTTTAAAGTATGCGTAAATGTTTGTGGAAATATTTATTGATCATATTGCGCAAATAAATTTACGATTCACAAATCCGCCATATTTACCGATTTGCGAATTGCTAGAGTATCGAGTATTTGGCCCATTATCACCTTAAAAATCACAAGTCAAAAATGAATATTATTTTATTTTTGTTGTGTAACACCTGTGTTTATTAATCCCGTCCACAACGGTGCAGTTGTCAAGATTTCGTTACTTATTTTTCGTTATAAAAGCGATATAGAACCGACTTTCCTTTTATTCCATAAAAAGAAAGCCTTACTTTTATGTCATGGAAACAAAGTCATTATTTTTATTCTTTTTTACTAAGATGATTTTGTAGCAGCATAACATGATGGATGTACGTATTCTTTATTCTCTTCAGAATATTTTTGTACGACCAACACAGCAAAATCAAACGTTATCCTGCAAATTTTCCCGTAGCAAGATTATCTACTTAATTTGATGATAAATAATAAATATATACACAGAAACATATAACTTTAGTTCTACTCCCTTCTATCTAGGACAGTATGCATTATACTTTGTTTGACGTCGACAGGACTATACCAACAACTAAATTTTTACAACATTTCAAATGAAAATGTGTAAATCACAAATAAGCTCATATTTTAATCCATAAAACAAATTTCATCCAGAAATAAATATGTTCTGTTTTAGTAAAATAACTCGGATTTATGTTGAATATTTTGAAAATTGTAAACCTCATTTCATGTATACTCTTTCATTTGTTTACTTTATGTAATAGCTTATAAGTATTTTCTAGTAATTATGGCAGATTATCAAACAAAATGCCAATTTTTAAACTAACAGCATTTCGTTTATTAAAATGCCCCCAATTTTAAAATGCATTTTCAAATGTACAAATAATTGACCTTTCGCTAAAAAATATATTATAAAATGTTGTGGATATAAATCTGTTTATAAAGTACATTGTAGTTGAATGTAGGCTTAGTTCTATTTCAATGTTTTGTAAAGTAACTTCAAATAAATAAAAGATAATCGAGGCAAAGAAATTTTGCTTGAAAAATAACCTAGAGTAGAATTCAAAAACAGTCGGCGAATAAAATATGTACTTGTAAAACGTCTACACATGAATACATGATAAAATAATACAAGATAAAGTAAAAGTACTTTTTTTCTGGTGCGCCAACATTTTTTTCATAATAGAAAAAGTACTGAAATAAAGCAAAATGAGAAAAATATTTCAATCGTCAGATTGCTTTTGCAATCCAAAGGAAGAGGAAGTGTATGTACATCATTTCTATACATTTTTTTAAAATATATTGTGTTATTTTTGTTTTCAAAAATGCATGATCGAATATTTTAAAAATCGACTAATACCCTAGACAGATTGCGATTTAATAAAACCGATTTAGTAAATTTTTTGAGTTTAGTACCTCGATTTTTGCTAAACCAATTTTTGTTTTCATAGAGTAATTGAGCGAGTTTAGATTATTTGGGTTGTACAATTTATAAATCCAAAATTTATGAATTACTTATTAATCAATATCATATTATTTTATAAAAAACTAAAAAATATTTTGGATATAAAAACATATCTATCCTTAAAAACACGTCCTGTTTGATCTTCATTATTGTAATGATTGTCGGTCGCGCATCGGCTGATCGGCTCTAGTAATCGTATAAAAACATAAAAAATGTAGCAAAGCAATAAACAAAAATAGAGATACAGAGAAAACAAAATAATATTGGCGCACCAGCGTGTTTTGGCTCTCCCGTGTTTACTTTATCTTGTATTATTATATCATGCGTCTACATTTCTTTTCTTCAACGCTGCTATTATTTCTAGAAAACTTAATAAAAGTTTCTAATAAATAATAAGTTTGTGTGAAAATGTTGGAAGTCATATCGAGTTTTACGAATAGATAACTTAATCAGATATTTTGCAATTGTAATTAAAAATATTTGTAATAATGTAACATGTAATATTTGTAATTTAATAATTATTTAATATACGCAATTAATTTCAATCTCTATTTATATTAGCACATTTCGTGACACACAGTGATCCGGATTATCAAAGTGTACATTAAGCGTATTTTCTGGAGAAACATTAAATTTGAAATATTTTGGATTTTATCGTTTGTAAAAGAAAACATGGGGACAAACCTACATATCACAGAATACCGCAAAATGTAACGCCTTAGATAGGCTAGAGGGATTGGAAATATATCTGTGCTTATAAAACTAAGGGGCACAACTCGAAAATTCGCATTTTTCATTAAATCGTTTTTAAAACTAAGAATCATTGAAAATCGTATGAGTTTTTTGAAGTTTAGGGTTTGTAAACAGTAATACGGTTGTTTGTAGTTGCCGGAATATTATAAAAAATTGATACTATATAGATGAAATTGAATACGAAGAATTCGAATTTTAAATAATATATTATAGGGAACAACTTGAATTGTGCACCTTTGTTTTGTGACCACAAATATATTGAACGTAATAACCCTCAACTGCTCAACGATAAAATCAATAAGAAAGGTGCGAATTGTACGATATACATATAATAGTGAAAAATAAGATGCGGCAAGACTGATATAAAAAATCAGGCACACCTTAATTTTCACGCGGGATTAACGCCGTTATCCTCTTTGTCAGTAACCGATTTCATCAGTGACTACAATATTTATTGGTGGGGGTGGTTTTTCTTTCGGTTACACCGAAAAAATTATCATATTATCATTTAGTCATAAGGTCAAAAATGTGTCTCGGATATCCCTTATACTAATCATACTAACTTAACCACACCTTTACTTAACAAAATTCGTTTATTTTGTTTCATTAAATTATTAACTTCGCCTATATTAATTTTTAAATTTGATATTTATTGTTAATCAAAATACAATCAGTTTTATTAGTAATAAAACATAGGTAGGGAAACATCCACTTATTTAGACAACAAACTTATTTTTTCTACGATAGTGCAGTAACCTATATTTTCGATGATGATTTTTGAATTTAAATTATATAAGAAAAAGAGCCTTTGGTCTACTAAAATCGTGTGGAAATATTCATTACACAACGATTTCTTAATATTGCCACACGATTTGTGAAAATCCAGTTTCAATTTCATTTTTTGTTGCGAATAATTTTTTTTTCTATCGTAAAAAAAATAGAGTGTGTAACTCAATGAGTGTGTAACTCATTGCAATGACTCGTTTTCTTCACTTGTTACACAATATACTATTGTAAACATTATTTTACTTATTTCTGTATGTAATTTAAAAATAAAGATGAATCAGCACTGCCCAAGCGTTGGGACAAATGAACTAAATCGATATTGAGAAACTCCCTCATTGATGAAGAAAGAGGCTCTTAATTCTGTTTTTTTATCCAAAAGCGATATAAAATTACCTCATTTTTCCCAGAAAGTTTGAAAAATGATAAATAATTCAAAATTTGGAGAAATTGTGTCCTTAAGTCCGAAATGCATCAAATTGCGGTTCCTTAAATCGAGGTTTTACTGTATTATGTAATGATTATTCCTGCATTCTATTTATTAACATTTGATTTTTTCTCAATAAATGTATAAGGGCTCCTTTACTTCGGAGTTCGACCACTTTGAAATTTGAAGAAGGAAACTGGCAACTGAGACAATTGATGTGCAAATTTTCAGGCTCCTAGCTTCATTCTAAGCTAAAATACTTTTCGTTTTAATATTTGTAATTGTTAGGTATTTTCACGTAAAAGACACATGTCTAATATACAGAAAAAGCAGGTTAGCAAATTATAAACCATTTTTTGCTATAAACTGTTTGTTGTAAATTGATTTTTTCTCAATAAATGTATAAGGGCTCCTTTACTTCGGAGTTCGACCACTTTGAAATTTGAAGAAGGAAACTGGCAACTGAGACAATTGATGTGCAAATTTTCAGGCTCCTAGCTTCATTCTAAGCTAAAATACTTTTCGTTTTAATATTTGTAATTGTTAGGTATTTTCACGTAAAAGACACATGTCTAATATACAGAAAAAGCAGGTTAGCAAATTATAAACCATTTTTTGCTATAAACTGTTTGTTGTAAATTGTATAAAAACCCCTTAACCCGGAGTTCGACCATTTTGATATTTCTATAGAAAATACTAACAAAGTAATAGCTGAGGTAACACGATGTGTAAATGTTCAGGTCATACCTCTTTCCATGACCTAAATGTTCTTGACTCTAATAATTGCCTTATGCTCACATGCTAACTATAAAATTTACGATGGAATCATTGTGCCACCTATACTTAAATAAGGTTAGGTGATCATAGCAAATGTAACTGTTAGCCTGTCTTAAGGGTTCATATTGACAGTACAAAATAAATTAACTTAATCTATAATTTCAATAAAAAAAACACGCAATACATATGACTCGAGGCGTGTTTCTAGGAGATTACAAGAAATTACTATGATGATTTTTTTCATTACTAAAATCTGCGCTTGATTCCTCTGCTGGTTAGAAAAATAGAAAATATTTCGAGTTTATTGACATAGTCAAGGTTCTAAAATCAAAATTAAACAACCATAAACAATTTCCATAAAATAAATTGGTTTTGCCAAATAAAAATATTTTGAAAGGTTATAAGTAAAAGCAACAGGAGATTTTTCAATTAAATATTTTCGAAAGAAATTCTCTCAGTGTAGCAATTACATATTTACGATCAAACCAAAATAAATCTTCTCACATAATTACTCGTTTATAGTCATTATGTCTACGGCTCACATCACCTTTTGCACTTTTGCAGATAGATAGCGAAAATTAATTTCCTATCTTCCAGTTGACGTCAGACGTTCAACGGATGTGGCGGATTATACATTTGAGGGCCAGAGGCGGAATTAATATTGGGGAGGCCCTTATAAATTATTACTGTAGTAGATTCAAATTTTTTATTTCTGAAGGAATTTTCGGAAATAGTCCAGGGTAACTTGCGAGTAATCTGCAGACAAAAAATGTGTTATTTCTTTACTTAAGAGTAACTTCCTGGTTAAAAATTAGATGCTGTGGTTGTTCAATTTTTGTTTCATAACATTTTTTTTCCTAATTTAATAAAATTAAAATTTCAATGATAGGCATATTTAACTTTGCTATCAAAACGCGATTTCTTTTTACCATGACAATAGTAAGGTTTGCTTGACAGATAAACGCACATGGCCTGTGTCGCAAAAATGACGCCACAGTAAAAACATTATCGTTTTTATTTTTTTGTTTTTTTTTCGTATATAAACATTTTTGATGTGAAAACATCGTTAGTGGCAGGAGTAAGTAAAAATTTGTAAGTGTAGAAATCATATTACGGTAACAAAAGTGCTGAATAAAAAATATTGCATGTATGTATGTGTGAATATCGACAAGAACAAAAAATAAATAAAACCAACACAAATGTCTTATATAAGCCATATTATTGCCATACAAACACAAAATAAAACCTACTATTCCTGTAAGTATTAGCGCAAAACCAACTCAAATGTCTTATACAAGTAGGCTTTCCAAATCGAGTAATCGATTATCGATTACTCGATTTTACTCGCCCCATTTTACCTCTTTCGATTATCGATTATTATTTTTAAATAATCGATTATTACTCGTAATCTTAAATTCTATATAACTTGCATTATATAAATTCAAAAACGTCCACTAAACTCCTTTGAAGAACCAGATTAAATTTTGAAATCTTCAATTCACTTTTATTCTTAAAGTACATGTTTAATAATAATAAATTATAAATTAAAATGATTTTGAATATTATATTTTTATTAGTATATTTTTATTACCTGAATTTTCGTTTCATAATTAAAGCTAAAAAACCAAAAATTATTTTTTCAAATAATCGGTTACTCGATTATTATCGAGTATCTCATTTTAAAGTACTTGATAATCGAGTATTGCAAATCTTCGAGTATTTGGAAAGCCTATATACAAGCCATATTATTGCCATACAAACACAAAATAAAACCTACTATTTCTGTAAGTATTAGCGTCATAATACAGTATAATCTTTACATACTTTGATTTTAAATTGTAGTTTGTATCAAAAACAGTATAAAATATCACTAACACTTACAAGAAATAGTAGGTTTTGGATTTAATAATATGCGTGCGTCAACGAAATAATATGGCTTGTATAAGACATGTGTGTTGGTTTTGATAAAACGTAAAATCAACGCAAAATTTACGCATACACATGCAATACACAACATTATCCGGCATTTCAAAAACATCGTTCGTGAGCGGAATACAAATAAATTTAAAAAAAACCGCCTACTTTAATTTATTTTGTTGTGAAAATATCTACTATATATGTATGGCCGCAGCAGCAAGTGTTTTTGAAAATGAAAATTACATACGAGCAAAAGGACCACAAGTTATGCTTGTGTAGTGTAAGTGACTCAAAAAAATTAAATGGAAATAGCGAGCTGTGAAAATTTCACATATACTACATTGATACATAATAAAATAATAATTTTAAAATTGTTTAATCGATATGCTTTCTTATTAGTATTGCTGATGCTCATGCTGTTCGTGAGTTTGGTTATGGGGGTTTCGGGCTACTGTCCTTCCGATTGCCATGATTTTACGGTCAACATTGCGCCCAAATAGAACCGCTCTATTTAATTTATTTTAAACTGATCAGTGATAAACCGATACGATTTTGCTTTTTTCAGCGAGTTTGCCGTGACCATTTACTATGGAATCTTGAACAAGACTGCTGTGTATGAGTAAGGTATATTTTAATTTGTAATTGTAATTTGTATTTTAATGACTGACTTTGCTGTAATTCGCAAAAGTATTTTAATTACTCTATGCATCGTAATTTTCCCAGCCTTAGTACCTTCATACTTTTCTGTTTTTTATATCAATAAAAGACTGAATGGTACTGTTACTACTTTACATCAAGTGTGTGGTTCCATAGAGAAATAGTAAATGGAAGCAAGTGCTGACGTTATTTACAGGAGAAAAATAAAATCATTGCAGTTATTACCAAATTACCAATACCGAAAATGGATGCTTCGTCAATAGTCCAAAAGGAATTCAATAAAGATGTCATCACATCACGCAAAATGTAGATTTAACGAAGTCTTCATCTTATATTTTTGTTAAAAAGGCAAATGTTTCGGTGAATAATTCTGTAAAGATATTAGTTTAGAACAATCAATAAGATCGAAGCGAAAAAACAAGGTTGTAGAAAAAAGCACAGTGGAAACGATTGGCTACCGTTGAAATTGGTTTCTATGAAAAAATGCGAAGCATCGTACCTGGGTACCCTAACAGCTTTCAACAACACTTGTACTTCGAAGCCAAGCAGCTGACGAAAGAAATCGTTGTCGGGATTACGACGGCAATTATACTCATATTCATGCTGTTAAGTTGATTAGATTAGATTAGACGAGCAAAAAATTCCAAAAAAAACATATCCAAAAAGTCAAGTATTTTTAACAAATTTTTTAAAAGTTATTTTAATTCGTTGTATTCCTTAGATTGTGGGGGCTACCGCCTTAAACCACTCCTTTGCCGATTTTTTTAAAACTCTTAACTTGTTATAGTAATAGAAATTAGAAAATTTTTCAAAAATTTGTGTTTTTTAATAATTGAAGACATTATGTAGATATGAGTGGATAAAGGTGTTATGTAACATTTTTATAATTTTACAAAAATGAGCTCCAAAGCATCGATTCTTTTTGAAATATTTGTTCTTAATTTAGTTATGAGATTATGGCTATGGACCTTTTTGTGTTTATGCCTGGTCCTGGTGGACCGCCACTCAAAACTAGGTATGAGATTTAAACATTAAATTAAATTGAATTAAATTGAGAGGTTATCGGGTATATTTTTATATTTTGGTTAAAAATAAAAAAAACTGAAGGAAAACCCATTACAGGATGTAATCGCATTACCAGCATTACTATACTATATACGGCGATTGTCATGTGAAGGACCGGTCAAAAATCAAAGCAGTCCTGATTTGTTTTAAATTTTATTCCTGTAAACAGAAAAATTTTATTGTTTGATCGCATAAATAGTGAAAATGGTTGGTTTTTTTTCCTCATCCTACCTGAAAATGTAGAGAAATTTTCTTCTACGATTTTTCAATCATTAATTCTAAACATATTGAGGACGCAAATTATTGAATAATATATTCAATTCGAGTGAATTTTAGTTTATAAATATTTAAGTCAAAATGCCCGAATTTGCATTAGTTCTTATGGAAAATTAAAAGAAGTAATATTAAATTTACGCCCGTATTACGGGCTTTTTCTTCTAGCTATCTATATATACCATTAGGCACCAATCATTCAATAAAGAAGGATAATAGTATATTATTCAACGAGCATATAATGATAGCTGTTATACGCGAAGATGAAGTTTGCCGACACGAGCCGACAGGCGAGTGTCGTAAATCATCTGAGTGAATAACAGCCATTATATGCGAGTACAATACGATACTTTGTCCACAACTAACGTATAATATGTTCATTATACGTTTGTTTCATCAATTATAAGCATGTTCGTTTGTGGTGAATTAACTGAACTGATATTGAGTTACTATTCCGATAATTGTGTAATTATTCAGATAATTAAGCTACTGAAGTGAATTGGTCGTACGTTTGCTACAATTCAGACAAATGTCAAATTGTTAAAAAGTAATTGGCGTGCGTATATTTGTAAAAATAATAAGTATGTATAATGTTTATATATATATATATATATATATATATATATATATATATATATATATATATATATATATATATATGTATATAAAATTACAAATATTTACATTGTGATTCTTCATCTATTGAATTCTCATTTGCAAAATCTTCGTAATTTGCGAAACTGACATATTCGATCAAATCGTCATCCATTATAACAGGAAAATAATTTAAAATTCTCTAAAATATCCTGGCTTCTTCGATGCGTAAAACAAAATAATGTCAAAAAACAACAAAAACAATTATCTGAATTATCTACACAAGAAAAATTATTATTCAGATAAATCAGTAGCTCAATATTTTTAAGTGAAGTGAAGCATACCAAACGAACGGGCAAATCACTTCAGTTAATTCAGTAAATTCAGATAATTCAGTTAATTCACCACAAACGAACACACTTTATAATGATATCCATTATTCACTGCTAGTTTATCTAGTAGTCTCTTCTTTCATTATTAAATATTTCGAAGTAAATTATTTAATTTTTCAAATTGTATCTAGTAGTCTCTTGCCATTTTCATTATTATTAAACTGTGACGTCAAAATGTCGACAAAAATTATTTTAGGTATATTTAAAGGATTTGATTATAAAATGCAACGTTATTTGTCGGTCGTGGACAAAGTATCGTATTCTACTCGCATATAATGGCTGTTATTCACCCAGATGATTTACGACACTCGCCTATCGGCTCGTGTCGGCAAACTTCATCTTCGTGAATAACAGCTATTGCTCGTTGAATAATATACTATTGTCCACGACCGACAAATATCATTGTTTTATAATCAAATCCTTTAAATACTCTTCAAATAAATTTCGTCGCCATTTTGACGTCACAGTTTAATAATAATAAAAATGGCAAGAGACTACTAGATAAAATTTCAAAAATCAAGTAATTTACTTGGAAGTATTGAATAATGAAAGAAGAGACTACTAGATAAACTAGCAGTGAATAATGGATATCATTACAAGAGATGAAACAAACGTATAATTAACATATTATATGTTAGTCGTGGACAAACAAAACTTTTATATCACGTATTAGTTGGACTTGCATGTATAATGGCCTTTTCACATGAATCGCGATTTTTCTCGTACGAGTAAAAATGATTCACCGATTTCTCTTGAATTACATGGTAAAATATTTACTAGTCACTTGAAAAATAGCAATTAAACGATTTCGAATGTAATATCATTGACAATTTTATTAGCAAACGCACATCTATATACACTGCGCCAATTAAAAAACGGAACAGAAATTTTCTTCGAAAAAATACCCAGATTTGAACGCTTGTATCTTGGTGAAATAATACTTTTCAAACAAAAATTTTTGTTTCTATTTGAAGGAAATTTTGTTTTCTTTTCGATACTGGAAACCGTTTAATTTTGTTTTGTTTTTTTATGACTTTTTTGAGTAAAACAAAAGGTGTCTAAAAAAAAAAAAAATTTGCCGCTGTTTGAAACTGTAAACGAACTTGCTCGATGTTTCATTCAAAAATCCAAATCGGCCATTTTATAGAGAATTTAGAAATCTTGCAAAATGATACTAGGAAAATTTCTGTGCGGCCACTTCTTGTCAAGTTATTGCAATTTTAGAGAAAACGTATCAAAAAGAATAGAAGTAATTTTTTTTATCATGTAAACTTAGCACTCTACGATAAAATTTTATGTCACTTTACCACTAAAACTTTAACACACTAAAACTTCAATAACTCGACAAAGAGTGATCGCACAGAAATTTTCCTAGTATCATTTTGCAAGGTTTCTAAATTCTCTATAAAATGGCCGATTTGGATTTTTGAATGAAATATCGAGCAAGTTCGTCCACAGTTTCAAACAGCGGCAAATTTTTTTTTTTTTAGACACCTTTTGTTTTACTCAAAAAAGTCATAAAAAAACAAAACAAAATTAAACGGTTTCCAGTATCGAAAAGAAAACAAAATTTCCTTCAAATAGAAACAAATTTTTTTTTTTGAAAGGTATTATTTCACTAAGATACAAGCGTTTAAATCTGGGTATTTTTTCGAAGAAAATTTCTGTTCCGTTTTTTAATTGGCGCAGTGTATATATATAAAAAGAAGAGGAGAAATTGTTAAGAGTTTGCAATTCAGTTTCGATCTGCGATCATGTGAAAAATAAATCATCTTTCAGTACATCTCATCAGGCTATAGCGACTGAACTGCTAATTTATTACACTGATTTTTTCCTATATATAGGAATCAACCGTGCACTTGTAGTATTAGCGAATTTTTACATTCGCCTTTCTAAACTTTTAACAATTTCAATGTTATTGTATTTAACGCATACATGCGGTTACTATGTTCAAACTTTAAATTATTTTGGTATACAGGCATACCTCGATTAACGCTACCTCTTTTAGCGCTGTTTCGTTATAGCGCTCTTTTGATTTTATGAAAAAAAAAATTATTTTAACTTTCAAAATATTTTTTAAAAGGTTTCATTTGTTTAATTTCATATGAAACAGAAGATATAACAGAAAATATTTTAACGAAAAAATGTTTGGAACATAATCTAGGGATAATCCAAAATGCCTTAGAAAATTTAAGTGAAAATGATCCCAGTTTTGGAAGGTCCTGCGCTAAACGAGGAGTAATGAACACTTTATCACCCTACATGGAACTTTTAAAAGAAAAAAGAAAACTATTTAAGCAAACAAGCTTAAACGCATTTAAAAAAAAAAATAGTTAAATATGAGTTTGCGCCTTTATTTTGTAATATGTGTTAAATTTTTTGGTTTTTATTGAAATTGTTTTGTTATGCTAAATTCTAATTTATTTTCTAATTTTTAACTGAAGTATAAATGAGTACCAAATATACCAAAAAAAATTGGTTAGGAACGTAACCCCATATTTTAGTGTAAGCAGCACCTCTTTTAACGCTGTTTCTGTTAACGCTCAATTTTCAGGAACGCAATATGAGCGCTAAACGAGGTATGCCTGTATTCCAAATTGATAAATATTTATAAGAAGAGGAGAAATTGTTAAGAGTTTGCATTCAGTTTCGATCTGCGAGCATGTGAAAAATAAATCATCTTTCAGTACATCTCATCAGACTATAGCGACTGAACTGCTAATTTATTACACTGATTTTTTCCTATATATAGGAATCAACCGTGCACTTGTAGTATTAGCGAATTTTTACATTCCCCTTTCTAAACTTTTAACAATTTCAATGTTATTGTATTTAACGCATACATGTTATTTGCTATAGCCTGATGAGATGTACTGAAAGATGATTTATTTTTCACATGCTCGCAGATCGAAACTGAATTGCAAACTCTTAACAATTTCTCCTCTTCTTATAAATATTTATCAATTTGGAATATACCAAAATAATTTAAAGTTTGAACATAGTAACCGCATGTATGCGTTAAATACAATAACATTGAAATTGTTAAAAGTTTAGAAAGGGGAATGTAAAAATTCGCTAATACTACAAGTGCACGGTTGATTCCTATATATAGGAAAAAATCAGTGTAATAAATTAGCAGTTCAGTCGCTATAGCCTGATGAGATGTACTGAAAGATGATTTATTTTTCACATGCTCGCAGATCGAAACTGAATTGCAAACTCTTAACAATTTCTCCTCTTCTTATAAATATTTATCAATTTGGAATATACCAAAATAATTTAAAGTTTGAACATAGTAACCGCATGTATGCGTTAAATACAATAACATTGAAATTGTTAAAAGTTTAGAAAGGGGAATGTAAAAATTCGCTTATACTACAAGTGCACGGTTGATTCCTATATATAGGAAAAAATCAGTGTAATAAATTAGCAGTTCAGTCGCTATAGCCTGATGAAATGTACTGAAAGATGATTTATTTTTCACATGCTCGCAGATCGAAACTGAATTGCAAACTCTTAACAATTTCTCCTCTTCTTATAAATATTTATCAATTTGGAATATACCAAAATAATTTAAAGTTTGAACATATAAAAAGAAGTGTACATTTTGATTGTCACTCCATAACTCGAGAACGGCTCAACCGATTGCCATAACATTTTTAGGGAAGGTGCAGGGAGGAGTGGTGATGGTTAGTTGATTTTGAAATCCAAAATCGGTCCAACCATTCTCGAGTTATGATTTTTTTTCCTGAAATGAACTCGCTCTTTGAAAAACAACAACAAATACACGTAAAATCGAAAAATTGCAAATATCTCGAAAACGGTGCATCTGAGCGAAAAAAATAAGGTCACTTTCCCCCCACACCCCATGCACACACTTTGTGATCGATTGGGTATGGTCCCAGCCCCTCCTCTTGAAAAAATGTTAATTCAACATTTGAAAAAAAAAAAGTTTAAATTTCGGTCCGACCTAATTAAGTATAAAAATTACGAAAAAAATTGATGCCGAATTTAATTGAAGCCACAATATTGACCGGAACAGCGAAAGATGAAATTGTGCTCATACCACGTATTCCACTGATTCCAACAGACATGCCATTTGAATTTAAGCGTTTGCAATTCCCAGTGATTCTATCATTTGCCATGTCCATCAATAAGACGCAAGGACAAACTTTTCAAATATGCGGATTAAATTTGGAGGAGCCGTGCTTTTCACATGGACAGCTATACGTGGCCTGCTCAAGAGTTGGAACTCCAAATTGTTTGTTTGTGCTCGCTTCAAATGGGCAAACGAAAAATATTGTATATCAAATGTTTTGGATTGTCATTAATAATTTTGAAATACAATGCATTCATTTCATAAAAAACACAATAAATTTATACGAATTTCATTTCACATAAAATATTTATTACATTTTTTAATAATATTCTTCCATCAGGTATCACTGTGCGGCATTTAATACGAATCATCTACATTTATCTTTCCATTGTCATCATTTAACAGCAGTTTGCATTCCAATAGCTCATTAACAATATGCCAAATCAATTTCCCGTTATAATGTTTACACTCTAATACAATGTAAGTACTTATTGCACAGATATACGAAAAAAGAATTTTCAATAACTAAATGCTGTGACATCTATTTAAATCGAGAGACAATACAAAAGAAAAGGTTTACTTAGGGCCAGCAAGGCGGACCGGGCTCAGCTAGTTTCTTAATAATAATTGCAAAATAGTCTTTTCTCGCGCGAACTTTCCAATATGGCGGCTATTTAAACATTTTTTGCAGCTTTATTAGGAAATGTGCGTTTGCTAAACAAATTATCAATCATATTACATTCGGAATTGTTTACTTACTATTTTTGAAGTGACTAGTTTAAATTTTACTATGTAATTTAAAAGAAATCGATGAAACATTTTTACTCATACGAGAAAAATCGCGATTCATGTGTATAGACCGTGAAGGCGAGTTTATCTCGTTTCTGTGTCGTAAAACTCCGGAGTATTACTCCGCAGTTTGAAATGAAGTTAGCCGAATATCGTTGATTTTTTCTTTATTAAATTGGTATAAACTGAGCAACCATCTCCAAATAAAGATTCGCTCAATATATTTATGTCAAAGCGACACAAATAAATTCATTTCAGTAACATTTTAGTTTGCCTTCGCGCTTTGATGATTGAGTATGGATTTTTTAGTTTATAGATTTTAGGTTTTTAGGTGAAATACAATATTACGCCATTTTTTTTGTTATTGTGCATCATTTTTATTATTGTTTTAGCAGAAATGTTTTTGTATCAATTTGATTGATGTTAGATGTTTCTCATGTGATGCTTGCAAAAAAAAAAAAAAAAATCCTCCATTACATTTCGATCATAATTCGAAATATATTATGTATTTATTTCCAAATAAATTGTTTCTTAAATAAATCCTGCCAAAATTTATTTGTATCTTACTTTTATTTTAAATAATTTACGAAAAAAAAAAAAAAATATTAATAAAAATTATTACAACATTTTGTTGTTATTGTAAAATGGCGGACAATCATAATTAGCAAAACGCAATTGAGCGAAACATACATAATGAGCACAAATAATTTGTAAATTTATTGTTTTGAGGTTGCAATCTTGGAGAGTATTACGACGTGAAATGAAAATTTTTCAATCCGCAGGGGAAGTTTGTTTACCAAATGAATTTTTTTTTATATGAAGTTTTTACTCTCTTTGATATTCTCAGTAGTAATACTGCGGAGTTTTACGACACAGAAACGAGATAAACTCGCCTTAAGACTACTTTATATACATTTAAGGTCGCTGCACGAGTATGGATATAAATCCGTACAATCTGAATCCGGTCATTCATCCAATGAAATTACCCAAATATTGTCATGTGACCGAAAAAATATTCCCCTATTTCCCCTCTCGAGTTAAAATTATTTCAACATTAAGCAAAATATCCGCAGAAAACCAACATAACCATACCAAAAAATATATATTACGAGCTATTTTTTCCCCTGTTTGCTTATTTCTGACTTTTCGATTTTTAAAAAAAATTGTTATTTTGTTATTATTGAAGTTCTCATAGTATTATTGAAACTAAAAGCAAAGAGTAGTTGATAAGTAAAATAGACGAATTTACTTAGCAAAAGGTCAAATAAGTTACTAACTTCGTTCGGATGCAGATTATACGGATTTATATCCATACTCGTGCAGCGACCTTTTAATTATATAAATATAATTATATTTTTTTACAAAGGAAATACTGTTATATTTAGCTTCTTGAAGCTAAATATAACAGTATTTCCTTTGTAAAAAAATATAATTATATTTATATAATTATATAAAAGTGATAATGTAATATCCGCCAAAGGCAAAACAATTTTTTGAATAGTATTCTATTATGTATGTTTATTGTTTTTGTTTTTTACGTAAATGTATTGCAAATGCAAAGGAAATATTTAAGCGTATATAACTTTGGAATCCGACCATCTAAAGATCTTAGCCATACCACGTTTTTCTTATCTGATCAAGGTATAAAGGTCTGCCTTTGTTTCATGAAAATCGGATAAGTACTTTTCGAAATAATATTTGTTCATCATTCGCTGCATTTCTTGACGCATAGTGATCCGGATCAGATCAAAATTTATATGTGAAGCAACAACACTTTTGATCTAACATTCATTTTGGATCACAAATGGTGATCTAAAAATTAGTTCAGCTATTAAAATTTGTTGAACAATATTTTGTAAAGCGACGAAGAATAAGATGAATACACAGTACGAGTATGAAGAGGAAGATTCAAAAACAAAACAAGACAGAAATTGAAATTTGATATTTGTTTGTTTTACGCATTTTGGTGTCGTTTCATGAGACACAATCTGATCTGGAACAGATCCAACGTCAAGGAATACGGCTAATAGCGGAGATAATAGCGGAATGCATCTCCCTCGCTGTGGCCCTTTGCTTGAGTTGAATGCCTAAAATCCAGTGTTTAAATTCATTTTTTCGTTCCCTTCTTTTATCTTTTTTTTCTCTCTTTGTGAAAGTAAACAAAAATATTTTTGTTTGTTCTTTCCCCGGGAACAAAATCGACAAAAGTAAAATATCTCTCCTCATATAAAACACAAAGATAAGAGAGGAGAGATATTTTATTTTGTTGGATTTCGTTCCGGAGGAAAGAAACAAAACAAAATATTTTTTCTCTTCTTTCGCAAAAAGAGAATAAATAAAGGAACGAAATTTGAATTTAAACACTGCTAAAATCATGAATTTATTATTTTATTTTTAAAAACAGTGTACTTAACACCTTATTCCATAAAAAATATTGACACATAACAAATAATCTGGATGAAAAAATGAAATATGACGCACAATAAAGAATAGTCTAGTAATACTTTTAATATATCTAATACGAGATAAGTTGAACAAAGGATAGATTCATAAAAATAACAATGCTCGGGCTTCGCGGATTTATTTTGTTCGTTTATATTACCCTTCTTTTCAGCAGAAATCTTTCCATACTTCCTTCCTAGGAACTTCAAATATGTGCTGAAAACACTAAGCCTACGGTTGAATTTTCGAGTAAATTCACTAGATTCGATAAATGCATCTACGAATTATGCAGGGAAAACGAAATATAAAAGGTACATGTTTCACGTTTAAATACTTTATTCTTTATTGTTATTTATAAGAATTGAAAAAGTAGTGTTTTCCCATAGGGGCATAACAATTTTGTATTTATACTGAAATTTATTCCAGTGACGAGGAATTTTTTCGACCAAGAAGAAGCATTTATTGCCAATACCAGAAAATATTAATGTGCTAATTATCGAAAAAAATTTAGGAAAAAGTGGGGTTTTTATATTTATATTTACGATTTATTCGAATATATGATGACAGAAATAAATCGCTATACAGTTATTTAGAAATAGTGCAATCTGTAAAGCGGAAAGATGTATCTGTGATGGATATAAAAAAACTCGGATTACTTCTCCTAATGGGCAGAGTCGGCACAGATATGAGAGATGAATATTGGTCGACAGATAAAACAATTTAAACTCCAATTTTTGCCCAAGTACTGACAGGGATCGATATCGACAAATATGGTATTCATGGAATGAAGACACAGATGATGCATAGAGTGGTCGCCTATCCTTCAAAGTTTGCGATGCGTCAAAAATTACAAAATACGGAATACTTATAAGGATGGTTTGTAAAGCTAACACCGGCTACAATTGTAATTTTCGCATACTGTGGAGAAGGAAGTCAATTACAACAAACAATTTTAAATCTTCTGCAGCCATATAAGTATTATAAACGTGTTGACACTTGTGAAATACCTTTATAACATAGATTCCACATTTGTGGCACTATTCGCATAAACAGAGGCATTCCTGTTTGTTTGAAAATGCGAAACTAAAAATGGGGGAATCTATGTTTCGTCGCCGGAGAAACATTTTATCACAATGTTGTCATCAAAAAGACCAGTCTGAATGATTTCGACACCGATATTCTAGAAAGCCATAATATTGATTGGGCAACAAAAGAAAGAATTTGGAAGCCAAAATGCGTGGTTGACAACAAATTTATGAAAGGTGTTGATCGTGCCGATTAATATTTGTCGTATTGCTCCATAGTATGTCGTACCAAGAAATGGATAAAAGGGGCTGTGATGTTTCTAATCAATTGTGCACTATTTAATGCGCTTAGAGTTTTTAAAATTTTAAACCAAAATTCAAAAAAGAATTGCAAAGATTTTTTACATGATGTATAGCAAAAAATGGATAAGCGAACCTACTCCGGAAATTGCAGATGATCCTGTACCAAGTACATCAGCTACATCCAGCAGAAGCGACCCTCCAGGAAGATTGTCAAAGGATGCAAAAAAAAACATAAATTGGTTAAAATTTGTACAGATGGCGTAAAACTGAAACCTCAGAGATAGCGCCGTGTTTGTGCTGCGCATAAGAAAAAAAGTTTAACCTGATATACGTGCCAATTTTGCAAAGTGCCTCTTCATAAGGGAGATTGTTTTTTTGAATACCGCAATTCAGAAAAATATTAGTGAGTGGTTATCGAAGCTTGACTTTTAAGTTTTTTATTTGAATTTGTTTTGTGGCTTCGAGAAAGGAATCGCTTCAACTCGCAAAGAATCTAAGCATTTATGTAGACAACTGAAATGAAACGTAAACATGAACCTTGGTGGGTCTTTAGCGGTGCGTTGAACAAATTTGTGAACTTTAGTTGTCCAGGCTTTCCTCAAACTGAACTGAAGAAAGAAGTTAACGCGGAAAAGGTAATAGAGTGAAGAGAATAATTCTACTTGCTACATCATGTTTGGGGTTAAACAGAAAGAGGTTCAATTTTTAACTTTTAAATATTTATGGTCGAAACATTTTTTGATAAAATCTCAAAATCAGCTTCTTGTACCAAACACAGGCGATGTTGTTATACATAATAAAAATAGATTTTTTATAACTAAAAATTAAAAATACTTCAGAGTGTATTTAATTTTGGGTATATTTAAAAATCAATAAGTTTGTATATCAATAATGCAGTATCAAATGCAATTATTCAGGGATCGTTTTACTTCCGATTCTGGGAGTGAAAAACCCTTGATCGTTCGTTTGTGAAAAATCCTAGATAAAGGCCTTGTTATTAATTCTGCAGAAGATAATTTTGAGAAAAACTATATACCACGCTGTTATCTATGTAAATGAGTTGAATTATTCTCAACTCGAATAACAATTTGATTTTTGTATATAAATCCAATGATTATATTCCTTTGTATTAGGTGGTTGTTCACTATTATTTATATACATAAATAGTTTAGCACTTAATTTCTCACTTATAATAGTTTAGCACTTTTAAAAACCACTGAAAGATTGCTTTTTATTTTACACCGATATCTAATCGATTCAATTGATGCTGATGACCTAAATATAAAGTAGCCATCATAGAGCAAAACACATTTAATGGTAAAACTTAAAATTGAACCTTAGGCCCATATCACACTATCACATTTCTGCGACGTAGAAATATTTCATTAAATTTATATAGTGGGATAGTGTAATATGGATGTAATTTTTCTGATGTGGTATTTTTTAATAATATTTAGCTTCATCAAGCTAAATGAACCAACACCCCAATAAAAAACTTCCCTGCCCAGTAAACAGTTGGTTGGATAAATTCGGAGTGCCCTTAGTCAATCATTTTACTTCTTAACACCAACAAAAAAATCCTGACAGGACACAAAAAGACCCCACATACCTTTATTATTTTGGTGCCTTTCACGTTGCATGAAATGTTCAAAAAAATGCAAAATGTCTGTAAAGGCAATATTGCGTGTATTAACTTTAATTATAAATGTTGAAAACCTGTTGAAAATGAATAATAAAATAATAACATACTACAATATCAACACAATAGTTTTTCTTCTTTTTCTATCCAAAGTTACAATGATTACGCGATAGTATAATGTCAAAATGGGTCATACATTTTGTTTAAACTTTCATATCTTTTACATAAAAACAAAAATAACAAAAACAAACCAAACAGGTGAAAACGAAAAAAAAAAATATCTCGACACCTGACGTAAAGAAAAGGTGACGAATTATATTATTTTATAGAAAATAACCAGTTCAGTTATAACTCGAAAAAAAAAATGTTGAACTTATTTTATTCAGTTCCAAAACCAAAACTGACTACCGCTAGAAATTGGACTTTTTAAGTGCCGAACTAAAATTTGATTCTAAAATTTTCCCTGCTCGAGTCACAGAAAATTTGGCTTTACAAGTCTAAAACGCAATACTGACTGCCTTTTTTGTAAAGAAAAGTTCAAACCGAAAAATTAAATTTAAAAAAATGTATACGATGTATAATTTGGTTGTTTGGAATAAACTACATACATGTTTATATAACAAAAAGGCATTTCCATTCATTCAATGTTTTTTTTTGAAAGATCTATATTTTTTGAAAGTAAATGAACGTCAAAAATATTCCTCTAATTTTCAATAAATTGATTTTTATTTATATAGGTTATTGTTTCTTGGGAAATAATATTTCGAGTTTTTCATTGCGCGGCGAAAAGCTCAAAAGGCAAACGAACCGAAGATTGACGATGCTTGAAGACAAATGGTAAATTAGGGGAAGTCACTGGAATCCTCTGAATAAAGGCATCTTGCTCTTTCGCAGTTGAAATTTCTGGAACTTTTTAATTATTTAATATAATCATAAATTTTGGAACACTCTATTTTGAGCATAAGTTCATTCACAATAGTTTGAAAGGTTTCCTGACTTTTTCACTGCACAGAAAAGAAAACGAGTTGAGTACATAATTGAACAATTGCAATAAAATGTTATGGGTAATTTGCATCCGCGCTTCGTTTCGGCGATACAATTTTTTTTTCAAATCAGCAACATGCTGGCTCAGCCTTTCAATGTCTTCGTCGCTCACTGAAAAAAATAGTTTAAGATTAGGTTTTATGTGTAAGCTAGAAAAAAGCAAATATTCTAACTTCTTTTATGCTTTTCTGCCATTTGATGAACAAAATTGCGTCTGCACCGTCCGCGCAAATTCTGTAATATTCCGCTGTGCTACTTGTATCCATTGGAAAAAAAAAATTAAAAACATAAATCAACCATATAATTATGGTCATTAAAAAACGGTAAATTAAAATGTGATGATCACATTAGCAGCTGTAAAACTTTTAGCGGTCGTTTTTTGAATTTCGAAACATGAAGTTTTTGTGAAGCAATGTCATTATGATTGTAGCAGAATAGATCAAGTAGCTAAAAACTCGTTTAAAAATTATTCGAACGTCTACTATTTTTGTAAGAATTATAAAAATTATAAAGCTGCGGTTGTTTCCGATATAAATAAACTTGAATAAGTTGTTGCGAAAAAAAAACTGATCTGCGATTTGTTAAAAAACTGCTTGATCAACGACTACATACCTATATTCTGAAGTGACCAATACTGCGTTTCCTACTCCATTTGTTTATTTATTTATTTATTTAGTATAATCTTATACCAATTAACATTACATATTTATGTATATTAAACAAAAAAAACAAAAAAAAAAAAAAATTATACAATTTAAATTATTCAAATTAACTATCAAAAATTGTTTATACAATATTCATTAACTTCTTTTAAATCGATTTAAATAATTAATACTTTTTATTGCCTCGGGAGGTGGTTTGGCGTCTATTGGAAGGGGCTCCGTAAACTTCCAGTAGGCGCAGGTGTACGTACTGCCTCCTCGTGGCAACCACCGGTAACTGTAACCATTAGGCTGAATGTGGCCTTTGGTGACAGGCTAAAGTACGACGCTAAAGGAGAAAACCTTGACAAAAAATCCCTAATCTAAGGTGGAACAGCATATGCCGATGGATGAATGGCTGATAGGTTAATCAGTCTATATATGCGGACTCTGGATACCAGGCACCCTCCAGTTTTATTTAGCCTTCCTGTAGTAAACCTGGGTGACCTACAGGCGACTTTTTTATTCCCAGCAACTCGCAAGAGTTAAATCAAAACGGTAGACGAGGCACGGGAAGGAATACACAGGAGTGGGTCTGCCCTCTTAAAGTCCTTGAGTCCCAATGCTACCGCTTTTCTAGCAGAAGTAAATGTTATTACATCTAGGAGGGAGAGCAATGAGCCCAGATAGTATGTAACGCGTGTAGAAGTACTTCCTACAGTAAACATCTAGGAGGGAGAGCAATGAGCCCAGATAGTATGTCCCAGCAACTCGCAAGAGTAAAATCAAAACCGTAGACGAGGCATGGATAGGAATATACGGGAGTGGGTCTGCCCTCTCGATGTCCTTGAGTCCCAATGCTACCGCCCTTCTAGCAGAAGTAAATGTTATTACATCTAGGAGGGAGAGCAATGAGCCCAGATAGTATGTATCACACACCGATCGGCAGTATTATCAGGTTCTTTAAGGGCCTGAATATTGGCTGGACGGATAATTAAAACATCTAGGAGGGAGAGCAATGAGCCCAGATAGTATGTATCACGTACCGTTAGGCAGTATTATCAGGTTCATTAAGAGCTTGAATATTGACTGGACGGATAATTAAGTAGGGCTTAATGCACAAAAGATCTTTTAGGTCGCAGTGCGGGGTGGCTTGAGCCCCCACATGGCCCTCAAGTAATAATAATAATAATAATATTGCCTCGGGAAGAGAGTGAAATAATTTTAACCCATTATAAAAGATCATATTTTTTTTGTTTTTTCATTTTTAAAAGAACCTAATTTAAATCAGAAGTATTTCTTAGATCGTACTTTTGAATATTTCTTACATATGTATATGTTAAATAATTTGGGAATATGTTAGATTGCATTTTAAATACATGATTAACACATTAGCTTTTATTTTTTGATCGACGCTCATCCAATTCAATTTTCCTAACATTAAAGTCTTGGATATAAATCTGTTTACTTTTAGAATGTATCGCATTGCTTTATTTTGTAATTTCTGCAATCTACTCATCATTTCTAAGTTACACAAAAAAATGATGGATGAACAATATTCAAAATTTGGTTTAATTATAGCATTATAAATATTAACTGCAATTCTTTTTGAAATCTTATTCCTAATTCTTTTTAAATAATACATTTTTTTTGCAATTTTTTTACAAACATAATCTAAATTATTTTTAAAGTCTAAATTATTATCTATAACTACCCCCAAATATTTAATAGAATCGGTTTGTTCTACTTTTTCATTGTCAATAGTTATGTCTTCATCAAGCTTTGCATTTATGCAAATACATTTTGTCTTTTCTATATTTAATTTTAATTTGTTCATTTTAAACCGAACGTCCATTTCTTTTAATTCATTATTAATCATCATTAAGCATTCTTCTACCGTATCTCCAACTACGTACAATAAAGCATCGTCAGCAAACAGAAACAATGTAGCATGCTTTATGACTTTCACTATATCATTGATATATAACAGAAATAGTAAAACTCCAAGAACTGTCCCTTGAGGAACACCAAATTTAACTTCAGCTTCATCAGAAAAGAAATCATCTATTTTCGTCCTTTGTTTTCTTAATTTTAAATACGATTCAAACCATTTTAATTCAGTGTTCTGTAAGCCATATTTATAAAGTTTCTCTAATAAAATAGTTTTGTCAATGGTTTCAAAGGCTCTTCGAAGATCCAGGAAAACAGCCACAATCACCTTTTTATCATGGACCGCCAATTTCCAAATACAAACAACCAAATTGAGAAGTGTTTCACAACTATGCGATTTTCTGAATCCTGATTGGTATTCATACAATATTTTATGTTCTTCAAGAAATGCTTCAAGCTGTGCAAAAACCACTTTCTCCAATACTTTGGCTTCAGTGGAAATCATGTTTATAGGGCGAAAATCACTGCATTTAATGGCGTTAGAAATCTTTTGAATTGGCACCACAACTGTGTCCTTCCAAAAGTTGGGAAAAACACCGCTTTCTAACGATTTATTGATAATTGTGAGAAGATTGTTTCCGATTAAATCCAGATTATCTTTTATAATTGTAGCAGGTCTCATTCCTCAAACTTCCGCCTGATTCCGGCCAAAAATTGTTGTAGGTCGCTAAACAAATCCTTTTACGTTAGGGAGTTTCTCTTTGGAATTCAATTCCATTGAAAATTAAGAGTTTAGGATCGGCCAAATTATTTAAGTCAAAATTTTGGAGTGGCGTGATTGATGGGCAATACGTAGTTTATTAAATTTATTTTTAATATTATTGTTATTGTTATTATTGTTAATTTTTAATATTATTTCACCTCTTGCTGTACATTTGTACATTTTATTGTAAATGAGCTATTGCTCAAAATAGAATGTGTATGCATGAGGTGGAAATTGTTTGAAAAAATTTAAAAGGTTTTTCTGCCTAATGGAAGCAGCTTCATTTTTTTTTGTTCTTTTGTTCCGTTTACTCTGTTTCCATCTGTGCTTTTCCTTTTAATACTAAATTATTGTTAAAGTACAATAAATAAATAAATAAATAGCACTAAGCATATTAATATCTTTTTTAGAGTTCATTTGTTTTATTATAAATTCTAATTCATTTAAGTTAATTTGTTTAAATTTAAACTTATATTTATTTACAGTACCGTTACATGGAACTATTGAAATATTATTATTAATTTCCTTTATACTATCAATAAAATATTTATTAAAGTTATTCACTAGTTCCACTTTATCTCGAATTAATTTATTATTATTATTGAATATCACTTGTTTAATTTCACTTTTTCGTTTTTTAAATACATATGTCTTAATATTTGTCCACATATTTTTTGCATCAAAAGAATTGTCTATTTTATTTGAAATATAACTAAATTTGGCATTGTTTAATTTATTTTTATAAATATTTCTGGCATTTTTATAATTAGACCAAGCACCTGCAGAATTATCTATTAAAGCCAAATCATATGCTTTAATTTTGTCATCTCTTAATTTTTTTATTACATTATTGAAATAATGTTTATTAAACTGAGAACTATTAAAATGCTTTAAAACAGTAAATTCGTTTATAATTTTATGTAAATTATCACTAAACCTTTTTGCTTTATCATCACAGTCTGTAAAATACGTAGTCATTAAATCACTTCTAATGACTTTACAGCTAAACGTTTCTTTATTGTAGTTAAAATATTTCACCAATTGATTGTCTTTATGATTTTTACAGATCTTGTTTATTTCAATTTTCAATGTTTCATGATCACTTATTTTCAAATGTTTTTGTGTATTTGCTTTTACGTTAAAATTATCATTCACTATTACATAATCTATTAATGATTTTGTTAAATTTGTTATTCTAGTGTAGTCCGTAATAATTTGTTTGAAACCACAATCTGTAAAAATTTCTTCGACACGTTTTTTATCAATACCATCCGACTTCCAGTTTATGTTAATATCACCAACTATACATATGATCTTATTAAATTCACTTAACTCATTTAGTAAGTCGCCGAAATAATTAATAAAATCTGAGTTAATACTGATATACCACTGATATAAATACCACTAAATGGAATATGTTTTTTTCATAACTGACTTTTAAATGTAACCACCAAAAGTCTAGAGTAATAGTTACCTTATGTATTATTTCAAAATTCCAATATTTTTTATATAAACACCACAAACCCCACCTGTGTGTCTAGACTCAGAGTCCACTCTAATTAAATTATAATTGCTCAATAGAACTAAACTATCATCATCTTGATCTGATAAATGTGTTTCACTAATGCAAATCATTTCAAAATCATTTTCTGAAATAAGTATTTCTAGCTCACTAAAATTGTTGATTAATCCTTGAATATTTAAATAGATGGCTTCAACTTTTTTTAATTGCTAATAGATTATTTTTTTCCCCTCTGTTTTCATTTTTCTTTGAAAGATTGGACAATCAGAACTCCTTGTATCGTGTTTGACATCCAAATCAGATAAACCCAACTTTTCTTTCGCTCTTTGGCATAATTCAAACACTTGGTTTCTGCACAAGTACAGTTCATAGCTATATGATCTTTCTCGCCACACTTATAGCAATATGAACCAGTGGTACAGTTTCTGGCCGTGTGATTAAACCCCCAACATTTAAAGCATCTCATAATTTTCAAGTGTTCATAAATAACGCATCTGTCCCAACCAATGTTTAATTTTCCAACGTCAATGATATTTTTGAACGCTTCACCATCAACTTCTACTATTGCATTGTAAGTGTGCTTTCTTTTTTTTTGACTCATAGACTTTAAGGACTATAATTTCCTTAAAACAAATACTGTTTTGATTTTTTATTGAGTTAACTACACATTCTTTACTCAAACAATCATTCATGCCCACCAGCAACAATTGTGGGTTCCTAAATTTTGGTATTTGAATATGATAATTTTCTCCCATTTGTTCTTGCAACTTATTTTGTAAAACATCGGCTGACTTCATTGCAATTATAATTACACCATTATTATTTAACTCTCTAATGTTATTAATTTCCACTGATAAATTAGGCAGTGTTTGAATAGCTGTTTTAATTTATTCTTTTGTAATTGCACTAACCTGATCTTTATTTTCTCCTCTGAGTAACATACACTGGTAATTTTAATATGTCTGCAAAAGTGGGTTTGTTTATATCTTTTGTGATTTGTTTATCAATATAGGAGTTTGATTGACCTTTCTTTATTACAGCTTTTAATTCCTTTACAAATATCCATCTATGTATATTGATTTGGCAAGAGAGTGGTCTTGTAATGGTTGTTATCCGAGTCAACGAAATTATATTGTACTAGGTGATTTTAATTTAGCAAACGTTTATTGTGGGTATGTGAACGATTATTTAACACCTTTTAAATACGAATACTGACGTTGGTAGTTTCATCTCTGAAATACTCTCAGAAATGTTTCAACTCTGTAAAAACAATATTGGGAATGTTTCGGATCGGGCATGATGCACTTTGTCCTAGTTTTTAGGTAAATAACTGTCTCTACGTCTAATGACCTCGCTGATTCTACGAAGTATAATTCATGCTCCTCAAAAGCGTTTTCTTTGGTTTGCTCTTCGAAGACTTCGTAGTGACAGTAAATTGTGCCATCTTCTATTCTACCATTATCTCAGAAGGTGCAAGTTATTAAGCATAGTGTCTTTAAGTATTCGTAGAATTTAAATTACTAACAAAATTCTGGACATTCTGGTTTCTATAATTGTCCAGTGATTGAGGTACTTTAATAGTTTAATATATTTACTCCTTCTCATGAGTTACGTGATTGGAGCTTTCAGCTCAATTTAACATTTTGTTGTAGACGATGTGGGCAATGTGTGAATACCCGTTTATCATACATTAGCCGTTTTTAAAAAGATTCGTGAAGCTTTGGATTTTCGCCTCTCGTGATTTAAATCATCTGTATCAGAATTGCTTTTAACTACTTTGTAAATTATTATTTAATTTTAATTATCTTTGTTTATGATATGTACGTTGTATTTTTTTAGTTGTAAACAGATTTTTCATGTAAAAGTTGGTGAAATTAGAAATATATAAAAACAAACATATTAAAATGCATTAATTAGACTTTTATTATTTGATATGAATATTATTTATTTAGTTTGATTCGTAATCAGCCTTAATAAACGAAAATGCCTAAGTTCTTTGAAAAGGTATGTTGATACTGATGTAAGCGGTAAATGAAATTTCGTTTCATCTTTCTATTTCAAGAATAAAAAAATTGAAAGCTTTCCATTAGGGGTTTCAATGTAAATATTTTAAATCAGCTGCCTTAATTTGATTGATCGACTTTCACAGGTATTTTTGTATTTACCTTTTTTAAAATGAGATATGATTTTAATGCTGACCGTATTACATAAAAGTTCTTTGAATTTAGATAGCCTAAATTTCATTCTTTTTCTTGGAATTTATTAGGAGTGTGATATTGGAATATTTAATTTCCAAAGTGATATGTTTTATTAATTCCTTCGTTATCGACGAAATTTCAATGGTGTCTTATTTGCTGTTTGATGAACTTAATTTTATTTTCTCTGTGAAATTTACTTTTGTTTTATGAGTAATATGGTTAATTATTATATTGGTAGGTTTTATTAATTTATTTATTTATATTAATTAGAATTATTTACGGTTAACGGCTACAGACTACATGACGATTGGATCATCATGGATTCCACCTAGATTATTGTAAATAGCACCATTTTTAAATTATAAAAAACAATTTTTGATTCTAAATTTTCTTTTATCGCATTTGCGATAAGTGCCATTTTGCCAGTAGCACAATATTATTTTTTCCACGGGAGGGGCTTGTCCTACTTTTAGAATCGACCATAGCAGCAGACAATTTCTAAGTAATACGTTCACACGTACGAATTAATTTCAAAATAAATTTAACAGTTCGTGGAATTCTTTATTTTACATGGGATATTATCCTAAAATAAAAAGAATATAGCTTTAAAACGGTTTAATAGAATATAACAATGATTTTAAAATTAGAGAAGATATGCCAAAGGTTATCTTTTAAAATGTTGTTTTTACAATAATGAGTGTTTTCATGTACCCTCTTACAAGCATATTTCTTCTGAGAAAATCACTTATATATTATTAGCGTAATTTCGGTTGTACATAAGTTGAACGTTTGCCTAAGCGTAATCCGTATGCAACTAGTACTTTTATTAAAAGCTTTCATGTTTATCTTTATCAAGCCAATATTTTTATTTTTATTTCCAGTGAAATTTCTGCTCCCGTTTAAAAATTTTCATTACGTTACTAATTTTAGTGACGCTTTTGATATTGGATTTATTGCAAACTTTCTTTTATATAACAGGTCAAATTATGGAACGGATGCTTAAATTTTTGGGATCAATTTTGAATGTTGAATGTTTATCAATTATAAAAGGATTTCGCGTCCAAAAACAAAATAATCTTAAATACTAATTACTTATACTGTTAAAAAGGAAGATTATCGATTGTGTCCAAGAAGTCATTTACGGTTGCGTGGGATGGAAATGGAATTGTCAGTTTACTCATTTCGACTTCTTGCTAAATGTTTTCAAGCTGTAGCAAACTAAGCAATTAGCTTATTGCAGACTTTCCTCACGGATGTTCCACGCAGCATTTCTCAGCCGGCTTGAAATCAGTGTGTTGAGGAGTGGTTCTTTGTGAACCTCAGGAAAGCTTGTTTTTGCTGCATTTTATTAAATAAAATAAAAAGATGTCTGCAACCTTAATCGCATCACTAATCACCAGTTAATCATGATAGTTATTGTGAAAAAACAAAATTTTTTCAAAAATTTCAAAAATTATTCAAAAGTGTGCTACACTTTAATAGTCATTTACGTCACAAGGGCGGTAAATGAGTTGTTACAGTACGAGTTCAGAATTTTGAACGAGTACTGTGACGATCATTTAACGTACTTGTAGCGTACAATGTTTTATTTCATACTACATGGGACATTAATTCGTTTTTTTAATTTAGAATTAAATTTTAAATCAAAAACATGAGTTTGAAATTTAAAAAATATCAATCCAAATGATTTTCAAATTATCAAGTTACCCTAGTTATTTTTTTTGTTTGGCTTTATATTTTTCTGTACGGTAATGACTCGTTTACCGGACTGTTTTCTCTGTACCGTAATGATTGTTTTTCGGACTGAAATCAAACACGTAAACAATGATTTTCTGTTTAATGAAATAATTATGTTTTATTTCATACTATAAACATCGAACTCGTACTGTAACAACTCACTTACCGCCCTTGTGACGTTAATAACTATTGTTAAATACTAACGGCCTATACATGATACGATTGATCGTATTACACAAGTTGTTCAGATAATTGGCATATACATACATCCTAGACAGTTTTACTCACAAACGGGTACGATTTGTCTTTCTAGTTACCTATACGAGTTGTTTTACAACTTGAAGTTTATGTGATTTTGCCTAAAGCTTGCACTTGACAAACATGGACCCTGTTATGAAATGGGTCGTATTTCGCATTTTTTGCGATATTGCGGATGCGATTGGTTTTGTATGTGTGTAATTATCGCATATCGCTGATCGCATTTCTTATAAGAAATTTTATTTTGTCAAATAAAAAAATTATTATTTTTGTTTAGACAAAAAATTTTTTTTTATTATTTTTAAATTATTTTTAAAAAAATAAATTGAATATTTTTTAAAAAAATACATTTTAAATGTAGAAAAACTTATTTATTCACATGATTATTTTCCTGAGACTAGTCGCATTTGTCAATTTTTATTTCACAAAAATCCGATGTCGCCTTTTATAATAAGGCGAGTCATTCAACCAAGAGCGCATTTTTGCGAAAATGTCGTTTTCATGGAAATGCGAAATCGCATTTTTTTCATAAAAGAGCCCCAGTATCAAAAAGTTGACGAATAAACAAAATCGATTACAGCTGTCTGGATGTAGGCAAGTTGTACAACAGATATTTAGCATGCCATACGAACGAGGCGAACGCCGCACACACGATACAACTTTCGTTCAATCGGTTGAATCAACTGAAGTTATACGACCTATTGTAAGATCAATCTTATCGTTTAAGTCGCAAGGATCCAATATGTTCCGTGAAGTTGACAACTCATGTACTTATTTTGCTGAGTTGATTTATTAACAGAAGAAAAATGTTGATAACAAATGATTTTTTCTAATTTGTTAAAATTTTTCACTAAGAATTAAGTTTCAATATTCCGGAGTTAATTTGATTTAATAGTGTTAACAAAACTGAAGAACGTTAAATTAAAAATTTATATTTCGGGCTAATTTTCAAATACATATGGAAATATTATAAAATATGTAAAATAATTAATGCGCCCCGGTAGCACAGTGATTAGCATGCTTGCTTTAAGTTCCGGAGGTCCCGGGTTCGATTACCGGCGGTGATGAAAAAATCACGGCTGGTTAACGTTGGATCAATGAATTAATTATTCATTATCCGTTAAATAAATAATTACGAAACTTCATCTTGAAGCGGCCAAATCCCTCTAAGGGATCTAGCGCCAGTGAAAAAAAATAAAATAAATAATTATTGCAGTTTTAATTCTGACACTAAGAAATACTTACATAAACATTATATCGTCATTTCATTCTATAGTAACATGTACAACACGAAATAAATCGAGGTTACCTCGAGACCTCGAGACAATCAAGATCCTGTATTATGCCTACGTCAGATCTCAACTTGAATACGCTGTCAACATCTGGTGTCCTTTTTACGACGAACCTATCAGAAAAATCGAGAGTGTCCAAAAAAAGTTTATACGGTATATAACGTGTAAAGACGGATGGGATTACGACCATGACTTACCGCACCACGTTAACCTGAAGCGATTACCATCATATGCTACTGGATGCAAAACCTATCAAATGACAACATTGGCAAATAGACGAGAGCTTTTAAAATGTTGGTTTATTGGAAATATTTTACTTGCTCAAATCGATGCACCATCCATACTGGAATCAATTAAAATAAAGGCACCGAGTAGGAATTTAAGAGATCATGAGTTCCTTCATCTGAATAAACACAGGACAAACTATGGTGACAATGACCGGTAAACATGATGTCGAAGAGTTTTAATAAAATCGACCATTTGTTCAACTTTTACTTAAGTAAAGACAGCTTTAAACGTAGGTTGAAGCAACATTTTGCTCCAACCTAAAAATATTTTTATGTCAATTTTAATTCTTTTTTGTTCAATTTAATTTTTATTCTACCATGTTCAATATGTTATAAATTCAAGTCAAATTTGTAGACTTTTCTCTGTATAAATAAAATAAAATAAAATAAACATCTCTCAAAAAATAAACAGTACTTCGAGAAGGTGGGTGAAAGTAATATTATTTTACGAGATACTGTCGCACAAAAGAATCCGGGAATAAATCGGGATTTGTTGCAGTAGAAGAATATAAGAAAGTTGCCTGCGGAGTAAACAGCTGATTTGAAAATCTGTCGGAATGGTGACCGTTGGGTGAGTAATAAAAGGAGCGTGGAATTTGATGATGTAACTTTAAACAATTGATTGAATATTCAAAGAGTTATCCTTAAAGTCTTTCGACTTATATGCATATTTGTATGACTTTAGCAAAAGATTGCGAAGAACTCAAGTTAAAATAATTTAACGTTCTTCTTTTTTTTTTATTAAAACGTTCTGCAATTTCCTCATCAAATATCTTACCTTCATTCACGAAAAATGAAGCATTTTATTATTTAACATAAAAGCTTTAAGTGTTTGAGTTGTTAAAAAAATTGGGATACATTTATTTTACAACTCTATAAAATGTAACCTAAATAATTGTTATAGAATGTCAAATTTAATTGACTTTATTTATTTGCTGCGGATAAGGTGTGAAAATGGCTTTCATAAAATGTTTACAGTTCACCATAAAAACTTTTATTATTTTATCCCAGAAATATACATATATGTAAGAACGCTAAGATCAACAAAATGTGCAAAATTTGTCGAAAGCTTTCAGTTCGAAACAAAATTAAAAAAGAAATTAATCAAATAAACCTATGAAACTATAAAACAAAATTTCATATACGTAGTCTCCTGTCATTCGTAAAATTCTCACACCGTATTTTATTGATTGGTATATACTTTGTTTTCATTTTCAGTACGCTGACTTCGTGACTTTGTATTTTATGTGTTTTTCATAGAAGAAAAAAAATGAAACAAGCCAAACAATTCCCCAGAAAACCCTTGTCAACAAGTAAAAATCAAATTATACAAAAACTGGAATATTGCGTTTTGTTTGGATATACAAAATTATTGTTAGTATATTTTGTACTGTATACATAGACGAGTATCATAAAAATAAATGTTGAGGGTTACCAAATGTCATAATTAAACTACAATGACACATAAAATAAAAGCTCATTTTTCTTTTTTGTTCTCAATTTTTTTTTTTGTTCGTTCAATATTTTTTTTTATTATTATTGTTCTTTAACAAAACGTTATAAATCAGTCAAAGAATATGTTCGTCGTTGGGTTTGTTTAAATTGTATTGTTTGCTTATGATTTCGACGTTAGACACTTAAACAAATACATATAAAACATGACGAAAGAAAGAATAAAAATAATATGCAAAATAAAAATAAAAAAATTAAAATAGGAAAATGGGAAAAGTTTAGCATCTTGAGCTTGTGAATTAACACATAAAATATGTATGTCTGAATAAATAAACGAAATGAAGAAAATTTTATTTTGATATTTTCATTCTAATTTTTATTAAAATGTAAAGCGCCAACCATAAACTAAAAAAAATCTAAATGTCATAATTTCATAATTATCGTTGATTTATTTCTGTTTGTGATTCTGATTGCTTCTATTTGTTTTTTAAAGGATATTACATAATACAAAAGCAAACATAGACTTATTTATACAATTCACACTGCGTGTTTCTAAATATCAGCCAAGTCCGACGCACAACAGACACATTCATATCACAAGTTCGCCCCATTTCATGATAGGTTAGACCTGCTTAAACTAAAACCCAATTTTTATAGCGCCAACGAGTAATGGTTCTTTTTGATTCATCTTGTTTGACTCTTCACTTGAGATACATTAGATTATTGTTTTCCATAAAATAACGTAAAATGTAAAGATACTTGAAATTGTATCGTAAAGTGTACTTAGTTTACAAATACAATGCGTAGATTGTACTTAGTTTATACGCTTTTTGATACGTTTTCTCTAAAACTTCAATAACTCAACGAGAAGTCGTCGTACAAAAATGTCCATAATATTATTTTCTAGGTTTCTAAATTCTCTATAAAATTTCCAATTTGGATTTGGGAATAAATTATCGAGCAAGTTCGTTTACAGTCTCAAATAGCAGCATATTTTTTTTCTTTTTGACAATTTGAGTCATAAAAAAAACAAAATAAAGTTAAACAAATTCTAGTATCGAAAAGAAGACAAAATTCCCTTTTCTTAGAAACAAACTATTTTTTTTTTTGAAAGATGTTATTTCACTAAGATAAATCTGGGTATTTTTTCGGAGAAATTTTCCGTTGCGTTTTTTTTTTGCCGCAATGTATCTGATGTCCGATTTATCAACAATTAAATAATTTAATGGTGGCAACGTTTTCTGTCCGCGATAGCCATTTCGAATTAAAAGTTTAAACAGAACTGACGTAAATAGGTTTTACTGCCTACAGCCAAGTGTAGAAATATCCAAAGAAGAATTAAATTCTCTTTGGTTGTTTTTTCTAGTTTATGCTAGCACCATAATCCGAATGAGATAATTTATTTTAAATATTTTGAAATGCATATTCTTTTTATCAAACTCAACGAAAGACAGCTGCAGAGGGTGTCGTTATAAATAAACTGTTAATATTAGTATACATATAAAACTGAATCGTTTATTCTTGAAAGGGCTCATGTCCACTTTTTGTCAAAATTAGTATTATGACGGTTTTGTATCACAGGCACGTACATACACTTTATGATAAGACGACATTACCATAAGGTTAATGGAACGGCACCTACCTTGCAAAAAAAAAATCATTTATCCTAGAAAGGGCTCATGTCCAGGACATGTGCCCTTTAAATACTAAACTAATATTTAAAAAGTAAAATATTGTTGTGTTTTTACTTTTTCGTATATAACATGCTTATATTACTGTGTCCAAAAAGTAAAGCCAGTTACTTCGGTAAAAAAAAAACAAATTATTGAAATCCTGTCAAAAATAGCGAAACATTTGGTTGGCCCAAAACCACTTTTTTTCAATTTAAATCGCGCGAGTAAACCGCACATCATAAATATTTGTTTTCTAAGTTGGCAGCATTGTAATATACATCTGTGACAAATTTTATTTCAAAACATTCATCAGTTTTTGAAGTTAAACTTCTATAGTACCGCGGTGATTTTTAAAATCGATGAAACAAAACAAAAATTACAAGCAAAAAATGAAAAAGCGATATGAAACGAAAAAAGCGACAGTATTTCTTTTATTTTTGAAGTGAAATTTTTTTAGGCATGGTATAGAGGCCTTTACACGATCAATAATTATGTCATTACCAGTAATGTCATTGTTTAGAAAATCATCCGCCATTACTCCTTCATCAAATTTCAACATCACACGATCATTTTTAGTGTCATTATTTGCGTCATTACTGTCAGAACAGTAAATTTTTGTGTTGCGAAAAATTTTAATAGAAGCGTGTTATATTATAATGAATTATAAGAAAAAAGCGTGCATTGCTCCACGTTATCACATTTATATAAATTTTATAAATTTTTCTTATAAACAAAATATTAAACATTTATTGACAACCAGGAGTTGTCGAAACGAACAACAGAAACAGAGTATGTAATGAAGCAGTAATGAAGCGAAACATACACACGGTCAACAATAATGACAGTATCCCCATCAAGCATCAGTAATGATATCTCGAAATCAGAAAATCCGGATTTGCATTATTACTGGTCATCATTACTGATTTCATCGACTTACACGATCAATATTAATGTCATTGTCATAAGGTAATGACATTAATATTGACCGTGTAAAGGTCGCTTTTGATTCGAAAAAAACAAAAGAGTCGAATCAATGCCTCCTAGATTTATAGTATATTGAGGTATTAATGGGGCATGCTATACGATTTTTTTTTACGTTAGATCAATTCTCATTCATAGATGGCTATAGCGTAGGAAGGATATACATAATTTGACGTTTCAACAATTTAGGCATTAATATTTGCAAACAAATAAAAAGTTTTCAAAACAAACTTTGTCTCAAAAATTAAATAGGTTTAATATATTCAATTAGTATAAACTTATTCAAAATATTAATCATAATGGTTAGATCTTGTTCTGTGCCAAATTGTCGGAATAAATATTAAAAAAATAAGACATTAAATTTCACCACTTTCCAAGTCAACCCAAATTAAAAAAACAATGGATCATAAAATTAAGAACTGGGAAGAACCAACAAAATGGTCTTAAGTTTGTAGCGCTCATTTTGCAGAAGGTGATTACCAAATATGCAGTTTAGGTAAGCCCGGCTGAGTTTAATTTTCCTAGTTTAAAATAACAGAGAAATGTCAATTTCAACAGGTGCATATAAAATTCTCAAAGCAGCATCAATTCCATCCCAAAATATTCCACTACAAAAGTTTGACTTACTGAGAAGTAAAAAAGTAAACAGAAGAGACGAACGGTATTGCTTTTCATAATACGTTTTTAAAAGCCCAATACTTTCTTCCATTAAACCTTTGTCATAAGATATATTTTGAATAAAAATCCCTTGGGGCGTCCAAACAACGAAATCAAGAATCTCAATCTTTGCTACATGCATTTGCACTTGACACTGAGTGCAATATTTATGGTTTTTATTTAATTGTCCTTTTCGGATATAGCTTGCATCTGTAGGCTTTCTGTTTCTGCAACTATAAGGACATTTAATCGCCAATAAGAAACTTTTATTTTCGTTCACCCCATCAGGAGTAGCTGCTAAAAAATGATGCTTTTCGTCGATAATTAATCTGCTTGAAAGAATTTTAAATCCCACGATTTTTTCGTACCCCCTTCTTGCTGTTTCTTCATTTTTTATGCCCCACTTGAGTGCACTTGAATTTATACATAAATCATTGATATGATATTTTAAGAAATAGGTGATATATTTTTTACTTTTCATGGTTGTTAAAATGCTATGGCACATTGACGCTGTAATTCTCGTTTTCCTCTCGCTCTTCCAACGAATTTCTTGACCTCTGGTTGTCCTTTCAATTTCCTGTCGATTTTTTAAAGTGGTAAAATTAATTGAATTTAAATTTAGTAGCAACAAGGGATCTCTGCAATAATCATGGTCGTGAAAAACATGTCATCAATCGAAATTTTTTCTAAATTTCTACCACCTTTAGTATGGTGCCAAATAGATAAAACATCAAATAGATAAAACATGGGGTTGTATTAACAATATCATAGCTTTAAAATATTTATTATTTATAACAGTATTTATTTATTTTTTCCCACACTCGAAACTCAAAACTTTATATCAAATTTGTATTTTTTGGTTATGTTTTGTTTTAGAATCATTTTAAATAAAAGTAGAAAATTGTTAATAGGCTACTTATTAAATCTTATTTAACAAATTTGTTTTTATTGAATTAATAAAAATATTATAAAATCGTATAATTTGTTCGCCTCCAAATTTCAATTGACAATTGGCAATATCCATTCGCGGCGGTGCTGTTACGAAAACAGCGGCAAGGATTGAACTATAAGCATGCCCCATTGCAATTTACAATTTATTATATAAAACAAGTATAAAAATTGTGTTTGTAAATAATTTGCTAGTACACAAATATTTCAAACTAATTGTTTTTGTATACTATTTAGATGTAGGCGGTTATTATATTAAATAACTTATTGTAAATTTACAATAAATAGAGAAGTGAAGTTTATAAAACTTAAATTTGTATATAAAGGATCATACAATGAGAGTTGGCAAAAGATTAAATTTAATATTTTTAAACTAAATACAAAATGTATTTCTTTTTCTCGGGCAATTCAAAAATGAGACAATTGGTTGATGCTAGCTACAAAATGAGACATGTGAATTATACTCTGCAATAGTTCCAAATGACATGAGAAAACTGCACCTATGCATAAATCGCTGGTTGCATTACTTTAGATAAATTATTTAGTATTCTGAATTTCTCTTGACGAAAATGTTTGTCTTAAGCAAAATTCACTTTAAAATATAAACCGAACAATACACCATCACAATTTCGCTTTAGTTCTCAAGCTAAAATGTCGCTTTAATATCAGTGTTAGTAAATAATATTGGTTTTGTTTATCATGCCTCTATAGGTAGATTTTGTATCGAGTTGTGATAATCCTGTTTTGCCAGATCATGGAGTAACAGAGATTGAGAAAAATAACTAGATGATGTAGAATGTGCAATTATCTAATTTGGATGTATCACTCTGACTTTGTATAATACTCCTATAACACTATAAGGATCAATTGACTATTTCTTCAATTCCTGCTGCGGAAAAGCTACACATTTTACTGTATATGCCAGTCGGACCATTGAACGATAAATTGTAATAATTACAAATTTACTGCTTAAAAAGTGTCACTTCTGTCGCGCGTAGCGGCTACACACATTGTTTTTAATTTGTATAAGGTTAGAACATTTTTTTTGGTATTGTATAGAGTTGTATTTTTGAGGTTTTTTCTAAAAATGTTTAGAAATCTTTACGGAAAGTATCCGAAACGTCAGTTTTGCGAAGTAATTACAAAATAAATTGATAAGCTTTATACCAAAGATCGTTTTAATTATTAGTCAAGTTTTAATATTATTTCTATAAATCCTAGACGGCTACTATGAAAACGTCATACTGCACTGACTTTTTACGATTAATGCTGTGTGCCTCAGAAGACTTTTCAAACTAAACTTTTCAAATTTTGAAGCTTTCGCTATTTCCTCATAGATGCGAGATGAAACGCCAATTTACGAGGTTACTTTTCAAACGTATTTCAAATTTGTATGACGTCCTATTTAAAACATGTAGTATGGGTATGTAAATATAAATGAAAAATAATAAAAAAAAAATGGCAAAGAGGCCGTATTCTGTGCGCCGTTAGTTTAATAACATAATTTACATAATTCGTACTTTTTTCATTTTAATTACATTTAAATTAACTTTTTTCAAATAGGGACTCAAGAAGAAACCGAAAAATTCGTAAAGGCTAGAATAAAATTAGAACATGTGTTCAATAGAAAGCACAAATGGATTTAATACGCGAATATGTACTGTTCAAAACGGTATCATTTAACTCCGCCTAACATAAACGATACCGAGAAAGACATCGCACGATCGACGAGTCAAAATACACAACCGTCCACTTCAAATGGTCAGAAGAGAAAATCCAATAGGTTCAGATCAGATGAAGATAAGAAATTACTAAAGAAAGCCACCAAACTGTACATAAAGTATATGTTCAGTTTGATGGAACTTTCTAGTTCAAACGACGATGACTGATGACGTGTATTTGTATTTCATATAAATACATAATTATAAAACTGATGATATGGTGAATTATATTGAATTTGGAAAGGCTGCATTATTTTAAGAATTTTTATGCACGTACTTTTAAATAAAAGACTGAATCAATAAATGAATTCAAATTATTTTATGATATTATATATATATGTTCTTCAGGAAGATTCCTCTACGCTGTTAATTCCTGTAATAACGTCCTATGAAAACCTAAAGCTGTTTCATCATCTGCAACGTTATTAGAATTATCGAAGTATTCATCTAAGACTCCTTTAAACGGTTCGAATTCAAACTCTCATTAATACAAATATTGTGCATTACACAACAGGCGGTTATAACATTTACGCAATTTGAAATTTTCAATTTCAATCATTTAAAAAAAATCGCCCGCCATCGTGTTTTCATTATTCCAAATATATTTTCCACAATGCTTTCATGAATTTGAATGACATTTAAAAAGTTTAGTTAAGTATAAGGCTGGCGACACACCAAATTAGTCAAAACGTTTTTGCTTTGGATAGGCAAGACGATTTGCCTAAACATAGCCCACATACAATCAAACAAATTGTTTTTAGTCAAATTGTCTCGTGTTGCTTTATAGTTTGGTGTGAATTGGTTTGATAAAATGAATACAAAATGTTGCCAGCAAAATAAGAAAAAATGTTTCCCCATCAACAAAATACGACCAAAAAAATATTAAATAAATTAAATATTTTTAATTAAAAATATTAGTTTTGCTAAAAATATTAAAATCCTATTTATTTTGATAATTATTTATTTCTTGCTTTATAAAACAGCGACCACGAAACGACGTCAAACACTGTTTTTTCTTGATTCAAGCAGTTTTGTCTTGTTTTGCTTTGTTTTGTTTCAGTGTAAATTAACATATTTGTTTATACGCAATGGTCGCCTTCAATAATGTTTCGTTAGTCAAATTTGACTTAAGGCAATTTTGCTTTATTATGTTTGCATGGACCAATAAGCCACAATAGAATGTTTGCCGTTCTATGTTTTATGAAACAAAATGTTTGAATTGTTTTACCTGATTCAATGTGCATAGCACTATACAATCGTATATATTTTGACCGCAAAGCGCTTTAAGACAAGAAAAAAACGTTTTCACTAATTCGGTGTGTTTCCAGCCTGGCACAATTGAATACTTTTAACCTAGTGACATCTATTTAAATATTGCATGAATTACTGGGTCTTACAAAAGTTTAGTTTGAAAAGTCTTCTGAGGCACACAGCATTAAATCATTTCAAAAGACTGTTCTTGTCACGATATATCTTCAAGTGATCAGTAGTTGTAGTACTAGTAGACGTTTGAAATGACTATTGCCGTAAAAAGTCAGTGTAATATGATGTTTTCCTAGTACATAGTCGTATAGGACTTATGGAAATAATATTGAAACTTGACTGTTATTTGGCATGACAAAGGATACGACTACGGTGATTGGGGTGCCTTTAGAGTCAGTGTATAAATAACCATATTACTTAAATACATAGCTTGTGTTTGGCATGTTCTTTTATTACATTGGATAGATCAGAGAGATATAAAAAAACCTTTTGCGTTTTTTGATTTCCTCGGATCGATCCGAAAAATTTTTTTCCCGATCCGAACAATCACAGATTGCTGCTTTAGATCTGAAATTTATTTCAGATTGTACAGAGAAATACATAGTTTGACGTTCAAAATGGTAAGTACTATAGACTGAGATAACAACAATAGAAAATGCATTTTTTAAAGTCTATTGTACTATAAATAATTTTAATTAATTTTATTAACTGTTTCTTGTCCATGTCCATTAATGTTTAATTTTATTTTTGTGTATTAATTATGCGTAGGTAAAGAAATTTCTTGGTCATAGTGTGTTACAACATTATCGGATGTGTTACCCATTTTATTTTGCGGACTTAAAAAATTGTTAGCAATTATATCGTTTTTTTGTAAAAATAAATAACAGTTAGAAAAAAAAAATTAAATTAAAATTTGCTTGGTAAAACTAGTTGTCATATTTTTCGACTTGCGAATTGCGATTTGTTTGAAATTATCGAGTATTTACCAAAAAATCATGTTTTCTGTTATTTTGAGGGGATGTCAAAATAAATATTATAATATTTAGCTTCATAAAGCTAATTACATATCATTTCAAAACTATCACATTAGAAAAGTATTATAATTCATCCATATTACACTATCTTATAATTGCAGTGAAATATTTCTACGACGCAGAAATGTGATAGTGTAATATGGGCCAAAGGGAAACAAATGAAATTTTCAGTATACCCGACTCACTTTTATTTAAACTATCTATTCTTTTCGAATAGAACTAAAAGATGGAATGTAAATCAGTTATAAACGTTCTTATTTTTAGAACTATCACAATTTTAAAAGAATTTTTATTTCACAATAAAAGACCCAAATAAATTTAATCTAATGTTACGTTTATTTTTATTTCATTTCAGGCGAAAATCCAGCTGCAATCCATCATGTCGGGCATGGCAACAAATTAAACTCTTTTAATATTACAAATTTTTTAATAGTAATTATTTTAATATTTATGAAACAATTTTAATGTACAATGATGGTGACTAAACTTTAATTAAATAAAACAACGCAAATATTTAAGTAAATATTATAACATGTGGAATAATATTCATGTGTACAGCCATTCTACACGAAATTAACCAACTTTTGACTAAACCCGACAATAATTGATATCTGTTTTGTTTTATTAGGCATAGCTCGCGATACCAGCAAATAAGGTATGATACTCGCCGGTTTCATTTTCGTTCTTCTCTGCGTAACTCCACAATTAACCTTTTGGTAAAAATTGCATATCCACGAGACCCACATACTTTGCTTGTATTTTTATTGGAATGCATCTTGGAGAATTAACAAAATATGGCTAGACGTAACCAAAATGAAAATACATTCAGGCGAATTAAATTTTTACGAGTGTTAATAGTATTCAGTAAAATCTCACTTACCACGATTTTTTCAATAGTTTCGTTGGCTTGTGTATAAATAATAAAAGAAATTGTATTATGTTGTTTGAATTCCCTTATTGTTACCTAAAATGCAAAATGTTCAGAATTTTCTGAGGTATTTAAATATGATCAATTTGAGGAGTAGGCAACAAACCGCCGGTAACTAAATAAAACAATATTACTTGTAAATTAAAACCAAAGATCGTAAACTGATACTAATAAAACTTAAACATCAGGCAATTTAACGGTATAAAATACGCCAAACACTGCACGTTTCATAGAATCATTTTATGAAAACTAATTATGTTTTGATTCGCTGAAAAGAGAGAGAAACGAAATTTTCATATCATTGCGTGACCGGTAATTAACCGTAATAAAAAGAACGCGTTAACGCGTGACCGTGCTTAAGTGTTAATGAGTATTTTATAATATAAGAATGCGTTACTTTTTGTTAAATGTCATTAAAAAAAATTGGTTGTCTTGTGGTTTTCGTTTTGAGTAAAATACAAAATACAAAAAAGTTAACACGTGACCGCACCAATCACGTATACAATTTTTTATTTCGTTTCGATTGGGCAATTAAAAACAAAGTTTGTTTTAAGATTTGAAATAAAATCGAAATTATTTACAAATGCTAATGTGTAGAAAACATTAAGGTGAATTAACAGTAGCATCCACTGAACGCGACTCATTTTAAACTGTAATATTCAATACGCGTTACAACAGAACTAAGAAAAACTAAATCGCATTAAGTGGATCTTATTGTACTTAAAATGGCTTAATTTGCTTCAATACTAATATTTTTTCTCTATTTGTTTTAGAGAAACATTTTTTGGTGTACTGTGCGGAATGCGTCTTTATCGTTGGCCATTTCTATTTGCGCAATATCATACCTTTTTTTTACACGGATAAATTAAGGATTCCCAAAAATTCAGTCTGATTTAAAATATCGAAATTAAAAATTTGTTACAGGTCCGACTTCAAAAATTTCGTTTAAAAAAAACGAAGTTGTACACAATTGAATTTTGTTTCATTTGTTAGATTCATGGTGGATTCAGGAGGTCGATTTTTAAGCCTAGGGTATTTTTTCCGAGGTTCTTAACCAACAAAATCATTCATTCTTAAGGTCGAGCTTTTACCCTAGGTATTTATTCCGAACCAATCAATCACTAAAAGAAATTTAGGTTTATCGGACTCCTCGAACGACACTTTTCCCACAGAGCGTACCTTATTCTTCTCAGAATTTATATTTAAAAGCTTACTAGGTATATATTTTTTGTAAATATTGTCAATATTATTTACCAACAGCAAGGTATTTTAGGTAAATAAAGAAATGTAAACTCCATATTACACGGTAGCCCATTCATTTTCTCTTAAACACACCTATAAAAATGTTGGAATTTAAAATGTGTATTAATCGTAAGGGTATTAATCGTGGAAAAACGAGGCACTCCCTACTCTTTCGCAGATTGCTTTACGCAATAGTCAAATAGAGGATTTACGGCTATAGGCTCGATTGACGTAGTCCACCTGCACACAGCATAGATCCAAGCAATCATCTGATACTGACTTGAAAGTTGGGTTGTTGCAATCACCCATCGTAATCAGATTATGAAAAAAAAAATCTCTCTCCCTCCCCTATCAAGATTCGAACCTGTCACCACACATGATCCAAACGCCGCAGCTTTAATCGCTGTACTGTTTGGATAATTAAAAAATACATTTTGAATATAAAAGGTTTGTTTTTCCGCAACACAATTACGCCAAAAAACCAAACACTTCGTGCTAAAATATGCGAATATAATTGAACCTCCTTTGCAATATCGGATTGGCAATTTTAAACTGATTAGCCGAAAAAAGTCCTCACTAATTGTAAAACCGGAAATGGAATTCGTTATTATCAAAAATTGCTAAACCTAATATGCCCCTAGTACTTAATAAAGAAATTAAGATCAAGTTGATCCTACATAAAACCTATATCGGCCCTGTATTTTTGTATTTTGAATAAATGTTGCAATTATTTTGCAAGAGATTTTCTTGCAATATAATTAACGTTTTTCTAAAATTCTTGGTCAACCAAAATTTGTGTACACCCCGTGGCAATTCATGAGTACGTACGCCACGTGATAGTTCGGTCAAAAAGTTTGCGTCCACCCCGTGATAATTCATTTTGTTTTTATATTGTTTACCGCAATCCGTACTATCATAAAATCGAATGAAACAACTACATTTGAAATTAGTCTCACTTGATTGATTTGCACGAGGCATGAATCCTGATATTTTTCAAGTTTTCTATTTAATAACGAAAATATTCTGCTAAACTTGCATCTTTAGCAAATTTAAAAAAGTGAAACTTAAAAAATTGGGCCAACTGTAAATAAAACACATTCAACTACACAAAGAATAACTGATAATTATCCGAAAAGATCATCATGAATACAAATTATTTTTCGCAGAGCAGATTATAATAACTTTCTGCAAAACTTACTGATAAAATCAATATGTTTGGTTCGAACGAAAGCCAATTGCAAACGTGAGGTGAATCTATTATGGTTTGGGGCTGTACACTTTAGAATTTATAGGGCTCTGATGATCGCGATATATTTGCAAAAAGGAAAGTGGTTGGAAACGCAATGCCAATGTAATTATCCTTGAAACTTCCGTAGAATCTTGAATAAGCTTTGTATTTCCCACCGATGTCTTAAAAGTATGTCCGCGTATAGTATAGCCATACATTTGTTAGGTACTAATATTTGTATCAAAGAAATAAACAAATATTGTTATACATATTGGCAAGACAATTATATCATTTGAGCACTGCTGATCCTTCAGAATTGAGAGACGTTATGAATTCTATAAGGGCCGCAAGATAAACATAATATTCCAAGCCAGCGTTCCTAATGACAATTTACTTTTTATCGTAAGTGCTGAGGTAATTCTTCGATAGAGCTGGTTAACGGCACAAAATTGATACAGTGACTCTCATAATTGATCACGATTTCACAAGACGCTAATATTTTATTACACTAAAATAAAATTAAATTTTTTAGTTTTTCTTTTTAAATTCAATAGTTTATTAAATATTTATTTAAAAAATTAAAAAAATAATTCATTTTCAACATCACAAATATCAATAATAAATTAACATAAAAATTATTAGGTGTGATCAATTATGAGAGTCACATTAGTAAGGAACACCAAGCAATTAATGTTTAATTCCTCGGATTGGTTCAAATTTTCGATCAATTCGAATGGAATTGAAATGTGTAGGCGTCAGTTGATCCTAAAACTGGCACATGGCTGACGAATCATCAAGGGGCAAACACTTTCCTTACAAATTTACGTTGCGTTAAAGCGGGGTCGATCGCGCTGTGAAGTCAGGTTTTTAGTTCCTTCTGTAGGTAGATTCTGGTTATAGCCCAGTCATTGACGGTAAAAATAGGTCATTACCTCTGAATTCTTACGGACAATACCGATTTTCGTGAAATTTGGACAGTAAGTAGAGAATAGCCCAAAAAACAAAAATGATGTAGTGCCGATGTGTGCTTTTACCCTGGGGGTGAATGCCACCCTTCAAGGGGGTGAAAATTAGTACACTCAAAATAACCACAGAATTCTATAACTTCCTTAATTTTAAAGACATCTAAATGTTCTTAAAACCATTTTATAGGGCATTTCAAGGACTATCAGGCCTGTAAGGTTGAACTTCCTTGATCCCTGCGTTTTTGAGATTTTTGAGTTTAAAGAGTTCGGGGAAGGTTGTCCTCGCACTCAAATGCGGTCTTAAAATGGTGATATCTCGATTAATTTTCATCCTAGAGAAATAAAAAAAAAATAACAAAATTTTGTGCAAGAAAAACCTTAATTTTTGTACTTGCACATTTTGTACGTATCTTCTTTAGTGTTTGAGTTATTGTGAAAAAATGAAATTTTTAAAAAAATTTGAAAAATCAATTCAAAATTGAAACGAACTTCTTTTCAAATCTAGACATTCTAAATCATTCATACTTCTAGAACCTATTGTTAGTACCTTAATAAAGTACATTGTAAATGGATTACATTTAATTTCAATTCTTACGGTTAAGCCATTTGTTTCATTGCTGATTTTTCTCCGGAAGAACGAGATCACCATTTTAATTTTATCATAATTCTATAAGTTTTTATGCTAACGACCTTTACTAAAACTAATTTTAAAGGTCTTTTCAAGTACTTAAAACAATAATAACAAGTTTTTTTTTCAAAAATTTATCGTTTTTCCGTTATTTAATGTTGAAAGGTTTGAATTCAGTTTTCGGCGAATAAATAGTCACTTTCAACGAGCCACAACTCGGTTCGTATTGCATCTAAATAAATAAAAATAAATCAATCAATTTGATATTTTATAAACCTTATTTTGATCCTGATAGATTTTTTGATGAAACGTAAGGTTTTCTAGTTATTCGTGAAAAAATCGCTCTAAACATGCATTTTTGAGGTGGAAAATTAACATTTTCAATCGCGAATAACTCGAAAAATATTGATTTATCGGCAAAACTTCATATGATATTTTTTGCTTAAAATTTATCCCTCTATCGATTTCTGTGGGAATTTTGGGTGTACTAATTTCCACCCCTAGAAGGGGTGCTATCCACCCCCTGGGTAAAAGCACACATCGGCACTATATAACTTTTGTTCCTTGATCCATTCCCTACTTACTGTCCAAATTTCATAAAAATCGGTATTGTCCGTAAGAATTCAGAGCGAAAAACCGTCGCTGACTGGACTATTAGTGAGATGGAATAAAATGGAATGAGATTTTTGGCTATCTCGAACCACCAATACAAAAATGAAGTTTTTTTTTTGTTTTTTGTCACTTTCTCTGCAATCTTTTTCTGGGGCTCTAGGCACTCCCAACTCTATCGCAGTTCCCTTTTAACGTCCTACCTTACGCCGTTGCCAGCCAACTCGAGGACGTACGGCTATAGACCCGCTTTTGTTTAAACCACCTGCACATTGCATTGCTTCATGCCAGGCTATAGTACTGACATGAAAGGTGGGTCGGCCCATGGATTCCGCACTCTCAACAGGGGGTCATAGATGTGTACATCGTCATCACCGATCGTAATCTGATGATGAAAAATCCCTTTTGCATCCCGCCCTTATAGGGATTCGAAACCGGTACCTCCCGATCCAACCGCCGTAGCTTTAACCACTGCGCTGTTTGGTCGGTAAAATGAAGTTATATGCGATTAATTTTTTAAATAATCCCAAAATAGAAAATTTCCGAATACGAATCAATTTTCAGTAAAATCGGATTACTCGTTAGCGCCTCTGTATAGAATTCCATTTTAACATATTAACTAGATAAGAGAAAAAAACCTTGCAACCAAAACTTTTTATTTTATCTTTGTTACTTTGTATAGCTAGTATTCTAGGAATAATTCAATTTCCTTAAGTTTGCCACCTCAATTCTTAAAATATAACTTCTTGGGGGTTTGGTCACAAGCTATTCGATTTCGTGTAAGTGTATTTTTTGTAAATAAATAAAAAGAATTTTTAATATTTAATAATAAAACTAAAAAAATTAAATGTTGTCATTAAATTTCACATTTACGTTTTATTTTTACAACAGTTAACCGTCACCTTCCTGTTCATTTTATTTTATGTATAAAAAAACTTGTCTACCCTACTTTTAACGATATCGGAAGGGATCAATTACCATCAATTAATAACAAAACAAAAAAAAAATCGGTCATTAAATGTACCGATGGGTGCTAAAAAATAAATAAATTAAAAAATTCCTTCAGCAACAATTTTTTATTTAAATTTTAATTAACGTAATAAATTAATGCAAACAAAATTTAATTTAAGCTCATAAATCTCGGCAACGTCATATTTGTCGAAATGTTGTAGAAATCCATTAAATTATTATTTTGATTTATCTAAAACAAACAACAAACATAATATTATTATTAATAGCATTAATGAATTCAAATATTAAATATAAATTAATTTGTTTAAAATATATAAAATAATTATAAATAGATAGATATTTAATTATAACAACAATTAATTATTACGGAAAATTGTAGAGATGGAAAATATAATATGTATTACCTGTATTGTTTTTTTTTTATTATACATTATACATAATATATAATAAATTAATTAACCAATAAGAAAATAATCCTTAAACTAAAATAATATAATTATAGACAAAATAAAATATTTAAAACTTTTTTTGTAAATATTTTGTGAATATATATAAAAATAATTATTAATAAAAAAATGTTTTATTTCAATCCACAATGATATTGAGTTCATATACGAGTACTACGACTACCACACAATTTTGAAAAACGTTCACGTTCTGTGAAGATGAAATTTTCACGTTTTTAATAAAAAACAAAAAGAAAAATTTTATTATTTATTTTTTAAATTAACTTTTTATTATTATAAATTTCATAAGAAAAATCATTTTTTTGATGAATAAAACAAAATGATAATGATGATAGGATGATAGTAATATACGAATGTACGTATAGTAATAGAGTGTTGTAAAATATTTAATAATATAAAAAATAAATTAATATTAAAGTTATAACCAACAACACTCATAAAGAGATTTAGTACACAGAGTGATAAAACTAATGTAAGTTTAACAAAACAAAAACAAAAATGAACCAAGTGAGGACATTTGCGTCGAAAATTATTATCGAAGGTAAGTAAATTGTCGTAAAATAATCTGGAAACATCAGACTAATAAGTCGAGTTTAAAATAATTTTATTAAATCTTCACGCTGACAGCTAAAATAAAAGTCACTTTAAAAGCTTAATAAAATATTATACAAAATAAAAAGATATGGGGGGAATCATATATTTCTTTATTTTATCTTACAAATTGGAATATTTTGGTTCAAGGAATTTGTAACCGATAGTCTTTTATGTTACATTTATATACAATTACCATAAAAAGTAACGTTTTTTTTTTTGCTATTGTCGAAAACTTCCCACCGATATTTTTGTACTCTCCTCGCTTTTGAAGGCTACAGGGCAAACAGATTAAAGTAAACAAGTAAGCAAATACTTTATTATCAAATTGTGATAATAAAGAAAATAATAACGATAAAAATGGATAAAAATTTCATTTTAGAGTAGTTTACATTGGATATTGTAAAATTACCGTAATTTAAATACTGAATGTAACGGATCACAGATTAAATCTGTTACGATTTAAATCTGTTACGGTGCTGATAGTGAGATGATGTGTAGGTTACACAAAAAACTGATTGCAGAGAAGTTGAATCAATCGACTTTTGTTAATGTTATGAAATATTATGATTAAAGTCATCTTACTTACAATCAGTTCGGCTCAATGTACATATAAGTTTTGCAGCTCAAATTCACTTTTGCAAATGTTGTTTCATTTTTTTTTTTGTAATTCATTCACAATTTTCTCCAACTCATCCTAAATATTTTCCAAAGCGCATTCGTGTTTTTTCGAACCGTGTGTTTTTTTATTGCATCGGAGGATCAGAGAGATAAAAAAAAGCCTATTGCGTTTTTTATTTTACCGGAACCATCGAATACTTTTTTTTTCCCGTTCTATTATTTTCTCCGAACGTTCTCGGATAGCGATTTTTCTATCTCAAATTTTTCTCAGACGGCATTGAAAAATAATAAAAACAGCAAAATGACGGATGCTACAGCGAGCGAGAAAGGTAATCGAAACAGTTTTATTAAATAGTTATTTAAAGATAAACTTTCATTCATTTTTTAATAGTCTCAATAATTATTTAATTACAAACCAATTATGTGCTTTTCAAATAAACTTTTAATATGAATCAAATATATTTATTCAAATAAAATACAAATATTAATTATCAACAACAAAAGGCAAATATTGCTACACTACACGGAAAAAAATAAACTGGTCCTCAGCTAAGAAAGCTGACTTTTAATTCAAGAAAATGTACTTTTTCTTGATTTATGAGCTAATTTTCTTATTTCGTTCGAGTTTTTCTTCATTTCAGGAAACACAATTCTTACATGAAGAAAAACTCGAAAGAAATAAGAAAATTAGCTCTTAAATCAAGAAAAGTACATTTTCTTGAGTTAAAAGTCAGCTTTCTTAGCTGAGGACCAGTTATTTTTTTCCGTGTAGTGTAGTAAAATTTGCCTTTTGTTGTTGATAATTAATATTTGTATTTTATTTGAATAAATATATTTGATTCATATTAAAAGTTTATTTAAAAAGCACATAATTGGTTTGTAATTAAATAATTATTGAGACTATTAAAAAATGAATGAAAGTTTATCTTTAAATAACTATTAGTCTATTAACTATAGTCGTGGGAAACCAATTTAAGTGGACATACGTCGATCCTGTTTTTATTCTCCGAAATTAAAAAGGAATATAAAAACATAAAATGTTGTTAAAAAGGAATATGACAACATAAAATATTAGTATTTCCGAGGAATGTAGAAAAACTAATTTAATTGTAACATGATTCAGGTAGAATCTAAATCGAAGACGTTACAGAAGCTGTACAAGCAAATCAAAGACCACAATAATACAACAGGCAAGAACAAAAAAGTGTGAATTTATTTCGATGCGGTGGATGAAATAATGGCAGGAGATCCCTGTATAACGCCCCTTTCAACCACCTGTAGTACAAGGCTTTCAACCACCTGTAGTGCGCATTCTATCAAAAAAGTGCAGCCTCATACAAAATATCAAACAAAAAGTGCGAACAAACTTCGAAAGAGGAATACCGGGCAAAGAAACTGGAGGTAATGGCTGCCAAGGGTTTAAGCGATTTGTGGATCATTATGTAAATTATAATTGAATTTTCGAGAAATATACATACATACTTAATTTCTGATCTATTAATTATAAGGAAATTTATAAGACTGATGGACATACTAAACTATGAAGTTAAAAAATGAAATATGTACTTAATATGAAATATGTTGTTAGAACGATTTTTATTTAAAATAAATAATTTATTATTTGTGCCCTTCTTCTCTGGCCTTCATTTAAATGTTGGTCCTGTTCTTCGTCACTTGAACTCGATTCAGCATAATTGGCAGGCTGTTCATCATCTTCAATAACGGGTGTATCATCGTTCGTCTGAACATCGTCTGGGTCGATTTGGTCATCACTCTCGACGCATAAATTATGCAAAATAACGCAGGTGCCGATAAAGAGCGGGATTATTTTTGTCCGGTTGGTTTCGACAAATTTTAGTCTTCGGAACGGTCTTTTTAATAGACCGAATGCCCTTTCTATGTCAACTCTACACTTCGAATGAACAGTGTTGTAAATAATTTCTTCGTCGGCCAGTCGTCCATCATTTTTAAAAGGGACTAGAAGGAATTTTTCTAGTTTGTAAGCTGAGTCGCCTAGCATGTGTTCGTCTGCACTTATCTCGAATTCGGCTGTAAAAAATATAATATTTGTGTTTCTAATGTTATATCCACCAAATTTTAAAGTTATTACCTGACTCAATTTTTTGTTTTAATTTGGAACTTGTGAATACTCTGGCGTCATGGAGAGACCCTGCTTCTCCCGTATAAAAATGAATAAATTTCAGATTATAATCGCAAACTGCCTGTAATAAGAGCGAATGAAACCCTTTCCGGTTCACATAAGAGTTTGGATGATTTCCCGGTGCTATGATGGGAATGTGAGTACCATCTATAGAACCAATAATTCTTAAATAAGTTTATTATTATGTATTAAGGAAAAAAATAATTTGTAAATGTACTACAATACGTATACCTCTAAACCTGTGTTTGAGCGCATAAAACGATTTCGTGGCATTCCGTTCACTCGCTGAGGGCCATTTCACAATTGAATTGCACACGTTTAGAGTTAACATAGTTGATTGATTGATTGATTGATTTAGTGTGTACGATCAAGCCTAAGGCAAGTTTCCCGGATTACGCTGGGTCCACCGTACACCTTTTTACGAATAAAAAAATCGAGGGAAAGGAAAGGTATGTTAGTAACAAAGAATTAACCCGGTTCCAGACACCTAAGTAGTTGATAGTTAGTAAATAAGACAGCACAAGACAACACAATTTCTAAACTACATGGTTTTTAACATCCTGGAGAGTTGATTCAGGCTATAGTTTTAGTTCTGAAATTAGGATTAAATTTAATTCCTTTAAGAATGATTAATTCTGGAACTATCTTATAGCGTTGCCAGACAGCGATTCAATAAGTCCGATTTAGCTAAACTGGTTCAGGCACTGTATGAAACAAAACGCGATCAGCAAAAATTAGGATTGACACATTACGGTTAAACTCAAACCACTAAATCCGATTTATTAAATCGCAGTCTGTCAACGCCATTAGAGTCTGAAACAAATTTAATTATTTCTCAGTATAATAAAGAAAATATACCTCTTCAAATACTTTGGGCAACTATATGTTCTTATTGATCTAAATACACTTAAAATTATTATGACGAAAATATATTTATTTTTATTATTATTTAGAGTTGAATTTTTGTAGTTCGGTCGTAGCTACCTGAAGAGTAGACCTTACTTTTTCTGTACGAAACCGAATTACCAACACGAAAGCTCAAAGAGATTTCTAATTTTTTAAGAGTCGATACACTTTGTGTTAACTCTGCGGGAAAGAAAAGGGGGAGGGGATTGATATTTTCTACTTTTACTGGGTAGATATATTAGGAGTATGACTCCATTATTTTTCTGATTTACCAAATCGAAAATAATGAGTATGTCATTACAAATAGTATGTTGTCTATAAAAAGCCGAAAACATTTTCACTTAAAATTATATCCGCATCAATTCTAGTCCACCTAAATAATTCAATAAACAGATAAAACAGGCCTCTAGGTGACATCTTTAATAATTTCAACAATTAATTAACTATTTCATCAGCTTACAAGATTAATGTTAACTTAACTTCCTTCTGGATCTACTAGTCTCCAAACAAGGTTTCGAGGGGTATTTCCTCGACCCAATAAGTCACTAAACACCCACTTACAAACCATTCAGCAAAACATTCTAGAAAATAACTTTAGAAAATAAGTAATAAATTTTACACAACCTCAGTTTATGATTTAAATTTCAAATTAATTCGGCACAAACTTTCTAGAAATCTACATTGTACTTCTCTGAATATTTCTGAAAAACAAAATCTAAATTAGTTAATTGTCACCAATTACTGTTTTTTTTTAAAAACTAAAAAAATTATTAAACTCTGAAATCCTTCTGGTTTAGTTGATGAAATGGCTGTAGTAAAAGTAATTAATTAACACATCATCAAGGTCATTAATCCCTCTGAAAATTCAAAGCAACTTAATTAGATATTCGTTATTTCTAAGGAATTTATAATCATTAATTCAAACTACATTCAAAAATGTATAGAGCGGTATCTCAAAATCCGGCCTAGTGTAATAAATCCTCACACGTTTAGAGTTAACATAGTACTTGAAAATTCGTTTACTATTTTCCAAGCTGTGGATTTTGCACAGTTGAACCGGTCACTGATTATTCTAAAAATAATAAATTTAGTAAGTTAACAAACATATATAATTTAATACGGTTTTATTTACCTGAACGGCTCGCGGTTTCCAAAAACCATAAAGCTATCATCACTTGCTTTTCGATGGGCACTTCTGGTCTTCCACGATGAATTTCCAAATTCCTGCTGTTGTGGATCAGGCGACAGAACTTATTAAAAGTTTCGATATTTAGCCTAAAATGGCTTTTAAATATTTTATTAATATAAGATGGCACTATCTCCTCTGCAAAATTTGAAATTTTCCCCGAACTGCTGTCTTCTTTACTGGAAATTTCGTTGTCATCATCACTTCCATAAATTTGGTTAAATGATTCCTGCACCTGGCTCACTATTAAATATTCGTCCATATTTAATTGAAATATAAAAAGTTTCTAAAATTATTTATTGTTAATGAATTTAATTCAAGAAACTTCAAAATTTGTGCGCAATATGAAAAGTCGAGCTGTCAAATGCAAACGTTCAGTGGTTTCTATAGCAACCATTACACGGTCAATAATAATGTCATTACTTTCTGATAATGACATTAATATTGAACGTGTAACGTGAAGTAATGACGAATGATGGTCGGTAATGATGAAAATCCGGCTTTTTTTGATTTCGAGACATCATTATTGATGTGTGGTGGGGATACTGTCATTATTAATGATAGTGTAGGGTTCGCGTCATTACTATGTGTCATTACTATTGAATATTACATCATAAATTTGAGGTTATTTAGGTAAATATATTTTTTTAATTTATGTATTAGAGGATACTGATACAATACACGCTTTTTCTTTAGGATTCATGTAAAATTTAAGAAAAATTTGCGTCTACTATGTAGCAGTAATGAAAGCTTGGTAATGATGGAATTACTGTCATTAATAATGATTGTGTAAGGTGGAAAAATATTGAAGTAGTAATGTTGCAGGTATTGACATTACTGGTAATGACATTAATATTGATCGTGTAATGGCTGCTTTTGATTGTTTTAGTTCAGTGTGTTTAAATTAGGAAAAAACCGACCAAACGGCGCAGTGGTTACAGCTACGGCGGTTGAATCGGGAGGTTCCGGGTTCGAATCCCTATAGGGGCGGGATGCAAAAGGGATTTTTCATCATCTGATTATGATCGGTGATGACGATGAACACATCTATGACCCCCTGTTGAGAGTGCAGAATCCATGGGCCGACCCACCTTTCATGTCAGTACTATAGGCTGGCATGAAGCTATGCAATGTGCAGGTGGTTTAAACAAAAGCGGGTCTATAGCCGTACGTCCTCGAGTTGCCTGGCAACGGCGTAAGGTAGGACGTTAAAAGGGAACTGCGAAAGAGTTGGGAGTGCCTAGAGCCCCAGAAAATATTGCAGAGATAGAGACAAAAAAAAAAAAAAAAAAAAAATTAGGAAAAGGCTTTTGCCTTAGTTAACAGATTTGCCAGATAAGTTAACAGATTTGCCAGATAAGTTATCTCTCTGATCTCTCCGGTCTCTCCGATGCAATAAAAAAACACGCCAAAAGTAGCTTCAATATAATGTAGAATAAATTCAAATATTTTTAAAAGAAATTAAATTTTTAATATTTTAAGTTTGTAAATTTTTACAATTCATAATCAAATTTTTGCAAATGAAATTTAATTCTCGTTTATACATTCGTAATAAGATAATTTTTGAATTTCGAACGCAGTTCTTGCTTAATATAAAATTGTAAATTATGATACTGTGACTCTCATAATTGATCACGATTTCATAAGAAGCTAATATTTGATTACACTAAAATACAATTAGATTTTTTAGTTTTTCATTTTAGGTTATGTTAGGTTTGGGTGGCGGTCCACTAGGACCAGGCATAGACACAAAAAGGTACGTAGCTGTACCACAATTTAAAAATGTTCCTCCAACTCATTGAAACCACTTTGTGATTGCTACGAAGCGCTTGATACTCCTGATGTCCATCCTGCTGAGTTCCATCAGGTCGTTGAAAAGGGGTACCCCTAGAAAATTCAGTCTCTTTCGTGCCAGACGAGGACAGGTGCAAAGAAGATGAAGTACTGCCTCGCTCCTCTTCGTCCTCGCAACTACGACAGTAGTCATGTGAGAAGAAACCAAGTCTACTCGTATGTCTGCCTATGAGACAGTGCCCCGTAATCACTCCAACAACCACACTGATCTGACTCCGCTGAAGTGAGATCAGCTGTTTGGATCGCGCCAAGTCCAACTTTGGCCAGACCTGTCGAGTTATTACGCATGAGGTACTATTTGACCATCTGTCATTCGTCAACTGACTAGCTTCCTCCTGAAGCAGCAGTTTACATACCGCAAGAGGCATTTCAATATCCTTTCTGCTGTTTGAGATGTGGTCCGTTGTACCACGTCGAGCCGGTTCACCGGCCTTTATATTCCCTGTAATAATGAAATGTCCTGGCACCCATATAATGTGAATGTTGAACTGATCTGCCATATCTTTAAGAGATGACAGACAGCTCCGGACTACTTTCGACGTGAGGAGGTGTAATTGAAACGCTTTAATGGCAGCCCGACTGTTCATATATATACGAATATCACAAGTCGATATTACATTATACCTAAACCAGTCCACCCGGTCCACGACTTATTTTATCGCAGTCACTTCAGCTTGAAAAATGCTACAGTAGTCAGGGAGACCGAAGGAAAGGTTTAACATAAGTTCCTCGCAGAACACCCCAGCACCGACATTTCCATCCCGTTTTGAACCATCAGTGAAGAAGTTTAAAATTTCAAGTTCCAAAACTGCATCCATCATCCAGTCCTCTCTGGATAATAGTCCGGAATTTTCTATCCAAAGATAGTAACGGGACAGTATAGTCGGTGATCTTGGGAAGCCCTTTGTTACAAACTATAGAAGAGTGCCCCGTATTGTTGCAGGTCCACATTAACGTGGATATCAGTCGTATTGCAGTGCAAGCTGCCCACTGTTTCCCAAGATATATAGAGGAGTCAAAAATAGCAGAGTCTCCAGTGCTTGAGTGGATGTGCTACTCAGTGCACCACTGATCCACAGAGAGATTGTTCTCTGAACTTTTGTCAACAACTTTAGGTTGACAGTTTTGTCCAGAGCAGGCCACCAGACTGTTACCCCATACAGAAGAATGGGTCTAACTACTGCTGTGTATAGCCAAAGGATCATGTGGGGCTCCAGCCCCCATCCTTTCCCAATAGTATTTTTGCAAGAGTATAGCGCTACGGAAGCTTTCTTTACTCTTACCGTAATGTTAGGCTTCCAGTTTAATTTACTGTCCAAAACGAGACCCAAAAACTTTGCTTCATCTATAAAAGCCAAGTTGAACCCATTTAAAGAGGGAGGATCGACATGAGGAAGTTTATATTTCCTGGAGAAGACAACCCACAACCATTGGCCCATAATGAAAGATTGTGCCGGGATATTTTCCACGGACACCCATAGTGACGTCATCCGCATAGGCAACCACCTTGAAGCCACTATCCTTCTTCTCAGCAACAGATCATTTATGACCAAGTTCCAAAGCAGGGGGGACAGTACGCCACCCTGCAGCGTGCGTCTATTTGCAAATCTTCTGCCGGAGGATTTCCCGAGATTGGCATTTATGATCCTGCCTCTTAGTATTTGATCTACCCAGCCCTTCAGAGATTCATCCACCCCTAGATTCGAAAGTGCCCGAGTTATAGCCCCTGTAAGCACGTTGTTAATGGCTCCCTCTATGCCCAAAAAGGTTACCATCGCATAGTCTCCATATTCGAAAGATTTTTCAATAAAATAAGTAAGATAATGAAGAGCAGTTTCTACAGATCTCCCCTTGGCATGTTGAGATTAAGACAGCTTTGCCGGCCCAATCGTGCCTCTAATATGAGCTTCAATTTGTCTTTCCAGTATTTTGAAAAGGAAAGAAGGCAAGCTAATCGGTGTAAGGTTTTTGGGACTGCAGAGTGAGCGTTTTCCCGCCGTAGGTATGAAAACAACCTTCATTTCCGTCCATTTACTAGGAATGTGACATAGTTCTAGGCTGCCTTTCAAAATTAATTCTAACCAGGAAATAGTTAGATCAGTAGTTTGTTGAATATCCGCAGGTATAATACCAGGTCCTGGCAACTTATATGGTTTAAAGCTGCTTATCGCCCACAGAATCTTTCTTCTGCTAATAATTTGGCCTACGAGACTACTTGCCTTCTTCTTTCTTATTACCTTCTGATATAGTAGGTGCAGATTCGGAACAACCAGCAAAGTGAGTCTCCAATAGTAGTTCCAGCGATTTCACACTATTTGTGGTCCATGCTCCATCCGGCCTTTGAAGAAAGCTTGGGATGGAAGGGCTAGTGGATAGTACTTGACGCAGCCTGAACAACTCTGAAGACTCCTGAATTTTGCCACAGTATAGTCTCCAAGATCTATTCTTTGCACTTCTTAATTGATATTTGTAAATTTTGAGGACTTCCTTATAGTAGTCCCAGTCTACAGCGGCTCTTATTTTCCTTGCTGTTTTAAAGAGACTTTTGCATAGTTGACGTGTTTGTTGAATTTCCTTGTACCACCAAGGTGGCCGAGATTTACCCCTAAGTCTACTAAGGGGACAAGAACCCAGTACCGCTTCGTTAAAAGCGCTGGACAGTTCGTCCACTAAGCCATCGAGTTCTTTTTTGGAGGTTTAGGCAGCGGTACTGGTAGTGAATTACCCAGAATAGTTCTAAAGATATTCCAGTCAGTTTTCCTCCTATTCCTGTAGAAAGGGCTGATGGATGCATTTCATTTAGCGTATTAGTAAAGTTGATCTATCTTGTGGACTTTCAAGTAGATCACAAACACTGGGAATATAAAACAAACACAAAAAAATTAAATTTGATGGATTAGTCCGCAATTCCGCATTAAATTAAATTGTGGTGAAAAAAAATATCTTCCTCTTCACATCATCATTTAATGAGCTACGATAATTTCTTATCGTTAATTTATTCGCATTATGTGAACACATTATAGCGATAAAGTTCTAGTTTCAAATAGTTACATGGCGTATTTATGTTATCAAAAGTGAAACGTTTGAGAAAATTAAACCTCGAACAATTAGTCGTGTAATTCAATTATCGAAATACTTCCTTTTAAAAATAAATGTATATTTATTATAAACACTAAAGTACGAATTTAATTGTATTACTTTTAAATTTGTAATTTACCTTACACTTATTTAAACATAAAAATAAAAATTTAAAAAAATAAGCCCACAACACAATAAAAAATAAAATTTAAGCAAACGTACAACCATAATGGCGTCTCCCACAAAAGTATGTATGTATGTAGTTATGTACATATATACAAAAAGTAAAGACATAAATTAAAAATGTAGACACCAACGCCACCATTCACTATTGTGTTACAAGTTGGAAACCAAATTTCATCATTTTCCGATTTTTTGTACCAATATGCGGAAAAAAAACAATGTGTGTAGCCTCAACGCGCGACAGAAGTGAAACTTTTTAAGCTGTAAATTTGTAATTACTATAATTTATCGTTCAATGGTCCGGCTGGCATATACAGTAAAATGTGTAGCTTTTCCGCATCAAGAATTGAAGAAATAGTCAATTGATCCTTATAGTGTTATAGGAGTATTACACAGTCAGAGCAGACACATCCAAATTAGATTATTGCACATTCCATATTATCTAGTTGCTTTTCTCAGTCTTTATTACTTCATGATCTGGTAAAACAGGATTATCACAACTCGATACAAAATCTACCTAGAGAGGCACGATAAACGGAATAAAAGCAATATTATTTACTAATACTGATAATAAAGCAACATTTTAGCTTGAGAACGCAAGCGAAATTGTGATGGTGTATTGTTCGGTTTATATTTTAAAGTGAATTTTGCTTAAGACAAACATTTTCTTCAAGAGAAATTCAGAATACTAAATAATTTACCAAAAGTAATGCAACCAGATGCATTGATGCATAGGTGCAGTTTTCTCATTTCATTTGGAACTATTGCAGAGTATAATTTCCATGTCTCATTTTATAGCTAGCATAAACCAATTGTTTTATTTTTGAATTGCCCGAGAAAAAGAAATACATTTTGTATTTAGTTTAAAAGTATTAAATTTAATCTTAATTTGCTATTAACTTTCATGGTATGATCCTTTAAATATCTATACAAATTTAAGTTATTATAAACTTCACTTCTCTATTTATTGTAAATTTATAATATTTGTGTACAAGCAAATTATTTATAAACACAATTTTTGTACTTGTTTTACATAATATACTTGTAAATTGCAATTAATACCTCAATATACTATAAAACTAGGAGGCATTGATTCGACTGTTCGTAGATGTTGTTTTTGTATTGCTTTCAAACAAATTCATTCAATTTCGTTTCAATATACTTTTGTTTTTTTCGAATCATACCCTGCCTAAAAAAAATTCACTTCAAAAATAAAAGAAATACTGTCGCTTTTTTCGTTTCATATCGCTTCGTCATTTTTTGCTTGTAATTTTTGTTATGTTTCGTTCCATTTTAAAATTTTGTTCCATTTTAAAAATCACCCCGGTACTAAAGAAGTTTCACTTCAAAAAATTCAAGTTTCCAGCTTTGTTATACTTGGGATTTGTTGGAACAGTTGAAATAAGACTAAACAAAATTAAAAAACTTGGTTTCACCAAAATATACATAGTAGCGACAACGTATTCATATTGAACGTATTCATATTGAGCTGTAGAAGGTTGTTGTGTCATGATAGAAACGCTTTTTTTCCAAATGAATTTTTGACTTTTATTTATTTGCTTACTGCGATTGTTATAAACACGCTATGCATACATACTTTGATCCAAACTGGATCTATCTTTTCTATTTTTACGTAACATGAGCGATGGAAATGGGATTCTAAAATGATATTTTAAGAAGTTCTAGAATATGGCCACTTTGGAAGGAACTCAGTTATTTCTTAACCGATTATGATGAAATTCGACAAGTACGATCGAAATGGGATTCTAAAATAATATGTGGAAGAAGATCTGGAATATGTCGAGTTAGGAAGGAACTCGGTTATTTCTTAACCGATTATGATAAAATTCGACAAGTACGATGGAAATGGGGTTGTGAAAAGATATTTGGAAGAAGTTCTAGAATATGGCCACTTAGGAAGGAACTCGGTTATTTCTTAACCTATTCTGATTAAATTCGACAATTACGATGGAAATGGGATTCTAAAATGATATTTGGAAGAAGTTTTAGAATATGGCCACTTAGGAAAAAACTCCGCTGTTTTTTGACTGATTATGATGAAATTTAATAATATATTTATTGAGTTTCACTACAGCATGTTAGGAGGACGTATGGCAAGAGATTCGCATGGGAGGAGATGTGTAGAGATTCATTTTGACGTTTACTTTTCTATGTATTTGTGAAACTTTGATAAAATCTACTCGCTTTTTTTGTCAAAGTAAAAAAAAAATTTTGCTTATTTTATTTAGGAACATTTTCAATCCTGCAATAAACAAAGCAAGCTGAAATACTTTTCCTATGTGAATTTTTTTGAAGTTATACTTCTTTAGGTGCGTTATGAAAAACTGATGAGAGTGAATTTTTACGATGCAACAAAATTTAACAGGATGAAGTTGCTCGCTAAGCAATTCACAAATATTATATCGATCAACATCTCATTGAAATTTTAATCATTAAAATGTTATAAAATGTCACAGAAATGTCAATGTCATAGAAACAGGAATATCTTGCTATATTTAAAGCTCACTGGATTTAATTATTTTTTAATGTTAACAATATTATTTGCCACCAGCAAAGTATTTTAGGTAAATCTAGAAACTTAAATTACATATTACACGGTAATCTATTCATTTTTCTTGAAGACACCTGGGGAACAATTGCTAGAATTTGCAAAGTGTATTAATTGTAGAAAAATATTTCTTTCGCACATAAACAAATTTATATTTCTCGTTTTTGTCAAAATTATCCCCACCCAATGCTTCAATCGACTTCAAATTTTGTGAACAAGTAGATGATGAATTTTTAAATTCATCCTTAACATAACAAAAAAATGGTCCGTCCCGTTTTTGAGAAAATTTGTTTGGCAGTTTTCTCTTCCACTGCAACCCCCTCTATTCTATACTCGAATGGATCTAAAAGTTAACACAAACTGCTTATTACTAAAATCTATCTTTGTACAACATTTCGACCAAAACTATCAATATTTGTGAGAATGGAAGGCAAAACAAAAATAATAAAAGTGTGCGACTGGAAGGACGGTAGTATGTAAGGACAAAAGAACGCACCCGACATTTTCCTGAAAATTCAAGATGAGTTCGGAGTGTCTTATTATATGACAAATAGAGCAAAACAGATTCAAAGAGAAAAAGGTACCGAACATCAAATTGGGATCAACAATTCTTAATCAGGAAATCGCATTATTGGCGCAGAAATTTTATGAGGATGACGATATAAGTCGGGTGTGTGCTGGGAAGCGAGATTTCAAGACCATATCATCAGATGGGGTTATATAAAGCAGCGTAGGCTGGTTCTTTGTAATTTGAAGGAGGTTTATCAAATATTTAAAAAAACCTATCCAAATACAAAAATTGGATTTTCTAGTTTTGCTGCACTTCGTCCAGGGCACTGCTTATTAACGAACCCTAGCGGTATACATAGTATTTGAGTCTGCATATATCATCAAAAATATTAAACTTTTGTTTAATAAAATAAATTCTATAAACCTTCCTCGCTTTCTTCTTTCTAATGTACAACCTGCCCGGAAACCGATAATAACGTGAGGAATTATCTGCAAAATTTCTTTACAAAATTATATAGATGAAATAACATTCAAGCAGTGATAGAAAGTAGATCAATGCACCATGGGAACTATAACGATGTCATTATTGGCTTTCACAGATAAACTGGGTAAGCAACTGCATAATATAGTTCCCCATTCGTTTATTACAAAACAACAAGCAGATTACCTAAAATATAGAAAATCAAATGCAGCAACTGATGAATGTATTGTTATATATGACTTTTCTGAGAATTATTCATTTGTAGTTCAGGATTCGGTTCAAGGATTTCATTGGTTCAATGCTCAATGTACAATATATCCATTTGCAGTGTGTTATAAAAACTGATGTCGAAATCGATTGATTTTTTCCTCTCATTCGAGCACACTCGACAGAGTACCCTATTTTTTAACCGTCAATCGAATGAAAATATTATTTGCACTATTGTTTGCATGTGTTCGTGTGTTGTGTCAAAATAAACATAACAATAATAATAATTATAAAAATTTAATAAAACTGAATATTTTGGACAAATTAATTATTATATACCAATTTTTTATTCTTTTATAATGAATCAATTATGAACCAAATTCAAAATGCCGCCTAAAATCAAAAAGTCCACGACAAATCACAAAATGACATAAATCAAAATGCCGCCTAAAATCAAAATGTCATTACGACAAATCGAAATGTCATAAATCGTCATAAATCAAAATGTCATTACACAAAATGTCTTTGTCAAATTTGTTGGTGTGTGTAAAAAGAGGGGTTACTCGACCAAAAAAGCTAGAGTAGCAAAAATTGCACTAGTGCAAAACTAGTACAAAAAAATTTTACCCTTACCGCCTTTTTTTTCTTCAATGAGACAGTTTGACAGCCGATCGAGTACTCTTTTTACACTTCGAGTGCAAATTTTTTCTTCAATCGAATTCGACATGAGAAAGCAGCCATACGATGAAAAACAATAGTAGTTTGGAATTCACAAGCTTGATAGCTATATCTGAGGCAACTAAACATAATCATGTAGCTATAACAATTTGTGTAAAATGTTTGTACTTCAAATATTTTACACTCAAAATCCTTTCTCGCAATGGAATTTTTTTTAAAAATATGATAGACAAACTAAAAATCATATATAACGGTAAAGAAACAAATCGAAAATGACATTAAATGCCGCAGTAGTGGCGTCGTAATGTTAGTGATTTTTCTGTACCCGTACAGCTACAGTGGAATCAAATGGGTTAATGTCTTTAGAATCATTTTTAATTTGAAAAGTTTAAAAAGTCAATCTATTAGGATACAGTGACCCAGTAAATTGAAATTGATTTCAAATTCTCTCCGAACTAATTGTCAAATTTTATATTTAATATATTGTCATAAGTATAGCAAAATTCGCCACACATTTTAGAAAAGATCTCCCAATCACCTATAACTTCCTCACTGACATTTGTTGAAAGACATTGAATCGCATCAGTTATTAAAAATCTAAATCAGGATATTTTGAAAAAATTAAAATACATACAATATAATCAAAAATGTCGGATTGGCCAAAGTCTGCTGGAACTTACATAAAAAACGAGCGACCAAGTTTTCTTCTATATCTAGCATTTAATTTATTATAACTTTTCCATTTCACAAAGAAAACCCAACAACAACTCTCGGAACGAAAAAGGCAGCACACAAAAAAAAAAATCGCGCCATTGGGAAAAAAATTTTTTTCCATTAATCATCAATCAAGAAAATAGGAAAATTTAGCTTCAAGTAAATTTTAATCATTTGTTTTCTGCGTTCGGTAGGGTTTTTGCGGTATCCTTTTTCCTATTAATTGGTACAGCAACAAAAACGATTCTATATTCAAGTCAATTGGACTTTAAAATATTGTGTAGCACGAAAACAAAATCTGTTGCAAATATATTGTAGGGAGGGGGGGGGGGGGGGCCATTTAATTACGTTGTATAAACGAAACGAAAAGATGTTAGTAGCCACGAGAAAATAAACACAACAACAATATCAAAAATATTTATCCTTTAGCATTAATGAGCTTTTGTTGGAAGAGCTCTTTAAAAATTCTATAAAGGAATTAATAATAATACCTCTGTGGCAATAATTTAATTTACTTTAAATTTTTCCACTAGACAATAATATTTTTTCGTGGAAATTATAATTTTGAATATTATGAAAATAGATTTAGTTGGTATCCCAGAAAAAGAGATTTTATTAAAATATTCAATGAACATGAAAAACATTAATTACACAGGCCTGCAAAAAAAAAGGGTTATACATTTTTTTTTTGTTTAACAGTCTAATCCGAAATAATTTTTTGCGCTGAATCCGAATTGGGCCACAGAATTACCCCCATCACGTCAGGTTTTTGAGATATTCTAACCTAAAAGTGTCAAAAAGCGTGTTTTTGGCACTTTTGCACTTGAAACAACTCAATACTAAAGAGAGAAAGGGTAAATTTGAAAAAGGGATCGTACTTAGCATTCCAAAATCTATCTAATCTTTGTTGCCGCATAATATACCAATAATGTTGTTTCAAGATTGTTGTCATTCAAGTTTTTTACGATTTATGAAGTTGAAACCTTGGAAACAATTTGGTAAATGTTAGCAATTAATAATTTAACACAAAACGAAATATGTAGTTATTTTCTTATTGTGATGTTTTTATTGTGTTTTAACAAAAATTAAATGTTTTAAAAAGATAGTTTCACGCGTTCGCGTTTGTCAATTTTTAAAAACTACTTACAGACGATGGACAAGATTTTGCCAACACCTCGGTTCTTTATCATTTTAATACTTTAAAATAATAAAATATTTTTCTTTTTCTAGCACGCCTCCATTTCCGGTTTTACATAAAACCGAGAATTGGGGGTGTTAGAAAAAAAATATTTTATTATTTTAAAGTAGTAAAATGATAAAAAACCGAGGTGTTGGCAAAATTTTGTTCATCGTCTGTGATTTATCATAATCATAATTATGTTTTTTTTTATTTTTAGATAGTTCAAATTTTAATGAAATTGGCAAACTTTTTACATTTCTTTGTACGGTATGTAGCTCAAAATATAAAAGTAAATTGTTCGTTAAGCTCTATGGGCAATATATCGAATTTTGTAAAATAAAAGTTTCGACATGGATCAATATTAATTTAGGTAACAGTTCAACAGATCGAAGTCTAAAGGAAGAAAGTAGTCTAAATAATTCTCCATATTACACAAGATATTTAATTTACATATATTCGACTATATTGTTGAACAAATTAACTCAATTGAAAAATCATGTGATTTAGAACAAAAATCTTTATTTTTGTAAGTATTTTGTTTTATCTAGCGTCAAAAGATATTTCACTTATTTAACTCTATCGAGAACAATATTTTTGAAATATGTGGAAGTTCAAATCTGACCGGCCAATGCATCAGTTGAAATTGGTTAAATCTAATAAAAAATAATATTATTTGAAAGTAAAATTTAAAGCTACGCTGTTTCATTCAAGAATCAAAAAAAGACAATGAACTTGTACGAAGAGATATCAAATTATCGGATCTTATGGTGGCGGCAAAAAGGCACAAAGTAATATTGAATTTACCAATCAACTCACAGCTTCTAAAAAAATACAAGGGAGAAAAAGAAATATCCCAATAACATCGACCCCTAATCTTCCTAGAGCAAATGAAGATAGTTCAAATAAACTAGTCCCTGAAGAACGGTGTAAAAGAAAACATCCCCGAAATAAGTCGAAATATTCCGGCAGAGAAGCTTTAAGTAATATGGTCAAAATAAAACTTAGAATTTTTTGAGATGATTAATATTGAGAACTGTTAAAGTACGTATAAGTGACATCTAGTATTAAAAATAATAAAGTGAATCAGTATTTTGAGATTTATATTCGCGATTTGTGTAGAGACCGTAATACAAATTCCACAAATAAGGCTGGTAAATAAATATCAGTTCAACAAAGCTGAACTTTACAAAAAAAAAGTTTATTTTTAATAAACAAACAAAAAAATATTTTTCGTTTTTTTATCCCTACCAAACTTTAATTTCTCGTCACCAGATCTACAAACAGTTCTCAATTGATTATTACAATTGTAATATAAGTTGTAAGTCAGGCAACACTTTAGTTGTAATATAAGTTGTAAGTCAGGCAACACTAGTTAATAGTTTATTCACCAATCACCATATGTTAATGGCAACATGGCGCCGTGTAGCATTCGTATTTGTATACGTCATGTATCAGCCATCTTGTCATTCCTGGTTGTACGATACACAAAGCCTGACATAGATATTAAGAGACCTAAAATATTAAGAACGTGCCTTGAAGCACAACACGTGTAAATTGAATTAAAATAATGTTTATAATTTAAAATAGAGTTTTATTATTAAATTATTATACACATACATATAATACATGGTGTCAGATATGTATGTTATCAGAAATATAAGTTGTAAAAGAATAAAAGCAGAAATAAAAGTTAAAAAATGGAGAAATTACTAAACAAAATGCCAGCTGGGCTCACATATGGTGACGCAGAAAAAAAATTTACCATGTTTAAAAAGAAATTCATGTGGTAGATGGAAACATTTGGGTCTAAAGAAGATAACGACAAAAAAAAAATTTGGAGTATTACTATTTTTGCTGGGTGAAGAGGGATTCGAAATGTTCAACACATTTGAAATAGAGGATGAGACAATTTGTGCAGTATTGGCCGAATTTGAAAAACATTTTGCTCCAAAAGAAAATTTCACTATGGAGGCTTTTAAATTTCATAATGTCAATCAAAAAGAATTTCAATCAATTGAAAATTTTGTGACTGAAATAAAAAATCAGGCATTGCTCTGTAACTTTACCTGTGCTAAGGCGACGTGCAAAACACAATACAAGGAACGAATGATTCATGATCGACTTGTATTTGGAGTGAGCGATAAAAATTTACAATCCGAGAAAGACCTTACACTAGACAATGCTATAGAGATGTGTAAGTCGGCGGAAATAGTGAAAGCACAAGTTGAAATGCTAAACAACGAAAACATAAAAATGGAAAAAGTGGATGCTGTAAATCTAAACCGGTATAATCGAAAGGACAAAAAATTTGAGCCGAAAAGGCAAATGGAGCAACCTAACGAAAATCAAACTGTATACAAGAATAAAAAAATTAAATGCAATCAGTGTGGATATGAACATGGAGGCAAATACGTATGTCCGGCGAAAGGAAAAAAATGTGCGAAGTGTAAAAAACAAAATCATTTTGCTGCTGTGTGCAGATCAAAAAACATAACATATATGTATATACATATATGCTGCAAGCAAACGAGGGTGAAAAAAAAAGTTCAGAAGATGAAAACGTATTATCAGAAAGAGGTGACAAATATATTTTAAATAGTTATAAAAATAGTTGTAAGTTAAAAGTTTTTAGCGTAAATAATGCATGTAGAAATGGTTGGTTTAAGAACATATTTTTAGAGAATAAGATAGTAAAGTTCAAGTTGGATTCGGGATCAGACTGTAATATTATTACCAAGCTCATATTTGACAGCATACGTACTGATAATAATGATGTGGTAGACAGGGCTGTCACTTTACTACAATTGGAGTAGATCTACTACAATTTTATGACTTTAGAATTTCAGTGGCCACTAACAGAAATCTACTCCACTTTTTTCATTTTGTTGTTTTTGATTTTATTAAAAATCTACTTAGAAAATTTACTCTATTTAGTTTAGTAATGACCAAAAAAACACGCCTATTTAAATAAAAGAACAGGTATTGCTAAGCAATCGTAGCTAACTTAATATAAAAAGTTAGTTTTGTTTTTTGAAACCACTGAACTGACATTAAGAATGATTTTGTAGTTCGTCATTACTCATTTCATAGCAGTTAATTATAAAAACAGCAGTTAATTATAAAAACGATTTGAGATTGTAATTTTTTCAATGTTTATGTAATTTGGTGATTTGAAATTAAATCGTTGATTGTAAATAGCTATGAAACGATACTTTCCTACGATTTCTAAAAACATGTAAGTAAAGGTTATGTGTTGTATAATAGTAATTTAGTAAACACAACGTTCAATCATTCTAGTGCTGGCACTTCGGGGCTAAATAAATCACCATCGAAATTACTCGAAAATAATTTGAACAGGTTAATTAGTGCTATAATTTATCATATTTTGTTATATTAATTATTGTAATAATTTTTTAGAAATTTACCAAAGGATTTGGATATAGACAGTTCTTCGGATTCATGTTCTTCGGTAGAAAATCTAGAAGTTCCTCAACGAAAGAAATACAACCAAAAATATAAACCCGAATGGGAATTAACCTTTTCTTGGCTCAGAAAAGTCGACGAAAAGGCGTTTTGCAACGTTTGCTTTAAAGTATTAGCAAATAATAAATGTCATCTTGCCCGGCATGAGAAGAACAGCAAATCACATGCCAGAAACATTAACGTAAAAAATGTGATCCCTACTCTACAGCAATGGTATTCCTCGGCCGAGCAGTTCTCCGAAACATATAAGAAACGTGCTGCAGAATTTTCGTGCGTAATGTATTGCATTCAATACGATCTACCATTTCAACAGATGGAATCTTTGCCAATTTTCATTCAAAGAACGTGTAATGATTCACAAGTGGCGAAAAAAATTAAATGTGGAAAGACGAAGGCGACCGAGATTGTCAACAAAATAATTGGACCGTATTCCATAACAAAAATATCAGGTAAATTAAAAAATACTCTGTTTTCTTTGATGATCGACGAAACTACTGACGTCTCTACGGCAAAATGCTTAGTGGTGGTTGCCCGCTTCTTCGATATTAAGGAAAACTGCATTTCTGATTGTTTCCTTGGATTTCTAGAATTAATTGGTTCTAACGCGCAAGATATTTTTAATGCCTTAACAAACTGCTTCGTAGAATCGCAAATTCCCATCAAGAATGTTGTGGCATTAGCAGTGGATAATGCATCCGTTATGACAGGGCATTTGAACGGAGTCGTATCGAAATTCTTAAACATAAATAAAGATTTATTTTTTTTAAGATGTACCTGCCACTCTTTGCATCTATCTGCATCAGCGGCTTGTAAAAAAATACCAAACAAAATTGAAAAAAATATCAGGAACATATTCAACCATTTCGCGCATAGTCCTAAAAGACAAGGGTCTTTTAAGGAATTTCAAGAATATTTTAATATTAAGACACATAAAATCTTAAAACTAAGTGCCACTCGATGGCTTTCCTATGAAAGCGTTGTGAATAGGATCTTAGAACAAATCGAAGCTTTAAAATATTATTTTGGTCTTTATAATTATGAGGAGCTCCATACCACGAATGCCGCGGAAATTTACAATTTTATAATCGACCCTCTCAATAAATTATATTTGTTGTTTATGTCATATGTTTTAAAACTTATAAGTAATATAAATAAGATCTTCCAGTCAGAAAAAACGCAAATTCACATTCTGCACTTTCAAATAGAAACACTGTTAATTGAAATTTTAAAAAATTTCATAAAACCGGAATTCTTAAATAGTAACATGAATTCACGAAATACGGAACTTCACCTTGACCTCTCGTCGATGCATTTTGGGATTCACTTTGAGGAGTTTTTAAATTCCCAAACATTTGACGAGGGAGAAATAAAAACGCTTAAAATGACATTGGTTGATTTTTACATGGAACTCTGCGACCAAATTAAACAAAGATTTGACCTAGAAGATAACAAACTCAAACTGCTTCAATATTTAAATGTTAAAGAAATTTGTTCAGGAAGTTTAACATCAATCTTGCCGTTGTTAAAATGTTTCCCGTTCAGCAACTGCGATGTAGAAATACTAAATAACGAATTTAGGCGATTAATTGGGAATATCGAAATAGCCAATAAATATTCTGGAGATGTTGTTGAGTTTTGGGTACAGCTGAAATCATATAAAAATATATTGAATGAACCAATATTTGCCGAAATTTCGTGCTATATGTTGAAATTGTGTGCTCTCCCACATAGTACTGCAGCAGCAGAACGCAAATTTTCAAGACTTAGTTTGATCAAAACTAACTTGAGAAATAGTTTAAATATTAAAACCGTCGAAAATGTAATGTTTGCCAAAGAATTGTTAACAAAAAATAAACCTTGCTGGGAGCCTTCGGATTCAGCTGGTTTATTAAAGTTTGCAGATAAATTTAATTTTACTGATGGAGCATACAATCTAAAAAATTAAAAATATGATAATTGTACGATTTAATCCAAATAATTAATTTGATTTTCCGAAGTATTTAACTAGTTTTTGTACGTATATTGAGAGTAACTTTCGAAGAATAAAAAAAACTAATTTACGAAGATTAATTTTATAATTTTTATTTTATTTTATTTTAGACTGTATGTTCGAAGAATGTTTTAACTCACTCCTTGTGTTTTTTTTGACAACTCTAAAAAACAGTACTTTTTTCTTCATACAAATTGAGCTAACCAACAAGCAAATAAAATCAGTACTTTTTAACAAAATTAAAAATAGCAAATAAACATTCATATTTAATTAGTACTTTCCAAACATTAAAAAATGAACATACCGACGCCCTTGAAATAACTTATTTCAATAAAAATGTATAATAAATTCAAATTATTTTGTCTTAACAGAAATATGAATAATAAACTTCTTATTCTAAATTGATTAAACAATTTCAATATAAGTATCATTTTATATAATGCAAAATTTAAATAAAATTAAAAATTAATAATAATGTAATTTTCATTAAATTAAATAAATGAAATTTAATTATTTAATATCTGATCATCGTCATCATAAAGCGGTAACACCGATATTTTTTGGATGGCTCGCTTAAACTCAGATTCTCGAGTTTTAACTTTGACTACACGAACTAAACCATCAGTTCCGTAGAAGACTTCGTTGATCCTTCCTAATACCCACATTTGAGGAGGGATATTGTCTTCTCGCAGTAATACTAATTGACCCTCTTTCACATTATTTGATTTTGTTCGCCATTTGTATCTCTGTTGTAAACTTAGTAAATAATCGCCTGACCAACATTTCCAAAATTGTTGTTGTATAAACTGAACTCGTTGAAACCTTTTCAATTTATTGAAATTTAAATGTTCCAATGATGCATTAGGAAGAGCGGTTAGCACATCTCCAATTATAAAATGCGCTGGACTTAAGTAATTCAAGTCATTAGGATCATCAGACATAGGCACCAATGGTCTTGAATTTAACAATGCCTCAATCTGACAAAATAAAGTGTGATACTCATCATGCGTGAATGTTGCCTTCCCAATGATTCGTCTCATATGAAATTTTGCTTTTTTAATTGACGCCTCCCAGAGACCTCCGAAATGTGGCGATCTTGGTGGAATCGTATGCCACTGTATGCGATGATTTGAACAATAATTTATTATTTTATTTCTTGAAGTTTCATTGAAAAACACGTCTTGTAATTCTTTTAGTTCCGACTTTGCTCCAATAAAATTAGTGGCATTGTCTGAATAAATGTGAGTACAGAATCCTCGACGTGAAACAAAACGAATTAATGCTGCTATAAATGAATCAGTGGTTAAGTCCTCCACTAGTTCAATATGCACTGCTTTAGTGCTGAAGCATATGAATATAGCAATATAAAATTTGGTTACGATTTGCTTTCTCAACTTAGTTTTCAATAGAAAAGGACCGGCAAAATCTACTCCAACTGCATAAAATATTTTTGGTGGCTTATTAACTCGTAAGGCAGGTAGGCTTCCCATTAATTGGTTTGTTAATTCTGGTTTCGCCTTGAAGCAAGTAACACACTTAAAAATAATCTGTTTACACAGACTTCGACCACCAACTATCCAAAATCTCTGCCTCAAACTAAAAAGCAGCGCCTGCACTCCCGCATGCAGCAATCTTTCATGCTCTGATTTTACAATTAACTTTGTCATGTTGTGCGACTTCGATAGCACAATTGGATGTTGGACATTATATGACAAATTAGCATTCTCAAGTCGCCCGCCCAATCTAATGATACCGCACTTATCAACAAATGGATTTAACGCGTAGATTTTACTGGACTTTAATACAGGCTTATTAATCCTAAGGCACCTCAATTCATCAGGAAAACTAGTTGACTGACTATTTTGAATAATTCGAGTTTCACTTCTTTCTAGTTCTTCTGGCGTTGCTTTGCCATAATTTCGAATTTCTGATTTTGCATGGAACCAATTAAATAGACGCAAACAGATTGCAATGGCTCCAACTAAGCGATTGTAGTCTGAAAATCTGGAAAACACATCCCAATTCTCCTTGTTCATAGTAAAATATACATTAATACTATCCTTCTTTGATTCGACATCTATTTCAGTTTGATTCTTCCAATTTTGATTAGGCCAATAGACTGAATCTAGTTTCAAATAACTTGGGCCATTCCACCAAATGGATGACGATAATAACTTATTAGGCATAATGCCTCTTGAAATAATATCTGCGGGATTGTACTCTGATGGAACAAACATCCATTGATCCTTTTTTGTTAATTCCAATATTTGAGTAATACGGTTAGCAACAAACTGTTTAAATCTCGATGGATCGGAATTTATTCGTTGTAAGGTGACCTGTGAATCAGACCATAAAACAACTCGGTTTACGCAAAGATCCATTGCTTTTATAATGGTATCAATTAATGTTGCTAATAATAGTGCTGCGCATAGCTCTAGTCGTGGGGTCGTCAATTTGCTTAATGGCGCTACTCTAGATTTAGCACATAATAGCCTTATCGAACAATTCTTATGTTTATCGACTGTCCTGATATAAATGACTGCACCGTAGCCCTTATCAGATGCATCACTATATCCATGTAGTTCAACATTTTCTGAATCCGGAAGAACAACACAACGGGGTATAGTAACCTTTAGTTCTTTAATCTGATCCCTAAAACACTTCCAATGATTTTCTAAATTTGAAGGCAATGTATCATCCCACGATAATTCAGCATGTGTCCATAATAATTGCATAAAATGTTTGGCCATAAATATAACTGGAGCGCAAATTCCCATAGGATCAAATAGCTGCGCTATCTCAGAAAGCACTGACCTTTTAGTTAACTTCGGCTGAACTTTGATGTGGTTAAATTCAAAATAAAACGTATCTTCGCTAGTATTCCAATTTAATCCTAAAATTGTAATTGCCTTGCTTGATTGTGTGTCTTCATTGCTGGTTGGAACAACTTCTTCACGATTAGAGGCCCATTTCTGAAGCTCAAATCCTCCTTTAGATAAAAGACTTGTAATTCCTTTTTTAATTTGATTTGCTTTTTCGATGGATGGAGCTCCTGTTAGTAAATCGTCTACATAAAAGTCCGATTTAACAATTTGTGACTCAACGGGATAATCTGCTTCTTCATCACATGCTAATTGTAGCAACGTACGAGTTGCTAAATACGGAGCACTTGTGGTACCGTATGTTACAGTAGATAATCTATAGCATTCTATCTTTTCGTCACATGAGTCACGCCAAAATATTCGCAATAAATCTCTTTGGTCGTCTTCAATTTGTATCTGACGATACATCTTTGTAATGTCAGATGTCAAAGCAACTTTATGCTTACGAAAACGAAGAAGTATTTTAATTAGCTCTTGTTGAATGATCGGACCAGGAAACATTGCATCATTTAGTGAAATATTTGAATCGGTTTTCGATGACGCATTAAATACTACACGTAACCTTGTTGTTGTAGAGTTTTCTCGTATTACATGATGATGTGGTAAGTAATAAGCTTTACCAACTGACGATGCAACTTTCGAAGGCTGAGTCACGATTTCCATGTGCCCAAGATTCTTATATTCCTTTATGAAATCGGCATATTGCTGCTTTAGCTCTGGATTTTTATTAAGTCTAGCTTCTAACCATAAATACTTCCGAAGAGTTGATTGGTAAGAATTACCCAATTCAAATATTTTAATATTTAAAGGCATTTTCACGGAATAACGCCCTGATGTTTTACGAGAGACATATTTACTATAATGTTGCTCTACTTCCATTTCTTGTTGCGAATAATTATGTTTTACATTAACTTCCTCTAATGACCAAAACTTTTGTAATTGTGATGAAATATCATCGTTAGAAACAGTATTTATTTCTCTTGAAACTGTGTATGCATTTGAATTTTGATTTGAATTTTCGTTTACTTTGCCTGAAATTATATATCCGAATACGGTATTTTGTAAGGTCGGTAATTCCTTTACGATTACTTTTTCACTTAGTAACACTTCAAAAAAGATTTCGGCACCAATCAACATATCTATTTTATTTGGCATATAAAATGCAGGATCTGCTAATTCGAATTTAGATACATCCTGTATTGATGTAATATTTATTGGCTTTGAAGGAAGATTTTCGGTAATTTTTGGAAGAACGAGGCATTTAATAGATTTTTTGAAATTCGAATTTCTTGATTTAATTTCAACTTCTGTTTCAAACTTTACTGAATTAGATTTTCCACCAATTCCATTGATTGACATATTAACCGTTCTTGATCTTATTTTCAATAAATTATATAAACTTTTGGTTATAAAATTTGAGTCGGAGCCACTATCCAATAAGACTCGGCAAGGTACTTGACGATGATCTGATGATATGGCATAAACTACAGCTGTTGCTAATAAATTCTGACTATGATGAGAAACTATTTTTGACGCGCATGATGTTTTATGTATAACACCATCCTCTTTTACCAAATTATTATTGTGATGAAGCGAAGGTTTTAGTTCATGCAATTTACTGTTGTATGATAAATTATGATGAGAAATTTCAGCAATATTTAAAGGTTTATAATTATTTACAGGGTTTGTTTCGGATTCCTCTTTCGGTACAACTTTTTGAACTCGATTAAAATGCAATAAAATATTATGCTTTAAGGAACATAGCGAACACGGTCTTGAGTTGCATTCAAATACTCTATGTCTAGCAGATAAACAATTTGTACACAGCTTGTTACTTTTAACAAACTCTAATCGTTCTAATGCTGTCATTTTTGCATCCGAAAATTTAGGACAATTATATAATAAATGATGTTGCTTACAGTAATAACATTCAATCTTGGATGTATTTTCCGATCGGCTTACATTTGAAATCCCGTATGATTTACCAGGTGACGATGAATAATTGCTTCTATTGGTTTTTTTATTTTTAGAAAACATTGTCGATGAATTTGTATTTTTTAAACTGCCAATTGATTCTAATATTCGGACGCGCTCTTTCAACACTTTAATTACATTAGCAAATTCTGGAAGTCGATTAGCTGTTGTATTTTCAATTAAAAATACTTTTGATTGACTATCCAATTTTTCACAAATATGATGAAAGAAAAATAAGTCCCAACTTTCTACATTTATCTTTAGAAGGCTTAACGCTGTCCGATTTTTAATTAATTCATCAATAAATTTTTGCAATGACTCAGATGAATTTGGTATTGGACTGAATATATCGTATATTAATTTCATATGATTTCGTTGAATTTCCACGTTATTATCGTAATGTTCACATATTGCACGCCAAGCTTCATTATAATTTTCTGAACTCAATGGAATGGACTCAATCAATCGATATGCTTTTCCATCTCTTACTGCTCCGGTTAGATAATAGAACTTTGTAATTTCATCAATCGATTTCTTATGAATAAATTCTTGATACAAATTTCGAAATTTTAACCAATCTGTTACTGCTCCACTAAACTGCGGCAATTTTATTTCAGGTAGCTTGATGGACAACGACGGCTTTGATGATTTACTTTTATCATCATCAGATAATTCTTGCGACCTTGCTTTAAATTCAATTTCACTTTCGACTTCTAATGTATGAACATCATTCAATAAAGCAGCTTCCAATTCACCAAACAATTTTTCAAATTTAAAACGTTCGTCGTAAATATTTTCATCTTCGCTGTTTTCCTCTATTATTGACTGCACTGAATCGAATTTTTTATAAAGCTCACTGATTCTGCTTAATGTTGATTTTAGTTCACCAATATTTTTAATTTCATTTTTTTTATATAAATTAGAAAAATATGTGAAACGCGACTTTATACCACCACGTTGCTTAACCAATAATCCAAGGTTAATTGTTTCTACTTCATTATCGCTATCCCCCATTGTTAATAATCAAATGTTATACCCTACAAATTAGTACACTTTCAAAATAGGTTTAATGTTAATCACTACACAATTACGAATGTTATTTTATTGTTGATTTAATTATACTCAAACGAAGACATAGGTAATTTTTTGTATATTTCACAAAAATATTATTTTCACAAAATGGCTTCCATAATAGTTAAAACGAAAAACAAAGACTCTCATGTACCGTTCCATCTATTATTTTACAAGAACCACATGTTAACGAATATCACGGTTTGAAGGACCAAAATGTACGATTTAATCCAAATAATTAATTTGATTTTCCGAAGTATTTAACTAGTTTTTGTACGTATATTGAGAGTAACTTTCGAAGAATAAAAAAAACTAATTTACGAAGATTAATTTTATAATTTTTATTTTATTTTATTTTAGACTGTATGTTCGAAGAATGTTTTAACTCACTCCTTGTGTTTTTTTTGACAACTCTAAAAAACAGTACTTTTTTCTTCATACAAATTGAGCTAACCAACAAGCAAATAAAATCAGTACTTTTTAACAAAATTAAAAATAGCAAATAAACATTCATATTTAATTAGTACTTTCCAAACATTAAAAAATAAAACATTAAAAAGCGTGCAATTTTAAAATTAAGTTCCTATTTTAAGTGCTTCTGTGGAAGATGAATTTATTTATACAAATTGATTTTGTTAAATTTGAAAAGACTGATTTCATTTCATTTAAAATTTATTTGAATTAATATTTTTTTTATAATTTATTAATAAATAATATATGTTCCTACATATGTTTTAGTTACGTTTTATTTATGAATGTTTTTTGATAAAAGTACAAGCAATTATGTGAAATAAGATAATTATTGGCTTTGAAAAATTTCTACTCCACAAATAATGAATCTACTCCGATTTTTTCCCCTAATCTACTCCATATTTTGTTCGTTGAAGTGACAGCACTGGTGGTAGAATTGAAAAAAACTAATATAGAATTTGTTTCATACGGGGAATTTAAAATCAAACCCTTGGGTGAAGTGAAATTAAATTGTTCAACAGCGTGCAGCAATAGTGAAATTGTTGAGTTCGTAATAGTGTCAGAAAACTTGCAATCCTTGCTGGGCTTGAAAACGTGTGTTGATGTTAATAATGTTGATAGGGGGATAGTCATCCTACCGGGAAGTAAATAATCTTTGGTTAGGGCATATAGACATATATTTGATGGGTTGGGAGAAATTCCAGGGACGTACAAAATAAGAATGAAAGATGGGGCAATTCCAGTAATAAAGTATAGGAAAACTTTTGCGATTTCTACGTTCAATAGATTAAAAAACAAACTTGATTCACTAGAAAAGAGAAGTGTAATATGTCGAGTTAATCATCCCACGGAGTGGATTAATAATATATTGATTCGAGAAAAGTCTAATAGTAACTTACGCATTTGTTTGGATCCAAAGCCATTAAACAGATTCATTCAAAGAGAACATTATATGATTCCGAGTAGTGATCAGATTATATCGAGACTCTTGGGAATGTCGGTGTTTACAGTAATAGACCTCAAAGATGGATTTTGGCAGGTAAAGTTAGATCAAGCTAGCTCAGACTATGTATATTCACTACACCGTTTAGGAGATATCAGTTCAAGAGACTTCCGTTTGGCATAAGTTCGGCCCCGGAAGTATTTCAAAGGAAATGTGTAGAAATTTTCGGCTCTATAAAGGGTGTGGAGATTTACATTGATGATCTGGTTGTTGCTGGTAGAGATGTGGACCAGCATGATAAAATTTTGTTATAGGTGTTACAGAGAGCTGATAAATACAATGTAAGGTTTAATTCAGAAAAACTTCAATTGCGGGTCCCGGAGGTTACATTTTTAGGAAATGTGATTTCTAAAAGTGGAGTGAAACCTACGAATAAACATATCAAAGCGATAGAAAATATAAAGTGTCCAAACAATAAGAAAGAATTGTTGCGAGTTTTGGGTATAGCGAAATTCTTGTCTAGATTTATTCCCAATTTATCTAAAGTAACTGCAAACCTCAGGGAACTAACAACAAATAGAACAGAGTGGAAATGGGAGGAGAAGCATAAGAATGAGTTAGAGAATCTCAAAGAAACTATAACATCAAACCCTGTGTTAAAAATTTTTGATCCCAATGTTCCGTGCGTTATTCAAACTGACGCGTCAAAAGACGAACTATAGGATCTGTCCTACTACAAGAAAATCAGCCAATAGCGTATGCGTCGCGTAGTCTGAATAATTGTGAACAACGATATTCACAAATAGAAAAAGAGTTGTTGGCGATTGTGTTTGCTACTAATAAATTCCATCAGTACATATATGGGGCAGAAGTCGTAGTTCAAAGTGATCATAAACCTCTGGTCAAAATAATTGAAACAGAGATTGACAAAGCGAGTATGAGACTTCAACGAATGTTGTTAAAATTATTAAGATATCACATCATAATTAAACACATACCGGGACGTGACATGTTAGTAGCTGATGCACTGTCTAGAGCAAGTTTAGAAACTACGGAAGGGGACGATGATGATGATATGAAATATACTATTCATTGTATCATCAATAAAATTTGTTTGACAGAGGGAAATAAAACTGTTTATAGAGAAGCAACAAAACATGATCCAACCTTATCCACTGTAATAGATTATATTAAAAATAAGTGGCCCAAGTCAGATAAAATATTACATGGCGACCTCAGGCAATATTTTAAACTTAAAAATAGCATAAATATTTCAGAAAATTTGTTGTTTGTAGACCATAAGCTAATTGTTCCGACAATTCTCAGACATAAAATATGAGAAAGTATACATGTGCCACATTTAGGCATTCAAAACGAGGGCACGTGAGCTGTATTATTGGCCAGTGTTATCATCAGATGTAGAAAAGTTTATAAGAGAGTGTCAAGCTTGTCAAAAGTACCAGAAACAGAATCATAAAGAACCATTAATTAGTCATGACGCACCAAGTTGCCCATGGGAGAAAATTTCCATCGACATTTTTGAGTTTTCGGATAAATGTTTTTTAGTTGTAGTTGATTCATATTCAAACTGGATTGAAGTGCTAGAGTTAAGAGATAAATCTGCAACATCCGTAATCAAGGTTCTAGAAGGTATGTGTAGTAGATATGGTTTTCCGTGTAATATCGTAGCTGACAATAATCCATTTAATAGTTATACGTTTTTAGAGTTTGCAAATCAATGGAACATAAATTTAATATTCTCAAGTCCTCATTATCCCCAAAGCAATGGTCTAGCAGAAAAAGGAGTATCCATTGCCAAACAGTTGATGCGTAAATTAGGCGAAAACTGTGCGCTAGAAGATTATCAATTGGCATTATTGGAGTACAGACATACTCCTCTTCCAATGCTGGGAAGAAGCCCAGCGGAGTTATTTGTAGGGAGATCACTAAAATCAAAGCCACCCGTATGTCTTGCTAAGTTGAAACAAATAAATATTAAGCCGGAGTCGGTTATTAGCACAAATCATTTATAATAGATTACGCCTTCGTGGATTTCGTTTTCGTAGTTTACTGCGCATTACGTCAACTGAGAGTTGTTAGTAAGATATTGCAAAGGAAATGTTTGTAAAATAAGGAATATGGTTGTATTATGGTTGAATATGGATGTATTATGGTTGAATATTTCTTTCCTGTTACAAAATAGGATCCATGCTTTCAACAATCTCTTATTTGTTGGAAAAGAATGAAAACTATATGGACAATTATTTATATTGTTATTACAACAATTAAATATGGCGCACCACATTAATTATTTAATTTAATTTAACTTTTGGATTCAATTACACACAACAATATTGTGAAACAAAACTGTTTACTCTCAGTTGACGTCATTATTGCCAGCCGTTTATTTTATGATCCAAGTAGGCAAAGTGCGCAAGGCGTAATCTATTATAAGTGATTTGTGGGTTATTAGTAGGCGACTACAGCAAAGAAATATGCAAAAATTTTACTATGATAGAAATGCTAAAGAATTATCAAAACTTAATAAAAAATGAGAACATAATGGTATGGAAGAATAATGTGTGGATGCCGGGAAAAGTAGTAAAGGTGGAAGATGAGCGAACGTTATGTTTTCAGGAATGAGCTGGGTAATGATGTGAGAAGAAACCGACGATTTTTGAAGAGGTGTAATATTCCTTCTGAAGATCATAATTCAAATAATAGAGTTTTACAAAATATAGAACTAAACAAAAATTTTAATCAATTCCAGCATAGTAATGTAATCAATGAAAGTAGTAATATTACTGAGAATGTAATAACAAGCAATGAGCATGTGAACATAAATAATAATAATAATGAATTAAGAAATGTTCAAACAAGAGTAGGTAGAGATGTAAGACTCCCTAGATATTTAAGTGATTATGTCATGTAAAAAATAAAAAAATAAAAATTAATAAAAAATTAGAAAAAAAAAGAAAAAAAAGTGAGAGCGTGTAATATAAGTTGTAAGTCAGGCAACACTTTAGTTGTAATATAAGTTGTAAATCAGGCAACATTAGTTAATTGTTTATTCACCAATCACCATATGTTAATGGCAACATGGCGCCGTGTAGCATTCGTCTTTGTATACGTCAGCCATCTTGTCATTCCTGGTTGTACGATACACAAAGCCTGACATAGATATTAAGAGACCTAAAATATTAAGAACGTGCCTTGATACACAACACGTGTAAATTGAATTAAAATAAAGTTTATAATTTAAAATGGAGTTTTTTTTAATTATACACATATAATACAACAATAAAATAATAGAAGCAGTTTATCGGCAAACGCAATATTTGTTTGTTGAAATTCACTTTTAATAAGCACCAATGATGTGTTTATTGATGTATGTATATCATCAACAATTAATTTTAAATGAAAGCATCAGAACTGAAACAATCCCTTTAAATATTCATTTCATGTTTAAATATTAGTAAAGGTCACTAAAACACTGACACCAGTCAATGTACATGTGTTTTATGATCTCCGTTGTGTGGCGGAACAGGGCAGTCACTCAAGTCTTTGGTGTTGGTTTTGGTAGCATATTCGCTTTTAAAGTGCCGTAAGAGGTGCCAGTTAAAGGTGAACAGCAATTCAGCGTTTATTTTTAAGTGTGTAATTTTTTGAAATATTTTCTCGCTGAATAAATATAGTAGATTGTTCTACAAGTAAAGAAAAGTGATAGTTTTCCAGCGAGTAAAATTATTTAATTTACGAGCGAGCGCTAGCGAGCGAGTGGATTAACTATTTTACGAGCATGGAAAACCACTTTTCTTACGTGTCGGACATGCTATTTTTTCGTGTATTTGACGACAAATCAGGTAAAAATAAAAAAGGTAGACCCAGTTTGGATCGAAGTATGTATGCATAGCATGTACATAACAATCGCAGTAAGCAAATAAATAAAATTTAAAAATCCAAAAATCATTTGGAAAAAAAGCGTTTCTATGAAGAAAATTGTTTATAGTGAAGAAATGTGTTGCTAAGGAGAAAAGTAGCAGTTTTCTTTACTGTTTTCAGCCAAGAAATGACGCCCTTTGCCATTAAGTACACGAAAAAATATATTTTTCTCAAATCGGATAAAATACGTCAGTTTTCTGGTTTGTTATCTGTCAGCAAAATGAAGTATTCCCCGACACTACATCGTTGCTAGGCAACTTACTAAAAACAGTACTGGAAAGTATTCCTTGCCTAGGCAGAGAATACTTTCTAGTACTGATTATCATCTGTTTTTAAGAAATACATGATATAATTTTAATTTATTTAGTTTTTATTATTATAATTGTAAAATTACATATTTAACAACTATTTATTATTGGTTATATTTACATGAATTGTACAATTTGTACAGGTGTTGAAAATTGGCGCAGATGCATTACAATTAAGGTTAGTTGTAGCCACTGATGCACTATTATCGTTTATTTCGGTCATGTTAGGGTCCTCATCTGGATTTTGTTCGGTAGTATTGAAAATTTTTATCTCGGTCATGTTACGGTCCACACCTGGATTTTGTTCGGTGGTATTGAAAATTCTGTTTGCAACTTCAATTTTATTATTTAGAGAATCATCAATGTACCCTTCAGCAACCGTTGCCGATTTCCAACCACCATGTCTCTTAAGGCAAGTCAAATCTGCACCTGTATCTACCAATATTGTAGCAGATGATCTGCGAAAACAGTGCCCTGTATATTCTATCGCATTTGGCAACTTCAAATAAGTAGCTACAGTTTGAGGCAATTTGCCAAACTGATGTATGCCCACTACTTGTCTGTTACCTCTACCGTTTGTTAATTTGAAAAAGAATCGAGGGTTATCGAAATCAGTGGGACGTAATGCTATGTATCTACGATATATTTCGATATACGCTTCATTTACAATAAATGATCTTGGCTTGTTCGTCTTGTTAACAGGAATGGTAATCAATATCCTATTTCCCAAATCTTGAATGTCATTCAAATTTATTCGGCATAGTTCATCTTGACGACATGCGCCAGAAATTCCAAAAATTAAGGCAACCTAGAAAACAAATTTTTTGTAAATAAATTATGAGCGCGTACATCTTAACATACTTTTGCCAATAAATATGTATCATCTGGAGCAAGTTCCATAAATGTTTCTATTTGTTGTTTCGTTAAGATTTTGGATTTTTTAGGCTTATATCCATCTGACTGACGTTTCAGTAATGCGCGTAGTTTTCCATATTTGGATATATCAACATTATTGTTAATGCTAAGCGTCGACCTCACCATGAAATAGTTGGACCATAAGGTTGACGGTTTCATCTTTTGACATAAATCCGAAAAATATGCAATTAAAACGTTTTCGGAGAATGAATTGGCCTTGTTATTTATGCGATAATCCATAAAACGCTTGTATGCATTTTCGTACTTCTCCCTCGACTTCTGCGGCAACAAATTTAGTGTAGTCAATCTTGCTGTCTCCAAGATGCCAGGCGGAGTACCTGGGATTGAATTATCAAAATTGCTGTCCATTATATTTAAACTAAACCACAAATTAACGACGGGTATCGTTTGCTCTGACAGACCTTTAAATAAACTGACAGCGCATGCGATTGTTATAATTCTAAGGTAACTTTGATAGTGAAATCTATTGAAAATATAAATTGGAAAATTTTGCGTATTTTAAAGAATATAATGAATAAAATGGATAATCTGATATACTGCCGATTAGAGAAAAAATCGTATGTGCAACTCGTGGAAAAACTATAATTCCCGGACTCTTATGGTTGCTGGAACTCGGCTGACGCCTCGTCCCAGCAACTTCCATACTCGTCCGGGAATATATCGTTTTTCCTACACGTTACACAATATACTATTTTCATGTGCAATAAAAGAATGCTTTGACCAAAATCAATAACAAAAGTGTTCAATTATACATTTTTTGTTTGCTGTTCACCTTTAACTCTAGTTTCAATATCGTCCACCAGATGTCAGCCACTTTGCGTTAAATAAAGCGAATACAAGACAAAATACTTGCTGTTATCTCAAAAAAAGAACTCGGAGCGAAAACCAAATTACAGCAGCTGTCATTCGTCGCTCGGTCAAACTTTTAGGAGCGATTACTAACGATTACATTATGTCATTCAAATATCAATTAAACGTCAAGCCAAATATGAGGAAAAATACACTTTTGTAACAGTAAAATAGTTAATAATATACATGTTCTGTAGTATACCTAAAATGCAATATGAATCATAATGTGAAGCTACTTCAAATGTACTTAAAAATCCTGAAGCATTAATTCCCCATTTCTTTACTATGATTAGGCCAATCCCTTTATGGATTTAGTTTGTTTGATAGTATAAACCTTATTAAAGTTTCTGTAAATAGGAGTGTCGTATGTGTATTATGGAGTGTCGAAATTCATTAGATTCTGTAAACCACTGACTCGTCGACATTTTTGTTAATTTTTTGGTTTATTCACTTGGCTTGATTTTTTGTCTACTTTACAGTACCTTACACTTCAGCACAAAATTTGGCTACACTTTCACATATTTGCCTCAGTCGATAGTGTTTTAGTTTATCAAATAGTGTTTATTAAATAAATTGAATTCCTCCTTTTCAAGAATTTATAGTAAATAAATTGTTTACTTAAATTTTGGCCATTATACAAGCTTTTTTCACAATATCCAAAATTTGTTGAATGAAACAGCCCTTTTTGAAAGTGTGGCTAACCTGCGAAAGGTATTCCCAAAATTTATTTTCATATGATTAAGTTTTATTATTAAAAACTAAACATGATTAAAATTAATTAAATAGAAAAATACGGCTGGCAATAAACCGGCACACAAAAAATTAATATTTGAGATACAAAAAAATAATAAAACGGCACAAATTAAAGAGCAACAAACAAAAACTTGGCTTTATGATGAAATTAATTTTTTGAAACAAAATATAATAATTTGACAACATTTATAATTTTTTGGCACTATTGGAAGGGTACACAAAAAATTATTTTTTGGCATCGAAATAAACATTTTGCCCGACAAAAATAATTAACTGGTAAAAAATTTATAAATAAATAAATTAAAAATTAAAAAATTGAAATTACAATAGTATTAAAATATTGTGGAAAATGGAGATCCCTAATTTAACTTAGAATTGCAGAGGCTAACGGCTTTGGTAATTCAAAGGCTCCGAGGGGCTTTAGATTTGAACTTCGGAATTATATAGAATCTATTAATGACACTGCAATATTTTATATCGATCCCTCATCAAATATTAAATAATTTGTATCGATTAAATTTATTTTTTTGTCTAAATTTTTTTTTTTTTTTATTACTAAAAATTATTTTTTTCTGTTCCAAAATATTATATTTGTTGCCAATTTATTAATTTTGATGCCAATGTTTGTCGCCACAGTATTTAATAATATCCTTCAAAAATATTTGTTTGTATTCTCATATGTGGTCCCAAAAAATTATTTGTGATGCCAATTTATTATTTTTGATGCTAATGTTTGTCGCCAAAAAATTTTTCTTGTATGCCCGTTTAAATTGTCCTATTTAATTTTCACATGGTCCCATCTATTGCACCAACTGCCTTGTTGAATCCACCTGACATTGCCCGTAAAGCAAACCTATTATTTATCCCTTCTAGCGCTTCGTGACACGGTAAATTAATAAATTTATTAGGGTAATTTATGATCGATGTCCCGCAAGCTAGCCAAAACAGAAATATTATGAGTTTTATTTCTTTTTGATATCCGAAACGTTCATCTGGTACGAATTCCAGGACGTTTTTAAATGTACTAAAATTAATTCGCAAATTTGTTTTTGCCAAATGGGGATTTCCACTTATAATTTTTGGTATAATACCAAAACTGAAGTTGGTTGTACAAAATTTCAAACTCTAGATAAAACATGAATCAGTCAAAATGCAGTTCAAGCACAAAAACGTTTGGCGCATAGAGTTTGCGGTTGAGTTGAGGGTTAAGTTGTATTCAACGCCGCTTAGCATTAGCCCTATCTACGCAAAGATGTTATCAACATAGGGAACATTTTTGTATTTAACAAAAATCTAATGGGGTCTTCTAGTACTTTAATTTGTGTTTTTCGAGATTTGTTTTGAGGTTTCTATTGTTGAGATTTTTATTTATTTATTTATTTAAACCTACAGTAAATTACAATCGGTAATAAGAAATTATAATGCAATACAAAAATATTAATAATACGTTAATGGTAAAAAAATATTAATTATCAATAGCAAAAAATTTAAATAGCTCATTTCTAAACGAATTTCTTGACATATTAAAATCAAAAATTTCAAAAACAGAGTTAAAAATTTGCGATGTTCTCAAGACTAGTTCAGAAAGTGCGTAATTTGTAGTAACAGAATCAATGTATAAGAATCCGTCTCGTCGCCGCAAACAACGCGTAGGAGCGTAAAAATTGAAACGCGTCAGTATTTCATCACAATCATTTCGTGAGGTCAACACATCGCGCACAAAGATAGCTGATGCTATGTCTCTTCGGTGATTTAATCGTTGTAATTTTAATAAATTACAGCGATCTTTATAAGGCAGAAGAACATAGTTATTCACTCTATCAGAAGGTAGACCACGAAGAGCATACAGCACAAATTGCTTTTGAACACTTTCAATTCTATCTGAATGACACTTATAAAATGGTGACCAGATCTGAGAAGCAAATTCAAGAATAGACCGAACAAAGGACACATATAAAGATTTTAGTGTAAGCGGGTCACAAAACTCTTTACAATTACGCTTAATGAAGCCTAACATAATATAAGCCTTAGCAATAATAGAATCAATATGTTTTGTAAAGGAAATATCAGAAGAGAAAATTATACCCAAGTCAGACATGAACTCAACTCTGTCAACCACCATATTATAAAGAAAATACTGCTGAAGAATAGGTGATCGCTTTCTAAAGAAAGAGATAACCTTACATTTGACCACATTCAACAACAATTTGTTGTTAACCTTCATCCGTCGCTAAAAAAAATAACACTAAAGTTCCTTTGGTCAAAAATGACCAAAATAAATTCAACAGCAAATTTACGCTAAGCAATACGATGTAAATTTTTGTTTCCAAATTTAATTATAAAAACACAATATAACACAGTAATTTAAAACCATTTCAATGTTTATTTATTAAGAATAAATCATATTTTATTTCGTACACTGATGGCACACATTCTTAGTATGAGCTTTGCAAATAAATTTTTTACATGTGCCTGTTGTACCAATTTTGCCAGAAACTGCAACGGCCTCTTTTTTGTGCTCCTGCTAATTCTGTAGATTATGACGGGGTTGAAAATTTTGCAACGTTTGATGTCAAATTTGCTACAGATTGCATATGCAGATTTAATATGTAGACCGTGAGAGATAAACCCTTCTAGACCTGCGTGGCTTGATCAACGACTCACCCAGTGTTTCAATAAATAGTTGGCTTTTATAATACTTCTTATTACTCCATTCTGGCAAACACTAGTGAAAAGCACGAGCGCATTTATTACTGATCCAATATGTTAGTGAACACTCCTAATGGCTATCTATTGGTTTTACATGTACAAGTATAGCAAGCAATCGTTTTATCGACCATGTTGACACCGCCTTTCGTTTTATTGCAGTTCAATAAAATATTGTTTTTTTTCGGTATCTCTTCAAAAGTACACACTTACATGTTTTTGGGATGTATGATAGCAAGGTTGTATCCTTGGTAAAAGCGAAAGTAGCGGAATACAAAAGCTTATATCTGATTTCTATAGAATAATCGGTGGTATTCATGTTTTTTCTTTCGAATTGTTCTAATCATGGTCATGTGGCGTTTTAGTAGCATTTGCCCAGTTCGTAGGATGTAAACAAGTTATCAAATGTAACGTTTCTATCTTTTATAAGCTGCGTGATAGACAAACCAAAGACTACAAGTAAACCCTGATTTCTCTCAGGTGCTGTGCCTGTCTCCTTTCCTATGTACGGCTGTACGTTTCAAACGTAAGAGCTTTCACTACCGCAGAGCAGCCAAAACATAATCCCATACTTGGCGATCCCCAAAACATAATACCATTCGGTATATATTGTCGAAAAGGGCATAGTGCACGAAATTCAACCAACTGCTCGTTAATTGAAACGAGTTCGGTAATATATCCACCCACTTTATTCGTATTTCTCCAATTGGTGCTAACTTATTGATGCATTTACGTCTAGCTCGTGTGCTACAGTCATCAAATCTCATGACATGACTCTTGAAATTACTTTGAACCGTTTTAGAAGTATACTTTCCCAAGACCACCTTGAAGTTATCCCAGACTTTCATCCCAGGAAAATTTAAAATTACCTCCGACAACACAAGCGTAAAAACCCATCCCAGACTTTTTTTTCTACACTATTAAAGTGTACGAACTTTAAAATCCATCCCAGACTTTTTACTACAGCGAAAAAATCCATCCCAGGATTTTTATTTATTATAAGATTTCTTCTGGTATAGTTAAAATTGATTAAAAAAAACATAAAAAATTCTTCTGATCAGGATTATGGTAGGCCTGGAAATTTGATATGTTGATTTAGTTAAGAGTTCTATTGGCTACCTCTTGGCCAATTCTGAACGCGATCCGCTTGTTAGTATTTTTGCTACATTAATAAATGTGTTTCCTTCCCTTAGTTAAAATTGAATAAAAAAAAACATAAAAAAAATTCTTCTGATCAGGATTATGGTAGGCCTGGAAATTTGATATATTGGTTTAGTTAAGGGTGCTATTGGCTACCTCTTGGCCAATTCTGAATGCGATCCGCTTGTTAGAATTTTTGCTACATTAATAAATGTGTTTCCTTCCCTTAGTTAAAATTGAATAAAAAAAAACATAAAAAAAATTCTTCTTATCAGGATTATGGTAGGCCTGGAAATTTGATATGTTGATTTAGTTAAGGGTTCTATTGGCTACCTCTTGGCCAATTCTGAACGCGATCCGCTTGTTAGAATTTTTGCTATATCAATAAATGTGGTTCCTTTCCTTAGTTAAAATTGATTAAAAAAAACATAAAAAATTCTTCTGATCAGGATTATGGTAGGCCTGGAAATTTGATATGTTGATTTAGTTAAGGGTTCTATTGGCTACCTCTTGGCCTATTCTGAACGCGATCCGCTTGTTAGTATTTTTGCTATATCAATAAATGTGGTTCCTTCCCTTAGTTAAAATTGATTAAAAAAAACATAAAAAATTCTTCTGATCAGGATTATGGTAGGCCTGGAAATTTGATATGTTGATTTAGTTATGAGTTCTATTGGCTACCTCTTGGCCAATTCTGAACGCGATCCGCTTGTTAGAAATTTTGCTGTATCAATAAATGTGTTTCCTTCCCTTAGTTAAAAATGAATAAAAAAAACATAAAAAAAATTCTTCTGATCCGGATTATGTTGGGCCTGCAAATTTGATATGACGGTTTAGTTAAGGACCCTATTGGCTACCTCTTGGCCAATTCTGACCATGTTACCATTCACAGTAAATTTCGACCATTAAATTACACTATAATGGTCTAATTTAATGGTCTAAATTTCCTGTGAATTTACTCAACGTCTATTTCCGAACACGCCTAATAAATCGAATGGTTTTATTACGTTTTTTTTTTCGAGTTGCTTGAAGAGTACCTTTCTATGAAATATCAAATTTTGGCGCAAACATACCTTATATTTGTCCTTGTTTTATGAAAATAACATGATATTTATGTTGAAACATTTATTTTTATTTTCTTAGTGGTATTCGAATTCCAAATACCGCTAAGGCTTTTTTTCCTTCATTTTCAAAATGTTCGTATTTCCAGTTACTCCCGAATAAAGCGCCTAGGTAGGCATTTTTTACGATAGAAGACTACATAGCAGCAACATTTTAGAGTTGCGAGCTTTAAGAATTTTGAATTTTTTGTAAATTCATGTCTAATGTCAGCCATAAAATACCCAGAAACGACGTAACGCAGTTTTTATATGGAGAAAAGTGGATACATTTTTTTGACCTTGGTTTATTGAAGGTAAGATTTTCGGTGTTAAAGTATCGTTATTATCGTTCAGTGGCTGAAAATTCAAAATTAACATGTAAAATAATATAAGGTAAGAGCAAAAATGTTTTGGTCCGCTTTTGTTTACATTTATCTTTCATTTGAAGGAAACACATTTATCAATGTAACAAAAATACTAACAAGCGGATCGCGTTCAGAATTGGCCAAGAGGTAGCCAATAGAACCCTTAACTAAATCAACATATCAAATTTCCAGGCCTACAATAATCCTGATCAGAAGAATTTTTTTTATGTTTTTTTTTTATTCAATTTTAACTAAGGGAAGGAAACACATTTATTGATATAGCAAGAAATCTAACAAGCGGATCGCGTTCAGAATTGGCCAAGAGGTAGCCAATAGAACTCTTAACTAAATCAACATATCAAATTTCCAGGCCTACAATAATCCTGATCAGAAGAATTTTTTTTACGTTTTTTTTTTATTCAATTTTAACTAAGGGAAGGAAACACATTTATTAATGTAGCAAAAATTCTAACAAGCGGATCGCGTTCAGAATTGGCCAAGAGGTAGCCAATAGAACTCTTAACTAAATCAACATATCAAATTTCCAGGCCTACCATAATCCTGATCAGAAGAATTTTTTATGTTTTTTTTAATCAATTTTAACTATACCAGAAGAAATCTTATAATAAATAAAAATCCTGGGATGGATTTTTTCGCTGTAGTAAAAAGTCTGGGATGGATTTTAAAGTTCGTACACTTTAATAGTGTAGAAAAAAAAGTCTGGGATGGGTTTTTACGCTTGTGTTGTCGGAGGTAATTTTAAATTTTCCTGGGATGAAAGTCTGGGATAACTTCAAGGTGGTTTCCCAAGAATCTACATGAAGTTTACGTAATCCGAAATGTATCATAAGGTGAAAATGATGTGCCCTCCCTCAGCTAATTCTTCTTATTGGATAGCAAATAATGTGAAATTCATCTATTGGTCATTTTTAACCACAACATCTTTAGTGTTACTTATTTCGTGGCAGGGTAACGGTTAATCAGATAATTCCAATTCTTTGAGTACAACATAACTAATACATATAAATAAAAGTCACAAAGGAAATCATGTTTAAAAACGTTTAATTTAACAAGATATTTGAAAAATAATATTCGATTTGGTTAAAAATGACGCGAGCGACGGATGAAGGTTAAACGACCAACTGCAAAATGTGTTCAAATCACTTTGTAACTTTAAACAATCAGCAATTGAAGAAATCGGAGCGAATATTTTCATATCATCTGCGTAAAGAAGACAATGTGCAAATTCAAAACACTCCACAACATCATTAATAAATAATGAGAACAGAAGTGGACCAATGTGACTACCTTGCGGTACTCCAGAAGTTACACGAAATAAATGAGAAGCAGAATCATTAATCTTAACGTATTGTGACCGGCCAAACAGATAAGATTCCAACCATTTGATAGGGATGAACTCACAATTTAGTTTCTCTAGCTTATAGATAAGAATTGAATGATCAATTTTATCAAAAGCTTTTGAAAAGCCAATGTAGACTACATCTACTTGTTGCCGGCCCTCGATTCCGCTGTATAAATAACCACAGAATGCAGCCAAATTGGTAATTGTAGATCTTTCCGGATTAAACCCATATTGTGCAGGCAAAATAAGAGATTTCACATGAAAAACAAAAATTTCTGCACCATGCCTTCGAGGTGTTCCCAGTTTGAGACATCGTTTTTTGGACAGATGAAGTTTTATTTCTTTTTGGCTTTCGTATTTTGCATGCACATTGAATTTTGGAGTAAATTTAGAATGGGATCAGCGGTTAATACCTTAGTAGTTCTTCGCCCACGTTGTATTTCCTCTCAAAATCCAAAATTACTGAATTTTGAATGATTCATACCGAATACTAAAGGAATAGCCAAAATGCAAAAATGCAGTATTGGTTAAATAATGTTGAGTAATAGATTTAATTCTGCTTATAATATAAGGGTACGTCTTCTCAATTATTTAAAATTCATGAATAATTTATTAATTTCACCAGCCAAATAAATGCTTAATTAATTTTGAACAATGAACGAAATTTTGATTAACAAATTCTTGCGTGGTTTATCATGAAAAATCATTCAAATAAAAACAATTTGGCGGCAAACACGTACCGAAATTTGAATAATCGCTTCGCAATTTCTTTATAATTACAATTAATAAAGTTTTGCTTTTAATTTCGAGGGACAATTTATTCCGATAATTACATTAGGAGGGGTGAAGCTTCTATTTATTAAGGAAATGTTGCAAAATTATTCCGAACCATTTTAATTTATGCAATTTTTTTTTTAAAGGATTCAAAGAATCATCCTCTCACATGTTTCACGAGCAAGCTTATAAACTCCACAGCATTACGTAAAATAATCCAGAAGAAAATATAACAATTCGTCGGTACCATTAGAAATGGGCGAAAAACTTTCTTATTGAATAAAAACAAGTCAAAATTACAATTTGTTGTTGTTGTTGTTACTTTAGTTCTTATTTCATTGTTTGGTACATTAGGGATCAATAATTTTTCATTCCTCTTCACGACTCTTCCCTCTTCGCACATGTATTTTATAGATATTTCAAGTACGACTAGAAAGGGAAATGGTTCATGTTGTTGCTTTTTCTGTTTTTTGCTGAATTGTTGAATAGAAATACATACATACATACGTACATACTTGTATTTCCGTACAGTATTCGTCTTCATTTTCTATCACCGCGTCCATCTCTCGAACTTAAATATAAATTGTAAGTCAATTATGAAATGCCTTGGCAATCATATTCTCCTCGTATACAACTCTAGCTGGGTACGATGATAAATTGTGTATAAGTAAAGAAAAACACAAAAATTGGCTCAATATACGAGATGAAGCAGTAGATTTTTTTTGTCAAGGAACTAAAAAAAAAAAATTGTATAAATTATTATTTCCTGTTTTGCTTCGGTATATTATTTCCGTTTATTTATGCTTGCCATAAAAAAGAGCCCACACAATGTAACTGTATAACGAAGAAAATTAAAGATTTGATAGATGTTCGTTAATTTACTGTTGTACGATTACATAGTTCGTTCGGTGTACAGATCATAAAAGTGTATAAGGCATAAAAGGCCCAAACGATGGGGGGTTAAATCGTAAGGTAATGTGCCTTTTTAGGTTTATTTTGAGGCTATAATCATCATTAGAAATAAACTACAAGCCACTGTATTTATATGTATGTACACTATATATTATTTGGAATCTAATCTATATCACTATATACATACTATAAAGTAAAGTATATGGGAATATTAGCAACCTATAAGATTGTTTTATTTTTATGCGGTATAAGGAATGGAAATGAAATTTTTTATGATGATTTGAAAGGAATTTTCATTGACGAATCCATATTCCATCTATATAATCTGGTTTATAGATATACGAGTATGTACTCGAGTATAACTAAGAGTATGTAGATCGGCTTTAAACGAAAATCCATTTTTTATTATACTTCATTACAATGTTCAATGTATTTGATTACATCGATTTTTAAATGAAAAACTATTTTTTCTAGAATACGTCTATAGAATAAGTATTGTGTCCTAAAATATAAAACCTCAAATCATTGTTTATTTTCAACATCTCATCATGTTGATGATGATGATTATATGTAGTCTTGATTATAATCATAAAGTGTTTTTGTTTTTTTTTTTGTTATCGGTTTACCGAAAATTGGGGAATATGTGGCTAAATTAGATGTGTAATCGTAAATTGAAAAATGTTCAAATTTTTTTTTACTGAACGGACGTTTCCAATGAAAGAAAATTTGTGCTAGTGGGTGATAATACAATTTAGTTTTTTAATAGAATTTTTAATTTTATTAGAGATTTTATCATACCATTTTATAATAAATAAGTTTTATTCTAAGAATTTAGGTTACGTTAACTACCCTTTTAGTAGGGGATATATAAAACCTTTGGGACCGTTAGGGTTTTAAATTTAATGCACCACACCATGTAAACAAATTTAGAACAAGATTTGGAGAAAAAACTAAATGAAATAGAAATCGACTTTATTAAATAAAGTGAGCCCATTACAATTTGCCAAGGTTGATTGATTTTGATTTAGATGTATGACTAAGCCTAAGCAATTAACCCCTTATTAGAAGGATGGGTCCCGTTCTACATCCTTTTTACTCAAAATAAAACCGAAGGACAGGAAAGGTTTAATAGTATTGCAGAATCTACCTGGTTTCGTACACTTAAGTAGTCAACAGCTAGCAATTTTCTATTAGCCTTCGTGTCAACACGAGAATAAAACCACTTTTACCAATACGTTAAACCCCTGGTGTGTATGAATTTAATCAAAAAAAATTCATCAAAGACGGATAAAAATTAAATATAGAAACGATATCATAATGAAAATATAAAGGGCTGAAACCTCACGAGGTGATCAGAACTTCGGTCTTTGGTATCTTCAATAATGTCATAAAGTGGGTGTGACCGTTTTGATATTATTGATTTCTATTTTAACCAACATATATTTACTTATACAACAACAGCCAAACAAGTCAAAAGCTTCAGTAACATGAGTACAGGCACCCAATTTAAAACGAAAAATCGTATTCTAGAACTTTATACCGAAAATAGTATAACAAATTATACTGATACTTCTAACCGTTTAACTGACCATATTCCAGAAATTTATCCAAAAAATCATTTTAGAATCCCATTTACAACGCACATGTCAAATTTCATAACAAACGGGTAAGGAATAACTAAGTTTCATCCTACAAAGCCATATTCCAAAGCTTTATCCAAAAATTATTTTATAATCCCATTTCCAACACACATATCAAATTTCATCATAATCGGTTAAGAAATAGCCAAGTTCCATCATATTTAGCCATAATCCTGAACTTCGTCCAAAAATCATTTTAGAACCCCATTTCCAATACATATGTTGAATTTCACTATAATTGGTTGAGAAATGTGCAAGTTCAATCATACTTGGCCATATTCTAGAACTTCATCCAAAACTCATTTCAGATTCCCAATTCGAATACACATGTCGAATTTCATCATAATCGGTTGAGAAATGGGCAAGTTCCATCATATTTAGCCATATTCCAGAACGTGATACAAAACTCATTTTAGAATCCCATTTCCATTACACATGTCGAATTTCATAATAATCGGGTAAGGAATAACCAAGTTTCAACATACTTGGCCATATTCCAGAACTTCATCCAAAACTCATTTTAGAATCCCATTTCCAACACGCAAATTAAATTTCATAATAATCGGTTGAGAAATAGACAAGTTCCATCATACTTGGCCATATTTCAGAACTTCAACCAAAAATCGTTTTAAAATCCCAGAACTTCATCCAAAAACATTTTAGAATCCCATTTCCAATACAAATGTTGAATTTCATCGTAACCGGTTGAGAAATAGCCAAGTTCCATCCTACTTGACCATATTCTAGAACTTCACCCAAAACTCATTTTAGAATTCCATTTCTAACACACAAATTAAATTTCATAATAATCGGTTGAGAAAAAGACAAGTTCCATCATACTTGGCCATATTCCAGAACTTCATCCAGAAATCGTTTTAAAATCCCATTTCTAACACACATGTCAAATTTCATAATAATCGGTTGATAAATAGGCAAGTTCCATCATATAAAAAATTTGTTAACTATTCACTACATCCAAATCCAACCCCAACTCAACTCAACTAATTTAACCTTCAAATCAATTCCCAATTCAATGCCCAATTCAATAATTAAATAAGCATATATAAAAAAATCGTAAATATTTATAAAAGCAGGTATTTTGGGTCAATTCGTATGGCAGGTACCCCACCCCCTTGACGTACAGTTTCCAAAAGCTTTTCAAATCTCCGTCTTGACCATAGAAACAGATTGGCGAAAAAAAATCCAAATCAGACAAGCCGTTCTCGAGATACCATGGGTACAGACACACAGACATCCAGACAGACGGACGGACATTTTTTTTTTTTGCATTTTCAGACTCAGGGACTTTCAAAACGTCGAGAAAAGTGGTTTTGGACCAACCAAATTTTTCGTCATTTTTGACAGGATTTCAATACTTTGGTCTTTTTAGACCGAAGTAAATTTCATTTAACTTTATTAGAAAAAAAACTTCATTCAGTTACAAAAAATCAAATACACACCCAAGTCAAAAATCAAATACACACCCACAACTTACAAACTACATATCCCTTGCTAATCCGTTGCCGAATCTGTGTGCATTCACAACATTTTTCGACTTGTTAATCAGAAAAAATTAAGAGGCTAATCATTTATAATACATATATCTACCAAAAACGTAGACATATCAAAATCCGAATTAATTTTCACTAAATCAAAACTCAAGGAAAACCCTCATTTCTCTGAAGGAAAAGTTTTCATATTTTAGAGTCGATATACTTTGTATTGACTTCTAACGTGGAAAATCTCGTTCAACCTACATAGCGCGATAGGGATACTGTATATGTATACGGTACTCCTGATAGTCTACCTAAAAGAAAACAGAAATACACTTTTGTACTTATCCAATAGTTTGTCCTTCAGACAGTTCAGTTTCTAAAATTGTTTACGTCTCTTTTGACGTTACTCTTTGGGGTTACGAACCAGGAGGTTACCATTCAGGGCTAGGAGTAAAAATTATATGACACTAGAGTTATAATGTTCATGGACAGATGCCGCGATAACGATAATAGAGATTTTGGCTTGTTTTTTTTTGTTTTTTTTTGCCGATGGTGAAACGAAAAAGAAAGAAAAGAGGAAGGTAGACGCCATTGAAGAGGTAACGGTAAAACAAAAAAGACGCTTAAAATCGGAGGAAAAATTAATATACAAAAATTAATTAATTAATTAATTTTATTTATTTATTTTATTTAATCTTGGATAAAGCAAAGCTTTTCTATCCCAAACCCATACATAACATCTACACAAAATTAAAATTTACTCTTAACAAATTCGAACAATAACACTTTAAATCTAGCAAAAGTTTTAACACTCCTTATCTCCATCGGAACCGGATTCCAACTTGTGAACAAATTAAACAATGGAGACTTGTTATAAACATTGGAATGGTTAACCGGCAGTATTATGTTGCTATTTCGAGCTGAACCAAATTTTATTTTATTGTATAAATAAACAGGAACTTGATTAATGATAACTTTATAGAGGAGTAACATTAATGATCTATAATAAAAAAATTGAGTCATTGCGTAGCCAAATAATTCTCTAAACTTGGCAGAGATATGATCATATTTTCTCAATCCGTTGACGTATCTGGCTATGTTGTTCAAAGAAACTTGTAAAATCTCCCTCGAGTTACAATCACAGCTCAAGTAAAGAAATTCACAATACAATACATGGGGAATCACCAATCATTTAGCTAGTAAAATTCTAACGGTTTTAGGACAAATGTTCTTATACAGTTTCAATCCATATAATGTAGTATTGATTTTACTACATACATTGATAATCTGTGAATCTCACGTGAATCTATTATTAATACAAATGCCTAAATTATTAACGTGGTTTTGAAATGGAATTATCTTATTATCAATGTAAATATTTGGGATGACTGAAAAATCACGCTTTGAAATGAAGATCGCTTGCGTCTTTGAAATATTTAATGAAATTCCATTAGATTTAGACCAGCCTAATATGTTGGATAAGTCATTATTAATTTTATTAAAGATTTCAGAGATATTATCCTTAAAGCCCTCGAGGTATACTTGACAATCATCTGCGTACAAATGATATTTTGAGTATTTCAAAACCTGTGGTAGATCATTGATAAATAGGGAAAATAATAACGGCCCAAGGATACTCCCCTGGAAAACCCCAGAAGGAATAAGTTGCGGAGCCGACAACTGATCTTTTATTATGACTTTTTGATATCTGTCCGATAAATAACTATACAAAAGTTTTAGTGTAGTTTTATCAAAATTAAAAAAAAGCATCAACTTTTGCAACAGTAACATATGATTTAAACCGTCAAAAGCTTTGGAAAAATCGAGCAATACTAATACAACAAAAGAATTACTTAGTTCTGGTATATTTTGCGGTATTTCATATCGGAAGTTTTCTGAAATTTAGCAAAGGCCTGATCCCGAAGTAACCTTGTATTAGTAATTTTAAAATTGAACCAAGGAGCTGCAGATTGGCCATCCAGTGTTCGTTTCACCGGAACACAGTTGTCATGAATAGAGTATAAGCACTCATAAAATAAGTGAAACATAGAATTAATGTTATCGGTCTAATACATTTGACCCCAATCAGCGCCCATAAGGCAATAAGAGATTGCATCATTATCTATGTTATTATAGTCACTCGTATATTAGCTTATTCCGAATTTTGACACGTTTGGATTTTACTTTATAGGAGATGAGTAGAAAATCATGATCAGATATATGTGGCATAGAGTACTGTTTGAACCCTAAAATTTTAGCCTGATCCGGTATAGGAACAATAAACTAATCTAGCTATGATGGGCCACGAGTTGATAAAAACGGAACTGAAAAAAGGCTATTTACTTTTAAAAAATCATGAAATTTGTGCGACCTGTCAAGGATATTAAAATTGAAGTCACCGCCTATTATGAAGTGACTGTATCGTGATATAAAAGAGATTAGCATTTTCTGGAAAGCATCCATGTCAGTTTGTATAGCAGGCGGGGGGACAAAAATTAATAAAAAGAGGGAAAAATTAAAAACAATAAAAAAAAGTAAATCGAAGACCAGCTCCGAATAAATGAAAAAAGAAAAAATTTATGAAGAATTTTGTTTGGATTTGCCGGAAATCATCACCAAAATATTAAAATCTGAGTGCAGCTACCCAGTGACGTGGATCGAGGTCTGTAAACGACCATTAAGAGGGCAATAGCTTATGCCACTAGCGGCATATTAAAGAAAGAACAGTATAAGCGCCGGCGCCCCACAAAAGAGACGAAACAAAAGAAAACACGCGTCTAATGTTATCAAATGAAGGTACCAAAATAGGTTAAGTAAGTTAGTATATACATATAGTTATAGTAAAATTTGTAAATTTGTGTTATTATTATTTTGTTAATTACAATTATTTTGATTTAAAAGAAAGTTAAGTGTTGTAATGTATTAATCAAGTAGTTCTTGAGAGAGTGCTCCATCACCCCACAAATGCCCAGCCACGAGTTTCACACGTTTTTTTTTTGTTGTTTACGCGAAGCACACCGGTTTTTTGTGTTTTGTGCGATGGCGAAGCGGCCTTAATAATAAACCCCCCCAACCAGGAAGAGCTACCCAAACAAACGGTGTGTGAATGACGCAGATTACCGAGGATTACACCAGTCGTTACAGACTCTCGGGTTAAAGTAAGGGGGATTTTGATATTTCAACTTTTTTTGGTTTTCATATATTATAAATGATTGGCCTCTGCATTTTTTCTGATTAATAAGTCGAAAAATGTTGTGAATGCTATTATTGTTAATATATTTTGTCTATAATCCGAATTGGATTATATGGAATACAATTGGATCAAGTTGGCCACGTATATTGGCACATGGATAACTTATTCGAAAATATAGGTGAGACATTGTGGATATCTCTGTGATCGGAGATACAATAATTTATAAAACCATCAAAATTGTAAAAAATTCTAAATTCTGTGAAGTAAAGTAAAGTTCGTCACAATTGGATCAAGTTGGCCACGTATATTGGCATATGGACAAGTTATCCGAAAATATAGGTGAGAGATTGTGGACATCTCTGTGATCGGATATACAAAATTGTATAAAACCATCAAAATTATTCAAAATTCTAAATTCTGTGAAGTATAGTAAAGCTCGTCACAATTGGATCAGGTTGGCCACGTATATTGGCACATGGATAACTTATTCGAAAATATAGGTGAGACATTGTGGACATCTCTGTGATCGGATATACAAAATTTTATAAAACTATCAAAATTATTCAAAATTCTAAATTCTGTGAAGTAAAGTAAAGTTCGTCACAATTGGATCAAGTTGGCCACGTATATTGGCATATGGGCAAGTTATCCGAAAATATAGGTGAGACATTGTGGACATCTCTGTGATCGGAGATACAATAATTTATAAAACCATCAAAATTATTCAAAATTCTAAATTCTGTGAAGTAAAGTAAAGTTCGTCACAATTGGATCAAGTTGGCCACGTATATTGGCACATGGATAACTTATTCGAAAATATAGGTGAGACATTGTGGATATCTCTGTGATCGGAGATACAATAATTTATAAAACCATCAAAATTGTAAAAAATTCTAAATTCTGTGAAGTAAAGTAAAGTTCGTCACAATTGGATCAAGTTGGCCACGTATATTGGCATATGGACAAGTTACCCGAAAATATAGGTGAGACATTGTGGACATCTCTGTGATCGGATATACAAAATTTTATAAAACCATCAAAATTATTCAAAATTCTAAATTCTGTGAAGTATAGTAAAGCTCGTCACAATTGGATCAGGTTGGCCACGTATATTGGCACATGGATAACTTATTCGAGAATATAGGTGAGACATTGTGGACATCTCTGTGATCGGAGATACAATAATTTATAAAACCATCAAAATTATTCAAAATTCGAAATTCTGTGAAGTAAAGTAAAGTTCGTCACAATTGGATCAAGTTGGCCACGTATATTGGCACATGGATAACTTATTCGAAAATATAGGTGAGACATTGTGGATATCTCTGTGATCGGAGATACAATAATTTATAAAACCATCAAAATTGTAAAAAATTCTAAATTCTGTGAAGTAAAGTAAAGTTCGTCACAATTGGATCAAGTTGGCCACGTATATTGGCATATGGACAAGTTATCCGAAAATATAGGTGAGAGATTGTGGACATCTCTGTGATCGGATATACAAAATTGTATAAAACCATCAAAATTATTCAAAATTCTAAATTCTGTGAAGTATAGTAAAGCTCGTCACAATTGGATCAGGTTGGCCACGTATATTGGCACATGGATAACTTATTCGAAAATATAGGTGAGACATTGTGGACATCTCTGTGATCGGATATACAAAATTTTATAAAACCATCAAAATTATTCAAAATTCTAAATTCTGTGAAGTAAAGTAAAGTTCGTCACAATTGGATCAAGTTGGCCACGTATATTGGCATATGGGCAAGTTATCCGAAAATATAGGTGAGACATTGTGGACATCTCTGTGATCGGAGATACAATAATTTATAAAACCATCAAAATTATTCAAAATTCTAAATTCTGTGAAGTAAAGTAAAGTTCGTCACAATTGGATCAAGTTGGCCACGTATATTGGCACATGGATAACTTATTCGAAAATATAGGTGAGACATTGTGGACATCTCTGTGATCGGAGATACAATAATTTATAAAACCATCAAAATTGTAAAAAATTCTAAATTCTGTGAAGTAAAGTAAAGTTCGTCACAATTGGATCAAGTTGGCCACGTATATTGGCATATGGACAAGTTATCCGAAAATATAGGTGAGAGATTGTGGACATCTCTGTGATCGGATATACAAAATTGTATAAAACCATCAAAATTATTCAAAATTCTAAATTCTGTGAAGTATAGTAAAGCTCGTCACAATTGGATCAGGTTGGCCACGTATATTGGCACATGGATAACTTATTCGAGAATATAGGTGAGACATTGTGGACATCTCTGTGATCGGAGATACAATAATTTATAAAACCATCAAAATTATTCAAAATTCGAAATTCTGTGAAGTAAAGTAAAGTTCGCCACAATTGGATCAAGTTGGCCACGTATATTGGCACATGGATAACTTATTCGAAAATATAGGTGAGACATTGTGGATATCTCTGTGATCGGAGATACAATAATTTATAAAACCATCAAAATTGTAAAAAATTCTAAATTCTGTGAAGTAAAGTAAAGTTCGTCACAATTGGATCAAGTTGGCCACGTATATTGGCATATGGACAAGTTATCCGAAAATATAGGTGAGAGATTGTGGACATCTCTGTGATCGGATATACAAAATTGTATAAAACCATCAAAATTATTCAAAATTCTAAATTCTGTGAAGTATAGTAAAGCTCGTCACAATTGGATCAGGTTGGCCACGTATATTGGCACATGGATAACTTATTCGAAAATATAGGTGAGACATTGTGGACATCTCTGTGATCGGATATACAAAATTTTATAAAACCATCAAAATTATTCAAAATTCTAAATTCTGTGAAGTAAAGTAAAGTTCGTCACAATTGGATCAAGTTGGCCACGTATATTGGCATATGGGCAAGTTATCCGAAAATATAGGTGAGACATTGTGGACATCTCTGTGATCGGAGATACAATAATTTATAAAACCATCAAAATTATTCAAAATTCTAAATTCTGTGAAGTAAAGTAAAGTTCGTCACAATTGGATCAAGTTGGCCACGTATATTGGCACATGGATAACTTATTCGAAAATATAGGTGAGACATTGTGGATATCTCTGTGATCGGAGATACAATAATTTATAAAACCATCAAAATTGTAAAAAATTCTAAATTCTGTGAAGTAAAGTAAAGTTCGTCACAATTGGATCAAGTTGGCCACGTATATTGGCATATGGACAAGTTATCCGAAAATATAGGTGAGAGATTGTGGACATCTCTGTGATCGGATATACAAAATTGTATAAAACCATCAAAATTATTCAAAATTCTAAATTCTGTGAAGTATAGTAAAGCTCGTCACAATTGGATCAGGTTGGCCACGTATATTGGCACATGGATAACTTATTCGAGAATATAGGTGAGACATTGTGGACATCTCTATGATCGGAGATACAATAATTTATAAAACCATCAAAATTATTCAAAATTCGAAATTCTGTGAAGTAAAGTAAAGTTCGTCACAATTGGATCAAGTTGGCCACGTATATTGGCACATGGATAACTTATTCGAAAATATAGGTGAGACATTGTGGATATCTCTGTGATCGGAGATACAATAATTTATAAAACCATCAAAATTGTAAAAAATTCTAAATTCTGTGAAGTAAAGTAAAGTTCGTCACAATTGGATCAAGTTGGCCACGTATATTGGCATATGGACAAGTTATCCGAAAATATAGGTGAGAGATTGTGGACATCTCTGTGATCGGATATACAAAATTGTATAAAACCATCAAAATTATTCAAAATTCTAAATTCTGTGAAGTATAGTAAAGCTCGTCACAATTGGATCAGGTTGGCCACGTATATTGGCACATGGATAACTTATTCGAAAATATAGGTGAGACATTGTGGACATCTCTGTGATCGGATATACAAAATTTTATAAAACCATCAAAATTATTCAAAATTCTAAATTCTGTGAAGTAAAGTAAAGTTCGTCACAATTGGATCAAGTTGGCCACGTATATTGGCATATGGGCAAGTTATCCGAAAATATAGGTGAGACATTGTGGACATCTCTGTGATCGGAGATACAATAATTTATAAAACCATCAAAATTATTCAAAATTCTAAATTCTGTGAAGTAAAGTAAAGTTCGTCACAATTGGATCAAGTTGGCCACGTATATTGGCACATGGATAACTTATTCGAAAATATAGGTGAGACATTGTGGATATCTCTGTGATCGGAGATACAATAATTTATAAAACCATCAAAATTGTAAAAAATTCTAAATTCTGTGAAGTAAAGTAAAGTTCGTCACAATTGGATCAAGTTGGCCACGTATATTGGCATATGGACAAGTTATCCGAAAATATAGGTGAGAGATTGTGGACATCTCTGTGATCGGATATACAAAATTGTATAAAACCATCAAAATTATTCAAAATTCTAAATTCTGTGAAGTATAGTAAAGCTCGTCACAATTGGATCAGGTTGGCCACGTATATTGGCACATGGATAACTTATTCGAGAATATAGGTGAGACATTGTGGACATCTCTGTGATCGGAGATACAATAATTTATAAAACCATCAAAATTATTCAAAATTCGAAATTCTGTGAAGTAAAGTAAAGTTCGTCACAATTGGATCAAGTTGGCCACGTATATTGGCACATGGATAACTTATTCGAAAATATAGGTGAGACATTGTGGATATCTCTGTGATCGGAGATACAATAATTTATAAAACCATCAAAATTATTCAAAATTCTAAATTCTGTGAAGTATAGTAAAGCTCGTCACAATTGGATCAGGTTGGCCACGTATATTGGCACATGGATAACTTATTCGAAAATATAGGTGAGACATTGTGGACATCTCTGTGATCGGATATACAAAATTTTATAAAACCATCAAAATTATTCAAAATTCTAAATTCTGTGAAGTAAAGTAAAGTTCGTCACAATTGGATCAAGTTGGCCACGTATATTGGCACATGGATAACTTATTCGAAAATATACACTCTACGAATTAATTCATCGTACGATCTAAAAAATTGAATTTTCGAATTGGCTTTTCAAGCAAATAAATCCTGCTTACTGTAAATTTAAAAGGACAAAAAATACAGACAAAACTAATATAAATTTAGTTTATTAATCTACTTTTCAAGGCCGAAAATAAAAAAACTTTACATTTGTATTCCTTTGTTTGCGAACAAATTCATCGTACGATTAATTTAATCATTATTCAACACAAAAAGAAAATTTTTATTAATAACGGGTAGGCCTCCTTTGACATCTAGAATGGCTTTAAGTCTGTTATTCATGGACGAAACCAATTTTTGGTGAATTCTGGCGGCACCCGATCTCAATTATATCTTATTGCCTCTTTCAGTGTGGCCTTAGATGTAATTATGTGTATTTTTCGTAGCCTTTCTGCGTAATCCCCCAGATGCTCTATGGGATTAAGGTCCGGATTTTGTGGAGGAGAATGTAGCTGCTTAGGGGTGTTTTACAGCAACTAGTCTCGAACAATTGCCGCTATGTGCTTCGAGTTGTCATGTTGCTAGAAGATCCAATTTTGTGCCAGTTCTAATTTGTCTACCGATTCGTGCAAATTGGCTTTCAAAATGTTCAAATACATCATTTTATCCATATTTCCTTCAATAAATATCAAATTTCTGACTTCCGAACCAACCATACACCAAGCATGTGAAGTTATCCCAGTTTTTCATCCCAGAAAAAATAAAAATGCTCATCAGGTAACACTATCCCATCCCATCAAAGTAATTTTCTGTACATGTTAAAAATGTAAATAATAAATAAAATTGTGTATACTATACATATTTTTTCATCCCATCCCAGCTTTTTTTTTTATAGTGTACTAGCTGACCCGGCGAACTTCGTCCCGCCCCAAATTACTTCGTTTCGAGCAAATACTTTTGTCCTTCACGAAAATTGATTTTGAAGATAGAAAAAATCAAACAACTCAACTCTATTCTCAATAGATGATTGAGTTGAGTGGACATTCCATTCCATTTTCATCGAATTCAACACTAATCTATCCGAGTTTCCGAGTTTTCCACTTCGTTTCCCAATTTTTCTCTTCTAAAAGATAATCTGGTTTGGTTGCCCGCCAAATCTCGTACAAAAACATAATTTTTTGATTTGCCGAATTTTCCGACTTTTCCAAAGGATTTTCCCAAAATTTTCTTTCGTAAAAACCATCTCCTAGCAATTTCAAACACAATAGAAAAAGATTGAGCCTAATTGAGCCTAATCCGTCATCAAAACATACAAAAAATTCAAAATTTCATTGAAAAAAAATTCAATTTTCTTCGGGTTTTTCCGGAAGTTTCCGAGTTTTCCACTCAGATTTTCCAATTTTTCTCTTCTAAAAGACCATCTGATTTGGATACGCGCCAAATCCCGTACAAAAACATAATTTTTCGATTTTCCGAATTTTCCGACTTTTCCGAAGGATTTTCCCAAAACTTTCTTTCGTAAGAACCATCTCCTGGCAATTTCAAACACAATAGAAAAAGATTGAGCCTAATTGAGCCTAATCCGTCATCAAAACATACAAAATATTCAAAATTTCATTGAAAAAAAAATTCAATTTTCTTCGGGTTTTTCCGGAAGTTTCCTAGTTTTCCACTCAGATTTTCCAATTTTTCTCTTCTAAAAGACAATCTGGTTTGGATGCGCGCCAAAACTCGTACAAAAACATAATTTTATGATTTGCCGAATTTTCCGACTTTTCCAAAGGATTTTCCAAAAAATTTCTTTTGTAAGAACCATCTCCTGGCAATTTCAAACACAATAAAAAAAGATTAAGCCCAATCGGTTATCAAAACATACAAAAAATTCAAAATTTCATTGAAAAAAAAATTCAATTTTCTTCGGGTTTTTCCGGAAGTTTCCTAGTTTTCCACTCAGATTTTCCAATTTTTCTCCTCTACAAAACATCTGGTTTTTACCATCTGGTTAGCTACGCGCCAAATCCTATACAAAAACATAATTTTTCGATTTACCGAATTTTCCGACTTTTCCGAAGGATTTTCCCAAAATTTTCTTTCGTAAAAACCATGTCCTGGCAATTTTAAACCCAATAGAAAAAGATTGAGCCTAATTGAGCCTAATCCGTCATCAAAACATACAAACAATTCAAAATTTCATTGAAAAAAAATTCAATTTTCTTCGGGTTTTTCCGGAAGTTTCCGAGTTTTCCACTTCGATTTTCCAATTTTTCACTTCTTAAAGACAATCTGGTTTGGATGCGCGTTAAATCTCGTACAAAAACATAATTTTTTGATTTGCCGAATTTTCCGACTTTTCCAAAGGATTTTCCAAAAATTTTCTTTTGTAAGAACCATCTCCTGGCAATTTCAAACACAATAAAAAAAGATTAAGCCCAATCGGTCATCAAAACATACAAAAAATTCAAAATTTCATTGAAAAAAAAATTCAATTTTCTTCGGGTTTTTCCGGAAGTTTCCGAGTTTTCCACTCAGATTTTCCAATTTTTCTCTTCTACAAAACATCTGGTTTTTACCATCTGATTAGCTACGCGCCAAATCCTATACAAAAACATAATTTTTCGATTTGCTGAATTTTCCGACTTTTCCGAAGGATTTTCCCAAAATTTTCTTTCGTAAGAACCATCTCCTGGCAATTTCAAACATAATAGAAAAAGATTGAGCCAAATCGGTTGAGCCGTTCTCAACTGATGTGCGCACATACATTTTTTACACCATTTTTCGGATCCAATGTAAAACATTCCAAAATCAACAACTACTAATAAATTAAAAATTAATTAAAAAAACATTGTCCAGCGGATAAAATTGTGAATCTAAACCATTCCCAGATCCCCTTGAACACACACAAAAAATTTCATCAAAATCGGTCCAGTCGTTTAAGAGAAGTTCAGTGACATACACACTCACAGAAGAATTATATATATAAAGATAAAAAATAAAAAAATTTCAAAATAAAATTATAATTTTAAATTCTTTATTGGCTATCTCCTAAGAACTTAGTGGGCCGGAAATGATTCTTTGTGTTTTGAGTTGGTAATAGTAAGGACTATCTTTGATGAAGATCTTAGATCAGCCGTATGGGTAAAATTGCCACAATCGGCCAACTTCCAAATGGGTTCATATAAAATTATCATAATTTTAAATTCGTGCTAATAGTGTTTATCATCTTATTCTGTTCACCATGCACATTGTTTCTCGGTTTGTCAAACTCAGCCAGTTCTTCAATTTTCGTCCCCAGCCTGGTTAGAATTATCTTTTTGCTTTCCGCCCTTGTTTGTTACCACCCAGAGAAGGTGATGAAAAAGATCTCTCGAATGTACTGGTCACCGCTAATTTCTTTGGAGAACTTGGTATCATAGCACTGTTTTCAAACGGGTTGGGAGGTGTGCTGTCACCATGAATTCATTTACCGCTTCCTTTCTCTTCGTTTGTAGACATATCTCTCACCTCACAAACGCCAAGTTCGCTACCGTTGTAACATTACAGTTGCGATATCTGTACTATTGGGAGCCTGCTTGCTCACTCTTTGCAGCCGGTACTGGGTTTCCTACTCGCTGCACAGTAACTAAACTCTCCTTGCCTGAACTCAATATGGATTATTTTTCGAGGTGCCGACCCTAGATTGTGGAACTAAGAACTAAGTTCTTAGGAGATAGCCAATAAAGAATTTAAAATTATGATAATTTTATATGACCCCATTTGGAAGTTGGCCGATTGTGGAAATTTTACCCATACGGCTGATCTAAGATCTTCATCAAAAATAGTCCTTACTATTACCAACTCAAAACACAAAGAATCATTTCCGGCCCACTAAGCTCTTAGGAGATAGCCAATAAAGAATTTAAAATTATGATAATTTTATATGACCCCATTTGGAAGTTGGCCGATTGTGGAAATTTTACCCATACGGCTGATCTAAGATCTTCATCAAAGATAGTCCTTACTATTACCAACTCAAAACACAAAGAATCATTTCCGGCCCACAAAGCTCTTAGGAGATAGCCAATACAATTTTAAAATTATGATAATTTTATATGACCTCATTTGGAAGTTGGCCGATTGTGGAAATTTTACCCATACGGCTGATCTAAGATCTTCATCAAAGATAGTCCTTACTATTACCAACTCAAAACACAAAGAATCATTTCCGGCCCACAAAGCTCTTAGGAGATAGCCAATAAAATTTTAAAATTATGATAATTTTATATGACCCCATTTGGAAGTTGGCCGATTGTGGAAATTTTACCCATACGGCTGATCTAAGATCTTCATCAAAGATAGTCCTTACTATTACCAACTCAAAACACAAAGAATCATTTCCGGCCCACTAAGCTCTTAGGAGATAGCCAATAAAATTTTAAAATTATGATAATTTTATATGACCCCATTTGGAAGTTGGCCGATTGTGGAAATTTTACACATACGGCTGATCTAAGATCTTCATCAAAGATAGTCCTTACTATTACCAACTCAAAACACAAAGAATCATTTCCGGCCCACAAAGTTCTTAGGAGATAGCCAATAAAATTTTAAAATTATGATAATTTTATATGACCCCATTTGGAAGTTGGCCGATTGTGGAAATTTTACCCATACGGCTGATCTAAGATCTTCATCAAAGATAGTCCTTACTATTACCAACTCAAAACACAAAGAATCATTTCCGGCCCACAAAGCTCTTAGGAGATAGCCAATAAAATTTTAAAATTATGATAATTTTATATGACCCCATTTGGAAGTTGGCCGATTGTGGAAATTTTACACATACGGCTGATCTAAGATCTTCATCAAAGATAGTCCTTACTATTACCAACTCAAAACACAAAGAATCATTTCCGGCCCACAAAGTTCTTAGGAGATAGCCAATAAAATTTTAAAATTATGATAATTTTATATGACCCCATTTGGAAGTTGGCCGATTGTGGAAATTTTACCCATACGGCTGATCTAAGATCTTCATCAAAAATAGTCCTTACTATTACCAACTCAAAACACAAAGAATCATTTCCGGCCCACTAAGCTCTTAGGAGATAGCCAATAAAATTTTAAAATTATGATAATTTTATATGACCCCATTTGGAAGTTGGCCGATTGTGGAAATTTTACCCATACGGCTGATCTAAGATCTTCATCAAAGATAGTCCTTACTATTACCAACTCAAAACACAAAGAATCATTTCCGGCCCACTAAGTTCTTAGGAGATAGCCAATAAAGAATTTAAAATTATGATAATTTTATATGACCCCATTTGGAAGTTGGCCGATTGTGGAAATTTTACCCATACGGCTGATCTAAGATCTTCATCAAAGATAGTCCTTACTATTACCAACTCAAAACACAAAGAATCATTTCCGGCCCACAAAGCTCTTAGGAGATAGCCAATAAAATTTTAAAATTATGATAATTTTATATGACCCCATTTGGAAGTTGGCCGATTGTGGAAATTTTACCCATACGGCTGATCTAAGATCTTCATCAAAGATAGTCCTTACTATTACCAACTCAAAACACAAAGAATCATTTCCGGCCCACTAAGTTCTTAGGAGATAGCCAATAAAGAATTTAAAATTATAATTTTATTTTGAAATTTTTTTATTTTTTATACACTATAAAAAAAAAAGCTGGGATGGGATGAAAAAATATGTATAGTATACACAATTTTATTTATTATTTACATTTTTAACATGTACAGAAAATTACTTTGATGGGATGGGATAGTGTTACCTGATGAGCATTTTTATTTTTTCTGGGATGAAAAACTGGGATAACTTCACATGCTTCCATACACCCCCAAACTGAGTACATTTCCTCCAGCGTTTTTAATCGTACCACGAAGATTTGCTGTTTCCATTGCTGGTCCCTTCTTGCACCATACTTTTGATGGTTCATCATATCCAAATATATTATACTTAATTTCGCCGGCAAATATCACTTCTTTCCAGAATGAAAATTCAGCATCCAGGTGTGATTTAGCGAACTCGATGCGTTTCTTTTTATTTACCTCACTAATAAGTGTATTTTTCTGACCATTCCGGAAAATTACCCGTACCAGTTTAATGTTTTTTGGTTTGTATGTTAACATACATCTGCTCCATAATTCTGGTGTAGCATTGTTAGCAATTTTGAACTAAATATTCGCTGCTCTTTGCATATATAACGCCATACTACCCTTTATTCCTTCTCGGTAAGAGTACGCGGGCGACCAGTTCTTTTTAATTATTTAACACTACCTGTCTTTTTATATGTTTCTACAATGAGCATGAAGATTTAATTTTTTTGGTTAACTTTGAACTTGGAAGATAACGGTTTTCCTTCCAAATGCTTATCGATAACGACTTCTTGGAAGTCAATACTAGTTTCTGTTCGTGTGGCCTTCAAAATGATATAAGGTATTTTGTGTACCGGTAGCTTTAATGTCTTACAATACACTGGACTATCACAAAAATATTGAAAAAACAAAAGATGCACGGTGTTGTTAGATAAAAATAACAACCGTACGATGAATTTGTTCGCAAAAAAAGGAATACAAATGTAAAGTTTTTTTATTTTCGGCCTTGAAAAGTAGATTAATAAACTAAATTTATATTAGTTTTGTCTGTATTTTTTGTCCTTTTACTTTCTTTTACGAAGTAAAATAAAGTATAGTAATCATGAAAATTTTCGGCCTTGAGATTATTGAAGATTTATCTGTTTTGAGGTCCCCTGAGTCCGATAAAGTGAGTTTCGAAATGATGTCTGTCTGTCAGTCTGTCTGTCCGTCTGTCCGTCTGTCAGTCTGTGTCCTCTCTACAGCCCAGATGGCTTAACCAATCCAGCTGAAACTTCAGATTTAAGCTTTTTTGATAAATTAGAAGGCCCCAGTGAATTTTAGTCCAAATCGGGCAACCGGAAGTGGCCACTCCCTTGGGCCAGAAAATTTGTTTTGCAAATATCTCAAAAAGTATAAGGTTTACAAAAAACTACTAAAACAAAATGTTTCCAAAAAATAAAAGTAAAAAAAAAAATAAAAAAAAAAAAATTAAAAATTAAAAAAAAAAAATTTAAAAATTAAAAAAAAAAAAATTAAAAAAAAAATTAAAAAATTTTATAAAAAAAATAAAATTGATGTGTGGCCAACACATTTCTTCTACGAACAGGGAATTTTGAGAAACCAATTACGCAAACTTCTTACAAATTTATTATTTTTTATTACTTTCTTTTACATAAGTAAAGCTTAAATCTAAAGTTTTTGATCGATTGGTTAAGCCATCTGGGCTATAGAGAAGACACAGACTGATAGACGGACGGACAAACGGACAGACAGACATAATTTCGAAACCCACTTTTTCGGACTCAGGGGACCTCAAAACAGATATATCTTCAATTCATCATTAATCTCTTACAAAATATTTTGGTCCCAGCTCCCATATTCCGTGAAACAGAAAATTTATTTTATAAACATTTCAAAAATAGACAATTTACAGAAAACATGAAAAAATAAAACAATCTTAATAATTTTGTTGCATTATAATAGTTTCTTAAAATTCGCTGTTCGTAAAAGAAAGTCGTGTGTTGGCCACACCACCATTTTTAAATTTACAGTAAGCAGGATTTATTTGCTTGAAAAGCCAATTCGAAAATTCAATTTTTTAGATCCTACGATGAATTAATTCGTAGAGTGTAGGTGAGACATTGTGGACATCTCTGTGATCGGTGATACAATAACTTATAAACCATCAAAATTGTTCAAAATTCTAAATTCTGTGAAGTAAAGTAAAGTTCGTCACAATTGGATCAAGTTGGCCACGTATATTGGCACATGGATAACTTATTCGAAAATATAGGTGAGACATTGTGGACATCTCTGTGATCGGTGATACAATAACTTATAAAACCATCAAAATTGTTCAAAATTCTAAATTCTGTGAAGTAAAGTAAAGTTCGTCACAATTGGATCAAGTTGGCCACGTATATTGGCACATGGATAACTTACTCGAAAATATAGGTGAGACATTGTGGACATCTCTGTGATCGGTGATACAATAACTTATAAAACCATCAAAATTGTAAAAAATTCTAAATTCTGTGAAGTAAAGTAAAGTTCGTCCCAATTGGATCAAGTTGGCCACGTATATTGGCATATGGACAAGTTATCCGAAAATATAGGTGAGACATTGTGGACATCTCTGTGATCGAATATACAAAATTTTATAAAACCATCAAAATTATTCAAAATTCTAAATTCTGTGAAGTATAGTATAGCTCGTCACAATTCGGTCAGGTTGGCCACGTATATTGGCACATGGATAACATATTCGAAAATATAGGTGAGACATTGTGGACATCTCTGTGATCGGTAATACAATAACTTATAAAACCATCAAAATTGTAAAAAATTCTAAATTCTGTGAAGTAAAGTAAAGTTCGTCACAATTGGATCAAGTTGGCCACGTATATTGGCACATGGACAAGTTATCCGAAAATATAGGTGAGACATTGTGGACATCTCTGTGATCGGATATACAAAATTTTATAAAACCATCAAAATTATTCAAAATTCTAAATTCTGTGAAGTATAGTAAAGCTCGTCACAATTGGATCAGGTTGGCCACGTATATTGGCACATGGATAACTTATTCGAAAATATAGGTGAGACATTGTGGACATCTCTGTGATCGGATATACAAAATTTTATAAAACCATCAAAATTATTCAAAATTCTAAATTCTGTGAAGTATAGTAAAGCTCGTCACTATTGGATCAGGTTCGCCACGTATATTGGCACATGGATAACTTATTCGAGAATATAGGTGAGACATTGTGGACATCTCTGTGATCGGAGATACAATAATTTATAAAACCATCAAAATTATTCAAAATTCTAAATTCTGTGAAGTAAAGTAAAGTTCGTCACAATTGGATCAAGTTGGCCACGTATATTGGCACATGGATAACTTATTCGAAAATATAGGTGAAACATTGTGGACATCTCTGTGATCGGTGATACAATAACTTATAAAACCATCAAAATTGTAAAAAATTCTAAATTCTGTGAAGTAAAGTAAAGTTCGTCACAATTGGATCAAGTTGGCCACGTATATTGGCATATGGACAAGTTACCCGAAAATATAGGTGAGACATTGTGGACATCTCTGTGATCGGATATACAAAATTGTATAAAACCATCAAAATTATTCAAAATTCTAAATTCTGTGAAGTATAGTAAAGCTCGTCACAATTGGATCAGGTTCGCCACGTATATTGGCACATGGATAACTTATTCGAGAATATAGGTAAAACATTGTGGACATCTCTGTGATCGGAGATACAATAATTTATAAAACCATCAAAATTATTCAAAATTCTAAATTCTGTGAAGTAAAGTAAAGTTCGTCACAATTGGATCAAGTTGGCCACGTATATTGGCACATGGATAACTTATTCGAAAATATAGGTGAGACATTGTGGACATCTCTGTGATCGGTGATACAATAACTTATAAAAACATCAAAATTGTAAAAAATTCTAAATTCTGTGAAGTAAAGTAAAGTTCGTCACAATTGGATCAAGTTGGCCACGTATATTGGCATATGGATAAGTTATCCGAAAATATAGGTGAGACATTGTGGACATCTCTGTGATCGGATATACAAAATTGTATAAAACCATCAAAATTATTCAAAATTCTAAATTCTGTGAAGTATAGTAAAGCTCGTCACAATTGGATCAGGTTGGCCACGTATATTGGTACATGGATAACTTATTCGAGAATATAGGTGAGACATTGTGGACATCTCTGTGATCGGAGATACAATAATTGTATAAAACCATCAAAATTATTCAAAATTCTAAATTCTGTGAAGTAAAGTAAAGTTCGTCACAATTGGATCAAGTTGGCCACGTATATTGGCATATGGATAAGTTATCCGAAAATATAGGTGAGACATTGTGGACATCTCTGTGATCGGATATACAAAATTGTATAAAACCATCAAAATTATTCAAAATTCTAAATTCTGTGAAGTATAGTAAAGCTCGTCACAATTTCATCAGGTTGGCCACGTATATTGGCACATGGATAACTTATTCGAGAATATAGGTGAGACATTGTGGACATCTCTGTGATCGGAGATACAATAATTTATAAAACCATCAAAATTATTCAAAATTCTAAATTCTGTGAAGTAAAGTAAAGTTCGTCACAATTGGATCAAGTTGGCCACGTATATTGGCACATGGATAACTTATTCGAAAATATAGGTGAGACATTGTGGACATCTCTGTGATCGGTGATACAATAACTTATAAAACCATCAAAATTGTAAAAAATTCTAAATTCTGTGAAGTAAAGTAAAGTTCGTCACAATTGGATCAAGTTGGCCACGTATATTGGCATATGGACAAGTTACCCGAAAATATAGGTGAGACATTGTGGACATCTCTGTGATCGGATATACAAAATTGTATAAAACCATCAAAATTATTCAAAATTCTAAATTCTGTGAAGTATAGTAAAGCTCGTCACAATTGGATCAGGTTCGCCACGTATATTGGCACATGGATAACTTATTCGAGAATATAGGTAAAACATTGTGGACATCTCTGTGATCGGAGATACAATAATTTATAAAACCATCAAAATTATTCAAAATTCTAAATTCTGTGAAGTAAAGTAAAGTTCGTCACAATTGGATCAAGTTGGCCACGTATATTGGCACATGGATAACTTATTCGAAAATATAGGTGAGACATTGTGGACATCTCTGTGATCGGTGATACAATAACTTATATAAACATCAAAATTGTAAAAAATTCTAAATTCTGTGAAGTAAAGTAAAGTTCGTCACAATTGGATCAAGTTGGCCACGTATATTGGCATATGGATAAGTTATCCGAAAATATAGGTGAGAGATTGTGGACATCTCTGTGATCGGATATACAAAATTGTATAAAACCATCAAAATTATTCAAAATTCTAAATTCTGTGAAGTATAGTAAAGCTCGTCACAATTGGATCAGGTTGGCCACGTATATTGGCACATGGATAACTTATTCGAGAATATAGGTGAGACATTGTGGACATCTCTGTGATCGGAGATACAATAATTGTATAAAACCATCAAAATTATTCAAAATTCTAAATTCTGTGAAGTAAAGTAAAGTTCGTCACAATTGGATCAAGTTGGCCACGTATATTGGCATATGGATAAGTTATCCGAAAATATAGCTGAGACATTGTGGACATCTCTGTGATCGGATATACAAAATTGTATAAAACCATCAAAATTATTCAAAATTCTAAATTCTGTGAAGTATAGTAAAGCTCGTCACAATTTCATCAGGTTGGCCACGTATATTGGCACATGGATAACTTATTCGAGAATATAGGTGAGACATTGTGGACATCTCTGTGATCGGAGATACAATAATTGTATAAAACCATCAAAATTATTCAAAATTCTAAATTCTGTGAAGTAAAGTAAAGTTCGTCACAATTGGATCAAGTTGGCCACGTATATTGGCATATGGATAAGTTATCCGAAAATATAGCTGAGACATTGTGGACATCTCCGTGATCGGATATACAAAATTGTATAAAACCATCAAAATTATTCAAAATTCTAAATTCTGTGAAGTATAGTAAAGCTCGTCACAATTTCATCAGGTTGGCCACGTATATTGGCACATGGATAACTTATTCGAGAATATAGGTGAGACATTGTGGACATCTCTGTGATCGGAGATACAATAATTTATAAAATCATCAAAATTATTCAAAATTCTAAATTTAACAGTGTAATTTTTTGTTATTTTTTTTTAGCATAAACTTCACACTCATTAAAAGTTACGTTTATTCATGAACGTTATACGTAGGTTTCTCTTAATTTACTTTATAAGTACGATGTCCTAGGTGGCACTTGTATAAGTAAACGTTAACTCTACACGTTAAAATATCGAATATATGTAAACGTTAATTTATCAAATAAAATACACGTTTAAAGCTGGTTTAAACTGCACGTTAATTCCCGTATCAATATTTCATAGACGTGCGGAAATAAAATATGTGTGTACTTTTTTCAACTATGCAAAATAATTGTTTTATTTATTAATTTCTACAAAATTACATTTTTTTATATTTTTGTAAATAATATAAACTAAATTATACTGTATACATTTGAGCTCTAATAGATGATACATACTCATTAAAATTCTTAATATCTACCCCTTGCCATGCTTCGAAAAAAATTAAAAATATAGAATTGGTTTTAGTAATAAGAATAACGATTTTAATTTTTAACTTTCATATTTTCGTTTACTTACTAAGAAATGATTTTCTCTTGTGGGAATGTGGGATCGATCCCAATTGTATGTGGCGAGCAAGCTATCATTAAATACCTTCGTGATGCCAAAGGAATTTGGACAGGCATTCGATGTAGGCTTAAATACTCTAATAAGTTTTATCTGTAAATAATATAATCTATTTAGTCTGATTTAAATTAGCTTCACTATACATATTAGAAATAATTTACAAAACTTTGAGCATAATTATTATCATCCCTTATTTTGGAATTTAATTCTTCCAAATCGGCAGTGATTGGAAGCAATATGATTTTGAAAGTCCTTGTAGTTTTTTTCTTTAAGTTCCTGGATATCTTGTTAAATTTATTGGAGAAGCTGAAATGTATTTTACATATTATATTACATATAATATAAATGTTTTTATACTCACTTGAATTATTAAATATGATATGTATGTACACAGCTCTTTAATGAATTATTTTTTTGTATAGAACATGTTTTCAGTGATACTTTGACAGTGAATCAGAAAATGAAATGCATGCACAGCACATGGTGTTAAATTAATTTTCAACGTAGATGTAACGTAAAATAAACGGTTTAAAAATGGCTTGTTGAGGTTAGGTAAAAATTTAAAATGGTGCGAACATTAAGGATATGATCTTCTCTTTCTACCTCATGTAAATAATACGCCGTTTAAACTAAGTTGAAATCTTAGTTAAATTTCAACGTTATCCGATTTTTTACTGGGTATACTCAAAGCTAACCGAGTCAGAATCGGATATAGCTACTTCCGGGAAATATGTTTTACATATCTTTTCATCGTTTTATTATTTTTTTTGTGGATTTCTTTAAAAAAAAATCGTCTCTTCCTTTCATGTGTTTCTTCTTACTAAAATTACATTTTTTTTTGTCGCGATGGTCTAACACTTTCTTTATTTAAATTACTGGTATAAGATTGACAAGAGCTGGATATTGATGGCGTATCTGTTGATGGCATGTCTATTGATGGCGTGTTAGTGTATTATATGGTTGGCAAAATTTCTAAATTTTGCAGATCTTCGTCCAATTTAATATCGTCAAATAAAAATATTTATTTAGTTTATCTGGAATCGACTGTTGTAACGATTTTGAGTTGAACATCATAGGCTGCGAAGGTGTTTGGTCGTTATGTTTCTACCTTAAAACTAAAGAGTGTAGAGAAATATTTATTATAAGTACTGATTTAGAAGCACACAAAAATTGATCCTGTCGAAACCACATGGTGATTATATCATACGCAGCGGCAATGTAGGGGATAAAACGAAAGAATTACGACACGATCCTCACTAGAAAAAATATATTTGATGGTTTAGTGTTTTGTTAATAATTTTTTTTTTCTTCTAAATTTTGTAATTAACAGTTTGATTGTTTTTTTTTTGTTGAGTTTGTTTTCTTTGTTACACGGAATCACTCGCTTAAACTACCTCGCTCTAAGCTCAATGCAATTAAACGAAGTCAAAGAAATTAAATAAATAAACGCTTATTTTCCGGTAATTTCTTTGCCTTAGTGCAAAGTGGCGCCCAAATGAAAATTTTATTGTTTATCGAAAGCGAGAAGATTTCGTTTATCATTTATTATACTTAACTTCAATTTCATCTGATTTAAATTAATTTTTCTTTTTTTTAGACATTTCGACATGGTGGGATTTCCAAATCAAACGCTATGTAGTATTCTGAATATGCTGTATTTTTTAAATTTATTTATTTAGTTTATATAATTTTCTTACTTTCAAATAAAATTATTTAAATGTCGGTTGTTTATAACGTTTAAGAAAGTTTATTCATTTTATTTCAAATGTGAGCATAGAATCACATTACACTGTCATATGCGATATTGATCGATATTGATTTATTGTGTTGACCACAGCTGAAATCATTTAATTTAGAAAATATGGCCAATTTTGTGGTGTTATTTTATTGATTGCCGTGCTTTGTCCTGTTGGCGGTTCTTTTAATTCCTTGTATCTCTGAGCAAGATTTTTCCATTTCATGGTACTTTCTGCGTCATCTTTCAACATATTTAATTGTTTGGATAATTGTCAATTCACAATATTCAAGAATTCAGAAACTTGCTCCCATATATACTAAAGATACCTACATGTTAAACCCAAAAGTGATTGACTGAGTTATGACTGAAAGTGATCTGACTGAAACTTTGGGTTGTTGGTTACATGGGAATTTTTTATTTGATCTGAATATACATTTTAAATGTCACTTTGTTTTAAAATTACATTTAAATTATTACAAAATTATTGAAAATAATTTAAAAGTCACTTCGAAAATGTATAAAACCTTTCACCTCTTAACAGTATGAAAAAATCTGTCAGTTCAACTAAATTAAAGTTTACATGTTTAACTCAAATACAAACTGACTCAACCAACCAAATTTAAGTTGACCGAACATAGACTACTTTCAGATAACTTTCAGCCAAGTCGCCGTTTACATGTTGAATTTTACTCAGACGTTTTCAGTCAGATCACTTTCGGTTTAACATATATCTTAAATATTATTAAGTTCTCGGTACCACATTTTTCCCTTTAATATTAAACAAATTATCTCTTTAAGTACTTACAACGTAAAGTATAAAGTTAACTTTTGCGATTCATATTAATTTTGATGTTGTCAGTTATACAGTTACACAATTACCAACCTTATTTTTATTTTGAAAAGTATAGTTATAAAAATATCGATATACATACATATATGACGTTTTTACCACAACAACACGAATAAAAAATTTCTCAACAACACGAAAAAAACTCTCGAAATAAGTCAAAAAAGACTACAATCAGTCTGCTCGCGAGGTGACTTATTGTAGATTTTCAAATAAGTCAGTCTACACAAAATAAGGCGGGAATTGGACCTCAGCCACAGAGACAAACTTAAACCAACTTACGGCAAACATAAAACAACAATATGGCCTTGAAGTATTTAAATTTCATTTTTTGTTTGTGTAAATGCAAAGCAATCCGAGGACCAAAATTTTCATTTATTTTAATTCCGGTTGTTTAGAGAAACGTCATTAAATTGAATTTTTATACATTTTCTCTTTTTAATATATGAGCCGTTCATAGAGCTAAAAAGTGTAGAGAAGAAATAAACGTCAAGTGTAAGCAAATCGGTGGGAAAAAGAGAAAGAGTAAACTAAAACAGGGCCATTTAGAATTTTATTCAATGCATTGAAATGGAGTTGGTTGCTTAGAATAAAACAATTAAAATTTAAATATTGTATCTATTTTAGCTTCAAATACACGGAGTATTATTATTTAGTTCAATTTTTAATAAAATTAATTTTATTATTAAAAATAACTTTTCTAAAAACGCGTCATTATTTTACACTTTTAGTGCGGACCTGGTAAAAATAGTTGTAAACAAATCGTAAGATTCCTAAGCAATCAACAACAACAAAATTTATAATTATGTAATAATTTTAAATTAAAAGTGCACTTTTTCATCACAAATTACAATATGTATTTACATCACAAGTGGTATAAATATTTTGTTGAAAGGAGATAATGAAAGAAGAAACAATAAATGCAAAAATATACGAGATTTTAAATTTTCTTATTTATTGCACAAGTATTAGGGGCTCATTTTAATTATTTAGACTATAAATTATTTATCGTTAAAAAGATTACACTGTCATTTGTCTATAATTGTTGACAGTAACTATATTTTTTTAAAAAATGAACTTATACCACTTTTAAAAATAACGGTTCATATATTGTTGTATATAAGAACGTTTATTAATTTAATTTTCTTTATTTTAAATTATTTCTGAAAAAAGGAGAAACTTAAGAAACAGTGATTTGGGCTAGTCATTGAGCTAGACATTGAGTTGTTTATTAGCGATTTCGGAGAAGAAAAAATTATCTCGGTTTAATTTTTAATTCGTGTTTTTTCGTCAACCGAACTCGCATTTTTCATACAAACTCTATGAACACAAATTATTTTTAGCCTTGCTATGTCCCTTATTTTATTTAAGTTCATTTTTCACATGCCGCGGCTTTAGTTATCTACATCAAGAAGATAAAGGTTTTTAACTTCAAATTCAACCTTCTAAAAACCAAATTCACCTGTTACGAAACCAAATTAATCTTTTTTCAGATTTAATTCAACTTTTCAGTAACCAAATGCATCCGCTTCCAAAGCAAATTCAGCCTTTGCCCGATCATTTTCATCCATTTACAACTCAAGTTCAACCTTTTATGAATCAAATTCATCTGTTTTGTAAATCGTCTTTAAAAATGTGGTTTTTCAAGATAAGGTCAGAATTCTCTGTTATACACTGAAATATTTATGTTAAATTGCATTATAGAAAACATCAAAATCAAGTTTTATGGTTATGGTCATATACAGTGATGCAATACAAAACTTTTATCCAACTTTGAAGTATAAAAGCCCGATAACTAGACTGATTTCAAATAAAGAAAATGTAAAATAACCCAAATAAAGTAACCCCCCCCCCCCCCCCCCCCGGTTGCTAGGGCATTATATTTTAGATAACAAAATATTGAGTAGTCATTGGAAAATTATTCGTAGATTTCGTAATTTACGTCAAAGAAGCACGTCATATAAATTTAAAGAACGGTCACTATGATAAAATGTATTTCAAAATTCAATGCTACAGTGTGAAAACGCAAAATGGAACTATTTCTTATTAATTTACGATTATTTACATTTATTTCAACAAAATTGGATAAAACGTTGTGTGCCACTCGTGAGCAAAGAGATATTATCCACTCGGGATAATATCCCACTCGGCTATCGCCTCGTGAGACAAACTTATCCCTCATGGATAATATCTCGTTTTGCTCACTAGTACCATAAATAACTATTATTCTTTTAAATAATTAAAAACATCTTTATGATTTTTGTGAGCAATTTTTTATTTTGCTGGCAGATCCAGGAAACCATTTAAACTTAGTAGATGTTATTAGGCAATCATTGGCTACTGCAGATTGTAATAACTATTACTTAGACATGTCGATGAAACTACCACTGGCCGCGGCAGGACAATCAGTCTATCAAATTTTTATGAATTTAATATGAATTTTTTTTCATTTGTGAAATACATAATTATACCTTTTTTATTATATATAATTGACGTGAAAACATAAAATAAAACTTAATTCAAACATTAATGAAAAATTGTTGAATTTGATTTATAAAAGGTTGAATTATTTGGTTAAAATTGATTAGGCAAAAGGTGAATTTGCTTTGGAAAAGGATGAATTTAATTACGGAAAAGTTGAATTAAATTTGGAAAAAGATGAATTAGGTTTTATAAAAGGTGAATTTGGTTTTTAAAAGGTTGATTTGAAGTTAAAAACCTAATATATAAATATCAATCCACATAATTCAGTTTTTGTTTTCAATTTTATTTTTTCTTGTTTATTTCAATTTGAGTTGCTTCCTGTTGCTATCTGCAATATTATTTCAGTCTACACTGTAAGTCTTTTATAATTTTATTAACTCACTTCTATTGGAATAAATAAAATTAAAAAGCGAGTTTTGTTTCGCTAAAATAATTGTTGACTAGTGAGTTGTTGAAACATTGTTGAATGAACTCGAGTTGAATTGTATTATCATACCCAAACGTTGTTGACCGGTCACCAGTTAATTCGTATTTGCACTTGTAAAATTTAAGGCCTACATGTCCTTTTTTTGCTTCGATAGAATAATTTTAATTAAATTGTGATTTAGTCACTTTTGTGTGCACTTGGTCCATCTCGCAATTCGTTCAAAAATTTGTTGATAGAATCGCCTAGAAACTTATCCCACTCGGTTTTCTTGGCACTCTGCTAAAAATTTTTGGTCTTGTTACATTATGAATATCTTCCATTTTAATTTAAACCTTCTCAAGGTTAAATACAATAGAAACGCTGCCCTGGCCGGAACTACTGAGTATATGACAATGATTCTTCGTATGTAAGGGAGCATCAATATGCTGAACAGTAAATTGAAGACCGCCTATTTATCGCCAACTTGGAATGTTACACCATTCAATAAACCAAAATTAAATATTGGCCTTGAACAGTTATAGGTTGCACAGCCGTATAACCTTTTATTTCTTGCGCAAGAGAAACTAATCGAATTGATATTATCAAATTAAAACAAAAACGTTCTAATTTGGGCAAAAAACAGTTCTCCAAATATCAATGGGCTTACTGCCATTCACATTTTGTTTCCTAACGACAAATCAAATTCCATTTGTGTATATGCCCTATAAACTAGAACTGTTCAAAGTCATAGTTCAATTTCAGTTTATTGACTGAGGTAACATTCCTGGTTGATGATAAACTAGTTGGTTGTCAATTAGCTCTTCACCACAATAATTCTCCTCTAGATAAGAAGAGCAATTTTCATAAAATTTTTAAAATATCTAGAATATAGTATATGGTCTCGGCTACGGTAGAGGTTCGATTTAAACAGCAGCGGTTTAAATTAAAGTGAAAAATATTCACGATCTAGCAAGACCAAAAATTTGTGGCAGAGTGCCAAGAAAACCGTGTGGGATAAGTTTCTAGATGATTTTATCAACAAATTTTTGAACGACTAGCGAGATGTTACCAAAGCGTAGCAAAACTGACCAAGTGCCCACAAAACAAGAGTGACTAAATCAAAATTTAATTAACCAAAAATATTTTTAAATTTAATTGATTTACGGTTTTGTTTCCATATTGCACAGAAAAATTTGCGTACTTTTCCGTAGAACTAAAATTTAACCTTTTTTGATTGGAATGTAAATATGTATAGTGAAAATAATATCTCAGCAAAACTCATTTTTTCATCGTTTTGCGCAGCCAACAGTGAAGTAGATAAAAAAAATTAAAAATTCAGAGAAGGGTCGGCTGAGTTATTACTTTTTAAAAACAAAAAAAATTATAAATAAAGATATGTGAAATTTGATTCCATTACATTGGAAAATATTAAAAATTCTCATTATTTTATAGGTAAATTCTAAAACAACATGTGAAATGAAAAAATATAAAGGGCTGAAACCTCACGAGGTGATCAGAACTTCGGTCTTTGGTTTTTTCAATGAGAATTGCATTCACCTGTCACCTGTGTTATAAAGTTGTTGTGACAGTTTTGACAGTATTGATTTCTATTTTAACTAACATATATTTACTTATACATACAACAACAGCCAAACAGGTCAAAAGCTTTAGTGGCAGGGGTACAGGAATCCAATATAACACGAAAAATCGTATTTTAGAACTTTATACCGAAAGTAGTATACAAAATTATACTGATATTTCTAACCGTGTAACTGACCATATTTTAGAACTTTAACCAAAAATCCTTTTAGAATCCCATTTACAACGCACATGTCAAATTTCATCATAATCGGGTAAGGAATAACCAAGTTCCATCCTACTTGGCCATATTCCAGAGCTTTATCAAAAAATTATTTTAAAATTCCATTCCCAACACCCATCTCAAATTTGACGATACCCCATTAAGGGATTGCCAAGTTCCATCCTACTCCAGAATTTCATCCAAAACTCATTTTAGAATCCAATTTCCAATACACATATCGAATTTCATCAAAATCGGTTGAGAAATGGGCAAGTTCCACCTAATTGGCCATATTCCAGAACTTTATCCAAACAACATTTTAGAATCCCATTTTCAACGCACATGTCGAATTTCATCATAATCGGTTGAGAAATGGGCAAGTTCCATCATACTTGGCCATATTCCAGAACTTCATCCAACATTCGTTTCAGAATCCCATATCTGACCCACATGTCAAATTTCCTCATAATCGGGTAAGAAATGGGTAAGTGCCACATACTTGGCCATTTTCCAGAGATTCATCCAAAAAACATTTTAGAATCCCATTTCCAACACACATGTCGAATTTCATCAAAATCGGTTGAGAAATGGGCAAGTTCCACCTAATTGGCCATATTCCAGAACTTCATCCAAAAAACATTTTAGAATCCCATTTTCAACGCACATGTCGATTTTCATCATAATCGGTTGAAAAATGGGCAAGTTCCATCATACTTGGCCATACTCCAGAACTTCATCCAAAACTCGTTTCAGAATCACATTTCCAACACACATGTCGAATTTCATCAAAATCGGTTGAGAAATGGGCAAGTGCCACCTACTTGGCCATATTCCAGAACTTCACCCAAACAACATTTTAGAATCCCATTTTCAACGCACATGTCGAATTTCATCATAATCGGTTGAGAAATGGGCAAGTTCCATTATACTTGGCCATATTCCAGAACTTCATCCAAAAAACAATTTAGAATCCCATTTCCAATACACATGTCGAATTTCATCGAAATCGGTTGAGAAATAGCCAAGTTCCATCATACTTGGCCATATTCCAGAACTTCATCCAAAACAATTTTAGAATCCCATTTTCAACGCACATGTGATGAGAAATAGTCAAGTTCCAACATACTTGGCCATATTCCTAAACTTCATCCAAAAATCATTTTAGAATCACATTTCCAACGCACGTATATGATTTCATCTTAATCGGTTGAAAAATAGGCAACTTCCATCATACTTGGCCATATTCCAGAACTTTATCCAAAAATCATTGTAGATTCCCATTTCCGACACACATGTCAAATTTCATAATAATCGGTTGATAACAGGCAAGTTCCATCATATAAATAATTTGCCATATACTCACTACATCCTAACCCAACCCCAACTCAACTCCAACTCAACTTCAACTCAACCCGCAAATTGACCCCTAATTTAACCTTCAAATCAATTCCAAATTCAATGCCCAATTCAATAATCAAACCAGCATACATAAAAATATCGTAAATATTTATAAAATCAGGTATTTTGGGTCAATTCGTATGGCAGGTACCCCACCCTCTTGACGTACAGTCTCCAAAAGCTTTTCAAATCTCCGTCTTGACCATAGAAACAGATTGGCGAAAAAAAATTCAAAATCGGACAAGCCGTTCTCGAGATAAAATGGGTCCAGACATCCAGACAGACGGACGGACATTTTTTTTTTTTTTGCATTTTCAGACTCAGGGACTTTCAAAACGTCGAGAAAAGTGGTTTTGGACCAACCAAATTTTTCGTCATTTTTGACAGGATTTCAATACTTTGGTCTTTTTAGACCAAAGTAAAATATAAAAAATACTAACAACACCACTGAATATGTAACGTTATTACCATTTATGTCTCAATTCCATGGGACAAATGGACTGACAGTCAAAAAAATCGAAAAGAGAAAAATAATCTGATAATTCATATAAGGACAAAGACACCGCTTTTTTTTGTTTTTTATTTTATAGCAAAATAATTTTGCTATAAAATAAAAAAACACGTTGGTTTTGTCTCTTAAATGGGGCATCAAATTATTTTTCTCTTTTCGTTTTTTTCTTTACTGTCAGTCAATTTTTCCCATGGAATACAGGCATTAAGGTACGAACTACATAGGCATATTTATAAAGAAATTGTAACAGCGCATACGTCGCCGTCACAACACTTTTATTTTATTTTTTTATGGTTCAAATAGATACGCCTGGATGGTGATATTAAAATGAATGAAATTCGGGTAAAGAGGAGGCTGATGGATCGATAATCACAGTTTGTTTATGTATTGTTTATGATCAACTTGAAAAATACCAAAATCAGAAGGTGGCTCTAATTCAATTGCCAGGTACTGTATAGCCGGTGACATGATAGCTGGAAATTTTCCACCTTGCTGGAATTTTCCCAGCGGCGTAAAAAAGATAGAGAAAACAATCTGGATTTTTGTTTCTAGGGAAATCAAGTTACAGAATAGTTCCGTTAACTTTTTCACCCGAACCATGGGACAAAGCAAATGGCTTTCTCAATCTGGACTCTGCGGTAGGCTGAGGCTGCTTCGAAACATTCCAACACCTAGGAAAATCATAAAATGGTATTTCACTCTTATTCGAAGCGTGAGTGGAAACGATAACAAATAATTTTTTTTCATTAACGTAAAATTGACCGCTCTAAATTAAACTTGACGCTAATTTTATTATTGAAACCTATCTATTCTATAGGTACTATTAAAGTTATCGCTATTGTCTTATTTTGAATAATAATATACGTGGACCTACGTGGTATAACCATTCTATAATTAGGCTATTCATATAGATATACCTAGAGGTTGGATGAATTAAAAACACGGTCGACACAGTCGTATTTTAAAGCGATTTAAATTTTAATTGATTTAGGTAGTACTAACATTTTTGTTGTAGATGGAAATGATAAAATGTTGATTGATTGAAAATCATTTAATACAATATTTTATTACTTTTCAGATATATTTTTTTTTATTTGATTGGTAAAATGACGGGAAAATTGTGAAATGTCATTTACGTTATTAATGATTTTACATTTCGTAACTTTTTTTATTTTTAGGTAGTGGGTGGGTGAATCGATGATTTATTTTGGTCATCCTTTTGGGTTATTTTCATTCGCTAATCTAAAATTTTCAGTATTTCAGTCAGGTTGCAGTTGTTTAATTTTGTTGTTATTTCGAAAGTTATTAAGCCAGCTAGCCACATAAATATACTCCTGTCCTTTAGCAATGTTTTAAAACTGATTTTGTTTGTTTTTTGTGTTTAAAGTGCCTAACATCGATTTATATTTCCTGGATGTGAACATAACACGACCTGAAATTGAACAACACTTTAAAATTGCGAGTACGTAAGAAAATGGATATTTTCGTTTCATTTAATAATTTGATTTTCTCTTCGCATTCATTTTCTTGTTGAAATGTTGGTTTTGAAGATTATAATAATGGACATATTTATCGTATGTCTGCTGACGTTTTCCCTCAAATTAGCGTGAATCTTCAGCAATTTAAGATCTACGTGACTAACTTCTACCAGACTTTTACTAAAACATTAGGTGTGACCTAAATGCAGCTGATTCACGCATTGAGTCACGAAGTGTACCCCCAATTTCACTTATGTGGGTTTTCCAATTATGATGATCCAATTTTAAGTATATTCTTCATATGATAGCAACTATCGTACGGTTGAATCTTTCCAATGCGTTGGATTGGGGTGAGTAAATCGCAATTCGGACATGTGTAATTCAAAATTTGTCTATCAATTGTCTAAATTCCTTCCCCACGATTTATGGTAGCTTAAGGCGTTCGAAGGCAACCTGGCAATCTGCATTCCACTCAATCTTCTTAAAATTTTTTAAAAGGTTTGTAATGGGTGCGGTGATATCGGAAAAATTTGTTATATATCTTCTTTACCACCCAGTCATTCCTACCAAGAGTCGAATTTGTTTTACTGAAGTTTTAACTGGAAATTTGCAAATTGTGTCGACTTTGCTTGAATCAGATCTGAGCCCGTTTTCACATACGAACCATAAAGCTTAGGTACGGGATCCGTGCATCATAAATTTGCTTCTTAAGATTGCTCCAGAAAGTTAACTCTGTTTTTTTCGAGAAGACCAGAATGTTCTTCCAACGTGGCGGAAAGGATTATAAGGTCGTCCAGGTGCACAGAAATCTTATGTTTGAGTTGGTGTGGCACTACTTTATCCTTAAGAAGAGACATCGTTTGCGATCCGTTGCATAAGCCAAAATGCATTATCTTAAAATGGTATAACGGCCTGCTAAACACGGTGAACGCCATTTTTTCTTTAGCTTCTCTTGCTTCTGAAATGTATTTTGTGTCATGGAGGCGACCGAGTAATCCATCGTTTAATGGGAGGGAGTAGGGGGTGTGTGATTTCATTAAAAGAAACGGCACAGGACGTATCCAGTAATGGTTACGACAACCATCAGCCGTCTTAATGGTGGACTTTACGGTTGTGAGTGACTAATAGATTTAGATTAATCTATGAATGAACGAGCGTGTTTGTCCAATATGCTGATTGATGCGCCACTATCCAGTAAACCTTTGGGGCCCTTCTCGTCTTTGAGTAAAATGGAACTACACATTTTATTGAAAAACTGTTTTTGGGCACAACACAGTACACTACGTTTGGAGTGACTACTATTCCCGTTATAGGTATATTGCATTTAACCGGTTCAACTTCTAGATCCGTCTGGAAACATTTCCACTAGGGTCGAGGAATCGTAGATTTTTATTCATCTTGGGTAGTGGTGGAAGCGTTTAATCCGAGCGTGGATCGCCAGGACGAACGTGGTTGAGCATGCAGATGGTTGCGTAAAATTTCTATTAATTCGATTTCCGCATATCCGGACAACCTGTTCCTCAATCTACCGTTTAGTGATTGAATTTCAAGAGAAAATTCGTTAAATATTTCTTAAAGTTTCTCAACCCTGCTCGAGAGCATCGAGATAAAACGTCGTGTTTCACACTCGAATTCGTGACTAGAGAAACGAGATCGTTCAGGTGGCCCCTAATGAAAGTACACAACCATTTTTGGTCCATAACGGAACCCGAAAGTGGGTTGGATAATCAGCCCTGCGTGCGAATGTTTCCAATCGAAACACGAAGTCGTGTACGTCTAAAATTTTAAAATCGCCTTCGAATAACAGTCGCCATTAAGGGTGGACAGGCCGTACGTTATCCCGTAAGTGTTTTATTATGAAACGTATTGAGATTAGGCGGATTTATATGGAGCACCCTCGGTGGTTCGACATGATTATCTACATTGTGGTTTTGTGTTCGGGAGTTTTGATAAACTGATGACACAATTGGATTAAACTGAGAAATTGAAATACTTTCCACGTTTGAACATATGATTAATTACAAAGTTGTATTGAGGATGGGAAACACCTGGATGAGAAACCGTCATGTATTCAGTTAGTACCGCCCTTTGATCTGGGAAGGTAGCGTAGGTTTGATGATCTCTCGAGATAGCTAGTGGTAGCACCTCAGTGACTACATCAACTTTTGTTTTACGAGTTGCTTCGATGTTAAGTTCTTCAAGAATATTATGAACTTCCTGATTTTTACGTCGAAATTTGGAAATCCAATTCGTCGTATTTGCGATATCGCCAAATGAGTTCTTCAGCTGTTTAAGATGGTTTTGCCAATTGATAAATCTATACTGAATTATTTCCAACTTTCAAACGCATCGTAAATTTTCTTTGCTACAGGATGTATCGAGCTACTCTTTTTCTATAGATGTTATCAAAACGAATCTTGCTAAAATGTCAGTAGGATCTATTCGGTGAACTAACAGTTCGGATTCTACTTCCGACTCTGTCAGGAATCCAAGAATCCCTCGAACTTTGTTCCCATGGTGTTGGTACAAGTACATAAGTATACCTTCATTAACAAAACAAAATGAGGGGAAAGTAATAATAATAATAAAAATGATGAAAGCAAAGAGAAAAAAACTAATGAATAAACTTGCGCAACAACACGCCAAAAAATAAAATACATATTGAAAAATATCACAAAAAAAATTAAATAAGAAAGAATAAAAAATGGGGGGAAAACAGAATACCTAATCAACCTGGTGCAATAAGATATTTCACAAATAAGATTGTTCCAAATGTCAAATTTAGTAGAGCACAAAATAATAATGAGTTAGCTGAAGTATTTAGGAATACATTTTTCTGACTAGCTTTCCAGTCGACCACCGCAAGTACTTATAATAAAGTACTGAGGTTTGTGTCTTTGCTTAAATTTAACTACTCCTAACTGTTTTTGCAGGAATACAAGAGCAGTTACGAGTATGTATAGTTAATTTAACCAAAGACACAAATTTAAGTACTTATAAGTATTTGCGGTGGTCGACTGGAAAGCAACTATTATAACTTCTTTGCAAAATACTTCTAAGATGATATATTTTTATTCAAATTGCAAAGTTGATTTCGAGTTTCTAAGTTAGAATCTAATTTGTACTTCTTTAAATTTCGGTTGCGCCACCAATGAGCTGCCATAATTTAAAAGTCACTCTTTTTATTAAATGAATTATTTAATTTGGGATATTGACATAATTTAATAACCTATTTAAAAGATATAATTAGTATTTTCCTGGGCATCTTCTAAAGAAAATATAATGCGTTTTTTCTGCTAATAATTTGCAACTTGTAAATACGTTGATTCCATTCCTAAAGATGTTCACAGCCGCAAGAAAAAATGGATGAATAAACTGGCAATCTCGTTTTTCAGTTTGTTCACGTTTATAGGCAAATAGAAACTACTTTATGCGTTTTAATTTATATTTCAGTAGAAAATTCTAAAATAACAAAATTAACCGTTAGTTATTTAATTTAACTTTCCATAATTCTGAATATGCTCCCTTGCACAGTCTTCCAATTTTACTCGTTTTTGAAATTGTAAATTACCGGTTTTATTTTAAATGCAAATTTATTATAGTTATATAGTATTATTTTACTACACGCTATTTCGAGATATTCTTCATTCGCTGTTCATTCATTGAACAGAGCTAGTCGAGTTTTTATTAAGATTTAGATATGAAAAAATATTCACGGAGCTAGAAAATTCTATCAAATCGTTAGAAAAGGGACATTTCTTGTTTAATGTTACACATTTGGCTGTGCGATTAGTTGGTGAAAGGAATGGTATTGTTCCGACCAAGACGCTCTTCTTATGGAACGATAATTGAATGATAAAACCACCACCAGAAGAATTGAAACACCGTAAGAGGCAGCCAAACCATCATCAAAACTGTAAGTGAAAGGACAGCCCGACGCGTTTCTTAAAAGAATTGGATATGTCAGCAGTGCCGAACAGAATAAACAGCTTCTAAAGCGTTGATTCCAGCGCGATAAATATTCACCAGAACATCCTTGATCTAAAGGATTGGAATTTTTCACAGGATGATAATAATTTTGAAAAACTCAGCTTTCAAGAAATAACTCGCCAGGAGATTAAAAATGAGCTGTGAAATGAAATTGTTTTTGAGCCGGTGTCAATCAGCAACTTAAAAACTCTTCCCTTCCGTCGAACCTTGTGTTATTATCAAGAGTGGTGGCTAAAAGTGCTGTCTCATGAGTTTTCATCGCACTGTTGGTTGAAATGTTTCTTGAAGTAATAATTGGAGGCTGCTTTGCATGAAGTAGATTGTGATGCTTGCCATTGCATTCTTTACATTTTGCTGATTGGAACATTGTTGCAAACTATGTCCAGTAGTTAAGCATCTTCTGCAAAGATCATGCAAGTTGATAAGTTGCATCCATTCTATGTATTTCATTTTGTTGAACTTGTGGCAGCTTTCCAAGTTATGATTGTCCGAACACGAAAGACATGATTGATTTTTTATTGCCATTGCGCTGAATTGATGCAGTTTATTGTCGTTGTGGCGACGGCTATCGTTTGCTGGTGTTATTTTTGGCAATCGTAAGGTTTCTAGCACCTGATATATTTGTTCCGGTTGTTTGAAGCTCTCTTGAAACGACATCTCATATTCTTTGAGAGTTTCGTTATCAATTTTTTCGATAAATTTGGACTAACCAAGCACCCCAGGTTGTAATATCGACTCCTAAATTCTTGATTGCGTGTAAGTTTTCCCTGATGATGTCATGCAATGTTCTAATTGCAGATGCCGTTTCTTGATGTATGTTGTGTATGGTGAGAATATCGTTGATCTGATTGTTTACTAATAACCTTTTATTTTGATATCTGGCAGTTAGTATTTCCATCGCGCTTTCATAATTGTCTCCTATTGGTTGTAAATGTTGGATGACTTTACTCGCAGCTCACTCCAAATGTGTTTTCAGGTACATCATTTTGTGGGTATCAGTTAAACTGACGTTCGGATCCACTAATTTTACGAACAGCTCATGGAAACGAATCCACTCTCGATAGTTCCCATTAAACTTTGGTATCTCAATTTGTTTTAACCTGATTTGCTGGTCGTTGTTGTTGCCACTGATGTCAAGTTTCTTGTGTACTGCTTGTTGTAACCCAGCAGTACAATCTTCAGTAATGCTGCTAATCTCAAAATATAGTCGTTGTTTTTGAAATATTCCAGATTTTCTAGATCCTCTTGTGTTGTTTCTAGGAGGATCTCTTCGTGCAGCTCATCAATTTTTTCTATTGCTTTATTTAGTTGATTGATTTTTGCTTAAGAAACTCGGGCTCTTTTCGATCTTAATTAAACCTTTCGCTTGCGAGATGAGGCTCTGCAAGTGGTTTATTTTTATTAACTGCTTTCTAAGCAGCTTTTTGTTGGGATCACTGTTGTTATCATCGACCATCGAAATTATTAATTTGGGTATGTTTTTTTGTTTTTGATGCCGTTGTTGGGATGGCTGAATTACTTTCCAAATTACTCAGCTCTGATAGCTTGGTTGTTACTGATACTATCGGCGCTGTATTGTGGTTTGTATTGTGAAGTCATCTGTTGTTTTTAGAGTTGTTGCAGCAGCTTCTATCAACTGATATCAGCTATATATTCTGGTCGTTTGATTTGTATTTGTTGTAATCTGCACCTTCTTCTTTTCTTTTTCCCAAGTAAGCCTTTGTTAGTCTGGTGGTTGGATCCTTTTTGATGTTTGTTATTTGCTTGTGAATCTGTTCTCCCAGATTGTTTTGTTGTTTCAGCAAATCTTCCATATCTCGTTTGTTTTTGTTGTTGTTTTTGTAGAGCGTTGACTTTTTTCTATAGCTTAGTTCTTTTTTTTTCTCGAAGGACCAATGTCTGACCGTTGATTAAGTTTGGCCAAATCATAAATTTTATAATTACTATGATGCTCGTTGAGAATGTTTCCCGCTTGCTGTTGGTCAGGGCTTAGACAGAAACACGTTGATAGTTGTGTAGAACTAATTTAACTACCCGATTTATTCAATAATTCTTATGGTTTATATACAGAAATATTGCTTATAAAGTATTGACTATGCAAATCATAATTATGAAGGCGAATGCACTAGTCAGCATAATTGAATTAATATAAAAAACTTATATATCTAAGGTCGTTAATGTGATGTTCGAGTATGCGCGCGTACACTAACTTGTGTAGATGTTTTTGTTGTACATGTTATTATGTTTAATTTTATTATTGATGTTATTGTTGTTATAGTACACATTAAAGCCCATATAAATGTAGAATATTTTAATTCTATTAAATGAATTAAATATGTACATACATTAGTAAATATGTCAACTAAGGAATATATTAATATAGGTATAGTATAACTTTTATTAATTAATATTTTATTCATTTAATTACCAAATTTTAAACCAGACAAATTTTCATATAAAGAACATTACAATAAATTTATTGGTATTTTCATTTTTCATCAAAAATGTACATATTTCATTTTTAAAAATATTCTTTCGTCAGGCATCACTGTTTCCATTGTCATCCTTTAAATTTAAAAGCAGTTTACATTCCAACAGCTCATTAACAATATTGCCAAATCAATTTCCCGTTATAATATTTACACTCTAATACAATGTACTTACTGCATAGATATACGAGAAATGAATTTTCGATAACTACACACAGTGGCATCTACATATTTAAATCGAGAGGCAATACAAAACAAAAGACTTTCTTAGAGCCAGGCCAGCAAGGCGGACCGGGTTCAGCTATAGTAGTTTATAAAAAGACGTTTTTTACGGATAAATTCTTAAAAAATATTCTAGAACACGGGGACATATTTTGGAAAAGGCGGAAAATTCTTTAATACATCATTTAGAAAATGGAGGATTTTTTCTTTTCTAGTTATTCAAATCTCTGCTATAGACAAGACCCTTTCTTGGCTACGAGTGAGTGATGGATTATGCATCGTAGCCAAAGTTCTTGAATTCATAGCTTGGATTGTGAAATGCACTTTTTCAGTACCCATGCGGTAAATCGACACTACATTAAATAAAGTATCATAGTATGCAAGGGAAAATTATGTAAAATAAATTTAAAGCAACTACGGTCAGTGATACAGAGCTAAATTATTTGCATGTTAACCCCAATTATTTTTTCGGATTTATGTTTTTTGTGTCATTCGTATTTATTGAAAAATGTTTGATAATGCAACAAGATTTTATAACTTTGATTACTAATATATTTTTCTGTTGGTAGTAAAAAAAATCACAATACGCAAGTAAGTTTTTTCTTTTTCTCGATGATATTGAAGACCTCGGGCTTTGTTTTGGACTACAAACTTCCAAAATAGTTAATATTACTTGGTACGCAAATAACTATTTTTACTCGCTTTTTATTTTCGCTCATTACTGTGGGTAAATCAAATAACTTATTTTTCTCTAGAAAAAACCACCCATACAATATTATAATAATTATAAATTCAAGTTTATTTTGAATTGCGCCATGTTTCTTTAGAAATATTATTTTGGGTTATGTAAATTTATTTCTTTAAATTAGGGGCACAATTTTAAAAAATAGTAATTTACTTAATACACTTTCTGGAAATACTCAAAAATAATAATAACAGTGGAAAAGTGTAAAAATAAAAAGAACAAAACAATATTTAAATATTACAGTAATGGAAATATTATTTTGATGTTTTTCCTGCTTATTATCCCTCTTATTTCAAGGAAGATAAATTTTTGATGATTACTTGTGAATGGTAGCTATAATAGAAAATTACATTGTTAATGATTATTTCTGAATAGTAGCTTTATTGGTATAGAAGAATGGTGTAATTTACAATTTTTGAGAAATATAACAATAAATCTGTATTTATTTATTTTATCAATTGGGCATAGCAAACAGGTAAAACCCAATACCATGCACCCACTTTAACCACCTCTGCGCCCCCGGAGCTTTAAGCAAACCACTATGGCATCGGGTCAGCGATCTTCTAAATCACCGTCACATTTTTGGAGAAAACCACCGCGGAATTAAAAGTCTCCATCGGTTTCTTTAAAGTTTTCCGGGTTTGAAAATAAGAACTAGTTTTAAGTCCGAAAAACAATTAGTAACCGAGTGGTTAGTCTGTAATTTATCAGTTGAATATTACAATAAAAAATAAAAGATTTGTTAAATTATTTTTGTTAAAAATTCCGTTAAACCACCCGAATGATTACCGATTTGATATACATAGTTATTTACGTTACAAGGGCGGTAACCGGTAAATGAGTTGTACGAGTTCGACGTTCATTGAATTTTGAACGAGAACTGTAAAGATCATTTAGCGTACGTGTAACGTACGTTTTATTTCATACTACATGGGACATTAGTTCGATTTTTTCATTTAAAATTAAATTTTAAAGTAAAAACATCAGTTTGAAATTTATAGAAAATCAATCCAAATGCGATTTTCAAATTATCAAGTTACCCTAGTTATTTTTTTTTTGTTTGGTTTTATATATTTTTCTGTACTGTTCTGTAATAGCTCGTTTTCCGGACACTTTTTTCTGTACCGTAATGAGTCGTTTTCAAATAAAAAATTGTATTTCATACTATACCGAAAATCAATGACATGATTGATTTCAGTCCGGAAAACGACTTATTACGGCAGAGAAAAAAGTGTCCGGAAAACGAGCTATTACAGTACAGAAAAATATAAAACCAAACAAAAAAAATGACTACCTAGGGTAACTTGATAATTTGAAAATCATTTGGATTGATTTTCTTTAAATTTCAAACTCATGTTTTTACTTTAAAATTTAATTTTAAATGAAAATATCGAATTGTGAGCAAAACGAGATATTATCCATGAGGGATAAGTTTGGCCCACGAGGCAATATCCGAGTGGGATATTATCACAAGTGGATAATATCTCTTTGCTCACGAGTGGCATAAAACGTTTTATCCAATTTTGTTGAAATAAATGTAAATATTTGTAAATTAATAAGAAAAAGTTCCATTTTGTATTTTCACACTGTAGCATTGAATATTGAAATACATTTTATCATAGTGACCGTTTTTAAATTTATGTGACGTGTTTCTTTGACGTAAATTACGAAATCTACGAATAATTTTCCAATGACTACTCAATATTTTGTTATACAAAATATAACTCACGTTGCCCCTAGCAGCGTGGGTTATACAATAACAATGGGTTATTTTACATTTTCTTTATTTGAAATCAGTCTAGTTATCAGGCTATTATACATTAATTTGAAAATCATTTGGATTGATTTTCTTTAAATTTCAAACTCATTATACAATAACAATGGGTTATTTTACATTTTCTTTATTTGAAATCAGTCTAGTTATCAGGCTATTATACATTAATTTGAAAATCATTTGGATTGATTTTCTTTAAATTTCAAACTCATGTTTTTACTTTAAAATTTAATTTTAAATGAAAATATCGAATTGTGAGCAAAACGAGATATTATCCATGAGGGATAAGTTTGGCCCACGAGGCAATATCCGAGTGGGATATTATCACAAGTGGATAATATCTCTTTGCTCACGAGTGGCATAAAACGTTTTATCCAATTTTGTTGAAATAAATGTAAATATTTGTAAATTAATAAGAAAAAGTTCCATTTTGTATTTTCACACTGTAGCATTGAATATTGAAATACATTTTATCATAGTGACCGTTTTTAAATTTATGTGACGTGTTTCTTTGACGTAAATTACGAAATCTACGAATAATTTTCCAATGACTACTCAATATTTTGTTATACAAAATATAACTCACGTTGCCCCTAGCAGCGTGGGTTATACAATAACAATGGGTTATTTTACATTTTCTTTATTTGAAATCAGTCTAGTTATCAGGCTATTATACATCAAAATTGGATAAATGATTTTTATCCAATTTTGATACATAACAGCCCGGTAACTAGACTGTTTTCAAATAAAGAAAATGTAAAATAACTCATTGTTATTGTATAATCCATGTTGCTAGGGGTAACGTGAGTTATATTTTGTATAACAAAATGTTGAGTAGTCATTGGAAAATTATTCGTAGATTTTGTATTTTACATCAAAGGAACACGTCACAAAAATTTAAAGAACGGTCACTATGATAAAATGTATTTCAAAATTCAATGCTACAGTGTGAAAACACAAAATGGAACTATTTCTTATTAATTTACGATTTTTTACATTTATTTCAAAAAATTGGATAAAATGTTGTATGCCACTCGTGAGCAAAAAGATATTATCCCCTCGGGATAATGTCCCACTCGGCTATCGCCTCGAAAACAAATCACACATCAAGTTTAAGCGGAATTGGTGACTATAACATCAAATTATATCATTTGGCACATTTTTGTTTGTCTCTATCTCTATAATCTTTTCTGGGGCTCAAAGCACTCCTAACTCTTTCGCAGTTTCCTTTTAACGTCCTACCTTACGCCGTTGCCAGCCAACTTGAGAACGTACGGCTATAGGCGCGCTTTTGTTTAAACCACCTGCACATTGCATTGCTTCATGCCAGCCTATAGTACTGACATGAAAGGTAGGTCGGCCCATGGATTTCACACTCTCAACAGGGGGTGTTAGATATGTTCATCACCATCATCGATCGTAATCAGATGATGAAAAATCCCTTTAGCATCCTGCCCTATAGGGATTCGAAACCGGTACCTCCCGATCCAACCGCCGTAGCTTTAACCACTGCGCCGTTTGGCCGACATTTGGCACATAATTTCGTATATCAAGGTATATCGTATTTATTTGTATATTAATTATTATGATTATTAACATAATCAATTCCTAATTTCTATTGTATTCATAAGTTATTCATATTAAGTTGTATATCCACTGTAATTTATAATTCTTCATGTAACATTGACATCCAGCATCATAACCTAAAAGCAAAAGTAGAAAACACAGAGGATCATTTGATCACAAATTTTAATTAGTATTGTACTTATCTGAAATAGTTGAGCCATCAGATGCTTCTTTGTTTTCTCTCTTTGATTCGATAAGTTATTGACTGAAATAGTAAGATAATATATTTAGTTTATAAAGTTGGATTATATCGAGTCATTTCTTGACATTTCTAATTTGTGTACAAGCTGGATAATTTATATTAGGTTTATTCATTTCATATTCAAGAATTTTGTACTAAAATTGTCATTGAGTAGTTATAATGTTTGCCATCAGAGGCTTCCATCTGATTGAATTTTCCATATAAATTAATGAGTTTTATTGTATAATTTAGTAGCGATCAACAATCGAAACAAGAAACAACGTTTATTGTAATTAATAAAATAAAATAAATTGTGTATGAGTTTTTTCCATATTTGCATCTGCGTTTAATTCAAGCTGTGTCTCAAAAGTTTGTCAACCCATAAAAAACACCTTTTCTCACAGTATATTCAAAACTAACGTCATTTAAGATGATCCAAGGTTACCAAAAAAATGTCTCTTTCGTTTGATAACTTTGATAATGAGTAGTTTCTCTGTACCTCTAATAATTTTTTGGAGAATAAAAGGTACACTTTTTACCAGACTCACCTTATATGTGTGTATGTAGAGACGCAATTGCGTTCCCATACTCCCGCTCATATTCATTTGTAAATTCCTTCAAACCCATACACATTTAGCATTCATCAAATTAAGGCATACTAAAGTAAGTACCATCAAAATTTTCCAAAATTTATATCAGTTTTTTCGTGTTGAAAATTATATAATTTGAATAATAATACAACTAAAATAATGTGCATCATTATGATATGTATAACTAAAATAATACGGAAAGAAACCACATTTGTGAATGTGATACTATTGATCTACTAATTTACCTTTACTATACTTAGGTATATAAAAACTTATTACCTATTGTAAAGATCATAATTAACTAAAACAATCTTTGGTGTAGAAGCCTATAATTTTATTTTGCAATTTTTTCACAAAAGTCTGACGTTTCGAATACTTTCCGTATGCAATTTCAAAGGTTCTAAAAAATTTTTTAGAAAAACGTCGAAATTAAATATAAAAATACAATTCTATGAAATACCAAAAAAAAAGGTTCTAACAATATACAAATTTTAAAAATACACTTATAGAGGAACATTTTTTTTATATAAAATTAGTCAATAATAAAACTTTCTTTTTTGAAAACTTAGCTTGAAAAACAATTGATACGTCAACGGTAACTACCAAATCGAAAACATTATAGAGAAAAACGTTGTAAAAAAAACAGTATAGCTATGATTCAATCCAAAATGAAATAGAAAAATCATGAAACAGAAAGGATGATGAATAAAAGGGAGACAAATGAGTTAGCATTAATAAAATGCGATATTCATATGAATAATACAAACTATCTTGTCTAGAATTTAAAGAAAAAAACTCAATTTTGTTCAACTACTGAAAACCAGATAGGTTTAAAATCAAGGAAAATATCTGTGGTTTTTTTGAGAAGCTAGTTAACTGCTTTTTTGCCGATTTTTAGTTATGAATGAAAATCATCTTAAAATTGTGAATAATTTCAGATAACTTTGCCAAATTTTCCTTAGTTTCCCCAAAAAAAATTATTGAAAGTGAATAACTGCTTCAAAAAAATAAATATTTTTATTAAATAAAAAGATAAGTGAAGTTATTACTATATTAGTTAAATGTAAATAAATTTTTTTTCACTAAACTTGTTATAATAAGTTATATAGTTATAGTAAAACAAAAAATGTTTTTTGAAACTCTTCCATTTTATTAAATTAACTTCAATTACCGACTTGTTATGAAATTAAAAAAACGCCTAAATGATTATAGCATTTTTAAATGTAGTTAACTCTCTATTTCGCATCGGATTTATATTTTTCTACTTTTCTGGGTATTAATTGTTCGTATAATCATAATTATAGTAAACATAATCTTATTCTTTAGTAAACCATAAGTTGAACATATATTAAAATTCTTGTGATATATAAAAAAGGATTGTGTGCTTCATAACCCCACTTTTAAATTTTGTTTTATATTGTTAATTCAACACGTTTGTAATTTTTGTAAATGTAGCAACGTCGGTAATAATATTATTATGGATACATAAGAATAATTATGTTTATCATTCCATTATATTCATCAACAAATTCTAAAATTTACACAAATTTTGTTTAAAACTAGTTATTTTTAATTAAATATTTATAAAGTGCCTTTTGTTCGTTAATAAAACTAGCTATCTGCAGATATCGACTTTATATGAATTTAAATTCAGATAAATCAAAACAGGATATTTGATATACATATTTCCATTTTACAGCATAACAAAACTGGTTTTACAAAATATTTTTATGTAAATTGATTTCTGCCATCTTGTTAATTTGATAATACAAACAAAATAAATAAATATTCTAAATTTTTTGAATTATAGTCTTTTTTGTTTCAAATGCAATTTCCCAAAAATGGTCTTTTTGCAGTTAACTAGTTTCTCAAAAAACCCAGAGATATTATTATTTTTTATGGTTGAAATTAGTTCGAGAAACAAACCAATGCATAGCCAAATTAAAATTGGAAGAAAAACCGCAATTCTGTGGTTTTTTTGAGAAACTAGCTAACTGCAAACAGACCATTTTTGGGAAACATTGAGGTGAATATTTTCTTATCTTGTCCATAGTTTCGACCGAAAAGTGTTGGTAAAAATTTGACTATTTTAAGAGTTGATGTTGATTACATAGCAGTCGCATGAGTTTATGTGAGTGTGGACGCATTCTAGTCACAGGAATATGGGGATCAAACAAAATGATTAAAAGAAATCTAAAATAGATTTTATTTAAAAACTAAATTTATTTAAATTAAACAAATATCCGTTCATCGGATGCAATGAATGTGAACCTTAATCATTTACATATTATACATATGGTTTCATGTTTAATCGCTTTCGGACCTGGAAGTGACGCTACCATTAGAAGATGCATCTAATGCATCTAGTAGATCGTAATATGCAGTAGTGTTTTAATTACCCGCATCGAACGTTGTTGAAGTCGACAACCAGTGTAATAGTTGCTGTGCTTTCAAAAGTTTCTCGTCTTCTCTAACTTTATTCTGTGATGATCGTTTAAGTGCTTCAACCAAAGCTTTTTTAAATTTTTCTTCATCTACTTCCTATACTATACAAATTGAGATGAATGAGTGAAATAATACCCGAGAATTCGGAAAATACCAGTTTGGTTTTTGAAGCTATGTATTTCTAAAGAAAATTAAAAATTGAAGTTATTATTTAGTCAATTTTATAATCAAATTATTTCACAGTATTAAAAACACACTTTGATTACTCGTATACAATCTTACACATAAGCCTCGATCCCGATCGTGGGCTAATTTGTCCATGCCATTTCCCAAAATGTCTTCTATATGATTATATATAATCTCACTTTCACTTAAATATTCTTAATAAATTAAATTATCCTTTAAGATAGATAAAAAATTATAGTTGGTATTTTTTTTTAAATTTCACTATTAATTTTCACTGTTAATTTAAAATTTACACACACACTTGACTTGACTGTTGGACGCTACAGAACAGACTGATTATTACTAATCAAAACGAAACTGAGAAAAACAGTTTATTTAATTTTTGCTTCTGCATTCCGCATGCGCCGTCTCATTCTTACACATAGTACCATTTTTTTTTTTTTTTTATGCGCTCGTCAAAGCAGGCGAATGCATGATACAAAGAATTTGCTCAACAGCTGTTATTACGTCATCCGGTGACAAAAATGTGTTTATTAGTTTTTGTTTTTGTACAAATTTCTCTGTTTTGTTTTGTTTTTTAGCACGTCATTCGGTGCTGCACCACGATACCACCGAATGACGTACTAAAAACAAAATAAAATAGGAAAATAACAAAAACTAAAAAACAAATTTTTGTCACCGGATGACGTAATTACAGCTATTGATCATAACTTATTAATTATTTGTATCATGACGTGAATGTAATACAATTTTATTTTATTTTTTTAAAGAGATAAGACAGAGAGTGTATTTTTTATTCGCATGGGCGCATGAGGATGAAAAGAACTTTCTGGACGCAAAATGTTTGTCGGGTTTAACTATACGTACATAATATGGTTATTGACAGGTTCTTTAAACAGTTATTTATTAAAGTGTAAAAATAAAAAGTATGTGTTTGTATGAAAATAAATGTCAGTAATATGCAACGTTGCCGTAGTCATTTGGTTATCAATACTGCCTTCAGTAGTCATTTTCATTCAATAACAAACTATAATTCGTCTTGGAATTATAGATGTTTTTGGTTTTGATACACAGCATTTCAATAATATGAAATGTGTTAGAGTAGGATAAAAAATGTACACGTGTGCAAAACCAATACAAATGTCTATTATTGTTTGGTTTTGTTTCTTGTATTAATTGGTTGATCTCGCATATATTTAGGCGACTATTAACGTTTTATCCTAAGTGTTTACTAGCAATCGATGCGACGTCTGGAACTGCATCGGTGAAACATTTTTTTCGCATGAGGGTAATACTAGGTATATGTGTTTATACTATGAACAGTGTCATCATTTTGTCTAATGAATAATAGATCAAAAATGGGCAACGAAACATCGTTCCAATGTTTGCAAACCCTGAGTCACATGTTTTCATGTACAATAATTCTGTCTCGATTGATCAAATGATTTGTTGCAATTAATTGCAATTGTTACCCCTACATCCACCGTTGTATTCTTGAGTATAAATTCACGAAATCACAAGCACGGGGGGTCAGTTGAATTTAATTTTTGTGATTTAATGTAAAAATGCCATATTGGCTTACAGAAAATATTGATTGTGATCATATTTCAATTTTTTATCGATATTTGATCGATTTTATAAAATAATAAACAAGTTTATATCAAAATTTAGATGATTGTTATTATCTTAAAGTTCTTTTTTTTAATTCTATGCATATTGTGATAATTATAATATTTTTTTTGTGTTCTGATGATTGGTGAATTAAAACGGGTGTGAATTAATCCCGTGTCGTAAAAAAAACTGTATTAGAAAAATCATGTGATAAAACAATAAGTTCTAGATTCGTTAAGAACTTCAGTGAAATTATTTCGTAATAATAATAATAAACCATAATAATAAATTAATCAATCAGAATTAATAATAAAAAAAAAAGTTCAAGTGTGGTGACAAACCAACATTACTATCGTTGTACTAAAATGCTGGCAAAAAGCCCAATTTGCATTAAATATCTAAAAACTATATAATACGATAAATAATACGATTTGCTAATAAAATATTATCTAAAATTAATAGTGATACATAAATTAATAAACTATTATATTACGGAAAATTTCTTCGTATATTGAAAACCTTGTGTTACGACAATAAAGTGAATAAGAACAATTCTAAAAGCTCAGACAAAGACATTAATGATTTTGTTCGAGTTAAATAAACTTATTGCTGGTTAAGTTAAAGTGTAGAACTATAAATAAAGTTTAAGTGTCGAAAACTAATGATAAAAAATAAGAAAAATACAATCATAAACAAATAAATGATTACTACAACCGTTTCAAAGTTTGTATGTACATATGTACCTATGTACGGTATGCTGCAATCAACATGTCGACCATCAACAATAATTAAATAAGTTAAGATTTTATTTTTATTTTTATAAATTATTGATTGATTGATTGATTGATTGATACGGGTGTACGAGACCAAGCCTCAGCAAGATTCCCGGATACGCCGGATCCACCGTACACCCTTTACATAAAACAAAACCGAGGGATAGGAAAGGAATGTTAGTATTAGAGACTCGACCCGGTTTCAGCCACCTATGCAGTCGATAGTTAGTAAATTGTTAGTAATAAATATAGTAAAATAGTTAACACAAGACAGCACAATTTCTAAACTACAAGCTTATTAACTTTTTGTTGACACTGGAGAGCTAAATTAGGCTGTAACTGTATTCTGAAAAACGGGATTAAATATAATCCTTATAAAATGATTAATTCTGGAACTATGTTAAATTCTGAAAATTAAGTTATTAATCAGTAAATTAAGAAAGAGATCCCTTTATATGTATGCTCTTCACACATATATTAATTAATAAATAATAACTGATGAATAGGGTGCCGCAACTGGTACCAAAAATACCGTTCAAGTTAGATAATTTACCAATAATAAAATAATTAATAAGTTAAATAGAAAAAAAAAAATAAAAAATTAAATTTAAACTACATATATATTAGATAATTACGCATAAGACTCCATTTAAATTAATTTAATAATTAATATAATTCTACATTGTCTCTACTACCCCGATTAAAACCAAAATATGTACCCAAACAAATCGTGTTATATGAAATACCTATTCATATAATGATTTAATATGAATTATATGACCCATTCGATTTAATTCGCTCGATTATACGAATTATTCATATAAGAATTTCGAATCCCATTTGGATCGAAAACATAATATTTGTGTTGCGTATGTGTCGCTCTTGGTATATAAAGAGCACTTTAAATGAAACAACGAATGAAAACAACACCAGGAAAAATATTAGAATCCTAGCACAATATTAAGCCCTTCACACACATACAGAAAATAAATATTCTCATATATTATGTACTCTTTCATATGCGTAAACGTAATCAATATGAAAATGCATCCACACAAAAACATCTATAATTCCAAGACGAACTATTCAAAATTTAAAGGTACAAAGTGACTACTGGTTATAGTGTTGGTTGTGTACATATAGACTTTCAATAATAAAATTATCGAACACTAATATAATTTGTTTTGGTATTAAAAAATAAAAAATACATTAGAAACAACAACAATTTACATCACAGCAACGCCGTATAATAATATCGAATAAAACAAGACCTATTTATGTATATTATGTTTCTTGGAACAACAAAATAAATAACAACAACAATCAGTATATTAAATATTTTGTTGTGAAAAATTTGTAATGTATGGATGAACATTTGGATATTTTTTTTTCTCTAGAATATAAGTTGAGAATTATTTTTTCGATTTAATTTATAGGTTTTATATGTTGTTAATTCTCAACATAAATAGGTAGTATTTTATTTGTTCGAGCTTGAATTAAATAATTCAAATTATGTTTTGAATTACTTAATTTTTCTGCCTAGTGCAATTTTTGTTGTAAATTTCTAAACAAAATACGCTAAATATTTGTTAGTCATTCGTAAATTTTTATTATTATTATTATAAATTATAAATTCATATTTTTTTTATTAAATTTTTTCATTTTCAAAGATTATCTTAGCCATTAAGTCAGGTGTAGGCTCTTTAGTTAAGTGACTAACACATTAATTCTGAATTACGATCATGCAATCAATGATTTTTTTTGTTTTCTATTTCTTAATAAACTGAAATTATAATGTTTTACAATTTAGATAAATTTCTGGGTTTTGTTTTTTTTCTATTTTACTAATTTTCATATAAGTTTGTTCATTTTGGGAAAATTAGTTCATTCGCTCGTGTTGATAAAGTGAATTTCGTGATGAACTAATTAAATATTATGAATGAGAGTGGGATTGAAGGTGAGTAGTCTGCACTATTAATGATGAGTAGTTTATAGGTCTGTTCCTATCTCCAACATTCCTTTTTTTTTGTCTATCCTTTTGTGGTCTAACAAGCTTCCAATTCATCTTCGGAAACCCCACCCCAATCCCTGAGCCTTAGCCGGCAACATTAGTACCACACCGAAGCTCTGAATGAATGAAAATTTTTCAGTAACGAACGGCTTTTTTTTTGGACACGAGATTACCTCGAATACCGTCATGCCACACCCTAGTTTCGTTACAAATGGGCAAACATCCATCAATCTCAAGTTCTATGGTAATTATTATTATTATTATTATCAGTTGAGGGCCATGTGGGCGTTCAAGCCACCCGCACTGCGACCTAAAAGATCTTTTGTGCATGGACCCTACTTAATGAGCCGTCCAGTCAATATTCAGGCTCTTAATGAACCTGACAATACTGCCGGCCGGTATATGATGCATACCATCCGGGCTCATTAATCTCCCTCCTAGATGCTGTAACCTTTTGCAGAAAATGGCTGGGCAATGGCACAGAACATGTTCCGCTGATTCCGCTTCCATATCGCAGAAGCGACATCTATCCGTCGAACTTAGGCCCATTTTCTTAAGGTGATACCTTAAGGGGATGTGACCTGTGAGGAAGCCGGTAAGCAGCCTCAACTCAGGTTTCCTAAGTACAAGACATTCCCTGGCCCTGGCCGACGAAGGTGAAATAAATTCCTTCGCCTGTCGCAAACCTGGAATTCCGCGCCAGTAAGAGGACTTTTGCACATCCTCCCAGCGTTTAACCGCTGCCCTAAGGTGCCCCTTAGAGACGCCGCAGATCGCGGGCGAGGCCATCAGCTGCCTCGTTTCCCACAATTCCAGTGTGACCTGGCACCCAAACAAGTGTTACCTTATTTGAGCTTGCCAGCAACTTAATAACCTTAAGACAATCTCATACCAGCCTTTACTCAATGGTAAAGGACCTAAGAGCCTTTAAGGCCGATTGGCTGTCTGATACGATATAAACCTTTGCGTCGTTTAGGCCTTTTGATATGCCTATCCTAGCACAAAGTTCTATAGCATGCACTTCTGCTTGAAAGACGGTTGCATTGGTACCCAAGGACTTCGAGAGTGATATTTCACTCCCGTATATTCCTACGCCCGCCCCATCTTCCATTTTTGATCCATCTGTAAACCACACCAGTGACCCTCGCTCAAAGGATGGTACCCCTGTACTCCACTCCTCCCGGACAGGTAACCTAACACAAAAGGGTTTGTACAAATCCAGTTTGGCTGGCATACAGTCGGAACAACGACACTTTTTGACAAAAATAAGGCGGACAATTTTCCGATTGATTTATTGTTGAGGATTGTGACAAGTTTTTGCATCTAATCTAAACTAAAATCAAAACTAGTCTCAAAATAATGCCGCGTACGATAGCGGAATTCATAATAAGAAAGTTGAAGCGGGTCGAAAAGAACATGATAGAGGCCCTGGTGAACAAAGCAAAGTGGCATCGCTGATTTGATTGATTTGAGCTAACTGAAATATACATATAATAAGTATATAACTGAAAAGCACTATTTTGAATAAAAGCGCAATTTTGACTGTACATAAAATCATAGCAGCTAGAAAGATGGTAGCATATCTCTCTGCGGCTTCTTCCTTGCGCGTATCTTTAGAAAATGGCGTTCGAATCTGCTTACACTCTTATACTTTTTGTTTCCAATATGCCCCGCATAACCAAACTCAGCAATAGCATGAGCAATTCTAAACGTAGCATACCGATTAAACAATTTCAAAATTATTATTTTATTATGTATCAACGTATGCACATATGTGTGATTTTCACAGCTCGCTAAGATGTATGATATTTAATATTTAAAGTATGGGTGCATTTGTCTTTGTTTAACGTACTTCCATTTCAGTATTTTTGAATCATTTACACTATAAACATGCATACTTTTTGTGCCTTTTCATTTTAATCTGACGGAAATTGTAATTCGAATTATATTGTATGCAAGTTCGGTGATTTATGTTCGTTTTTCTCGTATTTAATTTGTAATTTCGGTCGTACCGGATTTTCCGTTCCTTTTTTACATGAAATTTTTGACTTACCTCCGCTAAAGAAGCTTCTACACCAAAGATTGTTTTAATTAATATTGAACAAGCCTAAGATAATAATTTTTTATTATTTTTTATGTAAGTTTAATTATATAAATTAATTTAAATGCTATAATTCAATAAAAAGTTATCGTTATAATACACCACCGTTTTTAGACGGTTGAACATCAATGATTTCGTTAGTAAAATTTTAAAACCGACATAAATCATTCCTTAGATTGTTGTTCAGACGATTAATTGATAATTCAATGAGTTAGTAAAATGTTTACTAAATACAAAATTAATGAAGCCCATATATTCAGACATTTTACTGCCCAAGGTCTGCCAAAACATGAGCTATTTATACAATATTTTCCAAAATAGTCTATAGAATGAATGCATGGTCCTTAGTCCAACAGTTTTACAATACTAAAATTAAATTTTGTTTTCACGCTTTGATTAGTTTTTCTTGAGAAGTGGGTCATGTATGGTATCCAACTTAAAAGTTCGAATAAAGCCATTCAGAAAATAATATCAAAGAATAAAGCTGTTTAATTTATTGACCAGTAACTAACCTCATTTTTAATTAATTTAATCCTCATTATAAAATTCCTTCACAGATTAAATCGATTAAATAAATTCTCATAAATCTTCAGAGCTTCAGGACACTGTAATTATATAACACCATGGCACACATTTAGGTGTACATTTCTAAAACCATTGTTGCTTAAACGACTTTTCCAAATGCTTTAACAAATAAATATATAATTTTATTGTGAAAGTTTTTCACAATCATATAACCCTTAAAGTAAATCAGACGCTTTAATAAGGGTTTTCACACACCTAAAATTACATAAAAAGCTTTATCCGTCAATATAAAAGCAAAATTGTGTTTCCTATTCACATAGTGTAAATTCGTTTAACCTATTTCTGTCAAAATTACAATATTGACAAAAAAGACTGTTCTCTTTTTATATCCATATAAATCCTTTACATTTATTTTATTAATATAATTGTATCACACATGTATAAGACCTAAAAAAAAATATTTTATTGCAAGTACACTTGTCTACGACAAATACATCCGAATCTACCAGAACGAGAGTACATTTACTTCATACACCAAACGAAAAAAAAAATTATAAATTCTTTCAAAAACTACTTTAGATAAAAATAAATAAAATACGTATTCTTAAAAAAACATATCTTGTATGTATACCTATAAAACATTTTACAGTTTGTAAAGCACACAATATAAAAAGACGTGGGCACGAAGAAAGAGCAAAAAAAAGTTGATTTATTTGCATTCTAAACGTAAAAATTATTACAACGTGATATGCGTATTCAAGATATTATAATTTTTTTTTTTTTGACTTACTATGTATTGTAGCTTGTTGTTAACGTTTTTGACGACGACGAACCAGAAAAAACTAGAAGACATAAAACACGCAAAAGAGTTTCGTACGCTTATTTTCACTCTCCGTGAGATATTTTTCGTCGTTTTGCCTCAACTTCACTTAATTTAGTTTGATTTATACGTACGAATTATTTTGTATTTTAATTTTTGTGCTTTATCTTAGCTTAACAAATATGAATAAAGAAATAAAATTGCTTATTTATTTTGTTGTTGGATTTTTTATTTTAATTTTTTATTTTATTTTTATTTTAGAGCTTTTATTATTTCAGACATTCAGACGTTCTTAAAAATAATAGCAATTATTACTCGAGTCATTTCATTATGTATTTTCTCTATCTGTATTAAATAATTAGCTTTTTGTGCTAATAATATATTCTGCATCGTTATACTGAAAACAGAGTTGAGTTATTGTCAAGTTTTTCTTTTGCTCGTTTTATCAAATGTATCTAGAGGGATAAATCATAACAAAACAAAAGTATTAAAATTAAATTAGAAAATGATTTTTAATTAAATTCAAGACAAAACGTATTATTTGTTGAACTTAGTAAAATATTTGCTTAAATTTTATGTTTTTTGACGGTACTTTTCTAGTATTTTCTAGATAATGTTATAAGGTTTTTTTCGAAATCTTAAGAGTTCATTCAGAAGGTACTCACATAAAATTGTTTATTAATATTTTTGCTGTTACATAACAAAGACATTTTCGTATATGTAAAAATATATAAACATGGCGCCAGATCTGGGGATTACATATTCTGAGGAGTATTAGTAAATTTTCGAAACTACTGACATAAAGGTCCCTTGATTTACACTACTACTCGTATTATCGTCGGCAAGAAACGCAGAATATGTAAGTCCATAGTATAAAAACAAACTTGACAATGAGACAATGAAAACTATATCATTTTCCTTATATGGTCTATTATGGAAACCCTTATTTACTTTCAAGTTTTTTAAATTAACATTACATTTTTTTGGTCTTTTAGAAACGGCAATTGATTCCAATTTCCTCCTCTTTCACATTGTTTCTCGTCGACGATATGCATTTCAAAAAAAAAAAAATTTCTTAAAAAAAACTAAAAATTTTGTCCTCAATAGTGATAGTTGCAAACAATTTTTATTAGTACAAATTCTGAATGGTTAACATTTAAAATATTGTTTTGTTAACATTTTTTGAATATTGTTTTGAATAATATTTTACACAAATATGGTTGATGTAGGTACGTAAAAGATTATTCATGATAAAAAATTGAAACGATGTTGATTTCGATTTATATATTTTTCGCGCCCTGAGGCTGTGCTTCTGAATAATAAAAAATCCATTTTAAACAATTATTTCAGTTTCAAACCTAATATTGCAGTAAAATTATAAAGTATTCTGTGTCGCCTAAAATATTGTGCAGGGTAAACAAAATAATGTTTAGAATAGAAATAAAGTTTGAAAGATTTTCGGAAAAATTACATCACAATAATTCTCTAGTGAGAATGTTGAAATTCAGTTAATTTCTATAAAAAAAAAATATTAAAGAATATATATTTGGTAGTTGTTTGTACCAAGGGCGAGAAAAATATATTTTCTTTGTTTATATTTTCTTTATTTTGCGTAGAAAAATCCTTTTATGTTTGGTAAAACATTTAGGGTACTACTTTTGGGTTCATCTCACAAGCTGCGTTAGAATATTATGTTAAATGTTGCGTTAAAATGTTACGTGTCATATGTAAAATGTTATATTAAATAAAAATATTTCGTCTCTTTTTATTTATCACATTAAAATAGAAACAAAAAAGACAAAAACCATAGCAGGAGTACTTTCAGTGTTCACGTTACATGTATGCTGTGTTAAAAATGTCATGACGACATCTTAGAGGCTAAATATTTCTATGCGTCCGACTTTTCCCAATTTTAGCTAGCGAGGCTGTAGAACGCTTTGAAAAAATAAAACAATTCAACAATGCAAATAAAACAAAGGTTACTATGTTGTTTGTGGCGTAGTGGTAACGCATTGGACTAGAGCGGCAAAGGTCTTCGGTTCGATCCTCATCTAATTTTATTTTTTAGGTGGTACGCGTTTATATTGCGCCTAAATGTATGCGGATACTACAACAAATTATTTAAAAACGTTTATATGATGTAGTAAGCTATGAAAATTTTTCTGTAAAATTATTTTTTCCTGCCATAAACTCCATAGCATGCTATGTTTAAAATAATATAACAATGATAATTAAATAAATTTTATTGTGGTGAATATGGCTTAGTAGTAACGTATTGGACTAGAGAGGGTAAGGTCTGGGATTGTGCTCAAGGCATTTTAGTTTTGAATTTCCAATTTATATTTTTTTGAAATGATAAGAGAACGTCTTACACCGCATATTCAGAAAATTGACACGAAATTTTGCCTTTAGTGTAAGCATTACCTTTAATTTAAATGTATGATTTCTTAGGTTGGTTCCTAGGCTTCATGCCTCACGCACCATAATATTGCAATGGCGTCATCAGGCGGCGAGGAAAGATATTGTTGCCAGAGAACGCCTCTTCTGATCGGAGCAATTCTAATCCCAATTTGTGAGTAGAGAAACTGTTGCGAATAATTTATTTTAAATTAAGAAAATTAACTTCCACATAAATTTTAATTGAAATTAAAATCTGCACAATAGCGATTTACAATAGTTGAGAACATTGTAGAGAGAGAATCTCTCATTTATTTGTGCGTAAAGAAACTGTGGCAGATAATTTATATTAAATTAAAATAATTAATATCAACATCTTATGAACGTTATCACGCAAAACAGCTACGGGCAAGTACCGCCCACCCCGAATTTTTTTGTGAAGAAACGCACAGCTCCCGCTGTTTGTCGCTCTGTAAGGTTTTTTGTGTGATGCCCCAACATATTTGTATGTAAAATCTTCCTTAAAAACCCTTACTCTTTGGTTTAAGGTCTATTTAAAGAACAATAGTAATTAAAGGCCTTTAATCTCGGGTTATTCCTACTCGGGGAAAAACTAGCAGCTAAAAAAATATCAAATTGCCAAATGGTGATTGTAACAGCGGCCGCTGGACAAATACATTTATAGTGTTATATAATTGCATAGTGCATACCGATACCATAAATTTTCAATGATCATCATTTTCAAAATACAAAAAATAAAAAAACAAATCATGTCATATAGCAAAAATATTGTTCTGAGTTTGTTCGAATTTTAAAATTAAAAACACTGTGTACTTTTTATTTCACTCTACTTTTATACACTTTGATATTTGCTGTGTCTTTACTATTTAATTCTGTCCACTTGCTACTGGTGGGGGCTATGACAATGCATGTGAAGTTTATCCTAAAAATTTCTTAAAACAAGAAAAACAATAATTTAGGAATATTTTAAGAAAAAATTCACATGCTTATATACAGATGTAAAGTTTATACTATAATTTTTCTGAAACAACAACAACGTTATATTTGTTGAATGTATTTGTGTAATGTACACATTCAGGCGGTTTAAACAAAATTCACGTCGATTATAGAATTCGCGGCAGCGAATCAATCGCGAATCGTAAACTACTTATAAAAAAAATTGGAAACAATAATTTTTTATCATAGTTTCATTGAAATCCCTTAGGATATTTTTACAATCCGTCAAAAAAAAAATTGTTTTAGATCCGCAATAAAAATATTGCGTTTGTACGGGGAATCAAAAAATGTAAATCAATAGAAGTTTTCCAGGATACTTTTATTTACACCAATTGTTTCCTATTTTTTTTATATGCAGTTTTCGATCCGCGATTGATCCGCTCATGCTTGATATATGCAGAATACAATATTTTTTATTTATCAAAATAAATAATCATAACAAGTTTTTTTGCAGAATTTTATCATGGATTTGTTTCGGTCTAAAAAGACCAAAGTATTGAAATCCTGTCAAAAATGACGAAAAATTTGGTTGGTCCAAAACCACTTTTCTCGACGTTTTGTAAGTCTCTGAATCTCAACAGGTAAAAAAAAAAAATTGTCCGTCCGTCTGTCTAGACATCTGGATATCTGTACCCATGGTATCTCGAGAACGGCTTGTCCAATTTGGAATTTTTTTTCGCCAATCTGTATCTATGGTCAAGGCGGAAATTTGAAAAGCTTTTGGAGACTGTATACTTCAAGAGGGTGGGTACCCGCCCCGCCATACGAAAATAGTTACCATTTTTTATAAATGCTGGTTTGATTATTGAATTGGGCGTTAAATTTGGAGTTGATTTGAAGGTTAAGTTAGGGGCCAATTTTCGGGTTGAGTTCAAGTTGAGTTGGAGTTGAGTTGGGTTGGATTAGGATGTAGTGAGCAGTTAACCAGTTTTTATATATTCTGGTTTGAGGATTGAGTTTGGCGTAGAGTTTGCGGTTGAGTTGAGGGTTGAGATCCGTTCCGTTTGCGGGTTGAGTTAGAGCTGGGTTGGGGTTGGAATAGGGTTTAGTGAGCAGTTAAACTGAGGATTTGTGATTTTTTTTATAAAAATTTTATTGGGATTTTATATCTTATCCGATTTTGATGAAATTCATATTTCCAATGGAAATGGGATTCTCAAATTATTTTTAGATGCAGTTCTGGAATGGGTGATGATGTAATGGGTTTCTAATATGATTTTTGGATGAAGTTCTGGAATATTAGCTAATAGAGGTGGAAGTTGGCTACTTCTTAACCGGTATTAGTGAAATATGACGTCCGCGATGAAAATGGGATTCTAAATTAATTTTCGGATAAAGTTCTGGAATATGGCCAAGCTCGATGGAACTTTCATGTTTCTTAACCGATTATGATGAAATTTGACATCAGTGTTAGAAATGAGATTCTGAAATGACTTTTGGATAAAGTTCTGGAGTATAGCTAATAGAGGTGGAATTTGGCTACTTCTTACCGATTTCAGTGAATATGACATCCGCGATGAAAATGGGATTCTAAAATAATTTTCGGATAAAGTTCTGGAATATGGCTAAGTGGCTATTCCTTTACTGAAAAAAAATTTGATATATGCCTTGGAAATGGGATTTTAAAATGATTTTTAGATACTTAGATACAATTCTGGAATATGGCTAAGTATGATGGAACTTCCCTATTGCTTAAACGATTTGGAGGAAATTCGACAAATGGGTTGGAAACTGCATTCAATCATAGATTTAACTGATTATGATGAAATTTGACGTTTCCAATAGAAGGAAATGTGACACAAAAATTATTGGTGGATGAGGTAAGGGATATGTCAATATGGCTTATTGTCAATATGAGGTAAGGTATATGTCAATATGGCTTTTAAATTGTTGTCTGATGAGGTTTCGGTAAATCATGCAGCTATTGAAGTTTCTTTGAGGCAGCATAAACGTCAATTTTAATTGCCTAATGATCAAGATTATCTTCGAAATAATATTCAAGTTCGCCTAGAAACTTAAATCGCCAATCCTCCGCTTGAAACATTGAGGTATGTTTCCTGAGTATTTACTGTCAGAGCTGTAAGTTTGGCCATGCTTAAAAAAATGAAGTGTGTGGCGGACACGCGCTGAAGAATTAAAACTACTAACGGTAGTCTAGAGTCTCGGAATTAGCAGTATCATTTTAGAATCACATTTCTATCGCAAATCTAGAATTTTATCATAATAGAATAAGAAATAGCCAAATTTTATCCTAATTGGCCATATTCCAGAACTTCATCCAAAAACTATTTTAGAATTCCATTTCCAACGCACATGCCAAATATAATAATAATCGGTTGGGAAATAGGCAAGTTCCATCCCACTTGGCCAAGCTAAGTTTATCAAAAAATCATTTTAGTATCCCATATCTATCGCGAATTTCAAATTTCACTAAAATCCGTTATGAAATAGATAAGTTTTATCCTAATTGGCCATTGTAAAACCTGTATATGCGCAAGATATTTAAACAAATCCACACACCTTGACCAATTTGAAACAGACTTTACACGAATATAGTTTTTGGAGGTTGAGCTGAAAACTGACTTAAGAGATTCAATTTGGTATTGATTTGGAAGTAGACTTAATTTTAAAGACCGAAGTTCTGATCCTCGTAGGTTTCATCCCTTATATTTTGCATATTGAAATGTGGATTTATTTGCAAAACCACCATATCCGGTAGGGTTGTCGAACTTGACGTAATACTAAACAGGGTTATAGGTCGTTCTCATCGGTTTCCCTAACAGGGTAGTAACTAGTAAGATGCATACATAAGCCAACTTATCAGCGATTTGTAGAATTTTATCATGGATTTTGCATATAGAAATAAGCATTTTTCCATAAAAACTTCTTATGTGGTAGGGGTGTCGAACATGACGTAATACTAAACAGGGTTATAGGTCGTTCTCATCGGTTTCCCTAACGGGGTAATAAGATGCATACATAAGCCAACTTATCAGCAATTTGTAGAATTTTATCATGGATTTTGCATATAGAATTAACCATTTTTGTGTAAAAACTTCATATTTGGTAGGGATAACACACATAAGAGGTTTTTACGTATAAATGTTTATTTCTATATGCAAAATCCATGATAAAATTCTACAAATTGCTGATAAGTTGGCTTATGTATGCATCTTATTACCCCGTTAGGGAAACCGATGAGAACGACCTATAACCCTGTTTAGTATTACGTCATGTTCGACACCCCTACCACATAAGAAGTTTTTATGGAAAAATGCTTATTTCTATATGCAAAATCCATGATAAAATTCTACAAATCGCTGATAAGTTGGCTTATGTATGCATCTTATTACTCTGTTAGGAAAACCGATGAGAACGACCTATAACCCTGTTTAGTATTACGTCATGTTCGACACCCCTACCACATAAGAAGTTTTTATGGAAAAATGCTTATTTCTATATGCAAAATCCATGATAAAATTCTACAAATTGCTGATAAGTTAGCTTATGTATGCATCTTACTTCCCTGTTAGGGAAACCGATGAGAACGACCTATAACCCTGTTTAGTATTACGTCATGTTCGACACCCCTACCAAATATGGTGTTACACATAAAATCCTATTTCGAAATTTTAAGTTATACTTTGGTTAGTAATTTTTTATTGAAATTTTTATATCAATGACATATTTATTCCTTAAGTATAAAGTATTTAATAATTTACTTTTATTAGTGCAAACATTATTCAAAATTACTTATATGTAATTTAAATTCTTTGTGCAATCGCCTAAATGTATGCATTTTACTAATACTATTAAGATTTTATTTGGTGTTGTTGTTTTATGAAAGGTTAGGTTAGGTTTGGGTGGCGGTCCACCAGGACCAGGCATAGACACAAAAAAGGCCCGTAGCCATACCACAAATTTAAAAAAAAATTTTTTCCTCCAACTCATTGAAACCACTTTGAGCTTGCTATGAAGCGCTGGATACTCCTGACGTCCTTCTCGCTGAGCTCCGCTAGGTCGTTGAAAAGGGGTGCCCCTAGAAAATTCAGTCTGTTTCGTGCCAGACGAGGACAGGTGCAAAGAAGATGAAGTACTGTCTCTTCCTCCTCTTCGTCCTCGCAACTACGACAGTAGTCATGTGAGAAGAAACCAAGTCTACTTGCATGTCTGCCTATGAGACAGTGCCCCGTAATCACTCCAACAACCACACTGATCTGACTCCGCTGAAGTGAGATCAGCTGTTTGGATCTCGCCAAGTTCAACTTTGGCCAGATCTGCCGAGTTATTACGCATGAGGTACTATTTGACCATCTGTCATTCGTCAACTTACTGGCTTCCTCCTGAAGCAGCAGTTTACATACCGCAAGAGGAATTTCAATATCCTTTTTGCTGTTTGAAATGTGGTCCGTTGTACCACGTCGAGCCAGTTCATCGGCTTTCATGTTCCCCGTACTAACGAAATGTCCTGGCACCCATATGATATGGATGTTGAACTGATCTGTCATCTCGTTAAGAGATGAGAGACAGCTCTGGACTACTTTCGACGTGAGAAGGTGTGATTGAAGCGCTTTAATGGCTGCCTGACTGTCCGTATATATGCGAATATCACTAGTCGATATTACATTATACCTCAACCAGTCCACGACTTCCTTTATCGCAGTTACCTCAGCTTGAAAAATGCTGCAGTAGTCAGGGAGACGAAAGGAGAGGTTTAACATGAGTTCCTCGCAGAACACCCCAGCCCCTACTCCTCTATCCCGTTTTGAACCATCAGTGAAGAAGTTCAAAACTCCTGGTTCCAAAACTGTATCCATCATCCAGTCCTCTCTAGATGGGATAATAGTCCGGAACTTTCTATCAAAAGATAGTGACGGGACAGTATAGTCGGTGGTCTTGAGAATCCCTTTGTTACAGAGTATAGATGAGTGCCCTGTGTTATTGCAGGTCCACATTAACGTGGATTTCAGTCGTATGGCAGTGCTAGCTGCCCACTGTTTTCCCATGATATCTAGAGGAGTTAGAAATAGCAGAGTCTCCAGTGCCTGAGTGGATGTGCTCCTCATTGCACCACTGATCCACAGAGAGATTGTTCTCTGAACTTTTGTCAACAACTTTAGGTTGACAGTTTTGTCCAGAGCAGGCCACCAAACTGTTACCCCATACAGAAGGATAGGTCTAACTACTGCTGTGTATAGCCAAAGGACCATGTGGGGCTCCAGCCCCCAACCTTTCCCAATTGCATTTTTGCAGGAGTATAGCGCTACCGTAGCTTTCTTTACCCTTTCCATAATATTCGGTTTCCAGCTTAATTTACTGTCTAAGACGAGACCCAAGAACTTTGCTTCACCTGTAAAAGCCAAGTTGAAACCATTTAAAGTAGGAGGATCGACATGAGGAATTTTATATTTCCTAGAGAAGAGAACCAATTCGGTTTTCTGTGGGTTCACATCTAGCCCACAACTATTGGTCCATAATGACAGAATGCCTAGAGCATTTTGAATAAGCTCGCTAAGTGTCCCGGGATATTTTCCCCAAACCCCAATAGCGACATCATCCGCATAGGCAACCACCTTGAAACCAGTATCCTCCAGCCTCAACAACAGATCATTTATGACCAAGTTCCAGAGAAGGGGGGACAGTACGCCACCCTGCGGCGTGCCTCTGCTTGCAAATCTTCTGGCGGAGGATTTCCCCAGACTGGCATTTATGATTCTGCCTCTTAGCATCTGATCTATCCAGTCCTTAAGAGAATCCTCCACTCCTAGATTCGAAAGTGCCCGAGTTATAGCCCCTGTTAGCACGTTGTTAAAGGCTCCCTCAATGTCCAAAAAGGTTACCATCGCGTAGTCTCCATATTCGAAGGATTTTTCAATAAAATATGTGAGAGAATGAAGAGCAGTTTCTACAGATCTCCCCTTGCAATAAGCATGTTGAGATTTGGACAGCTTTTCCGGCACAATCGTGCCTCTAATATGAGCTTCTATTTGTCTTTCCAGTATTTTAAAAAGGAAAGAAGACAAGCTAATCGGTCTAAGGTCTTTGGGACTGCAATGTGAGCGTTTTCCCGCCTTAGGTATGAAGACAACCTTCACTTCCGTCCATTTACTGGGAATGTGACATAGTTCTAGGCTGCCTCTAAAAATTACCTCTAACCAGGGAATGGTTAGGTCCGTAGTTTTTTGTATATCCGCAGGGATAAAATACCATCAGGTCCTGGCGACTTGTATGGTTTAAAACTGCTTATAGCCCACAGAATCTTTCTTCTGCTAATAATTTGACCTACGAGGCTACTTGCCCTATTACCTGCTGATATAGTAGGTGCAGATTCGGAACAACCAGGAAAGTGAGTCTCCAATAGTAGTTCCAGCGATTCCATACTATTTGCGGTCCATGCTCCATCCGGCCTTTGAAGGAAGCTTGGGATGGATGGACTAGTAGATAGTACTTTGCGAAGCCTGGACATCTCTGAAGACTCCTGAATTTTACCACAGTATAGTCTCCAAGATCTGTTCTTTGCGCTTCTTAGCTGATATTTGTAAATTTTGAGGACTTCCTTATAGGAGTCCCAGTCTACAGCGGCTTTTGTTTTCCTTGCTGTTTTGAAGAGTCTCTTGCACCGTTGACGTGTTTGTTGAATCTCCTTTGTCCACCAAGGTGGCCGAGATTTGCCTCTAGGCCTGCTAAGAGGACAAGAGCCTAGTACCGCTTCATTAAAAGCGCTGGACAGTTCGTCCACTAATCCATCGAGTTCTACCGTAGTTTTTGGAGGTTCAGGCACCTGCACTGGTAGTGAATTTCCCAGAATAGTTCTGAAAATATCCCAGTCGGTTTTCCTCCTGTTCCTGTAGAGAGGGCTGTTCGAAAAGACCAAGCTCATTTCAAATTGAAGATAACAGTGATCAGAAAAAGAGTGGTCTTCCGACACTTTCCAATTTAATAGTTTAGTCGTCAAAAAATTTGAGACAAGTGTAATATCCAATACCTCCTGTCTATTTCTATTTATAAAAGTCGGCTTATTGCCTATGTTACATATATGAAGGTTAGTACTTAGAATGTAATCAAGGAGTAACTCACCTCGCTCATTTGTGTCTGTACTTCCCCAGATTGTGTGATGAGAATTTACATCACTCCCCAGGATGACTCCAACCTTGCGCTTCTGAGCCTCCAAAATTGCCTCACCCAGAATGACTGGTGGAATGTTCACTGCATCATAGGCTAGGTAGGCTGATATTAGCCAGAGGCTTCGTTTATTGACCTCAATGCTGACCGCTGCCACATCTTCATTGCTGAAATTTGATAGCAGAAAACAATTTATATTATTTTAACGAGAATGCACGACCGAACCCTACCTTCTTTGTTCGTGTGCATTAATATATAACAGGGTGTCTTTAGTCCTTAATTATAAAGTATTTAATAATTTACTTTTATTAGTGCAAACATTATTCAAAATTACTTACAGTCAGAAACATTCAGATGTATACGGCAAATTAAAATCAACGAAACACTTTTTTTTTTTTTGCTTACTTTTTTTATTTTAAAAATACATAAATATGAAGTAAATATATTATTGTGATAACATTATTGATAAAAAATAAAATTTTAAATATGATATCATCTGTTTGGTTTTTAACTTTATCTTTAAATTTCCCTCTAAATATGAGCCGTATACATCTGAATGTTTCTGACTGTATATGTAATTTAAATTCTTTGTGCAATCGCCTAAATGGATGCATTTTACTAATACTATTAAGATTTTATTTGGTGTTGTTGTTTTATGAAAACTTTAGGATAAACTTCACATCGGTCTATGACAACAGATTTATTTCTTTATTTAACGATTTAAAATAAACCAAAAACTTTCTCTGCTTGCCATCGGTCATGTTTATAATACTTAACCACTTAAGGTATTGCTGTTCATAAAGTGAGCTTCGTGTATGATGGCCAAAATCGTCACAATATTACCTCTATTTTTCATTTTATGTTTTACCGACATTTTTATGTTTGATAAAACATTTAGGGTACTAGTTTTAGGTTCATGTTACACGCTGCGTTAGAATATTATGTTAAATGTTGCATTAAAATGTTGCGTGTCATGTAAAATGTTATATTAAATAAAAATATTTCGTCTCTTTTTATTTATCACATTAAAATAGAAACAAAAAAGACAAAAAACATAGCGAAAGTACTTTCAGCTTAGATAATAGAATTAGAATGGACCGCTAATCCAATATTCGTTCCAATAATTCGTTCAATATAATTTTCAAATAAATGATGATGCCAACAGACAACTAGCGGTCAAGAGGCAAATTGCGGCAAACACGAAAACTAAAGAATTGTCAAAGTTATCAACATCAATATATTTTTATTTAATTTTTTGGCGCCTTTTCGAGTGTTAAAAACTTGTGTTTAAAGTTTTCTATTTTGTCACCGTTTTATAAGTTTTAAATTCAATTTAATTTGATTTAGGATTTCGTAATTGTGATTTTTGCACAAAATTTTTCCAAGGTTTCTTTCATTTTTACTGAAAATGGGGAGAAAGTGTGTCGTAGTTGGTTGTGATATCAGTTTGCCATTGGAAGATAAGGCTGTTTCTTTGCATCTGTGAGTACAAAAATAAATGTTTATTTTAATATTCAGTGCTTGCAACTGCTTATAATTTCAAACATTTAATGTCTTTGGTTAAAAATTAATTTTCAGCTTAAAAGTGAGTGATCGAAAACAGTTTTTATATCAGAAGTGGATTACGGTTATAAGTATATTAAATAATCAACCGAGCATTTTTAATGATCCCGTCACCTCCAAGATATGTTCGAAGCATTTTACCGCAGATTGCTTTCAATATTTACCTGGTGCATTCGGCAGAAGGCTAAATAAAAACGCTATACCTTCCCTTTCCCCCGGAAATAAAGATATGTAAGTGTTGACAAATGTATGTGTAAATTTATATTTCAGGCCTGATATTAGTTATATTATTGATAAATCACGGTTTCATTTAACCACATTAGATGTTAATGTAGTTCCAGGTAACACAAATCCAAGCGAACCAATGCCAAGCACTTCTTCAAAGTATGTATTACCGTGTACACATCTTCTTAGTATGTACACTGCGCCAATTAAAAAATGGAACAGAAATTTTCTTCGAAAAAATACTCAGATTTGAACGCTTGTATCTTGGTGAAATAATACCTTTCAAAAATAAAATTTTGTTTCTAGTTGAAGGAAATTTTGTTTTCTTTTCGATACTGGAAACCGTTTTATTTTATTTTGTTTTTTTATGACTTTTTTGAGTAAAACAAAAGGTGTCTAAAAAAAATATAAAGTTTGGTGCTGTTTGAAACTCTACACGAACTTGCTCGATATTTCATTCAAAAATCCAAATCGGCCATTTTATAGAGAATTTAGAAACCTTACAAAATGATACTAGGAAAATTTCTGTGCGGCTACTCCTTGTCGAGTTATTGAAGTTTTAGTGTGTTAAACTTTTAGTGTTATACTGACTTAACATTTTGTCGTAGAGTGCTAAGTTTACAAGAAAAAAAAATTTACATCTACGGTTTTTGATACGTTTTCTCTAAAACTTCAATAACTCGACAAGGAGTGGCCACACAGAAATTTTCCTAGTATCATTTTGTAAGGTTTCTAAATTCTCTATAAAATGGCTGATTTGGACTTTTGAATGATATATTGAGCAAGTTCGTTTACAGTTTCAAACAGCAGCAATTTTTTTTTTAGACACCTTTTGTTTTACTCAAAAAGTCATAAAAAACAAAAATAAATAAAACGGTTTCCAGTATCGAAAAGAAAACAAAATTTCCTTCAACTAGAAACAAAGTTTTTTTTTGAAAGGTATTATTTCACCAAGATACAAGCGTTCAGATCTGGGTATTTTTTGAAGAAAATTTCTGTTCCATTTTTTAATTAGCGCAGTGTATAATAAAGCCAAATAAAATTATAATCATAGGGCACAAGAAAACCGTTAAGTAAAGGGTATCTACGTTACCCTAGACAAGACACTGTGCATATTTGCGAAATAGTGCAAAAAATTATTAGTGGACTAAGTTTAGAAAATAAGATTAGAATTAAGAATATTTATCAAATAATTATTTTAAGTACTTTTAAACAGCTAAATTTGAATTTGATTTTTCGATCTTTTGATAACCATGTAATGGATTGTGATTTTCTATAAAACCATAAGTATTTTTTAATTAGATTAATTATTCAAATATACATAAAAGTTAATTTATACCATATAGGTAAACAATTCACTTTAAATGAACATAAAAACTATTTGAGAGAAAAATTGACGAAATATATTCATTTTATGGGACAATAACAATTTTAATGATGGTTTCGTTTATAAAATTTAATCTTATTGTCGATTTTTCGAATATTCCTAATAAATTAAATGGTAACGAACTTTTTAGTTAGCGAATTCGTCACGATTTGCCTCTTGACCGCCACTGTATGTTGAATCGCATATGAAGTAAGCAACTAGCAGTCCATTTAAAAATACATATATAGTCAAAGACTTTCAGTGTTCACGTTACATATATGCTGTATTAAAAATGTTATGACGACATCTTTGAGGCTAAATATTTCTGTGCGTCCGACTTTTTCCAATGTTATATAATTGCATACCATAAATTTTCAATGATCATCATTTTCAAAATACAAAAAATAAAAAACAAATCATGTCATGTAGCAAAAATATTGTTACGAACTGGACTTCTGAGTTCGTCCGGATTTTGCAATTAAAAACACTGTGTACTTTTTATTTCACTCTACTTTCATATACATACTTTGATATTTGGTTTGATTTTACTATTTAATTCTGTCCGCTTGTTACTGGTGGGGGCTATGACAATAGATTTATTTCTTTATTTAAAGATTTAAAATAAACCAAAAACTGTTCTCTGCTTGCCATCGGTCGTGTTTATAACACTGAACCGTCTAAGCTATTGCTGTTCATAACGTGAGCTTGTTATATGATGGCCAAAATCGTTACTTACTTCTATTTTTGATTTTATGTTTTACCAAACTTTTGTAGTTCAGGTGGAGCTTGAACCCATTCGTTTTTAATGAATTATATTAATTATGAAAATATTAATTATAAATTGTTAAATATTGAGTAAATTAAGTAAGTAAATTTTAAAAAATTGGAATTTTAAGGGAAAAATAATATTTTGACATAATATGTAAGTACCTAAACAACCGAAGTGAAGTTCTTAGCAAATAACAAAAAATGTAGTAGTGTTAGTAAAATAAACAGTATGCATTTAGGCGATTTTTGAATAGTCGAACTAACGATGGAAGTGACTAAATTTTATCAACAAAAATTAAAACTCCCAAAGTCAAATGATTTTTCTCGAATGTCCGTAGTATGCACTTGATGAAAAAATTTTGAAATGGCCGGACCCTGGGGTCGGCCATATAAATAACAAGCAATTTTTGCATCAAATGTTGTACGATTTTCCGTCGACGAAATTTGTTCAACAAAAATCAAAAGTCCCAAAGTCAAATGATTTTTCTCGAATGTCCGTAGTATGCACTTGATGAAAAAATTATGAAATGGCCGGACCCTGGGGTCAGCCATATAAATAACAAGCAATGTTTGCATCAAATGTTGTACGATTCTCCGCCAACGAAATTTGTTCAACAAAAATCAAAAGTCCCAAAGTCAAATGGTTTTTCTCGAATGTCCGTAATATGCACTTGATGAAAAAATTATGAAATGGCCGGACCCTGGGGTCGCCCATATAAATAACAAGCAATTTTTACATCAAATGTTGTACGATTTTCCGCCAGCGAAATTTGTTCAACAAAAAACAAAAGTCCCAAAGTCAAATGGTTTTTCTCGAATGTCCATAGTATGCACTTGATGAAAAAATTATGAAATGGCCGGACCCTGGATCACTGAAAAAGTCAATGAAATTTAACCAGAAATCGAAGAAGTCCGGCACATAATCAGTTATGACATTGCAAAGGATTTAAATATCGACCACAAAACTGTTTTAAACCATTTACATAAGGCTAGAGAAACAAAAATGCTTGATGTTTTGGTGCCGCAAGAATGTTAGATGGAAAATTTGGATGACCAAATTTTCATCAGCGAGTCGCTACTGAAACGCAAAGAAATGAACCCATTTCTGAAGCAAATTATTGCTGGCAATGCAAAATGCGTACAATATGAGAATGTCGTTTGAAAAAGATCATGGTAAAAGAAAGGTAAATCACCACAAACGACTTGAAAGCCAGGATTGATGCCACATAAACTTATGCTGTGTGTACATTATGAGGTTCTAGAATTTGGTCAAACTATGGATTCTAATCTCTACTGTCAGTAATTAACCAGGCTGCAGCAAGCAAAAAAAAAACAGTAAGAATTGATCAATAGAAAGCTTGTTGTCTTCGATCATGACAACGCCAGGCCACACCCAGATTTGATGACTTGGCAAAAATTGAGAGAGCTCAACTGGGAAGTTTTGACACATCCACCGTATAGCCTAGACCTTGTACCCTCTGACTACCATTTGTTTCGATCTCTGCAAACCTCCCTTGATGGTCTAAAGTTAGATTCAAAAAGCACTGTGAAAATCCCTTGGCCAAGTTTTTCGCCGATAAATCCCAGAAGTTCTACACCGATAAAATTATGAAACTTCCCGAAAAAGGACAAAAGGTCTTAGATAATAATGGCCAATATATTCTAAAATAAAACTCATTTTGAATACAAGAAAAATTTAATCAAAAAATGACAAAAAATCCCTCAATACTTTTCCCCAACCTGTTTTTCAAAAACTTCAATAAAATCCAAATAAGTAGCTTAAAGCAGCCAATTTTTGTTTTATTTGGAAGATAATACCTTTACCTACAATCTCTGCTTAGTTTTACAATCGAAGACGACAGAACAACACAACTTTTTGATAATGACAAATCGTATATTAAAGATTAACAAGTGATAAAAATCGACTACAATTACTGTTTTTTTTATATTTGATACTTTCAAAATTAGTACAATACAATTTATTTTCATGTTTTACTTACTTTCAGAAGTTTAATCCATTTAGACCGATAAGAATTGGTTATGCTTTCGATTTTCAGTATTACTTTTAACAAGCGCGTTGTTTACTATTTCCGTAACAATGTTGATACTAATAATCTTCTCTGTGTGATTCCTGAACGTTAGACATGTAGTTTAACCAACCCAATGGAAAAAACCCAGCTAGGAAATTTTTTTCTTGACTTTTGGCCAGCTTTTCTCGATTTCGCCGCACTGTGCGACGGCAGTACTTTACTTGTAGGTATGTTGCACATCAAGAGTTATAATTTTTACAATTTAAAATTTTTATTCTTCATTTATGTCAACGGGCCACATACCAACTATAGTATTAAACGCGAAATATAGACATTTGTTGTTGAACAAATTTCGTCGGCGGAAAATCGTACAACATTTGATGCAAAAATTGCTTGTTATTTATATGGCCGACCCCAGGGTCCGGCCATTTCATAATTTTTTCATCAAGTGCATACTACGGACATTCGAGAAAAATTATTTGACTTTGGGACTTTTGATTTTTGTTGAACAAATTTCGTCGGCGGAAAATCGTACAACATTTGATGCATAAATTGCTTGTTATTTATATGGCCGACCCCAGGGTCCGGCCATTTCATAATTTTTTCATCAAGTGCATACTACGGACCTTCGAGAAAAGTCATTTGACTTTGGGACTTTTGATTTTTGTTGAACAAATTTCGTCGGCGGAAAATCGTACAACATTTGATGCAAATATTGCTTTTTATTTATATGGCTGACCCCAGGGTCCGGCCATTTCATAATTTTTTCATCAAGTGCATACTACGGACCTTCGAGAAAAGTCATTTGACTTTGGGACTTTTGATTTTTGTTGAACAAATTTCGTCGGCGGAAAATCGTACAACATTTGATGCATAAATTGCTTGTTATTTATATGGCCGACCCCAGGGTCCGACCATTTCATAATTTTTTCATCAAGTGCATACTACGGACATTCGAGAAAAATCATTTGACTTTGGGACTTTTGATTTTTGTTGAACAAATTTAGTCGGTGGAAAATCGTACAACATTTGATGCAAAAATTGCTTTTTATTTATATGGCTGACCCCAGGGTCCGGCCATTTCATAATTTTTTCATCAAGTGCATACTACGGACCTTCGAGAAAAGTCATTTGACTTTGGGACTTTTGATTTTTGTTGAACAAATTTAGTCGGCGGAAAATCGTACAACATTTGATGCAAAAATTGCTTGTTATTTATATGGCCGACCCCAGGGTCCGGCCATTTCATAATTTTTTCATCAAGTGCATACTACGGACATTCGAGAAAAATCATTTGACTTTGGGACTTTTGATTTTTGTTGAACAAATTTCGTCGGCGGAAAATCGTACAACATTTGATGCAAAAATTGCTTGTTATTTATATGGCCGACCCCAGGGTCCGGCCATTTCATAATTTTTTCATCAAGTGCATACTACGGACATTCGAGAAAAATCATTTGACTTTGGGACTTTTGATTTTTGTTGAACAAATTTCGTCGGCGGAAAATCGTACAACATTTGATGCAAATATTGCTTTTTATTTATATGGCTGACCCCAGGGTCCAGCTATTTCATAATTTTTTCATCAAGTGCATACTATGGATATTCAAGAAAAATCATTTGACTTTGGGACTTTTGATTTTTGTTGAACAAATTTAGTCGGCGGAAAATCGTACAACATTTGATGCAAAAATTGCTTGTTATTTATATGGCCGACCCCAGGGTCCGGCCATTTCATAATTTTTTCATCAAGTGCATACTACGGACCTTCGAGAAAAGTCATTTGACTTTGGGACTTTTGATTTTTGTTGAACAAATTTCGTCGGCGGAAAATCGTACAACATTTGATGCAAATATTGCTTTTTATTTATATGGCTGACCCCAGGGTCCGGCCATTTCATAATTTTTTCATCAAGTGCATACTACGGACCTTCGAGAAAAGTCATTTGACTTTGGGACTTTTGATTTTTGTTGAACAAATTTCGTCGGCGGAAAATCGTACAACATTTGATGCATAAATTGCTTGTTATTTATATGGCCGACCCCAGGGTCCGGCCATTTCATAATTTTTTCATCAAGTGCATACTACGGACATTCGAGAAAAATCATTTGACTTTGGGACTTTTGATTTTTGTTGAACAAATTTAGTCGGTGGAAAATCGTACAACATTTGATGCAAAAATTGCTTGTTATTTATATGGCCGACCCCAGGGTCCGACCATTTCATAATTTTTTCATCAAGTGCATACTACGGACATTCAAGAAAAATCATTTGACTTTGGGACTTTTGATTTTTGTTGAACAAATTTCGTCGGCGGAAAATCGTACAACATTTGATGCAAATATTGCTTTTTATTTATATGGCTGACCCCAGGGTCCAGCTATTTCGTAATTTTTTCATCAAGTGCATACTACGGACATTCAAGAAAAATCATTTGACTTTGGGACTTTTGATTTTTGTTGAACAAATTTAGTCGGCGGAAAATCGTACAACATTTGATGCAAATATTGCTTTTTATTTATATGGCTGACCCCAGGGTCCAGCTATTTCATAATTTTTTCATCAAGTGCATACTATGGACATTCGAGAAAAATCATTTGACTTTGGGACTTTTGATTTTTGTTGAACAAATTTAGTCGGTGGAAAATCGTACAACATTTGATGCAAAAATTGCTTGTTATTTATATGGCCGACCCCAGGGTCCGACCATTTCATAATTTTTTCATCAAGTGCATACTACGGACATTCAAGAAAAATCATTTGACTTTGGGACTTTTGATTTTTGTTGAACAAATTTCGTCGGCGGAAAATCGTACAACATTTGATGCAAATATTGCTTTTTATTTATATGGCTGACCCCAGGGTCCGGCCATTTCATAATTTTTTCATCAAGTGCATACTACGGACCTTCGAGAAAAGTCATTTGACTTTGGGACTTTTGATTTTTGTTGAACAAATTTAGTCGGCGGAAAATCGTACAACATTTGATGCAAAAATTGCTTGTTATTTATATGGCCGACCCCAGGGTCCGGCCATTTCATAATTTTTTCATCAAGTGCATACTACGGACATTCAAGAAAAATCATTTGACTTTGGGACTTTTGATTTTTGTTGAACAAATTTCGTCGACGGAAAATCGTACAACATTTGATGCAAATATTGCTTTTTATTTATATGGCTGACCCCAGGGTCCAGCTATTTCATAATTTTTTCATCAAGTGCATACTATGGACATTCAAGAAAAATCATTTGACTTTGGGACTTTTGATTTTTGTTGAACAAATTTCGTCGGCGGAAAATCGTACAATATTTGATGCAAAAATTGCTTGTTATTTATATGGCCGACCCCAGGGTCCGGCCATTTCATAATTTTTTCATCAAGTGCATACTACGGACATTCAAGAAAAATCATTTGACTTTGGGACTTTTGATTTTTGTTGAACAAATTTCGTCGGCGGAAAATCGTACAACATTTGATGCAAATATTGCTTTTTATTTATATGGCTGACCCCAGGGTCCAGCTATTTCATAATTTTTTCATCAAGTGCATACTATGGACATTCAAGAAAAATCATTTGACTTTGGGACTTTTGATTTTTGTTGAACAAATTTCGTCGGCGGAAAATCGTACAACATTTGATGCAAAAATTGCTTGTTATTTATATGGCTGACCCCAGGGTCCGGCCATTTCATAATTTTTTCATCAAGTGCATACTACGGACCTTCGAGAAAAGTCATTTGACTTTGGGACTTTTGATTTTTGTTGAACAAATTTCGTCGGCGGAAAATCGTACAACATTTGATGCAAATATTGCTTTTTATTTATATGGCTGACCCCAGGGTCCAGCTATTTCATAATTTTTTCATCAAGTGCATACTATGGATATTCAAGAAAAATCATTTGACTTTGGGACTTTTGATTTTTGTTGAACAAATTTAGTCGGCGGAAAATCGTACAACATTTGATGCATAAATTGCTTGTTATTTATATGGCCGACCCCAGGGTCCGGCCATTTCATAATTTTTTCATCAAGTGCATACTACGGACCTTCGAGAAAAGTCATTTGACTTTGGGACTTTTGATTTTTGTTGAACAAATTTCGTCGGCGGAAAATCGTACAACATTTGATGCAAATATTGCTTTTTATTTATATGGCTGACCCCAGGGTCCGGCCATTTCATAATTTTTTCATCAAGTGCATACTACGGACATTCAAGAAAAATCATTTGACTTTGGGACTTTTGATTTTTGTTGAACAAATTTAGTCGGCGGAAAATCGTACAACATTTGATGCAAATATTGCTTTTTATTTATATGGCTGACCCCAGGGTCCAGCTATTTCATAATTTTTTCATCAAGTGCATACTATGGACATTCGAGAAAAATCATTTGACTTTGGGACTTTTGATTTTTGTTGAACAAATTTAGTCGGTGGAAAATCGTACAACATTTGATGCAAAAATTGCTTGTTATTTATATGGCCGACCCCAGGGTCCGACCATTTCATAATTTTTTCATCAAGTGCATACTACGGACATTCAAGAAAAATCATTTGACTTTGGGACTTTTGATTTTTGTTGAACAAATTTCGTCGGCGGAAAATCGTACAACATTTGATGCAAATATTGCTTTTTATTTATATGGCTGACCCCAGGGTCCGGCCATTTCATAATTTTTTCATCAAGTGCATACTACGGACCTTCGAGAAAAGTCATTTGACTTTGGGACTTTTGATTTTTGTTGAACAAATTTAGTCGGCGGAAAATCGTACAACATTTGATGCAAAAATTGCTTGTTATTTATATGGCCGACCCCAGGGTCCGGCCATTTCATAATTTTTTCATCAAGTGCATACTACGGACATTCAAGAAAAATCATTTGACTTTGGGACTTTTGATTTTTGTTGAACAAATTTCGTCGACGGAAAATCGTACAACATTTGATGCAAATATTGCTTTTTATTTATATGGCTGACCCCAGGGTCCAGCTATTTCATAATTTTTTCATCAAGTGCATACTATGGACATTCAAGAAAAATCATTTGACTTTGGGACTTTTGATTTTTGTTGAACAAATTTCGTCGGCGGAAAATCGTACAATATTTGATGCAAAAATTGCTTGTTATTTATATGGCCGACCCCAGGGTCCGGCCATTTCATAATTTTTTCATCAAGTGCATACTACGGACATTCAAGAAAAATCATTTGACTTTGGGACTTTTGATTTTTGTTGAACAAATTTCGTCGGCGGAAAATCGTACAACATTTGATGCAAATATTGCTTTTTATTTATATGGCTGACCCCAGGGTCCAGCTATTTCATAATTTTTTCATCAAGTGCATACTATGGACATTCAAGAAAAATCATTTGACTTTGGGACTTTTGATTTTTGTTGAACAAATTTCGTCGGCGGAAAATCGTACAACATTTGATGCAAAAATTGCTTGTTATTTATATGGCTGACCCCAGGGTCCGGCCATTTCATAATTTTTTCATCAAGTGCATACTACGGACCTTCGAGAAAAGTCATTTGACTTTGGGACTTTTGATTTTTGTTGAACAAATTTCGTCGGCGGAAAATCGTACAACATTTGATGCAAATATTGCTTTTTATTTATATGGCTGACCCCAGGGTCCAGCTATTTCATAATTTTTTCATCAAGTGCATACTATGGATATTCAAGAAAAATCATTTGACTTTGGGACTTTTGATTTTTGTTGAACAAATTTAGTCGGCGGAAAATCGTACAACATTTGATGCATAAATTGCTTGTTATTTATATGGCCGACCCCAGGGTCCGGCCATTTCATAATTTTTTCATCAAGTGCATACTACGGACCTTCGAGAAAAGTCATTTGACTTTGGGACTTTTGATTTTTGTTGAACAAATTTCGTCGGCGGAAAATCGTACAACATTTGATGCAAATATTGCTTTTTATTTATATGGCTGACCCCAGGGTCCGGCCATTTCATAATTTTTTCATCAAGTGCATACTACGGACCTTCGAGAAAAGTCATTTGACTTTGGGACTTTTGATTTTTGTTGAACAAATTTCGTCGGCGGAAAATCGTACAACATTTGATGCATAAATTGCTTGTTATTTATATGGCCAACCCCAGGGTCCGGCCATTTCATAATTTTTTCATCAAGTGCATACTACGGACATTCGAGAAAAATCATTTGACTTTGGGACTTTTGATTTTTGTTGAACAAATTTAGTCGGTGGAAAATCGTACAACATTTGATGCAAAAATTGCTTGTTATTTATATGGCTGACCCCAGGGTCCGGCCATTTCATAATTTTTTCATCAAGTGCATACTACGGACCTTCGAGAAAAGTCATTTGACTTTGGGACTTTTGATTTTTGTTGAACAAATTTCGTCGGCGGAAAATCGTACAACATTTGATGCATAAATTGCTTGTTATTTATATGGCCGACCCCAGGGTCCGGCCATTTCATAATTTTTTCATCAAGTGCATACTACGAACATTCAAGAAAAATCATTTGACTTTGGGACTTTTGATTTTTGTTGAACAAATTTCGTCGGCGGAAAATCGTACAACATTTGATGCAAATATTGCTTTTTATTTATATGGCTGACCCCAGGGTCCGGCCATTTCATAATTTTTTCATCAAGTGCATACTACGGACATTCGAGAAAAGTCATTTGACTTTGGGACTTTTGATTTTTGTTGAACAAATTTAGTCGGCGGAAAATCGTACAACATTTGATGCATAAATTGCTTGTTATTTATATGGCCGACCCCAGGGTCCGGCCATTTCATAATTTTTTCATCAAGTGCATACTACGGACATTCAAGAAAAATCATTTGACTTTGGGACTTTTGATTTTTGTTGAACAAATTTCGTCGGCGGAAAATCGTACAACATTTGATGCAAATATTGCTTTTTATTTATATGGCTGACCCCAGGGTCCGGCCATTTCATAATTTTTTCATCAAGTGCATACTACGGACCTTCGAGAAAAATCATTTGACTTTGGGACTTTTGATTTTTGTTGAACAAATTTAGTCGGCGGAAAATCGTACAACATTTGATGCAAAAATTGCTTGTTATTTATATGGCCGACCCCAGGGTCCGGCCATTTCATAATTTTTTCATCAAGTGCATACTACGGACATTCGAGAAAAATCATTTGACTTTGGGACTTTTGATTTTTGTTGAACAAATTTAGTCGGCGGAAAATCGTACAACATTTGATGCAAATATTGCTTTTTATTTATATGGCTGACCCCAGGGTCCAGCTATTTCATAATTTTTTCATCAAGTGCATACTATGGACATTCAAGAAAAATCATTTGACTTTGCGACTTTTGATTTTTGTTGAACAAATTTAGTCGGCGGAAAATCGTACAACATTTGATGCAAAAATTGCTTGTTATTTATATGGCTGACCCCAGGGTCCGGCCATTTCATAATTTTTTCATCAAGTGCATACTACGGACCTTCGAGAAAAGTCATTTGACTTTGGGACTTTTGATTTTTGTTGAACAAATTTCGTCGGCGGAAAATCGTACAACATTTGATGCAAATATTGCTTTTTATTTATATGGCTGACCCCAGGGTCCGGCCATTTCATAATTTTTTCTTCAAGTGCATACTACGGACCTTCGAGAAAAGTCATTTGACTTTGGGACTTTTGATTTTTGTTGAACAAATTTCGTCGGCGGAAAATCGTACAACATTTGATGCAAAAATTGCTTGTTATTTATATGGCTGACCCCAGGGTCCGGCCATTTCATAATTTTTTCATCAAGTGCATACTACGGACATTCGAGAAAAATCATTTGACTTTGGGACTTTTGATTTTTGTTGAACATATTTAGTCGGCGGAAAATCGTACAACATTTGATGCAAATATTGCTTGTTATTTATATGGCTGACCCCAGGGTCCGGCCATTTCATAATATTTTCATCAAGTGCATACTATGGACATTCGAGAAAAATCATTTGACATTGGGACTTTTGATTTTTGTTGAACAAATTTCGTCGGCGGAAAATCGTACAACATTTGATGCAAATATTGCTTGTTATTTATATGGCTGACCCCAGGGTCCGGCCATTTCATAATTTTTTCATCAAGTGCATACTACGGACATTCGAGGAAAATCTTATTTGGTTTCTTTTTTGAACAAAAAACATCACTGAATTGTATTAAAGTTATTGTGTATTGGTTTCTTTATCCACATTTAGGCGTATAATTTATATTACCACTACATATAAATACATATACGTATACGATAAATTTGTTATTTTTTTTTGTTAAGTTTTTCACAGGCATCCTAAACAATATTTTTTATTACGAAAAAATATTACAAAAGTTATTGTGAGCATCCTAATACATACTTAATTATGACCAGTGTTTTCTGCGTCTACGCCGTTTTTGAGATTTTCTACACTCAATAATGTCGACAATAACGTATACAATACATAGTTTTCAACGTAGGCAATGTAGACAATATTGTAGACAATGCAGACAATATTGTAGACAATGTAGAAAATTCGTAGACAAGTCGTAGACAATGAAAATATTATTTTTGTTGTTGTTTTCGATAATATAAAACACGAATGCTATATGATTTCTAAGGGATACGATGGAAGCACTGAAAATAATAGACACAATTTTTAATAATAGATACAATCTTTTATTTGTATACCGACGCGACGTTTCGATGGCATGATCATCACGCAGAGTGAATTACAATAATAAATAACAATATGATTCTTTCGGCTTTTTTATAGACAAATATATTATTTTTGTATTCCTACTCGCATTACGCCATCATTATCCAGGTTCGGAGCTAATGCTTTTAATTTGCTGGATCGGTTGACTTGACAGGTTGATCTCGTTCCAATAATTTAACTTCTTCGAGAAATGACTTATGCTGCGTGTGTCTCATCAGGGTGACTTCGCTTGCCCTTAACTCTTCTCTGCCTAACCAGCGTGGGATCCTCTTCTCTGGTCGTAGTCTCGCATTAGTTATGAACCGTCTTATCCAACTCAACACTACTAACAACTTATCATAACTTGAATAAGACTCAATTAGCTCTTCTAACCAACTATTATCAACCATAGTTGCGAATATCTTAAACTTAGTCACCCTTTCTTCTTCAGATATTCTAAACTCCTTGGGCCGCACTGGCCAATCGGACTCATTTTTAAGAAGCCACTCCAGCCTATTCCACCATAGCTTATGCTCTTGCAACAATTCTAATGACATCCATCGGGAAGCGCAATCGGCTGGATTTGTCTTTTTTTTTTTTTTTCGTCACCAGAAGATTTTTCATGTTTATTTATTTGTTAATATACAAAAATTTGGCGTAAGAAACCAACCTCTTGCTTACCATTCTAATTTGAGCACAAGCTCATTCCTTATAGAATGGTCAGATGAAGGTTGACTATTAAAAACAAATTCTAATGTTTTAGCCCCAGGATCACAACGTCCCATTCTATGCTGCATATTTCTTCTTTGAAAGATACTTTATGCTAGGATACGTATTACTACTTTCTAATATTTAATCCCCAGATGGTCCTCTCCAAATATTTCGCAATTGAAGTCCAATTTTAATTAATTTAATATTTCCATTGATTTTTCACGGAACAAAGAAAATTTTGCCGTTTAATGGCAAACGTACGTACCTCCAATACCCTTAACGCCAACGTACCTCCAATTGCTTCTAATAATTTGTTGGGTGATCAGGGAAGTTCTATTTCCCACCAAGGTGGACCATTTCTTGGATGCGACGACAGCTAATTTAAGACTATTCTTAAATCAGTCCATGCAGTGACTGATTTTGTCTTTAGTGTAGTGGCCCTTTTAACTGCTCCTACAAGGTTGGTCAATAGGAGTGCAGCACTTAACTCTAAACTCTCTCCGCTGCATAAGCCAACTCATTTGCGTCGCAAAAGGCATGCAATTCCAGTTCACTGACCTCCTTGTGCATCAAAAGCCAACGTGATAATACTATTTCCCTGTGTTCATTGATGTCGTCTATGATTTGAGTCCATTTTGTTATCTCCGATGGTAGCTGCTGGTCCCAATCTAAATTCGACAACCACAGCGATTGAAATAACATCTTGAACCTCACTGTAGTCGGAGCTAACCACCCTAATGGGTCAAATATTCTACTATTTTCAGACAGTATAATTCGTTTTGTTAACGACGTGGTGTTGCCAATATGCATGGTGAAACGAAATCTGTCTTCTTGTGGCTTCCAATGCAGTCCTAAAACTATCAACCTTTTTTCGTTTGGTTGAACTCCGGAAATCTCTCTGGTACTTGATGCTCTGTGATGAATCGGTAGAGTGACGAGAATATGTGGTGAATTTGAACTCCATTTACTCAGTTGCATTCCTGCTGCCTCCAATACTTTCGTGACGTCGTTCTTCAAAGTGATTGCTTCTTTCAAATTATTCGTTCCTGTCATTAAATCGTCTACATACATATCCTTGTTTAGGATGATTGTGACCTTTGGCAATTCATTTTGATTAAGCTTAGCTATTTCTTTGAAAACCCTTGTTGTTCGTCTGAAGCTTATATATACAATCGAATTGGTTCCGTGCTACTTCTACTCTTGGTCACCTTCAACCATCAAAATTTGCCTGTACATCTTAATGATATCAGCAGACATGACATAGGCATGCACTCTGAACCGCAACAGAATATCAGAAATACTTGAGTGTATCGTAGGGCCCACTAATAAGGTGTCATTAAGGGAAACTCTGGATGTAGTTTTTGCGGAAGCATCAAACACCACCCGTACCTTCGTGCTGATGCTGTCCTTCTTTAACATCCCGTGATGCGGCAAAAATACACACGAATCCTTCCTTGCTATTTCCTTCACATGTCCGAGCTCAACGTATTCCTTCATGAATTCCCGATACATTCTGCCATAAGCTTCATTTTTTGCGAATTTTCGTTCCATGCTGTATAGTCTCTCTGGATAGCTAACTGAAGTGAAGACCCCAGAATTGGATTAGGTTCCTTGAACGGTAGTGTAACCACAAATCTCCCATAAACATCTCTCTTCGTATTGGCGACAAAATAAGCTTTGCATTTCTCCTCCTCCATTGTCCATTTACGTGTATTCGGGACCTCTTCCAATTCCCAAAATGTCTTCAGACTTCTGTCAATATTCGACTCCTCAAGCCTTCTGCTATCGATGCCACTGTAGTACTCGTTGTATGCATGCCTCTCTGGAGTCCGATCAGAATCCACCCAAACGCCGTCTGCTGGGCGACTATCTGACCCTGCCCATTCCGTATTTTGCCCTCGCCCCATATTTGGAAGACGACATCAGCACCCAGTAATATGTCTATCGGTCTTGTTGCTGCTTTATCGGGATCTGCTAGTTGAATCCCGCTCACCAAATGTGCATCTTGTTGATTCGGTCGTGCTGGTGACAGCGCAGCAATTACCTTGCGCAAAATGTATACTTCAACTTGAAGCTCAGTATTACTATTGTTTACGCTAGTAAAATTAAAAATTGACTTTCCTCTCGCAGCATCCGTACGACTTTCACCGATACCTGATATTGATATACGTCCATTCCTCATTGGCAATCTTAGACGATCCATGCACGACTCAGAGATGAACGATAGCTGGGAGCCAGTGTCTAACAGAGCTCGGCATGTAACTCGATTGCCACATCCGTTTAATACCTTGACTAATGTGATATTTTGTGATTTTATCTTAATTTAATATTGGAATTATCCTACAATGATTGTTTTGTTGATTTAAGTGAAACATATTAAAGTAAAAGAATTATTAATTCAAATTTCACTAAATTTACTATTTATTTTATTGTTAAAATAAATTCGTTTGAGACAAATTTTGTAGAATGGCAATAACGCAAAAGCGATATCTTAAATTTGTAGTGAGGGAAGTCAAATTTCTTGATTTCTCACAAATAATGCATGATTTTAGGTTTGTGTGGTTGTGCATAAGATTTTACAATACAAAACATCCCATATTTAATTTAAATTGATATTGAATTGAGTCATTTTGACATATGCAGATTTTCCTGTTCACGTTTTTTGACGGAAAATTGTTCTCGGTTTTATTTTTGAACAGGATTGGCATTTGTTTTGTACAAGTTGCTGTTTTGATTGCCAAAGCGAAACGATCTATATATATTTTTTTTTGGTTTTTTTAGTGATTGATAAGTTGAGTTCAACTCGTTTTGGTTTTTTCTTTTGTTTTTTGCTTCTATATTTTCTCCTTTACGAATATTTATACATAATTATAAAATCTCTCCAGTTGAACGGAACATTGAAAAAAGACCGGATATTTTTCTGGTGATTTCTTTTCCTGAATAAAATTTTACTGAATAAAATGGACGGTTTGTTTTTGGAGTTGGTGTGGGTCCATAACTTATTTATTGATTTGTATTTATTGATATCATTGTCAAAGATTTTTCTTTTTTGGTTGGTTGACTTGCACCACTTTTCGAAGTGAACGGTCTATATAGAGATAGGTTGCATGTTGTTTAAATATTATTTTTCCAAAAGTAATAACAGATAAACTTAATGATAAATAAATCATAGATAGACTGAATGAATGATAAGGATAATTATATATGAATCTACTGTTAACTCTTACTTAACTGACTTAAACAACCATTAGGTCATCAATATGTGCAAACGATTATGCTGTCGAGTCTTAACGGACAAATACACCCACTGCGACAATTGGTGATGGTGGGAGATAGGAACACATCTTTATATACAGCATGAGAAGAGAAGACCCCTATTCATTACTAACATATATTAACAATTAACAAAATCCAAATCTATAGTGTGAGAATGGTTTTATTTAACAAATTTTTTTTAATAAATTAACTATGTACTTAGAAAATAACTTTTCTGCTATTACTACCCTAGTTATATATGTGACTAACATCCCATATCCTTACAATCCTTATGTGTTGAGGATGCAGGTAGGGCTTGGACCCGCATAATTCGGGAATATGGTGCTCCCAGGTACCTTTTCTTGATAATGGGTTAGGCATACTCCAGTAATGTGCTATACATACCTAGGATCACCATTATGGCTTTAAGATAAAAGTTTGTCACATTTTCCAATAATCTAAGTTGAACTAGGTAAACCCTAATAACTTTTCAAATGGGTTGGCATGATTAATGTTTGCCGATCGGTGAAAATCTCAAGATATCGATTTTCTTATTTTAAAATTTTGAAATATTCTAATATTAACTAGATAAACCCCAATAACATTTAAACGGTTTCGCACCATTAAAGCATATACAAAGGCCTACCAAAATAGCATCGTGAGATGTTTGCCAATCGGTGGAAATCTTGAGATATCGATTTTCTTAGACATGCTTAAGGCAAAATTTTTCACATTTTCGTATAATCTAAGATTAACTAGGTCAACCCCAATAACTTTTTAAACGGGTTGGCATGATTAAAGTACACACATCGCCCTGCCGACGACATGTTTGGCTATCGTTGAATATCTCAAAATATCGATTTTCTTAGGCATTAAATAAATATATTTGATTCGCATATTATTACAGAAAAATATTTTGTTACAATTCGCCCTAATGTACTTTTTAACCCTAATGTAGTTTGTTTAAGCTAGTTTTATTTTAAGATAAAGTTCAGTCGCAGATCGTACCCATTAAACTTGCTTAATATTATTATACTTACGCATAATTGTAAAAAAAGTCGAGACCATCCGGCATGAGATGGCAAACCGCTCGTTAAACTTATTGATCGAATTTCAGAGTAAAGCTAAAGACTATTAAACGAAATATTAAAACTACATACTTACATATATACTTTACGTACGCTTAGATATATTCCTTGAAATACTACACTTCCTCCTCTTAGAAATACTACTAAACGTATTTATAAACATCGCATACCCCCGAGTTTGTGTTTAATTATTAAACTATGTATTCAATTATAGTTTTTGTAAAATCTATCCAGCTATATAAACTCTTGCGATTTGCTACCCGTACTCTTAGGCATAATTGACGTACATTTGGACGTACTCGACGTACTCTTACACGCACAGACACTTCCTTATGTATAAATGAGTTGTATCTACTACTTCCTTACAATGGTACAGATAGAAAATCATTTTTCTCGTTTTATTTACTTTCATCTGGAAACGGAAGTAATTTATTTATTTTTTTTTTTTTGAGTGAGAAAAGTATTACATAACCAGTATTACGGATAAAGGAAGTAAGTATACATAAAACAGACTCGAAATAAATTTTGCCATTTATGTCGAGATATATGTATATTAACCCTTTGCGGTCTTATTAAGTTTGCACGTAGTCTTGCTGGTCGGAATTAATTTTCGTCCTACGAGTAGTAACACATAATATGCAAGATTAAGAAGGAATTGAGAAGCAAAATTAAATATTAAGAAAGAATTACCTACTCTTACTGTAGGGCGATGTAGGCGTTCGGCCACCACGCATTGCGACCTAAAAGATCTTTCGTGCTTGGATCCTGCTTAATTATCCGTCCAGTCAATATTCAGGCTCTCAATGAACCTAATAATACTGCCGGCCGGTACGCGATACATACTATCTGGGCTCATTGCGCTTCCTCCTAGATATTTACTATAGCATGTACTTTTGCCAGGAAGACGGTGGCATTGGTATCCAAGGATTTCGAGAGGGCAATCCAACTCCCGTATATTCCTACTCCTGCCCAGTCTACCGTTTTGATTTTACTCTTACGAGCTGCTGGGAATGGTAAGTCAACTGAAGGTCATCCAGCTATACCACAGGAAGGTTAGTAAAACGGAAGAGTGCCTGGTATCCAGAGTCCCCATACTTGTCCGGGTTGTTTAACCTATCAACCATTCATACATCGGCATATGCTGTTCCAACTTAGATTGGAGTTTTTTGTCAAAGGTTTCTCCTTTAGTGCCCTACTTTAGCCTGTGCCAAATGGTCAAAAATGTGCCAAATGGCTAAGTTACCAGTAGTTGCCACGAGGAGGTAGCACGTACACTTGTGAATTGTGACCAAGTTACCCCTAACACAATTGTACCCATCACGCCTCTGCCTGATACATTCATTATCAGAACAGCTTACTTGAAGCGCACCCTACTAGAAGGTTACAGAGCTGGTAGATTAACCTACTCAATTTTAGTCTCCCCCCCACCCTCCAATAGACTCCGAACCACCAAGAAGGCGTAACGTCTGAGCAACACTGACCAGACGGAAGTCTTGTCCTTTCCGCCCAAAACGTTAACAGATCATGATACAGATCTTTTGGATTTGAGACTTTGTCAAGTGAGGATAAACCATTATAACTTATAACTAATATACAATATCTTTTTTTCGAACAAATAAACTTAACAAATAAATATTTAAAATATCTAAATAAATACAAAAATAATTTATAACAAAAAATTAAAATTGTATAACGATTTAAAAGAAACTTGTGAGATTTTTTATTTTAAACATTCACGGTGATTCACCTGGCTTACGATAATCCATCGCAGAAAGATCTCTCAGGGAGACTCGCTAGGTGGAGTCTCAAACTCCAGGCGTACGACTTTCAAATAGGATAGGATCGGTTAACGTTGTTCCCGATACACTGTCGCGTTTTTTTTGTGAGGAGCTCTTAATTCATAATGAAATAAACATTCGTGACATTCATGAAATAAACAGTGTGACTCCTTCACCGGAGTTGCCGGTGTTGCATATTGATTTAAATTCACCTGCCTTTTCGGATAATAAATATATTTCTCAAATGGATAAAGTTAAACAATTTAAAGATTGTGAGTATAATTAAGTTCAGGACAATAAGCTGTTGATTGCCCCATCTTATGGAAATCGATATCATGACACCGACATTTCAGTGTATAAATTGGTGGTTCCCTCCGGGTGGACACATTATCTAATTGAGCGAGCATACATACCCCCTACGTCCGCAAATTTGGGTGGGCATTAAACCCTGGAGCGTCTGCAGCGTTAATTTTACTGGCCGTAATTGGCTCGTCAAGTGAGAGAGTTTGTTGCCAACTGCGTCAAATATAAGATGAATAAAGTAGTACATTTTTGTACACGTCCGGTTCCAGCGATTGTATGTCGACTTCCTGGGTCCGTATCCGCGTTCAAAAAACGGAAATACCGGTACTGTTATTATCATGGGTTATTTTTCTAAGTTTGTGATCACTAAGCCAGTGCGAGAGGCCTCCGCTTTGGCCTTATGAGTTTTTTAGAAAACGATATGTTCTGACTATTCCCGGTGCCAGAGACGATCACGTGAAATAACGTGAACCAATTCACTTTCCATTTGTTCAGAGGACTATTGCATAAATACGGAGCTGCCTCTGAACGGGTTAACCGTACCTTATTGTCAGCTATTCGGTAATATTTGAGTAATCACGAACATAATGATTGGGACAAACATTTGACAGAGGTAACGGTGGCTCTTCGTAATTCAGTGCCTGAAACACTAAATTGTCCCCCCCATTATTTCGTGTTCGGTCAACACATGACGTTGCATGAGTCGGAATATGGCTTATGACGACTGTTGCTTTGCACAGATCTGAACGAGGTTCAGATGTGGTCCAAGTGTGATTGGTTAAATATCATTGGGCCGCAAATCAGCCATTACCTGCGGGTAGTCCATGAGAAGAGTTCTCGCTAGTACAATCTTCGGAGCGCTAACCTGATATTCAAAATTGGTCAGCTGATATTTATTCGATCTTTTGCCCTAGGTGAAGGTGACGCCTTTAACCGTTTTTCCGTCAAATTGTTGGCTAAATTCAAACCAGCAGTCATTTCCTCTAAAGCCAGAAAGGTGGCTTACAATGTGCAAGACTTGTCAGAGAAAGTATTAGGCACATACCACATCAAAGATATTCGCGCTTGATCGACTGCTATCATGATCAACGGCACACAATTTTTTTTGATTTTGATTTTTTCCTCACCCAATGTGAGACCCCTGCTCGGGTGTGGGACGTCTCCACGTTTGTTACGCCTCTGGTGTTCGTCGTCCCATGTTTTGGTATGTGATTTGCGTTTGTGGTTTATTGGACGACGCGGTTGTTGGACTGGCAAGGGAATTGAGGAGAGAGAGAGAGAGAGAGAGAGAGAGTGAGTAAAGAAGGGAGATGGCAATGTGTATAGGTAGCTTGGTTGAAAAAAAACGGGAGAGTTAGTTAAGTCTCGGAGCTCGAGAAGGTCGGGTTATTCTCTTTCACGAGGATAAGTTTTTTTCTTAATGACAATTAAGTGCGAATCTTATTTTAAAAGATATAATATAATATAAAATGGTGGATTAGAGTAATTTAAAAAAAATTGTAAAATTATGGATGATAAATTTGTTAAACAATAAAAAATAAAAAAACTGAATTTCAAACATAAGAATTTAAAAAGTAAGTAAAAGTTGTATATTTGTTAATTAATAAAAAAACGGAATTTAAACAATTTATAGGATGTGATTTATATAAAAACAATCAATTTTGTCCCTTCTATACAACTGTTTGATTAGTGAATTCAATAAAAAAATCTGTGCATATCTTGATGACCTACGACGCCCAGTTTATGGATAAACAAGTATTTAATTGTTTATTCACATTCGGAAAGCTGGTGCGGTATAACAGTATCAAGTAAGAGGTATGTACAGTCATTTATTTTTCTTCGTGTTTTTCCTATATATACCTGTTTACAAAATACCAACGGAAACTTGAGCCACGCAATAACAAAACATAAAACCCAATAACAGGAAATTGGAATTATACAAACATACACCCGTGTGTTACGTAAATAAAGATCAATCAAGTCGTTTGCTCAGAAAACGGGCAACAATCATTAGAATCAGAAGCAGTGTAGTACCATTATCATCGCATATATTATCGATAATTGGAGACAGCGCACCTTCATCGACAGTGCCTAAATAAACCACATAATTGGAAAACCAACTAATAACGGGACTTTGAAAACACCCGTACCATTGCTATGACTGTGCAAAAAAATTCAATTAACACGAAAACAACTCTACCAGTTACACAAAAGGGGATAACCATAAACAGCGGATCGACGGGAACAACAGCACCAACAACAATAATAACAACAGATAAGTTTTTTTTTGCCTCTTTCAAAACTAAATTTTTTGACGTGAATACGTCTTTAAATTTGCGTTCATAGTGGGAGGCAATTCAGAAAACTGATGATAACAAAATCGGGAGATACAGTTTGATGATGCAGCTATCTATCATCTACATCCAAAATTTGGATGTAGATGATAGATACATCCAAAATTTGGATGTAGACTGTGACACATCGCTTGAGGTGGAGGGAAAACACCTCCATTTTTATAGCTATTTTCTTTATTGTATTACAAATTATTTATTTATAAATTTTGATTTAAAAAATTCTCTATAAAATACTCCCGGGACTGGGAATTAAACTTTAAGATATTGTTTACTATCATACGCTGAAACAGATTGTAAATATTCCTCCTAGTTTCGGAGCTCTGCCGATTCTGCCGAGCGTATACCTTAGTGTCATAATAATCTTAATATAGTATACGCACGGCAGAATCGGCATAGTTCAGAAACTAGGAGGAATACTACGCAGCAAGTATTTACAATCTGTTTTCAGCGTTTGATAGTAAACAGATGTATCTATTAAACAAGTTAAAATTTAAATTCCCTGTCCCTGAAGTAAATTTAAATCAAAATTTAATCGAAAAAAAAAATTGGTGTGGCAGTGTCGTAGACACAGCCGTGTGTTTTACGTGATACGTGTACGTTACGAGTCATATTTTCTTTAAGCGTATTTTTTATATGTATGTCATATTCATTTTTGAACACTAAGAAGTCCTTCCCCAAATACATGTATTGATTTAACGTTTACCAGAAATTTCGATGTATCCTGTATGCCATTTGCTTCGTACTTTTCGTATCACAGACCTTTCATTAATAAAGTTATAACACAGTAATTATTAGCTTAAAATATTTTAAATTGGTTATTAAAAATCACATTTACGAATTTCACCACGGAAATCTTTCTTGACCTCGAAAAATCGAAAAAAAGATAATATTCATTAAATATTCTAGACATAGAAACCGTCGGTTCATTATTTCCATATTCAGTCCTGTGGCATGGGAGAAATAAAAATTCCCCTTGGCGTAGATTTCGTTTGGAAACATAAATGCGCCAGGTAGAAGTGAGGTCTAAACAATTGACTCGTCCACATAAAGAATCTCCCACAAACATAGCCGCGGCAATTTTACGACGTTTTTCTAAAGTATCAATAAGAAGATCATGACATCTACACTGAAACAAATCCTACATCAATGCAGACAAAATCTGCATTAATAGTAAAATAATTCGTTAAAATGGAGCAAATACGACCCTTCGTTAATAGTACGAAAATCATACGTTAATATGGTGAAACACAAAAAAAAAACAATGTGTGTAGCCTCTACGCGCGACAGAAGTGAAACTTTTTAAGCTGTAAATTTATAATTACTACAATTTATCGTTCAATGGTCCGGCTGGCATATACAGTAAAATGTGTAGCTTTTCCGCAGCAAGAATTGAAGAAATAGTCAATTGATCCTTATAGTGTTATAGGAGTATTATACAAAGTCAGAGTAGATACATCCAAATTATATAATTGCACATTCTACATTATCTAGTTATTTTTCTCAATCTCTGTTACTCCATGATCTGGTAAAACAGGATTATCACAACTCGATACAAAACCTATAGAGGCACGATAAACGGAATAAAAGCAATATTATTTACTAATACTGATATTAAAGCGACATTTTAGGTTGAGAACGCAAGCGAAATTGTGATGGTGTATTGTTTGGTTTAGATTTTAAAGTGAATTTTGCTTAAGACAAACGTTTTCTTCAAGATAAATTCAGAATACTAAATAATTTACCTAAAGTAATGCAAACAGCGATTGATGCATAGGTGCAGTTTTCTCATGTCATTTGGAACTATTGTAGAGTATAATTTCCATGTCTCATTTTGTAGTGTTATAAACCAATTGTTTCATTTTTGAATTGCCCGAGAAAAATAAATACATTTTGTATTTAGTTTAAAAGTATAAAATTTAATCTTAATTTGCCAACTCTCATTGTATGATCCTTTAAATATCTATACAAATTTAAGTTTTAAAACTTCACTTCTCTATTTATTTTACAATAAGTTATTTAACAACTGTCTATATCTAAATAGTATAAAAACATTAAGTTTGAGATATTTGTGTACAAGCAAATTATTTACAAACACAATTTTTATACTTGTTTTATATAATATACTAGTAAATTGCAATCAATACCTCAATATATTATAAATCTAGGAGGCATTGATTCGACCGTTCGTAGATGTTGTTTTTGTATTGCTTGCAAATTCATTCAATTTCGTTTCAATATTCTTTTGTTTTTTTTTAATCATACCCTACCTAAAAAAATTTCAATTCAAAAATAAAAGAAATACTGTCGATTTTTTCGTTTCATATCGCTTCTTCATTTTTTGCTTGTAATTTTTGTTTTGTTTCATCGATTTTAAAAATCACCCCGGTACTAAAGAAGTTTCACTTCAAAAATATTTTACCCTTCACTACTTACGTTGTAATATTTATGAATTGATTCATATGAGATACGAAAAATGTTATAATTTTAATGCAGTTAAAAGCATTTGTGGATGAACAAATTCTTATTATTAACGTAAAAAATTAAAGATTATATGAAATTTTTCGTAACATTAACGAAATGTTACATCATATTAACGAATAAATTCATACATATAAGTTTAGAAATTCATTATTTTGTTCATTTGAAAATATTCGTATCTTGGTAGTATGGAATACTTATAGTGGTTATGAATAATTCACAAATATGATGATTATTTTCTGAAAATGTTTCGGCTTTTTTATAGACAATATATTACTTGTAATCTTGTAAATGACATTCACTGTATTTCCGATTTGGTAAATCAGAAAAATAACAGAGGCCGATCACTTATATGATATCAACTCTCAAAAATTAGAAATCTCTTTGAGTTCTTGTGTTGGTCTTGGTAGTTCGGTTTCATACAGAAAAAGTAAGGTCTACTCTTCAGCTAGCTACGACCGAACTACAAAAATTCAACTCTCGCTTTATACATTATATATAAACTAGAGTGCATCGACTTAGTGAATTATATTCAACTAAATCAAAATCAAAAACCCAAGCAGAAATCTAATTTGTGTATTGTGTGTATCATTATACCAAACGAATAATTATCAGATTCGTTAAGATGACAAATTTCGTACATAGTCTCATTCATAAATATTATGAATTGGTCATAAATGTGATTTTTTAATAAAATGATGCAAGTTGCACTAATACGCAAACAACATGTGATTGTATTTTACGTATAGTACAATAAACTAAACAATTTTTTAATTTACGAACTATGATTCTTACTATTAATGCAAACATTCTTATGATTTTTTCTAAATTTCATTTTTTTACGTAAATATAGCAATTTGTACATTAATAGTACGAATTGTGGTTAACGAACGCCATTCGTAAATAAAACGCAGTATATTTTTTTCAGTGTATTAACATAACACGGTAGGTCACATATCTGTTTCCACCTAGGTTGACTACGATCAGAGACACACAGCATACTTAAGATGTGATCTAACCAAAGAGACAAATAGAGTTACACATGAGAATATATCACGAAACTCCTTTGCATGCGAATAATGAACCCTAATATAGAATTGGCTTTACGTATTATGTTATCAATATGTAAAGAGAAAGTTACTTTATTATCAAATAAAACTCCCAAATCCGTTATTAAAGTTACTCTGCTAAGTTGATTACCATCAAAATAATAGTTAGAAATTATAGGGTTAAAAGTCCTATAGAACGACATGACACTACATTTACTTATATTAACAAACAAAATATTAGCAGAGCACCATCTAGATAAATTATTTATTTCAATATACACAACAACTAGAGACCGAGTTCGCATAAAAAATTTTAAATCGTCAGCAAACAATAGAACATTACAAAATTTAAATATATCGGTGACATCATTCACAAATAAAAGAAAGATAATTGGGCCCAAGTGGGAGCCTTGAGGAACACCTGAATGGCAATAGATAAAATTTGATGTGATGTTATTCAATAGAACAAACTACTTCCTGGCTACTAAGTAAGATGCAATCCATTTTAGAAACCTTGGACCAACCCCAATCGCAGCAAGTTTTTTTATAATAGTTATGTGGTCAATTGAGTCAAAATATCAAAAGTCTTAGCTCAGTGGCATATTAGTGAAAATTAGCTTACTAATTGGTCAAACTAATGAATGCAATACATTTTTTTATAAAAATTTTAAATTCATTAATGTACTTACTTAGTAGTAAAGTAAGCAATTACTTTCCAATATAAATCTTTGTACACGCCCAACAATTTTTACTATTTTTAGTGAATGAAATGTTTTCCTTTTGTAAATTTTAAAAATAATAATCGGAGCGGAGCGGTCATTCTTATTAGTGTACATTTTGTTTTTTAATAATGGTAAAGCCGTTATGTTAAAAGAGCAATAAATGTGTTTTTTAATGAATTACCCTTACAAACATACATATCTGGTTAAATTTTCGCTTCAACAGGGATATTTTTGTCAAACGTTGGCGAATTTGAACGATCAATTACTGTTTACAAAGGAATACTTTTTATTTATGTTAATAATGTTTTTATTAATCTTTTATAGATTTTACATTAAAATAAAATGACATCGACTAATTTAACTTCGAATTGTAGAGGCTAACGGCTTCGATAACTCCCACGGGCATGCGGGTGGTCGCTGCGCTCCTAGATTTGAACTTCGAGGGACGTAGGTGCCGGGATCAGCAAACATGTCGCAGTGCGTGCCGCACGTAGGATTGATTATATAGAATATATTAATGAAACCTACTAAAAAGAAAAATAATTGCACTATTTTGTTATGTAAGATTTTGTAATTGCAAGATATTGTAGTTGCAACATTTTGTAATTACAACATTAATATTTTATATCCATCCCAGAAAAACTATTTCACTAAATATTCAGTATTTCACTTTGAAATAATCAAAATAATTATTTCGGTAAACAAAATTTTAAAAAACAAGGTTTTGTCCAACAATTTTGGTAAACTATATTTTATACGTTAAGAATTCAAAAAACAAGATTGAACGACAAAACAAGATTTTGTCTTGGAGACCCCGATCCTCTAAAAATGCCAATAAAATTGATTTTTTTTCATTTATTTTAAAGAAAATATTTTTTCTGAATTTGTTGAAGCGAAAATAAACCAATAAATTACAAATATGAAGAAAAAGAAAAATATAAAGGACCGATGCTACAAGGATGAATAAATAATAAATCATTTTTATGTAATTAATCCTTTGTCCCAAGCATCCAACTTTAATATACGATTATGTTAAGCCTCATAGTTGGAAATACTGTTTGGTCCTTCGAGCCGGATTTACTAGCCGGATTTACTATCTAGTATATGGTGTTTTTGTGATAGTGATATTGATAAAGTGTTATCTTATAAACAATTAAAATCTTTCTTAGACATTTTTTATTGAGCTAGTCACACTAATTTTACCTCGATTGCACGTGTTCCGGCCATTTGATTCTTGCGTTATTGTTATAGTGATATGTGATACAGTATTATAGATAACTAAAATCTTTCATAGACATTTTTACAAGCCAATCACATTAATTTTGCCTTGATTGCACGTGTTTCGGCCATAAGATTCTAACTCACTAAAATTTTTTGCAAAATGGCTGAACTAGCTGGGTTAAACCAAAAACGTGGTAATTTAAAGGGTATCCTCACTAACATGAGAAAATGGATTGACAAAATAGACCAAAATGTTTTTGTTGAGCAAATGGAAGCCCGTCTTGAAAAGATAGACAATTTGTGGGATGATTTCAATCAAGTTAATGACGAAATAGTAATAAAAGGAGGAGAGTCGGATAGTGAGTCATTTCATGATAAATTTTTTGAAACAAAAGCATTGCTGTGCCGATCTATCAGATCTCGAAATCAGCCTGCTGGAACCGGAGCCGCAGATGATCAAACGCTCAAGTTAAACTCAAGTATCGACCAATTAGTTCGACAGCAACGATCGTTTTTTGATGGATTTACAGATTTTTCGAGAACCCAAACCGTCGATTTGCGGCCACCACGTATTACTATCGAATCCTTTGATGGTAATTATGAATCTTGGATGACCTTCCGTGATCTTTATTTAAGCTCGATCCACAATAACGACAAACTGTCAAACGCCCAAAAATTTAAATGTCTGATGAGTTTTCTAAAGGGTCCAGCTCATAACCTTCTGATGAATATACCCGTAACCGACGCAAACTACACTAGTGCTTGGGAGAAGTTAAGCGAGAGGTACAATAAACCCAAGATGTTAACGCAAGCTTTAATTAAAAAATTCATGGATCAAGGTTCTGTTTGTAAAGGGGGTAACACGATTAGGGAGTTAAGTGAAAGAGCGGACGAGGTAATTCGAGGTTTATCGGCAATTGGAAAGAAGGCTGAGACTAGAGATGTCTGGCTAATTTATTTATTACTACAAAAATTGGACAATGAAACTCGGATGCATTGGGCTGAGGAGACAGACGACGAAGATTACCCAACATTTGAGAATTTTGTGAAATTCCTAACGAAAAGATGTAATATTCTTGAAGCTTGCCAACCGATACCATCCCCTTCACAAGGAGCATTTAAGCCATTTCAACCCAATGCTAAACGTTATGCCACATCATCGCATGCTGCATCGATAGTTATTTCTTGTCCAATGTGCAAATCCAGACATTTACTTCATAGATGCTATCGGTTTCAGGCTTTAGATCAAAAAGCAAGGAGCGAATTCATCAACAACAACAATCTTTGCATAAACTGCTTACGCGGTGATCATAACGTTGCAAGTTGTTCCTCTAGCTATAAATGTATTATCTGTGCTCAACCACATCACACCATGCTCCATAGCAACACAGTACCATCTAATTTTGCAAATACTGAAATCGATAATTCTACAAACAAAGAATCAAATATGTCAACACAAGGCCATCACGCGCTAGTTTCTCATGTGACTGAGCCCAGTTCTTATTCTTACCTGACAGACAAAGCTAAACAAATATCTCAAATTCCATCTCACAACTATCCAAATCATTTACAAACGTTGTTACCAACCGCATTAGTTCATGTCAAGGATATTTACGGAAAATCAATAATCGCTAGGGCCTTGTTGGATTCTGGATCGCAAACTACATTTGTCAGTGAAAACTTCGTTCAACGTCTCCGATTAAAAAGAACGCATTCCTGTATTTCTGTTAATGGCCTGGCGATGTCACAAGCCGGTACCACCAAGGGGGCAGTACAGTTGCAACTTGCCTCCCTATATAATGCAGACAACGCCATATCGGTTTCTGCATTAATTTTAACCAGACTAACGTCTAATCTACCAAGCACCAAAATCGACAGTACACAGTGGAGTTACATTAAGGGTCTGGAACTTGCTGATCCTCAATTCAATAATCCCGCGCCAATCGAAATTTTAATTGGTGCAGATATATTTTTCAATATATTGTGCAGCGACCGCATTATTTCGGATAATCATCCAATCGCACAGCTCACAATATTTGGCTGGATGCTCGGTGGACAATTTCACAAAACGCCATTAAATAACGAGGTAGAAATAAGGAGTAATCATTTACTGTGCCATCATTCTGATATTCATAATACCCTTGAAAAATTCTGGCAATTGGAGGAAATTGCCACTTTACCAGAATTAACTCCGGAGGATAAATTGTGCGAGGATCTTTTTTCTGTGCATCACAGTCGTGACATTAATGGTAGATATATTGTACGCTTGCCGTTTAAGACTACCAACCCAGATTTGGGCAATTCACTAAATGCAGCAACTTCCCGATTACTTTCTATGGAGAAGAAATTTGAAAAGCACAAGTCTTTAAAGAAAGCATATGCAGATTTCATGACCGAATACCTCGAATTGGGACATATGGAACGAATCCCAGAAGCCAACATTAATGCTGCATGGAATAAGAAGTGCTACCTACCACACCATGCTGTCCAGAAAATGGCTAGTACTACAACTAAGCTAAGGGTTGTGTTTGATGGTTCAGCCAGAACCAGTTCTGGTAACTCCCTTAATGACACCTTGGTATCCGGTCCAAGGCTTCAACAAAATCTAATAAACATTTTACTCAGATTTCGAAAAAACGCCATCGCAATGTCTGCTGATATGGAGAAAATGTTCCGGCAGGTACTAATACACGACGCGGACAGGGACTTTCAGAGAATTGTTTGGAGACAAAATTCTTCAGAACCTATTTCTCATTATCGCCTAAACACTGTCACTTACGGGACCAAGCCAGCTTCCTATCTTGCCGTTCGAGCTATTCAACAAACTGTTATTGATCATGGAAGTGATTACCAATTAGCAGCACCTGTCCTAAATAATGATCTTTACATGGATGATTTATTGTCTGGAACTGAGAATATCGACGAAGCCATCAAAATATACTGGCAAACTGTATCCTTGTGTAAAAAGGGTGGTTTTAATCTCAGAAAATGGATGTCAAATTCACAAGAGCTCCTGAGGATAATACCAATAGACAATCAAGAGACAAAACCATTGGAATTTGATGACCAGTCTACAGGTATTAAAACTCTTGGATTAAACTGGAACCCAAAGGAAGACACGTTCCAATTCAAGGTTCACCTGAACGATAACCGAAAGGCTACCAAACGTACTATTCTGTCAGAAGCTGCAAGGTTATTTGACCCTTTGGGATGGCTATCACCAACTACAATCCAAGTTAAAATTTTGTTCCAACGCCTTTGGTTGCAGAAACTGGACTGGGATGACGATCTTCCGTTAAAAATTGAAGAAAATTGGTGGGATATTAGGAACGCTTTACCTGAGCTTGAAAAAATTCGCATTCCTAGATTCTTGGGTATCTCAAGTCAAGCTAAAACAATAGAGCTTCACGCGTTCTGTGATGCTTCAGAACTAGCGTACGCAAGCTGTGTTTATGTTCGTGTCGAAAAATTGTCCGGAGAAGTTGTCATTATCCTAATAGCGGCCAAAACAAGGGTAGCTCCCCTGAAGCAGATATCTCTACCAAGGCTTGAATTGTGCGGAGCACACCTTCTCTGCAGGTTGGTAAGACTGGTAAAGGAATCATTGGCCATTCAATTTAATAATATTTACGCATGGACCGATTCAAAAATCTTATTATCATGGCTCTCGGATCATCCCAGAAAGTGGCATACATTCATAGCAAATCGAACATCTCAAATTTTAGAAGAGATACCACGGCAATACTGGAATCATGTTCTATCAAAGGACAACCCAGCAGATGTTGCTTCCAGAGGAATTACACCAGAAAAACTATTAGTACATAATTTGTGGTGGCATGGACCACAGTGGCTACAACTTCAACAGTGCTGCTGGCCCTCCATATCAACCCATGAGCTCCAGTTAAATGAAAGTGAAGTGATCTGTGATGTGCGAAAACGAACTTTAGACAATTTTCATGGAAATTTAAATATTTATTTCCTTAACGAACTATTCTTAAAAATCTCCTCTTTTGAGAAAATAAAACGTATTGTAAGCTATATTTTCAGATATTACTCGAAGCTAAAGGAAGCAGTGAAATCTAAAACTTTAAACTTTGGATCAGCTAATGCGCCGCTTGTACCTCCCACACTAGACGAAATGCAGACAGCAGAAGAGTTATGCATTAAATGGGCTCAAACTTCTGAATTCCAAGAAGAAATTAGGTCAGTTCAATCAGCAACCCAAATAAAAAATCGTGCAATCCGGTCACTTAACCCAATATTAGACGAACAAGGTTTACTTCGTGTCGGTGGACGTCTAGAGGAGTCGTCATGTACATTTGATACAAAGCACCCCATAATTTGAAATCATGTCTTAAGCTCTCATTATATCGCAGAATATCATAAAAAACATCTTCATCCGGGGCCGTCCTTATTATCAAGTTTGCTTCGACAAAGATTTTGGATCTTGGGTGCTCGACACATGATTAGAAAGCAGATTAGCAAATGTATGGTTTGTTTTCGCCAAAAGGCAGCTACCTCAAAACAACTCATGGGAAGCCTACCAAAGTCGAGAGTTTCTTCTGGAAGACCATTTCTGTCAACGGGCGTAGACCTTGCGGGTCCCATTTATCTCAAGGAAAATCACAGCCGTGGACGCAAGAAAGTAGTGAAGGGATATATAGTACTCTTCATATGCTTCGCAGTGAAAGCAGTACATATCGAGCTTGTTAGCGATATGACAACCGAGGCATATATCTCAGCACTAAGGAGATTTATCTCTAGGAGGGGAGCTCCTATTGAAATTACAAGCGACAATGGTACCAATCTGGTTGGCAGTAGACGACATCTGGACGAGCTCTATCAATTATACCAAAATCAGAATCACATTAATTCGATTTCTCTCTTTCTTACACAGAATAAAATAAGGTTAAATTTCATCCCCGCCAGCGCTCCACATTTCGGTGGCCTCTGGGAGGCAAACATTAAATCGGTAAAGCACCACCTTAAGAGAGTGACCAGTTCTACCATCCTCACATTTGAAGAGATGAACACTCTGCTAACACAAATCGAGGCCGTCTTGAACTCAAGACCGCTTTGTCCATTAAGTGAAGATGTCACTGTGTACGACCCCCTAACACCGGGGCATTTTTTGATAGGAGAAGCCCTAACAGCGATACCAGAGCCAGACCTCAGCCATCTAAGCGAATCTCGATTAAGTAGGTGGCAAAACATCCAACAACGCGTGCAAGGTTTTTGGAAGACATGGTCATTGGAATATCTCACCTCTTTACAACAACGTCAGAAATGGTTTGACGTTCAAATTGGTCCTCATATAAACCAACTCGTCGTGATCAAAGAAGACAACCTACCATCAGCCAAATGGGCCATGGGACGGATCACACAATTACATCGAGGTAACGATGGCCTAGTTCGTGTGGTTACCATCAAGACGGTTAAGGGGGAACTCCGAAGACCCATCGTTAAAATTTGTCCACTTCCAGTGGAATAATTAATCAATTAAACATTTTTTTTTTTTTTTTGAAATTTTATAATATGATTTCATTTAATTGATTTTTGGGGGCAGTATGTTGGATTTCCTAAAAAGAGAAAAATCAATTAATTGAAACATAACATAATTAAAAATCGTTTTGTTTACCTTTTAAATTTCTTTAAACAAATTTGACATTCGATGATCAATTTAATCTAGCCTGAATGTCGAATTTGTTTACATGGGCGAATTGTATTAAGGTAGAATTGCGTTCGCCAATAAGTTATAGATTTGTATTGTATAATTTTTATTACCATCTACTTTAACGGCGAATTGCGTCTATTGTGTATCATCCATCTGATTGACAAAACTCAAACCAAATAATTTATTGTACCATTTTGTAATGACAAAAAAAAAATTCTTTCTTTTGGATTTGAGACTTTGTCAGGTGAAGATAAACGATTATAATTTATAATAATATTTCTTTATATAAGCAAATAAAACATAAGCAAATACATAATATATAATTAATCTAAATAACTTAAATAAATTTCTAATAAATAATTAAAATTTTATAACGATTTAAAAGGAAATTTTGTGAGATCTTTTATTTTTAATATTCACGGTGATTCACCTGGCCCACGCCAATCCACTGTTCGAATATGTAAAATAAGATTGAAAATTTGAACTGGCACTCCCGAACTAAAACGAACACGTCGAATGCGTTATATTTTTATGTCTACGATGGTATATGGTAACCAAATGACCTCCGCCAAAGGAATTTCCCATTTTGAATTAAGCCTGTTTATACAGTTCTACATCATTGATTGTTCAAATTCGCGAACGTTTGACAAAAATATCCCTGTTGAAGCGAAAATTTAACCAGATATGTATCTTTGTAAGGGTAATTAATTAAAAAACACATTTATTGCTCTTTTAACATAACGGCTTTACCATTATTTAAAAATAAAATGTACACTAATAAGAATGACCGCTCCGCTCCGATTATTATTTTTAAAATTTACAAATGCCCGATTTCAAAACAAAACAGCAATTCTTCAGTTAAATAATGTTTCGTTTCTTTCGTCTTTTATTAAATTGCAACTTGTTTCAAAATTCAAAATCAATGCTATCCAGATTATATTTCTTTTTACATAAGCATTGTAACTGGAGAATTAAATCTGTGGCAATATGACATAAGGGAATAATTTTAAAATTCGCATTTTTCAGGAAAACGTTTTAAAAATTAAGAGTCGTTCAAAATCGTATGAGTTTTTTGAATTCTTGCTTTTTTAAATGATTATTACGGTTGTTGGTGGAGATTTCGAATTTGAAATAATATGTAAAAGGGTATAACTCGAGTTATTCCCTTATGCCATATTGCCACAGAAATATTTATTTGAGCGATATTGAAAAGTCAAATATTTAATTCTACCTTTAAAATGCTCATGTAATAAAGAAATATAATCAATGCAACCTTGATTTTGAATTTTGAAACAAGTTGCAATTTCGTAAAAGAAGAAAGAGACGAGATATTATTTAACTGAGGATTTGCTGTTTTGTTCTGAAATCGGGCAAAAAGGAAAACATTTCATTCACGAAAAATTGTTGGGCGTATAAAAAGATTTATATTGCAAAGTAATTTCTTACTTTACTACTAAGTAAGTAAGGACTAAATTACAAAGGTTGCAACGGTACGATTAGCTTTAAATTTGGCCAAAACTAAGCTTAAATCTATATTATTTCAAAAAGCGAATAAATATTTCAATATGACATATGTATGTTTTGAAAGGGGTAAATATTTTTTACGTTTATTTTTTGGTTGGAAATGTTGTTCAATCATTTAATTTAGATATTCTTAGGAATTTTTTTTTATTTTTTTTTTATTAAGTTTTAAATTTAAAAGTAATTAAATTCTGGGCTGGGCTAACTTCGCAAAGAATGCTTGATGTATACAATTTTACGAGGGTTACCTGATTCAATTTTTTTATTTTCTGGGATGAAATCTTGGGATAACTTCTCACACATGATGGATGGTATACATACGACCAAAAAGGGTTAGTATACAGATTTAACAAAAAAAAATTATAGAAGAGAAAATTTAGAAAAATTAAGGCTAATGCCGATCTCATGAAATTTGTTCGGCGAGTCAGCGAAGAAATTAGCGAGAATAAACAATGCAAAAGAGCGACAAAAATGTTCATGAACACGAATTTTAATTTCATTCTTTCGCTTTGTTTATTGTTTACTACTTTATTCGCTGACTTGTCGGACAAATTTCATGAATCATGAGGCCAGTACGTAAATTTTGTTCGCAAACCGAGACACGAGAATTGAGAATTTTGTATTCGTACACGATGTATAGTATGCATTTTTGTGGTTGTGTTGTATTATTTTTGTTTGTGGTATTTGTGCGTTTTTTAGGACACTAAGCATCAAAAATAATTAAATCGGGTGAATCGGTTGTATTTTTTGGTGCTTACGTTCATTTCTCTTCTCGTGCTTTATACTTCTCTCTTGCTTTTGAGTTGAGATTTGTCATTCTACAAACAAAATAATTTTTGAGAGACTTGATTTGTTGTTGTTTTTGATTATGGAGTAACATTTTTTTTTTTGTTTAGTTAAAGGATAAATTATTTTTCGTATTTGTTATTAATAAAAACATATAAATAAAATATTTTCGGTTGTTTAATGATTTTTAGCATACAAGCACTTTTGATAGGCAGAAAAAAATTAAATGACGTCAATTTCATAAAAAAATAAAGAACACTCACGTGGCCACTAATATACACACAATCTACCACTACTAAAAATTTGCGGTTATTCTACTCTCAATTCTCGGTTTGCGAACAAAATTTAGGTACAGAATAAATGTCAATTTTGTGTCTGGTTGCTGTTGGTATACTAATCCAACTGTGCACAGCATACAAGCAACACAAAGCAACAAACACTTATGTGGTTTTCGATTCACCAAAAAAGAGCAAGTCTGCTTGCTCTTTCTGCTGTCAAACTGTTCGATTCTTCAAGAAAAACGCTCGGTCGAGCAAAATTGTTGTTGTTTTACGAATCTCGATTTTTTGGCAGATTTACAAACACAAACACAAATAGAACTGTCATTTTGAATGACATTTTATTCGATTTGAGTTTATTGAAAGCGTCATTTGTGTTTTGTGTTTTTTTTCGTGTTTCTGTTTATTTTTTTATAAATATTTTATATTAAAGAATTAATTTGTGTTTAATTAATACACAAATATGGATTTAATGAAAATTATAGGTTATGTTTATACAAACGTCATACACACACACATATATATTAAGGAGCAACTGTTCGATTCACCAGCAGTAGAGAGTGATCTTTTAAAGATTTGGTAAAAGGTGAATCGAAATCGACATTAATTTTCTATATCATCTATGCACACACCCACACCATAGGATCAATAACTGTAATAAATAAATTTCAACTTGTTGTTATTGTTGTTGTTTTTTTTGGAATTATAAATTACTTTACAGTTCATTTAATTTTTATTTAGTTACAGCATCACGCCATTCTAATGTTTGTTTTTCATCATGTAATAAAATTAATTAGTAGAAAATGTTTGTTAAATTTATCAAATTTAATTTGTTTACATGTTGATGTGATTTTCGAGAGTTTGCGGAAAAAACCAAAACAAAATTTAGTTTGGGTAATTTACTTTATTTGTGTTTCTAGGCGTGTTGTTGGATTACAAGGTTTTGGTTGGAATTTATTGTTAATCCTTGTGATTTTGCTTTTAATGAATTTTGATACTGCTCCAAGCATTTTTTATTTTATAATTAATATTAGTACAAAGGAAAAGCGGAAACATAGAAGATCTTAGAGTAATTTAGTGATTTTTCCTTCGAAATGGCATTCGAAATTAAATTTAAATTCCTGTTTCGAGAACTCAAATCCTTCAAAATTTAACACAAATGGAGTAACCCGAGGTTAAAATGTGTGGAGTAACCCGAGGTTAAAATTATGTGCTGCTACATACATACAGAACTGTTCAATAATTGACAATTTATGGCTTAAACTGGAGATTGAAATTAGGAAACATGATACTTTTACTAAAAAATTTAAAAAGTTCCTATTCGAGAAGTGGAAGGTGAAATTAGTCAAGAATAGATCAAAAATAGTTGAATCAATACTCAATCGCCTAGCCTACGAACCAAATGAGATTCCAACAAAGTATTTAGACATTTTTTACAATTTAAACATTGATGGACCATTTCATCTGTGAGATGAAATCTTACCTGTTTGCACTTTCAGGTAAATGTTGTTGCTCATATATAATATGAATTAGAGATATTAAATACAGATATTTTCCAAAGTTGAAGATATTTGGAGATATTATCTCAAAGCAGTGATTTTTGTTGCGTTACAGTCATCTTTTCCTTATGCCTTTTGTCTACCTCAAAAACGTTTTTAGTAACTTCCAGTGCCAGCTTACCAGTTTGTATGCTCAACATCATCAAAATTAAAAATATACCATTGCATCTATCACAGTAAGATGAAACAGAAAGATTCAACCGAGTTCTGTAAGAGCATCTACAAAGAGAGTTGGTATGAATCAGGATAATCGGGACCAGTACGTTCTAATGTTTCTGATGGCGTATCGTAACGCAAGATACGATTAGAAACTCTCCCTCCACTCACGGTTATATTTGATAAATAACTCCAATTATCAAGTTAAATTTCGATCTGAGACAAATTTGAGACAATGAGATCTGAGACAATCAATGAGACAATCGATCTGAGACAATGTTCAAGTTGGAGTAAAAAGTAATTCAGTGGAAATTAGTGATCGAATGAAAAAGGATACGACCGATGGTCGAATAATTCAGAATTTGTACCTAAAAAATAACAATTGGTTTAGCTAACCAATTCTAAAAAAAGAAATCAAACATCTCCGAAGTTATAACAAAGTTGTATAGCCCCTAAAAAATAGCTACGTTATCCAAATCAAACAACGACTCAGGACCAAAATTACAAACTCAAAATTTAGACATGCAATGTATGTAGTTTTTCTAAAATAATATTAAAATCATCAAACAACCAACAATATATAAAAATAAATTAAAACTGAAAATATTTAAAATAATCTCGCTGTTTATTCATTTTGACATTTTGTTCGAAAGGTTTCAGAATAGAATAGAAGCCTTAGTAGAGAGAGAATAGAATAGAATAGAAATCTTAGCTTTTAACCCTCTAAACCGGTCTGGAACGTTCAACAAATCCAACATTGATCACAGGTTTTGGAGCCATTAAATAAATTAATGGATTCGTTTACAATTTTGAGCTAAACCTTCAAGTTTTCACGAGTCACTAGGCCCGTCAGATTTGATTTTGTTCTGGATTTTCTTAGCTTCTGGAGTAGTGTGGTAATATTTTGATAAAGCGACGGTTTCCTTCTGCCAGGCAAAGAAATGCAGCCACAAACTGATATGCTCATGCTTTAATCAGAGCAAATTTTGATCAACGTAATTTTACCCTTAGCGGCCACAAGGGGTGAATATGTACCCCAGGCCAAATCACCTTAATTTAAGCTATCAAAAACTAGGAAAATCATACTTGTCGCGCCATATATACTAGGTTGTCGAGGAATGTAAGTTACTTGCATGGCACATAGAAGGAAGAAAAAAGTATTAGTAGCGCGTATAAACGATGAATTTCGGAAGGAGTAATGATTTTTCAATAGTAATGATTTGTTTTCTGAAAAACGCCATTTTTCCTGACTTTGCGCATATATAATTTTTTTTTTGTCAAATTATCTTGATATTTTCTCTTGTAAACCATATTAGAAATTGAAAAACATGTTTCAGAATATCCATGAATTATTTGGAGTCTCAATATTTAAAATTTGTCTTTCTAGACCGATTTTTTGACTGGGGTGAAAAATCAAATGTGGCCGCGAAGGGTTTATATGTATGTGTCAATAAGACATAGTTTTTCATTATTTTAAGTTTTCTCTTTATTGTTGATTTTTTTTTTTAAATTGGATTAGAACAATAGAATGTTAAACATATTAAAAATTTAAACCAAGTTAAGTAGAAAAAAACTTATTTTTTTGTATTAAAGTGCTTTTGAAAAAAATTATTTTGACTATCGGCATTCTTTAAGGTTACATAAGCTTTTCTGTCATATCAACTACAATTATTTAAGATAATTTAAAATTTTATGAAGAAGCTAAGCATTAAAAATAAAGTCATAAATTACCAAGCTTAAACTATTTTGAAAAAATTTAAAATGTTTCCAAGTAGACGAACACCTTTTTGAAACCACAAAACCAACAAAACAAAATTAAAACACAAAAATTTTCTGTTTCACAAAATGTTTGCATACAAATTTATACTTATTGTTATTTTAATAAAAACAAACGTTTTCGATCACTCACTAATCATCATCAGGTTTCGTTACAACTGGTTGTAATTTCTTCTTAACTACCCCATTGACAGTTTTGAAATCATGAAGAAGTCGGTCCACGGACATGGTGAAGTAGCATCCAAAGATAGAAACACTCCGTTTTATCAGGGTATATATTATCAAAGCAACCTTGATTATACAAGCCATAATCTAAAAAACGAAGCTTTTATAAGGGAATTAGAAAAGAGGAAAAAACCAAAATTTTCATAGTAAAACACATAAAACATATGGGAAATCACTTTTTTTCCTAAGACAAATTTGTAAATGAAAACGTTGCAAATTCTTAATTATGATTTCTGAAATATTTTCATAAATGATTGAATTTCAACATATATAAATCTCGTTTAAGTAAATCGTTCTCATTTTCTTGTAATAATTGATTTATTTTAACCAAAATATAAAAAAAAGTTCATAACAATAGCTTACTGGTCAAATTAAAAAGAAAAGCTTACTACAAATCGTGAGCATTAAGTCAATATACATAGATGGCAGTGGGCAGTAAACATTTTGAAAAATCGTACCAAAAATTGCCACTTGGGGAAATTTGAGTTCAAAAGTTGTAGGAAAAGCAAAACAAATTCACAAAATATTTAAGAACGTGTCATAATTTTGTGATTAAACAATCTTTTTCGTATTTTTCTGTATAAATCTGAGACATCTAACGTACACTAGTAAAACTAAAGATACATTTAGCAAGTATTATTTTAATTCGTCAGAGCCAACTTTGATGTATTTTTCAAAATGAAAGTTCGAAAAATATATTTTAGAAATAATTTAATTTTAATATTTCTGCAATTAATATTTACTTAATACCAATATACCATCTTGTATATTGCTGCTAAATATATGTAGAACACTTTTGTATAAAAATTTTGTAACATTTTTGCTTTTTTCATTGAAAAACTTGAAGCTAAAAAACACCATTTTTACTATGGATTCCTATGGAAATCAGTGAAAAGTTATACCACTAAAAAAGCTTCGAAAAAATACGTCATAATGATTATGGCTCTATACTCTAGAAGGCTCTGATATTATACATACTTATACACTTTACGTAAAGCTATTTCTTTTGTAAAGCTGGGCCAACCAAGCAATGTTTTATAGCGATTTCTTCTCAAAAATTAGTTGTTGCTCCAGTTGCAGTAAGCTCGCAATATAAAAGTGTTTCAGCGAAATCGTCTGATATTAGATCGAAACTTAGAATACTTACATAGATCGAAAAGGTAATGAGTGTTGTTTTTAGTGGATTTTCGATTAGTTATTGTAAATTAATTTCACTTAAATAAACTGTTTGCAAATTGTCCAGGTGAACCGATAGGTGCAGTAGGGTTGGATGGCGCTCATGGATAGGAAGCTCAAATGTACTCCAGAATTATCCACGCATACCAAAAAACCGGACTGGGATCACTTTTCAACATCCAAAGTAACTTTTCCGGCACTCAACACTCCATCATCACTTATCCGTCGTAGCAGTGAAGCGGTTCTCCCAGCCACTATCATTTTTAAATATCTACTACCACAATTCAAATAGTATCCGAGCTAAATCAAAATTTTTGTATATGTCAATTTTAGAAGAAGATTATGATGTCATTTGCATCGTTGAATCGTGGTTAACAGTCCATTTCAAAACGGAGGAATATTTTCCGTCGTCTTATGCTGTTTTTCGGAGAGATAGATATCTGCAAATGGACACTTATAACAAGGGTGGTGGTATTGTAGTGGCAGTTTCTGATAAATATCCATCCAGTCGGATAACGTCGGCTAATTGCGATGACGAAATTGTTGCTGTTCGTGTACGATTCCATTCATATTCGTTGATAATCTGTGTCACATATATACCCTGTCATTCAAGCATGGCAGTATATCACAGGTTTGCGGACACTGTGAAATCTAATATTTTCCATTGCTTCAGCCGGATGATCGGCTTTTTATTTTTGGAGATTTTAACATACCAGATATTGTATGGGAGATTGTTGATCACAATTTGACCCCTATTAACATGAACGACGAGATGGGAAACTTCATCTCTGAAATTTTTTCATTGGGTTTAAAACAATGTAACAATGTTAGGAATAATAGTGGTAACGTATTGAATCTGGCTTTTGTACCGTTTGATCATGAGGTGACAGTTTCTGCTTGTGAGGATTTAACTGGATCGTCTAGTATTTTCCACTCTCCGCTGAATATTTCAGTTTTATTTAAAGCTGCGAGTTGGCCGAAGAAAATGTGAACTCATGGAATTTTAATTTTAAAATGGGTGATTACAGTTCCTTAAATGCATTTCTGGATGAGTATGATTGGTCGTTTTTTTATGCCTGTGATAATATCGACGATATGTTGAGCGAATTCTATCGGATCATTAACCTAGGTATTGACCTAGAGCGAAAGCTTCATGTGCAAAGAAGGAACCGTGGTATAATAATGAGTTGATAAATTTAAAAAATACAAAAGACAATGCTCACAAAAAATATAAATTACGTCCTAATGTTGTTAATTACAACTCGCTCGTTGTATTGCGTAAGAAGTATATTATATCTAAATCGATTTCTTTATAGCAGTTATATTCTGGAAGTTGAATCAACGATTAAATCAAAGCCAAATAAATTTTGGCACTTTGTTAATTACAAAAGAAAATCGAATGGTTACCCTTCTACAATGTTTTTAAATGTTCGTTCGTGCGATAACGTGCGTGATACTTGTGATTTGTTTGCCGATTTCTTTGAGAGTGTATATAATTCAAAAACTAATGTTTCTAATTTTAATAATTGTGCAGGTAAGTCAACATTTTCAATGTTTCGTCTGGAAGTAGATACTATTTTATCCGAATTATCAAACCTTGATATTAATCAAAGTGCCGGATTCAATTCCATTCCACCCAATTTTCTAAAATTAACGAGTAATGCAATTCATGGCCATATTTCCTTCCTGTTTAATCGAAGTCTCGCTGAAGGTTGCTTCCCTATCCTATGGAAACGCTCTCTTATTAAGCCGATCTTCAAATCTGGGTCTCGTAGCGATGTGGAGAACTATAGAGGTATTTGCATTATTTCAGTTTTGCCAAAACTATTTGAGAAACTAGTTAAAGAACATTTGTGGTTTCATGTTAAGACTTTTATTTCTCCCAGACCGTTACTAACTTAGTTTTATTTACAAACTGTATTTCAAATGCACTATTAAGTGGTAACATTCTACAGGTCGTTTACACTGATTTCTGCAAGGCTTTTGACAAGATCGATCATGAATTGCTGCTCCAGAAACTTGACTCTTTGGATTGTAATTTTTTGCCAATTAATTGGATTAGGTCTTATCTGGAATTTAGAACTCAAATTGTTAAAATTGGTAGTATCACTTCAAGAGTGATTGATGTTTCTTCAGGAGTACCTCAGGGTAGTCATTTGGGCCCCATGCTCTTTATTCTTTTTATAAATGATATGGTAAATTGTCTGAGTCACTCCGATATTCTAATCTATGCGGACGACATAAAAATTTTCAAAACTATTTCTTGCGCCAATGACGCAATTGACTTTCAATCTGATCTGACAAACTTTAAAGCTTGGTGTACATCTAATAATTTAATGCTTAACATCTCTAAATGCAAAACAATGGGTTTTACCCGATTACGCTTACCCGCTAGTTATGTTTACTTTTTTGACGGTTGTATTATTGAAAGTGTCAATATGTTTAAGGATTTAGGTATAACTTTTACTCCGAATCTATCGTTTCATAAGCATATTGAGGGTTGCATTTCTAAAGCGAATTCTATGCTTGGGTTTATTAAAAGGTTTTCCAAAGATTTTCAGGATCCCTACGTGATTAAAACTTTATACGTCTCGTTTGTTCGTTCATTGTTGGAATATGGTGTTGCCGTATGGAGTCGGTACTATATTAAATACTCAGATCGCATAGAGAGAGTACAAAAGCGCTTTTTAATGTACGCTCTACGAAGGCTACCTAGAGATACAAGCGTACCTGCTTTCATACTTCCAGCGTATCGAGGTAGGTGTAAATTAATAAACATTGAGCCTCTTTTTATTCGTAGGATTGAGATTAGCGCAAACTTTGTTCGTGACTTACTAGTATCAAAAATCGATTGTTCAGAAATATTGTGTTTGCTCGATATATATACTCCTTTACGTGTGCTGCCAAAGCAACCTTGATTATACAAGCCATAATCTAAAAAACGAAGCTTTTATAAGGGAATTAGAAACGAGGAAAAAACCAAACTTTCCATAGTAAAATACATAAAACATATGGGAAATCACTTTTTTTCCTAAGATAAATTTGTAAATGAAAACGTTGCAAATTCTTAATTATGATTTCTGAAATATTTTCATAAATGTTTGAATTTCAACATATATGAATATCGTTTAAGTAAATCGTTTCCATTTTCTTGTAATAATTGATTTATTTAACCAAAATATAAAAAAAAGTTCATAACAACCGCGTTCTGGTCAAATTAAAAAGAAAAGCTTACTACAAATCGTGTGCATTAAGTCAATATACATAGATGGCAGTGGGCAGTAAACATTTTGAAAAATCGTACCAAAAATTGCCACCTGAGGAAATTTCAAGTTCAAAAATTGTAGGAAAAGCCAAACATATTCTCAAAATATTAAGAACGTGTCATAATTTTGTGATTAAACAATTTTTTTCGTATTTTTCTGTATAAATCTGAGACATCTAACGTACACTAGTAAAACTAAAGATAAATTTAGCAAGTATTATTTAAATTCATCAGAGCCAACTTTGATGTATTTTTCAAAATGAAAGTTCGAAAAATATATTTTACAAATAATTTAATTTTAATATTTCTGCAATTAATATTTACTTAATACCAATATACCCTTCCTGTATATTGCTGCTAAAGATATGTAGAACACTTTTGTATACAAATTTTGTAACATTTCTGCTTTTTTCATTGTAAAACTTGAAGCTAAAAAACACCATTTTTACTATGGATTCCTATGGAAATCAGTGAAAAGTTATACCACTAAAAAAGCTTCGAAAAAATACGTCATAATGATTATGGCTCTATACTCTAGAAGGCTCTGGTGCTGCGCGATAAAGATTTCCAAATTAAGCTTCCACTTTGCAAGAAAAACTACGGTAAATGTGAGCTGATTTATCATTCATCGGCAGCTTTTAATAAAGTACGGTCTGCTTTTGACTTTAATCAGTCTAGAGATGCATTTAAGAAATTGATGTCGAAGCATCTTTTAGATCATTGGTGAATTTTAATTTTTTATTTTTTGATTTATATTTATACTTGAATTGTTTTATGTATATAATTTTATTGAATTTTGATAGATGTAACCAGAATATAATAATTTGGTGATAATAAATAAATAAATAAATAAAAAAGAATGCTTCAGACTAACTAATATAGCGACCATTCCCGAAGTTTTGCATTTCATGAAATCTCTTGGACTATGGTTTTTTAGGACGAAGTCGTATAATAAGTTATTCAAGTGTTGGTCGGGGATTTTGGCGCTAATTAGTTGGTCTATCTCATCAGGCTGGATTTTGTTTTTTAACCAAAGGTGTATGTAGACCAAAGGCGTAGTCCTCTCTTTTTCCATTTAATACTCAACATAAAACACCTGGTTGGACGACTAAATATTTGACTTTTTGTTAGTAGATGTATAAGCTTTTTCATTTTTAAATGGAAGACTCTGACTACAATATCTTGAAGGTCAGGCGGATTTTGTCCAGCAAATAATTCTGAAGTTATTCCATTCATTTACGGTTGCACTAACACGTGATAAAAAGGTCCGGCCGTCCTTAATGCCTCATATATATCATGGCGAACTCGTGAAGTTCGAAGAACGACATTCTGGCCAATTTCAGATGTAGAGACATTACCGTCTTTCCCATTCGTATTGGAACGCACTTCGCCCAAAATGTTAGGTGAAGATTTAAAGGAAAATTAACAAACAAAACAACAATTAAAAAGTGAGCCTCCAGAATTTTTCTAATATCATTTTTGACCCCATTTAATGAATTAAGTTTATTTTTAACTTGTATTTTGGGATTTCTGTTTCACATTACAGCCTGCTAGTTTCACGTATAATATTCACGTTACGAACAATAATATACCTTGTCCCACAAACAAAAATAAAACACATCTGGCAAAAATGATGAATTATTATTAAAACACTTTCTATTGTTTAAGCAAAATTGTTAATTAAATCTGTAATCAATAATTTGAATTTCGTTAAGAAAACAACATTAAAACTTTTAATTCAAATATATTTTAAAAAACTTCCATCATTTTTAGTTTACCGAAAATACATAGTCTAATCACTTTCCACATGTCCACATTCCAAAAAGTCAACAGTCAAAAATAATTTTAAAATTGAATTCGCTTACATATCGCATTTTGAAATATCGCGTTGTGAAATATCGCGATTTGAAATATCGCGTTTTGTACCATATCCCGTTTTGAAACATCGTGTTTCGAAATATCGCATTTTGTACCATATTGCGTTTTGTACCATATCGCGTTTTGAAAAATTGCATTTCATCCCTCTCCAACTGTTCACGCTTGAAATAGAAGATTTTATATTATGAGAGAAAAATGTGTTTCTGCTTTATACATAGTTTAGTCCCTTTGGGAAAAATATTTCAGCTTGCTTTGTTTATCGCAGGATTGCAAATTTTTCTAAACAAAATAGGGAAATTTTTTTGTTGTAAAGCCCTGTATGCAGCTCGAGCTAAGATAAATTTTCCATACAAATTTGACGTAACATTTAGCTAGCTAAATAAAATAATTTTATTTTAGCTGACAATTTCGCTGGGCGGTATACACCTTTGCTTGAAAAATTTGAAAAATGTCAGTTGTTTCATTCAAATATAGATTGCGCCACTATAAATTCTTCAAACATTTTAGCTGCAATTTATCTCACAAGGACAATAATTTGAAGATAAATTTTGACAGTTTTGAATTTTGATTCATTTTATAATCGAAGTAGCCACGAAGTAAAATTAATTTATTGTTATAATACATGTAAAGGAGACAGAAGTCAAAATGGCCGACCAACATTATGAAGTCGAGTATTTAGAGGATTATTTGGACAGAAACTTCATTCAAAAACAAACGAATTAATGTCAAACAAAATCAACAAAATGTATCTCTACACAAATTATTAGCTTGACGATTTATCTGTAATTAAATGGAGACTTGTGGAGACCGTGCTAAAATTTATCTTACCTCGAGCTTCATACTGAGCTTTAATGCAAAATTCGCAACGGAAAAGATGCGGGAATGACTTCGAGCATATATAGAGAGAGTGTATAATTTAAAATGTATGAAAAGAGAATAAGAAAATCGTAAACGCACTTCTGTCAAATTTTTTTTTTTTTAAATTTCATGTTTTGAGTTGCGTATTTAACATAGAAATAAAGTTAAAAATTATCAATAAAATATATAAAATGGTTAAATTAAGTAAGTCATGTGTCGCAAATTGCTCCATAATGAAGTAAATTAATACAAAAAAAATCAATATAAACCATGTTTCAATTAACTTTTTTAAGTAATTGTTAAGTGTAATTGTAATTGTGCAGTTTTAAAGTATACTTAAACCTTATTATGGCCACCCATTTCAATTAAAATTCGTGTTAGTTTTCTATCAAAAAAATTAAAACTAAACTGTTTGTTTACCAAAAATAAAAATAAATTACAGTGGCTATTTTGATTCTTTGATATTTATATAAAAACGTTCATAGCCGGCGAAACTATTTTTTTTGTGGGTTTTTTTCTGTAGTTAAAATGCGTGAAAATTTATAGAAAGAGAAGTTAGTTGTCTGTATTAAATCAATAAGATTCTTTCGGCTTTTTATAGACACAACACAACATATTAATAATAATGGCATTCACAACATTTTCGACTTGTTAATCGGAAAAATGAAGAGGCCAGTCATTTATAATATATCTACCAAAAAAAGTAGAAATATCAAAATCCCCCCCGTATTTTAACCCGAGAGTTAAGGGGACGTACCACCTTCAAAATTGAAAAACAAAAAGTTTTTCAAAGGATTTTATTTTAATGGAATAAAAAGAGATATCTTAATGAAACTTTCCATTGACTTTTTATTTAACTGAAAGTATAAAAAAAAATTTTTTTTAGATTTTTTTAGCCCACTGTCGTCTGCTATAACGGTTTTCAAAAAACACTGAAAATTCGCGGCGTGCATCATAACTGCTCTCAGAAACGTTTGAAAAAAAAAAAGGGGTTTTATTCAGTATTGAATCGCCCTTGGAATGAACTAAAAAAAAAAAAATGGTTGAAAAATAAAAAAATGGGAGCATTTTTTCGAAAATGCAGCGTTTTTGTCCCCCCCAATTAGTTGTAACTCAAAAAATTGAAAGCCGATTATTCCTTCCGTAGTTCATTCTGAGCAGAAATATATGTAGATCAACGTGTTAAAATTTTAGAACGATTGGATAAGTAGTTTTTTCTCAATCTTGCACGCCAACTTGAAAAACGTCATTTCGAGATAATCGCGTTTAAAGTTAAAAAAAATTTTTTGTAATAAACCTTACCAAAATTTAATCTGCGATGCCTGCACCGTACAATATACCTTCCTCTCAAAAATTTCCCCTCTACTTTTACAGCTGTTATGTGAGAGAATAACGTATTATATTATATGTATATATGCATGTATATATAAGCAAGTGTTACTAAGAGAAAGTCGGTGTAGCGATACAGCGAAGTAGACCAAAATCGTAAAAAAACCGACTTTGGCGCCCTTCGCAATAAATAAAATAAAAATATAAATAAATTTTTTTTTGAGATTTTCATGTTAAAATCATGTTCTTAAACGTTCATTCTAACATATTCTATCATAAAAAAAATTTCGATTTTTTGAAAATTTGAAGGTGGACAGGTGGTACGTCCCTTTAATACAAAATGTATTGACTATAAAAATGAAAACCTTCTCTTGAGTTTTCTGTGTGGTAGTTTGGTTTCGTACTGATAATCTCAAAACAAAAAGTTCAATCTACTCATCAGGTAGCTACGACCAAACTACAAAAATACAATTCCAACTTCATACATTAAGTATGAGGCAAGAACCTAGTGACTTAGCGAAATATAAATTCACTAAATCATAAAAAACCCAAGGTAAACTTTTCATGCGTGTTTCATGCCCACACGAATAATAGAAAGAGAAGTTTGTTGTCTGTATTAAATCAATCAGATTCTTTCGGCTTTTTATAGACACAATATATTAATAATAATGGCATTCACAACATTTTCGACTTGTTAATCAGAAAAATGAAGAGGCTAGTCATTTATAATATATCTACCAAAAAAAAAAAAATAATGTCTACAAAGGCGCAAAGGGCAATTTCTTTGGTAGACACCGCTCTTTCAATATTCGTGACTATACCGATAAGAGCCGTCACAGTAGATTTACCAGTTTGGTATAAGCAAACTGATCCCGACGCAACGGGTTTTAACGAGGATCTCAGTTCTTATTTGATAATCCAACATTTTTCCATCGTTTTCAGTAGACAACGATGTAAGGCTAATTGGCCGATATGGCTTGAGCTGGGCATTAGGACGACCCCTCCCTTTGATATAAAGACCCGATTTACTCTCCTCCAGAGTTTGTAACGACGAGAAGATCATTTTTCTTTTCGCCGTTCCCACAAAGGGTTTTTTTTTTTTTAAAATTCAAATTGAATTTTAATGAATCGAATGCACCCACAGTCGCTGAAAAAAATAACAGTTTGGCGCGAAATGAGTGTGGCGTGATCGTATGATGTTTTTTATAACCGGAGTTATACATTTAAAACAGATCGAAACAAAATTATTTTGTTTTAGTTAGTAATCGAATGGTTTTGGAAACGACTCGTAGAGAAAAATATAAAATGCATAGCATTAAAGATTAAATCATTGCGTGATTGTTAGAAAAATAAATAGCTTATATAAAAATTGTAAAAATAGTAATTAGAGTACAAGTTATAAGTTTTATATTATTGTAGACTATAATGTGTAGTGAAATAATAATAAAAAAATAAAAATAAATACATTTTTGAATTGATTTAAAATAAACATAATAATAAAATACATTAACGAATATAACATTGATAAGTGAATCTTACATTAACGAATATAACATTGATAAGTTCAATTAAAAATTAAACATTTAAAATTCAAAATTACCATAACAATACTCAAGTGAAAGCAAAGACCGTTCTGGAGGTCAATTCTCGTTCTGTGAAAAGTATAATGAAAAGTATTTTCAGTGAGAAATACAGATTTCCGATTCATGTTTCATGATAAGGAAAAAATGACGTCAAAATCTTCTCATATGAAAAAAACTTTCTCACCGAGTATTATGGTCGTGGGAATATAAATGAATATGAAAATTCAGTTTTATAACACCTAAATTTGCAATTTTAATGTTAAATTTGCAACCAAACTATAATACTAGTCACTTTAAAACTAATTTATAAGCAAATTTATTAAACAAATTTCAATTCATTTAAGAAAAATCCCTAAATAATTAGTTTCGTTTAGTTTAAATAAAATTTGGCCATTTTAGTAATTTATTTTATATTTTGACAAGCATTGACGAAAACTGGTTTAACTCTCTATTTACCTCTCTTTAAGAGAGTGATTAAATCTAATTACAAATTATAATCTCTTTTATCATTTATTTAGCTACTATTTGCACCATTTACCTCGCGCACCTAGCGGAAACATATATGAAACTTGATAAAATATGTTTTACTGTGTAGTATTCAGCGTATTTTTATCGTTCTTTTTCATTTAGACAACAAGAATCGCATATTGCTGTTGCGTGAAAAGATACTAATGAGAAAGACGTGATGGAAACCAAATGGAAAGATTTGTTTCATTCCATTTTTTCATAGAACGAGAATTGACCCCCTGGAAAACATAAACAGAAATAAACAAATAAGAAAACGGATAAAATAAATAATAATAATTATACATAAAACGTTAATTTATACTTGACAAGACGTTACAATAGCCCTCCTCGCCGTAATGCGTGTAAAAATTTTCCCAGTTAGACCCCAGATCCTATTGTGTGGAGCGTAGGCTACCTCACTTGGATGGTATTGCTGGTCCTCTTGGGCTCCTTCCGCTATTGAGTCCGGAAAGTGGATATCTAGTAGTATCTCTAAGGTTTCCTTCCGGTTCTCAGTGAACTTCCCGTTTGCCTTCTGAAAAAGTCCTAAACCATTTGAATGATCCCTGGGAAGGATTTTCTGGAGACAAACTGTAAAGGGCAATAAACACAAATTTCTCCAGTACTACGATTTTTTTTTTAATTAATAATAATAATAATAATTTGTTTAATAATTGGTATAGTAAGCACTTAGCTTATACAACATTAAAGTCAGAAACAATTACAATAGTAAAAGAACAATAAAACAAAATCAAATTATAAACAATAAAATAAATTGAAAAATATTAATAAAAATGATTAAAATAAATATTAGTCAAATAAATCAAATTAATTAAATAAATAATTAAATAAATAAATCAAATTAAATTAATTAAATTTAAAAATAAATATGAGCCGGATCAAGTCATGTTGCTAATAAATTTAAATGATTCTTGCTTAAATTTGGCGAAAAAGCATAAACTTCTGATGGTACTTGGCAATTCAATCCATTTCCTGAAGCAGCTAGGTAAAACTGAATTAAAAAGAATGACTTTTCTAGTAGTTGTCAGTATTAAAAGTATTTTTACGCCTAAGATTAAAAATGTAGTCTAGCAATACGATCATTTTTATAATTGTAACAAAAATGACAAAACAACACGAAAAAAACAACAAGAATCGTATTAGATACACCAAAAACTAGTTTAACTAATCCAAAAAAAAATTATTGGTTAAACAAATTTTAACCAAATTTTTAGTTTTATTATCTTGAAACAAGAGTCAAATTTACAAGAAATTTGTTTAATTTTTGCTGTTTGCTGACCAGCCGTTAACCAAAAAAAAAAAAATACGTAACTCATTTTGGTTGAAAACAATATACTTTTTAATACCAAATAATAGTATTAAAACAAGCGACTTTTCAGACACTTGGAGAAAAAATATATTTTTTGGTGAAGCTCACCTTAAAAATGCCCATGAGGCTAAATAGATGGTTAAATAAACTATAAAATATGTGGTTTTAAAATTATTCTATTAAAATAAAATTCGGTTTAAATTTACGTCATGTAAATTTCTCCAAACTGCATTTTAAAAGTTGAAAAGTTCTGCTGAGGTACGTCAACAACCAATTTTCCATATCCACACTGTAGTAAAAATAATGTGCTGTTGCATTTTATTACGGTCTCACCCAAAAGCAAACCAAACCTCACGAGAATTTTCTTTACTTTTAATTTTCCCTCAAAATGAGATGAATGTAGCAACAAAATTTTAAGAAATTTTATAACAATTTTGTTACAAAATAAAATAAAAAGTAGCAGCTAAAAGGAAACTTAAACAAAAAAAAATTTAATCAAAGATTAAGTAAAACAAAGCTATCAAAAAGAAAACGATATTTGCGAAAAGTCATATTGTATAATAAAAGAAGAGTATGTATGCTATTTAGTACACTGGAAAACCACAATCAAGATTACATATTTTCTGAAAATATTTTTTTTTTTCGTTTTCTACCATTTTAGTTTTTTTCTTGTGCTGTTCTGTGTATTGTTGTACATTATTCTTTCCCGCAACAATAAAAAATATGATGTAAGACAAACACAAGACTTTCCAATTACTCTTCAAGCGTTTCTAAAATTATGTTTGTTTACGTGTGCATTGTTGCTCGGTGTTAGGTTTACAACCCTAGTATACATATAATCGATATAAAGAGTTCGTTAATAAGTAATACCACAAAACGTTCAGTATTATGTTGTAAGTAGTAAATTTGTACCAACCTTTTCAACAGAGTGTTTTAGTGTAAAATATACTGATGTTTAATTTTGCAAGCCATTAAATTTATAATAATGTATTTATTTGACGTAACATGATTAGGTTACACATGTAAGTTGTTATGATTTGTTAGCTAAATTCGATTCGGCTACTGGATTTTGCAATTAAAACACAATTTTATTTGATAACACTATTTGCTTACTTTTCACCATTACTTCACTTGTACCATTTTATTTCACTTATTATTACTTAATCACTGGCAAGATTAAAATTAGACTACCTCTACAATGCAATCGGTCAGGTCAATTGGGTCATATGGTACATCTCTCGATGTTTATTTTAGACGGCGTTACATCAAAATTGATGATACTTGTGTTTATTCAAGAACGGTCTCAGCAGGTGAATTCGTACTTGATCGAGTATTTGATTGTACTCTCTATCTACGTTTCCCACTGTTCAAGCCATCTTTATTCTCTTTTCGTGCAAGTCTTCCGTTTCGATCATTTGATTTTGCTCAATGATAATTATTCATTCTACATCTCTGCATCTGCTATTCGACACATCAACTTCGCTTGTTAGTCTTTTAAAATTTTGCTTAGGATTTGTACATTAAGTGAGGACGGAATATACGAGACTCGAACGCGGTCACGCACACGCTCGCACACTCGCTCATATATACACACACTCACACAATGTAAAACACAATAACCAATCGTAACATTTTTATTTTTCACCACCAGGAACGGAACTCGGGACCCTCGAATAGTAAAGCAAGCGTTCTACACACAAAATGCAGCGAGGGCGATTAATCCTACCAAATAAATAATACTCATAAAAACAACATCTCTCTTGATGAGGCTCGAACTCGGTATCCCAATATATGCTATACCGCATGTAGTGCGTCTTTATCACGAGAAAAGTCTATAAATTTGACCGGAGTACATCAATATTGTACAATATAAGAAATAATGATGTTCGTGTGTTACGAAACTAAAAAATAAGATTAAAAATTAAAATTTACATAAAAATTTATAATAATTAAAACAATAACAACAGCAAAAGTTGCCAAAAAAAATTAAAAAATTAAAAATACAAATGAAAAAAAAAAATTTAATAATTTCTTCAATTTTACTTTTCCTACTATAACGAAGTTATAATGAGTAAGTATAGTGTTATATTCGCGAAAAAATGTCGTTCCATTAATCCTCTAATGCATGAATTTTTAATCACTTTCTATCAAAACTTTGAATTCAACTCGTAGTTGTGGACCAAATGTGCATATTATTTCGGTATATTATGAAATAAATATGACTATATTTATGCAATGACGTCGTATATATATAAATAAATATACCAATACCACTTACTTCATGTTCTTAAATGATTACATCATTGCTCACATATTCAGTTTTGTGACGACTTGTGATGAAGGACTGAGGGAGACGGAGTTAAGAATGGCCCAAAATAAATTGACGTAGTTTATGAACGGACTGTTACAAATTTGTTCCTCTTTGTTTTTTTAATTTTTAATTTTCTATTAGAAGTAAGAATATACTAAAGATCGACGAAATAATTTTAAACAATTACATTATCAGGTCGAGCGTAAATTAGTTAAAAATAACATATAACAATTTGATTTTGTATTTCAAAAATGGATAAATCGTCATACTTAAACGTATTTTGCATGAAAACGAAAAATTTTACTAGCGCAAGTTTTTAGTATGTTCAATAGAATTAAAGAACGTAAAATTAAAAAAAAAAAAAAAAAAAAAATAGACGATCATTGAAAAACTTCAAAACTAAAATTTTGGCGGGAAATTTGAAAATGAAGAAATTAAAGAACTTACCATTTTTATATTTTTTTTATTAATCCGTATTAACTTACCTTTAAAACGAGCCCTATATCATAAATATCGGATATTTATTTTTCCTTTTATAGCCATAAACACAACATCATGTTCATCATTTTTTTCAAAATTTGACACCCTGTATTTTAAACAACAACAACAACAAATCATTTTCTACAAAATGTTTTTTTTTAACTAGTACTACCAATTGAAAACATAAAAATATAAAGGGCTAAAACCTCACGAGGGGATCAGAACTTCGGTCTTTGGTATCTTCAATAATGTCATAAAGTTGGTGTGACAGTTTTGACATTATTGGTTTCTATTTTAACCAACATATATTTACTTATACAACAACAGCCAAACAGGATAGGGATTCCGACTGCATTTTGGGTTAGTTTCTTAAGCATTATTTTTAGCCTAAATGTAGGCAGTAAAAATATATATAAAATATTATTAATTGGGTGCCTATCGCTGAAAATGTAATAAAAAAAATTCGCTTGTTATAATTTTAACAAATTATTTTATGACCGTTGTTTGAATATACATGATATGTACATATATGTACAGTTGACCTCCAATTTACAAAACAAATTGGTCAAAAGATGCCATCGTTTAGTGAAAATGTCTTAAGCTGAAACCAATATTTCGTGACTATTGTATAATTCGTTTAATTGTTCGTAAATCAATATGGAAAATTTTGGTTCAAAACGTAAACTCCCTTAATCTTTAATAAGATTTAATTCCCTTAGTAGCATTTTGTTCATTTATTCGTTTTTGGGGGTGTTCTTCATATAAAAATATTACTTACAATTTGTGAAATCATTCATAATAAAGTTATGGGATATGACCAATTAAGAAGAAACTTGGCCATTTCTTATCCGATTTTGATAAAATTCAGCGTGTACGATAAAAATTAGATTCTCAAATGATTTTTTGACAAAGTTGTGGGATATGGTCAATTAGGAAGGAACTTGGCCATTTCTTATCCGATTTTGATGAATATCAGTTTTTACAATGCAAATGGGATTCTAAAATGATTTTTGGACGAAGTTCTGGAATATGGTCAAGTAGGATGGAACTTGCCCATTTCTCAACCGATTTTGATGAAATTCAGCATTTACGATGGAAATGAGACTCATTCCATTCAAACGTTCATGTTTACTCTTGCTTCTTAGCAAAACTCGATTGCAAATATTTACAAAGACAAATGTTTTTTTTACAGGAAATTTTTCATTTACATCTTTTTACATTAGATGTATGTTTGACTACATTTGATTCTGCTACCAAATAATTGTAAATTTGTATATTGTGTACACCGATAAATATTTTTTTTCTATGTGTACTATCCAAACGTCGGATTTTTATTAAATAATTAATAAAAAAATAAAGTATTAAGCTAAAAACTAAATAAAATTAATTTATTTTTAAAAGATATTGCTGATAAGTCCAAAAAACAATCCCTAATGCTTGTTGAAAAAATAAGAAAATTCAAAATCCCGTATATTTTTGCATTTATTATTTCTCTATTCCTTCATTTTCTCGTTTCAACAAACTGTGGACTTGCCCCAGTTTCAAAATAAACGGCTCATTTGATCTCTTTCTGCAAGGTTGACGAAGCAATTTAAAAATTAAATCTCCATTTTCCAGAATATTTTAAAACTAATTTAAATTTTTTAATTTATTTATTTACAAATTTGTTAGAAATTTATTATTTTTGTCGCTCAAACTTATTACGATGCCCAAAAAGCATTTTTTATTTTCCCTTCAAATAGTGTCAAAAAATTATAAATGTTGCCAAATTATTATATTTTGTTCCAAAAAATTAATTTTATGATGCCAAGAAATTTTTGTTTGTTGCTCATTTATTTGTGCCGTTTTATTAATTTTTTGTATCCTAAATATTAATTTTTTGTGTGCCGGTTTATTGCTAGCCCTTAATATAGTTATGTCACTTACAGTTCGCCATTCATCGACAGTTTTAGAAATAGGCTCATTTCATTTAGCAATTCCGCAATTTTTCGCCAACACTTTTTTTTATCAGCCTTACCCGTTGCTGAAGCATGTTTTCCTTGAAAATATAAAATTTTCATTATGTATATACAATTAAACAAGTGTAAAATATAGTAATATATGATATACATATTTGAAATTACCTAGAGCAAACTGAAAATTTTGCTCAACTAAATCAATTAGTGCGGATTTTTGGGCCAAACCAATGCGTCTGCTTTTTTTGTTCCCTGCGCCTTCCCTTGACTAAAAACATTTTAAGGATAATGCAATTCATGGTAGAAAATTCAACGTTACAAACCACTTACCATTGTCCTCCAATTTCAAATATTTATTTATTCGACACAAATTAGCTAATTTGATTTAATTGATTTAATTTCGTTTGCCATATAACTTAGTATATACAAAATACGATAAAACAATTGATTAGCTGGGCTAGTTTGTAGGCTATAGGTAAAACAACCTTGATTATATAAAGCCATGGTTTAAATAGTAAAATTTATTAGTATAAAAGTATATTTATTCCCATAGTTACAAATAATTTTAGTATATTATACTAAGTGTAACTATGGGTCCTCACCAAAAGAAGATTGCAAATATTTGCAATCTATTTGATTTTCTTTCACATGGATAGTACACATAGAAAAAAAAATATTTATCGGTATACAGAATATACAAATTTACAAGTATTTAGTAGCAGAATCAAATGTAGTCAAACATACGTCTAATGTAAAAAGATGTAAATGAAAAATTTCCTGTAAAAAAAACATTTGTCTTTGCAAATATTTATAATCGAATTTTGCTAAGAAGCAAGAGTAAACATGAACGTTTGAATGGAATGAGTCTCATTTCCATCGTAAATGCTGAATTTCATCAAAATCGGTTGAGAAATGGGCAAGTTCCATCCTACTTGACCATATTCCAGATCTTTATCCAAAAATCATTTTAGAATCCCATTTGCATTGTAAACGCTGAATTTCATCAAAATCGGATAAGAAATAGCCAAGCTCCTTCCTAATAGGCCAAACTAGAGAACTTCGTCCGAAAACCATTTATGAATCCAATTTCCATCGTACACGCTGAATTTCAACAAAATCGGATTAAAAATGGCCACGTTCCTTCCTAATTGGCCATATTACAGAACTTTGTTCAAAAATCTTGTCAGAATCCCATTTCCATCGTAAATGCTGAATTTCATCAAAATTGGACAAGAAATGACCACGTTCCTCCCTAATTAGCCATATCCCACAACTTCGTCAAAAAATCATTTAAGAATCCCATTTCCATTGTACACGCTGAATTTCATCAAAATTGGACAAGAAATGGCCAAGTTCCTCCCTAATTCGCCATATCCCACAACTTTGTCAAAAAATCATTTGAGAATCTAATTTCCATCGTACACGCTGAATTTTATCAAAATTGGACAAGAAATGGCCAAGTTCCTCCCTAATTGGCCGTATCCCACAACTTCGTCCAAAAATCATTTAAGAATCCTATTTCCATCGTGCACGCTGAATTTCATCAAAATTGGACAAGAAATGGCCAAGTTCCTCCCTAAATCGCCATATCCCACAACTTTGTCAAAAAATCATTTGAGAATCTAATTTTTATCGTACACGCTGAATTTCATCAAAATTGGACAAGAAATGGCCAAGTTCCTCCCTAATTCGCCATATCCCACAACTTTGTCAAAAAATCATTTGAGAATCTAATTTCCATCGTACACGCTGAATTTTATCAAAATTGGACAAGAAATGGCCAAGTTCCTCCCTAATTCGCCGTATCCCACAACTTCGTCCAAAAATCATTTAAGAATCCTATTTCCATCGTGCACGCTGAATTTCATCAAAATTGGACAAGAAATGGCCAAGTTCCTCCCTAAATCGCCATATCCCACAACTTTGTCAAAAAATCATTTGAGAATCTAATTTTTATCGTACACGCTGAATTTTATCAAAATCGGATAAGAAATGGCCAAGTTTCTTCTTAATTGGTCATATTACAGAACTTTGTTCAAAAATCTTCTCAGAATCCCATTTCCATCGTAAATGTTGAATTTCATCAAAATTGGACAAGAAATGGCCAAGTTCCTCCCTAATTGGCCATATCCCACAACTTCGTCCAAAAATCATTTAAGAATCCTATTTCCATCGTACACGCTGAATTTTATCAAAATTGGACAAGAAATGGCCAAGTTCCTCCCTAATTGGCCATATCCCACAACTTCGTCCAAAAATCATTTAAGAATCCTATTTCCATCGTACACGCTGAATTATATCAAAATTGGACAAGAAATGGCCAAGTTCCTCCCTAATTCGCCATATCCCACAACTTTGTCAAAAAATCATATGAGAATCCAATTTCCATCGTGCACGCTGAATTTCATCAAAATTGGACAAGAAATGGCCAAGTTCCTCCCTAATTCGCCATATCCCACAACTTTGTCAAAAAATCATTTAAGAATCCCATTTTCATCGTACACGCTGAATTTTATCAAAATTGGACAAGAAATGGCCACGTTCCTCCCTAATTGGCCATACCCCACAACTTCGTCCAAAAATCATTTAAGAATCCCATTTTCATCGTGCACGCTGAATTTCATCAAAATTGGACAAGAAATGGCCAAGTTCCTCCCTAATTCGCCATATCCCACAACTTCGTCCAAAAATCATTTAAGAATCCTATTTCCATCGTACACGCTGAATTTTATCAAAATCGGATAATAAATGGCCAAGTTTCTTCTTAATTGGTCGTATTACAGAACTTTGTTCAAAAATCATCTCAGAATCCCATTTCCATCGTAAATGTTGAATTTCATCAAAATTGGACAAGAAATGGTCACGTTCCTCCCTAATTAGCCATATCCCACAACTTTGTCCAAAAATCATTTAAGAATCCCATTTCCATTGTACACGCTGAATTTCATCAAAATTGGACAAGAAATGGCCAAGTTCCTCCCTAATTCGCCGTATCCCACAACTTTGTCAAAAAATCATTTGAGAATCTAATTTTTATCGTACACGCTGAATTTTATCAAAATCGGATAAGAAATGGCCAAGTTTCTTCTTAATTGGTCATATCCCATAACTTTATTATGAATGATTTCACAAATTGTAAGTAATATTTTTATATGAAGAACACCCCCAAAAACGAATAAATGAACAAAATGCTACTAAGGGAATTAAATCTTATTAAAGATTAAGGGAGTTTACGTTATGAACCAAAATTTTCCATATTGATTTACGAACAATTAAACGAATTATACAATAGTCACGAAATATTGGTTTCAGCTTAAGACATTTTCACTAAACGATGGCATCTTTTGACCAATTTGTTTTGTAAATTGGAGGTCAACTGTACATATATGTACATATCATGTATATTCAAACAACGGTCATAAAATAATTTGTTAAAATTATAACAAGCGAATTTTTTTTATTACATTTTCAGCGATAGGCACCCAATTAATAATATTTTATATATATTTTTACTGCCTACATTTAGGCTAAAAATAATGCTTAAGAAACTAACCCAAAATGCAGTCGGAATCCCTATCCAGGTCAAAAGCTTCAGTAACATGGGTACAGGCATCCAATTTAAAACGAAAAATCGTATTCTAGAACTTTATACCGAAAGTAGTATAACAAATTATACTGATACTTCTAACCGTTTAACTGACCATATTCCAGAAATTCATCCAAAAACTCATTTTAGAATCCCATTTCCAACACACATATCAAATTTCATCATAATCGGTTAAGAAATAGCCAAGTTCCATCCTACTTGGCCATATTCCAGAGCTTTATTAAAAATTATTTTAGAATTCCATTCCCAACACACATTGCTAATTTAATGATACCCGCGGTTAAGGCATAGCCAAGTTCCATCCTACTTGGCAATATTCCACACATATCAAATATTCCCATTTCCATACACATATCAAATTTCATTATAATCGGTTAAGAAATGAGCAAGTTCCATCATACTTGGCCATATTCTAGAACTTCATCCAAAAAACATGTTAGAATCCCATTTCCAACACTCTTGTCGAATTTCAACGTAATCGGTTGAGAAATAGGCAAGTTCCATCATAATTGGCCATATTCCTGAACTTCGTCCAAAAATCATTTTAGAACCCCATTTCCAATACACATGTCGAATTTCATTATAATCGGTTGAGAAATGAGCAAGTTCCATCATACTTGGCCATATTCTAAAACTTCATCCAAAAAACATGTTAGAATCCCATTTCCAACACTCTTGTCGAATTTCAACGTAATCGGTTGAGAAATAGGCAAGTTCCATCATAATTGGCCATATTCCTGAACTTCGTCCAAAACTCATTTTAGAATCATCATTTCTAGCACACATATGTCAAATTTCATAATAATCCTTTGAGAAATAGGCGAGTTCCATCATACTTGGCCATATTCCAGAACTTCATCCAAAACTCATTTTAGATTTCCATTTCCAATACACATGTCGAATTTCATCATAATTGGTTGAGAAATGGGCAAGATCAATCATACTTGGCCATATTCCAGAATCTCATCCAAAACTCATTTTAGAATCCCATTTCTAACACACAAATCGAATTTCATAATAATCGGTTGAGAAATAGACAAGTTTCATCATACTTGGCCATATTCCAGAACTTCATCCAGAAATCGTTTTAAAATCCCAGAACTTCATCCAAAAAACATTTTAGAATTCCATTTTCAATACAAATGTCGAATTTCATCGTAATCGGTTGAGAAATGGGCAAGTTCCATCCAACTTGGCCATATTCCAGAACTTCATCCAAAACTCATTTTAGAATCTCATTTCTAACACACATACTAAATCTCATAATAATCGGTTGAGAAATAGACAAGTTCCATCATACTTGGCCATATTCCAGAACTTCATCCAGAGATCATTATAAAATCCCAGAACTACATCCAAAAAAACATTTTAGAATCTCATTTACAATACAAATGTCGAATTTCATCGTAATCGGTTGAGCGAAATGGGCAAGTTCCATCCTGCTTGGCCATATTCCAGAACTTCATCCAAAACTCATTTTAGAATCCGATTTCTAACACACATATCAAATTTCATAATAATCGGTTGATAAATAGGGAAGTTCCATCATATAAAAAATGTGTTAACTATTCACTACAGCCAAATCCAACCCCAACTCAACTCCAACTCAACTTCAACTCAACGCGCAAATTGACCCCTAATTTAACCTTCAAATCAATTCTCAATTCAATGCCCAATCCAATAATCAAATAAGCATATATAAAAAAATCGTAAATATTTGTAAAAGCATGTATTTTGGGTCAATTCGTATGGCAGGTACCCCACCCCCTTGACGTACAGTCTCCAAAAGCTTTTCAAATCTCCGTCTTGACCATAGAAACAGATTGGCGAAAAAAAAATCCAAATCGGACAAGGCGTTCTCCAGATACCATGGGTCCAGACATCCAGACAGACGGACGGACATTTTTTTTTTTTTTGCATTTTCAGACTCAGGGACTTCCAAAACGTCGAGAAAAGTGGTTTTGGACCAACCAAATTTTTCGTCATTTTTGACAGGATTTCAATACTTTGGTCTTTTTAGACCAAAGTAAAATGTAAACACGACTTCCAAAAATTTCAAAAACATAAATATTTATGTGTTGTAATTTTATTTTTTGCGTTTTCGATTTTTATTAAGGTAAAATCGTTTCTATATTTTAAATGATAGACCTTATTGATGTTGTTGATATTGATAACCATCAATTTCGTAATATTATATTTACTACTACTACTACTACTACTACTTACACCAACAACAAACGCATGAGTATGCATATTGTTCTAAATATACAATAAAACTAAGTAATAAAAATTTGTTTACAATATTTCCCTATTATTGTTGTTGTTGTGTGTATTTGATGTACGCTGACCATGACAGGAAATACAAATTATATTACATGACGATCTTCATATCAGTTGCTCTTTTAATTATTGATTTACATACATACAAATCCAAGATTATTCAGGAAGCAGGCAGTTAAGATGACCCAACCCGAAGTAAATCGTAGAGAGTTGGGAACTACTCATGGACAATTAGGTAAAATGACTTATGCTCAAGTAACGCTGAGTAACGGAAATCCAGGGAAAACTGGTCAAAATGACGAAATAAGTCAAACACTTAAATTAATTTTAAGCAGGCTCAATACATTTGATGAGCGATTACAGAAATTAGAATACAGCACTAAGGGAGCCATCCCTAAACAGAAAAATGGCAGGTGATCTTAGAATCTTATGTTGGAATGCCAATGGACTTATGCAACATCAACAAGAATTGCAAGTGGTCCTGGACACAGAAAAAATCGATGTATGTCTCATCACGGAAACACATTTCACTAGACAAACAATCATTAAATTTAAAAATTATCATATATATCATACCATTCATCCGGAAAACACTGCTAAAGGAGGTATATGCGGTTATAATCAGTAATAGTATCCACCTCTATGAAGTGTTATAATATGAAACAGAAGAAATACAAGCAACTGCTGTTAACGTCAAAACCAAAAATGGTTCTATTTGTATTGCTGGTGTGTACTGCCCACCGAAGCACTCGTTGAAAGAAAAGGATTATCTCGAGTTCCTCAGTAAATTAGGAAAACGGTTTATACTTGGAGGAGACTTTAATGCCATAAATGTCCACTGGGGCTCCAGATTAACAACAACTAAGGGTAAAGAACTCCTAAAAGCCATTAGGAAATGCAGTTGTGAAGCTCTCAACTAGAAAACCAACTTACTGGCCTACTGATCCAAATAAAGTACCAGATCTGATTGATTTCTTTATAATAAAGAAGATATCTGTAAATTATATACAAGTAGATGAAAGCCACAACCTAAACTCTGATCATTCACCGATACTTTTAACGTTAAGTGAAAAAATTATTCAGAAAGAAAGGAACCCTTTTCTAGTAAATAATCACACTAATTGGGAATGCTTTAGACTATCGCTAGAAGAAAAAATTAACTTAATGGTTCCATTAAAGACCGAGGAGCAATTAGACAAAGAAGTTCACAAATTTGTAGACGATATACAGCAATTAGCTTGGGAAAATACCCCTGAGGTTAAAAAGAAAATCAAGGGAAACAACTACCCTTTGGAAATTAGGAAACTCCTAGCAGAAAAAAGAAGAGCGAGAAGAGTATGGCAACAAACAAGGGCCCCTCAAGATAAAACTAATTTGAACAATCTCACTCAACAATTAAGAAGAGAGATCAAAGAATTGAAAAATGAATCAGTCAGCAACTATTTAAGAAAATTAACTAATGATAGCAGTACTGATTATTCTCTTTGGAAAGCAACCAAAAGAATTAAAAGACCAATAATACAGAACCCTCCAATAAGAGTAGCAGGTGATAAATGGGCTAGGAATAATGAAGACAAAGCTCGAGAATTTGCTGAACATCTTGAAAAAATATTCCAGCCACATCAAGATGAAACATTAGAAGCCGAGATAATATTGAACAAGCTGTGCAAGAAAGTAATGAACTCCTACCGACAACACCAAAAGAAGTCGCGTGTGAGATAAAAACTAATATGAATATGAAAAAAGCTCCTGGCTACGATCTTATTACTGCAGAAATCTTAAAAGAACTGCCAAGGAAAGCTCTGGTAAAGCTCACCACTCTTGTAAATGCAGCATTTAGAATCAAATATGTACCAAGCTTGTGGAAAATTGCAGAAGTAATCATGATCCCAAAATCTGGGAAACCACCACACATAACCTCATCTTATAGGCCAATTTCGCTATTGCCAGTCATGTCCAAAGTCTTTGAGAAGCTTCTGGTAAAAAGGTTAAATCCGATAATCGAGAGTAAAAACTTAATCCCAAATCATCAGTTCGGTTTTCGTAACCAACACTCAACAATTGATCAAGTTCACCGAATAACCAGTATAATTGAGAAAGCACTAGAGGAGAAAAAAATCTGTTCAGCAATATTTCTAGACGTTGCCCAAGCATTTGATAGAGTGTGGCATGAAGGACTTAACCATAAATTAAGAAATCTTCTACCAATCCAATTTGCTAATTACTGGAATCTTACTTAAAAGATAGATTCTTCAGGATTAAGTTAGATGACACTTTCTCTGAATTGAAAGAAATCAACGCAGGAGTTCCACAGGGCAGTGTATTAGGGCCGGTTTTATACCTAATATACACTTATGATCTTCCTGCATTAGAAAACAATACAGTGGCGACTTTTGCAAATGACACGGCGATCTTAGCTGTTGGCACAAGCAACGAAGAGTCAACACAAAAGTTACAAACAGCAATAACTAAAATTTATAAATGGACAAAAAGATAGCGAATAAAACTAAATGAAACTAAATCAGTTCACATCAACTTTACAAACAGGCGATTCGAACATATCCCGATTACCATAAATCAAGAAATAGTACCGTATGCGAACACAGCTAAGTATCTCGGCATGACCCTGGATGCTAAACTGCGATGGAAAGCACATGTCAAGAAGAAAAGTGAAGAACTAAGAATTAAATACAGAAAGATGTATTGGCTGATGGGAAGGAACTCTTCTTTATCAATATACAACAAGCTGCTACTTTATAAGCAAATATTGAAACCCGTTTGGACGTATGGTATTCAACTTTGGGGTTGTACCAAACAGAGCAACGTAAATATCATCCAAAAATTTCAGAATATGGTATTAAGGAACATCGTCAGGAACAATGATCTCCATAGGGACCTTAAAGTGAACGTCATCGTAAATGAAATTCAGGAGAAAGCGCGGAGACATGAAGAGAGGCTCCGGCATCATGTGAACATTGAGGCAACTCAGCTTCTAAGCAACACGAATTTAATACGTAGACTTAAAAGAACCAAACCTTTTGAGTTGGTGTAATTGTTAGCTTAAACAGCATTGTGCTGTGTAAAGCCCACTACAAAGATGTGGTTTAATTCAATTTACCAGACTCTATGGAACGCCAATGGGAAGAAGCCATAGATTAATATTAAGTTAGTAAATTAAATCAGAAACAAATTGCTCATTAGTCCAGGAGACTAGATTGTAATAACATTAAATAAATAAATAAAATTTATTTTAACAAAAAAAAAAAAACTTAAAAAAAAAACATACATACTTATATGAACACACATTTTACTACCACTTGAAACAGGAACAACAATATCAACATGGATACTTAAGAAACTTCAGTTGTATGTACATTCAGATAGTTTCAACTTACAACAAACGTAAAATACTTAGACCATATAATATAATGGACCGCTAGCGAAGTGACGTTTCCATATAAAATTGTAAAGTAGCCTGTCTCCAACATCTGCAGCGCAAAGTAGCCTTGTGACCGATAGGGTAACTATAACAAGTATAATCAAAATTAGTACCCACAGATGTCACTACAAAATTCAGTAGATACATTTAGTACCAACAGATGTCACTGCAAATTTAAATTTACATATAAATAAAATATAAAACGATAATTCAAAAAAAATATTTTATTGACCTATAAAATGGATAACTTTATTTAACTTTGTTCTAACATAAGATTTATTATTTAGATTTATAAGATTTACGATGTTTGAAGTTGCAGTGACATCTGTTGGTATAAACAAGTCTACTTAATTTGGTAGCGACATCTGTGGGTACTAAGTTTGATTATACTTGCTATAGTTACCCTATCGGCCACAAGGCTACTTTGTTCTGCAGATGTTGGAGACAGTTAAAAGCCATTGCTAGCGGTCCATTATATTATATGGTCTAAGGTAAAATATGTATATGAAACATTTTGCTTAATACTATTTTTTATTTACATTTTTTGTGCTGTCGTTTAAAGTATATATTAACCATCACTAGAGGAACGCGAATATTTTTTTTCATAACGTACATACATACATAACTGACCTCACTCAAACAATTTAGACTCAAGTTTTCTTTGCTCGTACGATAATAATCACTACTCATTTTTCTTTCGTACGTACGTTTGTTCACCTTCTCTGTGCGCTAATATTTCTTTTTTTTTTTCGTACGTTGACCTCTTTTCTTTAGGCACGCTTTTTTTCACCTTGAAATGACCTTGGACTCAGGTGTCCCCACACCTACATGTGTTACATTGGTTGGCTGATTTTCCCAGGCGATGGAAAACCTTTGTAGGGAATCGAATATCTGAGATTCTGTCAATAATTCCAAAAGAGAGCTGGAATTACATTACTTCTAGTGACAACCCAGCAGATTGCGCTTCACGTGACCAAAATCCTAAAGATCTAGTCCAAAATCAGTTATGGTGGATCGGGCCCAAGTGGTTGCAACTTAATGAATCATTATGGCCAAAAGTTGTATGTAATGACCAGATAGTCGATCAGATTCCGAAAGACGAACTCAAGCCTTATGCAACCAAGTTGAAATTATCAATCCGATTTGGGTGAAGGAGGAAGTTTATGAGTTGTTGTCAAGTTACTCGACCTATGAAAAATTAATCCGAGTTTTCGCATTTATTTTTAGATGTATTCGCAATTGTCAAAGGTTAAATCCAAGCCATTTAATCAAGGGTCAACTTTTACTATCCGAGTTGGAACATGCAATCTCCCATGGTCCTTGGATCTTTATAATCTTCATCAACAACATTAGTGAAGTAGTACAACGCTCTAAGGTATTAATATTTGCAGATGATCTCATAATCTATAGAACTGTAGGAAACATCGGCGATAACAACAAACTACAGAAAGACATCGATAATCTAGCGAAATGGTGCGAGTTTAACCTTCTCAGCCTCACCATTAACAAGTATAAGAGTATATCGTTCCATCGAAAAGTTAACCCTGTTATATACAACAATACCAAATAAATGGCATACTTTTACAAAAAGTAGTCGAGATTAAAGACCTATGTAGGCGTTATTTACGTTGAAAACATTTGCTTTACTAAGCACATCGAGCAATGCGTCTTTAAAGCTAATTCCATGCTTGGTTTTATTAAGCGTTGAACGGTGAATATTTATGACCTCCAGACAGTTAAAATCCTGTATTATGCCTACGTCAGATGTCAAGGTCTGGTGTCCTTTTTACGACGAACTTATCCAAAAAATGGAGAGTATCCGAAAAAGTTTATACGGTATATAAAGTGGAAAGACACCAAGATATACCGTACCATGTTAACCTGAAGCGATTACCCTCATATGCTACTGGATATAAAACCTATCACATCACAACATTGGCCAATAGACGAGAGCTTTTAAAAAGTTCATTTTTTTGGAAATATTTACTTGATCAAATCGATGCACCATCCATACCGGAATCAATTAAAATAAAAGCACCGAGTAGGAATTTAAGAGATCATGAGTTCCTTTATCTGAATAAACACAGAACAAACTACTGTGACAATAAACCGGTAAACATGATGTCGAAGTGTTTTAATAAAATCGACCATCGAACAGATGGTTCGACTTTTGCGTAAGCAAAGACAGCTTTAAGTAGGTTGAAACAACATTAAGCTCCAACCTGAAAATTTTTTTTATGTCAATTTTAATTCTTTTTTTAATTTTAATTTAATTTTTATTCTACCCTGTACATATTGTATTCAATTTATGAATTCAAGACAAATTTGTAGACTTTGCTCTTGTAGAAAGAGAAAAACAACATTTCAATTAAATCTTTAATTGAAATCATTGGATAATTATTTTAAAAATTTAATCTTACTGGTATTTATGTTGCATTGATGTTAAACAATACTGTATAGCATGTATTTAAAAATTTAGAAATAATAACGATTACGTCATTTATATTAATTTCTAAGTTTTTCTTAATTAAAATTGTATGAATGTGATGAGTAAAGTTAACCAATGCTGGACATCCCTAATCTAGATTGTGGCATTATGCTAATAACAAACTCAAGGGCAAACGTAATATGATTTTCATTATGTAAATCGAATAATTTGACACTAAATTTTGAGTTAGGTAAATTCAGTTTAAACACGCTATTTTGTCTCTAAAAAGCTGTGGCTAAAAAGAGAAGTACTTAGAAATAATTAACTCATCCTCTCAACAACAACATCAATCTTGTTTGTTTTAATGTTAAAATAAAGTAAAATCATTGCTACCTTCTTCTTGAAAGAGATTTATTCTTAAGTTTCGCATTTGACATCTTAACAAAAGTAATTGAAACGCTTGCCTTTAAATTTCTTCTTACACCAAATACCTACACAGTTAGGTAGCTTAATTGTCGATGAAAAACGACAAAAATTCGGTGTTTACTATTTTTCCGCAGGATTACAGTCCTTTCCTTACTAGTTAATTCGAAAAGTCTAGTTAAATAAAAACCAATCGCAACATTACAATATAACACTAAACTATATTTTTACAATTACAAGACCAATACCGGGATATGAAGCACGTAGCATAGAAATAACAAAGGAATATTGATGTAATATCAAAAACTCAAAAAGACTGTAAGCGGAAATTCTTATTAATAAACACATATGAAAATTTTCATAAAATAAATTTCCATATAGAGACTTACATAAATACATGTAGCTATGTGAGTTATTTTCGTAATAAAATAAAAAATTCGATGTAATAAAGAAAATGTTGATAAATAAATTTATTATGATGAGACATTTTAAGGCTTTCGTGTTTTTGCAGACTTAGATTTTCTTCTGTATGGCTGGGTGTATTTCTGTATGTAATATTATATGTGCGGCAACAAAGTTGTTTTATTTTACATATTAGTTATATTGATTTTTTTTTGTTTATATTAAATATTTTATTATCACAGAGATTTTTTTATATTCGCATGGTTCATCGCTACGTTGTAAATCTGTGTAAAGTTATAAGATTCATTTATTTATTTTTATTTTGATGTTTTTGAAGTGTTGTGTGTGTGATAGATTGTGCTGTTTTTAAATTAAGTGAATTTTTTTAATGACATGACGCCTTCAACAGCTTATTTATTCAGAGGAGTAAACAATGCTTCAAATTGATTAGCTTAGTACGTGCATTGTACTCGTATGTTATAAATAAACCATTGTAGGGTTTATTCCATATTTAGATTATGTATAATGCAAAATGATTCGTGCATTCTAATTCAAACCAACGTGATCTGCATTTAAAATTAATGTTTGAACAATAAACTACATATTTAACGTTACAAATAAGCCAATACATAGTATAATAGTGATACATGTAATTAGATAGGAATAGATAATTAAATGATAATTGAAAGAATTTTTTTTTTAATATTTATTTAATTAAACTGTGGCTTTAGGACTTAACAATTAAAAATGTTTAAAACGCTCATCTACATTTCACAAGTTATGCAGTATACTAAAGTCATAGACATTCATACTAGATTTCTCATTTCATTATAACTAAAGGAAAAAAAAAAACTTCTGATAATTCCAATGTATCGTTGTGTTGTGTATTTTATAAGGCAATTATTTTAGAACGCGTTGCAAATATAATACATATATGCAATACACCGATAATATTTGAATGAAAAATTTTTATTTTTATTTTGTGTTTTTAGTCAAATGAGAAATCTATTATGATTGTCTATGCTAAAGTGTTTAAGTTATTTCGAAAATTGATCACCTTCTCGAAATCACACAACAAATTCAATTAAAAAAATTAAAATTAGAAGAAAAAATTTAAAATTTCTTAATAACATCTGTTTTATTTAATAACCAACTACGTTTTACCTGAAAGTAAAATGTTTCACGAAATACATTTTAAAATCTAAAAAAAATTGTCTATCCGACTCCTCGAACGTCATTTATCTTATAAGGCGGGATCTTATAAAAATTCTTTATATGGCCCTATTGGTTTGGGATTTTACTAAAATGTTCCATTATTTGAAGCAGGACAAGCCCTTAAATGGTGTCACCGCAGGATTTCCTACATTTGGACACCCTCCCCTAATATACAATTGGTCACGACAACATAAATCCCTTACTCACAAGCCGCCAAATTACAGACTCGCAATAATTAAACATTATTTAGAGCTGCGAGGTGTTGGACAGCATTCAAATCAATAGCGAATCCTTTCATTTTAGAACTTTAAGAAGTAGCTCGAATAATTGTACTTTTACAATATTTAATATTTAAGGGTATGGGGGGAGGGGGGGGGGGGGAATGGTATTTCTACTTTTTATTGGAGTAGATATATTATGAATAAATGCTTCCTTATTTCACTGGCTCACCAATTCGTTAATAATGGAATGCTATTAAATAGTAGATTGTTCTACAAGTAAAGAAAAGTGATAGTTTTCCAGCGAGTGTAATTGTTTAATTCACGAGCGAGCGCTAGTGAGCGAGTGGATTAATAATTTAACGAGCATGGAAAACCACTTTTCTTACGTGTCGGACATGCTATTTTTTCGTGTATTTGACGGCAAACCAGGTAAAAATAGAAAAGGTAGAGTATGCATAGCGTGTACATAACAATCGCAGTAAGCAAATAAATAAAAGTCAAAAATCCAAAAATCATTTGGAAAAAAAGCGTTTCTATGAAGAAAAGTGTTATAGTGAAGAAATGTGTTGCTAAGGAGAAAAGTAGCAGTTTTCTTTACTGTTTTCAGCCAAGAAATGACACTCTTTGCCATTAAGTACACGAAAATAGTACATTGTGTCATTAGGATTAAAAGTGATACTTTGTTTGACGAGCAATTATATTTGCATGCGAGGCGAAGCGCAGCGTAGCCGAGCAAAAGCAAATATTGCGAGTCAAACAAAGTCACTTTTAATCCGAATAACACATACTATTTTTTCTCCAACGAAGAGTTCATGTCGTATAGGTTGTTTATTAGTTTATTACTAATTATACGAGTAAGTACAAATTATGTAATTAAAACTTCAAAATTGAAACTAATTTTGTTGAAATATTTTGTGAAACTAAGGAGGTCATGACTTTCAAAATTGAAACTAATTTTGTTGAAATATTGTAGTTTGTGAAACTAAGGAGATCATGACTTTTGTTTGGTTTGACTATTGTACGCGTCAAACTGCAAAGCTATTATTACAATATTTTCTTTCTTGCGAACAAAATGTTTGAATCAGAAGATTTATCAAATTTACCACCGGATGTGGTTCAAACAGCAAAAGAAATTGTGTTAAACCTGTACTATTTTCCGAAAAAAAAAATACTTATTTCATATACATTATACATATTATTGGGTCTTCACTCTAATATTTTTCTCCTAGTATTAAAAGTATCTACTTTTACACCAAGGACGCGTCCGATTTCTGTGAGAAATAATTTTTCTGTGATAAATTTGACATTAGTGAAATAATTTTCTCTTCCACATTTGAAATAAGTTCATTTGCTGTCCGAATACTGAAATAATTTTGACATAATAAATTTCACAGATAATGCTTGGAGAATAATACAAATACAAAAATGTACAAGCGCCTAGATCAATTTTTTCTTAATTTTAACCCCCAATAAAGAAATCTACGGATCACCGGCATATTCACCATACAAATTAATGAAATTTGAGGCGCGTTGAATGAAAATTTAGCATTTTTAACCCATTAAGGACCAGGTGGGCTACTATGTATTCGGATCAGAAAGTAAAGTTGATCGGATAGTGTAATTTTAATATGAAACCATTCAATTTTTCCTTTTTCTTTCTATACAAATTTCTGAATTCAGAAAAAAATTTCTTTCCGATCCGAATACATAGTAGACCCCCAGGCCCGAGATAACTCGGGACATAATATGTATATAAAAAAAGAGGAGGAGCTCGGTTAATATTGTAAACCTTGTAATGTTGCGTTATGTGTGAAAGAACCCGTGCTTTCAGGTTTACCATACAGAATTAAATTATTGATTATTTTGATTTTTCGGCATATTATTTGGTTAAATATTACATTTCTTAAAAAAAATCGGTCCTTAAGGGGTTAAACAAATAAAATTGTTAGTTGATCAAATGATCAACAATATTTGCTGTATATTAATAATCTAAAAACCATCATTTAACGATCTAAAGGCAATGAATTTAGGAATTATGTACTTATAAGAAAAAATTAGGGCTTGCAGATAATACTATTAATACAATATTACACAAATTTTGGTACAGCATAAAAACGAATAAATTGATCACAAAATGAGTAAAAAGAACAGAATAAAGGCACGCATGATCACTTTTACGAACGATTATAAATTTATTGATCGTAAATTTAATTTCATCAATACAAAAATCTTGTTACTAAAATCAACATACTTCACTGGCTCAGAAACAAGAATTATTTCGGACATGCCAAAATTATTACACACCGGTGCTGTGATAATTTGGTTGCGTACAGTTCAACATTAATTTATCACAGAAAAATTATTTCTCAAAGAAATCGGACGCGTCCCAAGGATTAAAAGTGTAGCTAAGGACGTGTCCGATTTCTAAAATAAATAATTATTCCGGAATAAATATGACATTAGCTGAATAATTTTCGCTTCCATATTTTAGAAATGTTCATTGACCGTCCGAATACCGAAATCATTTCGACATAATAAATTTGACAGCTTAATAAACTAAAATTCATCCCTCAAGGGAATCCTGGAGAAACGGATCAATCCTGGAAAACGAGGCAGTGCAATTTTTCACGGACGGCTCGAGGCTAGACGATCAGGTAGGAGCCGGAGTCTTCTGTGATAAACTTAATGTTAATATTTCTGTTCGTCTCCCTGACTACTGCAGCGTGTACCAGGCTGAAGTGGTGGCGATCGGGCAAGTCATGACATGGTTGAAGCATAATGTGGTATCCGGGAGGGATATCGCAATTTATGTGGACAGTCAGGCAGCGATCAAGTCACTTGGGGCAGTTTGTATGAAGTCGCGGGTGGCGCTGGATTGCCGATCATCTCTTAACGAGATGAGCGAGTATTTCAGCATCCAGATAATCTGGGTCCCGGGTCACTCGGACGTCACGGGGAACTGCAGGGCGGACGAACTAGCTAGGTACGGTACGACTCTCCAGATGCAGCCGGAAATGGTAGGTCTGGGGAGGCCTATGACAGTGCTAAAATGGGCGCTCAGTAAAAGGGCAATCGCCTTGACAAATGAGAGGTGGATCAACACTCTCACGTGCAGGGTAGCAAAGCAAGTTTGGCCAAAACTGGACTTGCGGCGCTCCAAGGTACTAATATCCCTGGGAAGACAAGAAATAGGATTGGTCGTAGGGATAATGACAGGTCACTGCCTTTTTGGGGAGCATGCGAGAAGGCTGGGGATACAGACGAATGACTTTTGTAGAAGTTGCATGGACGAAGAGGAGGAGGAGACTTTGGAACACTTCCTATGCTCATGTCCGGCGCTATCATACAGAAGGCATAAGTATTTGGGTGTGTACGGTATGGACAGCCTTTCGGAACTCGCGGACTGTGGAGTGCGAGATTTATTACGCTATATAAATAGCTCTGGTTGGTTTCAACGGGAGTAATGGGGAGATGGGATCCTGTGGTATCACAACGGGCCATTGCTGGCCTAAGTGTGCGATAGCAGCCACTTCAACCTAACCTAACCTAACCTAAACTAAAATTCAAATAACTATTTCTTAAACGTTCACCTGATGAATATTTTCATTAATTATTTTAATTATAATAATTACTTAATCTAAAAATGGATGAAAGGGAATTTGATCCAAATGTGTTAGTGTTTATTTTAATGTCAGCGTATTTATGCTTTATGAGGAGATCGCGAAACATCCTACCAATATTAAAGGAACTATTAAATTCACAGGTAAATTAAAATTGTTACATGCATTTGTTTTGAAATTTTAAAAAGTTTTTAATTGTAGCGACCAATAATTTATACTGCGGTGTCAAATAACTGTTTGGTAAACTCTATCCTGTCATATGACGACGCTATGACAAGGATGCATTTGAGGATTTCTTCAAAAACATTTATTGGAATTGCTAAATTTTTGCCAAACAAGAATCATGGCTGGGGACCCGAAATGGAGCTGTTACTCTTCTTATTATGGCTTGCATGCGGCACTAGTTACCGCATGATTGGCGCAGCAATGGATATACCAAGATCCACTATTTGTGACATAGTTCATAAACTATTGGATTTTACTATAGATCATATAATGCCGCGAGTGATCAAATTGCCTACAGCGCATGAACTTGATAGTATTGGTCGTAAGTTCAACCAAAGGGCTAGAACCACGATTTTTACGAAAGCTGCTGGCGCCATTGACGGTACCCACGTGGAAATTATATGTCCCGTGCAACTCCACGACCAATACATCAATCGTAAGCTGAAATACAGTATACAATGTCAAGCGATTAGCGATTCGAGCCATAAATTTATAGATGTATTCATTGGATTTCCGGGATCGGTACATGATTCTCGAGTGCTATACAACAGTCCTGTTTTTAAGGAGAAACTATACCCACCTCAAGGTTTCTTTCTGTTGGGGGATAGTGGATACCCATGCCGAATGGAACCAATTGCTTTAATCACACCATTCAAAGAATCTAATTTGAACGACAGCAAAAAAAAGTTTAATAAAGTATTTAGCAGCGCGCGCAATATAGTAGAATGCGCATTCGGAAAACTAAAAATTCGTTGGAGGTCTATTTTCGCACGCTCGTTAGAATTAAAAATTGAGAATATTGTAAAAACTATCAGCGCTTGCTTTACGTTTCATAACATATGTATGGCCAATAATGACGACACTCATTTTTTACAAGAGGTGGTGGATTTAGAAGCCACAAATGAACCCATCGAAGATGAAATTGCCATTGCTTCAAACGGTGATCAACAAAATGGAATCCAGTTCAGAGAGGAACTCTTCAATATATATATAAACACTCAATAAAAATAAAAAAATTATATTTTATTATTCAATAAAAATAAATTAAAAGTTATTGTTAATTCAGTCTTAAACATTTATAAATAATTGGCTTCTATGCAAATATTCATCCCAATTGTGATTGTCTAGTCAATCAAAATCGACGATTCTGTATTTTACAATTGGTGGATAAATTACGAATGAACACGTTAAAATTGCCACATCAATTCTTCGTGAATAAAAATTTACGAAGAATTGAAGTGGAAATTCTAACGTGTCGATTCGTAATTCATGCATATTACCAATTGAAAAACACAGAGTTGGGTCGATTTTAATCGACTCGACAATTACAATAGGGGTGAATATTTTATTAATTAAATGAAAAAAATCACTCCTATTATGATTGTCGAGTCGATCGACAATCGACACGACTCTATATTGCATTTGATAAAAACAATACGAACAAGGAAAAGGCAACACAGAGTCGTGTCGATTGTTGATTGACTCGACAATCATACATAATAGGGCTGAATATCAGCTTTATTCAGAATCTGATGACTCTGTATCACTTATTGGCTTATTGAATGGAATGCCAACAAACTGGGAGAAAACCTCTAAAAATGTTAAGAAACATTTGGTTTCTTTTTTGTTTCTTTTGCACTCCCTTTCATACTTCTCCAGTAGCTCTGAAGCGCCTCGTTTTTTTATTTTTTTCGAAGATTCCGAATCCCGAGAATAATTTCTCGCCAGTTGTCTATTATTAGGTGAAGTTCTCTGGTTATTTGATTCCTGGCGGCTTGGTCCCTGGCTATTTGACGCCTGGCTGTTTGATGCCTGACTTGTTGTTGCCAGACGTATAGTACCTGAAGTACTTGGCTGTGAATCCGTTCCAGTAAAGGAGTTTTCAGGGTTCTGATAGTAAGACCCACGTTGACTGCTTATTACCAGAGGCGGGTTAATGGTATGTAAGCCTGCACCATATTCATGCATTAATTGAAAATATTCCCAGCTTGCCGCGGTGAGTTCGCCATTTTCGGTTTGTATGCCGGTTGGAGGATTGAGCAGCTCCTAAATTAGAAAAAAACAAAGTAATTATTCTATTTAAAATACTATTTAATGGCCATTCTTCTTATTTTGTATTGTTTGAGTAAATTGCTCCATTTTATTCGAAGCTGGTCTACCGTATATGCTGTCAAATTTGCCGTGTTTCGGATGATGCTGAAAAAAGTAAACACGTTATAAAACATTTAAATTCTAATTTTTCAATTATAAACTTACGCCCAATTTTCATCCCTCCTATAAAATTTTTGTTTGAAGAGGGCTTCGTTGTCGATCCTTGCTTGGATAAGGCGCCTTATTTCGAAATCATTTACTAAAAAAAAAATTATAAAAACATAACCTATTTTTGTTGTATAGATATTTCTTACTTCTCTTATATTTATTTTCGGACATTGTTAATATTATTTATTTTTAGAATTATAGGTATTTGTTCGATTATTAAAATTAACAAATTGAATTAATATTTTTATATATTTATCACACGCGGTTTTATATCACACAGTCACACACCGAGCTCAATGTGCAAAGAAGAACCATGAATTATTTCGGAAAAGTCAAAAATTATAACACCTCGCTGCTGTAATAATTTGGTTGCATACAGAACAACGTCATATTTATTCCAGAATAATTATTTATTTTAGAAATCGGACGCGTCCTTAGCAACACACACATTTTTTAAAATATGTAGTAAGAAAAAGGCCAACTTTAATACCCAAAAACAGTATTAAAACAAGAGGCTTTTAAGACGTTGGGAGAAAAAATAATTTATTTGTCTATAAAAAAGCCGAAAGAATCATATTGTTAAAAAACAGACAAATTTTCAAAATTTCTAAAATATTCAAAATGTATTTTTTGATGTTTTGTGTCATTTGTTTGGATAACATTATATGAACAACGTGAAAATTCGCAACAGAAAATTGAATCATTTATTCTTACTTATTTTGACAACTGCATTAAAAGAACGCAAATGCGCAATATTTATTGCACAGCGATTTTTTTTTTATAATTTATTATTATTAAATTTATTATTCTTGGGATAATTTTATTTTAATTATTTGTATTTTAATTTTATGTTATTTGTATTTGTAGCATTGAGGATAATACTAATAGAGAGATAATTTGTATGAGCGATAAATGCTAACTAAAAATAAAATAAATTTTTTATTCAAAATCAAAATAATGTCTAGAAGAAATAAATATTGACGATTTTCCGCGAAAGGGTTGCCATCTATGATGAACTAACTTTAGTGCTATACAATTAATTTGATGTTTGATTTAGTATGTGAAATAAACATTTAAATGATATACAAACGAATTCCAATGAATAATAATTTAATTTTAATAAACAAAATTGTACCTATCAGCCATTTCAGACTAAAACATTATAATCCACTAAACGTCAAATTTGATTTATCCATAGCAGTATAGCACTAAACCTACGCGACATCTATATCAGTAAAATCGTCAATACATTTCATCAAAACATTGATCATTTTAAGGTGGTACCAAATTTTACGATGAAAATAAAGGAAAAAAATATGAACAACGTAAATTTATCAATGAACTATGTATACATGTGTGTCATTTCTATAAAATATGTATTCTCTACAGTGTTAGTATTATTTTAGTTTGTACTTTTCTGATCAACAATCAACCAGCAAAATTTTTATTTTTCATATTTTTTTTCGTATCGCAGGTGCACGTATCCGTAATATTTTGTGCATTATATCGTCACTATTTCTATTGCAATATATATAGCTACTTGTAAACATTTTTTTTGTTTGGCTTGTACCAAAACAAAGGACAAAAATAAAATTTTGATATTATTGTGTGTCAAACACATGCTAATTGGCTTGAATAGAAATTAGTGAATAAGCGAATTTTAATTTTTTGTATCGTTTCATAAAATTATGGAAATTTTGAAAACTAGATTAGGTTATCGAAAAAAGCATTACAGTCAAACTTGTTTTTGTGCGGCCTCTTTTTATGCGATTTTTTTTATGCGATATTATTTGTGCGATTTTTTTTATGCGGTCTATTAATTTTTTCTGCATAAAAAAAATCGCCCAAAAAATAACGCATAAAAAATAATCGTATAAAAAAAAATCGCATACAAAAAGACCGCACAAAAAAGGTTTGGTTGTAATTTTGAATTGTATTGAATGAATGGTAGTAGAAATTGAAAAATGTTGTTATCTGTAGATATCCTGTTGTTGTTTAATTCCACAGTAGTATATTCTGGGAATAATTTAATTATTAAAATCAGGAAAATAATTTAAATTAATGGTTGTGTAAATTAATGATAATCACTAAAAAAAAATAGGTAGAATTGAGTAATTTGATTTTATCAATTTTTATAAAACTTTTCCATCCTCATGAAAATTGTTCTTCAAAATTATGGCAACTTCTTCAATTAGAAACTTCTGTTCGTCAATCGGAAACCTGGTTTTTCAATTGGAATAACAAATTTCTCAAAAAAGAAGACATTCCTTCTGTTGATAACCTGTTTGACTTGGAGCATTATCAATGCCTTATTCATCCAGTTTACCTACTTCTTTTCAATTTTTTTACCAAGGGTTTTTTTTTTGGGTGATGAAATTGATGAATGGTTTTAGGTATAGTTAAAGTTGTGAGGTGAACTTGTTATTTTATAAAAGTGTCAGCTACTGTAACAATTTCAGGCGTTTCATTAGGCTACTAAGATGAATAGAATTGCAACTTTAAAATCTTACCATACGAATTTGCATACCTACTGGATCAAAGTAGTTCTAATAATTTAAAAAAAATAATTTGTGGAACTCAAACGAAAACGCAAATTAAAATAAACCAAACATTCAATTGTATTGTAAGTAATTTAAATTGTTACATGTATTTTTATGTGCCAGTTAAAATTTTAAGTTTTTTGGACGCTTGAGTTGGTCTTAACCGATTTTTAGTTTTTGATTTTAGAAAGTCACCTTTTAAAATCGAGCACTTTGAATTTTTCCTTGTTAAAACTAGTATAAAAAAATAAATTAACTTTTTTATGTGTTCGTAGCAGTCATCTTCTATTGCTGGTAAAAATTCAGGAAAACTCTGTCCCACGACCTTTAAACATTTATCTGTGAATTTTGAACAAATATTTGTTAAATGGCACGTATTTTTAAATGTTTGCTCAAAAATTGCCAGTAAAACAGATGCTACTTCAGCATATTCCTCAGTTGGTGCTTTAAGGGATCCAAAATTTAAAGATTTTTTAAAATTTTTCATTATTATGAATGTTTCAGCTGCTGCTGTCACTTCATCATTGTCTTTCAAAATTTTAGTCCGGCATTTTTCGCAATTTATTTTTTTATATGCACAATATCCCGCATAATATAATAACGCATTTTTTTTCTAATATGTTGCTTTCATTTGTGACTTCAAACATCATTTCTTCAGGAATATCAGCTTCATTATGATCCGTATTGATTAAACTTAATTTAAAATCTTCACGAAAGGTATTCCACTTCAAATCTACCATTTCCCCATCATCTGCTAGACAATTTGCGTATTCACTATTGAATAATAATTTGATTACAATTATATTGGCAAAATGAACGCCTATCTCGTGGCTGATGGGATTATAGTTAAATCCTCGTTTACTACGCAATGTTGAAAAAAAAATTTCCAGGGCATCTTGATTGGTTTTGCCATTTATAATATGTATATTCGACACCGTAGTTAGTATTTAAACTTTCTAATAACATTAGTTGAGATTTAATTGTTAGCTGGAATCGTTTAATAAATAAATAATAATTTATTAATAAATAAAGTAATTTTCATTTTTGGAAAGTATACTCAAGTTTTCCAAAAATATTAAACTATCACTTAAATAATTAAAAACATTATTGTCTAGCCTTAGTGGTTGTTCAAATGGCGACTTCGACGAACAGTGTCTCGAGTTTAGACAATCAAATAAATTATTGAATCTCTATATAAACTTGACAGTTGGTAGAGCATTGTTAATGTACGGTCCAAAAATTTCCGGACAAGTTTGTACTGCGGTTTTTATTGCGCAACATACAGTATTACTCATTAATTGAGTTGCCAATGATACATTCATTTTTTCGAAACAGTTGGGATATAGGTGTTTTCGTGTCAATTTTGGTAGTATTTTGCATTTCTGAATCGTATCATGGTCAAATATTTTACGTACTACGTTTACATCCGCTATTCCAAATTCTCCGTGGGAAATTTGATTACTTAGAAAAGCATTTCGAGCCGATTTAATAAGGGGTGATGGATCAAACTGAGCATAAATTCGTCGGTTACAAAAATTAAAATAAGGTGTTTCAGTAGTTATGGCGAGAAGTTTATACGTTTGTATATTGATTGCGCCTTGATCGCAGGTCAACATCATTTCTTTTAAATTTAATTTTTCCTCACAAATTCGGATATTTGCTTTAATTAATTCGCTTAATTTTTCAGCCGTGAATGTTTTATTTATCTGAATGTATTTCCACTCACCGGTTATTGAGCGTAACATCAAAAAAGAGCTGAAGTAGCTAGTTCATTTTTTCTCTCGAAACCATCATCATAAAACCCTTCGATTCTATCGTTCAAAATATTATCGGTTAAGTCTTGCTTAATTGCAATTTCTAGTCCGGTCAATTTAGACATTTAAAATAACAAAAATTCCCGGAGAGCCAAATATTGGTGGAGAGCTGGGGTTTACCATTACAAATAAAGTTTTAAAAATCCCCATCGATCCTATGTGTGCTACAAAAGTTATTCGGGGTCAAAGGTCAAAATTTGAGGTTTTTGGATTTTTCTCGAAAACGGTAAGTTTTATCAAAAAAATAAACCTCAAACCAAAGTTGTCGATCTTAAAATTCTCTACAAAAATGGTCTTCATGATTTTTTCCCTAAGAGTTACCATTCCTGAGATATCGCGATTCTAAGAGTCACATTATACATGATATTTTTTTTTATTTTATTTATTTATTAACCATTTTATTATTATTTTAAGTAAGTAGGTAGTTCATGAAATAAAATAAAGAAACTTTCAAATAATAAAAAATGTAATAGTGAGCTCTCTATAGCATTGCTATGTTTTGGAGTCACGAAACGTACTTAAACCTAATAAATATATTAAATACAACATTTACAAAAAACATTTTCATTTTCTTAAATTAAAATACATCGAGAGAAAAATAAATAAAAAATAATAATAATGAACATAAAATAGCATTAAATAACTTTATAATATTATAAGCCACGGAAGAAAACAATAGATGGTAAACAAAAACAGAAAGTTCAAAATAGTTAAATTATAACTTTAAATAAAAATTCAATATCGGGCTTGGAAAGCAGCCAGCATTTAAGGGATTTTAGAAAAGTTTTCCGGCTGCCCATGCTTCTAATATATTCAGGAATTTGATTAAAAAGCCTCGGTGCAGTATACACGAAAAACTTCCTAAAGTACTCCTTTGTAGCAAATGGAACGTGATATTTGTTGCGTTTACGTAAATTATACTTAATACATATCTAAATTAAATATCGATTGCCACTTCGGTTATAAAAAATTCGAAGTACCTTAAAAATATATAAATGTCTTAAAGGAAGTATCTTATTTGCAACAAATAAAGGGTATGAAGGTACTGTTTTTCCTTGGAAACACATAATTCTTATGAAGTGTTTTTGTGCTTTCATTAGTTTTTCAAGTGTTGCAGTATAGATACCACCCCAACACGAAATTCCATATTGTAGGTGGGAATCAACCAAGGAATAATACAAACACTTTAACAACGAAGAATCACAGATCCAGCGAATTATCATAAGTAAAATTTTCTTAGAGCAGGAAACAATTTTAGCTTTACGTAATCAACATGTTCTTTAAAATTTAATTTTGAATCTAACATTAGTCCTAGATATTTATAAGTATAGACTTTATCTATAGTTATGCAGTTTGTATGGCATGAAATTGTATTACAAAGAGATGAATGGTATACTACATTCAGACTAACATCATCCTTAAATCCAATATTAAATATCATATACCTAGACTTTGAGCTTAATACCATTTGATGAATCATGAACCATTGCTTTAACAATGCTAAGTCATTATTCATTGCCAATTCCAAATTTTCAAAATTGTCCTCAGCATACAACAAAGCAATATCATCAGCAAACGCTGTAATATGACCCTTTAATTTCAGTTTAAAAATTGACATAGTATATATTAAAAAAAACAAAGGCCTCAATACTGAACCTTGCGGAACTCCAATATTAACATGCTGCTGCTCACTAACTATTGAATTTACTTTGACACTTTGGGATCTGCCTGTAAGATATGATTTAAATAGATCATAAGCCACACCACGTATTCCAATATCCATCATTTTCTGTAATAGAAGTGTGTGATTGACCGTATCAAACGCTTTTGAGATGTCTAAAAATAGGGCCGAACATTTTTGGCCTTTATTTAAATGATTATGCAATGGTGAAAGGAAACTTAATAGGGCATCTTCAGTACTTTTGTTCGTTCTAAAGCCATATTGTCTATCATCAAAAAATTTAATTTTTTCGAGATATCCCACAAGCCTATGTTTAATAATTTTCTCGAATATTTTAGAGAAGGTACTAAGTAAGGTTATAGGCCTGTAATTGTTTAGAATCCTACCCGAGTCTTTTTTATGAAGCGGTAAGACTAAGCCATGTTTCATTTCAGATGGAAAAATCCCATTTACAAGACATAGATTGAAAATATAAGTTAAAACATGGTTTACGACAGGCAATATTTTTTTTACCATCATCGACGAAAAATTATCAATACCAGAAGAACCAGAGTTTTTTAGGGCCCCAACAATAGCACCAATTTCAGTTTCAGACGTTGGAGTTAAAAATAAATTACTGGAAACATAAGAAAATGCAAGCGAATTATATAAGTCAGTTGGAATTTCACAATTTTCAATATTTGAATTCAATAATTCTAGAGGTATTTTTATAAAGAAATTATTGAAAATATTCGGCATCTGATTGACATCTGTAATAACAGAGCCATTAAATTCAATAGAAACAATATTATTGCTAGGTTTATTTTGCTCCAGTATCTCATCCACAATTCTCCACTTATCCTTAATGGTATTTGAATTGTTGAGTTTGTTTCTATAATAATTTATCCTTTCACTATTGGAATCATATTTTTAATTCTGGAGTTTAAATACTTCACGGTATTTAAAGTTTTTGTATTATCTGGATATTTCTTTAGAAACTTCAATTTTTCATTTCTCAAGTTTATTTTTATTAATAAACCATTTGACATCCAAGGCTTAAGCTTAAAATCATTACCAGTAGCCCGCTTAAGAATAGAACAATCATTAACTAGAAGACCAAGCTTAGCGATGAAAGACTCATAGGCATTATTTGGTATTTGTGTACTAAATATTTCATCCCAGTTACATTTTGAGAGGCACTCTAGTAGATCAGGAAACAAAATTATTTTATTTGATTTACCGTTCAGATATTGATTACGACTTTTTAAAGTAGATTGAAATTGTAACTTTATTAAAATTGTATTATGATCCGAAATTTCCATATTAATGCTATCAGTGATCAAGTTTATATTATAAGACCTGGAAAATCTACCAAACACATGGTCAATACAAGATGCTGATTCATTACGAGTAATATCATTTAGAAATGATTCCAGACCAAAAGCAGATAACATTAAGAGGTAGTCATCTGTTAAATTACAGTTTTTTAAAATATTTATATTAATATCCCCTAAAACTACTAAATTTTTTGATTTCTCTTGTTCCAAAAATTGCGAGAACTCATTTACAAAATCAACTGTAGGAATAAAATGAAATCGATAAACTAAGATAAAGCTGACCTCAATATTACTAATAAGAACTTTTAATTTTAAAGCATCTGCAGATTTTAAATTTAAATAAGTGACTTCGTGTTTTAAAGTATAACTTACATAAACCGCAACACCACCTGACTTGTAATGATTATTACATTTAGCATAAAAATAAAAATTGTTTAGTGGATAGTTATCAGTTTCTTGACTCGTAATCCATATTTCAGTTAAAAACACTATTTCGAACTTTCTCTCAAGCGCCATAATATTTGCTAAGAGCAAATCATTATTCTTCCTCATACTGCGAATATTTTGCAAAATAAAATTAAAATTTGCAGTTGAAGAAACGCGATACAAAACCTAAGAATAGCTCATACAAAGTAGTAAAAATAAGATTATTCCAAAAGTAAATTCCAAACAGAGATATTAATGCTATTTTAAATATAACAATACAAAAAGTATAAAAATAAAAAAATGATTTAAGAAAATTAAAAGAAACGAAAATAAAATTAAATATACACATAAAATTTAAATTGTAGATAAGCTCAGATTTCCACATTACATTATTTGCCATCTTTAGCAAAAAACTAGTACTAGTTATACCACTAACCAAAAAAACAAAGCAGTTAGGATCTAAACCGAAGACCAGATATGACATTTGTAACGTTTTAAAAATACAATATTTGCTTGTAAAATGATTCAAAACTGTTTTAAAAATATTGAAATAGACCGTCAAAATAACAATAAAAAGTAAAACTGTTGTAGCACAATAAGCTGTAATTAGAATACGATACAAATACAACAATACTACTGTTTTGGCACAAACATCTTTTAATTTGGTTGCAAAAACGCATAATATGATGATAAAACTTAAATTGCAACTTAGTATTAAAAATTTAACTCCGAAAAAGGTGTACCAATTATACAGCCATAAACTAAATTTAATAAAACCATAAATACAAATTAAACCATAAAATAATTTCAATAAATTTCTATTGTTCAACAGTTTTGACACCTTACATAAGAAACATAAACAAAACAAACAGAAATTTAACATTAATAATGAGCCAAGAATAATTAGATTATAATATAAAACATAACTATTTTTAATGCCGTTAAATAAAATATTGAAGTTAAGATTTTTAAATATTATTCCAAAGACTGCATTTTTATAATTCACAAAACCTGATGACCTAATAAGGAATAGCAGTGCATACAAATTAATTCGAAGCTTATAATAATTAAACATCATCTCCTGCGGCTGATCGAAATAAATTTTTCACATAGTTTATGTCGTTGAAAGATTGAATTCTGTAGACATTAGTTCCGTTCGCTTTCCTAAGCAAAATTGTGTTGTTTTTCACCCATAAGTATTGCAACCCATGAGTTGTTTTTAGATGTTTAGCTTCACCATATAACTTTGCCTGTAATTTGGTGAAGTTATTCATAATAATAATCCTGCTTTTATGTGCTACACCAGCTATTGATGACGACATTTGATCATTAGTAGTTGATAGTCCCAGATCACTAACAAATAACGATTTTCTGGCATAATACGCTTTTAATACGTCATTTTTATTTTCAAGCGAGGAAAGTTCCACAACCAGCACAGAATTAGAAAACTTTTTGGTTTTATTGTAATGTGTTTCACGTTTAACCGATATAACATTACTAAGATTAGATGCTACATCTAATTTGGTGAAAATACTTGAAACAATATCGTTCTCTTCGACTTTATCTGGGATACCTGATATTATTAAATCATTTGCTCTTGTGCGCTGCTCTGCTTAATCCAAAATTGATTCGAGTTTGCTAACACGAAGTTCCAATAATTCATTCTTAGACTCAACATTTGAAAGTTTAGTTGTTAATGTCTTATTTACTTCGACTAATGCGATTATCTTTGTATTTATCTCGTCCATAGAAACAGAAAAATAATTTTGCGACTTTTCTATTTCATTAACCGTTGTTTTCAACTCCATTAGTACTTTCATTACATCCGATATAGTTGGATTATGATGAGGTATAGAACTGGGCTCATTATCAGCACATATGACTATGGATTTTCTATAATGGTTTTTACATTTAGCGCACTTCCAGTTAGCCGAACCGGATTTAATAGCACTAAAAAGCTCATGAGATATATTCCCACATCTAATATGAGTTGCTTCTGCACACTCGACACACTCTACACCAGGATATTTCACATCCGTAATATTAGTAGAGCATTTAGAACATTCTTTCATTTTGTTAACACAAATTATTTCACTTTGACTAAAAAATCAAGTTTATGAACAAAACAGTTGTACAAAAACAGTTATTATGATGCAAGAATCACTTTTATTCACTAAGCCTAATTCACAAAACAGTTATTACTATATGATAAAACAGATAAAAAAAATAAGAATTAGGAAACTGATAACTTAAATAAAAAATGTTTATTAACACACAATGTGTTTCCAACTATAAATTTTCATTAATATTATTTAATTAAATATAAAAACACATACGTGAATTTAAATAAATAGTTAAACAATTCGTTTTATTATTAACACGATATTTAGATAAAATTAAATAAATATGTGAATTAAACCTTGTAAAAGCTTTCTTTTTGTGATATAAGTTTATTTTAAAAATTATTATTTTAACCCTTTAATGCATGATTTTTTCTTTTTAATTGTAATAGTTTTTTTCTTATAAAGATGTATTTGGTTGAAAAGAATTTCAAAGTAAAAATGGTTGGAAGCAGCTAGTTTTCCCGGAAAATTGATTTTATGACATGATGCCTATTTGCATCATTATGCAGTTGTGGTATAAAATTTAAATATTTTTCCATTTATAACGCTTCTTTATAAAAATACAATTCGTTCAAAATTAAAATAAATATTCAAAAACAATATTCTTATTTATAAAAAATTACATATATAAATGTATGTTTACTACTAACTGTATGCAAAACATCGACTAACTAATTCTAAATGGCGATTTTATTTTCAAAACGCAGAAAAAAAATAAAAAAATGTGTGAAACGAGATAGAAAAACAAATGAACAACAGATATACGAAACAAAACAGGAAAAATATGCTCAAATGTAGATGCAGTTCAAATTAGAATAACATGATGCAGATATGCTACAGTATGCATTAAAGGGTTAAATTAGACCGGTTTCGGACCTTCGTCCTTCTTCAGTTCTTTTTCTACTGGTTGAATTTTTCTCCTTGCTGTTTATTGTGGCTTTTTTTCATTTGAAACATTTTACAACATTTAATAATTCAAAACAAGATGGCGTTGTAAAATGTTTCAAATGAAAAAAAGCCACAATAAACAGCAAGGAGAAAAATTCAACCAGTAGAAAAAGAACTGAAGAAGGACGAAGGTCCGAAACCGGTCTAATTTAAAATAATAATTTTTAAAATAAACTTATATCACAAAAAGAAAGCTTTTACAAGGTTTAATTCACATATTTATTTAATTTTATCTAAATATCGTGTTAATAATAAAACGAATTGTTTAACTATTTATTTAAATTCACGTATGTGTTTTTATATTTAATTAAATCCGTGATATACGCCACAGAATCGAAATAGATTAAAAATGGAAATCTACCATCTTTATAGTAATTAATATTATTATTATTATTATGATATATATTTATTATTTTTAAAATTTATTTTTGATTTATTTTTGACTCTTTTATGTCATCCACCGATGAAGGTTGTTGTACGAATGACATATAAGCCACGTATATACATAATCAGGCACTTAAGACAAGTATAAATACCTATTTGTGTCTCTTTTATATATATTATACTATTCTGAAAACATTTATCACGTGGCCTTGAAAAACATCTGGCTATTCTATTGTCCGTAGGTCTCGTTCATATACCTGTTTCTTTTAGTGCTAAAGGTTCAGTTCAAGTGAATATACGTACTTATTACAAGCGTCCAACCATTTAGGTTATTTGTGCTATTTTATAGCTCGAAAAAATGTCTCAGTTTTGCTTTATTTGCAATAAAATTTTAACTGAAGATGAAACAGTTGCGGTTGATCGTGGAATGCCAACTTTAATCGAGGCTAGTGTCGCGAGAGGTGATGAGTTTACTGAGTATTTAAGAACTCAAAACTCCGTTACAATACACGTGGATTGCAGAAAATCATACACTCGGAAAACTTCAGTCGCTGCAGTAAAAAGACAATGTGAGGAGGAACAGGCTAATACTTCAAAAAAAGGTCCATCTCGTACTAGAACGCGAGTAAGTGAATCAAATTTTTGTTTTAAAAAATACTGTTTATTTTGTGGCAATGAAGCCAATGAAGAAACTGAGAAAAAGAAAACACAGCATCTTCGAAAAAAAAATTTATAACGTGACTACACTAAAATTCATAGAATCCCTGTTGAAATTAGCTAAAGATCGTTCTGATGATGTTTCAAAGGCTGTTCTTGAACGTATTAATTTTGAGTATGATTTAGTTGCTGCTGATGCAAAATACCATGACATTTGTTACAAATCTTTCTTAAAACCTAATACTGGTGGTAAAATTAGCCGTCCACAAGATGAAACTGTAAACTCTGCGATGGAGAAATTTTTTCAATTCATAGAAACGAGTGATGATTGCCAGTTTTCGTTGGATGAATTAAAGAATGTTTGTCAAGATGGAGCTTTAGATGACAGAACTATAAAAATACGATTGAAATTGAAGTATGGCAATAGAATTATTATTACAGAGAAGCCTGACTGCGCTAAAGTATTTACAGAAATTGATTCCACACCTCAAACAATAATTACGGAAGGAATTCGCTTTCTTCTTGCGGTTTATGGAGCTGCAAAAAAAATGACTTGCATTGATAAATACCGATACTTAACTTTTGTAAAAAATACGCGAAACAAGAAACAAGTACAACTATCATGTCTTCCTCCAACATCGGCATCTGCTATTCAACACTTGTATCGAGTATACTATCAAGTTCAAACATGGCTAGGCAATCAACTGAACCGAGAAGACTGGGGTTGGAAATTGCTAGGTAATACTCTGGAACGGATTCAAACTTTACTCCCACCTGCTCCAGAAAAACTGCTCAACACTATTTTTTGCAATTGCAAAAAAGGTTGTAGTGCCAAATGTGGCTGTAAAAAAGTCGGGTTGCTGTGTTCTCCAGCGTGTACCAATTGCCAAGTTCAGTCTTGCTCAAATGTCCAGTTGAGTACAATAGAGGAAGATTCCTATGATTTTAATGAAGAGACCAATGACTCAGCCACATTTGAACAATTTATGAACATCCAGCAAGAGGAAGAGGAAGAAGAAGAAATCGAAGAAGATATGACTGTTGAAAAAGACTTTCAAGAGTATGAATCTGATTACAATATCTAAAGAAATCAAAACAATAGTTAACCCAATAATCAATAGCAATATCAATAATCAATATCAATAATAAGGTAATATCTAGAACTTGACGGGTATTGTTCCCTTAAATTATCCTAAAATTGTCATGACAGTTAGTGGAGTATGCCTACAGGGGAAACCACGGTAAAAAAAAAACGCGCCGAATACACTACCTCACAGGTGGCGTGCGGAAATGTGTGCATATCATGTATAATGTGACTCTTAGAATCGCGATATCTCAGGAATGGTAACACTTTGGAAAAAAATCATGAAGACCATTTTTGTAGAGAATTTAAAGATCTACAACTTTGGTTTGAAGTTTTTTTTTGATAAAACACCGTTTTCGAGAAAAATCCAAAAAAACTCAAATTTTGACCTTTGACCCCGAATAACTTTTGTAACACACATAGGATCGATGGGGATTTTTAAAACTTTATTTGTAATGGTAAACCTCAGCTCTCCACCAATATTTGGCTCTCCGGGAATTTTTGTTATTTGACCACTATTTTTATGTCTAAATTGACCGGACTATTCGTCAAAACTAAGCATACACAGTTTACTAATTGATGGTATGTTTGACGGTTGTAACTATAATCCCACCAGCCACGAGATAGGCGTTCATTTTGCCAATATTATTGTAATCAAATTATTATTCAATAGTGAATACGCAAATTGTCTAGCAGACGATGGGGAAATGGTAGATTTGAAGTGGAATACCTTTCGTGAAGATTTTAAATTAAGTTTAATCAATACGGATCATAATGAAGCTGATATTCCTGAAGAAATGATGTTTGAAGTCACAAATGAAAGCAACATATTAAAAAAAAAATGCCTTATTATATTATGCGGGATATTGTGCATATAAAAAAATAAACTGCGAAAAATGCCGGACTAAAATTTTGAAAGACAATGATGATGTGACAGCAGCAGCTGAAACATTCATAATAATGAAAAATTTTAAAAAATCTTTAAATTTTGGATCCCTTAAAGCACCAACTGAGGAATATGCTGAAGTAGCATCTGTTTTACTGGCAATTTTTGAGCAAACATTTAAAAATACGTGCCATTTAACAAATATTTGTTCAAAATTCACAGATAAATGTTTAAAGGTCGTGGGACAGAGTTTTCCTGAATTTTTACCAGCAATAGAAGATGACTGCTACGAACACATAAAAAAGTTAATTTATTTTTTTATACTAGTTTTAACAAGGAAAAATTCAAAGTGCTCGATTTTAAAAGGTGACTTTCTAAAATCAAAAACTAAAAATCGGTTAAGACCAACTCAAGCGTCCAAAAAACTTAAAATTTTAACTGGCACATAAAAATACATGTAACAATTTAAATTACTTACAATACAATTGAATGTTTTGTTTATTTTAATTTGCGTTTTCGTTTGAGTTCCACAAATTATTATTTTTAAATTATTAGAACTACTTTGATCCAGTAGGTATGCAAATTCGTATGGTAAGATTTTAAAGTTGCAATTCTATTCATCTTAGTAGCCTAATGAAACGCCTGAATTTCTTACAGTAGCTGACACTTTTATAAAATAACAAGTTCATCTCACAACTTTAACTATACCTAAAACCATTCATCAATTTCATCACCCCAAAAAAAAACCTTGGTAAAAAAATTGAAAAGAAGTAGGTAAACTGGATGAATAAGGCATTGATAATGCTCCCAACAAGTCAAACAGGTTATCAACAGAAGGAATGTCTTCCTTTTTGTGAAATTTGTTATTCCAATTGAAAAACCAGGTTTCCGATTGACGAACAAAAGTTTCTAATTGAAGAAGTTGCCATAATTTTGAAGAACAATTTTCATGAGGATGGAAAAGTTTTATAAAAATTGATAAAATCAAATTACTCAATTCTACCTATTTTTTTTTAGTGATTATCATTAATTTACACAACCATTAATTTAAATTATTTTCCTGATTTTAATAATTAAATTATTCCCAGAATATACTACTGTGGAATTAAACAACAACAGGATATCTACAGATAACAACATTTTTCAATTTCTATTACCATTCATTCAATACAATTCAAAATTACAACCAAACCTTTTTTGTGCGGTCTTTTTGTATGCGATTTTTTTTTATACGATTATTTTTTATGCGTTATTTTTTGGGCGATTTTTTTTATGCAGAAAAAAATTAATAGACTGCATAAAAAAATCGCACAAATAATATCGCTTAAAAAAATCGCATAAAAAGAGGCCGCACAAAAACAAGTTTGACTGTAATGCTTTTTTCGATAACCTAATCTAGTTTTCAAAATTTCCATAATTTTATGAAACGATACAAAAAATTAAAATTCGCTTATTCACTAATTTCTATTCAAGCCAATTAGCATGTGTGTTTGACACACATAATATCAAAATTTTATTTTTGTCCTTTGTTTTGGTACAAGCCAAACAAAAAAAAAATGTTTACAAGTAGCTATGTATATATATTGCAATAGAAATAGTGACGATATAATGCACAAAATATTACGGATACGTGCACCTGCGATACGAAAAAAAATATGAAAAATAAAAATTTTGCTGGTTGATTGTTGATCAGAAAAGTACAAACTAAAATAATACTAACACTGTAGAGAATACATATTTTATAGAAATGACACACATGTATACATAGTTCATTGATAAATTTACGTTGTTCATATTTTTTTCCTTTATTTTCTTCGTAAAATTTGGTACCACCTTAAAATGATCAATGTTTTGATGAAATGTATATTTATTTCTTCTAGACATATTTTGATTTTGAATAAAAAATTTATTTTATTTTTAGTTATCATTTATCGCTCATACAAATTATCTCTCCATTAGTATTATCCTCAATGGGCGCATCTAGCACACGTAGAGTCTACCGAAAATACGTAGACTCTACAAGTCTACATGTGCTGGATGCAAAAAATCTCAGTAAAAATATGTAGACTCTACGTGTTTTAGTGAGACTAAAAATTTTTGTCTACATTTTTATATAAATTATTTTGGTTCGAAACTAGGATTTTTTTTGACATTTGTATTACTATTTCATATTTTCGGTAGATTTTACGTATACTATAGATGCACCCAGTTCATTTATAAGCTAAAAATAAACATGGAGGCTAATCAACAGTATTCAACGCATTCTAAAGATTATTATATTTATGATAGTATGTTTTACATAATTTCAACAAGTTATCTAAGACAAAAACCAAACTAGATACCTAGATATTTACATCCAGCCACAAAATACCAAAGTATAAGAACAATCAAACCAAAATAGAATTATAAGCCAGCGCGAAGCTAGCGACACTCTTTGAATATTATTTTCTGGTACTAACATTAGATGTCTAGTAAGGGAAACAAATTCATTTAAATACGATATTAAATTTTGTATTGAAAATAGAATATATATTCCCTTCACTGTAAATCATATTCTCAATTTCTCATTTCATTCGTTTTCACTTTGTTTCGTTTTTTTTGTATTTTTGGTTTTTATGTAAATAGCCACATGCACATCCCCATTTGGTATCAAGCAAAACCTGCTAAAATTCTCTTTAGAAAGCCTGCTCATTTTGCTGATACGCAGATACATACTTATAAACCTCAACGTTAAGGCGTGGTAGTGACTACGAAAAACCATAGAAAAAAAATTTAAATTTATTTGTTTATCACTAACACCACACCACGTATAGGTCACACACACTACTAACGTCGATAATTTGAGCATTTTTTACTCTCTATCAAAACCAACATAAATGTTTATACAAGCCGTGCCAATCGCTCTTTACACCGATCCTCTCTCAGAAATTGTGCTCTATGAGTTGGTATAGGTATGTCACAAAACCAACAAAAATGTAAACAATATTTTAGGCATTTGTGTTAGTTTTGTGTATATATATTTTCTGATTTATTTTATGCATTACTAGACTACAATGCCATCTTGAATATACAGGCCTATGCATGACTACAAACAGTGACGACACACTAAGTCTCCGCCGCTACGTGGCAGTGTAGTAAAGTAAAGATATTTTTTTTTGTTTTGTTTCATCTTTCATGTTAAAATATTTTTTTTTTTATTTAGTGCATTATATTACGTCAAAGGGAGATGTAACGCGTTTGTTTTACGCTTAATTAATTTTTACATAAATTAATTTTTATTTGATTTAATTTATTTTCAGTAATATTTCCAATATTTTATTATTAAAACACATAATGCACTAGATGTATCTAAAAAATTTAAATTTACATGAATAAATCAAATTCACATGGTATTCTTCTTTGATCAGAAAGTGCGTGTCTTCCTTCTTTGAAGCATTCTTTATTTTATGATCCAGCACACGTAGAGTCTACAAATGAGATTAGTCTACAGTCCCTTAGTAAATGATAGCCGCACCCCTAATTTAAGATTTATTTCATTTCAAATAAATTCTTTTAAAATTCTTCTTATACTAAAATAATACTTTTCACATTACCAATGTGTGCTATAAATAGAAGTCATTATTCTTTGAGGGGTCATGGAAAATGTAAGGACAACCCTCATTTAGTATGGTAATAAAAGATAGCCGCACACAATATTTTATTGTTTATAATAGAAAATAAATATAAAACGCACAATTATAAAAATGATTTTTTATTTCAATTAATATCTTATGTGTCCACCGTTGTTTTTTATTACTTCGAAAATTCTATTTGGCATACTTTTGTACAAGTTGTGTACATATTCATTTGAAATATTAGCCCATTCATGTTGTATTGACGCTTTTAGCTCATGGACGTTGCTGTACTGCCTTCCTTCAGCATACACAGCTCTGCTGAGTTCACCCCACATGTTTTCAATGATGTTAAGGTCGGGTGACCTTGCTGGCCATTTCAAAACTGGTATCTGAGCCTCGGTAAACCAGTCATTTACTATCCCGGCTGTGTGAACGGCTGCATTATCCTGCTGGAAGATAAAGTTTGGGCCGCCAATTTGTGCACCAAGAACTGGTAATATTTCGGCTAGCATGGATTTATACCGGTTGCTGTTAATACGACCGGAAATAAACTTCAGCTCCGTTCTTCCTCCATAGCCAATTGCACCCCAAACAATTAGCGATCCTCCACCTTGTTGACGTTTCGATAGCATAAGAGGTTCTTTTCGAAGGTCATGAAAATAGTATTGCCAACCATCAGGGCCATCCAAATTAAATTTTTTTTCGTCACTAAATATAACGCGCTACCACTTTTTCTTCCACGACATATGTTCCTTCGCGAAACGCAATCTGGCGTCTTTATGATTTCGTAACAGTTGTGGTTTCCTCTGAAGTTTTTTTATTTGTATGTTATCTGACTCTCTTAACACTTTCTGCACATTACAAATCTTTGCATTAACACCAGCTTTTCACGCAATTTGCTGCGCAGTGTTAATAAAATTAGACGCGGTTCGTAAAATTGACCGTTTTTCTCTATCAGTAAGTGCAGCCGGCCGGCCTGCACTTTTACGCGAACCGTATAATTGCGGATTTTTTAAATAATTTCGAACTACCTTCTCACTCCGACCAATATTTTTTGCTATTAACCGGTTACTCATATTATTTTTCTTAAAAGCGTCAATTTGTCCTTTTTCAAATTTGTTTAAACTACTTTTTCTACCCATATTTAACAAAACAACAAAAATATGTAACACAATAATACTTTAAGACACAAGAAGATGTTTGCACGTCAACAAGCTCGAATAGATATTGATATAGTGTTCAAAAGAATTTTAAAGTATACCTGCGGCTATCTTTTATTACCATACTAAATGAGGGTTGTCCTTACATTTTCCATGATGCCTCAAAGAATAATGACTTCTATTTATAGCACACATTGGTAATGTGAAAAGTATTATTTTAGAATAAGAAGAATTTTAAATAAATTTATTTGAAATGAAATAAATCTTAAATTAGGGGTGCGGCTATCATTTACTAAGGGACTGTACATTTTAGACTATCTCAAATGTAGACTCTACGTGTGCTAGATGCGCCCAATGTTTGTAGTTTTTATAAATATTAATTAAAATATAGGGTTTTCCAATAAGAATGATATGATTTTTAAGTGACGTTTCGGCCATTTGTAATATCGTCGCCTCAGTATTATCTTGTCGTAGGTGCCATTGGTACCCATGGCACTTACGACATGATAATACTGAGACGACGATATGTCATGATCTGTCATTTTTTGTTTCATTGTATTCAGTAATGTTTACAATTTCATCATGGTAAGATATATACGCAAAAACAACGTTTGCAAATTATTCATTTTTATTATCAAAATTATCGTTCTCCAATTGCAACTTTTCGTGCGGTTTTGCCATTTGCGTGGTGCGGTAAATAAACAAAACTGTCGATTCTGGTGCGAAGAAAATCCACAAATTATTCATGAAAAACCATTACATTCACCTAAATTGACAGTTTGGTGTGGTTTTTGGTCTGGTGGAATCATCGGTCCGTATTTTTTTCGAAATGAAGCTGGTAACACCGTTACTGTCAATGGAGATCGGTATAGATCGCTGATAACAAACTTTTTATGGCCGAAATTGGAAGAAGTTGATCTTGACAACATTTGGTTCCAACAAGACGGGGCTACGTGCCACACAGCACGTGCAACAATTGAATTATTGCTAGAAAAGTTTGGAGATTCGATTATTGCAAGAAATTGTGATATTGAATGGCCTCCAAGAAGTTGTGATTTAACACCATTAGACTGTTTCTTGTAGGGTTATTTGAAGTCATTGGTCTTTAGCAATAAACCAAACTCTCTTCTTGCTTTACAAGTCAATATTGAACGTGCTATTCATGACATACGACTTGATTTAGTGGAAAAGTGCTCGAAAACTAGGTTCATCGAATTCGTTCCTGTAGAAGAAGTCGTGGAGGCCATTTGAATGACGTTTTATTCAGAACTTAATTGTATCGATTGTACTTCACATTAAATAAAAAACATTTCAATTTCCTTAACAATTAGTGTGTTTTTTTTTTAAAGAAATCATCATTCTTATTGGAACACCCTGTATAAACATAAACCAACACCTGAAATATTTTTTTTCACATTACCAATTAGACTTTTTGGTAAGAAAGAGATAGAAAATAAGTCACCTCCCAAGGTTACTTATTTGAATTAGACAGGTTCCACAAATGAGTATCTGTTTGGAAAACAGCCTATATAATTATAAAATTTTTAACATTTTTATTATATAATATAAATATTTGTGCGTGGAAAAATTTGTTCTACAGGTGGCACCCAACTGTCCTGTCGTCGTTTAACGGGTTAACATATCATTGTTTGATAAAAGTTTTTGTTTCTCGTGCATTCGTTTTTTTTCCTCTTCTTCTTCTTCCGCTGGCGCTACATCCCAAGAAGGGATTTGGCCGCCTCAACGATGCTTCTCCAAATAATTCGATCCGCCACAAGAGAACGCCAGACACGGTGATCGAGTGTGTATAGGTCCCTCTCAACGTCGTCCATCCATCGGGTAGGTGGCCTCCCACGAGGTCCTACTTTCGCTGGTGCCGACTCCAAGGCCTGTTTAGTGGTCCGATTTTGTGAACGTAGTACGTGCCCAAGCCATCTCAGCCTTGACGATTTTATGAATCCTATGATGTCGACTTTATCGAGATCATTTCTGATCTCGTGGTTCATTCGCATTCTGTACGTGGCTCCCTCTTTAATGGGACCGAGAATTCTTCTTATCATCTTACGCTCAGTCACAGCGATTTTCTGGATGTTTTGCGCTGTTAGCGTCCAAGACTCGCAACCAAAGGTGATAACTGGTCTTATCAGCGCCTTGTAGATGTCCAATTTTATTTTGCGCGATATATGGGGAGACTTGAAAATTTTTATATTGGCGTAAAATGCTCGGTAGCCTGCTGCGATCCTCGATGAAATGTCCACAGAAACGGAGTTATGCTCAGTGATCAGTGATCCTAAATATTTGAACTCATTCACCTTTTCATATTGAATGTCTCCTGAAATGAAGTCCCCACGAGTCTGCCTTCTCGCGGTCACCATGTATTTGGTCTTCGCTTCATTGATCTGAAGGCCTATTTGTTGGGCTGTTAATTCCAATGGGAGGAGGACTTCTATTAGAGATATGATGTTGCGACCCAGAATGTAAATATCGTCAGCGTATGCTAATAGCTGGGTTGATTTATAATACAGGCAGCTACGCTGCGCCATATTGAGCTGACGAATGACATACTCTAATGATAGGTTGAAAAGAGTTTGAGCTATTGGGTCTCCTTGCCGCACTCCAGATGTTATCTCAAAGGCATCCGAATTTTTTCCTTCTATTAGCACCTTACATAGTGAGCCATCCATTAAAAGCTGGCACATTGAAACCAATTTTGACGGTATGCCCAGGTAGGACAATATGTTCCATAACGTATTCCTCTTAATGCTGTCGTACGCCTGTTGAAAGTCTATGAATAGACTGTGTACAGGGATGTCCTTTTCATAGCATTTCTCCAGCAAAATCCTCATCGTAAAAGTTTGATCGGTAGTTGATCTATTTGGACGAAAACCACATTGATAATCACCCAAGATCCTCTCGCTGTAAGTTGATAACTTTACTGCGACTACGTTGGCCAAAACCTTGTAGCCTGTGTTCAGCAAAGCTATACCGCGATAGTTGTTGCAGTTCAATCGATCTCCCTTTTTATGAAGTGGACATATAAGAGCCGTCTTCCACTCTACTGGGATTTCTTTTCTAGACCAAATTGTTGATATTAGTTCAAATATGCGGCATAACAGATAATCACCGCCATATTTGAGCATTTCGTTGCAGATACCATCCTCACCAGGTGTCTTGTAATTTTTCATCTGCGATATCACGTTCCGCACTTCATCATATCATGGAGGAGGTGGTGGTGTCATCTCGACGTTAATATCGCGTTGAAGCAAGAGAGGTTGTTGCTCGGAAGGTGGTGCCTGTTTATTTAAAAGCGAGGAGAAGTAATTTCGCCACACTTCGAGGACGATTTTGGTGTCCGTTTTTTTTCCTCGGTTAAAAGAAAATTTGTTTTTCTACGACTATTTCTAAATTGAATTAGTTATTTTCTTTAAAATGGTTACTCCACCTAGTTCACCGGTGATGGAGAATAGTAAATCTGGCAGGATGGTTGATAGTACGCCAGCACGTATTGACCGTGTGACGGTTAAGTTACCCCCTTTTTGGACCTCGAGCCCACGTCTTTGGTTCCATAGTATTGAAGCTCAATTTAAAATGTCAGATATCAAGGATGATCAAACAAAATTTTATTACGTTGTAGGGGCTCTCGATGAGAGATATCTCAAAATCGTAGGCGAAATTCTTGAAAATCCCCCTGAGTCAGAAAAGTATGCTACTATTCACGAGAAATTGATTAATTATTTGACTGAGTCGGTTGCAAAGCGGTTACAGCGATTTTTCGGCGGTATGGTTTTAGGTGAGCAAAAACCTAGTCAACTATTGTCAGCAATGCGCATGACAGTAACAACGATCTTTCTGATCAGGCCTTACATAATTTGTGGTTGCAACAGTTGCCTCGTGGGATGCAGGCAATTTTAGCGGTTAGCAGTGAAAGTTTGGATAAGGTAGCCGGATTAGCCGATAAGATTAGTGACGTTTTACAATCGATCAATTACAATATAAACCAGGTTGGTTATACACCTCCTGTATCACATGTTTCTCGAGCGAGCAAGCCATGTTGTTCACATCAGCATGAATTTAATGAGCGGTCTCAATCACGTGGCAGATCACGTAATAGAACTTCGTCAGTTCCGCATGGGAAAACGTTTTGTTGGTACCATTATCGTTTCGATACAAAAGTAAAGAAATGCGGAGACCCAATCAATTGTCAATTCGAGAAGTTAAACGATTAGGCCATTCACAGTTAGCGACATGTGACAATGGCCAGAACCAAAATCGCTTAGTTTTATGGGAGTAGTTTAGTAGATACCGGAGCAGACTAATCGGTGGTACCTGCAACAATTGTCCATAAGAGACAACCACTTAGTAATTCTCCACTTTTCACTGCGAACGATACTCCCATAAGTACATACGATTCATTAATGTTAAATTTAGATTTTGGTTTGAAGAAGACATTCAAATGGAATTTCATTTCAGCGGTATCTAGATCCATATTAGGTGCAGATTTTCTTGAAAAATTTGGATTGTTAGTAGACATTAAAAATCGTCGTCTTATTGATCCAGCTTCTACAAAGTTTGTAACAGAAAAACTTGTTCATGCCCAGCTGTCTCTGTATCCGTCGTGTCAGATTCAGATAAAAATTCTATCGTGTATCCCTTGTTAAAAAAATATAGGCAAATAACTATCGAATCATCGGGAATTAAACCGGTGAAGCATCTTGTTATCGAAATTTGTACTATGTTTCGCCATTTTCGTCTGAAATATTTCGTAAATATTATATAGTTTCTGCGCCCACTTTTTTTAATCGATTGCCGCCTAATATAAGGACGATGATTTATAATAGGAAATTTTTGCGTTTGGTCAAAGATTGGATATTTGAAAGTAAAGATGTGGGGTTTATGTTTGCTAAATAAGTTTTGTTTTATAAAATTTAATTTTTCTTTTTTAATCTACTGTGGTTCTTTTCTTATGTGATTATTATACTATTTTTGTAAATTTAATTTTTAACACTTGGGTGAATCAAAACTGTCTTTTTGACAAAGATTATCCAATCTTCTTAACCACATTTTTTGTATGAGTTTATAAAAAAAAAATTGTATATTTCAACGTTTTTGTTATGTATGGTTAAGAGAAATAAATAAACAAAAATAATTAACGTTGGTAAATGCGTTTTTGCAAAACCCTAGGTAAAATTTCTCGGTCACATGATCAGTCAATTAGGTATCAGTGCAGCTCCTGATCGTGTTTTAGCAATTAAAGAGTACAAGCCACCAGAAACGGTTAGTGACATGAGACATTTTCTTGTAATGCTTAATTTTTACGGTAGGTTCATTTCGAACGCAGCCGGGAACCAAGCCATACTTAATCAATTTCTTAAAGGTTCCAAAAAAAATGATAAACGAAAGATTGAATGGGACGAACAATCAATGTCAGCTTTCAATAGGGCGAAACAAGATCTTGCTGATGCAACAATATTGGCTCATCCGTCTTGCAGTGCACCGTTGGCATTATTGGTTGATGCATCCGACATCACTATAGGCGCGGTTGTACAACAATTGGTTGACGGGCAGTTACAACCATTAGGATTCTTTTCTGTTAAGCTCTCCGATTCACCGAAGCGTTATAGCGCATATGATAGGGAGTTGTTGGCTGCGTATTCGTCGGTAGAACATTTTAAGTATTTGTTAGAAGATCGTAAGTTTGTTTTGTGATCAGTGATCATAAGCCCTTAACTTTTGCGTTTAGGCAGAATTTAGAAAAGGCGTCGCCTCGTCAGTATCGTTATCTTGATTTTATAAGCCAGTCTACATAGGGCTTCCAATATCGGTAACGGTATTACCGGTAACACCGGTAATGGCAGTGAAATCTCATTTCGGTATTACCGGTATTAAGCTAAAGTTCTACCGGTATTACCGAAATTAAAAAAAAAATATTTTCCAACAGAAAATTGTTCACATTAAATAAAATTCAAAATGAAACTAAAAAAATGTAACTATACAAATTAATTTTCCATAATTTAAAATTGAAAACATACATAATTCATTTTGTCTTCAATATTTTTAAAAACGTGTGCGGTGTGCCGCAATATTAACGGTCATGGAAACCCGAAATTTTGTAACCTTGGCCTTGCTAGAGCTTATGGAAAGATTCCAGCCGAAAAATGCTTGGAGGTCTTTCAAACTAAACTAACGACTTTTAACTTATGCAGTGAAGAATTTGTCGGTATTACAACAGATTGCGCATCGGTTATGTGAAAATTTGGTTCGTATTTGCCGATTATTCATCAGTTATGCCCAGCTCATAGAATGCAATTGACAGTATTGGAATTCTTTATAAAAGAAACGATACTATATACAAATCAGTCTGATGGAAACGTTGGGAACGTTCACTTTCCAAAGAACTTGAGTCTTCCAAACAATTTCCCAATAAAAATACTGTAATAATTCCTTTTTTTCTGTAATACCGGTATTACCGGTAATACCGATAACGTGAGAAAATAATTTCGGTAATACCGGTAATGGCAAAAATGGTAATTTTGAAAGCCCTAAGTCTACAACTGATATTAGGTATATGCGGCGGGGAAGGAAAATGTGGTGGCCGACGCATTTTCTCGTATCGAGGAAATTACAATTACATCGAGTGTTGATTTTGTGGAACTGGCAGAAAATCAGCCAGATTTGCAGGAGCTTATAACGGATTTGGTGCCAGATTATGGGCTAAAATGGATTCTGGGTTATCTCTTGTTGGTACTGATTTGCGGATTATTTGTGATACATCGACGGGAATAGAAAGACCATTATTGTTCCCAGTAAATTTAGGAAACAGATTTTTCACAGTATCCATGATTCATCACACCCGGGAATTAAAAACACCATGAAATTGGTGAGTAGTAAATTCATATGGCCTGGTATTAAAAAGGAAATTAGGCACAGGCATGCACCGCATATCTGAAACGTAAGATCAGTCGACTCGTCAAATCTCCGTTGTATCAGTTCCCATTAGTATCGAAAAGATTTAACAAAATCAATATTGATCTGATTGGACCTTTGCCCATTTCTGAAAACCAACGGTATTGTCTGACTGTTATAGACAGATTTACGCGTTGAGCAGAAGCAATTCCATTACCTGATGTCAGAGCGGAAACCGTAGCATTTGCGTTATACAATGGTTGGATTTCTAGATTTGGCACTCCTTCTTATGTTGTTACCGATCAAGGACGTCAGTTTAAGTCCGAGTTATTTAAGGAATTACCAGGTTTAATGGGATTCAAACGTATACAAACCACCTCATACCATTCGCAAACAAATGGATTTATTGAAAGGTGACATCGTACACTTAAAGCGGCAATAATGTGTCACGGTCGCCAGGATTGGACTAAAGTGTTGCCAACTTTGTTATTTGGTTTGAGAACAGCATACCGAGAAGACAGCAAGTGTACTGCAGAAGAAATGGTGTATGGCGAGGCAATCAGGTTGACTGGAGATTTCGTTAGTTCGTCTAGTAACTCAATAAATCAAACAGAGTTTGTAGCAGAGCTTTGAGAACAATTTAAAGTCTTAAAGCCAGTACGCCCTGCTCATCATATTAAAAGTAGTCCATTCATCTTTAAAGATTTGGATAGTTGTACGCATGTATTTGTACGCACTGTCACTGTGTGCACACCACTGCAGCCTCCATACGAGGGACCTTTTCTAGTTTTGGGTCGTAGTGAAAAGTTCTTTAAGTTTAGGATTAGAAGTTCCCAAGAAGCAACAGAGGTATACTTGACAAAACAGAGGTAGATTTTCCGGATGTTTCGCAACCTAGATGTTTGACTCCATCAGTTCCTTTCACACCAGTTCTAAAGGTCTCGAAATCCATAAAGGAGGTGACGTTTAATCCGATGCCGGAGATTAGATTGATTCCCAGAATTACCCGGACCGGAAGGGCAGTAGTTTTACCCGCGCGTTTTCGTTAAATATATCGTTCGATCTCTCACTGGGGAGGGAGTACTGTGGCGTCGCTGTGCATTCGGTTTACATTGTTTTTAGGGCGCGACCAATGAATGAGTGGGTTTGCGTTGAGAAACAAAAATAAACCGAAAGAAAACGGAGAAGTTGAGAAAGAACAAAAAAGATTATCATCAATCATCGGTCAAGAACAGTCGTGAAAGCACTTAAGTAAATAGAAAAATAATTACCGACGCAATTGAGACGACATTTTTTCTGTATTTTAAAAATAATCAAATTAAATTTAAATAAATATTTTTTGTATTTTTTATTTTATTTACGTGAAATAAATATTGTTGTTAATTGTAATCACTAATTTGAAGCGAATAAATTGTTTTATCTGAGACTTGGAGTGACGTGTATTTTTTTTTTTTTTCGCTGGCGCTACATCCCATAGAGGGATTTGGCCGCTTCATTTTGAAGTTACGTAATCATTTTATTAATGGATAATGAGTGATTAATTCATTGATCCTACCCTTAACCAGCCGTGATTTTTTCATCACCCGCCGGGAATCGAACCCGGGACCTCCGGAGCGTAAAGCAAGTATGCTAACCACTGTGCCACCACCGGGGCGGCTAGTGACGTGTATTGTGTGGGGACATACACACGTAGCAGGCAGTGATCGACGGCAAACACGCACATCAATTATTATCCCCAAAACTTTAATCATGTCACCTCGACCTTACATCCCGGAACCGATGAGACGCCAAATCTTCGACAATATTCCAAATTGTCTCATCCCGGAGTAAGAGCTTCAAGAAAGGAAGTAACGGGAAAGTATTTCTGGCCATCAATGAACAAGGGCATTGTGCCCATACATTTGGCAAAAACTTGCATTGAAAGGTAACAAGGCACACCCGATCCGAATTCCAAAGATTCGAACTACCATCGGGTTGTTTTGAAAAAAATCCACATCGATTTGGTGGGTCCCTTAAGCACCATCAAATTGAAATGTGTATATATAGACCATTATCAATCATTTCACTCGGTGAACTGAAGCAATTCCTCTTCAGGATGCCACCGCTCAAACAGTCGCAAAAGCATTATTGACCAACTTTATTGGTAGATTCGGTATTCCAATTGAACTCACTAGCGATCAACGTCCTCAATTCGGATCTTCATTATTCCAAGAATTAACCAAAATGCTAAGCATCCACAAAATAAGAACGACTCCATATCATCCGCAATCCAATGGGTTAATCAAGCGATTTCATCGCAACTTAAAAGAGATTCTGATAGCCCGCGATAACACAGTTAATTGGAGTGAAGAGCTTCCGCTTGTTCTTAGGAGTTCGTATGGCATTCAAGGAGGATTTAAATTGTTCCGCAGCTGAGTTAATCTACGGACAAACACTCAGAGTGCCCGGAGATTTTTTCGTTCCTTCTAGTCGCAATCCGCAATTAGATCCTGCATCATATGTTGAACAGCTACGAAATTACATGCAGAATCTAATTCCGTCAGATACACAAACGCATAGACAGAACAATATGTATTTATATTAAAAAAGATCTACTAAATTGTGAATATACAGTGATTCTCATAATTGATCACGATTTCACAAGACGCTATAATATTTTATTACACTAAAATAAAATTAAATTTTTTAGTTTTTCTTTTTAAATTCAATAGTTTATTAAATATTTATTTAACAAATTAAAAAAATAATTCATTTTCAACATCACAAATATCAATAATAAATTAACATACAAATTATTAGGTGTGATCAATTATGAGAGTCGTGCGAGTCGACAAAGTGAAGCCCAGTCTAACACCACCACAAAATGGCCGTTATAAGGTAATAAAGAGATTGCGAAAATATTTCGTAATTGACATAAAAGGAAAAAACAATTCGATTTCAATCGATCATTTAAAACCAGCGTGTGGCATAGATGTCATCTACTCCATTTATCAGCATAAAACCAACGTGGTTAAATTTTAATAAATGATTATTTCGCATTATTGATAGTATAAACCCACCACTCAATTGATCAACAACACACAGTTTCGATTTAGAACTGTAGTAGTAAATACGAGAATTTTTACACCGCATGGTGAGGTTCGTAAAAGTAAAACAAAGTTAGATACGATGTTTATTTCTTTCTACCCAGAAGCCATGGGGAAACTGGTTTTAATCAGAAAAGTAAGAGGTAATTGTGATACCAACGGCTACAGTAACTATGGCCCCAATGATTGACAAAAGCGAGAAGGATGACTGGGGAATAAAATCGTCCCTAAATTAGAATTAGCGATGGTTGTATTGTTAGTGATCATTGTATATAAGCGAATCCGCAAGTACCTGAAGATGAGGTTCGACAAACGCGTGCTAAAAGCTACGGCGAATACAGTAACCAACAGCAAGAATAGTTAGGTGTTCTTCAAAATAACCGGAAAAATGTCAAATAACAAAATCCGTATTGTTCGAAATTTCTTTTCTTCTTTGAACGAGAAAATATGTATGTATTCTCTAATGAAGTTGAGTAGGTTAGGTTCGGTTAGGTTGAAGTGGCTGCTATCGCACACTTAGGCCAGCAATGGCCCGTTGTGATACTACAGGATCCCATCTCCCCATTACTCCCGTTGAAACCAACCAGAGCTATTTATATAGCGTAATAAATCTCGCACTCCACAGTCCGCGAGTTCCGAAAGGCTGTCCATACCGTACACACCCAAATACTTATGCCTTCTGTATGATAGCGCCGGACATGAGCATAGGAAGTGTTCCAAAGTCTCCTCCTCCTCTTCGTCCATGCAACTTCTACAAAAGTCATTCGTCTGTATCCCCAGCCTTCTCGCATGCTCCCCAAAAAGGCAGTGACCTGTCATTATCCCTACGACCCATCCTATTTCTTGTCTTCCCAGGGATATTAGTACCTTGGAGCGCCGCAAGTCCAGTTTTGGCCAAACCTGCTTTGCTACCCTGCACGTGAGAGTGTTGATCCACCTCTCATTTGTCAAGGCGATTGCCTTTTTGCTGAGCGCCCATTTTAGCACTGCCATAGGCCTCCCCAGACCTACCATTTCCGGCTGCATCTGGAGAGTCGTACCGTACCTAGCTAGTTCGTCCGCCCTGCAGTTCCCCGTGAAGTCCGAGTGACCCGGGACCCAGATTATCTGGATGCTGAAATACTCGCTCATCTCGTTAAGAGATGATCGGCAATCCAGCGCCACCCGCGACTTCAGACAAACTGCCCCAAGTGACTTGATCGCTGCCTGACTGTCCACATAAATTGCGATATCCCTCCCGGATACCACATTATGCTTCAACCATGTCATGACTTGCCCGATCGCCACCACTTCAGCCTGGTACACGCTGCAGTAGTCAGGGAGACGAACAGAAATATTAACATTAAGTTTATCACAGAAGACTCCGGCTCCTACCTGATCGTCTAGCCTCGAGCCGTCCGTGAAAAATTGCACTGCCTCGTTTTCCAAGATTGATCCGTTTCTCCAGGATTCCCTTGAGGGAAAGATGGTACGGAAACCCTTATCGAAGCACAACGTTGTGTAATATAATCCAGATTCGCCAGTTCTTCACCAGCGAATCTACCTATCGTCGAGTGTCCCACCTGAAGACACTTCCACTGAGAGACAGCCAAGAGTCTCGTAGCCACGTTGGCTGCCATCTGTTTACCATAAAGGTCGATTGGAATAAGGTGGAACATAACCTCTAAAGCGCGTGTAGGTGTTGTCCTAAGCGCCCCGCTTATAAGCATACAGGCTGTTCTTTGCACCTTCTCCTTCATACCTCTATATGTTACCTTATCTAGAGCTGGCCACCAAACGCCCACCCCGTACATTAGCACAGGTCTTACCACGGCGGTATAGAGCCAGTATACCAGCTCCGGTTTCAAGCCCCATCTCTTACCTATAGCGTTCCTACACGAGTATAAGGCTACAATAGCCTTATTCACCCTTTCCAAAGTGTTAGGCTTCCAGCTGAGCTTACTATCAAAGATTATGCCCAGAAATCTCGCTCGGTCAGCAAAAACTAGTCCGCTGCCGTTTATGATAGGAGGGCTAACCACCGCAATTTTATATTTCCTAGTAAATAGTACCAGCTCTGTTTTGGAAGGGTTAATCCCCAATCCACACTTGCTGGCCCATTTCGTAACAATCAGGAGTGCATTCTGCATAACATCCCTAATCGTATCTAGATATTTGCCTGAGACAGCTATCGCTACATCATCAGCATATGCTACAACCCCTATCCCCTCTCTCTCTAGTTCCAGCAGCAATCCATTAATCACTGCACTCCAGAGAATGGGGGACATTACACCTCCTTGTGGGGTTCCTCTAACCACCCGTCTTCTAATCTTGGACTCTCCCAGCTCCGAGGTAATAGTCCTGCTTACCAGCATCTGATTTATTAACCTACTTATAGAGCAGTCCACCTTCAAAAAAGACAATCCTTCCATGATCGCCTCCGTTTTTACATTATTAAAAGCACCCTCAATATCGAGAAATGCTACCATGCAAAACTCTTGCAAGTAAATTGATTTCTCAATTGTGCGTACTAGATCGTGCAGAGCTGTGTCCACCGACTTTCCCTTACAGTACGCATGCTGCGACATTGCCCAATTCCTGGGTTCAATTCTTGATCGAATAAACACATCAATCAACCTTTCCAGGGTTTTCAGCAGAAAGGATGATAGAGTTATAGGCCTCAAGTCCTTTGGAAGACTACTTTGACCTCTGTCCAATTCCTAGGAATATAGACTAGTTTCAAACATCCCCTGAAGATAACCTCGTCCCTAAATTAGAATTAGCGATGGTTGTATTGTTAGTGATCATTGTATATAAGCGAATCCGCAAGTACCTGAAGATGAGGTTCGACAAACGCGTGCTAAAAGCTACGGCGAATACAGTAACCAACAGCAAGAATAGTTAGGTGTTCTTCAAAATAACCGGAAAAATGTCAATAAAATAATTAATAAATAAGTAACCTTGAGAATAACAAAATCCGTATTGTTCGAAATTTTTTTTCTTCTTTGAACGAGAAAATATGTATGTATTCTCTAATGAAGTTGAGTAGAAAACAAAAATTTTTTTTTCTCGGAAGGGGAGTGATGTGGATGTTCAAAATTCAAATACATTTGGAACAATCCATCATGTATTCGGTCAACACCCTTCGTATTTATGTCTGTGGTAACAAGGCAAAACGTAATAACTCGTTTTTCTGACTTTTTCAGGAAAACGTTTTTAAAATTAAGAGTTACTCAAAATCGTAAATGACTTTTTTCAATTTTTGCTTTTTTAAATGATTATTACGGTTACTTGTAGTTGCTGGATTATCACAAAAAATTGATATCATATGAATTCGAATATGGAGATTTCATATTTGAAATAAAACGTAATATGGAATAACCCGAGTTATTACGTTTTGCCTTGTTACCACGGATATTTTAAAGTTGTTTCCCAAACATGCAATATGACATCGATGTAAATCATCATTTTTGTTAGTGTAAAAGTAAATGCATGGTCAATGTACTCACTTACATACAATGTGAATATTGCATAAACATTTTGACGAAATTGTTGTGGCAAAAAAATTAGACGCGGATTAAAAATAACATTTTAAAATTATATTTAATATGTGTTTAAAAAAAACAACGAGCGAGTTCACCCTCAACTCACAAAAGATTTATGTGAAAACTTTTTTATATAAATATATATCTATTAAATCATTTCATGCCATTTCGATAAGGCTCAGAAACCCCTCCATAAAGACGGATGTTGATCGCGCAGTTTTTAAACTAAGTTACATTTTTGGTTCATAAAGTCAGTAAGTTATTCTATTTTGAATTTGGAGGACGAACGAAAAGTACAGTCCTGTTAAGTTAATCACCTAAACCTACCATGTACGCTTTAAAATACATACATATATACCATTACTCATACACAGCAATCTTTTTCAAGATTCCATAGTAGTATGTAAATGGTTACGGCAAACTCGCTGAACAAAGCAAAATCGCATCGCTTTATCACTGATCAGTTTAAAATAAATTAAATAGAGCGATTCTATTTGGGCGCAATGTTAACCGTAAAATCAGTCTAATTGGAAAGTCAGTAACACGAAACCCCCCATACCCAAACTCACTAACAGAACGAGCAACACTAATAAGAAAGCATACCGATTAAACAATTTTACTATGGCTACGGACCTTTTTGTGTCTATGCCTGGTCCTGGTGGACTGCCACTCAAACCTAAACAATTTTACAATTATTATTTTATTATGTATCAATGTATTTGTGTAATTTTCACAGATCGCTATTTCCGTTTAATTTTTTTAAACTACACAAGCATAATTTGTGGTCCTCTTGCTCGTATGTAATTTTCATTTTCAAAAACACTTGCTGCTGCGGCCAAGCAGATATTTTCACAACAAAATAAATTAAAGTAGGTGGTTGTTTTTAGATTTTTTTTTTGTATTCGGCTCACGATGTTTGAAATGCCGGATGATGTTGTATATTGCATGAGTACCTATGCGTAGATTTTGCATTGATTTTACGTTTTATTTATTTTTTGTTCTTGTCGATACATGAAATATTTTTTGTTCGGCACTTTTGTTTCCGTAACCCGATTTCTAAACAATTTTTTACTTACTCCAGCCACTAAAGATGTTTTCACATCAAAAATTGTTTGTCCAATGTGCACCAAATTTTATTAACACTATTGCGGATGTAACGGCGGATGCCGTCAAACAAATATGCGTCTACGTATGTATCATTTAAATAAAGTTAATTTATGATATGCAGAATGCAGTCCAATATTCCAATGAAATGCAACAGCAATATTATCTTTACGACCCAGTCCCAGTAAAACGTCATTTGATTTTAAATTTGTCTCGAAAGTTTCATAGTTTTTCAAATTCTTGAAGTTTATACCCATATTTTGGTTTTCACATTTGAGTTTCACGGCGAGTTGAAGTCGGCGAATTTAAAATTTCGTATTATGGGGTGGGATGTTGTAACATCACTTTCGATTCAAATTCGATAGATTTTATGTCTCATGTTTCTAGAATAAAATTGTACTCTATTTCGCTTTTCGATTACGCTTTTTCTATTGCGACCTCTTTTTGTTGCGTACTTTTCTTTTCCTTCAAATCGATAAAGTATCACTAAATAAAAGTTTAAGTGATAAATAATCATGAGTGTAAGCAGAAATAGAATGTTATTTTATTCGAGCAAGCTGAGATAGCAAGAAAAAATGAAAATCATAATTGAAAAGCGAAATAGAGTATAATTTTATTCTTGAAACAAGAGACAAACCCCTATCGGATTCGCTTCGAAAGTGATGTTACAACATCCCTCCCATGGTCTTCACCTCCCATGGAATCCATATAAAATTGTTCGTTTTTATTTTAGCAACATAAAAAATGGAGGGTTCAAGAATAATTATAAGATTTTTTGTTATTATTACGTGTATTTTAGTATTTTTACATTATGTTTACGTATATTTTAAAAAAAAATTAAAAACAACAAATCGACGCTGCATAACATATTTATTATACATCATTATCAAACGTTTAAAATTTTTAAATTAACTGAAACAAAACAAGCTGAAAACAAATATAACACAACAGCTGCTGTGACTGAAAATGTGAAAAAATTATAAAAAATAATGAGTGGGGCATACATTCTAATATTGCCATTCATGCATTCGTCAAAGTAAAGGCGAAAACCATAATAAGAAAACCTAACTCACGTGACTTTAAGAATCACGGTGAATCGTACGGCGAGGCGAGAATCATAATAGGGGTATTAACATAGATCTACCAGTAATTTTTTTAGGCGCGAAAGTGTAAAGGGTCCAACGGAATTTAAATTTTCTGCAATAAGGTTCCAAACTGTCTTTTGTCGTTTCCCTACAAGAGACTTATTACTATGAAATTACAAAGAAAAATGAGATATTTGTTTACCTTGAATAAACAGATAATGCTACTCAACTAATTAATTGACTAATTTAATTTAGCATACTTTAGCGCACGTAGCATTTTTGGTTTCAAATATGTATGTAATCACAAATAATCCAGTTGTATTCCTTAAGTTATCTACATATGCAGGGGCCCTATTATGAAATGGATCGCATTTCGCATTTTTTGCGATTTTGCGGATGCGATTCGCCTCGTATGTCTGTATTATGAAAAGCGACATCGCATATCGCATTTCTTATGAGTATGTCCATAGGCTTGACATTGTTTACATTGTGGTATAAGCTTAGATCTTCTTAGAGACTAAATAACCCCTTTGCACCCCAAGATGTAGTTAATTTGATAAATTGTTTCGATATCTTCATCAGTATCAAAGGTCGTAAACATAGTGAGAGGAACTTTGCCTCTCCGTTTTAGCTTAATTAATGCTTCAGTAGCCTTAAATCCTTCTGCTTTCAAGTCATCAATTATATTTTCTACACTCGAAGGGCGATTTTTGTTAGAACGGTCAAACCGATTGTCATAAGACATTATTTTTTTGAAAGCCTGATATTTTTGCTTTAAAATGACACTATTTTTATGAAAATTGGTTTGGTACTTTTTTTTGTAATGAATTTTGAATGAAAACGCAACCAAAATTTATAATTAAGCAAAAAATATTGTGGGTGTTTAAAATTAAATTACAACAAAAACTCAAGCAAAACAAAAATAATATTATTGGTTAATAATAAGTATGGCCCCCCTTGCGTCTACAACGGTTCGCATGCGGTTCCCCATTGACCTAATTAAGGTTTTGACAAATACTTGGGGGATCGCACCCCACTCCTCCTCTAGCGCAATCTTCAGGTCACTGATGTTAGATGGTACCGGATTTCTAGCTCGAACCCTCCGTTTTAGTTCGTCCCATAAATGCTCAATTGGATTCATGTCTGGACTGAGTGCTGGTCACCTCATCGTCTCGAGTCCGACCTCATCCAAGAACTGTCGAGTGGTTCGAGCTGTGTGACACCGGGCATTGTCATGCATCAATATGAAATCTTCCCCTATATATCCTGCATAGGGCACTACATGATCCAAGAGAATGCCCTCGATATATCGTTCAGCGGTCAGACCTCCTTCACGGCCTCCACCAGGTACGAAAACAAGATCTGTTTTTCCCTCAAACGATATGCCAGCCCACACCATACACGAACCGCCGCCGTGTGAGACTGTTCCAGCAAAACAGCACTGCGAAAATCGCTCTCCTGGACGCCGGTAGACCCGGTCGCTCATATGTATCACTACCATGGAGACATATTCTGCACTCGTCAGTAAATGGAACGGACGTCCATTGCTCGATGTTCCAATTGATGTGTTCGCGAGCAAATTCGAGTCGCTGTTTGCGGTGGCGTGTTGTCAATTTTGGGCCTCTAGCGGGCCGTCTTGGAGTGAGGTTGGCTTCCTTTAAGCGTCTTCTTACTGTCCATTGACTAACAGCTACATCTCGAGCTTGTCTTAGCTCCTGCTGCACATCGACGCCCGTGAGATGGCGATTTCGCAGTGAAGTTAGGACGATAAATCGATCGTCCCTCTCTGATGTACACCGAAACCGGCAGGTTTGTGGTCTTCGATTGAAGGTACCAGTTTCCTGAAACCTTCTGAATACTCTTGAGATAGCAGATTGGCTCAAGTTAAGCTGACGAGCGACTTCTTGTTGATTGCGTCCTTCTTGCAATAAAGTAACAACTTGTGCGGATTTTTCTGGAGTGGTATCCATGATTTTAAGGAAACAATGAATTAAACTGGTAGAGATTTGTTCAGGTCAACGTCTGACTCATAAGTGACGACAAATATCGGTCAACGTGGCATTATACAGGAGATTGCATCACGCCAATTGTTTTCACCGAAACATCGCATTTTGCTAAGACTGCTTTAATTTGAAAAGTACTGTATGGACTTTAATGATAAAGGTATCCTTGAAAAGATAAAATACTAGGCTGTCAAAAGAAGGTTGTTTTTCGAAATTCGATCCAGCCATTTTAAAAAAATATGCGTTTTGATGGTCTAGTCGATTCAGTTGCTCGGGAGTGTATATGGGACATTAATTCGATTTTTTCATTTAAAATTAAATTTTAAAGTAAAAACATGAGTTTGAAATTTAGAGAAAATCAATCCAAATGATTTTCAAATTATCAAGTTACCCTAGTTATTTTTTTTTTGTTTGGTTTTACAGTCTACTCTACTGTAATAGCTTGTTTTCCGGACAATTTTGTTCTCTGACGTAATGATTCATTTCCCGGACTGAAATCAATCCAGTAAACATTGATTTTCGGTATAGTATGAAATAATAGTATATTATTCAACGAGCATATAATGATAGCTGTTATTCACGAAGATGAAGTTTGCCGACACGAGCCGATAGGCGAGTGTCGTAAATCATCTGAGTGAATAACAGCCATTATATGCGAGTAGAATACGATACTTTGTGCACGACTGACAAATATTATTATGTTTTATAATCAAATCCTTTAAATACTCTTCAAATAATTTTCGACGACATTTTGACGTCACAGTTTAATAATAATGAAAATGGCAAGAGACTACTAGATAAAATTTCAAAAATCAAATAATTTACTTGGAAATATTGAATAATGAAAGCAGAGACTACTAGATAAACTAGCAGTGAATAATGGATATCATTATAAGTGATGAAACAAACGTATAATGAACATATTATACGTTAGTCGTGGACAAAAATATATAAACGACTTTTTAATTACGAAGTAATAAGATTTTCTCTAATCTGGTTTTCTAACCCCTTAAGGACCGATTTTTTTTAAGAAATATAATATATAACCAAATAATACGTAGAAAAATTAAAATAATCAATAATTTAATTCTGTATCGTAAACTCGGAAGCATGGGTTGTTTCACACATAACGCAACATTACAAGGTTTACAATATTAACCGAGCTCCTCCTCTTTTTTTATATAGTATGTCCTCAGTTGTCTCGGGCCTGGTCCTTAAGGGGCTAATTTGGTTTCATGTACGAAATTATTTTACCGCAGTTTAGGTTGCAATCAGTTTTTATTTTAAATAAAATTTTATATCGATTTTTTTTCTCTAAAATGTGCGCTTGGTTCCTATGCTGATCAATTCACAAAACTGAAAAGGATTCTTTTGCTTTCTATAAAAATTAATATTGAACAGGTCGCGTTAGATAACAGAAACAAAAGTGGAAAGTAAAGAGAAGTAAAACTTGCTTTTATTTTACAGAACCAATTACAGTCGTTGGCCAAAAAACTTGCGCACCTATTGAAACCACATAAATATTATTTTTAAAACGTCCTTACACTGTTTAAATTACATTTAAAAAAGTATGCCCATTTTTCTGGCTAAAGCACTATGAAATTGTAGCCCAGTTTATGTATGATAGCTGTTGCAGCAGATGTTTCTTTCTTGCTGATGTGTTTTCCACCCATTTCTTCAAAAATATAGAATTTTACAATTTTACACAAAATTTCACTTTTACATCAATGTACGTAAGATAAAAGTTTTAAACATAACTCAAAATATGGCGAATTATCACGTAAACAAAACACACAAAAAACGAGCTTTTATTGTTGAGTACACACTTACAGTCGTTGGGCAAACAATTTGGGCGACTACATCATTTCAACGTTTTAAATATGTACAATTACATTTTGTTTTCTGTTCTTCTTATAAGTGTGTTAAATGCCCGAACGCTTGAGTGTGCTGTGTGTTTTTTTTACCGCGAACAAGGTATGATTCGTTTGTTTATTAGTTGTTATTTAAGTGTTTTTTTTTGTAGGCAGTAAGTGTGAGCCATTCAACAATAAAAATTCGATTTTTGCGTTTTGTTTACGTGATAATTCGTTATATTTTGAGGTATGTTTAAAATTTGTATCTTACGTACAGTGATGAGTGTTAAAGTGAAATTTTGTATAAGATTATCAAATTCGATGCTTTTGAAAAAAATGGGAGGAAAGGACATTAGCAACAAAAAAAAAATCTGCTGCAACAGCTGTCATTGAAACTGGGCAACAATCTTATAGTGCTATAACTAGAAAATTGCACATATTTTTTCTAAATTTAAAGTGTAATCGACTTTAAAAAAAAATATTTATGTGGTTTCAAAAGGTGCGCAGTTTTTTGGCCAACGGCTGTATGAATATTTCACTTTTTTTCTGTTAGCGCTAAAAAACGAAAACAAAATTCAGATTTAGTTTTTTCGATATAATTCCAAAATAATTGTTTTGTTTTCGTTAAAATCTTCTGATTCTCGACCGAATGTACTATAATATTTTCAATTAAACAAATTAAAAAAAAAATTTTTAATTGGCTGAGAAAATGAAAATTAAATTTTTTCGGTTTTAAATAGTTTTTTGCGGACGAAAAATTAAATTTTCATTTTCTCAACCAATTAAATGTTTATGAATTTTTTAAATTGAAAATAGTACTGTATGTTACATTCGATCAAGAACCAGAAGGTTTAACGAAAACAAAGCAATAATTTTGGAATTATGTTACCGAAAAAACTAAATACGATTTTCTTATCGTTTTTCAGGTGGGCAAAGCGTTTTATTTAATTTTTTAGTTTATATTTTGTAAGCGTTACATATAAAGGAATAAATAACCATAAACCAATTTTTTATAAAAAAAAATTAAACAGAAATCAAGTATGTATTTTAAATGATTATGGAGCAAAAGTTACTTAGGTATATATAAAACTTACCAACTAAAAACATTAAAAATAAAACAAAAACATTACTTTAATTCAGTTTTAGTTTTTATAATAATATTTATAAACTTAAAAATAAATATTATTTTCATATATTTGTATAGTTCTAATGAATAGTGGTTTAATTTGTTCAAATGGTCGAGAAAAATTTGTGAATATCACTCAAATTTAAAAAAAAAACTAAAAACAGCCAATATTTTATTGCCTAAAAATATAGATAGATTTTCCAAACTTGATTTTCTTTTACCAAAATGATTCTCGAAATTTACAATAAAATATAGAATATATAATTTCTGTAATAATTTTCATTTATATACAAGGAAATATTTTAAATTTTTGGCTTAGCCACAATAGTTTTTATATGAATTAATAAAATTTATATAATCGAATAAAAAAAAAAATAAAAAATTATGCACCAAATAAAAATATTGAATAATAATATAATAAAAAATATTTCTTATTGCTGGATTATTTCTAACCTTAATAATTTGTTTATAAAGGATATTTTTCGTATTTGTCGAAGTAGATTTTTCTCATTTTTAAATTTATATATATATATATATATATATAGTTGATATATATTTTTAAAACATATTACATTTAATTTAAATAGTTATTCAATTTTTAATAATTTCACAAGCCAATCAGTATATAAATAATGTTTTTTTTTTTGTAAATATGTATATCACGACTTCACAAATTTAATTTTTAAATTAATGATATGCTCAAATCTAGTATTAAAAAATTGAAACATTAAAATAATAGTTAAAATAAAAATAATTTCAAATCACAATTTAACAAAGCCTGTTAAAAGCCTTTCTATTAAAAAGGCACTCATTCAATTTTTATTTATAATCTCGTTTAGAAGTCGTTGATATTCTCCGCCAATTAATAATTTCGGTAATTTATAAAAAAAGAATCTTACGTAACATAAAAATATTAATTTCGTTTTTAATCATCCCAATTCATTGTTTTTTAGTTTTAAAAATTATTTCATCACATTCTTAAATATTTATTAAATTATTATTACATATTTTAAATATTAGTAATTTAATTGTTTATTATCCAATTTCTAATTTTAAATTTTGTTTGGTTTTTTGTACTTCTTTCTACATCTGTGAAAAAATCTGGTTTTCCGTTTTATATTATAGTTTTTCATTTTGGGGCGCCGCTATTTTAAATTTTAACAAATTTCAACATTTATTAAAATATTCTTTTATTTTTTTACAAAAAGGTACCTTACAATGAAGGATGTTGTATGAATGAAAAATTTGTATTTGTTTTTTTGTTTATATTTTATTATCCTGAGTTATTTTGTATTTTTAGGTAAAGTAATTGTTTTAGTATGTAGTATTTAAAATAAAAAAAAAATAATATTAAGAAATTAATGGCAGTTTTTATGAGTTTATGAATTTTCTTTTATTATGAGTAAATTTATATGGCATACTTTATTTGTCAATAAATACAACAAATAAAATTAAACGTAATTAACGTTTTATTATTTAATCTTATATTTTTCATCCTTCAGTACCTTTTTCTTATGGGTATGTTGTAATCTATTTTTGTTTTTAATATTAATTAACATTATTTATTTATAATTATAAATATTATTTTTGTTTTTATAAGAAAAAATATAATTTTATTATGTATAATCAATATGTTCATATATTTTTGTTTATTATGATGTGTCTGCAAAAATATTGATTTCTATTTCTCTCTAAAATAATTTTTATATTATTACACAATTTTCAAAATTTTATTATTTTTATTTTGTCATGAAATAGGAAAATATAATTTAATTTTTCAAATTTATTTTTTATTATTTTTTGTATCACTGGTACGTTTAATATATTTATTGTATATTATATTTTGTTGTGATGTATTAGAAAATATGTTATTTTAAAACTTAATAACAAAAAATATAAAATTATAAAACCTAAAGGTTAAAAAAGAACATACATAAAGGTGTTTACATATGTATGTAAACATAATAATTACAGATATAATTTAAGACATAGAACTACACGGTAGTCTAGGAGATCCCATTTGAGTTAGAACCCGATCTAACCATTGAAGAGGGCCATTTAAATGTAATTCAATCCAACATGGTGTTGATGTAACTGTTTGTCGCCTGAAAATACAAGGAATACAAAAATGTAAGAGCTCCAATTCAATCCAGAACAAAAAAAAAAAAATTGAATGATAATTCGGTTTTACCAAAAACGTTTATCTTCATTCTAAAGTTGAATTTTCACCAATACAAAACCCATGAAAAAGAAAAACTATAATCATAAAGAAAGAAAAATAAGAAAACCCAATAAGAGCATATGTTTCACTCACTAAACTTTATTACATGGATATACCACCACCAAATTTAACAACCAAAACAACATCAAGCGATGATAGATAATTTTAATCGAACCATCTCGCTCAATTTTATATATTCCTCTGCTTCTAAAAACACAGGAGGTCTGGAGGTCTTGAGGTGGACAAGAGCGGAAGAAGTTAACAAAACATATAGTCATAGATTAGAATAAAACAACAACAAACTTTGTACATAAAATATTCAGGGGGCTATTTCTGAATACAATTCGAACATATTCAAATTAGTCGTATTAAACTGTTTTAGATGGTTAGCCCACGTATGTAGATGTTTTTATATCCTTGTTAGTTTCGAGCTCTATCTAAAGCTAAACCAAACTATTCAGCAAATAACCACAATTTGATTTCATTGGATTAGAGCGCGATTGTAAATATACGCTGGGTAACAAAACTTTCCTCGTAAACCAACCTTAACTAAACGTAAATTGAACTAATCATACTATAGTTTTTTCTTATGTTATCGTTCGTTTTTTAGTGGACATTAAATCCTATCTAAATTCGACAACCCGATACTTTGGAATTTCTTATTCAAATAAATTATAATATTAAAACTTTGCAAACTCCGAAAAAAATATCTCGATTTTTTAAAGAGATGCTTAACGTCGTTATCGGAAAATATTCAACTGAGGTGATTTACCGTTCATTTGACGTGTCGAACGAGAATTAATTTTGGAATTTGTTTCCGCTTAAACCGACGTGAAATTAAGTCGAAATTTTTTCAAACAAAGCCGGGTTGTGTGCTAAGGCCAATAAACCTAACTTTAATTCTCGTGAAGAATTCTTAAATATATACTTCACAAAACTGTCCTATTTACACCACACCACCAGCTAAATTAATAAAAGAGTTTTTAGTATTTTCATTTTGCAAAACCTTTCGATTTGACGCTACTCTAACTTTATAGTAAATGTAAGTATTTCAGGATCACTTTTCACTTATTTGTTTCCAATAATTATTTAAATATTTTAAGACATTTTAAAATCCTATAATGTATTTTTCGCTGATTTTGAATTTACAGTTACTTAATTACACAATTATTAGTTAGATTCTAAAAAGTAATTGAGAGATTTAACGTGAAACATCCCGTGAAACGGGTTCAAATTTAAAATCTTTAAAAAAACATTTGTATGCACACAAATATCCAAATATAAACACACTTGGTATTATACTCGTATCACCTTACTTAAGGCCACAGATCGGTAGTTTTGAATAAAAATAACACGTTTTTTGAAAGACGATTTAAAAAAAATATAAACAAAATATTTTTTACACAGAATTTTACATCATTATAGATTATAAAATTTTTTTTTTTTTTTCAAAATTTTTCATTATTAAAGATGGCGTTAAAGTTGCTGCCTCAAAAAAAAAAAGGTGGAAATCGGCCCGCATCATAACCCGCCTCTGGGTCGTCTGAAAAAAAAAAATGCATGTTAATTTAGACACTAAAATACACATCTTAACCCTCAATGAACGTGTTTGAAAAATTATTTTAGTTTTTACACGCGAAAAATGGACCAAAAATGACATCCATTTTGCAACTTTTTTTTCAAAGTCGCATAATTTTCTTAATTTTGAATATTTTTTTTCATTTAGGGTTAAGATGTGTATTTTAGTGTCTAAATTAACATGCATTATTTTTTTTTTTTTTTTCAGACGACCCAGAGGCGAGTTATGATGCGGACCGATTTCCACCTTTTTTTTTTGAGACAGCAGCAACTTTAACGCCATCTTTAATAATGAAAAATTGTGCAAAAAAAAACAATTTTTTTATAATCTATAATGATGTAAAATTATGTGTAAAAAATAATTTGTTTATATCTATTAAACTTTTTTTAAATCGTCTCTCAAAAAACGTGTTATTTTTACTCAAAATTCCCGATGTGTGGTCTTAACAACTAATTTTTTTTAACAAATTAAATACATATTACTCTCCACTATTATCCCTATCGGCGGTTGGGAAGGGCGAGATTTCGTTCCGTCATCATTTTCCCAAGCGGTCACCCAAATTTGTACTAACGGTAGTAAATGTTGCTTGACATCGTTGTTGAAGGTTGATGCGTCTCTTCTCTCTTGCCTACTTGTGTTGTGTTGTAATATAGCGAACTTGGATCGTGATGTGTATGATTGCACACGGAAAAATTAATTCTTTTGCCACCAACAGATTTTGCGACAATGGGGCATGCTTATAGTAACAATATTCGCCGCAGTTTTTAAATGCAGCACCCTCGGTAAAGGTTAGAATGTCAAATGGTATTAGTGTTTTGTATCGAAACTATATTGTGAATTTAATAACACAAAATAATTTTTATATTTTAAAATGTTTATAAGTCGTTTAGCGACGCGTTCGAACTTCGTATCCATAAAATTAAACGTTAAACATTATTGTAACCTTTATCATGATGGTAATGACATCTGATGTGCGGAAACAAAACAAACTCTTTTTGCATGCCCCATTGCATTGAAACCTTCTACGGCATTTGAGTCGACGTCGTACACAAGGCTTTTAGCATGGTATTTTAATCGCTTAAATAATCTACTAAATGCTTTGAATAATTCATTTTCCATAAATCATTGATATATTTCAGGTATTTCGTAACGTTTTTAACGTTTAACGGCGTAACGTTTAACGGCGGTTGCAGAAATATGAAGCACATTTCCTGTGATCTTGAAAACCGTGGAATGGGATATTTCCAATGTCAAGCGCAAGTTCCTCAATTTTTTCTATGGAAGAGTTTTTAGAAAGTTTCGTTTTTTTAATTGCGCAGGTTATTTCTTTGGAACATCGATTAATTGAATTTTGTAATAGTTTTCGTTGAATTATAGATTAGTGCGATTAGTACATAGTTCCTTTGCGTGTTTCCGAAAATTACGAAGTAAATGATTGCGGCATTCAATTTTCTCTGTGTGTATTTGCGTATGGTTTAGCCTCTAAAACGTTTACGTATACGCTGGCATCGCCATCTGCAATTATTTTGTTGTAGCGCATACCATACAGTTCTTCACTTTTTCTAAAACCTTCTACTAAAGCATCCCGTTCCATTCCAGTTGATGGGCCAGCATAATTCGAATTGCATTCATGTTGTTCAGGTTTGGTTTTTGTAATTCTGCTCTTCGACAAACCATGCAATATTTATTGCGAACGGAACTCCATATGGTCGACTTTCTTTGTAGATTGACCAATAATTGTTCCGACACTAGAAAGTGAGGAATAATTACTAGTATGTCCGTATACCATCGAAATCTTCTCTTTTTCCTTCAATTGCTATTTGTTTTGCTTATCCATCGTAGCTTTAAACATTTCTTAGTCGCAACCTTTTTGAATGTCACGTTGAACTTGTTTTTGTAATTTATTGAACGTATTTGGTGCCAAATGTAGTATGTCAATGACACCAAAATATTCTTCTATTTGTCGATATCCAATACCGGTTGAAATGCCAGCTAAAAACTTTGATAATTTATTGAATTTTGATGTGGTTTCTTTTCGTTGGGATCTTCAAACAAAATATTTTGAATTATGTATATTGTAATGTACATGTTACATTTCAAATAAAATTTGGAATTTAATCCGATTCTGCGCTCGCTTATAAACTGTAAATTCAGTAGGAAGCATCCGAAAGCCATATTGCGATTGCTAACTTTTATTAGTTCTGTGAAAAAATATTGCATATCTAATATGCGTGTGCCATTTAATATAAAGGTTCAGATGTTGAATTTGCAACTGATAAATCAAGGCATTCCTTTTTATGTTGATCAGATAAACAAGCATATTCTGATTTTGATCCAGTTCACTGATATGTTGCGTTTTAAATTCAATTGGTTTGTTAGGAAAACGCCCACTGTATTAAGTCAAAATAATGATGGTTTATGTGTTTAATTATTATTGGAATTTTCAGAAAATATAATTGGCTGGCGTATTCATTTTTAATTTTTATCGTGTTCCTTATACAAAGAAATCGGACACATACATATATTTTAAGCGTTTTAACCTTCAGTTGTCTTATTATGCGGCGTTGAAGGTGGACCTGTTTTTGCATTTCAATGTTTTTTAGTTTTAGTAGTCACGGAGAACAAATGGAGATCCCTACTAAATCTTACATTACAAAATATTGTATTACATAATCTTGTGTTTAACCCTGCATTACTAACGCTAATTTATGTTACATGATTACTAAACATGGGTCCAATCGACCCATATCTTAAAACTCAATTTAAAGAGAAACCTTAGCGCCCAAAATATACATTTATTAATTTTTGGTAAATTGAATAAAACTACAATTTAAAATTAAAAAAAAATCTATTTAGTTTGTTCACAGGTAATTTTTATTCAAAAATAAATAATAGACTTCATATTATCACATAAAAATAATGAAAAGGTAACGGTTCGGGAAAATATCTCACAGTGGTTAATTTTTTCAGTCATATTTTCAGAAAGAAGATTTTGAAAATCTGAAAAGGCAACAAAAATATATCGTGTAAATTGCTTTATTCATTAGAGCATATTAACCAATTCGAGCTCTGTAAGAATCGATCGAAGTGTTCTTGTTCCCTTTGAAAACTGCACATACTATAAAAGCAACATTTAAAAAAAAAAAATTAACGGAATAATAACGTGGGTCCAAATAACCCATAAATAATACTCACTCGATACTAACGTGGGTCCAACAGACCCAGATCTTTATGTAAACAAAAAATACGTGAATCATAACGTGGGTCCAAATAACCCATAAATAATACACACTCGATACTAACGTGGGTCCAACAGACCCAGACACATTTTGCAAGAGTTATTGTTGACACTCCGACTGACAAAACACTAATGAAATATATTTTAAAATGTGGGGAAATACCGGAATTTAAATTACATTTTGACGTGAAGTTGGTTACAATTACGAAACATTCATATTTTGAAACGAAATTTTAAATTGGGTCCATTGGACCCATAGGTTAGTAATGCAGGGTTAAAAAAAAAATCGCAAACAAAGTCTCGCATTATAAAATGTCGCATTTACAAAATCTCGCAATACAAAATCTTTCAATATAGAATCTTGCGTCTATAGTAAAATAATTCTTAGAGATCGGTAATTAGGTTAAATGCACAAAATTTATTAAAAGCTATGCTGCAAACTACATATTTCAGTATAATATATTATTATAGTTTAAATAAAGAACATAACATAATTTCACTTAGTTTAATTTAGGGTATTAGAAATTTGCATTGCTAGTTTTACTTATAACAATCTAGAATCGCAATTCGCAAGTCGAAAAATATAATAACTAGACCGGTTTTACCAAGAAAATTTTAGAGTATAAACAACGGATAAAAAATACTGTTTTTTAATTCAACCAAACAGGCTGGCCGAACCAGGCCTTATATGAAATCGCGTGATTCCATTTACTTAGATAAAACTCCTAATTGATTAATTTAGTACATATTTCTAAGGCCCTTCTAAAATAGTGTTAGCTGAAAAAATATCGGGTTTAGAACAGAAACCACATCTACATATAGCGCGTGACCACTAAAACTAAAACAAATTAAAATGCAAAAGCAGTTCCACCTTCAATGCCCTATAACAGAATAACCGAAGTCCAGTCCACCCATCTCTTGATCAACCGATCTCAAATTACACAAAAATTATAAAAACACAATAAAACTTCGAAACACAATATAATTTTTCACTTTCCAAAAAATTTTCATAAACGATCTAATTTTTTTTGTATGGCTCAACTGTTTTACGAAAAATGTAGATTTAATGATTTATTTATTTATGTTTCAAAACAACAAAAAAAATATCTATTTTTGTGGTTGTAACTACAATAAAATTAATAAATATAGAAACTGTGTGTTAGAAGAGTAAAATAATAGTATGTAGTTGAAGTGGGCAAGAAGAGTAAAAGAACAATTAAATTGGACAGACCAAAAAATGGTTAACTAACCAAATATTGATTTTTAGTTTTTACTGCATATAAAAAATAAACTGCCATCTCGTAACAGTTTAAAGAACTAAATAAAAGGAGATGAGGTGAAATTTTATCTTAGACGCAATTGACATTAATAATCAAAATAAACGATTTTATTAATTTTTTGCAATTTTTTCGATTAATAATTAAAAATTCGAAAAAGCCACCGTGAATAAATTCAGTTTTATCTCCTGCGCATTTTGATATAAAGAATCTTAGTTTCTTCGGCTGGTGTTTCAGAAAAGGTACATTTTCGTTGCCTAATTTGGCTAAAACTGATCATAATTAAAATAAAATAGCAGGAAAACTAAGCGGAAAATTCGGAAAAGCCACCGTGATTAACTAGATAAAACCTCAAAGAATATTTTAATACATGGTTTGCGCTGATAAGGTTAGTAATTCTCTAGAAAAGGTACACTTTCTTCAAGCATTTTTTGCATTTTTCGTGTATTGGGCCCTTAATTAGAAATTGCAGAGCCGAAAAGTCCATGCAGTATGACGTCATGGAAATGATGAAAGATGACTTTTTTAACTTTAAAAGTTTTACTTCAAAGATTCAGATGGATAAAAATGAAGAAAATGAAAAAGTTCTTTGGTCACGGATCAGGCAGGTGGACGTAGTAAAAGATAATCCAATATAAATACATATAATTCAATATAAATACAGTTTTGAAGAGAATTCAAAAAATATTTTGGCTTATAAAAATCAAGGTAGCCATTCCAGAGGCCGCAAAACAAAATTCATTTTTCCTGTTCAACTGCCGAATTGCTACAATACTCCGCTTTCAATTGCAAAAGAAAAGCTCGCAGACTTGAAATATTTATGTGAACATAATTATATACCGAGAGCATATCATCATTTTTACAGAAACCTGAGTTGTAGAGATGACTTTTGCGCCAAGTGATCCTGAGTAAATTTGTGGGAACACAAAATTTGCTACGATATTTTTAGGATGAATTTTATTTTATTAACTTTAATTTTTATAATTTATATAATTTCTTAAAACTTTTTACACTTTCTGCCGTAGGCGCTTGGCGAAACACACTTAATACACACATTTTTAAATTTTTTTAAAAACACTTGTTAAATATTTCGCATAATTACAAAAGGTTTAAAAAATCACTCGATCGATTTCGGCTTATTAGGCCATCATCAGGAGTATCTACTAAACTGTAAAAATAAAAATGTAGTTATTTATATAGTTGGAAAAAGCAAAAAATGAAACAAAAATATACAAATAAAAATGTGGGAGTGGTAAACAATAAAATTGGTGAGAGCAATAAACATTAAAAATTAAAAATTAAAAGAGGGTGAATTAAACACAGGTATATGATTATTGATTATTGATTAGTCAACGGCCGAATAACAAAATTCCAGATGTTGTTGTTGTTTTTTATTTATTTTATTATAACCCGACGTATTAGTCATTTTATTGGATGATATGAGTATTGGAATAAAACAGTGCTGGGTCGGTAATTGGTGAGAAACGGATTTCTCTCTGTTCGTGGAGGATATTTTGGTTAAGAAATATAGCTTTTCGGATTTCGTAAGATTCTAAGTTATCTAAACGTCTGCTTTTTGGTTGTACATGTAATATTTCTAAATTGTTTAAACTGGATGTGTGATTTTCTAACGTTAAATGATTATAAAGGTATGATTCATGGCTACCAGATAAATGTTCTTTAACTCTAACTTCAAAATTGCGCCCAGTCTGTCCGATATAAGAGGAACTACAATCATTGCAATTGATCTTATAAACGCCAGACTTGGAAAGGCGATCAATTCTTGGTTTGTTGTTAAAAATCATTTTCTTAATTGTATTATTGTTATAAAAAGCAAAGCTAATATCTGTATATTGTGTCACGATGTTACTAATCCGTTGGCTAGTATTTCATATATACTCTAAGCGGCGCCAATTTTTCGGCATTGGGCTATCAAGTGGATAAATGTTAGCTAACGCTTTATGTTTCAGTTTTCTGTTTAATAGCTTTAATATAGTCTTAGCTGCATAACCGTTATTCGCTGCTATTTCTAAAATTATATTAAGCTCTTTGTTATAATTGGATTTGGTCAAAGGAATGTTTATTAGTCTATCTAAGAATGAGTGGAAAGCTGACATTTTAATATTACGGGGATGGTTTGAAGAGTTAGGTATAATGGCGTCTGTATACGTGGGTTTTCGATAAATTTTGAACTCTAATGAAGAATTAATTCTGGTTGTTGTTATATCTAGAAAGTTAATAGATTTGTTTTCTTCTTTTTCTACCGTACAATTAATGGTTGGATATTGATAATTTAGCCAAGTGAGAAAACAAATCTATTAACTTTCTAGATATAACAATAACCAGAATTATTTCTTCATTAGAGTTCAAAATTTATCGAAAACCCACGTATACAGACGCCATTATACCTAACTCTTCAAACCATCCCCGTAATATTAAAATGTCAGCTTTCCACTCATTCTTAGATAGATTAATAAACATTCCTTTGACTAAATCCAATTATAACAAAGAGCTTAATATAATTTTAGAAATAGCAGCGAATAACGGTTATTCTATATATATTTCTTAACCACAATATGTTATAATTGTATAAATCCAATTATAACAAAGAGCTTAATATAATTTTAGAAATAGCAGCGAATAACGGTTATTCAGCTAAGTCTATATTAAAGCTATTAAACAGAAAACTGAAACATAAAGCTTTAGCTAACATTTATCCACCTGATAGCCCAATGCCGAAAAATTGGCGCCGCTTAGAGTATATAGGAAAGACTAGCCAACGGATTAGTAACATCGTGACACAATATACAGATATTAGCTTTGCTTTTTATAACAATAATACAATTAAGAAAATGATTTTTAACAACAAACCAAGAATTGATCGCCTTTCCAAGTCTGGCGTTTATAATATCAATTGCAATGATTGTAGTTCCTCTTATATCGGACAGACTGGGCGCAATTTTGAAGTTAGAGTTAAAGAACATTTATCTGGTAACCATGAATCATCCCTTTAAAATCATTTAACGTTAGAAAATCACACATCCAGTTTAAACAATTTAGAAATATTACATGTACAACCAAAAAGAAGACGTTTAGACAACTTAGAATCTTACGAAATCCGAAAAGCTATATTTCTTAACCACAATATCCTCAACGAACAGAGAGAAATCCGTTTCTCACCAATTACCGACCCCGCATTGTTTTATTCACATACTCATACCATTCCATAAAATTACTAATACGTCGGGTTATAATAAAATAAAGGGGGGGGGGGGGGGGGGAATCAACATCTGGAATTTATTCGACCGTTGACTGGAAGGAACACTAATTTTTTCAATTTTTTTAGAGTTAGAGTTAAAGAACATTTATCTGGTAGCCATGAATCATCCCTTTATAATCATTTAACGTTAGAAAATCACACATCCAGTTTAAACAATTTAGAAATATTACATGTACAACCAAAAAGAAGACGTTTAGACAACTTAGAATCTTACGAAATCCGAAAAGCTATATTTCTTAACCACAATATCCTCAACGAACAGAGAGAAATCCGTTTCTCACCAATTACCGACCCCGCATTGTTTTATTCACATACTCATTCCATACCATAAAATTACTATTACGTCGGGTTATAACAAAATAAAGAAGGGGTAGAAAAAAAAAAAAAAAAAAAAAATCAACATCTGAAATTTTGTTATTCGACCCGTTGACTAATCAATAATCATATACCTGTGTTTAACTCACCCCCTTTTAATTTTTAATTTTTAATGTTTATTGCTCTCACCAATTTTACCTGTGTTTAACTAACCCCCTATTTTAATTTTTAATGTTTATTGCTGTCACCAATTTTATTGTTTACCACTTCCACATTTTTTTATTTGTATATTTTGGTTTCACTTTTTGCTTTTTCCAACTATATATATACATATATCTAACTACATTTTTATTTTTTACAGTTTAGTAGATACTCCTGATGATGGCCTAATAAGCCGAAATCGATCGAGTGATTTTTTAAACCTTTTGTAATTTTGCGAAATATTTAAGAAGTGTTTTTAAAAAATTTTAAATATGTGTGTATTAAGTGTGTTTCGCCAAGTGCCTACGGCAGAAAGTGTAAGAAGAATAATTGTATATACACTTACAGTAAGTCTTCACTTATATTTACTTCTATTGGAAGTGTGATAAGTTGACTTACTGTAACACATATTCATTAATTGTCCGAAGCAAAACATATTATGTCATACTTACTGAAATAAATAACACTATAACATCCGAGTAAAATTATTGTAAGTTTAAAAGTCTTTAAATTGTTCGTTAATTAACGACTTATTTTAAAAAATAAAATTTACAGCAACATTTCTATTTTAGTTCTCATCATTTAATAACAAAACCAACTTTAAATCTAACATAACTTTTTTAATACATAAACTAATTATTGTAACTAAAATTTCAATACGTTCTCCTGAAAATCGTCATTTTTCACTTACAATAGTCTTGAATGGGCTGAGCGATATATTTTCTAATTTATTTTCCATTTTAAGTTAATATTTATTTATATGTATTTAAATCATTATTTTGTTAAAGATTTTAGTAGTTATAAATTTTACAGAAAATTACCGGAAATAAAAATATGTAGGTACTACCTTCCTTTCGTACGCATTAGGTAATACCAGAGTTGGTAAAAAACATGTTTTAAATAAAAAAAAACGAAAAAAAACGTTTTTTTTTTTTGTTTCAAACTGTTTTTTTTGTTTTAAACGATAGAAATAAAAAATTATACAACAAAATCAAAAATATTTCAAGTCTTCAGGAACCTATACACCTATTTTAGATAATTGCACACAAATACACAATTTATACACCTATTTTAGATAGTTTGTATTTTAAAGCAGTGTGCGTAATCCAAATTTAGAAAAAATCATTTCTGTGCCAGCTGATCACGATATAGCAGTCAGTATGCAGCGGTCCAAGCAAATCCAAATTATTACTCGAAATAATATTTGGATAAAGCGATTGCATCGACATCCATCATTCAAAATCGGTGAGCTACTTTAATGAGTTTAATTTTACGATAAATTTCAGAAATGTAATAGGTATTTATGAAATTTCTTTAAAAATTCAATTTTTGTTTAAAACAACTGTTTAAAAGAAAAAAACAAGATGTTTTAAACGCTGAGTCGCTCATCATGCGCCATTTTCTATTTCATATGTGTATCTCTTTTTTACATTTGTGTACTCTACTCTATTTTTAAGCTTTTATGACATAAAATATGTTATTTCATTTTTTACCTAAACAATAATTCAAACAGAAACATTTTTATGTACTATTAAATACCAATAATAAATATATTTTAAATAAACAATATTTGTTTTCTTATTTGGTTTTATTTTATTTGCTGCATCTGATATTATGCATTATTTCATACATATTATATGTTTGTTTCATTTTCCGTATGCTAACCGTTCTACCATATGTAAATGTCATGCCTTTTCGTATATATGTCTGTCTCTTTTTTACATGTTTGTACTCTATTTTTAAGCTTTTTCAGATTCAAAAATATCTTATTTGTTATCATTATTATCGTAAATTGGAAAACCTCACGGAAAAATCCTCCAAGTCAGGTGGAAATGAAAGTTTATAAATTCAATTGAATTAAAATAAAATTAATTTCGAGTCAATTTTCATTAATATATTTTGAATAAACTGAGGTCATGTCTCTCAATACAAAAACTATGAAATAAACATTTTTTTTTGGATTTTTTGATACCATAAATAAAGCTTTGAAAAAATATCACTATCGTGGAGGCTTTATTTATTAAGTAGGCTTTGTTAAAACATACCAACCCTGGGTAATACTAAATTATTATTTTATTTTTCAAATGTTTTATCCTCTATTTCTCTCTAATGTTTCATTTTTCGAACGTTTATTGCCATCTGGAGCGGCATTTTCTACCATCACTTTCGAGTCGTTTTCGATTACGCTTTTTCTCTTGTAAAGTTGTAACAAGAATAAATTTGTACTCTATTTCACTTTTTTATTACGCTTTTTCTAATGCGATCTCAGCCTAGAGACCTTTTTCCTCCAAAAATTTTGAGAAATGTTGAGTAAATTCATCGAAGCCGTACGGCAATAAACTAAGAATTATCGCTGTAGATCAAATAAAAAAGAATTATCGTTTATGGAAACAACCTCAAATCAATATAAAAACGTTTCTAAGTTAAATCTACCGTAAAAATTTAATTTTTTGGCCTAAAACACAAAAAACAAGAAATCAAGATGACGCTTTTCCTACGCCTTCGGCAGTAAATTTACATCATTTGACGTTTGAAGAAAAAGATCAATTGCATACTTTCCTGTTTCTTTACTTCGATAAAATATCACAAACAAAAATTTGGATGATAAAGAATGATGAATAAAAGTTGAAATAGAATGTTGTTTTATTCGAGCCAACTGAGATAGATTTAGAAAATGCATAATAGACCTTTTTCCTTAATTGTCAAACATAGTGAATCGTCAGAAATATCTATAGGTGTTGCATAATATTAGAATCTTGTTTTCAATGTTTTAACGAAATAAATTAAATTTTACATTAAATTTAACTTTAGAACGCTTTTGGGGAATTGTGAAGTTGTTTTCCGAAATATAATTCATTAATTATTTTTCTACAACATTAATTTTTAGTTCATACCACCACCTACGGATCACCGATCTTACTTGTCAAATTTTTTTAGTGAAACAGGTCAATTGAAAAAGCGAAATAGAGTACAAATTTATTCTTTTTACAAGAGAAGAAGCATAATCGAATGTTTGGTTTCCTCGAAAGTGTTTTTGATTGTACCATGTTGGTTTCGGAACCCAAATTGATTGTCTGGAATAACGTGCCATTCTTCTAATATTGGTTTCAATTTCGTTAGTAAGATCTGCGTTTAATTTTTTTCTGGCTTATATGTATCATTGTGATCAAAGATATCTTCCATTTTTGAGGAATATAATTGGTTAGCATGATCTCGTTGGATATGAATGTTATTATAGTTTTATGCATTTGTCTGGCAATTCCCTTATCATTTTCCCAGTAATGAGATCATGTCCTGGTGCCTTTTTCGAACTTATGCCATTTTAAAATGTATTCTTAATTTTCTTCCAATTATAGGTTTGTAGGATAAACCGCATCATTCATTTGCTGGGGTAGCACGATATAATTATCTTCTTCTTGTGGTGCGAATACTGTTGATAGATGAGCAGCAAAAGCATTGGCTTTTGCTTCATCACTTCTCGTCCAATTTCCAGTTGGTAGTTTAATCAGTGGATTCGAATTTGTTGGCCTTTTTAATTTTTTTTGTTACATTCCACACAGAATAATCTGTTCTCTCGGTTGCCAAAAGATCACTTAAATAGTTCTGGACGCTCTGGGTTTCTTCTTCCTGCAAAGTAAATTTTAGGGCCGTAATAGTCAATATCGGTGATTTTGCTTGCTGCCATTGACGGTGAATTTTTCACTTTTCCTGGGGTCTACTATGTATCAGAAAGTAAAGCCGATCGGATAGTGCAATTTCAATTTGAAACCAATTCAATTTTTTCTTCGTTCTTTCTATATATATTTCTGAATTCAGAAAAAAATACTTTCCGATCCGAATATATAGTACAGTACCTGGCCAAATTATTAGACGCATTATATGTAGGTGCTATGGAAAATCTTAGTTAACATCTTTTTTGATTTGGTTTTTGAATATTTAGTTACAATTAATTTAATCTGTATGTACATACAATATACTTTATTAAGTAATTTTTATCAAAAATAAACATCATATTTAATGAAAAAATCTCTTTATTACTATTTAAACAATGTTGAAAATTAGGCCATAAAAAATTCAAATATTTTGTAGAGCCACCTTTTGCCGCTATGACAACTTCAATTCTGCGCGGCATGCTGTCAATACTTCAAAATATAAAAACAAATCACTAAAACAGCTGCGCAAAATAAAATTGTATTAAAATCGCCAAAAATAAAATTGTAATGTAACATATCAAAAGTAAACATAAAATGGAACTGCGTAATAAGTTTCCTAATTAAAAATTACTTTCTACAACGTTAAAGTCAAAAAAATTGCGTATAATTTACTAAAATACATGTAATTATAAAAAAGCTACAGTGCGTCTAATAAATTGGCCAGGGACTGTAGACCCTCTGAATTTCCCTGTATATTATGTGCGTATGTGACAGTTTATTAACTTTTTCAGAACTACTTATGACTGGTGTACTCCTTTCAGCTGACAATGCCATGACATCTCTTAGATTTCCTGCCGCCGCATCAATATCAGCTGGTGTGATCAAAGGAATATTAAGTAAACAATTTTCGTCGACAAATGCGGCTATTAATCCCAATTAGTTCGCTTGTTTGTAAAACAGTTTGGCATTTCGTTCCTTAGGACATCGGTACTTGCTGTTACTATCGCCGGTGAGTGATCAGAAGACTGGTCTTAACAATCGGTGGCCTTAGCATATGTACATGGAATGCCCTTAGTTACACAAAAGTAAATTAAATCAGGAATTTTCTTTTTATCCGTGGGCCAGTAAGGGGGGGGGGGGGGGGAATAAAAGTTATGGCTAAATCCTTCAAAGAATTAACTCTCTCAACAGACATCACAAAACATTGCTTTGAAGACGTTTATGTCATCTGCATAAATGAGAATATTATAATGCCTCAAGCAGTCAACTAAATCATGAACACACAACTCCTGAAGTAATACTAATTGCACGAGAAGTAAAATTACCAATTCTTATAATCTGAGATCTCAATTCCAATCCAAGTAAGATGTTATTCAATTTATTGTTAAGAAATTAAACTCCAAAGAGCTAAGCTTATGCAAAAGCAAGTTATGATCTTTTTTGTGAAAGGCCTTACTAAAATCAGGTTAAACAACCTGACGCTGTTACACTGAAGCAGCTCCAACGAAGCATAATAAGTGAGCAATAGTAGATTGCTGTTGTGGATTTAGCTGAGTAGAAACCGTGCTGCTATGAAGAAATGAATCTTTTAGTTTGAAAAAATAAATGTTCCTTCACCATCTTTTCAAAATGTTTAGGTAGGACAGACAAACTCGTACATGTACATACCTCTATAATTTCAGTCTTGTTTCGAGAGCCAGATTTGAATAAAGTTTTAATGACTGAACATTTCCAAATATCAGGGAAATATTCCCTAGCAAAACTGTAACTAAATAAGATGAAAATAGGAAATGCAATTGCGGCAGTAATCATCTTAAACACAAATGGAGAACACGATCCATACTCGAACTCCGTTTAACAATGGGATTTAACAATTCCGAGCTAATATCGTCGATATTCAAACGAAACTTCGAAACAATGAGTAATCTCGTTGACTCGAAGTACACGTGTCCTTAAGAGTTTCTCTCGAATGAGATTGTAGAAATATTTTGGAGATAACCACAAGAATTCTTTTTAAAAATAACAAAGCTCTAGAAGCAATCAAGATTAGATTTAATATTAGATTCTAATTCTAAAATATATCTGTGGTATAAAAATCGATTAAGATACTTATACTCATAAAGAAACCAAACATCAAGAGGAACTATGTAGCGTAACTACTCGCTGCAAAAACGATGAGAGCGGCAGACCCTATATCCTAAAATTTCGAACCTACTTTAACCTCGCATACGCATACTATACCATCCAAAAACTCATAATGAAATAAAAAAACTACTTCAGAATGTTTGTGTTAGTGATTACGTTTGGTATATGGATTTTTATTTTATAAGTCCCGCCTATTTAAAAACAATTGAACACATTTGCAACTACCACTGCAAAATACAACAACATTTTTGTTGTAAAACCAAATAAATTGTATATTACCCTAAGTAGGACAAAGTCAGACACTAATTCAAAGCAGGTGGAAAAGGATAAACATTTCGTTTTTATTGTTTTATGATTGCAATGTTAACATCTAATGTTTGTGATCATCTACAAACGAAAACTAAAAATACATCAGCTGATTTTGTTTACAAGTTACCCTTGTATTGATATGTATGGGTATATTTGAATTTTTCATACCAACTGGAAATTAATAAATAAGGGAACATTTTATTGTTCTTTCGTTTTGTACTATTTACATATTTCAGTTGATTGATAGTCGATGCTATAGTGTACCATATTTTACCATTAATACCACTGAAATATGCCGCAGTGTCATTTTCCGTAATGAAATAATCCGCCCTGAAATGTGCCGTAATGGACGGATTCCATCCGTTACTAAAAGGAATATAGGAACAAAAAATTTTAAAGAAATCATATTGTTTATTTCCACTAGAAATAAACGTTCTATCGAACAAACGTTCGAATTAAAATCGAACGTTCGAATAAATAAATAAATAAATAATTGTTTGGACACAAATCGAAATTTCATGTTTTTATTTTATCAAAATTACCAGAAATATTGTGATGTTAGGTATTTTGAAAATTGAGAATAAGAAACAACTTTTATACACATCGTTGATGTGAAAAAATATTGAAAACAAATTTCCGTATCTAAACCTGTAAAATTCCTCGTATATGACCAATGTCGATGAAAATGACCAATAGTAATAAACAATGTTATTTGCAATATAGTTTTACTATTGGCCACTTACATCGACATTGGTCATGTACGACCAATTTTAAACGTTTTAAGATACGTAAAATTTTTCTCAATATTTTTAGACACGTCATTGTGAATTTACATCAACGATATACTTTATCTTCACAAATCACATAATATAATATGTAAACAGTTTTGTATTTTACTGTGCCTTACGTCACAAGCGCGTACTATATGAGTTTTCGTATGATAAAAACAGAAAAGGGGCAGCAAGCGCTTTTTCATAGAAAAATACTTAAAAGCGGAAGTTTCATTAAGGGGAAGTTTCAATAATTCGAGTATGCATATGTACTTCTTGGTAAGTGATTTGTGCTTTACCTTGATGTTCGGCAAAAGTTACTCTCTTTTACTCAAAACGAATGATGCGAACCAATGAGACGGTAAGACTTCTACTTATGCCCAATCAATCAATAAGATACAAATAATATAACAACGACAAAAATTTTTATAAATCATTTAACCATTTTATTTCATTGTTAACAAATTTAAAATAAAAACACTTTTCTGAGCATTGTTACAATTTAATCCAATGTCGTTCTCCACTGCCGGTTGTGGGTTCTTGTTTTCATAAACTCCTTTGTTTTGCGCAATTTCTCTTTTTCAAACTGCCATTTACAATATTTTCTAATTAAAATAATGATCATAAAATTCAATAATGATACACGATGTTCGTAGCATGCATGATCTTTTGAATAATATTCTTTGTCAGCAATTAAAAGGTTTTCGACGATTTCACGTTTAATTCCAACCATATGAGATTGTTCTTCAAAAAACTTATCAAACATAATTATTTGTCGAAGGCAAAGTTGAAAAAATGAATTAGATGGCGCTTGTAGCTTTCCAAAATTTTCAGCCGTATAATTTTTATTTTTCAAAGCAACTCTGAATTATTTTCGACGTAATCATTTTCTTTCAATAGTGACTTCTTACACTCATTGCAGTTAAATTTCTTAGACATTTTGTGAACTAAATAACCCGCAAAATATCTGGTCGATTGTTCCGAATCTATATTTGAAGAACTGCTGTTGTCCGGTTTTAATATTGTTCCTATACTTAAGTTGTCGCCTATAACATCAGTATCAAACTCAAAAACTTCCATACTGCTGGTATCCATTTGTTCAGCAGCCAAAATTTGATCACCACCAACTTGACTCTTGTTTATCTCTTGGGTTTCTTCGCGAATCACATCTAGCAGATTTCTATCGACATCGTCTTCACAGTTTGCAAGATCCGTGAATGAGGTCAGATATTTAATAGATAACAATTTAGAAACTGTGAAGCTAAATTGTTGTACTGATGGATTTACATTATTTCCATTGGCCGATCTGATTAATGAAAATGTATTTTCCAATGCATCTTGGTTCAGGCGTGATGTCAACAAGTAAGTAATGTCGGCATTACTTGACAATAATTTTTGCATTATGATTAAAACCCCATTAATGGTTTGAATCATTCCATCAAATGAATAAACTTTTTTGTTATTTATTAATTTAATAGATTTTAATTCAATTGCCATGATTTTCAGAAACGAGAATACTTTATTATTTTCATCATCTTGTAACGCTGACCTGAATGGATTTGGATTAAATAGTTGTTTAGAATTTAAACAATCAAAAAGTTTGTCGAATTTTTCAAACAACATCCAAGTTGCTGGTGCTTTTGATTTAATAGCTTCTGAAAATTTATTCAGTTCATATGCTGTTTTTATACCAGCAACGACACTGCGACTGAATATTTGGGTGGCAAGTTTCACCTTCATTTTATCAAAGTGGCCTGGATTGACGTGTTTGTCGCTTAGTTTTGGGCACATTCGCGTCATAGAAGCGAGTTCTAATTTATATAATTCACGCACCACTCCCCAACTAGAAACACCATCAACGGATTTGATATCTGTGGATAGTAAACAGTTCCGGAAAGATTTGATGAGGTGTGGTGGATCGAATATACCAACAATCTCTTTTTGGCTACTGTAGTCCAGTCTGGGATTGTTAACAGTAGCTCCCATATTTCTAAGAGCTCTGCGATTGTTTGATCCTTGGTCACATATAACGGCCCGAACTTCCAAGCCAAGGGAAAATGCCAAATCTAAGTTAGTTCTTATTAATTTTGTTAAACAATTTGATGTAATAGCATTTTCCGACACAAAATAACTGATAATATTTTTCCAACTATCAATTATTCCACGAACCATAAATACACAAACATAGCTGCCTAATTTCCTTTCTCTACAACCATTCCCTAAATCCACATAGCCATCAATACAATCCCTTATTGAATTATATTTTAAGTCTTTACGAATTTTTATTTCGTCGAAAATTAATAAGCACTCTTTTCCAGCCGTGGTTAAAGCGTGAATTTGCTCCTTCAACTTATCCAACATAAAATAATTTTCTGTTCCTGGAAAGAAATTTTTTATTGGCTGCCACCGTAACAAGGAAGTTTTTGATGGCAAATCAAAGCCTAATCTTTCTCTCATAAAGTTGTATGCTTTCGGTGATCTATAATATAAGTTTTGTGCTAATATTATGTGTACCGAATGAAATTTGTGATTCCCAAATTTATATTATCTCATAGGTTACTACGCAAAAGAAAAAAACTGGTACCGTTATTTTGTAGAAAAACAATTTAAAAAAACGAATAAACGTCAAATTGGGCATTTGTTTTATTTGTTTCGAAATGGACGCATCATAAGGAGAAAAATGTGATTTAATAATTAGATTGTGCAATGATCATCCCGAGTATACCAATAAAAAAATTGGTAAATTGGCCGGTGTTTCCAATAATACGGTAACAAATGTAAAAAAAAATGTCAAATCAATCTTTCTGTGTCACGCAAGCCCGGATCCGGAGAAAAATCAGGTGCTCCAAATAAAATGTTGGATCAGAAAATTGTAAGAGTCATATCGAAACATCCCTCGATGTCTGTGCGAGATTTGGCCAGAAAAACCAAAACAACCAAATCGATTGTGGAACGAGCTAAAACCAGAAATAATCTACGGACATACAAGAAGTCAAAAATCCCCAAAAGAAGTGTTGAACTATTTAATAGAGAGATCGATCGAGCAAAGAAACAAAACAAATGGTTGAACGAAAGAAAAGATTCTTGTTTCGTAATGAACGACGAGACCTACGTCAAAATGGATTTCTCGACACTTCCAGGTCCCCAATATTACATCAAAAAGAAAGGTAAAGAACTGGCCGGAGCAATTACTACCATAGCTGTTGAAAAATTTGGCAAAAAAACATATGGTTTGGCAAACAGTTTGCCAATGCAGCTTAAGATCACATCCATACATAATAAATGGGATTATGAAAAGGTGAATGTTCGCCGTAAAATGAACAAAAAGTTTGAATGAATACGATTATTTAAAAACTGTACAATATGTGCAATAGAACAAGTACAGAAAAATAATGATTATATATTGCCGTTTAGTTTTAATTCTTCATGTACAAATCACAAATTTCATTCGGTACACATAATACTTGAGATTCTTCTGCCCATTTTTGTGATTTTGAACGTTGCTTCATGATCATTTTACAAAAATGTTTAGAGTGAATACTTTTATTTTGACGGTCAATAAGTTGTTCAAGTGTATTTAGTTTTCTAAATTGAGATTGTAGATTTTCGATTTTGTCATTGAGAGACCGATGTTTTTGTTCCAAATTTTTAATTTTTCTGTATAATTGGGTCCTGTCGGTTTTCAATTTATCGATTTTAAAATTTAATTTCCGGTTTAGTGACCTATAAATTTCCACATTTTTTTCACGAGTTTCACAATCAACACAATTAGATTCAATTACACATCTGTCAAAATAGGGATCTGGCATTTTTGCAAAATCACTTAACGTTAGAGTTTCATTGTTACTAGTTTGATTTGTCAGTGAATATTTCTTAATTATTTTACTTGAAATATTTTCTGTTGACAGTGGTTCTTCTATTTCTTGTAAATTAGGGCTTTTATTTTCTGATGAAAATACTATATTATTATTAGGCAAATACGAAGGAAGAGTTTTTTTAATAAAATAGTTAGAGAGTTTAGTAACAGATTGTTTACAATTTGTATTTGGTAAAAAGAGTGTGGGAACTGCGGTCAATTTTAATTTTCGTTTTAGTAGGAAATTTGATTCAAAATGTTTCACGCAAATGATTATTCGCTTTTTACACATTGGCACAATATCACAGTTTTTCAACCAGTCTTCATGGTTTATATAATTATTTGAATATTTGAAAAGGCGGGCTCCATCCTTTTGTTTCGAATCGCAATTCGGCACTGCGCATTTAATACCAGACGGCCTACCCATCGTAAAGGGAATGTCAAATATTTCCGAAATGTATATAATTTAACTAACTCGAAAATTATTGATACACATACAAATATTATACACACTTTGAGACACTTATTGCACTTAGATATTTTTTTTTATCACAAATTGCACTTTGATCACAAATTATGAACATATATTTTTAAATAGAAACTTTCATGTAATTGAAAAACACGAAATTAGTTATTTTTAAATCTTAATTCTCTCAAGGTTCTTTAAAAATTAAAATTTATATTCTCCTAATTAATACTACCCTAAATTTCGTTTGCTTTTTTTATTATGTAGTGGCATTGCTACATAATATAAAACAAAAGAGCAATAAAAGGTTACAAATTATTTATCCTATTCTATCTGCTTTGTTTTAGAGTCTCACTTTGTTCTACATAGAATAATACACAATTTATTTACTCATTTAACAAAAAAAATGTGTTGTATTTTGCAATGGTATAGTTGTAAATATTTTCAATCAGTATATAGGTAGTATAGAATATATGTATAGTTCAATATTGTTCAGTTTAGGCTGTAGGACAACATAAAAAATAAAATAAACACATGCACAAATTGCGAGGTTTTAGTGGTTTGATAAATTGACGAAATCAGCGCCGCACTTTTTTGCTGGTTCTACATAGTTTTTCTTATATGTTATTATTCTATGTTATACTTCTTGCTAAGAACGTCGAAAGGCTTATAATTAATACATCTATCATAGCATTCGTTGATGATAATATAGAAAGCATTTATCATAGCATCCATATCATCACTCGCGAAACAAGCCGACCAGTCAAATTGGTTGTTTAAGGCCCACGGGAAATATATCCGACCCAAAATTATACACTTCTGAAATCAAATTCAGCGGTGTTAAGATTAAGTTGACATAATTCCATTCAATATTCGGCAGGTTAAAGTTTGTAAATTGCACAAATAATCAAGGAGTATCGATAAAATTTGATTCGTATTGCATCCATCTAAAGGCTGCAATCGGCAATCACGATCGGAACAGACGGGTGTTTATTTGCTAAGCCACAATGACACCACCTCGCAGGATATATTCATCCCCAAAACGGTCTATATCTCTTCGATGTACGGTACATGAATCAGGAAAATATTCATCAGTCCTCTATTGTTGACGGTAAACACGTTTCGACAATATCCATACAAACATAATTTCTTAGGTTTAAATCGTACACGATTAGCATTTTGGAAATAAATGTTTATCTCTAGAACGCGGTTGAAGGGACGGTACATACCACATCTGGGAAGCAGCCAGTTACGCTGTTATTCCAATCAGAAGGCGTTATTCCAATGACAGGCAGTTTTAGGAATGAACGAATAATCACTTCGATTTAACATAAGATTAATGGCTAAAATGTTTTCTAAAAACATTTCTAATTTGCGTAGGTAATTATTTTTATAAAAAATTATAATATAGAACTTTTAAATAATTTACATTTTTTAAACTTAAAATGCTCAATCATAGATAAAAACGTTCACTTACATCATTTTACGATATCAAACAATCATTCGGGTTTTGTTGTGATAAACAAATTGTGGAACAAATTTTTTTTTGGGTCGGTCAACGTTAAAAATAAATCACAACTAAAAAATGTCTTACCTGTACTCTGCTCCCCATCCTTTTACAAATGACATTCGAATAGTGCACATCCGGGTTAACTGATAAACAGCTTCAAATCCTTGTGACACTGATTGAGATAGTAATGCGGCAAATTCTTGATTGTTAAAAATTTTTAAGTTACATCCTGGAGGTATTTTACAAACAGTAGCTGGATGCCAGCCATATCTTTGATTGCAATTAGGACTTTGAACAAATATGCTCGAATCACTTAAACATTCGGCAAATACTTCACCACCAATATAATACAATCTAACCCCTTTACCAATATGACGCCGTGTTTGTTCAACCACCTCATTACGATTTACATTCGATAGCAATCCTAAGCAAAAACGTTCCGAATTTGACGGATCGGTAAATCCATCAACCGTGATTGACGGCTGTGAGGCATGAAATGTTTCACCCACACGTGTATTTAATTCATAATAGCTTATCGAACACCAGAAAGCGGGCTCGTGATACATAACCGGCTGGGCATCGATTGGAGGACTTGGTGATAATCGAGACATGCCTAAAAAAATTTAATAAAAATTTAATTTTTTTTTTAAGTTTTATTTTTTTTTTTTTTTTTTCAAAAATTACGACGATTAAATAGCCGTGTTTTTGATGTTTTTTCTTTAAGATACCAACTCACTCATATTATCGTTTTGGTCCATTGGATCACCATCTTCAGACATGTAGCCTGGTGGAGGTGTTTCAGTATTAGGAATACTACTGACACTGAGATTCGCTGAATCCATTATGCTGGTATTACTTGGAATCTGTTGTCCAAGTGTAGCTTCCATGTAATGGGGAGATTGTTGTATACTAGAAATATTAAATGCATAATTACTTAGGTTAATCAGAAGAAAAACTAAATTATATTTATGTCTCATTTGGTAAATTAATAATAAAACAATTATTTAGTTTTTTAGCTTAATTTTTAAATATTTCGTAGGTACATACCATCACAATGGTAAATGTATACCTTTTAAAAATTACAATACATCCTTGATAATGACTGATAATACATCATTGAAACGTCGGTTTTTTTTAATTAAAAAACGAATTAAAAAAAAAAAAATTTAAAACCAAATACATTTTTGCTAAAAAACCATACAATTGCTTTAATATATGTATGTGCATATGTACTTACTTTAATGCATTGTATTGAATATTATGAGGAACAGTATTACTTAAATCATCCAATGGATATTGAGATAAATCTGATAGCGGTGTTGGTAAATTTTTTGGTACTAAAATTGAAAGCTGTTCAGCTTTCATATAGTGATACGGATTTATACAAACATCTTCTTTTTTTAAATGATAAGCATATTCACAATGATCAAGTGCTTTTAATTCGTTTTGACTCTAGAAGAATAAAACAAAAAATATGCATTACGTACACATCGTAAAACATGCCACCGAAAATTCTCCCTAAAAGATCAATACCCTACGCAATGACAAATACACACAATAATACAAAAAAAGATTAGCAATTTGTCATCAAGCAATGTCAAATTAATTGCAAATTTGCGAATTCTATAAAAATGTGTAATAAATATTTGTATATTTACCTGCAGATCTGGCCATCGCCACAGTCGACAGTATATGACGTGAGGTAGGCCTTTCCTATGAGCTACACCATTTTCACCATTCGCTGGACGTAATCTGCAATTTTTTTTGGGATTTTTATTAGCTACTTTACTTTCTTATTATGTGTATATCCACACACAATATTTTCTTCAAATAATTAAAAAAAAATATATATATGTATATAAAGAAAATTGTATTATCCCCCACGCAAAAATAAAATAAATATGATGCCGGCAATTTTTTTTTTTTATTTGCGCCACTATATTTATTATTAATAGTTTTTAATGCAAGCAACAAAAAAAAAAATCATCACAGAGAGAAAATAAAACTCGGTTTGTTTTGACAAATAAAAAAAGCTTTCATTTTTATTTACAACAAAACTATAATACTTTTGCTTTCAATAACAAATCCAAAGAATATTTTTAATTATAATTTGTTTTCAATTCGTATTAATAATATACGTATAGCAAAGGAAATAACTTTAAATTATTTTTTAGTGTATTTTGTTGTCGTTTTTTGCATTACAAGTAAATTATTTTTTTTTTTTAAGATAAAATTAAATTTTAGAAAAAAAAATCTACGCCATTTTCTTTCTTAGTTTTTGTTAATATTTGAACTGTATGATATTGGGATAGGACATTAATAATATACATTTATTCAGAAGTTATTTGTATTCTGTATATGGATATAAAAAGTAACATATACATCCTTAATATTTTTTAGTGTTGTTGTTGTGCTTGTTACGAAATTTTATTACTTCCCGTAACTTCTAGAAAAATAGGATATTTTCTGTTCAACATTATGTTTTGTTAGTGTAATTCCTCCCACAAAAAAAAAGGTACAAGATTTTTATAGTATTCTGATAAGAAAAAGTACTAATTTATTTTTGCAAACATTATACGTGCGTTACCAAAATTTAAGTTTATGGAAATTTTAATAGCAAAAGAGATCTAAGCATGTATTAGAATTTTATATTGTGTAAATGGTTTTGTATGTAATATGGTTCAAAATTATTTGGGCAACACGAAATTGTTTGTAATGAGACCATAATTGCTTTGAAAATAAAATGTGGGCCATATTTTTTAACGAAATAAATTTTAATAATTAGAGAAATACTTTAAACTTCATAAAGAAAAATTTGTTTTTTTAATGCAAGCTTAAAAAAAATTAAATTAAGTTCGATTCAAAATTGTTTGTTCCATCATTTTCTGTTTCAAAATTATTTGTGCAATATAAAAAAATTAAACAAACGTTAATCAATTAATACTTTCACGGACAAAAAAACTATTGGTAAACCTGCTGGGACAAAGACTAATTTTTCTATATAAAAATACTAATCTGTTCGAACAGGGACCTACAAATTGAAACACTATGCAATTTTAATTGGAATTGCAAACAACTATGCAAACAACGTTTTACTGATAGACATAAAGTTTCTATTGCATTTCATTGGAAAATTGACTGATCTTTATTTAAATGCAGTCATGTTTTAAACAACATGTTTGTTTGACTGCAATGCCATCACCGCGAAAGTGTTAAATTCAAAATTAGTTTTGGCTAATAAAATAGTGATTTAGTCACTTTTATTTTATATGTCCATCGATAAATTGTATCACAGCGTATTCTCGGCAGTAGTCTTTAAACTGTTATATTAGCAAACCACATTCAATTTTTAATATATCCCGCCCATATTCCTTGTACATTTAAACCCCCTCAAGTTTTTTTAGTGCGAGACACCTAATTTTATTTAAGATTTTTGTATAATTTCGTGATAATGGTTCTACATATTTGTATTGGTGAAGGTCTATTATAATCCTTGCCTAGGTTGAAACTCATTCAGGGTGTCAATTCTCGTTTCGTGAAAAATATAATTAAAAGTATTTTCAGTGAGAAATACACATTTCCGATTCATGTTCCTTGAGAAGGAAAAAATGACGTCAAATTCTTTTCATATGAATAAAACTTTCTCACCGACCATTTTGGCAGTGAGAACATCATAAATATGGAAATAAAATTTTATAAAAATAAATTTGTATTTTTAACATTAAACGTGCATTGAAACTTTAATATGATTCACTTTAAAATTAATTTATAAGTAAATTTATTAAAAACTATTCCGTTTATTTAAGAAAAATCTCGAAATAATTAAATAAGTTAAGTTTTAAAAATAATTTGAACAAGTTTATAATTTATTTTATATTTTGACAGACAATGACGAACACAATTGCTTATTTAGCTATTACACCATTTGCTGTATCATCTAGCGGAAATATTATATGAAATTCGATAAAATGTGTGATTGCAGTGTGGCTTCCTATAAAAAAACCTTATTCATTGAGCGTTTTTCACGATTCCTTTTCATTTGGACAACGAGAATCGCATATTGTTGTTGCGTGAATAGATATAGAAATGAAAAAGACGTGATGGAAACCAAATGAAAATATTTGTTTCATTCGATTTTTTCATAGAACGAGAATTGACCCTCAATTTGCTAAGACTTTACGTAAGTTAGGATAAAATCCCGAGTTTGCACTTTTGACCCATTGTGGCGTTGACTGCCGGACATTTGTGGATTCAACTCAGTTTTAATAAATACAGACATCCCTCACTCACATTGCGCGGTAGTCTCGTACCAAAAAATCAGCGCACAGCCCGAATTGCAATGGAAATTCACGCGCAATGTAAATTCGCGCACATCAAAACTAAATTTAAAAAAACCGGGGTTTTAACAGAAAAATACATACAGGTTTTACATTTCAAATTGAACCTTTACCAAATTATATGTATGGCCAATTAGGATAGAACTTATCTATTTCTTAACGGATTTTAGTGAAATTTGACATCTGCGATGGAAATGGAATTCTACAATGATTTTTGGATAAAATTCTGGAATGTGGCGAATTAGGACGGAACTTGGCTATTCCTAAACCGATTATAATGAAAATTTGGCATGTGCGTTGGAAATGAGTTTCAAAAATTATTTTTAGATAAAGTTCTGGATATGGCCAATAAGGACGGAGTTTGGCTATTTCTTAACCGATTATCATGAAATTCAAATGGGATTTTAAAATGATTTTTAGAAGTTGTGGAATATGGCCAAGTAGCACAAATCACTTATATTAGATTACGCCTTGCGCACTTTGCTTATTTGGATCAAAATAAATAAACGGCTGGCAAATGACGTCAAATGAGAGTGAACAATTTTGTTTCACATATTGTTGTGTGTAATTGAATCCAAAAATTAAATTAAATTAAATAAATAATGTGATGTACCGTATTTAATTGTTGTAATAACAATATAAATAATTGTCCATATAGTTTTCATTCTTTTCCAACAAATAAGAGATTGTTGAAAGCAGGGATCCTATTTTGTAAGAGGAAAGAAATCAAAAGGAATCAAAATCAATTAAAACAAATCAAATATTTTCAGATGCATCAATTTCAGGTGTTTCATGTTCACGAGAGGTGTAAACTGGAAAAGTAGTGAATACTTTATTAAAAACAAAAAAAATAAAGCCTAAATAAAATCATTGATAGTATCGAATTGTGGTCATTAAGGTGGTATAACTTAATAAACAAAGGTAGGTAACCTATCAACATGCGCATATACATAAGTTAATCACTTATTGCCACACAAAGATTACTGCAGCTGTAAATATCAGCCTCTTGATACAAATGTCGATTAATAAGTGTCTTGTGTAAGCGAATAATTATTTTAACTGTTTTAATTATTCCTTTTTGATGACTGAATCAGAGAGTAAAACATTTTTTTGTTGTTTTAGGCATCTCAACTCAAGCGAAGCGCTAGAGCGAGAAAGATACCTACATCCCCGCTATTGATGTCTGTTAACAAATATTAAGTCGAAAAGTACTTATCCGATTTTCATGAAACAAAGCCAGACTTATAGACCTTGATCAGATAAGAAAAAAGTGGTATGGTTAAGATCCTTAGGTGATCGGATTCCAAAGGTACCGACGCTTAAAGATTTCCTTCGCAATACATTCACGTAAAAAACAAAACCAATAAAAGTTCATAATACAATACATACTATGTCAAAACCAACACAAATGTCTTATAAAAGCCATATTATTGCCATACAAACACAAAATAAAACCTACTATTTTTGTAAGTATTAACGTCATAATACAGTATAATCTTTACATACTTTGATTTTAAATTGTAGTTTGTATCAGAAACAGTATAACATATCACTAAGGCAGGCCACACACGTACAGTTTTAACTGACAGTTTTAACTGTACAGTTAAAAAAGTCAGTTAAAACTGTACGTGTATGGGTATTTCAGTTCAGTTAAACTTAACTGTACAGTTTAACTGAGAACTTTAAAATTTTTATATTTTTAACTGAAACAATTAACTGAACTGAACGTGAGTGGGGGTTTAACTGCACAATTCTCAGTTTTGTGTCGAAATTTTGAAATGAGAGTAGTTGTATTTTCATACAATAATTAAAATATTGAATTACAAAACTAGTTCGACTATTTATATAATTTTCATTTTATTTTGAAGTAAATAAAAACTAATTACGGTTCAAAGAAGTCTGGAACATCTACAGACAGCATTTATAAGCCGGGTCTTTGGTATTACGACCTGTTGGATCGTTCCGCTCATTCAAATCCATGATAATAACTGAAGTATTAGACTGAACGTGTGTGTGCATCTCAGTTCACAGTTAAAACTGACAATTATAACTGCACAGTTAAAACTGTCAGTTAAAACTGTACGTGTGTGGCCTGCCTTACACTTACAAAAAATAGTAGGTTTTGGATTTAATAATATGCGTGCGTCACGGAAATAATATGGCTTGTATAAAGACATTTGTGTTGGTTTTGACTATGTTGAAAATTTTTTTTTGCCTTAGGATAAATGAATGAAAATGTTTTTGTTTGAATGTATATAAAATAGTTATACATACATGCAAGTCCAATTATTACGTAATATAAAAGTTTTGTTTATACTTCTTTATTGTAGGATTGGTGCATAATGGTATTTATGTAGATATTATATAGACGGCATTGTTGAGATGCCGGTAATGCGATTACATCCTGTAATGGGTTTCCTACTTTTTTTTTAACGTTATCAATGATTGTAAATATAAACAATCTTCTGAAGAACAACATCGAAACATATTTCAGATAAAAAAGTGTTATATTAACACAAAAAGCTATTGTACAATATACAACCATTTTGAATATGGAACTGATACGTACGGCACATATAAAAAAATATATTTTTGGCTTATCGTGATATAACTTTTTTTTTTAAATGTGCCGTATCAGTTCCATATCAACACAGCAATCAAAATTGTTTTAAAGCGTTCATACCTTTGGCACAATATTCGTACATGTAATATAAACAAATTTATAATAAATATCAACAAACAAAATAATAAAAAAAAGTGTAACAAAATAAAAGTGTTTGTGTATAAAAAAAATGAATTTAAAATTATTGCTTTGTACTTTATAGACGAACTTGTCCTATTGCGTATAGAAAGAGACAATTAAAATTTATATTCTATTCACAACTTCACAAATAAAATTTCAAAACGAAACAAAAATTATTTCAATATGTATATTTTGGTCACACAAAATCTCTCTCTCTATTTAAAGTACTTCCTCAATGATTTAATAGCAAGTTCCTACGTATTTTATATTATGTATTTTAACTGAAAATAAACTTGTAAAACTGTGTGAATTGAGTTCTTCTGGTGCGCTTCAGCAAAATACAATATATTAAAAATTGTAAAATTATAATAAAACTAAGGCCCCTATTCACAAAATGTAAAAATTCTATAGCTGTAACTTTATGGAAATTGTTTATAGAGCAAAAGTTACAGAGTACTAAAAATTGGTATTCACAAACTGTAGTCGTATTTCCATGAGAAAAATGAATTCAAATTATTTTTGAATTATTTTTTCTCATGGAAACAAGTCGCGAATTATTTTTTCGAATTCAAATAAAACAACAAGTAGAAAGACCAAGTTGGCGTCTGGTGTCGGGTGGTATAACTAAAATTAGGAATGAATTAAATAATTCAAACTTTTGGTTTGAATTATTTAATTCGTATCGCGAGCAATTGTTGTTGTAAAATTCTCATGGAAATACGACATGTAAGAACTTCGCCACTGTAAATAAATACATACATTTGAATTCGCCGCCGTAAGTAAAATAGTAGCCTTTGATAAATCGAAATGTCAAAAAACGAATCCTAACAATTCATTCTGGCTTGAAAGTCAAATGAATGAGAATGTACATATGAGATTTTTTGCAGGTTACCTGATAGACAGGTAAGTAAACTATTTTTGCTCAGAATAGGATCCGACGTGGCCTTTTCCGTAACTAAATCCCGGCTTCGTAAAAAAAATAATGCATACATGCGTATATTTATTTTTAAATTTCGGCAGCCATCTATTGTAATCCGGTAGCCTAACATTTCACACTCAAATACGATAAATGGAGTGATCACTTTATACCTTCAGTTTGTTGGCATGTGTAAATTATTTATTTTGACTTTAGTAGAGAGCGTAGAGGATTACCGGTAGCAAGGCGTTCCTTGGCATTTTGGCGTCCCATAGACCATTGTCATGGGGGCTAAGAAATCTCACAAGAATCTGAACATTTTCTCAAATGTGTAGTTATATGAGTTCAGCAAAGGAACCAAGCGCAAATTTTAGCGAAAAAAAATCTCGATATAAATTTATTGCAATTGCCTAGAAAAACGTATGTACGTTCAATTTTTATTTTTTTAGAGCAGACGCTTGTGCAATTTTTATTCATTTTGCTATGTTTACAAAACATTTTGACGTTTTGACAAAATTGTTGTGGCATCAGGCATAGAGATTAGACACGGTTACTTTTAGTTGGCACGATTTTAATTTATTTATAATTCAAAATTAATAGAACAAATTATATTTAATATGAGCGTTTAAAAATCGTTTGGCCAATCTTTGTAAACACCTTTGGGGATAAAACGGCATATGCCGTCAAACAAAGATTAAACATATGCTTCTATGTATCATTTAAATAAAGTTAACTTATGATATGCAGCCCAATTTTTTAATGAAATGCAACATAAATTGTATATTAAAGACCCAGTCCCGGTAAAACGTTGTTTCATTTTAATTTTAACTCTTTTAAAGTTTCATAGTGTTACAAATTCTCAAACTCTATATGAAAGATTAGCGTTAATCCCATTGGATCCACCAATAACTTTTTTCCACGAAAGTGTAAAGGGTCCAACGGATTTCTAATTTTCTTCAGTAATACCATAGACATTCATACTAGATTTCTCATTTCATAGTAACTAAAGGAAGTACTTCCTGAAAAAATCATGACGAAAAATGGTTACTCTGCCGAGTTATGAACTAATAAAATCAAGATATGTAGCTTTACGTCAACAAATTTGTCAATGTAAACTTACAGAGCATAATTTTCGGTTATAGAGTCTAGTTACATTTCATGAATACCATTTTAGTACTAATCGGAAATTTTACGGTTATAGAGCTAATTTGCATTTTGTGAATAGGGGCCTAAAATTGTAAATTATAATACAATATAATAACTAAATACGTATAAAATTTCTGACAATAAATAATCTTATAAAAATAAAGTTTATTAAAATACCGTAAATTTTAATTATAAGTGAATTCGTATTGCCCACTTAAATGAAAGAATCTCTTCGGAAACATCAGCATCGATATCTTTCAATTATTTTAGGATTATTTAAAAGATTTGATTATAAAATACAATGTTATTTGTCGGTCGTGGACAAAGTATCGTATTCTACTCGCATATATTGGCTCTTATTCCCTCAGATGATATACGACACTCGCCTATCGACTCGTGTCGGTAAACTTCACTTCATGAATAACAGCTATCAGATGACAACAGATAATTTACGACACTCGCCTATCGACTCGTGTTGGTAAACTTCATCTTCATGAATAACAGCTATCATTAGACAATAACTGCTATCATTAGAAAGAGACAATTAAAATGTATACATACAGGGTGAGGAAAAAGTATGGAAACCCCAAAAAATCTCGCGGAGTTCGGTCACAAAAAAATGAGCAAGGTTTATTCTTAGGTAATTTTCAACAAGGAATTGAATGGTGAGCTTGGTTGTGACCTTGACCTTCGTCTTCAGGGTCATTTGGAGGTCAACGTCATTTTTTTATAACAGAATCGAAAAGAGCGATCAATTTACGCCCAAGTATGTACTTTCCATGACCTCCCAAGGTCACCTGAAGAAATTTTAATTATAATGCTTATGATTTGCTACGAAAATTAAAAAAATAAAAATTAAAGAACTTAATTCTTTATTTTTAAAATTTATATTTTTTTATTTTTTTTATAATTTTTATAGCAACACAAGCATTATTACAATGTTCTGTTATTTATGTTTTTTTTTTTTTTCCTTTTTAAATTTTCATAGCAAATTATAAGCTTTACAATTAAAATATATTCCTTCAGGTGACCTTGGGAGGTTATGGTAAATACATATTCGGACGTACAATTGATCGCTCTTTTCGAATCCAATGTCAAATCCTGGGGTTTCCCTATACAAAATGACCTTGACCTCATTATGACCTTGAAGATGAAGGTCAAGGTCACAACCAAGCTCACCATTAAATTCCTTGTTGAAAAGGACCTAAGAATAAACCTTGCTCATTTTTTTTGTGACCGAACTCCGCGAAATTTTTAGAGGTTTCCTTACTTTTTTCTAACCCCGTTATTATTTTCACAACTTCGCAAATAAAATTTCAAAGCGATACAAAATGTTAATATGCATCTTTTAGTCATACAAAATCTCTCTCTATTTAAAGAACTTCCTCAATGTTATTACTATAAAATATCGGTATATATGTACTCGTAAATGCATTAACAAAAACGAAATATAAAAAGAGAATGCGTAAATATTCGTCTCCTGTTTTAAATTTAAAAAAAAAATTGTTTTTCCTTTCTTTTCTGTTGCTTATGTAGAAATCTTCTCGATTTTTCAAATCGATGTAAATTTGGTTGTGTGAAAAGTCAAAACCAACACTAATGTACTACAAGCCCGACTCAGTGACGAGACACACAGATTCCCGCTTACATTTAATATCTTAAGCCTAGTACGCTGTTCAAGTGAAATGAAATTTGCACTGGTCTCCAAAAATAGGAAGATAAATCTGACGTGAAGGTTTAGTTTGACGATTCTCGTACAATTTTATATTGGGTGTGTGAATTAATTCTTAGACTCGACATTTAGATGTCGCTACGTGAGATTGCGTATAGTTTAACAAGCAATTCCAATTGCATTTTGTAGCTGTCACAATTGTCAATCTAATTCAGAGCAGAAAGTGTTATTTTTCATATTACGTCATTTTTTTGTAATCGATTTAAAATGGATCGTGATAAGTTGTTTTTCGAGGGTTTTTTTTCTTTTTTTATTCCAAGAAAACTGCCGCTGAAGCTCACCGATTGCTTTCTGATACTTATGGTAATCAAGCTCCATCTAGAGCAAGCTGTTTCAATTGGTTTCATCGATTCCAAAGTGGTGATTTTTACTTGACAGACAAAGAACGGCTAGGTCAGCCAAAAAAGTTTGAAGAGGCCGAATTACAAACATTATTGGATGAAAATGCATGTCAAACGCAAAAAGAACTTGCAATGCAGTTAAACATTGACCGATCAACAATTTCTCATCGTTTGCACGCAATGGGAAAGATTCGAAAGCTAGGAAGATGGGTCCCACATCAACTGTCCGAAAATCAATTGAGAGCACGAATTGAAGCATGCAAAAAATCTTGCTGAGTACAAAAAACATAGTTTTTTGCATCGAATTATTACTGGCGATGAAAAGTGGGTCTATTACGACAACTCCAAACGTAAAGCGGCTTTCTTCGATCCAGGCCAAGCAGGACCATCGCAGCCAAAACGAGATATTCATTGCGATAAGGTTATGCTGAGTATTTGGTGAGACCAGAAAGGTGTGGTGTATTATGAGCTGTTAAATCCAAATGAAACGGTTACAGGTGATCGCTACCGACGCCAACTAGACAATTTGCCACGTGCATTAGACGAAAAACGGCTAGCAATAGCGAACAAAAGCTATAAAGTTTTGTTTCATGATGACAATGCCAGACCACATCGTGCAAAAACCGCTCAAAACTCGGATCGGCTTGAACAACCTGGGTTCCCTTCCGACTACCATTTGTTTCGATCAATGCAAATAGGCCTGGCTGACGTACGCTTCCGAAACGCCGGAGAAGTGCGAAATGATCGATGGCTGGATAGCTGGGAAAGTTGAAGGCTTCTTCAAACGAGGAATCCACAAACTTCCCAGGAGATGGCAGGAAGTCATAGCTAACGATGGCGAATATATTGGATAAAATATACTGTATCGTTATCTTTTAATAAACATTTCTTTTTTATAAAAAAAGTCTAAAAATTAATTCACACACCCAATATCAGATAACTTCAATTTCGAATTTAAAACAAAATTAAAATTGAATGCAATAGACGATTGAAAAACAAGAAACTAATATGATATGATGAAACGTCAAAATTTAGCTTCAAATTTAAGGTCCGGGAAGATAAAACTGAAGTGAAAAATGTGTAGAGATAAAATAGAGACATCTGTATTCAAAACTCCTATTTCGCTAGCTAAACTGATTATCGCAAAGTGAAATTCAGCAGTGAAAGTTTCATTTTCGTTTTCGCTTGTGTCTTTTTTACATGAGAAATTTCATTTCAATTCAGCAGGGGCCCTATCATGATTTCCGCCGCGAAAGAATTTTTTCGGAATAGGTACGAAGGGCCGAATTTCAAAGGGCCGAATGGGTCGAAGAGCCGAATTTTTTTGTTTATTTATTTTTTGTTTTTAGAAATACCTATAGGGCCGATAATTTTTTTTTTTTAGACCATTTTATATTCGTTAGAGTGAAGGAAAATTCTATTTAGACGAATAAAATAATTTCATTGTGATTTAGTGATGTAAATTAGTGAATATTAAAAATTCGGCCCTTCGACCCATTTCGGCCCTTCGACATTCGGTCCTTTGATATCATTCCATTTTTTCACGATATCGTGAATTTGGGATCACGAAACACGATACATTTTCGCCATCTATTAAGGCGAACAATTTTCCGATTGAGTTAATATTGAAGATTGTAACAGGTCACTCGTTTGTTGTATTTTGCGTTAGTTCGATTGAAAGGTGTTTTATTTTTATTCAAAAAATAATTTGAGAAAGGTAAAGGTAATATTTAATTGTACTAAAATCAAAATTAGACTCAAAATAATGACGCGTGCACTAACAAACGCCATTAAATGAGTGCGTTTATTATTTATTTATTTATTTATTTTTATTTATTTATTTAGTAACAATAATTTTGAACTCTCACATACACTCCATCATAAATACATTATTTTGAGCATATAAGAGCTCATTCATAATAATACATATATCGTCCCTCTAGTAATGAAACAGCGTATAAGAAAAATAGCACTTTTAAAATAATTCGCATTTAAATGTTTTTCGAAAATAAATTTTAAAATAAAATTGTTTATATCATAGAAAATTAAATTTTCTATAAAATAAAAGATTTTATTTCAAAAAAAATTTTCAATAAACATTTAAATGCGAATTATTTTAAAAGTGCTATTTTTCTTATACGCTGTTTCATTACTAGAGGGACGATATGAATTCAAGAAGTAGCGTTACAATATTTCGGCCAAGATTACGTCTAATTTGGTGTGTTCATCCATAACATTATACCATTTTTTAAATGCTTGATTTCCCTTCGACCACCGTATTTGATTTACCCTGCTGCAATTCAAAGAAGTCACTAACGAAAAACGACATCTGATTTGGACAAGAATCTCTACTTGGATTCATTTTATAATCCTCGCCATTGTATCTGACTCAACAATCACAACACGGATTTCTATACAAGGTTATAGGTTATATAGTGAAGTTTACTTATAACGCCCTCGGATATAACCAAATTTCCGCTTAAACCGTTGGCAATTTGAACTGATTTATTATGTTACTCGTTAACTAAAATTCGTATATTACGGCATTCGGGATGAGACAATGGATTTTTAATTTCGTAGTAAGTGAATTTCACAGTATAAGTATGTACAAATTAAAAATCAAAAAAATTACGTTAAATGAATGCGTTTACATCCTTTTCGATAGCGGAATTCATAATAAAAAAGTTGAAGCGGGTCGAAAAGAACATATCGAAATTCTTTAAGACTCGCCGCGGAAATCATGATAGGGCCCAGCTTACCGGGCTTTACAGTTGAAAGTTTTCGTGCGAAAATAGAATAAAAACACTCTTATCTAACCAATATCTTTAAGGATTAAATAATAACATAATTATTTTATTGAGAATATCACTTTTTTTTCATTGTTTTACCAAATTTTCTCTCCACAATTCGTTTGTTTTGTTTTATCTACAATTTATATGTTTATTCTCACTCATTTATTTAGTGTGTCTTTCATGTATAAAGCTCAGTATGCAGCTCGAGCTAAGATAAATTTTACCGCGGTCTCCACAAGTCTCCATTTAATTACAGATAAATCGTCAAGCTAATAATTTGTGTAGAGATAATTTTTGTTGATTTTGTATGACTTTTATTCGTTTGTTTTTGAATGAAGTTTCTGTCCAAATAAACCTCTAAATACTCGACTTCGTAATGTTGGTTGGCCATTTTGACTTCTGCACCCTGATTCTCTAAAAAATAAGATAATGGGTAAACGTGTAAACTCGTAAAAAGCAAAGCTTTCTTTTATTAGTTTGCAATTTTACGATTTTATTTGAAGTAGTAATCAAATCGAAAAATTGCGAATTCATTTAAGTAGGCCTCTGTTTTTGCAAGTTTACACGTTTACCAATTATCTTATTTTTTAGAGAATCAGCACCCTGTCTTCTTGATATAAAAATAAATTAATTTTACTTCGTGGCTACTTCGATTATAAAATGAATCAAAATTCAAAACCATCAAAATTTATCTTCAAATTATTGTCCTTGTGAGATAAATTGCGGCTAAAATGTTTGGAGAATTTATAGTGGCGCAATCTAGATTTGAATGAAACAACTGATATCTTTTCAAATTTTTCACGCAAGCTGCATACCACTCAGCGAAATTGTCAGCTAAAAAACAATTATTTTATTTAGCTAGCTAAATTTTACGTCAAATTTGTATGGAAAATTTATCTCAGCTCGAGCTGCATACTGAGCTTAAGCGCAAAATAAATTTATAATATTGGTGACAGTCAGGCAGTAGTGCAGAACACTTTTGTTGGTTTTGGAAAAGTACAAGAAACAAAATTGATGTTTTGTGTTTGTATTGATAATTATTATTATAATTATTGTTATAGTGCCATGTGCGCGTTTAGCTACCTCGCACTGCGACCTAAAAGATTGTTTGTACTTGGACCCTGCTTAATTATCCATCCAGCCAATATTCAGGCTCTTAATGGACCTGATAATACTGCCGGCCGTTTGCGACATACATATACTATCTGGGCTCATTGCTCTCCCAAGTAGCATTGGTTCCCAAGGACTTCGAGAGGGCAGTCCCATTCATTCCTAGTCCTACTCCGACTTCAGTTTTGATTTTACTCTTAAGAGTTGCTGGGAATGGAAAGTCGCATGTAGGTCACCCAGCTTTACTACAGGAAAGCTAAATAAAACTAGAGGGTGCCTGGTATCCAGGTCCGCATACTTTGTACTGATTAACCTATCAACCATTCATCCTTCGGCATATACCGTTCCACCTTAGGATAGGGTTTTTTGTCAAGGTTTTCTCCGTTAGCACCGTACTTTAGCTTGTGCCAAAAGGTCACAATCTGCATAATGGTATCAGTTACCAGCGGTTGCCACGAGGAGTCAGCACGTACACGTGCGAATTGTGATCAGGTTACACCTTACACAATTGTATCCATCACGCTTCTGCCTGATATGATACATGACCAGAACAGCTCACGTGATGCGCACCCTACTGGAAAATTGTATTGATAATAATAAACCTGTTTTGTTTCCACTTGACGTTTAGAAAATCAACTTGAACTTGTGGAAGTACCAATATTTTCAGGTATTTAGGAACGTACGTTTTCTATTTTATTTATAATAATAATACAAATTCAATATTTTACGGCTTCTAAAGCAAATACATGTAGAAAAATAAATAGTAGCCAAGAAATGGTTATTAAAATACAAAATTCTATACTGACTACTTTAAATTGACGTTTCTATCTTTGTTGGGATTAGTAACCAAGGTGAAATTTATGAAAAAATGTACATTTCATAAAATTGATGTACATTAAAAAAACATTGATGTTTTTTGGAGATAAGAACGCAGTTTTTGATGTACATCAATTGTGTTTGGACTTTTTGAGTGAAAAGAATTCGACATTAGTTGTTTGCCTTATGAAATTCATAATATACACACCCGGCCAAAAGTTTAAGACTACTTGTAAAAAATTTATGGTATCGCTTAGTATACAAAAAGCATTCGTTAGTCCTAGTTTCCACCGACAATTCCTTTGTATTTTTTACAATGGGAAATATTATTTTTTTGCGGTTATATCGATGTTTCTTTTGTAAATGTATTTGTAATACAATTATAATTGTAATTGTATTAAACCTCAAAACTTATAAATACATATACAAACGAAATACCGACACAATCGTAAAAATAAAAAAATTTCCCTTTGTAAAATTTACAACGAAATGTTCGGTGGAAACCAGGACTAAGAAAAAAAAATTTACACACCTGCATATTCTATTGCAAATATAGAATATTTAAACAGTTATTCTTTACTTTATTTCTCAAATAAAGAAGAGTTAGAGAGGTAGAGTCATTGTTATATTTTTATGACTAAAGAGGTAACCAGCGAATCAGTAAGAATCCTTACAGAATTTGACGAAAGTATTTCCTTACAGAATATTTGACATATTAATTATTATTTTTAAGAAAAATATGCCGTGAAATTTTGATGTATTCTGACATTTCCTTCATTTTGTGTTAATTTTCACTCTTGCCTGCGAATCTTTTAGAACTTTTCGTTCAGTTCAGCTGTCACTTGCTGAACTGAACGAAAAGTTCTAAAAGATTCGCAGGTCAGTAACATACACTTTCTGTATATCGCATTCTTACTTAAAGTTATTACTGACTCGCTGGTTCACCCCATATCTCGTTACAAATTATTTGGCTTTTATTTTTAATTTTTTAACATTTGCTGGAATTTATAATTGTGTTACTTTCCTAATGGCTGTATGACACTGGCTAGTTTTCAAGTGCTATAAATTGCTGTAAAAACAAAAAAGCAAAAAAGAGAACGAATCTAAATAAAGTGAGACAACACTATATGTACTTATTTTGACATTTTAAAAAACAGTCAACAAGCTTTTTCAAATTATATTGGCCAAGAAATAGCAAATTTCGACAACGATCTCCGAACACTCGCCAAAAATAAAATAAATGCCATATGAAATAAATACGATTCAAGATAAAAGAAATGACGAAAAACAAAACAGAAATAATTAATGTAATTTTTTAATTCAATATACATATATTTATAATTTATATTTTAATGATTTTTATATCAAAATGAATCAATAAAAATCTAAGTTTAACTCTTGTTTCTATTCGTTTAAAATAATCATCCTCAGAACCTTCCTGTATAGGGGTACATCCTCGTCTTCTATTTCTTTTAACAATTTATGGCTGAATCCTTCACTTTCTCGATGTAACAGCTATTTCGAAGAATATTTTTTCAATTTCTTTTTTTTCGGCTTTCCTTATATTTAAATAAGCAGCTGTTCGTAGCATATGAACGTTAGTTGCTACTAAAATTTCTAATAGGTCCGCGTCCGACATATGATAAACACCACACTAAAATATTTATTTTAAGAATATGACGAAATATGATAAACAGAAACACCACACTAAAATATTTATTTTAAAAATATGACGAAATGTCAAAAACAAGCTGTCTATGTCAAAAAAATAATTAAAATTGAATTATTTTTTGCTAGAATTGCTCCATTTAAATTGCTACAAAAGTGGGCAATGAAATTTTAGATCAATTTTTCATGAATTTATTTTTATTTTTTGCCTATATTGTATTCACTCACTCTTATGAATATTTTATATATGCATTATTTGGCCTGCTCTAGTTTTATTTTTAATCACTTAAACAATGCGAGAACTAGCCAGTGTCATACAGCCATAAAACAAATACTTCCTATTTTTATTCTATTATATTTTAAATTGTTCACGGACAATATCGCTCAGTCTGAAATTTTGATTTCTACAATCAACACGTCTTGAAAATGAAAAAAAATGACAAATCAGCACCGAAACTCGTTCTACATAATGAAGGCAAATCCGAACGTGTGATTGCCTCTTAACTTAAATTACACTACCCTGCAAAATTTTAAAAATTTACTGCCCCTGGACAATGAATAGTTGTTTCCAAGGATAATTTTTCACGCTGAATCCGAATATGGGCTCAGAATTGCTCTATCACGTCAGGTTTATGAGATATTCTAACCTAAAAGTGCAAAAAACACTGTTTTTTGACATATTTTAGGTTAGCTAGCACCGCGATTTTTATTTTCTTCAAAAGTCCATGTATGGGATCTTATAGTACAAGTTTTCTTCTTTCAAATACCTTTGAGTTTGCTCAAATATGTTTTTTTTTCGCCGAGATATCGCATTTTCAAAATTGCATGTTCGTGAATTTGTCGGTATACTGTATAATACACTACCTTTTATAAAGATAAGCGAGAAATGTAATTTTCGTTTGCTTTGTTAGCTCGCCTAGCTCACCCCTTTGAACTTTCCAGCTGATAACTAGCCTTATACAAACATACACTTCTGATTTTATATCTTCCCATTAAAATTTTTAATTTTCAACCGGGGGATAAGAATTTAGCTCACATCACTTAGCTTAGCTTAGCTGAAATGTACAACGGGCCTTAGTCATAAAAGTTTTTTTCAGTTCAAATACACAAAGGGCATTTCAATCAAACTGTTTTCTGACCGAAACACCTTTTTTTGGGGACGTGTCTATTCGGACAGGGAGTACGTCGAGTACGTCTAAGAGTACGGCGAGTACGTCTAATAGTACAACGAGTATGTCCAAGAGTACGTCGAGTATGTTTAAGAGTACGGATAGTATATTGTAAGAGTATAAATGTCAGGATAGTTTTTATAGAAACTATAATTGAATAGCTTTTGTATAAACTCGGGAGTACGTCGAGTATGTTTAAAAATACGTATAGTACTTTTAAGAGGAGGAAGTGTAGTGTTTCGGGTTTTCGTCATTTATTTATTTATTGAAAAATGACCTGGACTAATTTAACTTAGAATTGTAGAGGCTAACGGCTTTGGTAACTCTCACGGGCACGCGGGAGGTCGCTTCGCTCCCCCCGCTTAGCCCTCCGGGGCGCTTTAGATTTGAACTTCGGGGGACGTAGGAGCCGGGATCAGCAAACATGTCGCACTGCGTACCGCACGTAGGAGCGGATTATATAGAATCTATTAATGACACCTACTAAAAATAAAAATAATAATTGCGCTATTTCGTTCGATCCCGACATAAATTTATGGAAAATGGCTTTAAAAATATTCTGAAAAAGTTTAGACATATTACCCGAAACACTACACTTCCTCCTCTTAAAAATACTATACGTATTTTTAACATAGAAAAATAACAAAGAGAACAGAAACTAACAAAAATAGTGAAGCAAATTCAAAAACCATGATGGTTGAAAAATTCATGATGGCCGATTAATTCTTTGGTTTTTTTTTTCAGCAGCGTCGCATATTTCTTTAGGTTTTATGCAAATAGTAATAATTTATGTAAATGACGTAGGGTAAATATATTAAAAGGAGCATAATTTATATAAAAAAGTTATTGTTATAAGTGAACCAACATAATTATAATAATAATAGTTATGTGTGTTGTGTAAAAAATGGTTTACAGTTACTATCATGAACACAAAAATACCAATTTAGAACATAGCTAAAGTATTAAAGATTTAAAACTTGTAATAAAGTCATATGGAATGCAAGATCTGATTTCAACAAATTTAAAAACAATCAATACACTTGTAATAAAATTTTCTCATTATGTAATTTCGTTCATTAGACTCCCCTAATATTGAATATAACGGGACGCCTATGTTTTTTTTTTTGCTTTCGTCATGTTGCCATGACGATTCATATGCGTGGTCAAAATAAGATTTTTGTGTGAATGAAACTTGAAATTTTTACTTTAATTACAATTTTATGAAATAAATTTTTTTTAATTTTGTATTTTGAACATTTTAAAACATAGTGAATTTACTAATGTGTACAAAATAAGTGTAAAAAATTCGAAAATATTTAAAATGATTGTATACAAGTGTTATAAATATTTGTAAACAAACAAATAAAAATTTATTTACCGGTGAAATGTAATCCCTTTTTTCTCAATTTTTACTTTATATCTGGTATTTTTGCACTTACACACACAACACTTATGCATGATTTTAACAAATAAATTTATTTTTTGAAAGTACACTTTTATTTTTCATTCAAGAAATGCTTTATAAACTTTAAAAAACTAAAACCTCAAATTACAAAATTTCTCTAACCAATATGGCGTTGGTAAATATAGAAAGAGAAAAAACAAAAAAACTGGCTTCAATATTGTTTTTATGATTTTATATGGGATTTTTGTTTTATCTTCTATCCTTTTGTTTATAATCTGTGATTTTTAAACATACTCCAAGTATTCGCGAGTTTGTACAAAAGCTATTCAATTATAGTTTCTATAAAAACTATCCTGATATTTATACTCTTACAATATACTATCCGTACTCTTAGGCTGCGGCCAGAATGCGCGCGATAAGCGATGCGAGACGAGAAGCGATGCGATTTCGCGCGAGGCGTGAAGCGAGTGCTGTCCAAAGTAGGGTTTGCAAACCGGGTTTACCCGGTCTCAAAAACCCGGGTTTTTATCAAATGTGATGAACCCGAAAACCCGGGTTTTTTACTTAAAACCCGGATTTATTTTTCAAAATAAATTCTATTCAAAATACATTATAAAGATCTTAATCATCTTAAAGAACTCTTACAAATTAACTTAGGTCTATGAACGATTTTCGAAATTTACTATCCTAATTAAATTAACGATTGAAGTATTAGGAAGGGATGATCCCACTTTTTCTTTAAGAAAATTTGAATTTAAATATGGACTAAAACTGTTAGATGCGCTCAAACTAATAATTATGGAACGTAAAAATGTCAGTTTAACGTGTTGATAAATTATCTATCTAGTTGGAAGTTTGGAACAAACAAGCATTTCCGTAAAGTACAAAATCACATGTATTGGAGTACGGAGGAAAATTGTTTAAAAGATTATTTAATGTTAAACATCAGCAATCGCCGATACTTTACCAAATGTATATTGCGATGTCTCTGTCAAACTATCAATGGCCGAGGAATTGAATTAGGCCTCTTTGCAGCAATAAAAACAAACCCTTCAAAGTTCAAATGTATTTAAAAAGAGTGCGCTATGTTCGAGTTTTTAGGTGAAAGGACCAACAACTTAGATACCCTATATAGAGCTTTACTATCAAAATCGCCAACTTCGACTGAGGCAGAACTTGTATTCTAAATTACAGGTAATATTTGTGCTAAAACCAAAACCCACTTAAGTGATAATGCAATATACGCTTTTTAGTATTTTTAAAACATTTTATACGATTAAAATTTTGCATCAAGGACTTATTTAATTTAAACAAATTTAACATATTTTTTTAATTTAATTTACGATTGAACTGTTACTGTTGGTACTTCATGAATAAAATTGGATTTCTGACTTCTTATTTTAAATATTTTTGTCATTTGAATGAAGTTATACAAAACCCGGGTTTAACCCGGGTACCCGGGTTTAAGTAATTTCCAAATCCGAAAACCCGGGTTTTCAAATTTCCGGGTTTTTGCAAACCCTAGTCCAAAGTGGATGCGATAGAAGCGATTTTTAAAATTGAGTAAATTTGTTTTTTTTTATGAAAATATTTTGAATTTCTGTGCCTTGCATTTGTATTTTAATTACTCCTTCTATGTCGATATTTAATAAGTTGATTTTAAACATCGATATAGAAAGATTTTTTTAATTTATAAAATATAAACTTCAAATATTTATTAATTTTTCATTTAATTATCTATTACAATTAAATATTATTGTTATTAATATTTATTATTATTAGTAAAACTTCTCTAAAATTCAAAATAATAAAAAAAAAAGTCATGCACGCATTTATTTAACACTATGCAATATGTATAAAATCTCGCGCGAGAACGAGCGACAAAATTTAACATGTTCAGTTTTATCGCTTCTAGCTTTGAAACTCGCATTCACTCGCACCTCGCATCGCTTTAACTGTGGACAGTTCTATTTAAATATATGTGTGCAGTTTTGTCGCAAGTGATCGCTTCTCGCATCGCATCGCTTATCGCGCGCACTCTGGCCGCAGCCTTAGACATACTCGACGTAGTCTTAGACATACTCGATATACTCTTAGGCGTACTCGACGTACTCTTACACGTGCTCGACGTACTCTTACACGTACTCCCTGTCCGAATACACTTTCTTTTTTTGGACTGAAGTTCGTTTTTAAACAGAGTTTTAGTCATAATATTTGTATGGGAAATTTTATTACTGAAACGCTCTTCGCTTTTTGACTACCTAGTGTTCCCGGAGCCGAATTGTGCATCGTAACCACGAAACCTGCTTAATATTACTACTTACACGTTATGGGAAAAAACAATTCGGAACCATCCGAAATGTGATGGTAAACCTTTCATATTTCGAATTATGCTTAGACATATTACACGAACTCGTCATACTACACCTCCTCTTCTTAAAATATTATATGTACGTATTTTTAAACATCACTTACTAACGAATATTTATAAATGCTATTCAGTAATACTCTTAGTCGTACTCGGCGTACTCTTGGAAATTCTCGACATATTCTTGGATGTATTTCTGTCCGATCCGAATAGACACTTCCAATAAAACAATTTAAATTTTCGACTGAAATTACATATTTCACTAGATAGTCAACCGTAATGTTCTAGTGAATTAGATACGTCAAAAATTTAAATTGCTTTATACTACTACTTAGGACGCGTCCGATTTCTGTGAAAAATAATTTTTCTGTGATAAATTTGACATTAGTGAAATAATTTTCTCTTCCACATTTGAAATAAGTTCATTTGCTGTCCGAATACTGAAATAATTTTGTCATAATAAATTTCACAGATAATGCTTGGAGAATAATACAATAACACTAAAATAGTGCCTAGATCATTTTTTTTTTAAATTTTAACCCCAATAAAGAAATCTACGGATCACCGGCATATTCACCATAAAAATTAATGAAATTTGAGGCGCACTAAATGAAAATTTAGCATTTTTAAACAAATAAAATTGTTAGTTGATCAACAATATTTGCTGTATATTATTAATCTAAAAACCATCATTTAACGATGTAATGGCAATGAATTTAGGAATTAACATATGTACTTATGTATAGAAAAAATTAGGGCTTGCAGATAATACTATTGATACAATATTACACAAATTTTGGTACAGCACAAAAACGGATAAATTGCTCACAAAATGATTAAAAAGAATAGAATAAAGGCACGCATGATCACTTTTACGAACGATATAAATTAACAGGTTGTAAATTTAACTTCATCAATACAAAAATCTTGTTACTAAAATCTACATACTTTACTGGCGCATAAACAAGAATTATTTCGGACATGTCAAAATTATTACACACCGGTGCTGTGATAATTTGGTTGCGTACAGTTCAATATTAATTTATCACAGAAAAATTATTTCTCACAGAAATCGGACGCGTCCTTAGTCACCGGCGACTTTCTTCAATGAATTAAAAAAGGAAGTTCTTCTTTGAACTATGCACTTCTTTGAGTTATTCGTCTGTAAAGAATACGGGCCTCAGTTTCATATATTCCAGCAAAACGATTTTTCAAAATATTTGGTGTACAAAGCAAAAGTCTCGGTGATCACAAAAATATCAGACACTTGGTAAAAAAAAACTACCTAAACAAATTCGAAAACGAGACAAAAATCTAGAAAGAGAAGAACCAAAGCAGTGTTTAAAATTAAAAAGCAGCTCAATGTACCCGAAGAAATCGATAAAAAAACTTATTATTTATCAATTTTAATTGAGTCTACGTCACAATATAGATAATACAAAAATTATTAATTCATGCTTTGTTTCGTGATTTTTCTCTTTATTAGTATTGAATCGCAAAAAAACTAACTTTAATCGAAAGAATACAACAACAAATTTTACCTTGGAATTGTAACACATTTTGTATTTGGATTTTGTGTTGAAATTGCCTTTTCTAGTTCTTCGAGAGCAAACGATTTCTTTAATTTCTTGACAAGACTTTTAACAGCTTTTTCAGACCATTTTCCTTCGATTGAAGATTCCTCATTTCCTTTTTTCCATGCCAAAAGTCTTTTCACAATTGGATGTGTAAACGGCAACATTATTTAGTTGGACAATTAACTGTATTCCAAGAACTTTGTTTTAGTTATTTAATTATGTTGATATTAAATTATCGTGTTTAACTTTAATTGAAATTTTAAAAATTTAGAATTAAAAAATTCGCATATTTCGCGATTTACTCAGCCATATTGAATAATATATTTTTTTATTCTGTGATTCTGACAAAAAAATAAATAGAAAAATATAGAATTTTGTTAGTGGGGACATCTGTAGTTGAATGTCAAAATCACTAAAGGCGCGTACTTCAAGGCGCTACTCTCCAATTCTAGACATAAAAACAGGAGACCTGAAACAATTGAAAACAACAATCAATTCCCATATAAAATTATGTTTCATGAGTAAGTAGTTGGAGAGGGAAGATTATATATATTTTATGTTTTATGCTCTTTCTTTTATTACTGGCTTTACACCGTAGATAGTATAATAGCAAAATAGTATAATACTATTTTGCTATCCGGTGTAAAACCGATGTTTTGATAGTATAATAGCAAAAATAAAATATAATATTTTGATTTGATAGCTATCAAATTTTAATACCTATTATATTTTATTTTATTTTATTGTAGAAGGAAAATTTTGACAGTGGATTATTGATAAATTAGTTTAGAAACGTTTTTGTGTATTTTGAAATTATTCTTTTTCATTATTTTGTTGTAATTTTCTGTTTTTTATGAATATTTTATGCGGTGTAAAACCGACTACGGTAGATAGTAAAATAGTATTATACTATTTTGCTATTATACTATCTACGGTGTAAAGCCTGTATATGTAAACAAACTATTTGGTTTTATTCTTGTTAATAAGTGGTTGTGCGTAGTTTCGTGAAAATTCAAAATTATCAAATAAAACAAAACAATAATATATAATTGATTATTATTTGTGAAAAACTATTAAAAACAATTTATGAAAAATGAAGTGTTTAATCAGAAAATGTCGGAACAATACTCGCAACAAAATACCAGGAATTTCATTTCATCGGGAAGTTTTATTCTAGTTTACATAAATCGAAATTAAAATTGTGATGTAAACATTGTAATTTGTAATAAAAAAGTGTACTTTATTTAAATTTATTACATAATTATATAAAAAAATACAATTTTTTGTTGTTGTGTTTTTAGAAATCCTACGATTTGTTTTCAACTATTTTTACCAGATTCGCACTACCTAGAAGTGTAAAATAATGACGCGTTTTTAAAATTAATAACTATCCGTGTATTTGCAACTAAAATAAAAACATTTTTTAAACTTTCATTGTTTTATTTTAAGCAACCCACTCCATTGAATAAAATTTTAAATATGGGTAGTCATTTTGTGAGGCTATCACAGTATTATATATAAACAGCATAGGTACCAAGCGCAAATTTTAGCGAAAAAAAACCTCGATATAAATTTCTTGTAGTTGGCTAGAAAACCCTACGTGCAATTTTAAATTTTTCTTTTACAGCAGACGCCTGTGCAATTTTTATTCATTTTGTAAGTTTACAAAACATTTTGACGTTTTGACAAAATTGTTGTGGCATAGAGATTTGACACGAATACTTTTAGTTGGCGCGATTTTAATTTATTTATAATTAAAAATTAATAGAATAAATTATATTTAATATGAGCGTTTAAAAATCGTTTGGCCTATTTTTATCCACCAATTTTTGTACACACTTTTGGGGATAAAATGGAAAATGCCGTCAAACAAACATATATGCTTCTATGTATCATTTAAATCAACTTAATTATGATATGCAGCCCAATTTTTTAATGAAATGCAACATAAATTGTATATTAATGACCCAGTCCCGGTAAAACGTTGTTTCGTTTTAATTTTAACTCTTTTAAAGTTTATGGGGTGGTTAGTGTGAATTATTCCCCCATATAGTTTCTTGTAGGAGTATGCCAGACAGCGATAAAGATCGCTCAGGAACTATAGGTTGGTAGAGTGGCCGTTGATTTAAATTAAACTATCTGACACAATATATATACTTAAACTTTGAGTTTTATTATCATTGATATCGTTATAAAACTTATATCCAATATTTGGTCGTTGGCGATCTATTTATTATTCGCGTATTATATAACGACCAAATATTTCACTTTTAAGTTGCAAGTGGCGACGTGGTTCTTGTCTCGGACGTCGTACACTGATTGTTGTTTTTTCATTGGAAAAAGCTTTTATACCAACTAACTTGTTTCTTGCATTGGCTATTTGATTCAGCGAAAACCTGAAACTAATGAAAATATTTTCCCCACCAATCAACCCTTCTTTGACCGGCAAACAGATGGCATTGCTGCCCGCTGAGGTGAATAAAAGTGAAGATATTTTGTGGTTACCTTGTTACATTATATGTCAGATTTGTCACTCTTGTTTACTTAGTCGTGCCAAACGCCACAAGTTTCATAATGTTTCAAATTCTCAAACTCTATATGAAAGATTAGCGTTTGTCCCAATGGATCCACCAATAATTTTTTTTCCATGAAAACGTAAAGGGCCCAACAGATTTCTAATTTTCTTCAGTATTATTATTATTACTTGACGGCCATGTGGGCGTTAAGCCACCTCGCACTGCGACCTAAAAGATCTTTGATGCACGATGCTTAATTATCCGTTCAGCCCTACTTAATTATTCGTTCAGCCAATATTCAGGCTCTTAATGAACCTGATAATACTGCCGGCCGGTACGTAATATATACTATCTGGGGTCATTGCTCTCCCTCCTAGATGTTTACTGTAGGAAATACTTCTACACGCGTTACATACTATATGGGCTCATTGCTCTCCCTCCTAGATGTAATAACATTTACTTCTGCTAGAAGAGTGGTAGCATTGGGACTCAAGGACTTCGAGAGGGCAGACCCACTCCCGTATATTCCTATCCGTGCCTCGCCTACCATTTTGATTTTACTCTTGCGAGTTGCTGAGACATACTATCTGGGCTCATTGCTCTCCCTCCTAGATGTTTACTGTTGGAAGTACTTCTACACGCGATACATACTATCTGGGCTGATTGCTCTCCCTCCTAGATGTTTACTGTAGGAAATACTTCTTTTTTTTTTTTTTATTTATTTATTTACTGATAATTTACATTGCTGTTGGCACACTCTATGTTGAGCAAGAGCTCATTCATATTAGGGTGTAACAAAAGAATCAAACGATAAAAAGTAATAAAAAAAAGTAGTCTTCGTTTCTTCATCAGCAGCTATTCCATCGAAAGGGCATATCGTGAAGGCTACGGCAATAGCGTGTTTTGGATGTTTTACCATGTCTTCAAATTAATATTCAAAATTCAGACTTCAATTAAATTAAATCAAGTTAAATGCCTTTCGTTTTCTCTCTTTCCCTCAAGCTGATTAATTCAGCTGAGATTTTATTATAATCAGCTGTAGAGAGACTGGATTGATTGAAGAATGACTTAAATTTGATTTTACAGTCGCTCACCGATTTTGTATAGAACTGGTTTGTTTATTTTGATTCAGAAGATGCACAGCCTCCGCAGGAGTTATATTCTCTAGCGCAGCCTGAACGCGTTTTCGATTTTGTAAAGCTATCGCGTCATCTAAATCTGATTCATTATCTGTCTCTGGTTGCGTTAATGTTTTACTACCTGATGCTAGTGAATTATTTTCAAAGCTAGCTTCCATGTCACTATTAGCAAAAATTGAAGGTGCGTAAGTTCTTTTCTTTATATTACTTAATAGTAAATATGTTGAAGAACTGCTCGGCTGATTTTCATCATTAATATTTGTTTGTTCAAGTCTCAGTCTCAATCGACTTATTTCATCGTGTAATCTACCAGATGTTGCTTTTTTATCAGTTCTACCTATTAATTAATCTTGTTTCATATCTCTAGCATTTTTTGCTTCTCTTTTAGCCTTTCTAGTCATATACTAGGCTTCATCAGATGTAATGGTTTCTAATCCCAGACCAATGTCAGGAATCTCAGGCGAATAAGAAGCGATAAAATTTTGTTCAACCAATTGTCCACCTGGAGTTCTTGACAAAACAGTTCTAGCACGAGGTGAATAGGTACGCGAATTTCACATCTAAATTTTCTAATCAAATCTGAAATTTCTCTGCCCCTTACCGCTCGAACTGAGCCGATATGGGTTTCTTCAATTCTAACTCCATTTTTATCTGTAATCGATCCTTCTACATGCGTTACATACTATCTGGGCTCATTGCTCTTCCTCCTAGATGAAATAACATTTACTTCTGCTAGAAAAGCGGTAGGATTGGGACTCAAGGCCTTCGAGAGGGCAGACCCACTCCCGTGTATTCCTTCCCGTGCCTCGTCTACCGTTTTGATTTAACTCTTGCGAGTTGCTGGGAATAAAAAGTCGCCTGTAGGTCACCCAGGTTTATGCCTGGTATCCAGAGTCCGCATATGTAGACTGATTAACCTATCAGCCATTCATCCATCGGCATATGCTGTTCCACCTTAGATTAGGGATTTTTTGTCAAGGTTTTCTCCTTTAGCGCCGTACTTTAGCCTGTCACAAAAGGCCACGTTCTGCCTAATGGTTACAGTTACCAGTGGTGCCGCGAGGAGGCAGTTCGTACACTTGCGCCTACTGGTAGGTTACGGCGCCCCCTCCAATAGACGCCAAACCACCTAATTTTCTTCAGTAAGGTACGGAATTCTTTTTGTCGGCTGTCTGTTTCCCTATAAGTAAGAATTATTACTATGAAATTACAAAGAAAAGTGGGACATTTGTTTATCTTGAAAAAACAGAAAATGCTCCTCAATTAATTTAGCAAATGCGTACTATTTTGGGTTTGAAATAAGCAATCACAAATAATCCAGTCGTGTACTTAAAATATTAATGAATGTCATCTTTGATAGCTGACATAAAAATAGAAATGTAAATTTTGCTTGCAAAAGGATAATTTATTTTGGTTTACAAATTATTTATAAACGACCTTTTACATTTTTATAAGTACCCTCATACGTACTAATAAGATTTTCGCTAATATTCGAGTTTTTTAATTTGGTTTCATACACGAAATTATTTTACAGCAGTTTTGGTTGCGTTCAATTTTTTTTATTTTTAAATAAAATTTTATATCGAGTTTTTTTCTCTAAAATTTGCGGTTGGTTCCTTATCTTCTATTGCGCTTTAGTAACAGCATAGACATTCATACTAGATTTCTCATTTCATAGTAACTAAAGGAAAAAACAAAAACTTCCGATAATTCCAATGTATCGTTGTGTTGTGTATTTTATAAGGCAATGATTTTAGAATGCGTTGCAAATATAATACGTATATGCAATACATCGATAATATTTGAATGGAAAATTTTTGTTCTTATTTTCTGTTTTTAGTCAAATGAGAGATCTATTATGATTGTCTATGGTAACAGAATACCCTGAAGCGACATAACGCGGTTTTTATATGGAGAAAAATGGACTCATTTTTTGACCTTGGTTTATAGAAGGTAAGATTTTCGGTGTTAAATTATCGTTCAGTGGCAGGAAATTCAAAATTAACATGTAAAATATAAGGTAAGAGCGAAAATTTCTTGGTCCACGTAATGTCGGATGTTGTTTATTATTCTGTGCTTTAGTCCTAAGCTGGTGAACAAATATTTTCGTTATTGTTTTTTTCGACTGATTTTGATTTAGAAAAGATAGAAAAATCATTTTATATGCAATCAATGAAACAAAAAAAAGTACAAAAATGTTTGTACCCACCTCTTTGTTTTGATAAATAAAAATCAGTACAATTTTTATTATTTTTATAATTTTGTATCCCGTATTGGTCCTTTGTTTATTTTTTGATTTGATTTTAAAGTTTCGCAAAGCTAACAAGACCAAAATCAAAAATTATTCAGCATAGGAACCAAGCGCAATTTTAGCGGAAAAAAACTCGATATAAATTTCTTGTAGTTGGCTAGAAAACGTACGTTCAATTTTAAATTTTTCTTTTTTTTACAGCAGACGCCTGTGCAATTTTTATTCATTTTGCTTTGTTTACAAAACATTTTGACGTTTTGACAAAATTGTTGTTGCATAAAGATTAGACACGGATACTTTTAGTTGGCGCGATTTTAATTTATTTACAATTTAAAATAAATAGAATAAATTATATTTAATATGAGCGTTCAAAAATCGTTTGACCATTCACCCATTTTTGTCAACGCTTTTGCCAATAAAACGGCATATGCCGTCAAATAAATATGCTTCTATGTATCATATAAATAAAGTTAATTTTTGATATGCAGCCCAATTATTTAATGAATTGCAACATAAATTATATATTAAAGTCCCAGTCCCGGTAAAACGTTGTTTGATTTTAATTTTGACTCTTAAAGTTTCTTTTAGTGTATAAAATTCTCAAACTCAATATATTTGTCCCTGCGGATTCACAAATAATATTTTTTTATCCACGGAAGTGTAAAGGGTCCATCGGAATTCTAATTTTCTTCAGTAAGGACCAAACTTTTTTTGGCGGTTGTCTATTTCCCTATAAGTAAGACTTATTATTATCAAATTACAAAGGAAAGTGGGACATTTGTAAAAAAAAAAAACAATAAATTATATATGAATGAAAATTATATATGAATGTTTTCTTTAGTAGCTGACATAAAAATAGAAATGCAAATTTTACTCGTAAAAGGATAATTTATTTTGGTTTACAAATTATAAACGACCTTTTAAATTTTTATAAGTACCCTCATACGTACTAATAAGATTTTCGCTAATATATCGAGTTTTTTAATTTGGTTTCATACACGACATTATTTTACAGCAGTTTTGGTTGCGTTCAATTTTTTTTTTGTTTTTAAATAAAATTTTATATCGAGTTTTTTTTCCTCTAAAATTTGCGCTTGGTTCCTATGCAGCTTAGGACTAAAGCACAGAATAATAAACAACCAGAACCGACATTACGTAAACCAAGAAATTTTTGCTCTTACCTTATATTTTACATGTTAATTTAGAATTTTCAGCCCCTGAACGATAATTTTACACCGAAAATCTTACCTTCTATAAACCAAGGTCAACAAAATGAGTCCACTTTTCTCCATATAAAAACCGCGTTATGTCGCTTCAGGGTATTCTGTGACTAAAGCGCAATAGAAGATATTGTTCTGTTAATATATATTCTGTGGCGCTATAGCACACACACATACATATCACTAAGTAGTGTAGACTTTTTTCTTGTGATATACAAAATTGGAGAAATTCTTCAAGTACAACCCTGCAAAATGAATTTTAAGCTGAATTCACCAGATTTGTCCATTGAGCTCGTCAAGAAAATGACAACTTGACGGAGTTAAAAACCGAGTTAAAAATGTGTTATCTCGCTTTTTTTTAGAAATTCCAGAATTAGCAAAACCTAAAATAGGAATGGCAAAAGAAAAAACAATGTTGGTATGCCTGAAATTTTGTGTCCAGCGAGATAACATATTTTTAACTCGGTTTTTAATTCAGTCAAGTTGTCATTTTCTTGACGAGCTCAATGGACAAGTCTGGTGAATTAGCGTGTTCACACCATGTATACTGCGCATCACAACACCGGAACAGCCTCGCGTTCACACTATGTTGCGTCAACTCTTGATATTTAATTTTTTGTAACATTTTATTATAAGCATACTAGATGAACAAAATTTGAACTATTTTGATTGTTTTTTTATTTGTGTTAGTGAGTTGCAATTCGTTCACCACATAAAATTTTTGTTGAAACGATGCAACACAAAAATTACCCCTCCATCAAAGTTTGTGGTTAAAGACGTATGAAACGAGGAAGTGTTGCGATTTGGGATGGCAATTTTGTTGAATATATCGATATATCGATGTATCGACCTTGTTATTTATCGATATACAAATATATCGAACTCAATATATCGATTTATCAATATATTGAAGAAAAAAAAACAATTCCTAAGGTTGAATGAAAAGTAAATATCAAAAACATTACACGTAATTAGTTTCTTATTTTAAGTTTAATATATTGATTTAAGGAATTTAAAAATAAGAGTTTTGAGAGACGTTTTCCCGTTAACGTGTTGCGGGCTTTAGTGGCAATAGCTCCTGTCTTTGAGAAAAGTCGCTTACACCGTACGGAAGTTGCTACAGGTCCATGGTACTTTTCTGCTACCTTGTACATATTTGAATATACTGCTTCCATGTCCTGCCAAATCATTGCAGAGTTATCTCGAAGATTGGCAACTGGCATTGAGAAATATCTGGAAATTTCATCGCTATCTTCTCCTACTCTTAAGCGTTTACTGTTAACAATATGTTTATGATGTGACCAAAGATCAAATTCCTCGATACTGGATTCTGATTGAGAGGTATCTCCACTGATTTCATCCAGAGCGGCTAAGCTAGATATTTCTCCTCGTAAATTGTTTGTGACATTATTACTTCGAAGTTGATCAGTAATATGTATTAATTTAAATCTAGGATCAAGAACCTATCTACGGTTCATAAACATCTTCAACTTTGTCAAATCTCTTCTAAAACTCTGTTGATAAATTATCTAGAAGAGTTTTGGCCACTTGGTGTGATGGTAAAACTAAAAGCGATATATATCGCTCTTTCAGTTCGGTATATCGATATATATTAAATGAAAAATATCTAATAAAATCTATCGATATATATTATGTACAGTAGACTCTCGATTATCCGATGTGGTCGGGACCGAAGACAATTCGGATAAGCGAAATTCGGATAAGCTGATTTTCGAATAATCCGGAAATGCTCTGGTTAAAATAAACATGATATTTTGAATTTAAATTATTATTTTGAGTAATTTCAATGTTTTATTCATTCATATTTCACTAAACATACATATGTGTAATGTGTAAATAACAAAATAATTAAAAAAAAAAAAATGTATGTATTTTTTTGTGTTCGGATAAAGCGGAGTTCGGATAAACAGTATTCGGATAATCGAGACTCTACTGTATATATCGATATTTTCGATATATCGATATATCGTTGCCATCCCTAGTTGCGATGCGCTGTATACATAGTGTGAACACGCTAGATAATAGTGATAAGTTGACGTTTCTATATAACCCCAAATGTCACTATATGAAGTTCTATTTATGTGGTGATAAAGAGCAAAAATTTCTTGGTCCACGTATGTCGGTTCTGCATGGTCATTTTGTGGTGATATATCATGGTATAATAAATATATAAGGTATGTTCCAACCAATCGACATCGCCATTTTTCATCTTAGTGACGTCACTTTCAGTAATATATTTCGTAACGTTGACTCCGTTTGGTTGAGATTTGTATTTTTTCTATCGTGTACAATCGTTGAAACTTATTTCCATTTCCAAAACCTAAAAATATTTTTATAAACCTAAACCAATTCGCAAAAAAATATCCTAATTGACTCTGAGTGACGTCACGCTCCACGCGCTTTTAGCTGTCAAGCATACCTTGTAATATTATTGTATCATGGTGATATATCAAGATATACAGAAAAAAGAGGTAGTATATTCCCGTGTTTCATTTTCGTCTTTCTTTGCGCATCACGTCACGTGAAGACAAAAAAGCAGACATTTATATGAAGTTTGGCGGTTTTTTGATTAATTTTTTAAATAAATCAAGAATAATCGTAATTTTTTTAACAAACCGTATTTACAATTGATAATGATAGTTTACCGAGACCCTTTTTATGCTTTATATTTTTTTTATAGTCCAAATACATATTTGAGAAATAATTCTTTCGAGTGTATAATGTCTAAGGTAAATGGAAAAAAGGGTAAACAAAATTATGAGTACATAACATAAAACAATTAAATTATTAAATGTTTTTGGTCATTTACGTACCAATTATTAAAATTTTTATTTTTTACGTTATGAACTGAAATTTTCGTTTGGCTTCAAATTATTGGTATCCACCAAAAATTCAGTTCACAAATTATTAAACGCCCAGTTAATAGAAAATATTAATTTGAAAAAAAGGAAATTAAATAAAACTAAAAATTAAAATTAAATCTCTAGCTTATGACATTTGTTGTCTTATGGTTTTCGCTATAAAAATCAAAACACACATTCACTGTTTAGTGTTCTATATGTGTTCTTATCAGAAGTATAATTGATTGTTTTGTTGCAATAAGAATTATTCAAATCTAGTATATTTCAAATCAAACACTCCCAAATTTTTGAATTAAATAATTAAAATCTAAACGTTCTCTGCATTTAACAAAAAAATTATACTCATAAATTCCGAAACTTGTTATGCAATGTGCTCAAACAGTCTGCTCTAGACACGAATATTGAAACATGCCTCTTTTCGCGATTTAATTCCAAAAGTTTTGCAGTATATAACTAAAATCAAAATTGAAATGTTTAGTTTTAACATAAAGTCGAAAAACAATTAATGGCAAGAATAAAAAAAAAATCATTTATTTTCCATTTATTTAAACAATTAATAAAAATATCACGAAACTCCATATAAATATCAGCAATTTTGTCTTCACGTGACGTCAAATTGTGAAAAAAGGATAGCAACAACATGCGCAATATTATACCTTATTTTCTGTATATCTTGGTGCTATATTACATTTGGTGATAAAAACTGTGATAAACTGACATTTGTCGTAGCTTACTGCGGTGCCATTACGGATGAACCTTAGACAATAGAATTAGAATGGACCGCTAATACAATGACAGTTCAATATAATTTTCAAATAAATGATGATGCCAACATACAACTAGCGGTCAAGAGGCAAATTGCGGCAAAAACGAAAACTAAAGATTTGTCAAAGTTGTCAACATCAATAAATTTTTATTTAATTTTTGGCTCCTTTTCGTGTGTTTTCTATTTTGTCACCGTTTTATAGTTTTAAATTCAATTTAATTTGATTTGAGATATTTTAATTGTGATTTTTGCACAAAATTTTTCCTCGGTTTCTTTTATTTTTACTGAAAATGGGGAGAAAGTGTGTCGTAGTTGGTTGTGATACCAGTTTGCCATTGACAGATAAAGCCGCGTCCACACGGGGTGTGAAATGTACACTTATGCGCGCATTTAGCGAATGTAAACGTCGTGTGGATGGTTTTCACATGACGAATGTGATTGAATACTTTCATTAAAAATTGTATGATCAAGGTACTAAAAATATATACCAGAGTAGAAATGTTCATTAACATTCGCCTACATGTGATCAATGAACATTTAACGAATCGTGTGTACCGAAATGTGATAAATGTACACATCCCGCATAACCGCCTACATTCGCTAAATAAGCGAATACGCACGCATAAGTGTACATTTCACACCCCGTGTGGACGCGGCTTAAGACTGTTTCTATGCATCTGTGAATACAAAAATAAATGTTTATTTTAATATTCAGTGCTTGCAACTGCTTATAATTTCAAATATTAATGATGTTTTCTTTTATAAAATTTAATCTTAATGTTGATTTTTCGATTATTCCTAATAAATTAAATGGTAACGAACTTTTTAGTTAGCGAATTCGCCACGATTTGCCTCTTGACCGCCACTGTATGTTGGATCGCATATGAAGTAAGCAACTAGCAGTCCATTTAAAAATATATAGTCAAAGGGATGAACAACGACTTGTCGGATATTGATTTGAATGAAAAAGACCACAATATCTTCCATCTTACTTTTACAAATGCCAAAAATTGTATATTTTGTTTACATTTTTTTATATGGATGTTGGTTAAAAACACCTTTAATTAAAATTACAAAAAATGAATGAAATTTACAATGACGCGAAGTACATATAAATAAATGATATTTATTAACAAAATAATTGTTTATATATTTTTGAAATAAAATAAATGAGTTATTGTTAAAATTACAAGACAAACGAAATATAACATCAACAATTATTTAAGCGTTGTGTAATAAATTATGTGTTAAAAGAACCATTCTAATTGCAAGAAATAATAAATTTCACAAAACCAATGATCCACAGGGAGCTCCTAATAGAAATGGACAAAAAAAAGAATTCTTGAACAAAAAAGTCAACATAAACCATCAACATAACTTCACAAAACGCAAATAATGGTCTGTGTTTAACCATTAAATTCTTGTAAATTTAAAGCTTTTCTAATGATGTTATGTTAAAAAAATAATAATTATTCTTTTTTTTAATCAATAATTTTGTTTTGTATTTCATATCATGGTAATTTTCATTCATTTTTTAAAAATTTAATTTTGTTGTTTTTTATTAAAGTATATTGAGTTTGATCAAAAACAACAAAATTAAATTTTTAAAAAATGAATGAAAATTACCATGATGTGAAATGCAAAACAAAATTATTGATTAAAAAAAAGAATAATTATTTATAATAATGAAATAAAAATGCATTTAATTGGCATTTTATTTAAACACTAATCACATTTGCTGTTGAGTATTGGTTTATCACACATAAATTTCATTTCATATGTTCATATATCTTCATTTGAGGTTATGTAGAAACATCAATTCATCACTTTGATTCATCATTTACCCCTTAAAATTTATTTTGCAGTGTTGTCATTTTGTGGTGAAATATCACATTTGGTGATACTTTGAGAAAAAGAAATTGTCGTAGCTTACTGCGGTGTCATCATGGATGAACAACGCCTCGTGTTATATTATTTGAATGAAAAAGACCACAACATTTTCTTTCCGTCTTACTTCTACAAATGCCAGAAATAGTTTATTTTGATTTTGTTGTTTACAATTTTTTAATATGGAGTTTGGTTAAAAACAACCCTAATAAAATTTCAAAAATATGAATGAAATTTACATTGACGTGAATTATAAATAAATGATATATATTAACAAAATAATCATTTATATATTTTTGAAATAAAATAAATGGGTTACTGTTAAATTTACAAGAAAAACGAGATATACAAATCAACATTTATCTAAGTTTTGTGTAATAAATTATATGGTAAAAGAACAATTCGGTTTCAATAATGGTCGGTGTTTAAACATCAAATTTGAATAAACTAAAGGGTTTTCTAGTTATGTTACGTTAAAAATATAATAATTAGTCATTTATTAATCAACAATTTTTTTTGCACTTCGTGTATTGGTAATTTTCATTCATTTTTTTAAAACTTTAATTTAGTTGTTTTTGACCAAATTATATATATGTAGTTTGATAAAACACAAATTAATTAAAGTTTTAAAAAAATGAATGAAAATTACCAAGACACGAAGTGCAAAAAAAATTGTTGATTAATAAGAGACTAATTATAATATTTTTAACGTAACATAACTAAAAAACCCTTTAGTTTATTTAAATTTGATGTTTAAAGAGCGACCATTATTTACATTTCAATAAAAAATAAAAACAAAACATATTGAACTCGTATTCATATACTTTTGGTGATAAGCGGAAATAGTAAAAACATGATCTATGGAAATACACTGCGCCAATTAAAAAACGGAACAGAAATTTTCTTCGAAAAAATACCTAGATTTGAAAGCTTGTATAGGGTATTATAATAATAACAACATTTAAGTACGTAAAACTACGACAACAGAAATGATACAAATCATTTTTCTATATTACACTATGAATCATTTTGTTCACGCTAGTTACCAAAGAATGGATTCCTTTAGGATTCGTATTTAGGATTCGTTGATAAATTTGTAATCTCTTGTTGCGATTTTTGTAATTTGCATGAAGCGTATTAAATAATATTTCGTTGCTTTCGTATTCCGAAATTTAGATTTTGGTTATTTTCATGCTCCAATCGTATTTTTCGTATTCTGTCATTTATATGAGCTGTCAGAGAGATATTGCAATAGTTATAGCTATTCAGCGTGTTTACACTTGATATCATGAAATCGATTTCATTCCTCGTTTCTTTCCCCTTTACCTAGGAAACCGGTTTTGTCAAGGCCATGTTTTGATTTCTTTTTTGAACAAAAATTTTTGCGGATCTCATGATTTGATGCACCAATACAAACAAAATTAAATCAAACAAATGTCAAACACATATTAAAACCTTACACGAACTGCCAGATTTCTACACATACAGAGAAAATTATATTGTGATACGTTGATTCATAAAAGTTAATGTAAACGATAGTTGATTTCGTGATATCAGAGAAATTGATTTCATGATATCCTAGTGTAAACACAGTGATTAGCTTCATGAGGCTAACTACGATCGTAGAAATAATACAACTCAGAGATGTGGCAACATATCCATATTACACTACCGTAGAAGTATATTGATCCATTTCTACGTCGTAGAATAGAGATAATGTAATACAGGCCTATATCTTGGTGAAGTAACACGTTTCAAAAAAAAAATTTGTGTCTACTTAGTTGAAGGAAATTTTGTTTGCTTCTCGATACTGGAAACCGTTTTATTTTATTTTGTTTTTTTATGATTTTTTTGAGTAAAACAAAAGGTGTCTAAAAAAAAAAAATTTCTGCTGCTTGAAACTGTAAACGAACTTGCTCGATATTTCATTCAAAAATCGAAATCGGCCATTTTATAGAGAATTTAGAAATCTTGCAAAATGATACTAGGAAAATTTCTGTGCGACCACTTCTTGCCGAGTTATTGAAGTGAACGAAATTAAAATTGTGATTTAAATATTGTAATTTGTGTTAAAAAAAAGTGCTCTTTTAATTTAAATTTATTATATAATTATAAAAAAAACAAATTTTGTTGTTGTTGGGTGTTTAGAAATCTTACGATTTGTTTACAACTATTTTTACCAGGTCCGCACTAAAAGTGTAAAATAAAGACGCGTTTTTAGAAACGTTATTTTTAATAATAAAATTAATTTTATTAAAAAATTAAATAATAATTATCCGCGTATTTGCAACTAAAATAAAAACATTTTTTAAACTTTAAAGAATGAAACACACCGAGCAGCGGCAGCGAGCAGCAGATTTAAATATACCTAGATTTGCTGATGTATTCATAGATAGTCGTATGTTACGCAAAATTATAAACAATTTTTATAAAAACATTCAAATATTTGATAATTTTAATAGATAAATTTCGATTAAAAGAAAATCTATCACAAGTGGAATATGTGGTACATGTCGCGCTGCTCTTGGCGTGTTTCAGCCTTACATTGTTTAAATGTTTTATTTTAAGCAACCCACTCAATATCAATACTATTTTACTCTTTCTCTTTTTCCCACCGATTTGCTTACACTTGAAGTTTTATTTTAACTCTACAGCTTTTACCTCTATATGTGTTGTCTGAATGTGAGCAATCGGGCCACCCCAAATCAACACTACATCGAAAAAATGGCCGAATACAATCTCCACAAGAAGTTGAAAATTAAAACCTAAACAAGGTGGAAGTAGAGTGGAGTAGTAGAAAAAAAAAGTTTCAAATTTAAAAAAAATAAAAATATTTGTGTAATAAAAGTGTAAACTAGAAAATAATAATCTCAACATTGTTGTGAAACTATATTTTTTATATTTTGAGTTTTTGCGGTATTGAATTAACAAAAACACGTAAGTTTTCTACCAAAAAATATTCGATTAAAAAATAAACTAAACGGCACAAAAAAAAAAATGAACGGGAAAAAATTACGGTCGATGAGAAAGCCTTGTTGAACAAAAGATTTTTTTTTTTTAATTTTTAAATTGTAGAATGTCAAATTTTGTTTACCGTAACTTTAGTTTTTAATTTAATTGTAAACTAAAAAGAAAAATTACAAGAAAAACTCTTCTAACATTCAATGTCAAAAAGTAAAAATAAATTTCCATTTTAAGATTTTTAGATTAGATACGATCATTTTCCATGTATTCTAAAAAAATCACGTCACAACTTTTTTTCTTGTTTGGAAAAAGTCTATGATTAACCTATTCGGATTATCTAAATTTGACGTGTTTTAAGTTAAAAATTCATAATAAGTACATACAATATACATATTTGTTAATTTTTATTGCGTCATCGAGTGAAATGAAATTTTTATATTTTATTGTGTGTTGTGAAATTGTTTATGATTGGGATTTTATTATTTTAACATAACATAAAAGTATTTTCTCACATTAAGCTCTCTTTCTCTTTCGATTTTACAGGGCCAAAATATACGGAAGCAAACAACAAATTGGTAAAGGAAAAGAAAACTGATTTTAGAGAGATGTCAAGGCAAAATGCTTGTGGGCTAAGTAGACCAATAAATTTGGAAGAGGTAAAAATTATTTATTATGAAGGAAAAAATTAGAGGCTTTTAGAATTCTTTTCTTTGAACTGCAAAGCTCCCTCATTTTTTACCTTAATGGCGAAATTTTGAAAACCACCTTTTGTGTAGACATTCATGGATGAAACGGTATGTTTTTGGAAATTTCATCTAATAAAATAATTAAGTCTAAAGAAAAGGTACAAGACTAAATTATGTATTCTCAAAACCAACATTTCAGTTTGATTCAGAATATCGAAATAAAAACATTGTTACAGGTTTGCTCTTCCTATTTTTTGAAAGATAAGACAACAATTTCATTGAAAAAAACAAAAAGCCATGCGACTAAAATTTTGTTTTATATGCTAGGTTCAATGGCGCTTTCAAGTCCGCCAACCGTCTGCAACATGTTGAGTAAAATAATCATGTTTAGTAAAATAATCATGTTGAGTAAAATAATCATGTTGAGTAAAATAATCATGTTGAGTAAAATAATCGGTATCCTGCTCGAGCGAACTAAATTTACTCGGTCTCCACAATTCTCTAGTAGTTTAGTATATTGATCCACAACTCTCTACTGGTTTATTAGTAGGGATTGTAAGAATAATTCTTATTTTGATTTTTAATTTTTTCGCCTAGATCAATTATCCATCAGTGAAATTGAGCATTTTTTAGTTTTAGGTACCTAAATTTGACGTCAATTTTAAATGGAAAATTTATCTTAGCTCGAGTTACTGACCGGTGACAGAGCATTCATAATGCAAAACTTTTTACTAACAGATCATCACAATGAAAAAATTGTTTACTGTTGATACAGATTTGTGTGAATTTCCAACATTACGAACAAACATTTTTAATCTTTGTATTGGAAATTCTTACAAACTTGTAAGTAAAAAATGTTTACGTAGTGAATGCTCTGTAAGCTTAACCGATTTAACGAAAATTTCACGGCAAATGATGGAACCGAATGTCATTTTTTCCCCATCAGTAAATTTTCAATGCCAATATGTTGTAGGAACTGAAAGCTTCCTAAATCGCCATTTTTATTGTGTTTGTTGCTATAAAATATTAAAAATTTACTCGGGTCAAGTATATTTTATAGTCAAATTTATTTTTATAGTAACAATTGTTGGAAAAAAAAAGAAAAAAAAACCCAACAACATTTTTGTTTGTTTATATTTTTGTTCTTGTCTTATCCCACTGACAGACTAGGGATTAGCTAAGCGCGATTAGTGAAACGAGATTAGCTAATCCACCACAAATCCATATGCGTTGACAGACTAGGGATTAGTTTCTTGCTGAGATGATTCGCTGAAATCTAGCTAGTAAATCAGCTGGATTCATTTTTTAATTCAATATTTCTAAGATTTATACATTAAACCACATTAGATTTTCTTTTCCTTCAAAATTTATTCAGCACAAATTGTTTAAGACGTCATTCATTTTATAACTTCCCAGCAAACGTGTCTTAAGTAACACATGCAAGACAAACTCAAGACTTGTTATGGTAACAAACCCAAGTCAGTTAAAAGACAACTCCATGTATTTGGGACGAAGAGTCTTCAAAGAAATGTCTAGGTTTTCATAGGTAACATGTCTGGTGGTCGTTATTGGTAACATGTCTGGATGTTGACTTTTGTAACATGTTTAGTGGTCGTATTAGGCAACATGTCTTGCGTTCTTCATTGATAACATGTGTCGGGTTTGTCTTTGAAGATGTATGACGACCGTCTTAGGTAACATGTTTGAAACTTTGAAGCAGTCACACTCGTTCGTAATATATCTACCCAGCAAAAGTAGAAAATATCTGTGGTATTAAACAAAAACAGGATATCTGCAAATATCAAAATTTTGAGAAAACGCATTTAAAGTTTAAGTTAAGTTTTTTTTTAATATTTTGAATTATTTTACGTATTGCATAATGTTAAACTTTTTAATTACATTGAATTCAATTATCAATTATGGATAAAATGTATTAATTAAAACAGTAAAATAATCCAAAATATAGCTTTATTCCAATAATTGCTAAGATACCTAATTTTGCCTTTCCAGTCCACATATTGTTTCGAAAATAATGAAGCTTTTGGAAAATTACTTAGATTATAAGGTGACGCTTCAGATGCTGGAACGAACAGCATCAAAAACTGAAAAAGTGAATTTTTGCAGATATCCTGTTTTTGTTTAATACCATATACCACAGATATTATTCTTCTCCCCCTTTCTTTACCCCAGAATCAATACAAAATGTACCGACTCTCAAAAATGAGAACCTCTTTGAGATTTTTGTGTCGCTAATTCTACGACCAAACTACAAAAATTCAACTCTCGCTAAATACATTAAGTATATAACCAGAGTGTATTGACTTAGCGAATTATATTTACTAACTCAAAATCAAAAAACCCAAGCAGAAATCTCATTTATGTGTGTATCATGCCCACACGAATAATTACGAAGTTTAAAATTTGTCTGATTAAATATGAAAAAATGTTTTCGACAACATATTATTTTATAAATGCATTTCGTATGAAAAGCTTGGTATGCAAAGTACTTAATACGACCACCAAACCACAGAATACCCAGAAGCGACATAACGCGGTTTTTATATGGAGAAAAATGGACTCATTTTTTTGACCTTGCCCAGCAAACGTGTCTTAAGTAACACATGCAAGACAAACTCAAGACTTGTTATGGTAACAAACCCAAGTCATTCAAAAGACAACTCCATGTATTTGGGACGAAGAGTCTTCAAAGACATGTCTTGTGGTCGTTATTGGTAACATGTATACAAGATGTCTTGGGTAACATGTCTGGTGGTCGTTATTGGTAACATGTCTGGTGGTTGTTATTGGTAACATCCCAGCAAACGTGTCTTAAGTAAAACATGCAAGACAAACTCAAGACTTGTTATGGTAACAAACCCAAGTCAGTCAAAAGACAACTCCATGTATTTGGGACGAAGAGTCTTCAAAGACATGTCTTATGGTCGTTATTGGTAACATGTATACAAGATGTCTTGGGTAACATGTCTGGTGGTCGTTATTGGTAACATGTCTGGTGGTCGTTATTGGTAACATGTGTGGTGGTTGTTATTGGTAACATGTCTGGTGGTCGTTATTGGTAACTTGTCTGGTGGTCGTTATTGGTAACATGTCTTGAGTTTGTCTTCCATATGTTACTTAATACCGTAGACAGACACAGAGTTAATCGCGATTTTCAGTTGTTATTTTTGTCAAAAATCGTGTTGTGGAAACAAAATAATCCGGTTTAGGTGAAAATCGTGTAATGACAGTTGACTTTCATTACACAATCTTCACAAAAAACTGGATTATTTCGTTTTCACAACGCGATTTTTGACAATCGGGATAAACGAAAACCGAAATTACCGTGTAAGATACATTTCCTGGTTTGTTAACACTTTTTGTTTTATTTTAATCACAAATAAATATTGTATTGAATTTAAAATATTTAAAGAAAAATATTTTTTATATTTAAATTCAATAATATTTATTTCTTTAATACCCACAAAAAAAATTGAACACATCACCATCTGCACAAAAATAATAATAAAAACTATAAAAAATGGCGAAGTATAATGCTTTTTGTGCATTGGGGTCGATAACGAAGCGGTTTTTGAAGACATTTTCAAGACAACCAAAAGACATGTTACCATTCCTTCTATTTCCCACCGATAGGAGCGCTTTAAATTACATTACGTTTGTGTCTCTAGTAACATACTGAAGACAACCGCAAGACATGTTGCCTACGAAATTTGTCTCTTTTTAACCAGTGTAATTTCATATTATTTTCTCTATCCCAGACAAGCACAAGACTTGTTACCAAAGACAAAAAATTTGCTGGAGCTTCTATCGTAAATTCATGCCACTTGCATTTTCAGCAATGTTTAAATAATTATTTCACATTGTAGTGCCACTTGTATTAGTGATGGTACAGTGGCAATACAACGAGATAAGCTCGAAAATTTTCAAGAATTTGTGCATTACAAATGAAAATCATAATGTACTAATATCTTCATTTTTTGTTGGGGAAAAAAATACTGGTACGTCTAAATCGGACATAAATCAATTTGCAATTCACCGGGAAAACCTGAATAGTGCTGCTATAGGGAGGTTGTACATAAATTTTTGTTTGTTATGTTGGAAATGTATTCAAACTCCTAACTCTAAAAAGTTTTTCCTTGACAATGTGTGGCACATAGGTCGCTCATAATTTTCATTCAAACCACCTTGACATTTCTTATTTTTTTTGTTGGCGTTGGTAAGCTGGAAGACAAATTTTGCAAAAAATCGCAGTTTACCAAAATCGATTCAAATCAAGAAGTAGATGATATAATCTGCCCAATCGAATGGGCATAATGATTTAAATCATTTTTTGACATTATATCAATTGTTTTGCCCAACCGAACTCCACATTAAAGAATATAATTTAAATTCGACCTGTAAGATTATTTTAATTTCGATATTCTTAATCAGACTGAAATTTGATTGCGAGAGCACATAATTTAGCTGTGTACGTTTTCGTTTGGTTTTCTTATCCCATTGCTCACGCTATATTTATAGAAAGTGTAATAAATATTGCCACGGAAGAGATTTGTCTTTTCAGTTCTTTTCCAAAAAATTATTGTTGAAATGCTTGGAATTTATTTACAATGGTTTATAATTACCTTCAAGCGTCCGACCCAATTTGTGTAAATTTCAAGGGCTTAGGCTGTGTTTCAAACGAAAAAAATCGCGAAACGTGTTATTTTTGGCATTTTGTTCACCACAAAAATTTTAACTGGTCAGGAAGGGACCAGATACAAATTTGTAGCTTGTATTTTGTTTTTCATTACGCAAATAAAAAAAGTAAACGTTACAATTTTAACAAGTTTCAATTGAAACACCAAGACCACAGTTAAAAAATTTAACTTTCACCCAATTGAAACACAGCCTAAATGTTTTAAGTTATTCTGTCGCTGTGAAATTCACTCTATTTGTGTTTGTTAAGTGTGAAGGAAGCCTGAATAAATTTTTCTAAAAGAGGCTCAATTAGAAATATTTGTATGTTTACAACTTATTTTTAGTCAATTGACTGCTATATATTTATAATTTGAATAGTATTTTATCAGATGCGACTTCCAGAAAATACCGTATCATCTCTGAAATGTTTCTATTCGGAAACACTTTACATAAAAAGTGTAATTTTTAAAGAATCACAATTAAAGTACATATTTAGAATTTATAGAAACGGTAGAAATATATTCATACCTATATGCTATATCGTCATCAAGAAATGCAGAATGTATAAGTTCAAAAACAATTTTTTTCAGGAGACATTGAAAACTTTCACTCTCCTTATCGTCTACATGCAAACACTAAATTACTTTCTAAATGTCTTTCCTTAAAAAAACTTTAATATTTGATAAATGGCAATCGATGCAAAATGTTCCCCCATAGACTAAAGTAATATTATAGAGGTCTTAATACGAATAAAAAAATAATCTCATAATTGGTTGTACTATACACAAATAGCTGTAACACCAAAAAGTAAATTTTTTTCTCATTCTGTTTATTTTATGATCGAATTTTGCTTTTGGGTACAAAGTTCAGACAAGTCAATTTTTGTTTTCCACTTCGGTTTTTTTTTTTTGTTAATTTCACTAAATATTACTATTTATTGGCACCCACTATGATATGGATTGGCACCCCATAATTGGATCTTTTTTTATTTGCATTGAGACGTCTCTATAATAATATTTTAGTCTATGGTTCCCCTCTTTCGTTTAATGCGAAAAAAACAAAATTGGAAAAAATGGACTTATACATTCTGCATTTCTCGACAACGGTATATCGCACTCCAGCTTCAACAGTGACATAACTCAAAAAATTTCATTTTATTTTAAATCGATTTACATAATGTCGATAATTTTCCATTTCGACAATTTCGAGACAAAATCTCGCACAAAAACTGACGCAAATCAAAATATGGCACTTTTCATCTTCTACCTTCTTCATCTTATAACGTACAACTAATTTTTTTTTTTTTTTTTTTTTAACAGTTTATTTTATTACGACTGAGACTGCGCTCATATAGCAATTTTTCTTTCAAATACAAATTTTTATATTACTAGTAAAATTCTCGTTTGTTGGGGTGTACGTGTAACCCACTGGTTAGTCCCATAATTAATTAAACCTATTTACTAATTTTAGTTTGGTAAGTTCACTAGGTCAAGTGGCCTCGTTCTTTGGCGTCTTCTTTCAACGACAGGGTTATCTATCATATGGCGAATATAGGGGTGTCCATGTTCCTGGAGCCTTATTTTGTGTTTTGCGGCATGCATTTTTATTTCATCTTTGATGTATTCCATCCGTAGGTCCCTGTGAAGGTCTTCATTTTTTGTGTACCACGGACATTGTCGATACTACGAAGAACCTTGTTTTGAAACGTTTGTATCATTTTGCTTGGTACATCCCCAGAGTTGTATACCGTAGGTCCATATCGGCTTCAAAATTTGCCGATATAGCAGCAGCTCATTGTGAATTGTAAGCTCAGAGTCTCTACCTATGAGCCAACACATTTTTCTGAACTTTATGTTAAGCTTTTCTTTTTTCTTTTTGACATGCTCTCTCCACTTGAGCTTGGCATCGAGGGTCATGCCAAGGTATTTAGCTGTATTTGCATATGGCACGAGTCGCAAGTTAATTTCTGTAGGTAGATGGTAAGCCTTTTGATATGTAAAGTTAATATGCGGGGATTTTGTCTCATTAAGCTTAATTCGCCAACGCTTTGTCCAGTTACAAACCGCATTGGTCATCCTCTGGAGTTTGCTCATTGCATCAGCGACATTACTTCCAACTGCCATAATTGCTGTGTCATCTGCAAAGGTGGCTATGGTTCCTTCATTTGTGGTTGGTATGTCCCTTGTATATCGTCCCTCTAGTAATGAAACAGCGTATAAGAAAAATAGTATGTAGTTTTAAAATAATTCGCATTTACATGTTTATTGAAAAAACTTTTTGAAATAAAATCTTTTATTTTTTAGAAAATTTAATTTTCTATGAAATGAAAATTTTTATTTTTAAAAGTTTTTTCAGAAAACATTTAAATGCGATTATTTTAAAATTACTATTTTTCTTATACGCTGTTTCATTACTAGAGGGACGATATAGTAAATACAGGATAGGTTCTAAGACACTCTCCTGCGGGACACCGGCAGAGATTTTCTTTAGCTCACAGTATTCATCCTCATATTTCACTCGAAAGTGTCTATTGGATAAATAAGATCTTAGTATGTATGTCATAGAATTGTCTCGGTAGATCTCTATGCAGCTTGTATTCCAGACTAGAGCCCTGCATCGGATAGTATTATCCGCGGATATCCGCATTTATCCGCTATCCGTGGGTAAAAGCGGATATATCCGCAACAAATCGTGCGAATGCGGATCAGTAGTTTTTATCCGCATTATGCGGATATTTATCTTTTATCCGGAAATCCGCTGTCAATGTAATGTTGAATTCTTTCAGGCTAAAAAAACCGATCTTAAACAAAAAAACAGATCTCGCCATAGTAAAAAATAATTTAGTTTAGTTTGGCGGGTGTAATAAAACATAACAACTATTCTAACATTTCTTATGTATAGTGTATGTAGAATTACGCCGGTTACAAAACACAAATCCTTTCCTTTTATACACACGCATAAGTGAAAAATTTAAAAGTAAATTTTGAAAGTTCCCACACTTGTTTTCATTTTGCGGATGCGGATATGAGAATTTTTAGCGAGTGCGGATGCGGATAAATTTTTGTTTTTTTCAGCGGATGCGGATACGAAAATATGTATCCGCGCAGGGCTCTACTGCTGTGTAAATCAAGAACAACGTAACTGCGGTTACGTTGTTTTGAGTTCGTTTCAATTTTTGAAATCCACGCGGTTGATTACGTATATTGACTTAAACGGTTTCTCTAAATCTCTCTTCTAATTAAAAATACACGAAGTCAAAACATGTAAAAACAACGTAACCCAGAAAACAAAAATTAAATCCTTTGCAAAAACCACGTAATATTCACGAACATCACTTTTACGTTTGTTTTTGCTTAAATTTGATTTGGTTTTGTAAAATTACCTTCATATTTTCAAGGAGTAGTGCAATGCAAAATCTTCAATTGATTGAAATTGCGCAAAATATGTAAGTGGATAAAATGAAAACCATGTAACACGGTTACGTTAATTTTGCTTCGTAAAACATTGTTCTGATTGATTTTCTAACTATGTATAGTAAATAAAGCGAAAATAATGTAATCATAATAAGAAAAAGAATAACATAATGTTTAATTTTAAATATTTAACGGTTAATCAGCTTGAGTTGCAAAAGAAGAAGTTGAAAATCCGACCATGAATGTTACTGTAGTTAATGAAACTAATGCCTCTCCCGACCAAACATTCGATGACTCCGACGCTGATCCGGACTACGTTCCAGAGTTAACTACTCCAAGTTATTATTGTGTTGATCCAGTTGCCTACCCACCAGCGAGAAAGAAAGCCAGAAGATCACAGGCCGAAAAAAATGCACATTACAAAGAGAAATACCCATTGCTTCCACCAAAATGCACCTGCCAAAAAAAATGTAATGAAAAAATCGGACAAGGTGCTCGAGAGCAGCAATATAAAGCATTCATAAACATGAATTTTTCGGAGCGACGGCTATTTTTGGACTCAAAAATTACACAGAATAAAGTTAAATTCAAAAAGGAAACGCTAAAGTTCGTAATTATAGCCTAACATACACGCTAATGACCTCGCCAGCTGAGAATCCTACTTCCATCAAGGTATGCAAGAATATGTTTCTAAGCAGCCTAGGCCGAAAACACGATGGCTCGTCATGGAACATTTCAAGGCAAAGAACAAACAGAGTAGCTTAACTGCCGTTACCGTAGATAAAAGAGGGGAAGTTCGTCGAAACAAAATGGTTGAACTTAAGGGAGCTACAGAAATTAAAATAAAACAACACATTGAAAGTTTCAATCCTCTTGTTTCACACTATAGGTTGGCAAATTCTCCGAACAGGCGCTATTTTAACACCTGACTTAAACATCAGGTGCTTGTGGGATGATTTTGTACACAAAAATACTGAGTCTAGTGTTTCATATGAGACGTATAGAAAAACATTTAGACGGGAAAACATCGGTTTCACGACTCCTTCGGAAGATGAATGCCAACGTTGTTCATTATATAATAATCATTCGAAAAATTCTGAAACTGGCTGTTCACCTTCTTCATCTAGTCACGACGAGTTAAATTGCAAAATCTGTGTAACACACAACAACCACCATATTAATTACATCTTAGCACGAAAATCTTATGAAGAGGACAAAACAAAAAAATGGGAGCCAAATTATAACGTTTATACTGTTGATATGCAAAAAGTGTTAATAATCCCTAAAATGACGCTGAAGAATTCTTATTTTGTAAGCCGGCTGGTGGTATTTAATGAGACGTTTGCTTATCTGCACGGTTCCAAAGATGTATGTGTTTTATGGAATGAATCCATAACTGGCCGTCGAGCAAGTGATGTTGCGTCAACTTACTACACCATCATTAAGAAGTCGAATTCCGATGTAAATCATTTTATCTTTTGGGCCGATAACTGTTCTGGACAAAACAAAAATTTGCTACTCTATACTATGTTTGTAAGTGTAGTAAACCAGGTTTGGGGTCCTACCTAACTCAATCCTAATGAAATATTTCGAGTCGGGCCATTCATTCATGAAAGCTGATAGCGTGCATGGTCTTATTGGTAGGGAATGGAAACGCCGTTCGGAGGTCCTTACAATGGATGATTTGGAAGATGTGATTCTTAAGTCTTCGTCCAACATATCCGCGCTTAAAATGAACCATATGGATTTTTATCAATTTTCAAGTGGAATGCGAGCAAGAAACCAAAAGAACGAAGAGATAACATTATACCAAATATAGACCAAATTAAGATCATCGAGTTTCGCAAAGGCTACAGGGAAATGTTTTACAAAACATCTTACGATGAAACTAATTTCCGAAAAAGTAATTTTCTTAAACAAAAGTTTGACATTAACCAGAAATACGGTAGACTGACTGAAGAACTTGGCATAAATACTTTGAAGAAAGAAAAAAATAATTAAGGAGTTGGTGGCGCGCGCATATGCCATTACGCAAACAAATATTTTGGCATGAAATGCCTCAAAATGACAGAGCAAAAGACCTTTGTTTTAATAGAGAAGCAGATTAAAATGATTAAAAATGTAAATTATATTATAAAACTGAATTACATAACTGCAGGGATGAATCAGGAATGTTATTATGATTTCAATAAATTTCGATTTTTGTACTAAGTATTAATTAAAAATGTTAACTATGTAGATTTTATTTTTTATAACTGAATTAACTAAAAGGCTGAATTAAATTTGATATGATTTTTTCATTAAATTTTGTTTTTCTTCTATTAATCTAATAAATTTCCCTGTTACAGATTTAAACAGTCGCAATTTCTTTTTGCCGTGATATTTGCCGTTTTACGTTGTTTTGTTTTTAATAAACTTAGGGCCAGATACACGATACTCTAGCAATTCGCAAATCGATAAATATGGCGGATTTGCTAATCGAAAATTTGCTGGCGTAAGCTACTCGATTATTTTAGCAAAGTAAAATATATTTTTGTATTCAGCACAAACGATAAAGTGCGTTAAAGTATCTCATTTTCTGAAATTCAGAAACAAATTGGGTTCCTAAATTATAGTGTATAACATTTCTAGCAAATTCGCAAAAATTAACTGCTTATCTGCTTATCTGAGTATCGAGTATCTGGCCCTTAGTCTCATACAAATTTAAGAAACGAAATCAAAAGAGCGTAACATTGTTTACATTGTTTTGGATTTGTTTCAGTTTTCGATTCCTTACACTTGAAAAAAATAAAGCAAAACGAAAACCCTTTTTTAAGAAATTTCAATTAAAATATACAATTTCAGGATTTATATTCACCCCTATTATGATTGTCGAATCGATCGACAATCGACACGACTCTTGTGTTGCCTTTTCCTTTTTCGTATGTTTTTTGTCAAATGAAAAAACGAAAACGCAATACAGAGTCGTGTCGATTGTCGATCGACTCGACAATCATAATAGGGGTGATTATTAGTACAAAAAAATACTATCTTTTAACCATCTGTTACTCACAACCGTTTGTTTCTGGCGCTACAACAATGTTGAGGCTTGACCGAAACGCAAAACCTTAACTATCTCAAAACTATAATTTCACGATTACGTTGTTTTTGATTTGTACAGCAGTCTATTCCAGACCACTGTGCCAAACTTTATCGAATGCTTGCGCGACGTCCAGGAATATGCTTGAGCATACTTTTTTACTTTCTATCGTTCTCTCAAGTATGTTGGTGGTTCTATGGACCTGTTCAATTGTAGAATTGTTTTCTCTGAATCCAAATTGATGTGGAGGAATTAGTTGTCGGTCCTCAATTATTGGTTTAAGTCTCTTTAGTAATAATTTTTCAAAGAGTTTTGACATAATTGGCAGCAGAGAAATTGGCCTGTATGATTTTTTATCGTTAGGTGGTTTATAAGGTTTTGGTATCATGATTACTTCTGCTACTTTCCATTGATGCGGAACATATTTTAACCGAAGGGTCACATTGATTATGTGTAGTAGCTTACGAAATCCTTTGTCTGGTAGTGCTTTGATAATTTGGCAAGTAGTCAAGTCATACTCTGAGGCTTTTTTAACATTCATGTTACTTTTCACTTCTTCTTTTATTTGCACAGCATCCTTCCAGTTTGATACCACCAGATTCACCAGAGTTTCACAGCTGTGATTTCGACGGAATCCAGACTGAAAGTCAAATATTATCTGATTTTCTTCCAAATATTGTCTAAACTGTAAATAAACCACCCTTTCTAGGATTTTGGCTTCAGACAAAATCATATTAATTGCCCGAAATTCCTCACATTTAATTGTATTAGAAACTTTTTCAATAGGAACTACCGTTGATTCCTTCCATATTGTAGGGAAAACACCATTTCAACGAACTATTTATAATAGAACATAAATTTTCTCCAATTAAATCAAAACTGTCTATAATCATATTTCTACTCACTAAGTTAATATATTTCTTATTGTTCATTAATTTTATAATATTTAGCAACTCCTCATAATTTATTTGTTTAAAAGTAAACAGATTGACTTGTCTTTCTGTTTGGTTCAAATACTGAACATATGGAATACATACTTTTATTTATACAATTAACCCTATTTACAAAGTATTTATTAAAACAATCAGCTATCTTTAATTCATCCCTTATCAAAATATTGTCAAATACAACATCTTTAATAATACTACTAGATTTCTTCAAAACGAATGTTTTTAAATGTTTCCACATTTCCTTTTGATCACTTGAATCTTCTATTTTGTGTTTAATATAGTCACTTTTTGCATAATTTACTTTGTTTTTATACATATTTCTACTAATTTTATAATTATTCCAATCAGTTTCTGAGTCCTTTGTACAAGCTATTTCATACAATCTAACTTTGTTGTGTTTTAGAACTTTTAGATCTTCTGTATACCATGGACACACCTTTTTTGTAACAATTTTATGTCCTATGCATTTTTTAACCACGCCATGCAAATTAACACTAAAGTTTTCTGCTTTGAAATTGATTGAATTATATAAATTGTCGTAATATCATTTTTACAAAGCGCACTACGAAATTTATTTATATCATAATCTAAAAACTTAACTAGTTTATTATTATTGCTACCACAATTATTGTTTGATTTACCAGACTTATTTATTATTATTTCAATCGATTCATGATCACTAATTTTAAACTCACTTTTGACATCACAAGTTATATTATTAATATTATTAACCACCACATATTCAATTATTGATCTTGAAGTCTTCGCAATTCTTGTATAATCTTTCACTATTTGCCTAAGTCCACAGTCTTGTATAATTTCTTTAATTGTCCTTTTATTTGTTTCATTTATTTTCCAATTCACATTCATATCACCACAAAAACACCACCAAAAAAATTCTGCATTGATATTAAACGTAGTCCATTTACAATGTACTTTATTTAGGTACTAACAATATGTTCTAGAAGTTTGAACGGTTTAGAATGCGTAGATTTGAAAAAGTTTGATTCAATTTTGAAATAATTGTTGAAATTTTTGAAAAAAAATCCTTTTTTCACAATAACTCAAAAACTAAATAAGATACGTATACAAAGAAAATAATGATTATTGCTTTGTATTTTCCGACAATACTAAACAGTATAATTTTATGAACACCGATAGAAGATTAATCCTCGAATTAATCTTCGTTCGCATTTTGTGAACGATGATAAACAAGAAAATTAAAGTACTTTTCATACCAGACCTCGGCTATCAAAACAAAAATTCTTTATTTCATTTTTGAATTATGTAAATTAGTTTCATTTGATAGATAACATTAGTTTTACAGAAATAAATTCAATTTGTTGAAAAATAATTTATTAAATGATGTCGCGGGCTTGGTCCGGAGAATGAATTTATTTCGTCATACAAAAATTCACGGCGGAATTGGTTCCCTCGGATTAATTCGGTCCTTCCAATTTTTGTGCTTATTTACTTTTGTACTGAATATCTAGATCAACACAATGATAATTTGTAAACAAAATTAGCTGATGTATTTATTTACTTTTCGTTTGGTTTGTTTAACATCTTCGCGCATCTTTTTAATTTTTCATAAAGATTCAATATCATTGCAGTATTATACCACGCACTAATCTATAAATTATACTTGCAAGTGCTAGATTGTATTTTTTATTTTTTAGACGGCAGAGGATACAAATAAAAACTTTCAGTAGAACACTTTCAACTTTTCAAAACTTTCAGCAGAACATTTCTTCAAATTGCAATAATGAATTAAAACTTCGGGAATGCTCTTTTTTTGCCTCTAGCTCAGCTGCAGCGATGCAAAATGACGTTCCTGTTGATTCGTATATATATGTATGTATATCATCCATGTGTAACTTCTAATGAAAAAATTACGCACCCCTCGAACAACACTTTTCCCTTAAATCATCCTATATACATCGCCAAACCAACCATTTACAATTTGCTATAATATTGTTATTTTGAGCATGGAAAGTTCTTAAATAATGGCACTTGTTTTCTTAAATTTAAAGATCCGTTCCATAAATGTGACAATTGGTCACGATAATATAAATCACCTAACACCAAACCGCCAAATCACAGACTCACAATTAATTAAACATTGTTTGCAGTTGTTGAGCAACAATCAATATCGCATGTCCTTTCATCTTCGACCGTTAAGAAATAGCTCCCGTAATTTCCATATTATACATCTCTAGTACTGTTGAAAATCCTTATAAATTTAAAACTCCATTTAGATAGTACCCCCGCGATGTTAATTTTTTTTCTAAAATGTGTGTCGTTTCCTCACACGACAACATTATGTGACTATGTGAGTAATGTGGGGATTGGTAGATAAATCTTTACTCAGTGATTATGCAAACAATTCCAAATCAGAATTAAAGTGAGTTTTCTTTTGTGACAAATACTTCATCCCCGTTAACTTTCACTTCCTTCGACCAGCCCCCTATTAAGAATCATGTAGGAGGTTTAAATTATAATTTTACCCTGCTTATTCGCAAATGTATTTTGCCACCAGCAAAGTGTTCCAGGTAAATTTAGAAATTTGATTGGCAAATTACGGTGACCTATTTATTTTGACTTAAAGCGATTTATGGACGAATTGTTGGAATTTGTAAGGTGTATAGAAAAATATTTCTCAGAAATGTTTATATTATTTTATGTCCCTGCTTCCTATAATAATTTGTATTGAAAAAGGAAAAATAACAAAAATAGCATACAGTTTTTGAAATCAGAATTGGGACCGATCGCCTCGAAATACAGTTCAACTCAATTTGTTTACCGTTTTTTGTTAAAATCAACCCCTCCCCAACGTATGCTTCGAATGACTTTTGTAAACAGGCAGATGGTGGAATGTCACATTTATTATCATTTAAAAAAAACGAGAATGGATCCAACAATTAACAAAAACTGCTTATTACTAAAATATATTTTTGTGCAAAACTATCAATATTTGTGAGAATGGGAGGAAAACTCAAAATAACTGAAATGTTTGACTGGTGTGCCGTAGTAGTATGCTATTAAGATTGCGAGGTTACCAAAAGTATTTATTATTCGAAAATAATATCTTTATTCGGCGAATGACTGACGATTCAATTCATTCAAAAGTCTGAATTTAAATGTTTTGAACTTAAGGTCGCTGCACGAGAATGGATATAAATCCGTACAATCTGAATCCGAACGAAGTTACTAATTTATTTGACCTTTTGCTAAATAAATTCCCGCAAATTCGTCTATTTTACATATCAACTTCTCTTTGCTTTTAGTTTCAATAATAACAAATATATACAGGGTGATTGGGTTTGGGTTGCTGACCCGTCAAGGGGTGATTCCTTGGCTTATTCTGATAAAAAAATCGTATGTGGAGGGGGGTCCATTTTTGATATCCTTCGAGATACAGGGTGTTTAAAAAATTTGGTTCAGAAAAAAGTACACTCAAATATTAAACTGTAACTTCTTCCAAAATACTTATCGGAGAGCAACCAAGTTAGTCTTATTTGACTGGTAATTGTATAGGCTCTTATTAAGATTAAGGTGGTTATCTTACATCTGTATCCGTTTGAAAGCTATGATGTTTTAAAGTAAAAAAAAAATATTTTTTTTTTATAAAATTGAGTTTTTCTCAGAAAAAACCGTTATAATTTTTTTATTTTTTTATTTTATTTTAATTCTTCGGGACCTCCCCTACAATCTCCCAATACATTATTTGTACCCACGTACCATAGTTTTTTACGTATATCGATTATTCTCAATCTAATTAAGAGATGTTGAAGTGTTAATATTGTAACAATTTTTTTTTGATCACTAAAACAGTAGGAGATTATCACTTCCTTAAACAGTAGGAGATTATCACTTCCTTTATTTAAATGTTGAATTAACAAAAATTAAACATTTTCATACTAAAGTCTACACCTGCATGCATTGCTACGCAACACTTCCTCGTTTCTTACCTCTTTGCCTACAAACTTTGTGGGAGAGGTCGCGTTCCTGACGCAAGAGTATTTCCAAATATTCATAGAAGACTGCGAGATATCGTAACAACATCAAATACCCGGGCGGAGCCCCTTTCAGTCTCACCAAATCATTTGGATGTCGACGAAGAAATAATTCGTAATGTAACAGCAAATCCTTCTATTAGCATAAGGAAGTTCGCAGTACAATTGAACGTCTCTCGCTACCGAATTCATCAAGAATTACACAAGGTGTAATTCATCCATACCATATAACACCCGTTCAAGAACTATTAGCGATAGACCGCAATAAAAGATTGGGGTTTATTCATTTGTTGATGGAAAGGAATTTGGACAATGATAGTTTTGTGAAACGTATCCTGTGCCGGGATGAATCATGATTCACAAGAGATGACATAACAAACTTTCAGAATCTACTCGAGTGGGCTTCTGAAAATCCTCATTCGAAAAAACAAACATTATTTCAGCCCCGCGTATGTGCTGGTGTAATTGGGGATAATTGTACCATTCATATTACCATCGAGATTAAATAGTGATCGTTATTTACCATTTTTACAAAAGGATTTGCCACTCCTCTTTGATGATGTTCCTATTTTAAGTAGAGTCTCGCACACATACCAACATGATAGTGCACCTTGTCGCTACGATAAAACTGTTAAGAATTGGTTAAACCAAAATTATCCAAATAAATGGATTGGAAGAAATGGTCCAATTCATTGGCCGATCGTACGGCGTTGGATTTTTATGTATGGGAAACAATGAAGGCGCTTGTATACTCCAAAAAATTGAACCAAAAGTAGAACTCATACAACGAATTCACACAGCAGCACACTAGATAAAGAAAGAATTACCAAGAAATGAAATAACCAAAGGTATACTGAAACGAATATTAGCCGATGTTCAATCAAAAGGAGGGCAATTTGAGCACGTTTTATAACTCCTAGGCTCAAACTTTGTATTGGGGGGATTGTAGGGGAGGTTCTGGTGAATTAAAATAAAATAAAAAAAATTATAACGGTTTTTTCTGAGAAAAACTCAATTTTATAAAAAAAAAATATTTTTTTTTACTTTAAAACATCATAGCTCTCAAACGGATACAGATGTAAGATAACCACCTTAATCTTAATAAGAGCCTATACAATTACCAGTCAAATAGGACTAACTTGGTTGCCCTCCGATAAGTATTTTGGAAGTTACAGTTTAATATTTGAGTGTACTTTTTTTCTGAACCAAATTTTTTAAACACCCTGTATCTCGAAGGATATCAAAAATGGACCCCCCCCCCCCCTCCACATACGATTTTTTTCTCAGAATAAGGCAAGGAATCACCCCTTCAGCATCCCAAACCCAATCACCCTGTATGATAATTTCAAGAATAACAAAATAACAATTTTTTTTAAAAATCGAAAAGTCAGAAATAAGCAAACAAAAAACAAATTGGGAAAAAAAGCTCGTAATATATATTTTTTGGTATGGTTATGTTGGTTTTCTGCGGATATTGATAAGTAAAATAGACGAATTTACGGGAATTTACGTAGCAAAAGATCAAATAAATTACTAATTTCGTTCGGATTCAGATTGTACGGATTTATATCCATACTCGTGCATCGACCTTAATGTTGAAATAATTTTAACTCGAGAGGAGAAATAGGGGAATATTTTTTTCGGTCACATGATAATATTTGGGTAATTTCATTGGATGAATGACCGGATTCAGATTGTACGGATTTATATCCATACTCGTGCAGACCTTTACAAGTGATTATTTTAGATGCGTTTATTCATTTAATCATGCCTTCCTGTTTTTCTGCGGCAATGTCGGCTTCTTTGTAGTAGTTTGTGACTAACTGAAACTGCTGTATTATTTTATTACCTAATTTTAAGCTCTTACATACATTAAACCTAAATTTTAACAATGGGCCCGATTCTGCCTTCCAAAATTTTATGTTATGTTATATTACTTTTGTTTTTTCAATACAAATTCATATAGGAAGCGGGGAAATAAAATAACATAACATGAATTTTATCGGTCCAGAATCGGGCCCAATGAATCTGAACATTCTTTTTTAAGTGTATTTATTTCGAATACTTACAATTTTGAAAATTTGATTATTTATATCATATTTTTAAATTACGTAAAATGAGTCAGTTGGGTCGGGCCGCTAACTTTCTATGTGATTAGACATTGTTCAGATAATTGGATTACAATATCGCCATTGTTTTACATTAATCTAAATAATCAATGAAAACAATATTTTTTCCAGATATGGATGGATTTAGTTGAAGGTATAAAACAAATTTATCGTCGCGAACCAAGTTTGGCAGTAATGCGCTATATGGAACTTTATACCCATGTTTATAATTATTGTACAAGTGTTCACCAGGGACCGACTTCGTCATCGTCACGTGCTCTGCAAGGACCACCTACAAAATTATCATCATCTAAGAAAACTGTATCGACCGGTGGTGCCCAATTAGTTGGACACGAGTTATATAAACGGTTAAAAGAATTTCTTGAGACCTATTTGAATGATCTTGTTATCGAACGTGTAAGTATACAAAAAATTTAAATCTTTTTACAAAGAAGCTCTCTTAACTCGAACTAAATATTTTAGGATGGTGTAGGTTTGATGGATGAAACTGTATTATCGTTTTATACAAAGACCTGGGAAGAATTTCAATTTTCGAGTAAAGTTTTGAACGGTGTCTGCGCATATTTAAATCGACATTGGGTACGACGAGAATGTGAAGAGGGTCGAAAAGATATATATGAAATCTATCAATTAGCTCTAGTAACATGGCGAGGTACTTTATTCCAAAAATTAAATAAAGCCGTAACAAATGCCGTGCTAAAATTAATCGAAAAAGAGCGTCATGGTGAAACGATTAATTCTCGCCTGGTGTCTGGTGTGATCAATTGCTATGTGGAGTTAAGTCTAAAAGATGAGGATTCGAATAAGTCGCAATCATTGTCGGTTTATCATGATAGTTTTGAAACACAATTTTTAGAGGATACTGAAAGATTTTATATACGGGAGAGTGATGAATTTTTACGAGAAAACCCAGTGATTGAGTATTTGAAACGGGTAGAGCAGAGACTTAATGAAGAGGAGAAACGCGTTAAAGTATATCTGCATGAGAGCACAAGGGACCGATTGAAGGACAAATGTGAGAGTGTATTGATTGATAAGAATTTAGAAATATTTTCGACCGAATTTCAATATCTTCTCAATGACGATAAAGAAGATGATCTCGGCCGAATGTATACGCTAGTTAATCGAATTCGAAATAATAATTCAGCCGGCATAGATAAACTCAAAAAAATACTGGAAAGTCATATCCACACACAAGGTTCCGAAGCGATCGAAAAATGTGGTGATGTTACAAATGATCCAAAAACGTATGTTCAAACAATTCTTGCGGTGCACCAAAAGTATCATAAACTTGTATTGAAGGCATTTAACAATGATAATGGTTTTGTAGCCGCCTTGGATAAAGCTTGTGGTAAATTTATAAATCAAAATGTTGTCACTAAAATCAGTAACAACAATAGCAAGAGCCCTGAACTATTGGCTAAATACTGTGATCTACTATTAAAAAAATCAAGTAAAAATCCTGAAGAAGCTGAACTAGAGGAGACGCTAAATCAGGTCATGGTTGTGTTCAAATATATTGAAGATAAAGATGTTTTCCAGAAGTTCTATAGTAAAATGTTAGCAAAACGTTTAGTACAACATATGTCAGCGAGCGATGATGCCGAAGCTTCAATGATTTCAAAATTAAAACAAGCTTGCGGTTTTGAGTATACAAGTAAATTACAAAAAATGTTCCAAGACATTGGCATTTCGAAGGATTTGAATGAACGTTTCCGCGAATATTCCAAATCGGTATCGAACGAAATTGATTTCAGTATTCAAGTGTTGTCGAGTGGCTCTTGGCCATTTAATCAGAATTTAGATTTTAATTTTTCCTTGCCATCCGAACTTGAACGTTCGGTACATCGTTTCACAAATTTCTATACTGGTTTACATTCAGGCCGAAAATTAAATTGGCTATATAATATGTGCAAAGGGGAACTGAAAACGAAATGCTTTGCGATTCCGTACACCTTACAAGCATCGACATTTCAAATGGCAGTATTATTGCAATTTAATGATCAACTTAGTTGGACCGTGCAACAATTAGCTGACAATACAGGAATTAAATTAGAAACGCTATTACAAGTTTTACAAATTTTTATAAAACAAAAGTTACTAAAGTGCGATGATACCGAAGGAAATGTAACGGAATCATCTGTTGTAGAGCTATTATTAACCTATAAAAATAAAAAATTAAGAATAAACATAAATTATCCGTTGAAATATGAATTGAAACAGGAACAGGAAGCCACACACAAGCACATTGAAGAGGACCGTAAAATACTAATCCAAGCGGCAATAGTACGAATTATGAAAATGAGAAAAAAGTTGAATCATACTCAACTTGTGAATGAAGTATTACAACAGCTTACCACAAGATTTAGACCTAAAATTCCAGTTATCAAGGTAAATTATTATTATTATAACTTTATTTAGTATAAAATATTAAAAATGCCATTAAATATTAGAAATTTCATAAATTCTGTCGCCTTGTCAACACTAATTATGCTTTATTTTTTTATTACGTATTTTTAGAAATGTATCGACATTTTAATTGAAAAAGAATATTTGGAACGAATGGAAGGGCAAAAGGACACATACACTTATTTAGCATGAATGTACACAGCTCTACGTAAAAATATATATATTTTATTTCATAAGTTAGCTTAAATTAAATAATTAAATTTAAAACAAAAAAAAATATTATTTTAATTAAGTTTTCTCATATAAAAGCAAGTAAAGAATCCATCAGGCTCTTTTGATTTTTGACATGGTTTTCCCAAACCCGAATTTGTTTTTAATTATAAAAATTAAAATTTGTTATGTTTTTTTCTGTTAGGTTTCCGATTTTTTTATCCAAATTAACTGTACAACAACTTATATAAAATAAACTGATATTGTAGTACATATATCAAACATTAAAGAGACCACGTTTTGTTGGCACTGTGAATAAAAAAATATTTGATTGATTTATTATTATTTTGCAAAAACATTAAAAATCTTAATTATTGTTTTAGTTTATAAGATAAATAAAATAAAAATAAAGGAGAAAAAAAAATAAATTTTAAATTTGTGCTTGTTTGTTATTTCACTAATGATAGAGAAAAAAATTTAATTTAGTGTTACACCCAACTCTTTTACACATTAGTTATGTGAAATCAAATTGGCGAATGCAGCCGTAACCACGATATTTCAACTAGAAAAGGTATGATGGAAGCGATTTAAATTTCTATCGCTTTCTCTTTCGTTAAAAAATGACTTAAGCTGGTGACAAAATGCGATTTTATTTATTTAAATAATTTAAATTATGAATTAAAAACTGAAATATTTATAATTATTAACCTGGTGTTGAGTGTAGAACATTCCAATAAAAAAAATGGAACACAAAATGTCGCACTAATCAAAATAAAACGTTTATTTACTATTTACATTTGGTGAAATCTGGAGGTATTGGAATATTTTTTGGCATTATAAGCAAAACCATCTATAATTCCAAGACGAACTATACCAAATTTAAAGGTACAAAGCAAAAACATCTATAATTTCAAGACGAACTATACCAAATTTAAAGGTACAAAATGACTACTGGTCATAGTGTTGGTCGTGTACATATACGCCTTCAATAAAAAAATTACCCAACACAAATATAATTTGTTTTGGTTTTAAAAAACAAAAAATACATTAGAAACAACAACAATTTACATCACGGCAACGCCGTATAATAATATCGAATAAAGCCTATTTATGTGTATGTAATATATGTATGTTTGAACAACAAAATAAATTACAACACAATCAGCATATTTTGTTGAGAAAAATTTGTAATGTATGGATGTAACATTTGGATTTTTTTCTTCTCTTAGAATACAAGTCGAGAATTATTTTTTCGATTTAAATTTATAGGTTTTATGTTGTTAATTCTCCTGTTTTTCTGTGAACATAAATAGTATTTTATCTGTTCGAGCTTGAATTAAATAATTCAAATTATGTTTTGAATTACTTAATTTTTCTGCCTAGTGCAATTTTTGTTGTAAATTTCTCAACAAAATACTCTAAATATTTCTTCGTCATTTTCAGATAAAATGTTTGATGAAAATGATTCGCTTGGCGTTTACCTAAGAATGCCAGTGTAATAAATAATTAAATTTATTTAGTTTTAATGAAATAATTTAATTAATTGTACACCAGAAAACAAGATGTTTTCGATAATGCACCGTGTGTGTACCAAACCCAACAAAAATGTTTATACAAGCCGTGCCAAGCAAACACTTAAGCTATAAAAATTGTACCCTATGGCTTATTAATTAGGATTAGTCAATGCCGTCTTCAGGGCCGGCTTTACCCACTAAGCAGATTATGCCTCGCATAGGGGCGCCGACCAATTAAGGGCGCTGACCATTCTTCTCACGTTTCCTAACAAATTCTACTTCTAAAAAATATTTTTCATTAAAAGTTTTGAATTTCAACTCAACTCGATTACACTAGTTTCATCGAGTTTAAAATAGCTCAACGAAAACCTAACTCAACTCTGTTTCTATAAACTCTAACTCGTTTTCAAACTACATCGAAACATGATATGTAATAGTAATAGTTTCATAGACATCAAAAAGAACCTGAAACAAGTGAAAACAACAACAAATTAACATAGGAAATTCCATCTTTTTCATGTAAGCTCAACGAAACCCTAACTCAACTCTGTTTCTATAAACTCTAACTCGTTTTCAAACTACATCGAAACATGATATGTAATAGTAATAGTTTCATATATATTGTATATGCTGCGAGTCGAGTCGAGTTTAATCCTAGTTTAACTCTCACTATATACAGAGTCGAGTTATTTTCTAACCAACTCTTGGTGTATATACTGCAGAGTTAAAAATATGCAGAGTTCAAATAGGATTGAAACCGAGTTAAAATAAATGAAAAAAAATTACAGAAAATCATTTCAGATTGATTATTCTTTTTGTTGATGTGTTGTTTTAATTTTTCCAGCGATATTTTGTCTAAACAATTGTAATTTTCAAATCCTTGAAAATTAAAGGATAGGCCACCGTCGTAATAATCTTTGTCGAGAAAAAAAATTATTATGCAAATTAATTAATTAAAATCTTAATAAACAAAATTGTTTAATATATTTAAATAATATCTTTTGTATATCGCTTTCATTCAACAATATAATCTAAAATAAAAATGACGAATATGTGTGTATGAATTTTTCTATAATTTTGTTGTTGTTTTTTTAACTCTACTCTACTTTGCGTATATAGTGCATTTTTAGAGTAGAGTTTAACTCGACTCGACAAATTATTAGGTCGAGTCGAGTTTAACTCGACTCCGTATATAGTGAGAGTTAAACTAGGATTAAACTCGACTCGACTCGCAGTATATACAATATAATAGACATCAAAAAGAACCTGAAACAAGTGAAAACAACAACAAATTAACATAGGAAATTCCATCTTTTTCATGTAAGCAGTTGGAGAGAGAGGATTATAGGGTGCGGTCAAGAATTCAGCCGCTGCGCAGTTTAAACTGCACAAAAAATTGAAAAGCAGGCGAAATGCAAAAAATATTGGCTGCATTTTTATACGACCGGGCAGCCTGACTGCAAGTTTATAAGACATTTGTCATTTAGCTACTTTTATAATTCCTCGTGATTACGAATAATTGAGAGAAATCGTGTTTTTTTATTTTATTTCACCAACAATAATGCATAAAATAGAATTTTTTAAAAAAATTGACATTTTCAGATTTTGAATCCGCTTTAATGTGACTGCGTAAACTGCGCAGCCTAACTTTATTTGCTGCATTTTAATCCGACGGAATGCGCAGCTTTGGCTGCAAATCTTAATTTTTGACCGACTTGCTGCATAAACTGCGCAGCGGCTGAATTCTTGACCGCACGGATATATCTATTATCTTTTATGCTCTTTCTTTTTTGTAAACAAACCATTTAGTTTTTATTGTGGTTTTGCGTAGTTACGCGAAAATTAAAAATAATCAAATAAAACAAAACAATTACAAAAAGTGTATACATAATATATATAATTAATTATTATTTGTGGAAAATTATTAAAAAAAAATTATGAAAAATGAAGTGTTTAATCAGAAAATGTTGTAACAATACTCGCAACAAATTACTGGGAATTTCATTTCATCGAGAAATTTTATTCTGGTGTACATAAAACGAAATTAAAATTGTGATGTAAACATTGTAATTTGTGATAAAAAAAGTGCACATTTAATTTAAATTTATTACATAATTATAAAAAAAAACAAATATTGTTGTTGGTTTTTAGCCATCTTACAATTTGTAAACAAATTTACCATTTTTTTTTTATTTTTTTTTACCAGGCCCGCACGAAAAGTGTAAAATAATTACGCGTTTTTTGAAAAGTTATTCTTAATAATAAAATTAATTTTATTAGAAAATTGAACTAAATAATAACTATCCGTGTATTTGCAACTAAAATAAAAACATTTTTTAAACTTTAATTGTTTTATTTTAAGCAACCCATTCCATTGAATAAAATTTTAAATATGGCCCTGTTCTATTTTATTTGTATCTCTTTTTCCCACCGCTTTCCTTACACTTGACATTTCTTTATTTCTGCTCTATTCCTTTTAACTCTATGAATAGTTTCAATACTTGTCGTGCGAGAACAGTAAACCCACCAAAAAATACAAAATAGCTCACCTCTTAAAACGTCGAGATTGGTGGTTATAATACTAATAATTTTTCAAAATCCCAACCAAAATTTAAATGGGGCAATCAAGGATTTAAATTAATACCGTACATTAAACAAATGCGAACGGATGAACGTTTCAACGGTGTTCAAAAACAGCAAAAAAATTAGCAACTGATTTAGAAATTAATCCTCAGTTTAAAGATAATGCTACAAACGACGAATGCTACGACGAAACTCCCACTGCTCCACAATATACATTTAAAATTTCGTTTTGTTTCCTATACTGGATACTGGAGCCCTATTCTTGAAATTCACCCGCAAAAGTCGCCGATAATTTTCTAGTGAAATACGCCATTTCAGTCGAAAATTTAAATTGTTTTATATCAAAGTCACCGGCGACTTTTTTCGGGTGAATTTCAAGAATAGGGCCCCTGTACTTAATTCGTTAGATGAAAGATTTTAGGTCATAAATGCTCATATCAATAATTTTCAGTTTTAACCGATGTTGAAGGAGTTTGTAAATCGAATGATGAGGAACTAAAAGCACATTGTGACGCGTTAGATAATATGTTAACCGATAGCGATGACAAAGATATTTTTGCGGTAGAACTATTTAATGAATTAAAGATTTTAAAGGACACAATGAAAAATTGTACTAATACTATTACTATGATCCATTGTTTATATTACAATACATTTATTCGAATGCACTAGAGCAGTACTTCTCGAACTTTTTAATACTGCGGCCCCCGAAATTGAAAATATAAAATCCAGGACTCCCAAAAATGTTATTCAATAATAATGAATTTACAGTTAAGCATTTTGGGCATTCTTGTTCAAGGACCTCAGATGTCTCATATCCGTGTCCCGCCAATTTAAAAAAATAAAAAAATATTCCACCAACCCAAAATATTCTTTCAACTTCATCCGATTTATAAGTAAAAATATTCATATAGACAAAAATTGTAGAATTCCAGAAAATTAATCTTGATTTTAAAAAACATGAGAGGATTTTACATAAGGAACTATTAAAAATTAGATGTTGCTCTGAAAACTCAGGAACTAAATATTTTAGCTGGACATATGAGTGGAGCAGAACAGTTTCCGAAATGACTAAACTAAAATTAAAGCTAAACATTTTTGAGCTTACGACTATTCTAAATTCTAAATTTGTCAAAATTCATTTTTGCAAGTTTTTCTAATGTGATCGCAACCCGATCCGAATTTGGTTCGTTTTTAATTTGTGTGTCAAATTATTTGTACTTAGGTATATAAAACCAAATTTGGATTTAATATATTCTTCTGAAAATTCGGAGTAATACAAGGTTTTGTTTAGGTTGTTTCAACTAACAATTTTCAACGTAATCAACCAATTTGAAAGCTTTGGCCCTCTTAGCAATTTTATATCCAAAATTTGAAATTTTATTTGTAATGAGTCCTCCAAAAAAAAAAAAAAAAAAACCTAACGCGCCATAGAATAGAAACAGATAGCTCAGTAGATGAGAGCAGATCAGATTTTTTGGTCCCAAATCCCAAATATCTACGTTCCTGGTAATTTTTTAATTGTATCTTTAATTTTTTTCTAGATAAAAATGAAAGAATATTCTTACTTCCCTTATTGACGATTGGAGCATCACGGATTCCACCTAGTGGAAAATTTTTAAACTGATGTACCTGATAATTTGACGTTCGAAATTATTGTAAACAATTCCAATTTTGAACTGTAAACACAATTTTTACTTACCAGATTGCTAATAAATAATTGTAAATTATTCCAATTTCGGACTATAAAAACAATTTTTAATTACCGCATTGCTAAATTTTCTTTCGTCGCATTTGTGACAAATGTCATTTTATCAGGTGCATCATTTTAACTATTGTCCTCGAGAGGCGCTTTCTCTACTTTTACAATCGTCAATAATTTCTAAGTGAGCATATAATTGTTGCCGCCCCGGTGGCACAGTGGTTAGCATACTTGCTTTACGCTCCGGAGGTCCCGGGTTCGACTCCCGGCGGGTGATGAAAAAATCACGGCTGGTTAAGGTAGGATCAATGAATTAATCACTCATTATCCGTTAACAAGAATGATTACGAAACTTCAAAATGAAGCGGCCAAATCCCTCTATGGGATGTAGCGCCAGCGAAAAAAAAAAAAAAAATATAATTGTTAGTATTAGTAATTTGACGCACAAACTTTGGATCTTAATTTTTAGAAAACTGATTGATTCCATTATTTTATTGAGGCCTGCATCCGCTAGAAATAAAAATAAACATTTAATTTAAATTTTATCCATGCGGTCGTTTTGTCCTAAACAAAGCATATCAATAGCTATTATTACATACTATTCTAATACCATAGATACCTACACACAAAAATTATCGCGATAATCTTCGATCACGATTTCGAATGACGTTTTCGTGATCGCGATCTGTAAATTATAGTGACACACAAAAGTCCGATTAAAAATAAAAGTTTTAGTTAAAAACGATATTTGTATCATGGCAAACTTTCATTTTACAAGATAATAACAATAAGTTTATACAAGTTACTAAAAATGACATGTATACAATTGACGATTGGAGCATCACGGATTCCACCTAGTGGAACATTTTTAAACTGAGCTACCTGATAATTTGACGTTCGAAATTGTTGTAAATAATTCCAATTTTGATCTGTAAGCACAATTTTTATTTATCGGATTGCTAATAATTGTAAATAATTCCAATTTTGGACTATAAAAACAATTTTTAATTACCGCATTGCTAAATTTTCTTTCGTCGCATTTGTGACAAATGTCATTTTATCAGGTGCATCATTTTAACTATTGTCCTCGAGAGGCGCTTTCTTTACTTTTACAATCGTCAATACGCTTTATTAATTTATGTAACTAAAATGGTGACACTAGCAATGTGAATGTGGGTTAAATGTCAAAACAAAACTTTTTTCTAAGAAATAGGCGTGTAACATTTTATAACCAAATTAATTAATGGTTTTATTATAATTTTATTTATCAAAAGTTTAATTCACAAGCTTTTTCGGCGTATAATTTTTAATAATTTGAGAGCTTAATCCACATTCACAGCGGTAGTGACATCTACTTTTGCTTAACGCCATAAAGCGTATTATATTGTTATTCCATTTACACTTTCATTGTTTCTTTTTTGTACATATTTCATGATTAGAGTTATCAATCCTGATTTGCAAAATCGTGCAGTGACAGATTGAGAAAATTAACTAGATACTTGTGTGTATCTATTGACGATTGGAGCATCACGGATTCCACCTAGTGGAACATTTTTAAATTGAGATACCTGATAATTTGACGTTCGAAATTGTTGTAAATAATTCCAATTTTGATCTGTAAACACAATTTTTACTTATCGGATTGCTAATAGTTGTAAATAATTCCAATTTTGGACTATAAAAACAATTTTTAATTACCGCATTGCTAAATTTTCTTTCGTCGCATTTGTGACAAATGTCATTTTATCAGGTGCATCATTTTAACTATTGTCCTCGAGAGGCGCTTTCTTTACTTTTACAATCGTCTATTGACGATTGTAAAAGTAAAGAAAGCGCCTCTCGAGGACAATAGTTAAAATGATGCACCTGATAAAATGACATTTGGCACAAATGCGACGAAAGAAAATTTAGCAATGCAGTAATTAAAAATTGTTGTTATAGTCCAAAATTGGAATTGTTTACAATAATTAGCAATCCGATAAATAAAAATTGTGTTTACAGATCAAAATTGGAATTATTTACAACAATTTCGAACGTCAAATTATCAGGTAGCTCAGTTTAAAAATGTTCCACTAGGTGGAATTCGTGATGCTCCAATCGTCAATAGTATAGATTGTGTGATTAGTATGTCTACTTACCACCAGAGTATATAAACGTTGGGTCAATGCGTTTTGTTTACATTTTTTTTATATGCAGTTTGATCAAAAACAGCTCTATTAAAATTGTAAAATAATCAAAGAAAATTACTATGATACGAATTGAAAAATAAAATAATTGATTAACAAAAGAATAATTATTATATTTTTAGCATTAAATAAACAGAAAAACCTTTGGTTTACAAGAATTTGATGTTTAAACATCGAACATTATTTGTGTTTTGTGAGGTTATGTCAGATGCTTTATGTTTGTTTTTGTTCAAGAATTTAAATTTTTCTTCAACATTTCTATTAGGAGCTCCTTGCTGATCATTGTTTTTGTAAAATTTGTTATTCTAGGCAGCTTAAATGGTTCTTTTAACATAAAATTTACCATACAAAACTTAAATAATTTATGATTTTATATTTCGTTTTTCTAACAATTAAAACGGCGACCCGTTTATTTTATGTTAAAAATAAACAAATCCTTCTTTTGTTAACAAATATCATTTGAATATTATTTGCGTCGAGGTAAATTTCATTCATTTTTTTAAACTTTTATTAGAGCTGTTTTGGGCTAAAATCCATATAAAAAAAATGTAAACAAAAATTTTGACCCCGTAACGTCGCGACGTCTTGTGGAATAAAGGTTGAACTGATGTACTAAAACTGATGTACTGAAGAACTGATGTACTAAGATTGTGTGATTAGTATGTCTACTTACCACCAGAGTATATGAACGTGGGGTCAATTAGTTTTGTTTACATTTTTTTTATATAGATTGTGTGATTAGTATATCTACTTACCACCAGAGTATATGAACGTGGGGTCAATGTGTTTTGTTTACCTTTTTTTTATATGGAGTTTGATCAAAAACAACTCTATTAAAATTTGAGAAAAATCAATGAAAATTACCACGATACGAAATGCAAAATAAAACAATTGATTAAAAAAAGAATACTTATTATATTTTTAACATAAAATAATTAGAAAAGCTTTTGGTTTACAAGAATTTGATGTTTAAACACCGAACATTATTTGAGTTATGTGAGGTTATGTCATTTGATTTATGTTTGTTTTTGCTCAAGAATTTAAAGTTTTCTTCAATATTTCTATTAGGAGCTCCTTGCTGATCATTGGTTTTGTGAAATTTATTATTCCAGGCAGCATAAGTGGTTTTTTTAACATAAAATTTGCCATACAAAACTTAAATAATTGATGATTTTATATTTCGTTTTACTAACAATTGTAATGGCGATCCGTTTATTTTATGTTAAAAATAAATAAATCCTTCTTTTTTTAACGAATATCATTTGATTATTATTCGCGTCGAGGTAAATTTCATTCATTTTTTTAACTTTTTGTTAGAGCTGTTTTGGGTCAAACTCCATATAAAAAAAATGTAAACAAAAATGTTGACCCCGTAACGTCGCGACGCCTCGTGGAATAAAGGTTGAACTGATGTACTAAAACACAATCTATAGATTGTGAAATTAGTTCAATAAACTTTCGCTAGTTTCGCTAGTCAGTGTACAAATTTGTTTGTTTACGTTTTTTTTATATAGAGTTTTGCTAAAAACAGCTATAATAAAATTGAAATAAATTGAATAAAAAAAACCTCGATATGAAGTTTAACGTAATTATAATAATTAACAATAGATTAATACATGTATTTTGAAAAGATAATAATACATAACCCTTTAATGTCCAAGAAAACGACAAATTAAAACTGCTAATTTTGATATATTTATAGCTGATTTATCAACAAAACTTATTGTTACATTTATATTTTTCAATGGAATTAACCAGCTTTCTCTTTATTTTCTATTTTTAAATACAAATTATTGCTCAAATCTCATATTTTTTGGCTAATAAATTTCTAAAACAACGGACATAACCTCAGAAAATACCAAAAATGACCTCATTTGTATTTGTAATTTTCTTGAATGTTAAAGGGTCAACGGATTATTACATTTAAATAATATATGTTAAATAGTATTTCAAAGTTTTATTATAACCATCAACGTTTCGTCAAGATAGTTTTAATTAACAATTTTGCGATTTAATTGGACATGTTTTTACATAAACTCCATATAAAAAAAATGTAAACAAACAATTTTGTACACGGACTAGCGCCTCTTGCGGAAATGAATGCGAAGTAGTTGTACTAAAACACAATCTATAGATCGTGATATTTGTTCATTTTAGTACCGCAATTGTCGCTAGTGTGAATTATCTTTTCCATAACAAATGAGATAATTTACACTAGCGCACCTAGCGTAAATGATGGCGAAGTTAATGTTTAGTACAAGTGCTAAACATGATCTATAGATCATGTTTAGCACTTGTACTAAGCATGAACTTCGCCATCTTTTACGCCAGGTGCGCTAGTGTAAATTACCTCATTTGTTATGGAAAAGATAGTTCACACTAGCGACAATTGCGGTACTAAAATGAACAAATATCACGATCTATAGATTGTGTTTTAGTACATCAGTTCAACCTTTATTCCACTCGGCGTCGCGACGTTACGGGGTCAAAATTTTTGTTTACATTTTTTTTATATGTAGTTTGGCCCAAAACAGATCTAACAAAAAATTAAAAAAATGAATGAAATTTACCTCCACGCGAATAATAATCAAATGATATTTGTTAACAAAAGAAGGATTTGTTTATTTTTAACATAAAATAGACGGATCGCCGTTACAATTGTTAGTAAAACGAAATATAAAATCATCAATTATTTAAGTTTTGTACGGTAAATTTTATGTTAAAAGAACCATATGAGCTGCCTGGAATAACAAATTTCACAAAAACAATGATCAGCAACGAGCTCCTAATAGAAATGGAGAAGAAAAATTTAAATTCTTGAACAAAAACAAACATAAAGCATCTGACATAACCTCACAAAACTCAAATAATGTTCGGTGTTTAAACATGAAATGCTTGTAAACCAAAGGCTTTTCTATTTATTTTATGTTAAAAATATAATAATTATTCTTTTGTTAATCAATTATTTTAATTTGCATTTCGTATCATGATAATTTTCATTGATTTTTTTACAATTTTAATAGAGCTGTTTTGGGCCAAACTCTATATAAAAAAAATGTAAACAAAACTAATTGACCCCACGTTCATATACTCTGGTGGTAAGTAGACATACTAATCACACAATCTGTTTAGTACTTGTACTAAACATCAACTTCGCCTTCATTTACGCTAGGTGCGCTAGTCCGTGTACAAAATTGTTTGTTTACATTTTTTTAATATGGATTTTCGGTAAAAACATGTCCAATTAAATCGCAAAATTCTTAATTAAAATTATCTTGAAGAAACGTTGATGGTTATAATAATAATTTGAAATACTATTTAAGATATTTTATTTAAATTTAAAATCCGTTGACCCTTTAAAATCCAAGAAAATTACAAATAAAAATGAGGTAATTTTTGGTATTTAATGAGGTTATGTCCGTTGTTTTAGAAATTTATTAGCCAACAAAATATGAGATTTGAGCAATATTTTGTATTTAAAAATAGAAAATAAAGAGAAAATTGGTTAATTCCATTGAAAATTATAAATGTAATAATAAATTTTGTTGATAAATCAGCTATAAATATATCAAAATCAGGTGTTTTAACTTATCGTTTTCCTGGATATTAAAGGGTTATGGATTATTAACTTTTCAAAATACATGTATTAATCTATTGTTAATTATTATTATTACTTTAAACTTCATATCGAGGTATTTTTTATTCAATTTATCCCAATTTTGTTGTAGCTGTTTTTAGCGAAACTCCATATAAAAAAAATGTAAACAAACAAATTTGTACACTGACTAGCGAAACTAGTGAACAATTTATGAACTAATAACACGATCTATAGAGTTTGGCCCAAAACAGCTCTATTAAAATTTTAAAAAAATCAATGAAAATTATTATGATACGAAATGCAAATTAAAATAATTGATTAACAAAAGAATAATTATTATATTTTTAACATAAAATAAATAGAAAAGCCTTTGGTTTACAAGAATTTGATGTTTAAACACCGAACATTATTTGAGCTTTGTGAGGTTATGTCAGATGCTTTATGTTTGTTTTTGTTCAAGAATTTAAATTTTTTTGCTCCATTTATATTAGAAGCTCGTTGCTGATCATTGTTTTTGTGAAATTTGTTATTCCAGGCAGCTCATATGGTTCTTTTAACATAAAATTTACCGTACAAAACTTAAATAATTGATGATTTTATATTTCGCTTTACTAACAATTGTAACGGCGATCCGTCTATTTTATGTTAAAAATAAACAAATCCTTCTTTTGTTAACAAATATCATTTGATTATTAATCGCGTCGAGGTAAATTTCATTCATTTTTTTAATTTTTTGTTAGAGCTGTTTTGGGCCAAACTACATATAAAAAAAATGTAAACAAAAATTTTGACCCCGTAACGTCGCGACGCCTCGTGGAATAAAGGTTGAACTGATGTACTAAAACACAATCTGACCGTGATATTTGTTCATTTTAGTACCGCAATTGTCGCTAGTGTGAATTATCTTTTCCATAACAAATGAGGTAATTTACACTAGCGCACCTAGCGTAAATGATGGCGAAGTTGATGTTTAGTACAAGTGCTAAACATGATAGATCATGTTTAGCACTTGTACTAAACATCAACTTCGCCATCATTTACGCTAGGTGCGCTAGTGTAAATTACCTCATTTGTTATGGAAAAGATAATTCACACTAGCGACAATTGCGGTACTAAAATGAACAAATATCACGATCTATAGATCATGTTTAGCACTTGTACTAAGCATCAACTTCGCCATCATTTACGCTAGGTGCGCTAGTGTAAATTACCTTATTTGTTATGGAAAAGATAATTCACACTAGCGACAATTGCGGTACTAAAATGAACAAATATCACGATCTATAGATTGTGTTTTAGTACATCAGTTCAACTTTTATTCCACGAGACGTCGCGACGTTACGGGGTCAAAATTTTTGTTTACATTTTTTTTATATGGATTTTAGCCCAAAACAGCTCTAATAATAGTTAAAAAAAATGAATGAAATTTATCTCGACGCGAATAATGATTAAATTATATTTGTCAACAAAAGAAGGATTTATTTATTTTTAACATAAAATAAACGGATCGCCGTTACAATTGTTAGTAAAACGAATTATAAAATCATCAATTATTTAAGGTTTGTATGGTAAATTGTATGTTAAAAGAACCATTTAAGCTTCCTGGAATACCCAACTTCACGAAAACAATGATCAGCAAGGAGCTCCTAATAGAAATGTTGAAGAAAAATTTAAATTCTTGAACAAAAACAAACATAAAGCATCTGACATAACCTCACAAAACACAAATAATGTTCGATGTTTAAACATCAAATTCTTGTAAACCAAAAGCTTTTTTATTTATTTTATGTTAAAAATATAATAATTATTCTTTTGTTAATAAATTATTTTATTTTGCACTTCGTATCATGATAATTTTCATTGATTTTTTTACAATTTTAATAGAGCTGTTTTGGTTTAAACTCCATATAAAAAAAATGTAAACAAAACTCATTGACCCAACGTTCATATACTCTGGTGGTAAGTAGACATACTAATCACACAATCTATAGATTGTGTGATTAGTATGTCTACTTACCACCAGAATATATGAACGTTGGGTCAATTAGTTTTGTTTACATTTTTTTTATATGGAGTTTGGACCAAAACAGCTCTATTAAAATTGTAAAAAAATCAATGAAAATTATCATGATACGAAATGCAAAATAAAATAATGCATTAACAAAAGAATAATTATTATATTTTTAACATAAAATAAATAGAAAAGCCTTTTTTTTACAAGAATTTGATGTTTAAACACCGAACATTATTTGAGGTTTGTGAGGTTATGTCAGATGCTGTATGTTTGTTTTTGTTTAAGAATTTCAAATTTGTTTGCCCATTTCTATTAGGAGGTCCTTGCTGATCATTGATTTTGTGAAATTTGTTATTCCAGGCAGTTCAAATGATTCTTTTAACATACAAATTTACCATAAAAAACCGAAATTATTGATGATTTTATATTTCGGTTTTCTAACAATTGTAACGGTGATCCGTTTATTTTATGTTAAAAATAAACAAATTCTTCTTTTGTTAACAAATATCATTTGATTATTCTTCGCGTTGTGGTCAATTTCATTCATTTTTTTTAATTTTTGTGAGAGCTGTTTTGGGCCAAACTCCATATAAAAAAAATGTAAACAAAAAATTTGACCCCGTAACGTCGCGACGTCTTGTGGAATAAAGGTTGAACTGATGTACTAAAACACAATCTATAGATCGTGATATTTGTTCATTTTAGTACCGCAATTGTCGCTAGTGTGAATTATCTTTTCCATAACAAATGAGGTAATTTACACTAGCGCACCTAGCGTAAATGATGGCGAAGTTGATGCTTAGTACAAGTGCTAAACATGATCTATAGATCATGTTTAGCACTTGTACTAAACATCAACTTCGCTATCATTTACGCTAGGTGCGCTAGTGTAAATTATCTCATTTGTTATGGAAAAGATAATTCACACTAGCGACAATTGCGGTACTAAAATGAACAAATATCACGATCTATAGATTGTGTTTTAGTACATCAGTTCAACCTTTATTCCACTCGGCGTCGCGACGTTACGGGGTCAAAATTTTTGTTTACATTTTTTTTATATGGATTTTGGCCCAAAACAGCTCTATTAAAAATTTAAAAAAATGAATGAAATTTACCTCGCCGCGAATAATAATCAAATGATATTTGTTAACAAAAGAAGGATTTGTTTATTTTTAACATAAAATAAACGGGTCGCCGTTTTAATTGTTAGAAAACGAAATATAAAATCATAAATTATTTAAGTTTTGTATGGTAAATTTTTATGTTAAAAGAACCATTTGAACTGCCTGGAATAACAAATTTCACAAAAACAATGATCAGCAAGGATCTTCTAATAGAAATGGGCAAAAAAATTTGAAATTCTTAAACAAAAACAAACATTAAGCACCTGACATAACCTCACAAAACTCAAATAATGTTCGGTGTTTAAACATCAAATTCTTGTAAACCAAAGGCTTTTCTATTTATTTTATGTTAAAAATATAATAATTATCCTTCTGTTAATCAATTGTTTTATTTTGCATTTCCTATCATTGTAATTTTCTTTGATTATATTTCAATTTTAATAGAGTTGTTTTTGATCAAACTACATATAAAAAAAATGTAAACAAAACTAATTGACCCAACGTTCATATACTCTGGTGGTATGTAGACATACTAATCACACCATCTATAAGGAAAAAATTTACATTTTGTGCAAAACTGCCCTACAACCGAAAAACACTTTCGATTCCACGCAAGTTATACCGATTTTCCATCGTCATAGTATAATAGTATAATAGTATTTTGCTATTATACTATGACGATGGAAAACCGAAGTTCATAGTATAATAGTATAATTATACTATTTCGTTATTCTAGCTATCAAAAATATAATAGGTAGCAAATTGTGTTTTTAACATTGTAAATTTATCTGACAGTGTATTATTTTGACGATTCGCAAAATTAGCATTCGATTAAATATTATAATGGAATTTAAAGTTATTTTTGTGAAATTAACATTGTGAATATCGGCATTTATTTCTAAAAATCATGGAAAATTGTTTTTTTATTTATGAATATACGTTAAAATTTTCAAAATAGGAATTATACCTACGTTCACTTAAAAAGAACTATAATTGGTGTTAACTTCATCGCGCGCGATGGAAAACCGACAAGGAATAATAGTATAATAGTATTATACTATTATGCTATTATACTATTGACGATGGAAAATCGGTATATGTTTTATAGTTAAAAAGTGTTGCCATGCTAACTAAAAAGAATCCTTCGTAATTGTTTTACCGAAAATCAGATTCCCTACGAAAAACTCGGCATTAGAATCCTGGAATTTTTGATTTGGAGTTCTCAACACTAACCTGATATACAATTTAACCAAATTGAAATTGTTGAAGCCAAATTTGACAAACTGATTTGAAATTTCAAATTAAATTAAAGTACGAGTAACTTTTTAAAATTACATACATTTTCAATATCCAATTTCTCAAATTTTCGTAGACCAAAGTTCCTATAGTTTTTAGTTTCAGTTTTTAGTTTTACTTGATCCAAAATTTCCGAGAATTTACTTCGGATATCGACCTCTGATTTTAAAATGTTGTTACTTCATAAAAGGACTCAATTTTAACCATGATTTTTTTTGCCCCGCAGATCAAAGTTTGCGATCTGAAATTTCTGTTCATGTTCATTGTAGAATAAGAACTTACCTATCAAAATCTCCGTGATTGTGGAATTGATATATGTACACATCACATATCTTACAAAAACCATTAACAGCCCAGAAAACAGTAGCGGTCATTAAGATAATAGACTGATTCAGAAATTTTTGCGAGGAAATTGTGCGGTTTGTTATAGATATTAAGGCGATGTTTTAAAGCTTCCTAGCAACAGCTCCACGGTTGCTTTACGGATACTTTTAAGTCTTCCAGTTTCCGTAGCAAGTAGTGAATGATTATATTCAAAACTGAAAGTAATCAAAAACTACTTGAGATCAAGTATATCTCAGGAAAGGTTGGTTGGATTATCGAGTATAGCAATTGAAAAAGAAATTGTTGACAAAATCGATTTAAGTCAAATGATTGATAAATTTGCTACTTTAAAGGCAAGAAAAGCTAAATTTGTGTACCTGAATTATAAAAAGGGCTCCTAGAAAGAGCTTGCATAGGGCGCAAAGTGTTCTAGAGCCGGCACTGGCCGTCTTGAATATACAGGCCTCTGACTACAAACAGTGACGACACACTAAGTCTCCGCCGCTACGTGGCAGTGTAGTAAAGTAAAGATCAAGAATGATAGATTACAAGATTATGCAACTCAAAATACGTTACTCTCTTTTTTTGTAAAAAAATAAAGCGTAGGAACCAGTCTGTATATCTGACTTTATTTTCACCTATTATTTAAACTTTGTTTCACTTACCCTTGGTTCTTCAAATATTTGGTTGGTTTTACAGCGGTTTGAGCGAGAAACATGAATAAATATGATCACATGATCATTGATGTGAAAGCGTTAATCTACATACCTTTCATTTCCTCTTATTGTACGTAGTATGGTGGTATAATATATTTGGTCATTCACTCTCATTCATCATTGGTTATTTATTTTATTTAATGTTTATGTTGTATATACAGTAGAAAACAAAATTATCGTTCTCTTCATAGTAATTTGACGACACGACAATTCATTTAAGTACAACATTTTTGGTTCACTATCGTATTAGAAGAGAGGATAAAAAATAAAATTAAAAAATAAAGCATAGGAACCAGTCGTTTTACTCTCCATCGGAGTTGGACAATCTTCTAATCTATCATTCTTGTTTCTTGATGCTGCACTAAAAAAAACTAAATCAATCAGCCCTATTATGGGTGTCGAGTCGATCGACAATCGACACGACTTTGTGTTGCCTTTTCCTTTTTCGTATTGTTTTTATCAAATGAAAAAAAGAAAACGCAATACAGAGTCGTGTTGATTGTTGATCGACTCGACAATCATAATAGGGCTGAATATTAAAATGTTTTTGGACAAAACAAAAACAAAAAAATATCTTTTCTTTATTATACTGCCGCGTAGCGGAGAGACTTAACGTGTTTCAATTTGTAAAAATTGCTTGTAGTCATAGGCTTGTATATCTAGTAGTTGGATTAGTAATGTATAAAATAAATCAGAAAATATATATACACAAAACTAACACAAATGCCCAAAATATTGTTTGATATTGTTTACAATATTTTACGTGTATTTTACGTTTATAGAGTACAATGTCTGTGAGAGGATCGGTGTAAAGAGCGAAAGGCACGGCTTGTACAAACATTTTTATTGGTTTTGGTAGTGTGTTTGGCCACAGAATAATAAACAACCAGGAACGACATTATGTGGACCAATACATTTTTGCTCTTACCTTTTGCTCTTACATTACATGTAAAGTTAATTTTGAATTTTCAGCCACTAAACGATAATTTAATACCGAAAATCTTACCTTCTATGTATAAACCAAGGTCAAAAAAATGAGTCGACTTTTCTCCATATAAAAACCGCGTTATGTCGCTTCTGGGTATTCTGTGGTTTGGCAGGAAAAATATTTATAACCTATCTTTATTACACTCGTATACCAAAAAATGGCACATTTCATTGTTTTAAAAAAAAAATACTGTAAGCGGCGGAACGAAAAAAGAAGTATTATGCTTGTAGGGGTTGGATTGGGTGAATACCCATACGACAAAAGAAGCAATAGATATATAACATATAGGGTAGAAGAGAGAAGGAAAAAACGCATTGTAAAGTGAAGGTTATAATTTAAAAAGGAGAAATAAAAATACATTTATATTAAAGTAATCGGGGTGTATTTATTAATAAAATAATAAAAGTGGAAGAGCTTATAGTTTCAGAAGTGGGATAATAAAGTGATATTGAAGGAAAATAAAGGGATTAATAGAAATCCGACATAAAATAAAAATTAAACGATGGCGTCGAATTTTAATGTACGCGAGTTAAAGAAAGAATTAGCAGCACGTGGACTTAGCACTGCTGGGAAGAAGGAGGAATTATTGGAAAGATTACTGCGGAGTATGATGGTTAACCAAGATGCTGAATCGGAGGATAATGATTCCATAATAAGTGAGGCGCAGAAAAAACGTGACAAGACCGAATATAGAAACATGCGGTTTTCGATTAGAGATGTGATCGAAATATTGCCTACGTTCGATCCTACTGATGAAAGTGGTTTAACATCGGAACAATGGACTCAACAAGTAGAGGAATTGATGAGAATACATGGAATAGATGAGCGCATGATTATTTTGGCATCAAGCAATAAATTGAAGGCGTATTCAGGAAAATGGTACGAAACAATCGAAAAAGATGTTAAATGGGGTACGTTCGCAGATCAATTGAGGAAGAATTTTAAGTCGCGCAGAAGTCAGGCAGAAATGCACGAGATTCTAAGAAAGAAAATTAGAAATCGGGAACAAGGTTTAGTGGAATATTTTTATGAGATGTGTGCGGTGGCGAAGAAAAATATTAGTGAAAGTGACATAATATATTACATTATTCAAGGAGTAAACGAATATAAATTGAGTACCGCTTTGAAAACGGTACAGATAGAAAGTTTAGAGCAGCTAAAAGAACGAATCGAATGGTTTACACTAATGAATAGAAACGAGGAGCGGGAGCGTAAACCAGTAAAGTCTGACGGTTTTAAAAATATGGAAAGAGGGTTTAGGAGCACTAATAAGGAAGATACAATGGATGTAAGACGTCAACAGTGTTACAATTGTTTTGGAAATGGGCATATTGCGAGTAAATGTCCAAAACCGTTAAGAAAGCCAGTTTGTGGTCGATGTAATAAGATTGGCCATAGCAAGGAACAGTGTAAAGTGAAAATGGATTCAACGGACGGAAAACAAACGATATACGAGATCACAATGCCGGGAGAGGTGCAGGAAGCTGCAAGGCAGAGTAGCAATAAAGAAATCGAGGTGGATCAGCAGGGACAAATCCAGGCGAGGGTGGAAGTTAACTGTAAACTGGTGACCACGAAGATGCTGGTGGATTCAGGAAGTGTTGTGAGTATTGCGAAAGAAAGTTTTGTAAAACCGGATAATTATATTATCGTCCAAAATAATTTATTAAATATAACCGGGATAAACGAGAGTAGCTTAAAAGTGTTGGGTAAACTTTCAACAAATATTATAATTGAAGAAAATGTTTATAAAGTAGATTTATTGATAGTAAATAATGAAACAATGGATATAGATGTCATCTTAGGTAGGGATTTTTTGAACAAGAATCACATATCGACGGTAAAATTTATTCAGGCGAGTACCTTCAGTCTCGACCTGATGAACCAAGTATCTTCATGTGGGGATACGTTAATGTTGACGGAAAATCGAGTAGAGCTTAGCATAGGTGATTCGGAGGAAACGTTGAGGTATAAGGACAGTGTTGTAGACTTATACGAAAGGTATTATTGCAATGAGGAAATTAAATCAGAAGGAATTAGATACGAAGCCGAAATTAAATTAAAAGAAACCAAGGTAGTAAGAGCAAATCCGAAAAGGTTTAGTCATTATGAGCGAGTGGAGTTAAAAAAGATAACGGATGAGCTACTAAGGGCGGAAGTTATTAGATCAAGCGAGTCGCCGTATACCAGTCGGGTGGTGTTGGTGAAAAAAAAAAATGGGGCGTTAAGAATGTGTGTCGATTACAGACAACTAAATAAAATAGTAGAACGAATATATTATCCTATGCCAGTCATAGAAGATGTATTGGTTCGATTAAGTGGAAAAAAATATTATACGTGTGTGGACCTTAGAAACGGATTTTACCACGTAGATTTAACGGAATCGTCAAAAAAATATACTTCATTTGTGACTGAAGAAGGACAATTCGAGTACAATAAATTGCCCTTTGGTTATACAAATGCTCCTGCGCATTTTGTGAAGTATATTCAGCTAGTATTGAAAGAACTAACTAATAGTCAAAAAATATTGATTTTTATAGATGATATATTGATAGCAACGGAAGGGATAGAAGAACATTTAGTGATTCTCAAGGATCTGTTTAGTATTTTAGCAAGAAACAATATCAAGTTACAAATTGCTAAATGTAATTTTTTGAAAACGGATATAGAATATTTAGGGTATAACGTGAAGGGATCGCGGATTTCATTAAGCGATAAGCATGTCGATACTATAAAGACATATCCAGTTCCATCGGATCATAGGTCATTGCAAAGATTTATAGGCTTAACAAGTTATTTCAGAAAGTTTGTTCAGGGTTATAGTAAACTAGCGGCACCGTTGTATGATTTATTGAAGGTTCAGGAGTTTGAGTTTAGTGAAGTACATTGGGAAGCTTTTAGTTTATTGAAAGAGTTGTTGATTAGCAAGCCAGTATTAGGTATTTATGATGTAAAAAACGAGACTCAGTTGCATACCGATGCATCATCGTCAGGATATGGCGCCGTATTAATGCAAAGGCAGAAGGAGGATGAAGAGTTCCATCCTATAATGTATTTTAGTAGGAAGACTACTGATGCGGAATCAAAGCTGCACAGTTTTGAATTAGAGACTCTGGCGGTAGTATATGCTATCAAAAGGTTCAGACCGTACTTGTTTGGTATACACTTTACCATTGTAACAGATTGTAATGCTTTACGATTAACTTTAGCAAAGCGAGATTTGAACGCAAAAATAGATAGATGGGGGTTATTCTTAGAAGAGTACGATTTAGAAGTAATCCATCGTGGAGGAGACCGAATGAGGCATGTAGATGCAATAAGTAGAATGCAAATATACTATTTAGAAATGAATGAAAAAGATTTATTTGTGGAAAAGATTTATATATGTCAACTAGAGGATGAAGGTATACAGGAAATAAAGTTAAGGGTATTAAATGGGAAGTTAAAGGGATACGAACTTCGAGAAGGCATAGTGTATAGGAAGGATAGAGATAAATTGCAATTGGTGGTACCTGAACGAATGATTAAGTCAGTTATTTGGAAGTATCATGATAATATGGGTCATTTAGGGGAAGAAAAGGTTTGTGAACTGATCAAGAGACAATTTTATTTTGCTAAAATGAAGGAGAGACTTAAGACCCACAAGGAAGAATGTATGGTATGTATAGCCTACAATCCTAAGCCAGTTAGAAAGGAAACATTATTAAATGGTATCGAAAAAGGCAATGAACCATTTCTAACGATTCATGTGGATCATTTAGGGCCTTTAGAGGTGACTAAACAGAAAAATGTTTATTTGCTTATGGTAGTAGATGCATTCACAAAATATATAAGAATGTATCCAACGAAAACAACGAACAGTATGGAGGTGTGTAAACACTTAAAAAGTTATTTCGAGAACTACAGCATGCCAGACAGAATTATAAGCGATAGAGGTTCTGCGTATACTTCTCGAATGTTTGAGAATTTCTTGCACGAACGTAAAATTACGCATGTCAAGGTAGCGACGGCTTCACCAAATTCCAACGGGCAGGTAGAACGATATAACAGGGTAGTTGTACCAATACTTGCCAAGATGGTAGACGAAAGGAAAAAAGAATGGGATAAATTGATACCAGACGTAGAGTATTTGATGAACAATACAATAAATAAATCAGTTAATGAAATACCGGCGAAATTGTTATTCGGCGTGATTCAAAAAGGGGTGAAATATAAAGATATAGAGATAGATCGGAACGGACGAGAGGACGTCAGAGAATTAGGAAAACTTAGGGAACGAGCTAAATCGGCTATAGACAGACAGCAGGATTATAATACGAGGTATTACAATAAAGGAGTTAAGAAGGGAGTTAGATACAAGAAGGGTGATTTGGTAGTAATTAGGGACCATCCTCAAACTGGGATAAATGCCAAATTGAAAAGAAAGTTTAAAGGTCCATATCGAATAGATAAAGTTTTGGACAGAGATAGGTACGTAGTCAAAGATTTAGAAGGATATCAGGTTACTAATAAACCTTTTGAGGGAATATTTGATGCGCGAAACATGAGGGTATATGAAAGGAAGGAAGAAGGCTCGAAGATTTTGTCAGAGGAGGAAGCGGATGATTCCCATATGGAAGATATCGAATACTTGGATTCGGAATACGAAATTGAATATGTCAATTCCGACTGAGGGCGATATATCCTTTGTTTCAGAATGATTATATGTAATGTAATTTTAAGAATTATTATAAGTATTATATTTTATGTATTATTTTTTATGAATGGAATTACTAATTAAGTTTGTATGTATATATATATTAAAAGAATGTAATGTAATTTAAATAAGAGGTTAGCGAGGGCGCTACAGATTGTCAGGTTGGACGAGCTGTAAGCGGCGGAACGAAAAAAGAAGTATTATGCTTGTAGGGGTTGGATTGGGTGAATACCCATACGACAAAAGAAGCAATAGATATATAACATATAGGGTAGAAGAGAGAAGGAAAAAACGCATTGTAAAGTGAAGGTTATAATTTAAAAAGGAGAAATAAAAATACATTTATATTAAAGTAATCGGGGTGTATTTATTAATAAAATAATAAAAGTGGAAGAGCTTATAATACGAATAATCGACAATCGTACATATGCTTTACTACACGTTAAATATAAAAGTATTAAGGCACAATTCGATTTTCAACATCAAGACATCTTTTAAATTTATATTATCTTAATTATTTTTTTATTAAATTCAAAAATGAATTTGAACTAATACAATATTTTTATCAAAATGTAAAAATAAAAAGTAAATTGTATGTATGTATGTGTTTATATGAAAATAAATGTCTTAAGCAAAAACATCTATAATTCCAAGACGAACTATTCAAAATTTAAAGGTACAAAGTGACCACGGGTTATAGTGTTGGTTGTGTACATATAGACTTTCAATAATAAAATTAACCAACACTAATATAATTTGTTTTGGTATTAGAAAACAAAAAATACATTAGAAACAACAACAATTTACATCACGGCAACGCCGTATAATAATATCGAATAAAACAAGACCTATTTATGTGTATGTTTGAACAACAAAATAAATTATAACAACAATCAGCATATTTTCAATTTTGTTGAGAAAAATTTGTAATGTATGGATGTAAACATTTGGATATTTTTTTCTTCTCTAGAATATAAGTCGAGAATTATTTTTCGATTTAATTTATAGGTTTTATGTTGTTAATTCTCCTGTTTTTCTGTTAACATAAATAGTATTTTATTTGTTTGAGCTTGAATTAAATAATTCAAATTACGTTTTGAATTAATTAATTTTTCTGGTTAGTGCAATTTTTGCTGTAATTTACAAAAGTACTAAAGTAGTTTTTAGCGTACAAAATACGCTAAATATTTGTTCGTCATTCGTTATTCGAGATAAATGTTTGAAGACAATGATTCGCTTGCCCTTTACCTAAACATGTCAGTGTAATAAATAATTAAATTTATTTAGTTTTAATGAAATAATTTAATTAATTGTACACCAGAAAACAAGATGTCATATGTTTGTCGTACAGATGTTTTCGATAATGCACTGTGCGTGCGTAGTGTGTTAAGTGTTTGACAGGAAAAAGATTTAACCTATCTTTATAACACTAGTAGACCAAAAAGTAGCACATTTCATTGTTTTAAAAAATACAATAATCGTACATATTTAAATGCTTTAAACACGTTAAATATAAAAGTATTAAGGCACAATTCAATTTTCAACATCAAGACATCTTTTAAATTTATATTATCTTAATTATTTTTTTATTAAATTCAAAAATGAATTTGAACTAATACAATATTTTTGTCAAGAGTGTAAAAATAAAAAGTAAATATGTAATTGTATGAAAATAAATGTCAAATAATATACAACGTTGCCGTCGTCATTTAGTTACCAATACTACCTTCAGTGGTCGTTTTCATTCAATAACAAACTATAATTCGTCTTGGAATTATAGATGTTTTTGGTCTTAAGCAAAACCAACAACAATTACAAGCCTGACTATCACCAATATTATAAATTTATTTTTCGCTTATACATGAAAGTATTGGTGATCGGATACACTATATAAATGAGTAAAAATAAACAAACAAATTGTCGATACAAGAAAACAAAGGGATTTTTGCACCAACACTTTCAAGTATAAGCGATTAAATGTAAGAGGGTATCTGTGTACTTCATCACGGAATCAGGCTTGTTGTACATTAGTGTTGGTTTTGTCTTAAGTGTAAAAATAAAAAGTAAATTGTATGTATGTGTTTATATGAAAATAAATGTCAAATAATATACAACGTTGCCACCAATACTACTTTCAGTAGTCGTTTTCATTCAATAACAAACTATAATTCATCTTGGAATTGTACGATCAAAACATAAAAACGAAGAAAAAAGGAAAAAAAAATTGTTCTACATTTTAGTTTTTAAATCTTTTTATTGTTGTTTTGTTGCATTTGTATTATGCATCTACGATACGAGCGGAAAGAGGAAAAGTTCAAATTACATACATGTATTCATTTCCAACTACAAATCTTACTGTATACTTCGATACATTGCAACCTAAATATATTATGCACAAAAAATTAGAAAAAATTTGTAAATCATACAAGTAACGCTATCTATTGAGGTAACATTACAATTGGCGTGATTCCTCTATATGGTAATGAGGACGAAGGGCCGAATTTCAAAGGGCCGAATGGGTCGAAGGGCCGAATGTCGAAGAACCGAATGGTAAACGGCCGAATGGCGAACGGCCGAATGGGTCGAAGGCCCGAATTTGTTTGTTTATTTTTGTTTTTGTTTTTAGAAATATAATTTTTTAAATTTCTTGTTTTAAGGAATATTTTGTAAATTTTTTTATCAAATATAAATTAATTTCTTATGAGTTTATACATATTTTATTATGTTTAGGCCCGTTGCACATTTCAGCTAAGCTAAACGAGAAATGTAGTTTTCGTTAGCTTAGTTAGCTCGCCTAGCTCACCTCTTTGCACTTTTCAGCTGATAACTAGCCTTATACACACACACATTGTTCAGGACAGCGATTTTGGTCGCAAAATGAGGATTGATTTGAGGATTACCGGAAGGCAATAGTATTGGTAAATTGTATTGGTGTTGAATGTGCATTTTTTCTTTCAGTTTTTCGTTTAATATGATGCAAATAAAAGAGATAAACTGACGCGAGTAATAGGGATAACATGATACAAATAAGAGGAATAAGCTCAGAAGAGAACGATTGAGAGGTTGTATTAAGAGAGACTGAGACAGAACAACAAATTCCGAAGAAAAAAAAATTTAAAATATTAGGTACGAAGCGAGAGAGACTCAAAATAAAAAATATTAACCAAAAAAACAAAAAAGCTAGAAAAAAAAACGATTTTGTTTATTTTGTTTAGTATTGTGTTGCAACTCATGATGGTCGGTTGCTCCTATACGATGTTATGTCCGTTAGTCCGAGGTTGGAGAAATTTTATTCTAGCATATACACAGCAAATAAAAAAGCGAGATGGTTTATTTTATTACTTTCCTTTTTAACTTGCGTAACCTTTTTTTGTATACAATTTTTTTTGTTTAGAATAAAATGTCCCCACACTTCGACATCATCGTAAAGAAACAACCCTCACGAGCTGCAAGGCAACACAATACTAAAAAAATAAATAAAATCATTTTATTTTCTTACTTTCTGTTTTGGTTCCTTTGTTCAAAATTTAAAAATTAAAAATATTGCGAATGGAGCCGACGAAGAATACATAAATTAAAAATCATTAATTTATGTTGCTTTTTGTTTTTTTTATTTGCAAGAAATTGTTTTGGTTACGTTTATGTATTTTGTTTTGGTTTTTTATTAACGAATGAATTCCACTAGTAAGAAGAAAGGGAAAAATAACTCAAGGCGAGCGTAAGCACCAAAAATTTGAACCGATTCACCCGCTTGGCTTGTTTTTGATAATTACCCCATGAGAAAACGCATGAGAAAATACACTAATACAATACAAATATTTGACGGCACACAATAGCAAAATGTATATTATACACTGTGTACATATACAAAATTCTCAATCCTCAATCCTCATTTTACGACCAAAATCCATGTACAGTTTATATCTTTTCATTAAAATTTTTTATTTTCAACCGGTGGATAAGAATTTAGCTCACATCGCTTAACTTAGCTTAGCTGAAATGTACAACGGGCCTTAATCTTTGCATATTCTATCGGCAAAAATATTGCATTAATTTTGTTGTTTATATTTTGTGTTGTTTTTATAATTATCAAGTGGAAAAATATTTGTACATAATAGGTATTTCACCAAAGCCAAAAAAAAATTTTGTCATAAAATGTCATAAAAATCAGAACATTTTTTATTCATTAGGGTGAAGGAAAATTCTATTTGGACGAATAAAATAATTTCTCTGTGATTTAGTGATGTGAATATAGTGAATATACTCCTAACAATTTACTACATAATTATAAAAACAAACTACAGTTTAAGGCAAAATTTCCAAAATGTCTACTTAAATTAAACGAAACGGTTTATTTTAAAGGGGTTACCCACGAAATCCATTACGTCATGATCCTTTTTGACAAAATCCATCTTGACCAAATCCATTTTTGACATAATCCTCTTTTGACAAAATCCATCATTTTCAAAATCCATTTATGATAAAATCCATTATTGACGAAATCCATTTTGTCAAAATCCATCAAAAAGCCATCGAATCCATCGTTTTTGTTATTTTTTACAAGCCGCTTGTAAAAAATAACAAAAACGATGGATTCGATGGCTTTTTGATGGATTCTTGCAAACATAACAAAAACGATGTGTTTTTAGCTAAAGAAGAATTTGTACCATTATTGTGGCTGCTTCTGGTAGTCCCACACTGTCATAACTGTTGTCGCATATGTAGCTATTTGTTCAGTAATTTGAAAATAATTTCCGAATCTTTATGACTATAAAAGGTTTTTTTATACTTATACTTTTACAAAATAACATTAATTAATTACAATGAAAACCAATTTTTTTTAAATGCCGTGTTTTACCCATATACGTGGTTTGTTAAAAAAGGTGACTTTTTATTTTTCTCGAAAATATTTATTTATTCATCAATATATACTTTGTCCCGTTCAAAGTAATCCCTCTCAGATATAATACACTTGTGCCTATGCTTTTCCAACCCTCGAATCTCTTCTGATATGAGTCCGAAGAACAAGAAAAATTCGGTGGCTGAGGCATGATTACGGATGTCGCTGCCACACGTTTCATGCCCAAAACAACCGAAAAAATTGCATGGCATGAGCCAACTGATATGGCCACATCCTCAGCATCTTCTCTAATAGTGATTCTCCATAATAATTTTGTTCACTGATTTAACGTTTTCATCGGTCGTTGACGCGCTAGCGCGTCCAGGGTGGGCATCATCATTAACATCTTATTGGCCTTCTGTGAAGAGCTTGTACCACTTACAAACATTTTTTCGATTCTTTGATGTATTTTACAATATATTCAGCTGCTAATAATAATAAGTTTTCCATCCATAAAAATAAAATAAACTATTCGTATATCATTATATTTTGTATATCATTATATTTTGATATAATGAAATATGTAATTATTTACTAAATATATAATTTATTTAAATACGAAATTTATTTTATTGATGACCGTACAATCAGTTTAGTGACATTATACTGAAGGATTTTGACAACAGTGGATTGTGTCATAAATGGATTTCAACAATCATGGATTTCAACATCAATGGATTTTACCAAAAGTGGATTTTTATAAAAACGGCGGATTTTAGCAAAACGGATTTTGGAAAGATGGATAACGGGGGGATCCCATTTTAAAGTATATCATTGTTTCATGTGTTGTTCTGAATATTGTTTCAACCTGAAATGTATTGCCTATTTTGATATGGGTCATTTTGACAAACAATATTTCAACCTGGTATTGATCTCTGGAAAATTAATATTGTTTTTCATAAATAAATGAAAATTATAGTTCTTAGGCTGTTTTCCAAACGATACTTATTTGATACTTATTGACTTATTTGGCCGCCATTTTAAATAAGTAAGTAAAGTCATTCCAATTGATTTAGCTTACTTATTTTGACAGCTGCATCAAAAGAATAAAAATGCGCAAAATTTACTGCACAGCGATTTTTTTTTTTTAAATTTATTATTAAATTTATTATTCTTGGGATAATTTTATTTTAATTATCTGTATTTTAAATTTATGTTATTTGTGTTTGTGGTTTTTACATATATGTATGTACATTATATTTGTATTAATTAAAATATAAACATAAACCAACACCTTAACCCTTTCACTCGTACTGTACACAATTGCGTACATCACTTTAAACCTAATTTTTGGGATTCAATGCACTGATAATGGATTTTTGAGTGTTATTATGTTGGCTCTTAGTCTTAAGCTACCTAAAAAGGATATTTAGCGCGAAAAATATTATAAAATTTCAGAAATACTCATTTAAGCAAAATAACAGGCGCTTTAAAATAAATGATGAATCAAAGGGTTAAAGTATTTTTTTGACATTACAAATTAGATTTTTTGGTAAGAAAGAGATAGAAAATAAGTTACCTCGTCAAGTTACTTATTTGAATTAGACAGGTTCCACAAATAAGTATCCGTTTGGAATACAGCCTTAATATCAAATTCAGTACATTTACAAAATATTCCTTAAAACAAGAAATTTAAAAACTTATATTTCTAAAAACAAAACAAAAAAATAAACAAAAAAATTCGGCCCTTCGACTCATTCGGCCCTTCGACATTCGGCCCTTCGACATTCGGCCCTTTGACCCACTCGGCCCTTTGACCCATTCGGCCTTTCGACCCATTCGGCCCTTCGACATTCGGCCCTTCGAAATTCGTCCCTTCGACCCATTCGGCCCTTTGCAATACGGCTCTTCGACATTCGGCCCTTCGACATTCGGCCCTTTGATATTAGTAGTGTTCCATTGGAAACAATTTGCTACTTGCAAGTACTTGTGAGTAGATGTCCAATGGAACGCGAATTTTCGTGACAGTAGTAAAACATAACCTCAATTTAAATAAAACTGGTAGATTTTTATAAAAAATACATTGTTCCATTAATAATAATTAATAATAATACGTAATAAAACATTAAACAACAAAATAATTAAAATATTTTTGCGATTTAAAAATTGCCGTGTCGCATCACAAACATAAACAAATTTTTTTTTTTAACCCTAAACCAACCAGCATATGTTTGTTGTCAGTACATTCAAATTCTAATCAAATAACTTCCTAAATTTTTGCAAAGAATGCCAAGTACGTTGTATGGAATGTATGGAAATGTTTTAAAATAAAATACATACAAGTTTATAACTAAATTAACATTATTTTGAAAATCGATGCATTTATCAAATGAACCAAAAAGCACACTTTGGTTGGATTAGGGTTAAAAATATGACATTCCCCACAAACAAAATTGGTATAGAGCCATCTATTAGAATTTTTTAAACTAAAATCGCTCTTCCGTTAATTTTGTGCGTAACTACTTCTCAACTACACCATCGTTTGAGCATGAGTAGTTGCGAGTAGATACAAGTACTTGTGAGTAGTTTACTCAAGCCAATGGAACACAGCAATTATTCCCTCTATATCCCACAAATCTGAACTCAGTTGTGAGTTCCATCAATTTTGGTAAGTTATATTGACGATTGGAGCATCACGGATTCCACCTAGTGGAATTTTTTTCAACTGAGCTACCTGATAATTTGACGTTCGAAATTGTTGTAAATAATTCAATTTTTGATCTGTAAACACAATTTTTACTTACCAGATTGCTAATAATTGTAAATAATTCCAATTTTGGACTATAAAAACAATTTTTAATTACCGCAATGCTTAATTTTCTTTCGTCGCATTTGTGACAAATGTCATTTTATCAGGTGCATCATTTTAACTATTGTCCTCGAGAGGCGCTCGAGAGGCAATTGACGATTGTAAAAGTAAAGAAAGCGCCTCTCGAGGACAATAGTTAAAATGATGCACCTGATAAAATGACATTTGTCACAAATGCTACGAAAGAAAATGTAGCAATGCGGTAATTAAAAATTGTTTTTTTAGTCCAAAATTAGAATTATTTACAATTATGTATTAGCAATCCGATAAGTAAAAATCGTGTTTACAGATCAAAATTGGAATTATTTACAACAATTTCGAACGTCAAATTATCAGGTAGCTCAGTTTAAAAATGTTCCACTAGGTGGAATCCGTAATGCTCCAATCGTCAATAGGAACTTGTTTGTATATAGGGAAATTAGTGGCAAAATGTTCATCATTTATTTTTTTGTCGACCATATTTATTTTAATAAGAAATAAACATTTGATGTGCATAGAGCGCATTATAATTTTAGTTATATGTTAATATTTTTATCGTTTTAAATCAAGAGTGTAAGTAATAAGTTATATTAGTTAAATAATTGTTATAAAAATAATATAATATAAAATATTTAATAAAAGGTTTAAATATTTTTTTTATAAATTTTAGGCTGCTCTCTGATGTTCCTAAAGTTCCCACATCTACACGGATATTCTGATGTCAATCAAAAACGACGTAAGATAAATTGAAATTTTAGCTTGTAGGTTGTAGCTGATTTTTTCTTAATATGTACATAATAAATAAATAAAAATAAAATATAAATCTAAATATGTACAATGTTATTTTTCATTGAAAAAACCCAAATAAATTATAATAACCTATAAGGGAAATCACTAACAAATTTTGAAGACAACACGAATCTTATACCCTTGACAGACTAGGGATTAGCTAAGCGTGATTAGTGATTTTTTCGAGATTAGCTGTAGTGTGTCAAGTTGAAGATTAGCTAATCTCGTTTTATTTGAGGATTAGTCACTAATCGAGATTAGTGCACTAATCCTTGAAAATTTTCGAGCTTATCTCGTTGTATTGGGATTAGTGATGGTACAAGTGGCACTACGATAGAAGTTATAAAATCAATGACGTCTCAAACAATTTGTGCTGAATAAATTTTGAGGAAACAGAAAATCTGCCGTGTTTTAATGTATAAATCTTAGAAATATTGAATTAAAAAATGAGTTCAGCTGATTTACTAGCCATATTTCAGCGAATCACCAAAATAATATTTTATTTCTCTGTAAGAAACTAATCCCTAGTCTGTCAACGCATATGGATTTGTGGTGGATTAGCTAATCTCGTTTCACTAATCGCGCTTAGCTAATCCCTAGTCTGTCAGTGGTATTAGGTAGAGATGGCATTACTAGTAATTGAACGAATCCCAATAAACAACTGAATTAAATATTAAAGCGAATATAATGTTAATATTAAACGAAATAAAAAAATAAAATCTCGGTTGAAAGGTAGGGAACAATTTTATGTGCAAATACAATTTTTTTGACTTTTTTTTTCATTTTCTTTGTTCAACGGTTAGTGGTGCCATCTCTACCAAAGGCACAGGAACTAGCATTTTAACACACACCAACAAGCAGATGTTTGCTTCAAGCTTTACTATGAGAATTATGACTAATTTCCCTTATAGATATTATAATTTATTTGAAAAAACCTTACTAATGTTCAAAGGGGGATTTTGACAGTACCCAATGAGCCCAAGAGCAATGTTGCCCAACAAACATGGTATTGAGTTCCATACAGTTCCAGCTTCTCGCGACAAGTTTCATAGTTGTAGTGTTCCATTGGAAACAATTTGCTACTTGCAAGTACTTGTGAGTAGATGTCCAATGGAACGCGAATTTTCGTGATAGTAGTAAAACATAACCTCAATTTAAATAAAACTGGTAGATTTTGATAAAAAATAATTAATAATAATAAGTAATAAAACATTAAACAACAAAATAATTAAAATATTTTTGCTATTTAAAAATTGCCGTGACGTATCACAAACATAAACAAAATTTTTTTTTTTAACCCTAATCCAACCAGCATATTTTTGTTGTCAGTAAATTTTAATCAAATAACTTAATAAATTTGTGCAAAGAATGCCAAGTACGTTGTATGCAAATGTTTCAAAATAAAATACATACAAGTTTATAACTAAATTAACATTATTTTGAAAATCGATGCATTATCAAATGAGCCAAAAGGCACACCTTGGTTGATTAGGGTTAAAACAATGACATTCCACGCAAACAAAATGGGTATAGAGTCATCTATTAGAATTTTTTAAACTAAAATCGCTCTGCCGTAAATTATGTGCGTAACTACTTCTCAACTACACCATCGTTTGAGCATGAGTAGTTGCGAGTAGATACAAGTACTTGTGAGTAGTTTACTCAGGCCAATGGAACACAGCAAGTGTTTCTTATAATAAAATGAAACTCAAGTGGAGCTTATTCTGAACTAAGCTCAGATTGAGTACTGGAAATTCGAGTAAAAGGTTGGGGTAAAAATACTTTAATGCTTATTGGTAAAATAAAATATCGATTAATGCTTATTGGTAAAATATTTTTTAATGAAATAACATTTTTAAATTTTTTTATTTTTAATTTTATTTATCTCTCGTTATAAAATAATCATCTACAAACTAAAAATGTAAGATTATCTTATATATATGTAAATATAGTAGGTAGGATCCAGGAATATCAGGAAACTTTAAGCGAACTCTAAAATTTAAAAGAAAATTAATGAAACTTATTACTAATTATTTTTTTTTTATATTATGTATTAATAAAAAATTATATAATTAATCTAATATACTATTACCCGGGGCATGCTGCAGCTATCGGGGGGGGGGGGGGGGGGGGGGGTCACAGGTGGTAGATAGTGGACGTCCTATCGATAGATAGGTTAGCGGTGAATTAAATAAGCCGCCCCCAACCGCAGCCCTGCTGGGAGGAGAGTCTCAGGAAACTGGGGAGTGGTTAACCTCAGTTTAATAAATTCTGAGTGCCTATGATACCCGGTATGGAATGGCGAACTGATGGCGCCATAAAACCATCAACTAATAACCACAGGCAAACTGAGCGTCACATATTCCGGGGTCTCCAGGTAGTGAGTGAGGGGCCCCTTTAGCGGGTTACCCCCTTGAATGGAATGGGTCCTATTGGTTTGGGATATCCATTTGGATGGGTGAATGGTTGAGTGAAAGATGAATAGGGGCGGGGGTGCTGGGATGTGATTCTTGGTGAGCCAATGGGCTGGATTAAGGTGTTATGCGACCCGTGCTGATGATCAGCTAGGCTGGGGGCCCATTTAACAAAGCCAAGTCGTTAACGGAGCCCTCTGGATACCTGGCTACCTCCAGTTGTATTTAGCCTTACCTGCGTATACGGATCTCTGCGCAGGTGGACCAGTATTTCTCCGACACTCGTGGGAATACTATGGATGATTTAAAAAAAATAAAAATAAGGGAGCCGGTACCCTTGAAAAACCGGAAACAATGAAGGAAGAAAGTAGCTCTTACCTTAAAGGTGGAGCTACCTCATCAGTGGCAGGGGTAAGTAGCACCATGGCACCAAAGCCAGGAGTCAGCGATACCAATGCCAGGCAAGAGAGCGGGGGATCGGGAAGGATCCCTCCTGCAAAGCGACGATACAGGGAGAAACGGTCGGCGCATAAAATTCTGGATAAACTGGCTGCAACCCCTGAGGGGCAGCTTACAGTAGAACAGAAGCAATCTGTGGCTTGGGCGAGGGAGATTGTCGGCCGGGACAGCTCGGATAGGGTCCTTGTGCCTAAATGGCAGAGGTCCCAGGATGAGCTCGAAGTGGGCGACAGCAAACGAGCCAAGACCGTCACTGGAGCGATATCGGGAGATCCAAAGGAAAAACCGAAATTGTTCAGTGAAATAGTAAAGGAGAACGTACTGGTGCTAGCGGTAATTGACAGAAGTCAAGAAGATGGGAGCATCACGGCAGGAAAGTGGAGGGAAGTGTATAATGCACTAAACTCCATTTTCATCAAGGTCCTGAGAGAAAATCCAGGACCCCCTCCGTTCTGTAGAGATGCGGGATGGCATCAACGGCGCGTAAAGTTAACTGCGTGCTCGGATCAAAGATCGGTGGATCTTTATAAAAAGGAAATAGCCGAAGTAGGTGAGATATGGGAAGGCGCGAGGCTTGAGGCAGTTCGAAAGGAAGAAATTCCGAGTAGACCAAGGGCCCGCGTCTGGTTACCAACCAAACCAGAAAAGCCAGAAGAGATCCTTGAGATTATTCAGACAAGTAATCCAAATCTTCCAACGAAAGATTGGAAGATTGTCAAACAGGAGGAGGCTAAAGGGGGCTTCAGAATGGCAATCATGCTGCTCAATAAGGAGTCCCTTACTCCCCTGGCAGAGACAAAGGGGGTGATCAGCTTCGGTTTCGGGTCGATCACTCTCAACGTTTTTAAAAAGATGAGGTAGGCATGCGCTCGGAGGACGGGCCGGAGGTGGACGTCGGACGGACCCAGCGGCAGACAGTCGAGCAAGCGCATGGGGTTATAACAGACGATAACGTGGAGCTGCTATTGGAGAGAGGCGGCCTTCTCTCGCTTGGATCCGATGGGGACACCCTGTCGGAATCTGAACGAAGAGAGGCTGGGGATTCTCAAGGCAGCGAAGCATTAATTATGGGGGCGACACGGCGGATACTAGCGGCCCCCCGGAGGAAGGTAGCATTAGCCTGAAACAGGGAATGCATGAAGAGGTAAGTGAGATAATGCATGGTGATTAATATTGTGCAGATTAATCTTCACCATACGAAGGCTGCTTCGGCGGCTCTCGTTCTCAGACTGACTAGATCAGGAGAGGAGCTAGTGTTAATCCAGGAACCTTGGATTAACAAAAACAGGATCTGTGGCCTTAAGGTGAAAGGGTATTTTGTACTCAAGTAACTCTGAGAAGATAAGATCTTGCATTTTAGTGAAAAATACTTTAAAATATTTTCTACTTTCTCAATACAGTAGTGGTGACGTTACTGCGATCAGTATGGAGGTTGGCAGAGACAAGTTTTGGCTGGTCTCTGCGTATATGGATCGGGAGAAGGAAATCCCGCCGGATAACCTGGGGGACCTGATCCGAGAAGCAAGGAAAAATAGGATTGGTGTGATACTGATGATGGTGAGTTATTTTTTGATTACTTATTAAATACTAACCTTTCAGTCTGCAATGTTGGGCAGGAACCGACATTTATCATTAGTAATCGGCAGGAGGTTCTAGATGTGACCCTCGCCTCGGATACTATTTTTCAGTTGATTAGGGGATGGAGAGTGGCGAAGGAGCACTCATTCTCTGATCATCAATATATAACTTATAACCTTAACATACACCCGGGTACCCAGAAGCCGTTCAGGAATCCTAGAAGGACAAACTGGGAGAAATATGGGGAGGTGTTGGAGGAACTATTGCCGGAGGTCCCCGGACTTCCGGAGACAGTGGAAGAATTGAATTGCATTGTGGATGTTGTCACAAAAGCATGCAATCTTTCCTTTAATGCTTCTTGCCCCCTGATAAAGCCAAGGAGCAGGCAGAAACCGACATGGTGGTCCATGGAGTTGGAGACCTTTCGGAAGGCGTGTAGGACAGCCTTTAATAAGGCAAAGAACACGAGGCATGTACGGGACTGGGACTCCTATAAGGAGGACCTAAGAAAGTACAAAAAAGAATTGAGGAAGGCACAGAGGGGATCTTGGAGACTCTTCTGTGGTAGAATGGAAGAAGTCTCTGAGACTTCCCGCCTTAGGAAGATTCTATCTACTAACCCAGCTGTCTCAGGCAAATATCTAGATACGATTAGGGATGTTATGCAGAATGCACTCCTGATCATTACGAAATGGGCCAGCAAGTGTGGATTGGGGATTAACCCTTCCAAAACAGAGCTGGTACTATTTACTAGGAAATATAAAATTCCGGTGGTTAGCCCTCCTATCATAAACGGCAGCGGACTAGTTTTTGCTGACCGAGCGAGATTTCTGGGCATAATCTTTGATAGTAAGCTCAGCTGGAAGCCTAACACTTTGGAAAGGTTGAATAAGGCTATTGTAGCCTTATACTCGTGTAGGAACGCTATAGGTAAGAGATGGGGCTTGAAACCGGAGCTGGTATACTGGCTCTATACCGCCGTGGTAAGACCTGTGCTGATGTACGGGGTGGGCATTTGGTGGCCAGCTCTAGATAAGGTAACATATAGAGGTATGATGGAGAAGGTACAAAGAACGGCCTGTATGCTTATAAGCGGGGCGCTTAGGACAACACCTACACGCGCTTTAGAGGTTATGTTCCACCTTATTCCAATCGACCTTTATGGTAAACAGATGGCAGCCAACGTGGCTACGAGACTCTTGGCTGTCTCTCAGTGGAAGTGTCTTCAGGTGGGACACTCGACGATAGGTAGATTCGCTGGCGAAGAACTGGCGAATCTTTCCCTCAAGGGAATCCTGGAGAAACGGATCAATCTTGGAAAACGAGGCAATGCAATTTTTCACGGACGGCTCGAGGCTAGACGATAAGGTAGGAGCCGGAGTCTTCTGTGATAAACTTAATGTTAATATTTCTGTTCGTCTCCCTGACTACTGCAGCGTGTACCAGGCTGAAGTGGTGGCGATCGGGGAAGTCATGACATGGTTGAAGCATAATGTGGTATCCGGGAGGGATATCGCAATTTATGTGGACAGTCAGGCAGCGATCAAGTCACTTGGGGCAGTTTGTCTGAAGTCGCGGGTGGCGCTGGATTGCTGATCATCTCTTAACGAGATGAGCGAGTATTTCAGCATCCAGATAAGTGGGCTATGTTTAGGCAAATCGTCTTGCCTATTCAAAGCAAATACGTTTTGACTAATTTGGTGTGTCGCCAGCCTTAGAGTGCTGGTCGACAAATCCTCATACCAAGCCGCAATGTTAAATTATTTTTAAGTTTTCAGAAATTTCCGTCAGTTTTGACGGGCAATTACTATTTTTTAATATATTAACGACTTAGATTATAAATTATATTAGATTTTTAAAATTTAAAAGGGGAAAAAACCAATAGCCGCCAAAAGCTAAAGTGCAGCCGAATTATTTTTAAATATTATGTATGTACTACACTATATTGTACACACTACATATTACACACACACATTCCTTACTTACCATATTAATTTAATTTAATTTAAATTGGTTCTCAGTCTAAAACAAAATTTTATTATACATTGACAAGAACAATGTGTTTACACAAAACATATAATTAAGGGAAAAAATATTCCCATAGGACGATTAGTGATTTTTTCGAGATTAGCTGTAGTGTGTCAAGTTGAAGATTAGCTAATCTCGTTTTATTTGAGGATTAGTCACTAGTCGAGATTAGTGCACTAATCCTTGAAAATTTTCGAGCTTATCTCGTTGTATTGGGTTTAGTGATGGTACAAGTGGCACTACAATGTGAAATAATTATTTAAACATTGCTGAAAATGCAAGTGGCGTGAATTTACGATAGAAGTTATAAAATCAATGACATCTTAAAAAATTTGTGCTGAATAAATTTCGAGGAAAAGAAAAATCTAGTGTGTTTTAATGTATAAATCTTAGAAATATATTGATTTAAAAAATGAGTCCAGCTGATTTACTAGCTATATTTCAGCGAATCGCCATAATAATATTTTATTTCTCTGCAAGAAACTAATCCCTAGTCTGTCAACGCATATGGATTTGTGGTGGATTAGCTAATCTCGTTTCACTAATCGCGCTTAGCTAATCCCTAGTCTGTCAGTGGTATTAGATAATCTTGCATTTTTAGTTTGTAGCTGACTATTTTACATAATTATAATGAGAAGTAAATAAAATTAAAAATAGAAAATATTAAAAATGTAATTTTCATTAAAAAATATTTTACCAATAAGCATTAATCGATATAATGGGCATGCTTATAGTTCAATCCTTGCCGCTGTTTTCGTAGCAGCACCGCCGCGAACGGGTATTGCTTATTGTTATTTTTTGTATTTTGTATGGTATATGCATAGACATTCATACTAGATTTCTCATTTCATAGTAACTAAAGGAAAAAAACAAAAACTTCTGATAATTCCAATGTATCGTTGTGTTGTGAATTTTATAAGGCAATGATTTTAGAATGCGTTGCAAATATAATACGTATATGCAATACACCGATAATATTTGAATGGAAATTTTTTGTTTTTATTTTCTGTTTTTAGTCAAATGAGAGATCTATTATGATTGTCTATGGTATATGTATGGAATTTGGAGGCGAACAAATTATACGATTTTATAATATTTTTATTTATTCAATATAAACAAATTTGTTAAATAAGATTAAATAAGTAGCGTATTAACAATTTTCTACTTTTATTTAAAATGATTCTAAAACAAAACATAACCAAAAAATACAAATTCCATATAAAGTTTTGGGTTTCGAGTGTGCGAAAAGAAATAAATAAATAGTGTTATAAATAATAAATATTTAAAGCTACATATGATATTGTTAATACAACCCTATGTTTTATCTATTTAATATTTTTGTTTTTATTGCTACAACCTACAACTTATAAATACTTAAGAATTTCAAAATTCTGTCATATCAGTTCAAAAAAAAATTTCAGATTATTAGGTACGTAAATTTTAAGTATTTTGGTTAGGAAATTAGTTAGCCAAACTTTCGTAGTGGAATATTTTGGGATGGAATTGATCCTGCTTTGAGAATTTTATATGTATGCACCTGTTGAAATTGACATTTCTCTGTTATTTTAAACTTGGCAAATTAAATTCAGCCGTGCTTACCTAAACTGCATATTTGGTAATCATCTTCTGCAAAATGAGCGCTTCAAAATTGAGACCGTTTTGTTGGTATCTTCCCAGTTCTAAATTTTATGATCTATTGTTTTTTTAATTTGGGTTGGCTTGGAAAATGGTGAAATTTAATGTCACAATTTTTTGAATATTTATTCCGACAATTCGGCACAGAACAAGATCTAACCATTATGATTAATATTTTGAATAAATTTATAATAATTGAATATATTAAGCCTATTTAATTTTTGAGACAAATTTGTTTTTAAAACTTTTTATTTGTTTGCAAATATTAATGCTTAAATTGTTGAAACGTCAAATTATGTATACCCTTCCTACGCTATAGCCACCTATTAATGAGTATTGAAATAACATTAAAAAAATCGTATAGCATGCCCCATTGAGAGTACTCAATTACTACGTTTCCATGATGGAGTTAGCCGGGATTAACATGGATTATCTCATCATGGAAACATGTCGAGTTTAGGATTTTCGTAAAGTTTCTTAATCCAACTTAACTCAACGAAAGTAGTAGGGTAAGAAGGGACTCTATCTGTCAACACGAAAAAAACAATTATACCAATAGAAAATGGTGTCGCAAGTATTCTTTCTCTCCGTAATACTTCATAATAAATATTAAATTTAAAAATTAAAAACGAAACAAATAAAATTTTCAGAAGTGACTTTTAATTGTTGTGAAATGTTAAATTACCCAAGAATTTACAATTGCATGGAAACGATATGGATTAGCGCCGCCATGTTATTAACTCAACGAAACTCTTAATTCGGGATAACTCTGTCATGGAAACGTAGTAAATGAGCCCACGAGCAATTTTGCCCAACAAGCATGATTTTGAGTTCCATCCAGTTCCAGCTTCTCGCGACAAGTTTCATAGTGTTTCTTATAATAAAATGGAACTTAAATGGAGCTTATTCTAAACTAAGCTCAGATTGAGTACTGGAAATTCGAGGTAAAGGGTTGGGGTAAAAATACTTGGGAAATGATGGAACTCACAACTGAGTTCAGATTTGTTATACTTGGGAATCGTCAATACTCAAAGGTATAATCTATGAGCACTATAACAATAAGTATTAACATTGGTAGACTTAAAATATGTAGTAATTTTAGCTTACGATTTGATTAGTTCTTGTGAGTTTCATATGTAGAAAGATTCAAGAATAAAACCATTGGCAGCATTTAAAAAAAAAACTTTGATTTGTATTCTTTAATGTCGATTTCGATAGGGCTTGTAAAAAAATCAAGTTTATGATGCCCAATCGTACGCACAAGCAGCACGATTTATTTCATGGTTGTATTGGTGAATACATGTCAATATTTTTTGAGGTTATGTTAACCATCAGTAAATCTAGTTTGATTATGCACAAAATTACACTGATTTTGTCACAAAAATTATTTTAATAACACAACTTATTTATTAATAAATAACGAACTCATAATAAGCGTGTTTCATTGGCGTTAGTAAACTACTCATAAGTATGTACTTGTATCTACTCGCATCGCAACTACTCATGCTCAAACGATGGTGTAGTTGAGAAGTAGTTACGCATAAAATTATCGGTAGAGCGATTTTAGTTCAAAAAATTCTAATAGATGGCTCTATATCAGTTTTGGTTGTGTGGAATGTAATTTTTAACCCTAATCCAACCAACGTGTGGCTTTTTGGCTCATTTTGTAAATGCAACAATTTTCAAAATAATGTTAATTTAGTTATAAATTTGTTTGTATTTTATTTTAGAACATTTCCATACATTCCATACAACGTACTTGGAATTCTTTGAAAAAATTTAGTAAATTATTTGATTAGAATTTGAATTTACTGACATAACAAAAATATGTTGGTTGTGTTAGGGTTAAAAAAAAATTTTTTGTTTGTTTGTGATGTGACACGGCAATTTTTAAATCGCAAAAATATTTTAATTATTTTGTTGTTTAATGTGTTATTACTCACTATTATTAATTATTATTAATGGAACAACGTATTTTTTGTCAAAATCTAGTAGTTTTATTTAAATTGATGTTATGTTTTACTACTGTAACCAAAATTTGCGTTCCATTGAACATCTACTCATAAGTACTTAGTAGTAGCAAATTGTTTCCAATGGAACACAGTGAATATAAACAATAAGGAGTGATTAAAAATTACGAATTTTTTGACGTCTTGAATTGTCACAATTTTGATTGACATTTCTTTTTTGTTGGTATTGGTAAATCTTGCAAAAAATCTCTATTTATCAAAATTGATTATTGACGATTATAAAAGTAGAGATAGCGCCTCTCGAGGAAAAAAATTAAAATGACGCTACTGACAAAATGACATTTATCACAAAAGCGACGAAAGAAAATTTAGCAATCCGGTAATTAAAAATTATTTTTATAATCCAAAATTGGAATTATTTTCAATTATTAACATTCTGGTAATTAATAATAGTGTTTACAATTCAAAATTGGAATTGTTTACAACTACAATTCCGAACGTCAAATTATCAGCTAGCTCAGTTTAACATTTTTCCACTAGATGGAATCCGTAATGCTCCAATTATTTATTTTTATTTATTAAAAATCACAAGTAATCACAGTTGTCACGATACGCTAAAGAAAAGTAGCCTGTGAGCGTGTTTATTTTTGACGTTTCTTGCTTATTTAGAGGAAACAATTTCAACCAATCGGAAGAAACGTCAAATTTAAGAAGTCACGAAATACGCAAATACGCAAGCTAGTGCCGAGGACTATTAAAAAAATAAATGATTTTTTCTGCCCAATCCTACGCGCGAAATGATTATATCATTTTTTTGAAATGTAATTGATTTATTTTGCCCAATCGAACTCCAAATCACCAAAATAACAAGCATTTTATTTTGTCGCCCATCGTCGCCGCTTGTGTTTTTACCCTAGCATGATAAACCAATTTCAATTTAATTCAATTGGTTTATCATGTTACCCTAGTGGAGTGCATGATTTATACTGCCCTACTAGCCAATCTACAAGTCTACGATAAATCGGGTAACACCATTTGCCCACAAATTTTTAATATCCAAAATGGCCATATTTTTTAATTTCCTCAAATTAAACACAATTTTACACAAAACACAGCTCAACCCTCAAACTCGCTCGTATTTTGACGTGTAGGTTGTGAAAAGAAGTGAATTCCTTTTTCTAAAAAGAGATATTTATACAACAGTTTTAGTGTAGTTTTATTATAATAATTATAATTTATCTAATTTTCTTTCAACCATTTTCAAACAAATTGATTTTTATTTTGTTTGTTTTATACCTAATTATTTTTTTTGTATGATAGGTACATGTTTAAAACAAAGTGACTGCTGTGAATCGAAATATTGTTTATGAAAATAAAAGAAATGATAAAATTGTGAAACGTTTACTTCTATTTATTATAATATTATTTAAAACCGAAATATTTATTTTAATATATTTATTTTTTACCTGAAATTTTAATAAAATATAATTTAATACATGCAGAGAAAATTTATTGCAAAAGTAGCTGAATTTCTTTTTCTATGGTTTTTAATCGAAATCAAAACTAAATAGAAATTTTAGGTAAGTTGTATTAAGTGCATTCTAGACTAACTAAACAAAAAACACACCCACTTAAAAAATGTGTATACATAGGTGTATAGATGTTTTTAATTAAATTAAAATATCCATTTGAATCGCGTTAATAAATTCAGCCATAAAAATAGATTTTACATAGTGGAATGTGATGTCTGATGTGTATGTGTAGCTATTTCGGTTGCATCCTGTTTAACATTGTGCCATTTAAAAGGTGAAGCGAAGGATTAGGTAGGGTGCGCGATTTTATAAAATTGTAAGGTTTTAGAAAACGAGCACAAGAATTGCTTAACAAATCATACAAACATATTGGTTGATGTCTCTACTGAATCGAATTTTAGTTTTGCCTTTTTGTTTTTATCAAGAAAGTAGGTAGTAATCATAAACAGCAATATCACCCTATCATTAATCATTATACTTTTTTGAGGTAAGAATAGGATGATAAGTTGATTTTTTTTTCTAAAGAGTTCAGTCACTAATTCACTACTCAAATGTGTTATTATATATTATTATTCAAGGGTGAAATTCATGGAATATCATATCGATTTTAGATTTCAATTTATGTAATAAACCAACAATTTTCGCTTTCGTAGTTTCCTTTTTTTTACTCGTGCAGTAAAATGACATAATCTTTTAGCAATTTGGTGTTTTTTCGTTTTCAATCAAATATTCATTTGCACACCGCTATTTGATTTCTCTTGAATCTCGTAAATTAGTTTTCGATCCAGGGTCATCCATAAATATAAGTACAATGCAAATTGACGAAATTTTCTGCATTGTATTTTTATTAAAGCCCGGTACGCTGGTGAAATGAAATGAAATTTCTCATACAAAAATGACAAGCGAAACGAAAACGAAAATTTCACCGCTGAATTTCACTTTAGTTACAATTTGCTAATTTACAACAACAATAGTATTGCCATAGACATTCATAATAGATCTCTCATTTGACTAAAAACAGAAAATAAAAACAAAAATTTTCCATTCAAATTTTATCGGTGTATTGCGTATACGTATTATATTTGCAACGCATTCTAAAATCATTGCCTTATAAAATACACAACACAACGATACATTGGAATTATCAGAAGTTTTTGTTTTTTTCCTTTAGTTACTATGAAATGAGAAATCTAGTATGAACGTCTATGGTATTGCTTTCACAAAAAAAAAATACAACAACAATCGTACTAGATAGACCAGAAAATACACTCACAAGCAACTAAATCGACACAAACCTTCAGCGCTCACAGAAACTCGAATTTTTTTAAAACGGCTAAAGGTGGATTTATATTATCGGCTCGTCTCGGCACAGCTCATCCCAAAAAATTATTGTTACATGTATTTAATATGAGAGTATTTATATTTGCTGTGTTCCATTGGCCTGAGTAAACTACTCACAAGTACTTGCATCTACTCGCAACTACTCATGCTCAAACGATGGTGTAGTTGAGAAGTAGTTACGCACAAAATTTACGGCAGAGTGATTTTAGTTTAAAAAATTCTAATAGATGACTCTATACCCATTTTGTTTGCGTGGAATGTCAATTTTTAACCCTAATCCAACCAAGGTGTGCCTTTTGGCTCATTTGATAAATGCAACGATTTTCAAAATAATGTTAATTTAGTTATTAACTAGTATGTATTTTATTTTGAAACATTTCCATACAACGTACTAGGCATTCTTTGCAAAAATTTATTGAGTTATTTGATTAAAATTTGAATTTACTGACAACAAAAATATGCTGGTTGGATTAGGGTTAAAAAAATTTTTTTGTTTATGTTTGTGATACGTCACGGCAATTTTTAAATAGCAAAAATATTTTAATTATTTTGTTGTTTAATGCTTTATTACTTATAATTATTAATTATTATTAATGGAACAACGTGTTTTTTATCAAAATCTACCAGTTTTATTTAAATTCAGGTTATGTTTTACTACTATCACGAAAATTCGCGTTCCATTGGACATCTACTCACAAGTACTTGCAAGTAGCAAATTGTTTCCAATGGAACACTACAATTATCAGTACGTTTCCGTGCAGCACGGTACAGCGCATATCGTATCGTATCATCCAAAAAGAATATTGCGAAAACAAAACGCAAACGAGAAGATGCGAAGGAAAAACGAAATACTAAATTCGAATGTTTTTTCGTAATTCGCTGAGATATTGCATTCATTAACAACACGTGTTGCTATCAATATATAGTTGCAACCAGATACTGTTAACATATTTATGATATAATTGTTAATTTCATCCCTGTTGTACGACTGAGTGCTCCAAGAGCGATCAATGATCAATCACGGTGATGCTCCCTTATACCTCACCGTGATCATCACATGTCCCCATAATTCGTAAAAAAAGAACGAATAAAATGCGAACATTGTAAATTTACTCATGAAAAACAAATTTAAAAAGCCGAAGATTTCTATTTTGTTTGCTTTATACATCTATTTCATGTTTTTAACGTGCTATCTCAAACAAAATGTCTCGATTGCTCACGCAAAGTACAACTGGGATATTATTGTGTTACGAATGCACACCGAAATAAATACGAACTACTATATGAACTGAACTGAGCTGATATTATAAATCGTTGATGTATGAGACGATGCATGAATGTGTTGAGCCGCGCCGATAATATAAATCCACCTTAAATCGATTTTCACAAGACATTATTTTTTTGAAAGCCTGATATTTTTACTTTAAAATGAGACCATTTTCATGAGAATTGGTTCAGTACCTTTTTTATAATAAATTTTGAATGAAAACGCAACCAAAATTGATGAGATGATTATGAAAAAAAATATTGGGGATAAAACAATTTTATTGGTTACTACTTAGAATTGCTCCCTTGCGTTTACAAAGGTTCGCATGCGGTTCCGCATTGACCTTATTAAGGTTTTGACAAAGACTGGGGGGGGGGGGGGGGGGCACACCAACCCCACTCCTCATTCAACGCAATTTTGAGGCCATTGATGTTAGATGGTACCGGATTTCAAGCTCGGACCCTTCGTTTTAGTTCGTCCCATAAATGCTCAATTAGATTCATGTCTGACTGAGAGCTGGCCACCTCCTCGTCTCGAGTTCACCCTCATCCATGAATTGCCGAGTGGTTCGAGCTGTGTAACACCGGGCATTTTCATGCATCAATTTGAAATCTTCTGGATAATTTTAAAACAATATGCCTTTTGAGGTTTGAGTCAATTTAGTTGCTCGGGAGTGTAGTTTAGCTGATCAAAAAAAATTAGTGGTTAAACAAATCTTAACTTAATTTTTAGTTTTTATACCTGCCACAAGAGTCGAATTGACAAGAAACTACACGAACAAAAATTAGACCAAAATTTGGTTAATTTTTGCTGTTGCTTTGACCAGCCGTTAACCAAAAAAAATACCTATGTAACTCATTTTGGCAATACACTTATGCTGGAAACACATGAGCAGAATTTCTGCTAGCAGCACTGCCGACAGAAATTTGGTTGAATTACATGAGCGTCTTTTTTGGCAAGCAGAATTTTAATTTGTCGTATTTATTTGATACATATTTAATTTTAATGTACAATTTTTTTAAATGAATGATGCATTATTTTGTCACAAATTAATTAATTTGTATCCTCCATTCTGGCACTTGTCACACAAAACTTATTTTCTGTCAACAAATTAAAAAAATTTCTTGAAAAAAATAAAATAAGTATACAAATTGTACTAGATTTGTTATCTTTTACGTAATGTAGCCTACTGATTCGCAGCAAAATTAGAAATAGAGAAATAATGCTGGAAACACATGAGCAGAATTTGTGCTAGCAGCACTGCCGGCAGAAATTTGGTTGAATTACATGAGCGTCTTTTTTGGCAAGCAGAAATTTAATTTGTCGTATTTATTTGATACATATTTAATTTTAATATACAATTTTTTTAAATGAATGATGCATTATTTTGTCACAAATTAATTAATTTGTATCCTCCATTCTGGCACGTGTCACAAAAAACTTATTTTCTGTCAACAAATTAAAAAAATTGATTGGAAAAAATAAAAAGTATACAAATTGTATTAGATTTGTTATCTTTTACGTAATGCAGCCTACTGATTCGCAGCAAAATTAGAAATAGAGACATGAAGCAGAATTCTACATGACAAGCAGAATACATGTATTTCAATTCATTTAAACTTGTGTATTCTAATTTTGCTGCTTACAGAATTCTGCTCATGTGTTTCCAGCATTAAGCCTGAATTCCATAGTGAATAACACTACCCTGCAAAATTTTGCCCCTGGACAATGAATAGTTGTTTCCGAAGTAATTTTTAACGCTGAATTCGAATATGGCTCAGAATTGCTCTATCATGTCAGGTTTATGAGATATTCTAACCTAAAAGTGCAAAAAACACTGTTTTATGACATAAGGTTATCTAGCACCGCGATTTTTTTTTTCTTCAAAAATCCATATATGGGATCTTATAGTACAAGTCTTCTTCTTTCAAATGCCGTTGAGTTTGCTCAAATATCTTTTTTTTCGCCGATATGTCGCATTTTCGAATCTGCATGTTCGTGAATTTTTTGGTATACGAAAATTTTATACCGTAGGTATAAAGGTAGTGGTATTATACCGTAATTCTGAGCCCATATTCGGATTCAGCGTGAAAAATTAGTTAGGAAACAACTATTCATTATCTAGGGGCACGAAATTTTTAAAATTTTGTAGGGTAGTGTAATTGACTGAGCTGACTTGAAGTTGGAAAAAGACAAAAAAAATCATCAGAGTGACAGAGACAAAGTGTTTTGTTATTGTTTTTTATAGCAAAATTTGATGCGACACATTTTGACATCAAACAAAAACACCAAGAATTATTAAACAAAATTAGGTATTACATAATTAAAAAATTAATTATTATTAATACTCATATCAGAATTATTTTTTTCGAAGATTATCCGTCATAAAATGCAAAATTAAAAAAATTTCCCATAAAAATGCTACACCTATTAACCTTCGGTTAGGCGCGCCTGTCCAAATTGATACACAGTGTTTTTTTTCTCCATAATTTAAATATTAGGGTTTTAAAATTGTGGCAATTTTTAGCGTATTTACTTGAGACATTTACAACAACTGCACTAAATAATCTCTGAGAGGTATTAAATAATCCCAAATTTTGTTTGGGATTATGTATTTAAAAACCTAGACAGACACAAAGTTAATCGCGATTTTCATGTATCCCGATTATCAAAAATCGCGTTGTGAAAACGAAAAAATCCAGTTTTTTGTGAAGATTGTGTAAGGACAGTCGTTTGTCATTACACGATTTTCACCTAAACCGGATTATTTTGTTTCCACAACGCGTTTTTGGCCAAAAATGACAACTGAAAATCGCGATTAACTCCGTGTCTGTCTACGGTACATAGAAAAATAACAAAGAGAACAGAAACTAATCAAAAATAGTGAAGCAAATTCAAAAACCAAGATGGTCGAAAAATTCATGATGGCCGACAAATTCTTTGGTTTTTTTTTCAGTAGCGTCGCATATTTCTTTAGGTTTTATGCAAATACATAGTAATAATTTATGTAAATGACGTAGGGTAAATATATTAAAAGGAGCATAATTAATATAAAAAAGTTATTGTTATAAGTGAACCAACATAATTATAATAATAATACTTATGTGTGTTGTGTAAAAAATGGTTTACAGTTTCTATAATGAACATAAAAATACCAATTTAGAACATAGCTAAAGTATTAAAACTTTTAAAAGTTGTAATAAAGTCATATGGAATGCAAGATCTGACTTCAACAAATTTAAAAATAATCAATACACTTGTAATAAAATTTTCTCATATTTGATTTCGTTCATTAGACTCCCCTAATATTGAATATAACGGGACGCCTATGTTTTTGTTGCTTTCGTCATGTTGCCATGACGATTCATATTCGTGATGAAAATAAGATTTTTGTGTGAATGAAACATGAAATTTTTACTTTAACCACTGATTAACAATTTTAACAAATAAATTTATTTTTGAAAGTAAATGCCTTATACCTAAACTTTAAAAAACTAAAACCTCAAATTACAAAATTTCTCTAACCAATATGGCGTTGGTTAATATAGAAAGAGAAAAAACAAAAAAACTGGCTTCAATAGATCATGTTCAAATGTCAAATTTTCTTTAACCGCCAGAGCTACCATCTTCCAGAAAACTTCGAAAGTATAACCAACTTTCACATAATGCCACTAGGTGACACTAAATATTTGCCGTCAAATATTGCTTGACATTTTTATGTGTGCATTTTGTAAACATAAACCAAAATATTTGCATGTTATAAAAGTGATTATTATTAATACATGAAAATTAAATTGATTTTGGGTGTCGCCTTTCGAAAAACGTCAGAATATATTTTTGATTGTGTAGTGACATCTAGTGGCAAACGCTCTGTACTGTTTCTTTGATCGTGCTGCCTCGTTCGGTAAATGCTCTGCACTTTTTCTTTGATCGTGCTGCCTCTTTCGGAAACGCTATGTACTTTTTTCTTTGATCGTGCTGCCTCTTTCGGAAAACATGATCTATTGTTTTTATGATTTTATATGGGATTTTTGTTTTATCTTCTATCCTTTTGTTATAATCTGTGCTACGGTATAAATCTTATCCCATTTTTTAGTGTTTATTCTTAGCGATAGAAGCCGCCAGATGTCATAATACATGTTAAATTTATATTTTGAAGTTGGCTTTTGAAAATAATTCGAATTACATTTTGGTCAACAAAATACGCTTCATGACTTTGTAAATAAAAAGGCTTACTTGCATCTAAATATATCTTAAAATAATTAAATAAAAAAAAATAAAAAATAAATATTAGGTAATACAGTGGTGGACATTCGTTTAAACGCACTCTGTTTTTTGAATATAGTTCTAAGAGTAAAGTGTTTCGATTTTTTTCAAGTACTCTAAATTGTGTCTATCATCTTAAATCTATTGTTAAGATAAACCATTAGTAAAAAATTTAATGTTTTACTTTAATAAATTGAAAAATTTAAATTTCAGATAGACATTCGTTTAAACGTACTTCTGATAATGTACTAAATTAAAAAACAAAATTAACAATTTTTCATATAATATTTTATTTAATATTTGGTCTGGGGCGTGTTTTTTTTAATGTCGGAGAAATAAGAGAGAACAGATAGATAATATATCGGAGAAATCCCATTAATATTTTCTCTGATGTATCCGAGAAAAATAAATGAGAGTTTTGTTAGCGTCGTAGAAATTAAACGTCAGTTTAAGATTGCCAAATAAATATTATCGTGTTCTTTTTATTTAAAATAAATGTCTGTCAAACAACAATCTGAACTTTTTTTCAGAGAAAAAAGATTCAATTCTAAAATTATCCGAGCGTAAAGAAAAACGACACAGAGAAATAAATTTTTTCTCGGATACTAAAAAAAAACGCATATCTGTATTTTGACAGTTAAATTATTTCTCAGATTACTTCGACATAAAAAAAAAACATGCCCCTGCACCCGAATTCCGGTTCAATGATAAATGAAAATGAGGAATGACTTGATTTTTTATTTCGCCTACTCTAAATAAAAATGAAACCGACTAGTTGAAATAAAAAATCAAGTCATTTCTCATTATCATTTGTCATCGAACCGGAATTCGGGCCCTGGTCTCCAACTTTTTGTAGAGATGGTTGTATACTTTGTAGAGAATAAAATGTATACTACAAATACTCTACAAGTTGTATTTCTTTTTCTAAAGTGAATTTTATTTTGTTGCTTATGGAATTTAAAGCTTGTAGGAAATATTCAATCTTATCTATTGGTGCGTAACATATCGCACGTGACAAAGAATAGTGACACAACACACAACTCAAAATTTCAAATTTTTGAGGAGAGCAAAGACAAATTGCTAATTTCGATTTTACTTCACTATTCTCTATGGGCGTCGAAAAAGGAAGATCGGAAAATTAAGCCGTCTCTCATTTTGTAAAATAAATATGAAAACGGCGCTATGTCAGGTTATGAAATCAATCATTGCCCATCTTTTTGCCGAATTATCTCAAAAACTCAATTTTTCGAGTTGTCACTTTTCTATGTCATGTGCGATATGTGTAGTAAAATAATGGTTAAAAATCTAAAAAGTTAAAACTGAAATTTCTAAAAATTTGCAATTAGGGGACTTAATGGGGAACCCATAGTTGAGCTAACAACTTTCATTTCAGTTTTGTTTTGTAACGATAATCAAAATTTCAAAATTTTATTTCGCATGATAAGGTCTTCCCAAAAAATAAGAAATTTATTTTTTGATCGAGTGACATTTAAGCAAATAATTTCTTTTGTGAAATAGAGCATTTGAGATTTAGTTGATGCAAACCCAAATACATGCAAACACTTCATAAAACCAATGCTTTGAATTTTGTTTGCAATGTTTTATGCCACTTCCTGTATTTTGTATGTTGCCTGCATATTTACCTCATAATTAATCATAATCCGACAAAAATCTGGTCACTTTTTAGTTTTAAACACTCATTATTTTTATAGTATTTTCCTTGTTTGTATTTATTTTATTATTGTATACATACTTTCAATTAATATATGGAAACTTGTTTTAACTAAATACATTATACGCGACTGTTTTTTAAATTATAATTTGTACATTTCAATACATTAACACTTAATCGGCCGGCACTTTCATAGCAGATTTTAAGTGTTCGGCCGGTAACATTTGGTGTAGTCTTGAAACTTTTTTTTTCTAGAAAAATTAGTATAAAGCGACTTCTTGTTCTCCCGTAACAACAGGTTTTTCGATAAAAAAGAATGTTTATTAAGAACGCGAGTAAATCTCGTAAAAGAAATTATTTTTAACAAAATTTTCCTGAACGTCGACCGTTTATGTCGACTAATGGTTACCATTAGTCGAAAATGCGTTAATGTAATGCCGGCTTGTCTAGTGTTAATATCGCAATAATCGAAGAGGTTATTCATACAAACTCATTCAACAAATGAAATTGATAAGCAGTAACTGTACCAATTTAACATTCAGGAAATTTTTTGTTGTTTCTATTAAATATTGTATACATATATGAGTTACCTGGTTTGATATAATTGTTGTAGACATGGATGCATAGATTTAACGCTTACTTTTGATTATTTAACACGTTCACGACCGAGGTGCAATTTGCACGAAATGAGCTAATTGAAGCCTAATGGATATTTTATTTATGTGTTTTATGGGAGTTTGTGACGTTATTAATAGTACGACGCGTATACGAGTCGTCGGTTTATAGAAAAAAAAATTCAAGAAAATCTATATATTTCTATCTAACTATAATTTATTTACAAAAAAAAAATACGACGCAAATATGCGTCCCTGGTCTATGGGGAAAACTATAGGACGCATATATGCGTCCTATGGTTGTGAACGTGTTAATTTCATTTTTTATAAAAATTTCATTAAGCTGGGAAGTTAAATATGTATTTGTATTATCAAGTGTGTGTTGAAATTGTATACAATAAAGGTATATGTGTTAAATATAATTAATAATAATTTTACTTACGTTTATACTTTTATATACTTTTAATAATTAAAAAAAAAGAGTTCATGTTATTTGTTTTGCTTGAAAATAATTAAATAAAGATTCAATTACATTATTCAAGTCATAAGAATTTTTTGTGTAATATTTAATCTGATTAGGTACAAAACATTGTAAGAATTCTAGTGGTAAAGAATAACAATAGCAGGGAAAAAGTTAGAAGAAATCATTTTTTATTTAATAATAATACCACAGAAAATGATATTCTATACAGAACAATATGTATTGTAGTGTAGGATTTGATGTGTGCTAAATAAAAACCGGAGAATTTGGAGGGGAAATTAATGTATAGCCAACGGTTCAACCATATAAAATTTGAGAATTTTATATTGTCTCTTTCCGAAAGCATTATATTTAATATGATCACACGAAAACATTTCTCAAAATGTGTGCAAAGTTCTTTATAAAATTATATCAAATCAAAACCAACAAAAATGTCTATACGACCGTACAAACACTTGAGATATAAAAAAGTACCCTATTTTTATCTGGTTTGATTATTGTTTAGATACTATGTATGTATATGAAAAATACCAATACATAAATAAATATTTTTTTTTTTTTCGCTGGCGCTACATCCCATAGACGGATTTGGCCGCTTCATGCTGAAGTTTCGTAATCATTTTTTTTTTTTTTTTTATCGGATAATGAATGATTAATTCAATGATCCTACCCTTAACCAGCCGTGATTTTTTCATCACTCGCCGGGAATCGAACCCAGAACCTCCGGAGCTTAAAGCAAGGATGCTAGCCACTGTGCCACCGGGCCGGCATATATGAGCCGTTAATTATGAAAGTGGTGCAAGTCCATTTTTCAAAAAATTTAAGTTAATGATAACAATAGACAAATAAAAGTATAATCTTTCTAACGGTGAAAAATTTATAGTCAAAATAAAAAAAAAATAATCCTTTATACTTGTTCAAAAAATAAGAAAACTCAAAATCCCATATGTTTTTTCATTTATTGTTTCTCTATTCCTTCATTTTCTCATTTCAACAAAATGTGGACTTGCCCCACTTTCAATATAAACGGCTCATATATAGAGTACAATTTTTTTTGATGGAATACAAAACCAAGACATTTGTGTTGGTTTTGTGGAATATTAGCCGCATTTCTTGACGCATTAGTGATCCGGATCAGATCAAAGTTTACATTGAAAACAACAACAAATATTTAATTTTTGTTGTTGTTTTCAATGTAAACTTTGATCTGATCCGGATCACTAATGCGTCAAGAAATGCGGCTAATATTATAATTAAGCGATCACGATGGCTTTTACAAACATTTGTGTTGATTTTGATCAAGTTTATTTATACTACATTGGTATTGGTGTGTTTACAAACAAATTAAACCAACGAACGACACACAGTGGACCGATTGCCAAAAATCTGGCCAAAATTCTGAAATTCTCTTCTCGGGGGTTTTTGGAGTCGCTGATAACGAAACTCTAGTCAAACTTGCATAATTTTACACTGTTCATCCCTTATTGACAACTCCTATAAAAAATATGGTAAAATGCCATACATCATATTACAATTAAGATGAATATTATTTTTATGGTTTTTTGGGTCACTGATTACGAATCTTTAGTCACATTTGCAAAATTTCACCCTCTCCATCCCTTATTGACAACCCGTTTGCATAAAATACCGTATATATCATATTACAATCAAGATGCATGTCATTTTCATGGTTTTTGGGTCACCGATTACGAATCTTTAGTCACATTTACAAAATTTCACCCACTTCATCCCTTATTCGTCAAATAACCTAAATTTTATGAAATTTTGATTTCTTTCTCGTTTTGTTCATTTAGTAAGGCCAAACATTTTTATTTTAAAATGTGCATAAAAAATCGAGGAGCACATATGTAGGTGCAGCTGATTTTTATTTTATTTTATAGGCAATTCTATTTTGCTTTTTATGCACTTGAATACAATACTACAGAACTATATAACTTTTTCATTAAAAACGCGCTTTTTTTAAATATAAAGTTTAAAAAACATAAACAATCGTTGTTTTCTTCATATTTACTATTTAAAATACTAATATTTTAAAACTTATTATTATATTCTACAGACCTCCAGGAATTGATTCCATTTTGTTTGATTAAAATTAGTTAAACTTCTACGTATGTCTTTGCAATAATGTATTTTACACAACGACTGCAGCTTGAGCGAAGGTAAATTGCAACTAAAATTTTAGAGCAGGTAAAAGTAGTTCGACCCATATGAATGTTTTAAACCCTTATACCTTTGACAGGCTGCGATTTATTAAATCCGATTTAGCTAAATTCGTTGTAAATTACAATTAATACAGTTAAACTGTTATTGTTTTCATAAGATTTGTCAAACTAAACTACTAACAGTCACTAAACTCAATATAAAGCATAAATATTGTAACACCTCTGACAGACTGCGGTTTAATAAATTCAATTTAGAGAATTTTTCGAGCTTAGCCGCAGTATGTCAACCTCAATTTTAGCTAATCGCTTTGCTTTGGGATGGGATGGATTGACTGGATTTATTAAACCGCAGTCTGTCTAGGGTATAAACCTAACGACTAATCTCGAAAATTCACCAAATAGGATTTATTAAACTATAGTCTATCTAGGGCTTTAGGGTACATATTACTAAAGCCAACCCAATGTAAAAAAAAAACCTAAATACATTTTTTTTTAAATTTTGGCCTGGTTTTTGACAATTGGCTCCACTGTGCGACACAACGAAATTGGTTCGTTGACACGAAATTATAATATTTTAACTTCTCATACATTATGAAAAAAGTGAAATAAAAAATGCGAAAATTAAATAAAAATTACCGAATATGGTCAAACATACATACCGGCAACTTTTCAATTTGTTTTACAACTCACACACTCGCAGCTTAGTAGTAATAGATTCAGCCGCTGCGTAGTTTTTACTGCAACTGCACTACTGCAAGTCGATCAAACATTAAGTTTTCTAGCCAAGGCAACACAATCTAACAATTGTGAGTACTTAACAGGAACTTTTTGGGCTTTTGATGGTCAGGTTCAAAACAACTTGCTTTGTAATCTAAATTTTTGTTAAATAGCAATAATAATCTTTATTCAACTGCTCTTAAGCTAATTGTTTAACGTCCCAATTTGCAACCAATTCTTATCTGCTGGATTCTAGCTAACCTGTTCCTAATATCCCACCAGTATCGGCATCAATGAGCCACATTTATTTTCAGCCCGGACTGTCTCAACGAAATAAACATTAATAAATCAGACTGAAAATTAATAATTTGACGCACAAACTGCCGTTCTTAATTTTTAGAAAATTGACCGACCTCATTATTTTATTAATGTCTTCATTCGCTAGAAATAAAAATAAATATTTAATTTAAATTTCACATATGGTCGTTTTAAACCTTAAACAAAGCTTATCAATAATTAGTGCAGTTTTGTGCAAAACTGCCCCAAGGCCGAAAAAACACTTTCGATTACACGGAAGTTAGTTTAAAAGTGTCGACATGCAAGTTTGTTGCATTGAATTGGAACGTTAATAAAGTTTTTGTAATGGTTTTATCGTTTCTTATTGCGTTTCGTAATGAAATCATTTAGATTTTTGTATTAATTATACTCATATAAGGGTGTTCATACATAAAACTCAATAATTTCTGAAACTTACATATATTTCTTATTTTTTCGCTTATAACTGTTATCTATATTGTTACTTTCTTATATGTATGCATTTTAGGCAAATTTTAAACAAAATGGTTGATTTATTTTATTTTCACGTCTGAGTGCTCCAAATTTATATCACCAGTACCACAGTTACAAACGGTGGACAAAATTTTGCCAACAACTCGGTTTTTTATCATTTTACTACTTTAAAATAATACAACATTTTTTTTACCCCTCCCCCCCCCCCCCCCCAATTAAAACCGACAATTGGGCCGTGTTAGAAAAAAAAATTTTATTATGCATTTTAAAGTAGTAAAATGATAAAAAACCGAGGTGTTGACAACATTTTGTCCACCGTCTGTATAATTGTTTATAGACCAAGCATACACTTTGTTTTAACTGACGAAACAAATCCAAATTTAGTATTTTTACATACACAAACATACATACATATACGTATTTATATAAAAATTTAAAGTTTAATCGGCAGTGAGTATCTTACATTACGGCAAATGGGCAGACATTACTCTATACATATTTTTTTTTATAGCTTATCGAAAACTATGCACCGTTAAATGGATATTTTAATTTAATATAAAAAATTAAAAACCAATATTATTTTTATTATTTATAATTGATAATCATAATTAATTTATTATTGTATATATGTAATTGGTTTGTGGCTTTAAGCGTTAAATAATTTGTTTTTAATACAATTTATTTAACTGATAAACAGTTTTTGTTGTATATTTTATATTTTGTTGATTGCTGTTCAATTTTATACCTTTAAAAATTTTAATTTTAATTGTTGGGTTTTATAATAAAATTATTATTTTTATTATTTTAATGACGTCCATAAAATTATATGAGCCGTTATTTTTGAAAGTGGTATAAGTCCCATTTTTAAAAAAAATTAAGTTAATGATAACAATAGACAAATGACAGTATAATCTTTCTAACGGGAAATAATTTATAGTCAAAATAAAAAAAAAAATGAATCCTAATTACTTTTGTGCAATAATGAGATCAAAAATCTTATACATATATGTATGTATGTATTTTTGCATGTATTGTTTGTTCTCTGCCCAAAACCAACACAAATGTACAGCAAGCCTGATTCCGTAATGAGGTACACAGATATCTTCTTACATTAAATCGCTTATACTTGGAAGTATTGGTGGGAAACTTCGTATGTTTTGTTTTGCCTACAATTTATATAGTGTATCCGATCACCAATCCTTTCATGTATAAGCGATAAATCAGTTATGATAGTCAGGCAGGTACATTAATGTTGGTTTTGTCTCTGCCCTATGTTTTTTCATTACCTCGTTTTAACAAAATATGCACTTATACCACTTCAAAATATGTATGTATGTTTAATTGTGTATTGTATATATGGAAAAAATACGGGATATAGCATATTCTTTATGTGGGACCGGAAGTCATGATTTTAATGTGAAGCACTGGGTAAAAGAAACAATTTATGGAACATGAATTTTTTGTTGTTGTCGTTTTTTGAGATAAAGGGTGTCAAATATTTAAAAATTTCATGCACTTGGTATTGTATTTAATGATTTAGAAAAAAACTAATTATCCGAAAATTGTAAAATTGGGCTTATTTTAAGGATAAATGAATAGGGATTATAAAATAATTATAAAAATGATACCATATTTCATTTCTCCTTTTTCAAAATGGCCGTCGAAACATTCTTTTTGAATTTTCTCCCATTTACAACTTTGTTTTATATTTTTATCTTTTTTCCTCATTTAGTTCTAATAGACATACTAAAAAATGAGCGCATCATCTAGTTCGATTTCCTTGCAAAATACGTTTAAGTATGACAATCTACAAATTGTTTATGCTTTAACGTATTTGGCAAGAAAACGAAATGAGATGTTATGCAGACTTTTAATGTCTAATAGGAATAGCATTAAATAAGGAAAAATATTTAAAAAAAGATGCACATGGGAGAAAATTCAAAAAGAACATTTCGACGTCCATTTTGAAAAAGAAGAAATGAAAGATGGTATCATTTTTATAATTATTTTATAATCTCCATTCATGTATCTATAAAATGAGCCCAATTTTATACTTAACGAATAATTAGTTTTTTTATATCAATCAATACAATACCAAGTGCATGAAATTTTTAATTATTTGACACCCTGTATCTTCAAAAATAACATGAACAAAAAAAAAAATGATGTTCCATAAATTGTTCGTTTTAGTGCTCAGTGCTACACATTTAAAATATAAAAATCTTAAAATTAAAACATGACTTCCAAAAAAATGCGATTTGACGAATTTTTCACCATATACAGTGGTGTTCAATGAAATAGCACACTCTAAAATTTTTTGCAAATATTTCATTAACTAAAAAACAATTTATCAATTTTCAATTATTTTTTTTATTTACATAGTAGAAATATATAATTACAATTAAATATAAAAAATCATATTTAATGAATAAAAGGAATATTTAAAAAAAATTATTAAACATTTTATTTTATAAATAGGCTGTTCAAAATAATAACACAGTTATTATTACCTAATATGCATTTTTATTCAATACTATTGGTCTTGCGACCTTCTTTTCGAACCATTTATCGGCATCGGCCCGCCCATAGAGCCTGCCAGCTCTTCTATGACCTCTAACGAATTAAAGAAGTTCTTAAACCTTAATTATTCAGAAGGAATCATTCGTAAACAGATGCTCGAGATAGATTGAAAGACCCGAGCCATTCCTTCTTTACCCAAACAAAATTTTGAAGCCAAAAAAGTGGACAAAAATACTATGAATTGGCAAAATAAAAGTCAATTTTTTTGGTTCTGAAGGCCGACATTATGAGCGATCTCAGCCCGGTACAAACTTTCGCCCTAACATACGAAAAAGACGATTAAGTATGGTGGTTGTCAAATATGGCATAGCGAAATTTTTTTTCTGGTACGGAACAATATAATTTATTGCCCGGAAAATGGAATGATGGCGGTTGTTTACATTCATATTATTAACTCATCTCATACTCGACTATGCCGAAAACAATAAACAACCAGGCTGGTGTTTTCAGCAAGAAAATGATACAAAGATAACCTTGAGAGAAGCAAAATATTAGTTTAACGATTACAAAGTGGGGGTCACACAATGGCCGAGTCAATCACCTGATCTGAATCCGATCGAAAATTGTTGGAACCAAGTAAAAGTAGCTATTAATAATGTGAAACACAAAAATAGACAGAAATTTTGGAATTGAAATTTGTCGAATTTGGAATAAATGACCGTTCACAAATGCCAGGGGCTGGCAGGCTCTGGGCGGGCCGATGCCGAGAAATGGTTCGAAAAGAAGATCACAATACCAATAGTATTCAATAAAAATGCATATTAGGTTTAATCATTCACAAATAAGGCTGAAAATGAATTTTAAAATTAACTGTGCTATTATTTTGAACAGCCTATTTATAAAATAAAATGTTTAATTATTCTTTTTTAAATACATATTCCTTTTATTCATTAAATATGATTTGTTATATTTAATTGTAAAGCTCGGTATGCTGCTCGCGCTAAGATAAATTTTCCATACAAATTTGACGTAAAATTTAGGTAGCGAAATAACAAAAAAATATTTAGCTCACGATTTCGCAGATCCGGTACGCAGCTGACGTGAAAAATTTGTAGTTATCTCATTCAATACAGCCTGCGCTAGTGGAAAGTCTACAAACGTTTTCGCAGCAATTTATCTGCCTAGCACAATAAAATTGAGATAAATTTTGACAGCGACTAACAAATAAACATTTATTTTTTTTAAATCGCAAAATGGAGTACAGTGAATAAGATCTAGACAATAGCTGCGGCACCAATAATAATATTGTCTTCGTCACTTGAATCCATTTGATAAAAGTCGCTCAATACTTTATTTAACTTTCGCTCGAACTATATTTTTTTTTGTTGTAGGACAAATAAAGCAAATGTAAAAATTTATCTCTACATAATCTTTTTAGCTTGTGAATTTATCTGTAATTTAGTGGAGACTTGTGGAGACCGTGTTGAAATTTATCTTACCGCGCGAGCTGCATACTGAGCTTAAGTTTATATTTCTACTATGTAAATAAAAAAAAAAAATTGAAAAATGATAAATCTGTGGTCAAAAGGTAAAACATCTTATTTCAAGTTTCAAATTTTTTTTAGAGAGTTAGTAAAAGTTGAATATTATATTCATTTTTCACTTATGTCGACTAAAGTTGCTATGGCTTTGCAACCAAAGCCTTTGGCCACAAGGTGTTACCACTTAAGTTAAACTAAATGAGGTTAGAGGAGAGATAGAGCACGTTGAATTTTAAAAAAGGTAAAACAGCTTAAGTCGACTTAAGATAGTTTACCTTTTGAGCACAGAAATAGTTTTTTAGTTAATGAAGAATTTGCAAAAAAATTTTAGAGTGTGCTATTTCATTGAACACCACTGTATGTATATGGGGCATTTCACGTCAACTGGGCCGCCCCACTTTCCCAAAAGTTGGCTAAACTTAAAAGAAAATGTTTGGGCTTAGATTAATGGCTGACATGTCTACTTTTATTTGCTTTATGTCGTTTTTTGGAAATTTAAGATAGCGGCTGAGATAGTAAGTTGGAATACATGGATATTAAAAAAATTGTCTTAAATCGTTATGAAAACGTCCTGGGGGACCTATTCTCGAATTCCACTTCCATTTTCCACATGTGGACATTTGTCAAAATTCACAAAAACGTTCGGAAATTTTATTTTAGGAAACTATTGTCCTATAGATCTAGAAAAGAAAATAAATAACACGAAGTTCATCATTAATCTGATTATCATGCTCTAATTTATAGACTGTTCTAAAACTATTTGGCAAAAATCAAGCATGCATTAACCAATTAATTAAGTGCTGTATGTAAAAAGACCATATAAACATAGCTCAAATCTAAAATTCACAGTCCCCTCTCCAAAAACTTAATAAACCATTCATTCCGAAACTTTACTCCCCGACTATAACTATATTACTGAAATTAGAATTAAATTTAATCCCTTTAAGAATAATTCATTTTGAAACAATCCTCGATTCTGAAACATATTAAAATATTTAATAGTATAAACTCCCTCATGTTGTTATTTGTATATGTTCGCCAAGATGTCAGATAAAAAAATAATAAAAATGGGTATGTGTATATAACCGATAAATTTCAGCGTAATAAAACAAATCCGTTTAATTATGTATATCTTTATAATATATAGCAATGTGAAAAAAATTGGTTTTATTTATTTATATTAATAGAAAATTGTATTTTAACAACAAAATGTTTCACGTTTGATTACCTTTAACTAATCGCAGAGCCTTAGCGTAGGGAATTAAAACTAACAAAAAAAATCCCTATTGATGTTTCCTATCTTACGCCAGAATAAATCATAGGAAAAATAGCATAGGAAAAACTGCTATCAAAAATATTTCCTATATAGGAAAAAAATTCCAAATTCCTAAGAAAAATCAGAATAAACCTGCTGATTGGGAACATTAAATAGAAAAAATACTTCATTTGTATTGTATTTGTATTGAGACATTTTGATAATACATATTTATATTCGTATAAGATGGGACACTATTGATAATCAGAATTGATCATATGATAATGCATCACCCAAATTACAACACTTAAATAAATGCGCTTATAGTAAAGCTATAAGCTCTTGGATTTTTGTTTTCGCTAGCAGAAAACGAAAATAATATTATATTAAAAAATTATCACCAAATTATAAATAAGAGGCAACATTTTTTTTGGACTTTTTAATTTTTCTTTTTTTCTCTAACTTTGAATCAATATGGGGAGCTCGGTTGTTTGATTAAGATTATTACTACAATGCAATCAAATATATGAAAATTTTTGCTGTTACTAACTTTATATGTTGAACCAAAATGTTAACTGACTGAAAACTTAACGAAACGTCTGTCACGTAAACTGCAAAGCAACCGAAATTGTGACTGAAATGATAACCGATTCTATCATTTAGTTACTTAGGCAGGTAGGTTGAGTTGGTTTTATTTTCCAGTGTAAACTATGTACACTCTGCATTGGAACATCCCTAGAGCCTATACCAGTCGCTGGCATTTGTGAACGGTCATTTCGTCCAAATTTGACAAATTTGAATTCCAAAATTTCTGTTTATTTTTGTGTTTCTCATTATTAATAACTACTTATAGATGCGATATCAACAATTTTCGATCGGATTCAGATCAGGTGACTGACCCGACCATTGCGCGATTCCCACTTTCTAATCGTTAAACTAATATTTTGCTTATCTCGAGGTATTCTTTGGGTTCGCTGTCTTGCGTTTTCAACACCAGCCTGGTGGTTTATCGTCTTCGGCATAACCGAGCATTAGGTAAGTTTGTAATATGGCTGTGAACAACCGCCATTATTCTATTTTCCGGGGAAAAAATTATAATGTTCACGCTAGAAAAAATCTCACTATGCCACAATGGACAACCACCATGCTTAATCGTCTTTTTCGTATGTTGGGGCGAAAGTTTCTATTGGGCTGAGATTGTTCATAATGTCGGCCTGCAGAACAAACAGATTGGCTATTATTTTGTCAATTCATAGTATTTTTGTCTACCTATTCGGCATCAAACTTGTGTTTGGATAAAAAAGGAAAGGTATGGGCCTTTCAATGTATTTCGAGCAACTGTTTGCGAATGATGCCTTCTGAATAATTAAAATTTAGGAACTTCTTTAATTCTTTAGATGTGATAGAAAAAGGCTGCTATTTTCAGCAATACAACTACCAACCATATCTCAATGAGAGCAACTGGCGGGATTAATTAAGTAAATTACAACGGCCGAATCAGTTAAATCCGATTGAAAATTTTTGGAATCGAGTAAAAGTAGATACTCACAATGAGAAACATAAAAATAAACAGAAATTTTGAAATTCAAATTTGTCGAATTTGGAATAAATAACCGTTCACAAATTCCAGAAGCAGGTTGGCTCTATGGATGTGTTGATGTAGGAAAGCGCTTCGGAAAGAACGTCACATGACCAATACTATTCAATAAAACTGCATATTACATTTAATCATGCACAAATAAGAGTAGTAATGAGTTTTGAAATTAACTGTCATATTATTTTGAACAGCCTTGAGGAGTGTCTCATCAAAAGTAGCTATTTACATTTTCCAACATGTAATTATTTTTTTTTCTATAATTTTTTTTTCGATATCAGAATGGACTAAAAGTGGCTATTTCTCTATCAAAAATGTTCATAAATTCAGAAACAGTCGAAAAAGCTATTTACTACAAAAAAGTAATCTCCTTAAATGTGCGTTTAAAACATTTAGATCAAAACAAAATATTTTTCGAATAACGTAAATAGCCACTTTTGATCAGACACTCCTCATTTGTAAAAAAATGTTAAATTTATTTATTTTTTTTATTTTCCTTTTATAAATTAAATATGATTTTTTATATTTAATTGTTTAAGTTGATATTTGTGGTATGAAAATAAAAAAAATAATTAAAATTTGTTAAGTAGTTTTTTAGTTAATTAGGAATTTGCAATAAAATCACCGAGTGTCCTATTATTTTGAACACCACTGTATAAATAAATTCTAAAAGCTAGAGACTAAAAGAATTTCAAATTCAAATTTTCAAAACAACTCTTGAACTTGCTTAACCAAACAACAAAAGTTTATAATTAGCCAAAACAAATTGGGGAGTACGAAAATTCGAATTGGTAACTATACCTACAACCATATTTTTAATATATGGGCATTTGTATGTTGAACTAAAAAATAAAGCGATATAAAATGTTATACAAATCTGTAATGTACATGAAAAATAGTTTAATTATATTTACCTTTAATGTTATGTTGACACGCTTTGTTGATTTCTTTTTAATATACTTAAGACGTCATGTAATATGTGCACGCGCACGAATCATGTGGTTTAAACGAAATCAAAAATATTTTTTTTATAAACACATTGTACGTAAAATTATGTTTTTTGCGAACTACGGGTAGAGTGCGTTTCACGTAGCAATGCTTTTTTTAATAGATTAGTGATAGAGTGGAGGAAATGAAGATGCACGGGTTACTTATGAAGAAAGTCCCTTTATGTTTCTTAGTAACAATGATGAAAACATTCTAAGATAAGAAAATAAAAGTTTAATAAAAAAATCAAAGCAGTTTTAAATTTATAGTGAGCTTTTGTAACAGCAGATTTTTCAAAAAATCGTCCGCTCCAGGCGTAAAATACCGGCAAAACGCCTGACTTCAATGTGTTAATACATGTGGCAGTGATCGCGCCGCTTATTTTGTCAGTGCAATGTTCTGTTTGAAAAATTAAAATGAACAGCCAGATTTCAACTTAATTCTCGATGACAACATTTTATTATGTGTAGGTATGTTAGACAAAGACCAATTTCACTTTCTGTTAAGTATCAGTAACTTATAATTTCACAGTTTCGCACCAACAGTCGTCAATTTTAACATTCAAAACCATTGTGTGGGTTAATATAAAATGTAATATACACTACGTAATACACAATTTTATTTGCATTATTTGTTTGTATTTTACTGTTTTGCAGATACATATATTTCTATCTACATATTATTCACTTGAATTTGGATGAATTAATTAGAAAGAATAAAATAGACGTACATACTCTTATTAATTATCATTTGTTGCAATGAAAAATTTTAGTTATGTAGGGGAAAATATATTTTGTTAATTTGTATCCGTCGTAAATATAAAGTCGGATTAAGTGTTGCGTTCTTTCGTTCCTTCATTCGTTCTGGGCTCAAAAAAAAATTCAACAATTTTACATTCACCCACAAAAGACTTTTTATTGTCATAATCGAATCTTGGTAGACATTCTTTTAAACGCACTATGTTTTTTTGAATATAGTTCTAAGAGTAAAGTGTTTTGATTTTTTTCAAGTGGTCTAAATTGTGTCTATCATCTTAAATCTGTTGCTAAGATAAACCATTAGTAAAAATTTTAATGGTTTACTTTAATAAATTGAAAAATCTAAATTTCATGTGGACATTCGTATAAACGCACTTCTGATAATATACTAAAATAAAAAACAAAATTAGCAATTTTTCATATATTATTTTATTTAATATTTGGTCTGGCCCCGACCTTTCTGAATAACTTCGAAAATTCGAGTAGGCATTGAATTTGTTAAATTTTTGAGGGCTTTCAGATCAATTGTGGCCCAACTTTCACGGATGGCACTTTTCAAATCTTTAATTGAATTATATTGCTGTTCATTTCCATAAACTTTTCGGGAAAGGCCCTCGAAAGGTTTTCGATAGGATTGCAATCAGGACTGCAAGCTGGCCATTCAAGAAGGGGAATGTTTTTCTCGAGAAACCACGGTGTGGTCTCCTTCGAAGCATGGATCGAGGCATTGTCTTGTTGAAAATTATAATTTTTGTTGATGTTATTATCCAGATAATTTATCAAAACGTCTTCCAAAAGTTTCACGTACATACGGAAGTTCATTCGTGTCGTTATAAAGCAGATGGGAAGCTCCTCCTTATAAGAAAATGCTCCGCATACCATAACACACCGCCACAAAATTACGCTTCGACCTAACGACGCCATGTTCCCCCAAATTATGCCAGTAGCAACTGTAGCAGTCGGGAAAATCCAGATTAATTTTTTTTCCGTAAGAAAAAATCACACTCTGCCAATCCGTTATCGACGACATGTATTTACGAGCAAATTTGAGCGGATTATTCGTATGCATGGCCGTTAAAGTGGTTTGATCCAAAATGTTGTCCATTTTATGTTCGGTGAACTATTAAAAATACGGGCAATGTGTCGGGTCGTCACAGGAAGATCCAATGGCCTGCATGATAGACGGTTTCGTGTAGCTTTGCGGATTAGACCTTTCAGGCGAGCTGAGATCTTGGATAGGCAATAGTCCTGAGTGCAATCCTATCGAAAATCTTTCGAGGGCCTTCCTCGAAAAGTTTATGGAAATGAACAGCAATATAATTCAATTAAATATTTGAAAAGTGCCATCCGTGAATGTTGGGCTACAATTAATTCGAAAACCCTCAAAAATTTAACAAATTCAATGCCTACTCGAATTTTCGAAGTTATTCAGAAAGGTTGGGGCCAGACCAAATACTAAATAAAATAATATATGAAAAATTGCTAATTTTGTTTTTTATTTTAGTACATTATCAGAAGTGCGTTTATACGAATGTCCACCTGAAATTTAGATTTTTCAATTTATTAAAGTAAAACATTAAAATTTTTACTAATGGTTTATCTTAGCAACAGATTTAAGATGATAGACACAATTTAGACCACTTGAAAAAAATCAAAACACTTTACTCTTAGAACTATATTCAAAAAACATAGTGCGTTTAAACGAATGTCTACTACTGTAATTTTAGTTCAAAGTACACTCCTTAGGCTAACTAATGGCCTATGTCATATCCCGGGAAAAACTCTATGACTTGAGCCATCTTCAGTACAGCAAACCACTAAAATCCATAACTCAAAAAAAAAATTTCAACAATTTCCACATTCACCCACAGAAGACTTTTTATTGTCATAATCAAATCTTACTAATTTTAGACAAAGTACACTCCTTAAGCTAACTAATGGCCTATGTCACAACCCGGGAAAAACTCTATGACTTGAGCAATCTTCAGTACAGCAAACAACTAAAATTCATAACTCAAAAAAAAAAAATTCAACAATTTTCACATTCACCCACAAAATACTTTTTATTGTCATAATATATATGTATTTATTAATTAGTTGATAAAGCATACTTAAAGCAATGTTGATATCTTAAAGCTTTTATTTAGAAAACAGAGATTAATCAATATTTTGTTATAGTTGGTTCCAATTCCTGTCTGCTATTTCTTTTAAATTGATTTTATCGACTGTTTCACTAATACTAATATAATTTTTTGTTGAATCAACAAATTTTGTATACATATATGTTTCGTTGATTTTGTTGTTTTGTTGAAAACTTCACACCCGTAAAATATAACTTCTTTCAGAATTTGTGTAATCATGATTATTACCATAAATAACAAGTAATAATACTATAAAATCTTTTCGATAAATTAAAAATTCTCATCAAATTTAAACTAGAAAAATTACAATCTGTTAGGTCAAGAGGGATCATCCAAATTTTCTAATTGATTGAATTGTTTTTTTTTTTTTTTGCTTTTCATCTTTTCGATGAATGAAACGATTTTTTGGAGTGTGGTTTTATTGTATAGTTTATTTTATGATTGCGTTACAGCAGGTTCTTTTTGAGAAATCGAGTGGAACTGAAAAATTAAAACATAAGAAAAGAAAGTTTCTTAGTAAGTTGGTTTATTCTTTTATGGAACTGTTTGATTATCTGGTATATTTTGACATATGCGCTTACTTACATTCGATAACAGGAATTTATGTCTTTCCTCAGTGCGAGTTAATTAGATTATAACTAACATTTCTTAAAACCAGGTCCTATTAAATTTTTTAAAAAATGATACATTTATATACATAAGAGTATATTAAGAAGTAATTATTATTTTTGTTATTTTCGTCTAAAATTAATATCCGCACGAAAGCCTCAAGAAAATCAATAATCCTAAATCGAAAATTTATCTAAATTTAGATTAAAATGAAACAACAATATTTTCATTTATCCTATTTATTAGATGAAAGAAGAAAAATGAAATGATGTGTTAAACAATTTATCTAAGATCCTCTGCTGTGTGTGTGTGTCAGTAAATGTGTACCCATTTTAAACATTTTAACTTTTCTTACATACTTGTCTTATGAGTTCGGTTTTATTTTTCTTATTTCACCGTATACAAGTTGTGTTTGTGACTGCATTTTACATTAAGTATACATAACTTTTATAAAAAATATGTTGACAAAAATGTATATAAATTATAAATAGATGCCGAGTGAGTTTATAAAAATAAGCATAAAAATTATACGAAAATTAAGGAAAACCTTAAAAAAGTTGACATTAGAATAAAATTGTATTTATATAAATTTTATTTATAGTTATAAAATAGGTATACATACACATAGTTAATTAAATTTTATATAATTTTGAAAAACTTTTCTTAATTTTCCGGAAATTTTCTTTTAATTTATTAATTTAAATTTAGCATATAACCCCAAGGGCTAAAGGCATATTTATCAATAATCGTTTATGTTACCAAATCTTTCTCTTTTACTTTGTCTAATCTATTTCACTTGGAAAGTTTATCATTAGATTTGAACCATTCGAAAAAAATAGAAAGTTAAATGTTTAAGACTAAAATTTCACCTGTGCTATTGTCTCATTATGTGTATTCTTTAACTATCCGGGTATAATGCATTTATTACAGTTTAGTTATTTTAATTTACTGTATTTTATAAATAGCATCCCAAATCACACTCATCATTTTCACGTCGCGGTGATTTATATATGTACATATGTAATAAATGAAATGCACTCAAAAACGTTAGGTATTAAGTTTTGTTCCTTATGATTTGAATAACACTAAAAAAATATAAATAGAATTTTGGAATATGTTGAACTCGAAATAAATCTAGGTAAAATAATTTACTATAGTACTAACGTAATTATTTTGAGATGTGCCTTTAAAGCGTACAGTGCGGTTTTATAAATTCGTTTAATCAGCAATATTAGTCAAATATTGTGGTGCTTAGTTTCCTAAATGCTATAAACTAAAAGTGTAAAATATGTTCCAGTATTACCTAATTTGAATGTACATATAATTTTTAGTTTCGTGAATTCAAATCATATTTAATATAAAAAATAATTTTGTATGGTTTTATTAATAATAATAACCAATATTTTCTCTCTTAAACTTTCCCAAACATAATTATAATTCGCTATAATTTGCATAAAAAAAGACCGCACAAAAACAGGTTTGTCTGTATTATAGCAATATTAAATACAGTAAAAGCTGGTTGTAAAATAATCAGAATTGAAACAAACATTTTTGTATGTTTGTGAATTCTTACCAATAAAATTTATCAATTAACACTTTATTAATAGAAAATTATTCTAATGCTAAGGATTCAATCAAATTTTAAGTCTTAAATAAAAACCTTTAACCCCTTAAGGACCAGGCCCGAGATATCTCGGGACATACTATATGGTCCAAAAAGACCATACCCGAGATAACTCGGCAGTCACATATTGTACGTTCCATTATGTATTTGCCCGAAATAACTTGTGAAAATAATATATATCATTTTTTGCATTTATTTGAATTAAAAAACAACAAATTTATTTATAAAAATAAAATTTATTTTTTAAAGACTTTTTTTTGTTCCTAAGATGTCAAAATATTAGTTCTAATTATTAAAAAAAAAATTGTTTTTTTTGGTGCATTTATTTGAAAAGAAAATCGGTCCTTAAGGGGTTAAAATGTAAATATTTACAGAAAAATGCTTACTGATCGATGAATAGAGAATCCCACATTATTTTTTTCAATTTAAAAAAACTCAGATTTTCGATTCTGTAGCACCTAAAATAATTATTGTTTGCTTATTATTTGAGTTAGTGTCTGCAGTATTTTGGTAAAAAACGCCACGTTTTTCGAAAGATACATTCAGTTTTTTTTACTTTTGATTTACTTTTGAACATTTTGATATTTACACAGAATATACATACATGAATTATTTCAGATTTTTTAAAAATCATCATGAACGTTTTTATGACAATTAAAGGCATTTTTTAATGTCCATGTATTATAACTGACGTATTACGGCCGCCATTTTGAATTTCCAAAAAGCCATGTAGCAAATAAAAGTAGACATGTCGGGCTTTAATTTCAGCCTAAAAAGATTTTTTTAAGTTTAGCCAATTTTTAGGCAGTTAACCAGAATGACCCATATGTATACAATACGAGCGAAATTATCAAGAATTTGCAAGTTCAGTTTCGATCTGAATAAGAAATTACGAAAAATTTAATTTTTTTCCAGACAATCTCATCAGGCTATAGCGACTGAATTGCTTAATTACACTTTTGATTACTTTCTATAAGTATATAGAATGCAATACTTAACTACATGGGTGATTTTAATTCCGTTCCATTTTTGTTAATCTTAGCCACATTATTTGACAAAATTTTAGTTTCCTGACTTAATTTAGCGACCGACTCGTGGATTTTAGTTATTTTTTGTTGAAAGATCTTATGAGAACCGGCAATTGCAGCATTTTCTATATTTTAGGTAATCTGCTTGTTGTTTTGGGTTTTGCAATAAACCAATGGGGTACTATATTATGCAGTTGCTCACCCAGTAATTATCTGTGAAAGCCAATGATGATATGGTTATAGTTTCCATGGTGCATCGATCTACTTTCTATCACTGCTTGAATGTTATTTCATCTATATAATTTTGTAGAAATTTTGCAGACAATTCCTCACGAATACTATCGGTTTCCGGGCAGGTTGAACATTCTATTTTCTATTTAGCTAGGGACACTGTAGAACGCTTTGAAATAATAGAACAATTTAACAATGCAATAAAATGAGAGTTATTAGTTATTGTTTGTGGCGTAGTGGCGACAAAGGTCTTCGGTTCGATTCTCAGCCAATTTTATTATTATTATTTTTTTATTATTTTTTTTTAGTATTCATGTAATGACCAAATATTTTACTTTAAATTAAACATTCCGCTTTTTAGTTATTATAGTAATTAATTACTAATTACACAAGAAAATACGTGGTCCGCGTTTATGATTAAACACTACAATATGTAAATTATTTAAAAACTTTTATATTATGAGTTGTAGTAAGCCATGAGAATTTTTCGGTAAAAAAAATTTTTTCTGTCAGAAACTTCAAAGCATGCTATGTTCGAAACAATATAAGAATGAAAATTAAATAAATTTCCTTAGGTTGATATGGCTTAGTAGAAATGTTTTGGACTAGAGCGGCTAAAGTCCAGGGTTCGATTATGGCCAAGGCATTTTAGTTTTGTTTTTCAATTTATATTTTTTTGACGTGATAACATCTTACACCACATGTGGTGTAATTAATTTTTTTTAACCCTCAGGGTACTGACTGGGTTACCGTAACCCAGACAGATTTTGAAAGTCGCGCCATTTAAAAGGAAGTGGAAGGTGGGGGTCCGGAGTGGGGGGTAAAAAATCTTTGTGGTAGTGTCTGTGTAAGCCGTGAGTGACAGCCTCAGTCTGCGCTTGGTGCTCAAGTGGTACGATTTAGAAAGTTGACCTCGGGTATTTCTCACCCAGTCAGTACTAAACGTTACAAAATCCGTATTTTCGGGAGACAGAAGATTTTTTTTTTTTTTGGAGTTTTGGCTGGAGTAAAGTGTTTTGGTTTGTACAATTTACTATTTTTTATATTTTTATTATTAATTAAATATTTATTGTTAATTAAAAATGTATTATTGTGTATCCTACCCTCAAAATTATGCTCTATGCTTATGTACAGTAGAATTCGCATTATTGTCATAGGACAAATAATTTTGTTCATTATAAACGTGTGTTCATTTTAACTAAAAATTGGTTATGGAATGGAACTTGCGATGCAACTTGTTAAACCTGCGCTAGCTGCTAGACTAGCTACCCCTACGTTGCGAATAAAACTGCGCGGTATGATTGAAGATTTTTTGAAGGTGAAAGATTTACCAGAGGACATGGACATAAGACATGAATTTGTTGATAACAAAATGGCTAAACAAAAGCGCTGCAACTTGTGTCCGAGTTCTCTCGACCGCAAAACATTTTATAAGTGCCTCAAATGTAATAAGGCTATGTGCAGAGACCATGTAGCCAAAATATGCTGCGAATGTGGAAATACAGTCTGATTTTGTTTTTTTTATATTTTGAACAATAAAACTTTCATTCAACAATCAATTTTGTTATTTATTTATATTACAGTTGCGCCTTGTTACGATAAATCAATCATGGAACGTTTTATCGCTATCCTAAAAAACGGCTGATTTCAAAGTTAAAAAAAAATATAGTTTTTGGAATGGATCAAAAAACTGATTCGGCCATTTTAAAGAACAACTTTTTAGCTTTAAAATGCACCAATGAAAATTTCGATATCTTTTTTTTTCACAAAGTTATGCAATTTAAAAAAAAAAGTGATTTTTCACAAAAAAAAATTTCAAAATGTTTAAACTTTTGAATGTATCTTTGTTTAAACAAATTATTCGATAAATCTATTAGCACCCTCGTATTTGTGACAAAATAGACTATCGATTAAAAACAAAAACGTTTCAATTGGCCGACTACAGCCCAAGATAGAGCCAATCAAAGTTGCCGGGTTAGGCTAACCCATGTCAGTACTGAACGTGACTTTTTTATAGTTTGTACCCTGAGGGTTAAATTAAAATGATTAATCTACACATTAATTTTAATTTTAATTGAATCTACAAAATAGCGATTTACAGGGATTGACCGCAGAGAGAATGCCCCATCTGACTTTAGTAATTCTGATGCTAATTTGTACATTAAAAAATATGGCATATAATTTAGTTTAAATTAAAATAATTAATCTCAACATGTTATAAACGCTATCACGCAAAACACCTACGGCCGTGTTGATGACACAGCCCACCCCGATTTTTATCTTTTTTTTTTTCTGTCTGTAAGGTTTTTTGTTTGATTCCCCAACGCATGTAAAATCGTCCTTAAAAGCCCTTGCTTTTTTGGTTTAAGGTCTATTTAAAGTACAATAATCCTTAAAAGCCTTTAGTCTCGAGTTATTTCTACTTGGCTAATAAATAACGGTTAAAAAAATATCAAATGGTCAAATGGTGATGGTGGCAGTGGCCGCTTGACATCAACATTATATATAAATTGTATCCGTCCTAGGACGGGCTGTACACCCTAGTTAAAAATATTGTTGTAAAGCCATTCTTTTGCAATGAGATTTTCTGCAACATTATTTACTTCGCACTTTTATAAATATAATTAAAATATTTGGGATATATTTAAGTCATTACCCAAATACATTTTCGAAGATCCTTCCCTGGAATAATGACTTTGTGCTACTGGAAATGATTTTGTGTGGGATCGCAAATTCTCCCTTATCTCATCTTCTAATTTATTTGATGGTGGGTGTCTGCCTCTTTGATCAGTGGTCACTGATCATCCTAGGAGTTTTTTCCTAATGGCAGTTCTGACAAACAAATCGGATATGTTCAACATATTCAAAAAATACGTTTTGCATATATTAATATGCTTTCTTCCTATATTAAATTGGTATTGCAGGCTCGGTATTCGGTATTATCGTCACGGGATTTTTGCCTTGCCACTTGCTGCACTGAAACACAATTCGCGACAAACCCTTTTCAAATCGCTATTTGTTTCTGCACGCCATAAATTTTTAAAAATTTCGTTTCTATATTTATTTTCAATATGTTACATTTTTTTAAGCAAGTAGGATTACATGAATTTTTAATTAATCTTTTTCGGAACTAGTTTGGCTGGTACAAATTCAGGATATATATCCGAATCCTCATAATCTGTTACACTTTCAGCATCTAAGATTTTAATTAGGTCCGTGGCCTTGCAGCGAAATATTCGTTGTAATATGATTTAGCTGTTTTAAATTATGGTACAATAAATAGTTTTTACTAAGAAATAATTGTAATAGTTGAAAATAGTTGAACATTAACTGCTTACCCTTATTCAGCGTTAATGAAAAAATCTGTTCATTCAAAATTTTGTACATAAAAATGATCGTTAATTAGCGGTTCAAGTGAAAATCATGATTCAATTTTACAGAATGTCATGAGAATGCTTAAGATCATCTTTTATCAGTAAAGTCTATTGATTAGTATAAATTAATTCATAACCTTGGTGAATTTTATTTTACTCCTACAAATACATCTTTTGAAGAATAGTTGAAAAGTCTTGTTTTCTTATGTCTTACTCATTAAATAAAATTATAATAATGCTTACGCATCGATTCAAAGGAAAGATGTGCAAACTTAATTCTTGATTATGCTTTGGTTCTGTTTCTCTAAATAATTAGTTGAGTGATGGCTTTTTTTGCCACTTACAATTGCAAGTTGCAGAGGTATTGGGATGACATTCAAAATTGTATAATGGGTTTGTGGTTGAAAGGCATTTTTTGATCAACTTAGATTACGATTCTACGATATTAGGAAAAATTTACACCGGTCGATGGTTAGTAAAATTGGTGAAAACATAAATATTGGTCAACATCAAAACCAATAAATAGGCTATTGCAATCAAGATAATAGTGCTCAATGATAATTTTATTTAATCATTTTTTTATTTTTATATGGAATAATCAACCAAGTTATAGAGCAGACTAAAGTGAATATTTTCTGTAATTTTTATTAAAATCTTTAACACTTTAACAAAACAAAAAACAATAAATAAAGTGAAAATGTCGCCACATCGGGAATTTTATATATGTAAATACCAAACACAGGCATCATTGTTGTTCTAATAACTCGGAATTTTGGTTAATAATGCTCAATGATAAGTTTTTTTAGTCATTTGAATATTTTTAGATGAGATTAAATTTATCTAAAATTATCATGAATCATTTATAATTTAGAGTCAATGGTTATATGACTAAGGACCGGATCGCCTACCTAGGCATTTTTAATCACAGAAAGCGTATTAATTGTGCCTATAAAATATGCATTTTTAGTTTATTGTAATTCTATACTGAACATTTTATATTTATACATATCCAAAATTAGGATTTTTTGATCTCAATTTAAATTCGAAACAAAATTAACACATACTATATTTAATTGGTACATTAATAATAATTGTTGAAGTTACAATGAGTTCCAACGTATAATCACAGATAAGAATGTGATATAATTTTAAATTTTCTGTTTTAAAATTTAGCCTCTTATCTGATAATGTGTTTTTATTGTGAAAAGCTTCTTTCTACATCATAGGAGGTATGCGTACTTAAAACAGTTTGTACCGATTCATTCCGCAGTGCTTTGTTAATTTCTTTTAGTTTCTGCAAACCGGAATTCTTTTGAAAAATTGTTTTTATTTTTGTTGTAATTTGTTCCCCAGTTGATTCCGGTACATTTTCAATATTTCTAAAAACTTTTTTAATTATTGTGAAGCTTTGATTGAGGAGGGACAATGTTGTGGCTTCTAATTGCTCAATTTTATTTGGAATAAATCCATAGTTTGTAGTGATGAAATCAATATGATTGCGCCACTCAATTTTGGCAATGAGATGTGCACACTTAATAATTGACGCAGTGTCCTTTTCCAAGTCTTTTTCCATACATCCAAGTTATTGGATCAATATTCTACTGCCCGTAACTTATGGCTAGTTACATTGTGGTTCACTTGATTACACGCACCAAAAGTTTTTAAAATGCTAATTTTTTTTTGTCTTTTTTCGCAAAACAAGTAACAATTTTTTGCGATATTTCAAAAAGCGATACAATGAAACGAGATAATATACGAAATGCGATATGGTTCAAAACGCGATATGGTACAAAACGCGATATTTCAAAACGCGATATGGTACAAAACGCGATATGGTAAAAAATGCGATATTTCAAAACACGATGTTTCAAAACTCTATATGGTACAAAACGCGATATTTCAAACCACGATTTTTCAAAACGCGATATGGTACAAAACGCAATATTTCAAATCACGATATTTCACAACGCGATGTGTAAGCAAATGCAATGTTAAAATTATTTTTGATAACATTTTGGAATGTTTACATGTGGAAAGTGATTAGACTATTTTTGGTGAACTAAAAATGGTGAAAGTTTTTTAAAGTATATTTGAATTAAAATGTTTGATGTTATTTTCCCAACGAAATTCAAATTATGGATTTTATAGACATTTTTAACAATTTTGCTTAAACAATAGAAAGTGTTTTAAGAATAATTCCCATTTTGGCCAGATGTGTTTTATTTTGGTTTGTGGGGCGGGGCAAAGTATATTTTTGTTCGTACCATGAATATTATACCTGAAACTAGCAGGCTGTTAAGTGAAACAGAAATCTCAAAATACAAGTTAAAAATAAACTTAATTCATAAAATGGGGTAAAAATGATATTAGAAAAATTCTGGAGGCGTAATTTTTTTTTATTTATTGTTTTGTTTGTTGATTTTCCTTCAAACCTTATTATCTTAAATTTACTTAAATTTTCCTTTACCTATTGGAATTTTTCTTCAGTTATCAGAATTTTCTTTCAGAAGAGTATCGAAATCTTAATTCTCAAAATCTTTCTTTTATCAAAATCGTACTTTTTGACGAATCTTACTTTCTTGACATCTAAGATTTCGATACGCTCCCATTTCCCGTATCCCAGTTTTGAATTTTATTTTATTTTAAATTAAAATTCTTTTTCAGCAAAAGGGTCGGCCCTTCGTTTTCCCCATGAAAATCTTATTTTTGAAGAAAGAAAGATTCGTCAAAAAGTAAGATTTATAATTTCTGGCTTGATTTCTATAAATCATTAATTAACCATTTTAATATGATAGTCTGTAAAGTAGGCGATACTCTTGTAAATTGAAGTCCCTGACCACCCAACATCAACAATTAGCAACGTAATTAACTAATTCGCTTAATAATTCGCTGATTTTTTATTTTATGTTTGTAATGATTGTTTTTATTTCCTTCTTTACGGATTATTTTGTTTACGAAGATATGTTGGGAAATCCAAATTTTAATTTTAATTTTTGTTGTTGTTTTTTTACCGAATAGCATAGCAGATGTTTTATTGCACTTATATTTTCGGTTAGTAACCGCTTTCCACTTTTGTGGTTACTTTAAAAAAACAACTGTCGAAGTACAACTGAAGCTAAAATTTAATACCTGAGTATTATTTTAGAAATAAAAACAATTGTGAATTTATAATGTTGGGCTTTTCCATCTTCGTTGTAATTAATTTAGGCAAATATAAACGAAAATTGTCGGAAATCTTATAAATTTCTAAAAAAGAATGAAGTTTGATTCTGAACTTTATTCAATTTTGAATCAAAGGTGTAAAATTGAATCGTTTATTCGAGAAAGGGCTCATGTCCACTTTTTGTCAAAATTAGTATTATGACGGACGACGGTTTTGTATCACAGACAGGTATATACGTTTTATGGCAAGACGACATTACCATATGGTTAATGGAACAGCACCTACCTTGCAAAAAAAAAGCCATTTATTCTAGAAAGGGCTCATGTCCAGGACATGTGCTCTTTAAATACTAAACTAATATTTAAAAAGTAAAATATTGTTGTGTTTTTACTTTTTCGTTTATTTTATAACATGCTTATACTACTGTGCAGTATTGTGATATACATCTGTGACAAATTTTATTTCAAAACATTAATCAGTTTTTGTTTTACGCTTGGTTTTGTACGACGCTAAAAGTGCATTCGGATTTTTACAATTTCTAATTATAATGAGCAAAGAAAAGTTGCATTAAATTTTGTTTGCGAAATGAAATTTCGGGTGCAGAAACGTTAAGGATGTTGCAGAAAGCCCTCGGGGACCATGATTTGTCGGAAAGGAATGTTTACAAGTGGTATAAGCAGTTCAAAGAAGGCCGTGAAAGTGTTTAAGGCCATGTTGACAGTTTTCATCGATTATCGTGGTGTTGTCCATTCAGAATTCCTTCCACTCGGCCAAACCATCAACAAATAGTATTATTTGAGTGTTATGCGTCGTTTGCGTTACGCTGTTCGCAAGAAGAGGTCAGAATTGTGAGCAGACAATTCTTGGTATTTGCACCACGATATTGCACCTTCTCACACTGCGCTCGTTCTTGTGACTTTTTCGCCAAAAATTCGATCCATATCGTTCCACAACCTCCGTATTTGTCTGATTTAGCACCATGTAACTTCTGGCTATTCCCGAAACTCTACCGACGACAACGACTACTGCGGGAAATCATTTTGAGACGATAGAAGATATAAAACATGAATCGCTACGCGCTTTGAAGGCTACCCCGGAAGGCGACTTTAATTCTTGTTTCGAAAATTCGAAAATACGTTAGCATAAGTGTATTGTGTCGGGAGGGGATTACTTTGAAGGCGACGAAATACAGAAGAATAAATAAATATTTTTTGAAATAAATAAAAACTGGCTTTACGTTTTGGCCACAGTAGTATATAGCGACAAATCACTAAACTAATCTACCGCAATATATCCTATGTGTAGAGACAACAAGGATTGTATAGACATTTGTGTTAGTTTTGAGTAAACTCAGTTTCGCTAATTATTCTATTTAGTGCCATAATGCATATCGTTTTTTTTAAGAGTAATGCCCTGGGCCCTATTGCAACAACTACTTATCACTTATTACTTATCAACTTATCATAATTTTTGATAATTTTCTGTTGCACTAAATTTAAATTTGATAAGTATTTTATTGAGTTATATTAAGTAACAAGCACTCACTTATCAAAATTATGTTGCACCAATTCGCGAAATGATAAATGATAAGTAATATTTTGATAAGCGATAAGTTTGAGGTTTTTGATAAGTTTTTCGTAGTTCTGTTACACCAAAAGTTTTAACTTATCAATAATCGACTCCATTTATTGATAATTATCCAAAATATCAATAACAAAAATTTCACTACTCAAAAAAATTGATAAGAGCTACAAATTATACTGGCATAACGGGTCTGTTAAAAACATTTTTTTTCCTGTTACTGGTAAGATGAGAACTTCTGTTCAATATTTATTATTATAAAACTATGATTGTGATACAAGATTAAAAAGTGGCCAATTAAAGTGGAACTTACCTGTTTCTTGACCGATGTTGATGAAATTTGACGTGGGCGGTGGAAATGGGTTTCTAAAATGGTTTTTAGATAAAGTTTTGGAATATGGCCAATTAGGAAGGAACTTGGCCATTTCTTATCCGATTTTGATGAAATTGAGCATGCACAATGGAAATGGGATTCGTAAATGATTTTTAGAGGAGATTCTGGTATATGGCCAATTAGGAAGGAACTTAGCCATTTATTAACCGGTTTTGATTAAATTGAGCATGTACGATGGAAATGGGATTCTTAAATGATTTTTAGAGGAAGTTCTGGAATATGGCCAATTAGAAAGGAACTTGCCCATTTATTATCTAATTTTGATGAAATTGAGCATTCACAATGTAAATGGAATTCTAAAATGATTTTTAGAGGAAGTTCTGGAATATGGTCAAATATTATGAAACTTGACCATATTCCATACCTACATCTATAAATCATTTTTAAATCTCAATTCCCCTTGTACCTTTCAAATTTCATCCTAATCGGTTGAGAAATGACGAAGTTCCATCCTACTTGGCCATATTCCAGAACTTCGTCTAAAAATCATTTTAGAATCCCATTTTCATTGTACCTCTCGAGTTTCATCCTAATCAATTGATAAATAGTCAAGTTCCATCATACATGGCCATATTCCAGAACTTCGTCTAAAAATCATTTTAGAATCCCATTTTCATTGTACCTGTCGAATTTCATCCTAATCGGTTGATAAATAGCCAAGTTCCATCCTACTTGGCCATATTCCAGAACTTCATCTAAAAATCATTTTAGAATCCCATTTTCATTGTAAGTTCCATCATACATGACCATATTCCAGAACTTCATCCAGAACTTCATGGCCATATTCCAGAACCTTCTCAAAGAGCATTTGATACTGTAAACGTAATAAATATTAAAAAAAATATGTGACTTGTAAAAAGCCCTATATTACAAATTTGAAAAAGTGGACATGAGCCCTTTCAAGAATAAACGATTCGTTTATTCTAGAAAGGGCTCATGTCCATGCTTTAAAAATGAGCATAAAAACTGAAATAATTGACAAATAACCTTGAAATTCAGCTTAACACTTCATAGCGACTCACATTTTCATCAACGAACTCAAATTCCCTCCTAAACTTATTTTTGTTGACAATATATAGTTTTTTTTATTTCCTGAATAATTTGAAAAAGTGGACATGAGCCCTTTCTCGAATAAACGATTCAATTACTCAATTATTAAATAGAGGAATTTGGAGCCATAATAATTTAGTAAACGTAAAAAACAATAGATATGAAATAAAATAATTAATCATTTTTATTTTTTTTAGGTTTCAATTTTAAGTTAACAAACTTATTTTAGGATCCCTTTTCCAAAATACTTGTCGGATTTCATCTTTTTTTTTTTTTTTTTCGCTGGCGCTACATCCTATGGAGGGATTTGGCCGCTTCATTTGAAGTTTCGTAATCATTTTTTTAACAAATAATGAGTGATTAATTCATTGATCCAACATTAAACCAGCCGTGATTTTTTCATCACCCGCCGGGAATCGAACCCGGGACCTCCGGAGCTTAAAGCAAGCATGCTAACCACTGTGCCACCGGGGCGGCAATTTCATCTTAATCGGTTAAAAAATGGCCAAGTTTTAAAATAGGCCATTTTGAAATATGCCATAGTCTTAGTGTACTATATGCCGTTTAAATCATTATCGATTAAGAAATAACCAAGTTGTATCCTACTATATCTGGCTATATTCCAGAACATGGTCAAAAAATCATTTTGAAATGCCATTTTCACCGCACATGACGAATTTCTTCATAATCTGTTAAGAAATAAACAAGTTTCATCTCAATCAGCCAAATTCCAGAAATTTGTCAAAAAAAATTTAAAAAATTACCGCGTTTTGAAATATCGCGTTTTGTATCACATCGCGTTTTGAAAAATCGCGTTTTGAAATGTCGTGTTTTGTACTATAACGCGTTTGTACCATATTGCGTTTTGAAATATCGCGTTTTGTACCATATCGCGTTTCGCACCGTATCGCGTTTTGAAATATCGCATTTTAACCATCTCGCGTTTTGTACCGTATCACGTTTTGTCAAATCGCGTTTTGTAAAATCACGTTATGTCAAATCGCGTTTTGTAAAATCGCGTTTTAAAATATCGCGTTTCAAATGGGACCCTTTGAGAAGAGAGAGGAATTACTACTTACACCGAAAGAAAAATTAGTATGTACTTATAACAACGAATAATTGTTTTGAGAGAGGAAACATTTTAGTAAATTAAATCAGAATGCTCATATTAGTCCAGGAGTCTCCTGATTGTAATTACATAAAATAAATAAATACAATTTATTTAAAAAATTTAAAAAGAAATTTCTTATCTTCTATCTTTGACATTGGTTTAAAAATTCTACCTTTCAGAGTATCATATAAAGAATTTAAGTAATCCAATAAAATTTCTGCCCAGGGAGCTTGAATTTTGTAAACTCCATTGATTTCGTACAGTCCTTCACAAATTTTGCGAATGAGCTAACTCCAAACATTTTCAGTGATATTTAAATCCAGTAAATACGGCGGCCTAGTGGCAAATAATGTTTTCACTTGCAATCCAAGCTTTCACAAACCGGGCATTATGTATAGGGAATTAGCTGTTTAAAAATCCTTTGATAGACCCACATAGTTGATTAATTTCAGAAAAAATTGAATGCAGCAAAGTATTTTATATTATGTGTACCGAATGAAATTTGTGATTTGTACATGAAGAATTAAAACTAAACGGCAATATATAATCATTATTTTTCTGTACTTGTTCTATTGCACATATTGTACAGTTTTTAAATAATCGTAGTCATTCAAACTTTTTGTTCATTTTACGGCGAACATTCACCTTTTCATAATCCCATTTATTATGTATGGATGTGATCTTAAGCCGCATTGGCAAACTGCTTGCCAAACCATATGTTTTTTTGCCAAATTTTTCAACAGCTATGGTAGTAATTGCTCCGTCCAGTTCTTTACCTTTCTTTTTGATGTAATATTGGGGACCTGGAAGTGTCGAGAAATCCATTTTGACATAGGTCCCGTCGTTCATTACGAAACAAGAATCTTTTCTTTCGTTTAACCATTTGTTGTGTTTCTTTGCTCGATCGATCCCTCTATTAAATAGTTCAACACTTTTTTTGGGGATTTTTGACTTCTTGTATGTTTGTAGATTATTTCTGGTTTTAGCTCGTTCCACAATCGATTTGGTTGTTTTGGTTTTTCTGGGCAAATCTCGCACAGACATCGAGGGATGTTTCGAAATGACTCTTACAATTTTCTGATCCAACATTTTATTTGGAGCACCTGATTTTTCTCCGGATCCGGGCTTGCGTGATACAGAAAGATTGATTTGACATTTTTTTTTACATTTGTTACCGTATTATTGGAAACACCGGCCAATTTACCAATTTTTTTATTGGTATACTCGGGATGATCATTGCACAATCTAATTATTAAATCACATTATTCTCCTTATGATGCGTCCATTTCGAAACAAATAAAACAAATGCCCAATTTGACGTTTATTCGTTTTTTTAAATTGTTTTTCTACAAAATAACGGTACCAGTTTTTTTCTTTTGCGTAGTAACCTATGAGATAATATAAATTTGGGAATCACAAATTTCATTCGGTACACATAATAAGCACTGCCACTCATTTTGATGGAAACAAAAGCTACTTTAAGAGCGCCTCAATATGAAATTGCGCCACATGCTTAAGCTCATTAATAACAGTGGGTCAAAACGACCAGTATTTAAAAAAAACGAATTTCCGGAACTTAATATATTCCACCAAAACTGGTTTTGGATATCATTATTAGGCTATTTGCATATCATTTTCTGTTTTTTTTTTTTTTTAATTTTCATTAGCGGGTAAAAAAATTATAATTGCGTCTAATCACGATATTGCAATATAAAGATACAATCCACTCAAGTCCATAACTATATAGCCACTTGTTTTTTTTGAATTTTTAAAATAACGGATTAAGCAATTTTAAAACTTTTAATGCCAGATGTTGAATAAGGACGTAATACAGCAAAATATTAAAAAACCCGTTACAAAATTCAATTGTTTTAAACAAAAAAACAATTTTTTTAAGATTGCCTTGTTCCATAACTATACCTATAACCATTTTTTACTAGACGTTCAAACTTTAATAAAATAAATAAAAATTAAAACAAAAAATGCCATCGGCCCCCCTTTGTTCTCGGCCAACGCCAGAATCCTGTTAGGCATACTTCCAATTAATGAATTAATGATTTCGGGCGATAATTCGTTCCAGGCATTTTCAATTGCCAATTTCAACTCATTGGTCGTCTGGAATTGTCTGTTACCCTCGTAAACCTTTCTAACTAATATTTCCCAAAGATTTTCTATAGGATTTTGGTCTGGGGAACAAGCGGGCCAATCTAAAATTGGTATGTGATGCTTATCAAACCAAGATTTGGTTTGTTGACTCTTAAGGATTGGAGCGTTATCCTGCTGGAAAATCCAGTTTTCCTCTTGATGAATGTACAGGAAATGTAAGAAGTGCTCTTCTAAGATGCCAATATACCGTGCTGTTCATTCTAGTTGATGGAAAGGCTAAAGTAAGCGTATCCATAGAAGAGAAAGCCCCCATACCCTTAGACTTCCACCACCAAAATTTTGCTTTGAAAAGTACAATGGTTCCTTTATAAGGTCTCTCCAATATGTAGTACTGAATACCATCTGGCCCATCAAGATTAATTTTTTTTCATCGGAAAAAATCACCTATTGATTAATAATGGCTAGTTATAATAAATATCTGACTAAATTTTTTCAATTATCTTTGACCAGTTCTGTCTCACATTAGCCTTAACAAATTCACGTCGTGCAGGTTTACGCTGTGACAATAATTTTGGTGCATGTTTCATTTTTGTATAATTCAGGTGCCCAGCATCTTTTAAAGCCCGACGGATCGTGTTTTTGGATACTGTAAATCGGTTTTCAGACGCTTAACAGTTTTCGTGGAATTGCTGGCGGCTTAAAACAGCCCACGTATTTATCGGCAAGTCATCTTTTTTTGGGTCCTCCGGTTTTTCTTGTTCCTAAGTTGTAGGATTTTTTAAATAATTTGCAACCGTTACATGATGGCGGCGTATTCTTTTGCCTATTTTACGAAATGAAAACCTTCTCCAAGAAGGGCTTGAATTTTGCCCTTTTCCTCATCTGATAAATAATTTCCTTGGAGCATTATTTTTTACAGCACTTGGCTATTTAACAGACCGAATAAAACTAAGATAATTATTAATTTATTCGGCATAGAGAGAAAGGCTACTATGGTTATTATAGTTATGGAACAAGGCACTTTTAAAAAAATTGTTTTTTTGTTTAAAACAATTGAATTTTGTAACGGGTTTTTTAATATTTTGCTGTATTACGCCCTTATTCAACATCTAGCATTAAAAGTTTTAAAATTGCTTAATTCGTTATTTTAAAAATAAAAAAAAACAAGTGGTTATATAGTTATGGAGTTGAGTGTATATTCAATTGCTTTTTAAAATTTGATTTATTATGCTTATTTCGTCATCTGCATATATTTTAGTACCGCGCTTCTATTTGAACATAGCTTACTGCGTTTATTATTTATTCAGAGAATGATTATATTTTTTCACCCCAAGAGGAAATATATCGTGGTGCCTAATCAAATGAACCATACTGTTTATGCAAGTATATTAAATACTATTGTTTAAAGAGTAAACATTTAGGCGACTTAGTTTTCTTTTAATTTCATTATTTTCTGTAGTTTATTTTAAAATACAGTAAACAACGTGATTTGGTAAAATATGAAAACTAATAGATAATATTGTTGAATAATACATATTTTGAACATCAAACTTCTTTATGTTTTTGGATAAAAAAACAAACAAATAAGATATGATTTTAAGAAGACAATAACAATTTCAATTTTTGGATACACTTTTATCACGAATGAACATTATTGTAACCAGTTTTAGTTGAAGCTAAAATTAGTTGAGTGTGAGATGTATTATATCGAACGAGGGCCGCAAACTGCAAAATGTTTATGAACGCGTGCCATTTTTGTTTGTTAATTTTATTACATTTTGAAATAAAATTTAAATACAATATTTCTATTAATAAAATATATTTTTCGTTCTTAAATCTCAAATGTTAGAATTTTTGTTTTATGTTTATTTTTCTTATATTTTTAGTTTACAGTAAGATCGAAAAATGGGAAGGAAAATTGTTTGGCGGTGAAAAAAAAAGTTTTAAGATTACGACATTATGCGTTTTAAGTTATTTAAATTTCTATGTCAGGATATTTCAATATTCAACCCTCAAATTTATTATGTTAAACTTGAATTCTTTTAAAACTTGATTCAAACGTAGTTCATACTTCATTCTTTTCATGAAAAAATCATACTTTTAACAAAATTATACTTTTATTTTTCAACGTAATCATCTCCAATGCGTAATGCATTTTTATCACATCTTTCTAATAATTTAGCACCTGGTGATTACTTCTTCTTTTCAAATTTGAAAAAATCGGTAAGGGTTCGACAATTTACAAGTAATTCCAAAGTGATGAATGCTGTAAGTAAACACGTATTTTTTACCAACCGAAAACATTTTTTTGACAGATTAAGTTAAAAAAATATTTTCGGTTGGTAAATAATACTTGATTACATACAGTATTCATCATTTTGGAATTAGGTACTTGAAAATTTTCGACACCAGATTTTTCAAATTTTAGAAGAAGATAGATCTAGACTTCAGTTTAAGCAATTTTGGCTTTGGGAACATAAGCAGTCAAATTTTGCTTCTAACTTTACCGGCACGTTTCGTTCTGAAAGCACTATTCATTTACAAAAGCTATGTTTAATTATTATTATTATTATTATTATTACTTGAGGGCCATGTGGGGGCTCAAGCCACCCCGCACTGCGACCTAAAAGATCTTTTGTGCATTAAGCCCTACTTAATTATCCGTCCAGTCAATATTCAAGCTCTTAATGAACCTGATAATACTGCCTAACGGTACGTGATACATACTATCTGGGCTCATTGCTCTCCCTCCTAGATGTTTTAATTATCCGTCCAGCCAATATTCAGGCCCTTAAAGAACCTGATAATACTGCCGACCGGTGTGTGATACATACTATCTGGGCTCATTGCTCTCCCTCCTAGATGTAATAACATTTACTTCTGCTAGAAGAGCGGTAGCATTGGGACTCAAGGACATCGAGAGGGCAGACCCACTCCCGTATATTCCTATCCATGCCTCGTCTACCGTTTTGATTTTACACTTGCGAGTTGCTGGGACATACTATCTGGGCTCATTGCTCTCCCTCCTAGATGTTTACTGTTGGAAGTACTTCTACACGCGATACATATTATCTGGGCTCATTGCTCTCCCTCCTAAATGTTTACTGTAGGAAGTACTTCTACACGCGTTACATACTATCTGGGCTCATTGCTCTCCCTCCTAGATGTAATAACATTTACTTCTGCTAGAAAAGCGGTAGCATTGGGACCCAAGGACTTTGAGAGGGCAGACCCACTCCCGTGTATTCCTTCCCGTGCCTCGTCTACCGTTTTGATTTAACTCTTGCGAGTTGCTGGGAATAAAAAAGTCGCCTGTAGGTCACCCAGGTTTACTACAGGAAGGCTAAATAAAACTGGAGGGTGCCTGGTATCCAGAGTCCGCATATATAGACTGATTAACCTATCAGCCATTCATCCATCGGCATATGCTGTTCCACCTTAGATTAGGGATTTTTTGTCAAGGTTTTCTCCTTTAGCGTCGTACTTTAGCCTGTCACCAAAGGCCACATTCAGCCTAATGGTTACAGTTACCGGTGGTTGCCACGAGGAGGCAGTACGTACACCTGCGCCTACTGGAAGTTTACGGAGCCCCTTCCAATAGACGCCAAACCACCTTAAAAAAAAAAGCAGGGTACTTTAACTATAATTATAAGAGGTATGATAGAAATAGCGATAATCGCTTAAATAATCGACATTAGAATTTAATGTATCATTCTGTTGGTGATGTTGAATTGTCAAGTAATCCACCTGTGGGCCTTATAATGCCAAAAACCATTCCATTATGTCCAGATTTCAAAGAGTGCAAATATAATTACGAAAAACGATTACGGATACGTACTTACATAATACATTAAAATAAAGGTAATTCTGACCCCTACAAATAATATTACAAATGCTCGGCCTAGTCTTCCTAACTTTGGAGTAATTAAGAAAAGTATCCGTAAAGGTACCACACCAAACTGATTTTCTTTAACGCACTGTATCTCAGTAAATATTGAAAATGGGCCCCCCTCCAGGAATGATTTTTTGCTTGAAATTAATCAAGGAATCATCCCTGAAAATATTTACACTCAAGAACAAAATACCCTGTATATAATATACAAGAATGTTCAACATTTTCTTAAGCTATAAATTTCCATTCATATATCAATTATTAGGTTATCAATTATTATGCATAGTTCAATAGCTCATGTGTTAGAGCGGTGCACTATGAAGTTAAAGGTTTCGAGTTCGATATCCGAAAACTTCATCTTTTTTTTTTTTTTTTTTTTCAATTTAATGTAATTATTTTTTTTTATCAGATTAATGTTGGCCTTTATTAACAGTACATTCTTTTTTTAATTTCATTTCATGCACATGCATATCGTCACTTCCAATTAAGAGTATTACATCTGCAAATCACTAATTTTTTGGAGAGGCCTTAAAATTGTTAATGCTAATTTCGACTTAATTTTTTTTAAATAAAGTCCTTCCCAAAAAGTGTGGCAAGAATTTTATTTAAAAAAATTTGGTCAAATTTAACATTAAAAACTTGACACACCCCTCCAAAAAAATTAATGATTTGCAGATGTAATACTCTTAATTGGAAGCGACGATATGTAAATTACTTTTGCAGAAGTTGTTTGTATTTATTATGGCTAAAATGTTTCACATAAATAATAAAATTGTGCAATTGCACAGGGGTCCCCTAGTGTTATGTATATTTCTACTACTGTGTCAAACAGTTTCTATGTGACGTAGTTCTACGCTATGCTGGTCTGCGCCGCGAGTGTATATATTTAAAACTGTTAAATTACAAAAACTTGTGCCGAGCGAATCTGCTCCCGGCAATGCCTGGGCAGTAATGATGGTTGACCGTTGGTTACAAATTTGGTTTTGTTTGCTCTTTTAATGTACTCTAAAATTGGATTATCCACAAAAGTTTGAGAGGTTTGTCTGTCAAATGCCAATTTAAAATTTAAATACTTGTATTGTTAGCCTGTATTCACGAAAATTCAATTAACTTTAATCGTTCATTATATCATCTTTTTCCACATAAAACAAAATACTAATTTCTAATTCAATTAACTTTCGTGAATACGAGGCATTAGTCTTATTGGCGCGCCACGTTATTGCTCCAAGTTCAGAGCCTGTAAAATTTAAATTTAGAAATCATTTAAGCCTAGCAAAATTTAAATTTAGAAATCATTTAAGTAGATTATGTACTTTAGAAGACCAATTTCAAAAATTTACCAAACGGTTTTTCTGCTTATTTGATTGTGGGTCTTTCTGTATATAGTAAGCGTCATATGAAAATTTTATTGTAAATTGGGAATTTCAGTACGTATTCGTAAGTAAGATTTAATATTTTTATTTTTATTGGGAAAATAGACTAAAATTAGAATAGTGTTGTTATATACATAGTATAAGTATTATAATGAAACACCCCATTTTTCATCTCTACATAAACAAATTTTCATATGTGTGAAAAATAAAGAAAATAATAATTATTACTATAAAGTGAAGAAGAGCAATGAAATGCAACTCATACCATACTACATACTTAGATTCAGACATTTTTATACAATTTTCGGCTTGTAGAAAATATAGAAAATATTAATTCGTGATCTAGTTTGTTTTTAACTTCCAACAGTGGATAGTGTAAAATAGATTTTCGTAAGATTTTTACAAAACGAAGGCACACATTTTTTTAATTTAAATTTTATTATTTATCTACGAGTACTCACTGAGGAGGTTAATTGTGCGTGGAAAATATTGTTCATGTAATATAAAGTTAATTAAAGATTATAAAATTAATAAGATCAATTAAGAAGAATGTTCAGAGTTCAGTGTAGGCGAGTATTTTGATAGTCGATTACTCTCTGTATTTAGTTGAATCTATTGTTTTTATTACAGTTGGGGAAATAGTTTAGTTTATCGTGTTTAATTCAATTTAAATAAACAAATAAAATACAATTATTTTATATGCCTCGTGTCTAAATTTAAAATTGGAAATTTTACCGTTTTAATGTTAAGTAAATAACATGAATTTGGAAAATAAAAGTCTGATTTTCTTAATTTTTTTTTTTGTATGTATTTTTAAATGTGACAATGAAACTAAATAAAATAAATAAAAACCCAGGTCGATGTACTGAAAATTTATAAAAAGTGGGTAAAATATGGGAAAGAAAACCGGCATTCGTTTTTTTCGTTGGATAAAAAGGTAAAAAAAAATTATAAACATTTTGTGCGATTGTCAGAAAATATTTACTAACTTATAAATAATAAATGCATCTAACGTAAATAATTTTACTTGGGTTAGAAAAATTTGTGTTAATTTTAAATTTTCTTTTATCAATGCATGTAGTGTGGTTTTTTCGCAATACAGTTAACAAAAAACAATAAAAAATAAAATTCAACTCCGTTCGTTTTTTCGATGACCCATGTGATGATAATTAGAGTGCAGTGAAAATATATAAGGGATATTTTCTGAATTTCAAATTTTAGCTACAGTTGGTAAATTCCAGAACACGACTAATTTAATTATATCTTGTTTATACTAGACAACAATGAGCTTGTTTATTGTTTTATATGTAAATGTAATCGATGAGAAACAGATGCAATTTTTCTTGTCGTACATCCATTTGAAGATAGACATATTTTTGAAATTTCCTTTGATACTTATATGAAAATGTGTATCTTTTAATTTTCAACAATTTTTGGTAATTTGTTTATAATGGATAAAATACGTTGCCCAAATAATTTCAACAAAATTTAGTGATATGTATTTTAATGATCTTAAAATTCCCGCTACTAAATTAATGGAATTATGTTCATGACCTGTTTTTTGATGGTTACATTCCCATCTGTCACACGTAAATCTACCTCAATGATGAAAGTGTAGTTGAAAGTTTTCTTAAAACACGATTTTATATAATTTCTATATTTTTTGGATTAAATTTTTTTTATCAATTTATTTAAAAACAATAAATTAACACCCTCCGTTATAAAGTTTTAAATAAATTGATAAACAAATTTTAATTTGGTAAATGTAGAAATTAAAAAAATCGTATTTTAACCCTCCGTGTGTGTACACTGGGTCTTTTAAGGAACAGTCGAAATTTGAAACTCAAATTTCCCTCGCATGAATAGACGGCGGGCTTCGGTTACCTCCTCTAAAAAATCTGGGTAGTAGTGGGCACTAAAGGCCGAAATGACGCCGGGGTCTGGCAGTTTACTTGCAAACGCCAGCCAGTGCAAGTCATGTCCGTTCCCTAAAAGGGTCAGTGTACACACGACGTCAGTATTTTCGAAGGTAAATGAAAACAGTTTTTGCGTTTCTCGTAGTTTTTCAGTTTTTTTATGGCTAAAATAAATGTTTCATGTAATTTGATGCTGTTTTGGCTATTTTTTACGGACTTGTGGCGGTTCACCCAATGAACCACTACAATATTCACTCATAATATTCCTCCGGCTCCAACATGAGCTCACCGCACATTGGGTGCTTCTGGTGTCATCCGGTACACATTTTTATGGTACGTTTTCCGCCCGAACCAATCAAAAACACGAAAACAACAATAACAGACAAACACCAAAAGTTACAATAAAATTTATTCAGTCTCGTCTCAAATTTATAAACGACAGCACATTGGCCCATAGTGTTGCATTTGGGCCATATTTTTAGTTTCGCGTTTTGATGGTGTTAAATAATAAAATATAAAATTGTTCAAAATAATAAATTATGTATTTACAAAAACTAATTTTGTTTGCAGTTGGAAGGAAAATAAAAAACGTTTTCTTGTGCATCGAAATGTATTCTTGTGCATCGTTCGAAACGCCGGTTTGCGATAATCATCGAACGCACTTTTATCACAATTACGCACTTTAAATTCTTTTTTGTCGCTAATTATTATTAGTATTTTATAGTTTTTGTATTTGCAACAATAAATACTCATTTTGTGCCAAATAATTACCGCTCCGTTTATTATGACATGCCTGAATCCGTAAACTATTCCCCACTTTCAGGTGCTTAAATAATTTAACTTTTTGGAGCCCACGCCAAAGACACTATATTTTTTTGAAAGCTCATAGTCTAAGCTACAAAAGCCTATAACCGTTTTTTTTTAAATATTTGTTTAGTGTAGTTACGAATTTTGTAACAAAATTCGATTTTTTCCCGCTTTTTCGACTATTCTTCAATTTTTATTACCAACGGTTTTAAACTTTGGATTTTGGCAAACTCCTGGGCCATATAGTAGACACTTCAAGAAGTAACCGAGAATTTTTTCAGATTTTTTGAAAGCTTAGACCCAACTGTTCCCTAGAAGACCCAGTGTACACACCGTCTCTCAAAAAATATAGTGTACACACGCAGGGTTAATATAATCGTGATAAAAGCCACAGATAATAAGATTAAATCATACCATTTATAGAGCAATGAAATTATTCGTTAAAGTTGTAATATGCATTGTACAGCTGCCATCAAGAAAATAGCAGTAAGCTCTGTTTTGCGTGCCATTTTATTTATATTTATTCATTATGTTTTATGCCCTGGCTGTCCAGAGTAGGTTCCACGTCCGTCCGATACCGCTTGTCAGCCAAATTATACTGAGAAAACAGTTAACACGGTGGCTCAAAACTAACGGTGTGGGTTTTTTTTTTATATTACGGTGTAGGTCGCTTACACAAATCCTCAAGGGCATCATGGATCAAAGTGTTTACATGTATAATATCTAGAAAAACGTTATGTTACCTCACAGTACCGAATAAATGTAAATAACATAGTAAAACAACGTAAATAGAAGGACAACGACTCAAAACACACGTGCTGAAAGGTCAAGGACTGGTTTCGGGTCAATAGGAGGTAGGGTTGAAGTAATGGAGTGGCCTGCTCAGTCTCCCGACCTCAACCCTCTATATAGAGCACCTATTATTGGTTGGGGCTGCGCAAAATATTGGTTCGTAAGAAAAATTTCACTTGCTCATCGAAATGATCTGTGTCAGCTACCTCTATAGAGATTTTCTTTGCTATAATATTTCATATTTTGGATTTTGATGTTAAAGCGTTAATCTAACACGAAAAAGAAAAGAACACTGCATTTAATTTTTTTCAATAATTCTCAAGTTTTTACTTTATTTTAACTATCTTCGTAATTAGGACGGACTGAGTTTTCACTACTTGACAATATTGAATTATTGTAAAAAAAATTTAAAAAGTCTTAATCGGTACAATATTTTGATCGATGCACGTTGAAGGCTAGTACTCAGCAGAGAGTAGAACAAGCGAATCGAATCTAATTGAGAAATGATACTGTTTTTTGTTTTTGTTTGATTTTCAAAAAGTGAAAACATTTTGTTTCATTTTGTCCGTTTTTGAATTAACTCTTTAATTTTTTTTGCTTGTTTGTAAATTTATTCTCGAAAAGTAACAAACAACTTACTTATAAATATGATTTTTGAGTGCTTTTTATGGTCTTAAGGTAAAATTTAGTAAATATATCGTATTAAATTGGCACATAACCATATCGCTCATTTGTTGCCAGAGTGACATAACTCAAAATGAAAATTTTTGAGTTGGGTTTGGGTTATGGCCCCCATACATGCGTTATTAGAGGTACATACTATAATGCTGTGTTTCTAACAACATATTCCCCCATTACATCTCTAAATTATACCGCTTAGTCATTTTAAATGTATTGTCGAAAAGTATTTAGTTGCTACATTCTTGCAGGTTGCAGCAAATGGGTACATACATATGTGATATATGTAGATATGTATGTACCTAATTGAATATTGGATTTTCTATCTGAAAACTTTAAAAATTGATGGTATTCGATAGTTTTAGAAGTGAATGAAATAAATGTGTTGAATATGTACATAATAATAATTACGTAAAGACTTAGCCAGGTTTAATTATATGAACTTAATTTAATATACTGAAGAAGGCACATTCCTATCTAGCGGAGGAGTATACATATTTATGTTTCTTTTTAGAATACTAAAATCTAACTTCAAATCATTATTTGCTTCAATTCTGCATAACATAAAATGAGAGATGATGTAGGAGGTAATATAGGATTTGTTTTGCTAAATCGCATTTACATTAAACGATTTTCTGCAGACGCAGATGTCATATCAGAATTTCGTTTTCTTTACCGACAAAAAATAAATTTAAACAAGAAATGTCATAAAACGGTTGTATTTTTTGGTTTTTATGCATGTGTAAGCACATCACATTTTTATAAGCTTTTATCGACGTCTTTATAGCAAAACGATGTCGCTTTATCTCTTGAAAATACATCGTGAAAAGTCTAAATTACGGTTTGTTTCACGGATTTCATTTATTGTTTTCTTTTTTATATTTTAATGTAGTTTCTCGGCTGTTTCGCGGATGTCGATTGCCGTTTAATGTCAATCACGCAAAATTCTCTAAACGAAACTATATTTCACGGAAAAAAAAATTATAGGAGACATTTCAATAATTTATAGGAGCCCACAGGATTAAAATACAGGAGTAAAATGTACTATTGTTTAAAGATACGTAAGACTATTTTAGTAATAAACTAATAAGCGCTTCCTATTTAGTAAAGGAAAATATGCATTTCAAGTTAGTATTTATTGCCATAAAATTGGTTACCTTTACTTTAACCCAGAGTCAATACAAATGTATCGACTCTCAAAAATGAGAAGTGAGTACCCTCCTCGAGTTCTCTATGTGGTAGTTTGGTTTCGTACTGAAAAGTTCGGTCTAATCATCAGGTAGCTACGGCCAAATTACAAAAATACAATTCTCGCTTGATACCTTAAGTGTCAAGCAGAACCACAAATCACTTATAATAGATTACGCCTCGCGCACTTTGCCTATTCGGATCATAAAATAAATGGCTGGCAAATGACGTCACTGAGAGTGAACAGTTTTGTTTCACAATATTGTTGTGTGGAATTGAATCCAAAAATTAAATTAAATTAAATAAATAATGTGGTGCGCCGTATTTAATTGTTGTAATAACAATATTAATATTTGTCCATATAGTTTTCATTCTTTTCCAACAAATAAGAGATTGTTCAAAGCATGGATCCTATTTTGTAAGAGAAAATAAACATTCAACCATAATACATCCATATCCAACCATAATAAATACATCCATATTACACCATAATACATCCATATATTATACATTTATTAGACAAATTCCTTATTTTTCATATATTTCCTTTGCAATATCTTACTAGCAACTCTCAATTGACGTAATGCGCAGTAAACTATGAAAACGAAATCCACGAAGGCGTAATCTATTGTAAGTGATTTGTGAAGCAGAACGCACTGACTTAGCGAATTATATTCATGAAATTCGAAATGAGTTATTCCGAAATGAGTTATTATTTTCATGTGTTATATGAGTAAAAAACTATAAAAAACGCAATATTTTATTGATATTTAAATAAAATTCAAAGTTTAAACATTAATATTTAAACAACGGATTGGGCTACGTACTTACATAATACATCAAAACAAAGGTAATTCTGATACCTAAAAATAATATTACAAATGATTGGCTTAGTATACCTAACTTTGGAGTAATTAAGAAAAATATGCGTGAAGGTACCACCCCACATTAATTTTCTTTAACGCACTGTATCTCAGTAAATATTGAAAATGGTCCCCTCCAGCAACGATTTTTTGCTTGAATTAATCCAGGGGGGCTATTTGGGAATTCGATTCGAACATATCCGAGTGTTCGAAGTATTGGGTTCTAATTTGAATTGAATTAGATTCGTCCGTTTCTTATTTAAATCAAATACGAATCCTATACTTCGAAGAGTCGAACATGTTCAAATCGAATTCACAAATAGCCCCCAAGGAATCATCCCTGAAAATATTTACACTCTAGTACAAAACACCCTGTATAAAGGTTGTCCAATATATAGAGGAAAATGAGCATTTTTTAAAGGGACTGAATGAAAGTGTCCAAAATAGAGGAGTGTCCAAAATAGAGAGGTGTCCAAAGTTGGAGATTTTGCTGTATATGTATACATATATATGTATATAAACAAATCTACTGATAAACTGTTCCTTAACCTTGACTTGAGTATTTTTGGAATTGTTTTATCAATAGTTTTGGTGACTTCATTTTTATTTAGTTAGTTTTTAATGGTGTTGCTTTATTTTTGGCACCTGAACAATAAAATGAATGCACATAATCAATTTGCTTGTTTGTTTTATAAATTGCACATAAATTGAAAATTCGCATGATGAATAATATAATAATAATAAACTATGTACATATTCACATTATATGTAATTAATATAGTTCATAATAACAATTAATTTTATTATTTTATGGTTTGCATTTTGGTTGTGCACTTAAAAAAACAGAAACTTAAATAATATTATACGGATGGTAAACCATAGAAATTATTTTGTCTTCAATCTAATCTAGTGATCTTCCGGATTGTGATCCAAATCCAGTGCTACTATTAAGTATAACAAAATTAAATACATCAACAACAACAACAACTCCGCCAGCGGCAACATTAACATTGCAAAGGCCTCATACAATATTTTATGACCGAACACCAATCGTACCAGATACATTTGATGCAGATGATAATAATTTGCCACCAAATAAATCGCAATTGTACGACATAAAAAAGCGTTGTGATAGTTATATAGATAAAATCCCGGAAATATTAGAAAATAAGAAAATAATAAAAAATTCAAAATTAATTTTAAATAATAACGGCAAAATAGGTCAAACAACATCATCATCATCATCAAGTATAGCATTGCCGGCAACGGAAAAGCTAGATAGAAATTCTAATGGTAATCAAGAGCAGCAGACAACACCAAAATTATCATCATTGGAATATAGTGAAAATAAAAATTTGACAAAAATTGATAACAATGATAAGAACACTAATACAACAACAGCAGCGTCAAGAGGTGTGCACACAGTATCAAAACCAAAAGTATTGATAACACGAATAAAACAATCTTCTGATAAAATTTTCGAAAATATAAATATTGATGATTATAATTATATAAAATCAACAACAACATCAAATCATAACAATAAAAAATCGTCAAATTGTAAAATTTATAATTTTATGCCAAAATGTACTAGACGGAATGATTCAACCGAGCCGGAATCATTGAGTAGCGAAGAGACAAATAATAATTTAGAATTAAACAAAACTCCAACTAATAATAATAAAGTATTACTAAATACAAAAAATAGTTATAATAGTAGTGTAATCATGGATCGAAGTGTTGATTCAATTGGTAGCTGTTCATTAGATGTTGACGCGGATTCAACAGATTTTTCAGGTATCGAATTGCGAATTCGAATTAAAACTATAAAAAATAACTTCCGATTAGCACAAATTTTGTTTATTTATATAATTTATCGCTTACATATTTTATATCATAATTTGCACATCATATATTTAATTTAATTTAAGTAGGAATATGAATTACTCACACCCAACAACAGAGAACATACATTTTTTAATTACATACGTACTTGTAAAAATTAATTTTTATAAAATTGAACAAATCATAGTAAACGAAAACAAAAATTACATAAAAAAACTCCAACAAATTATTTTAGTTTTTAGTTTTTTTTTAAATTTCGTTTATTATTATTATTATTTTAATTATTATGCCACATAAAAAAATATACATACATAAATTTAATATTTTTTATTTTTATAAACTTATAAATTATTAATTATTTTGACTGTTCCCAAAAAGAAAAGACATAATTTATACAAAATTATTAGTTTTAATTTAACAATAACTTAATAAAAAAATAGTAAAATTTTATAAAATAATTTATGATTGATAATTTTTGTATTTTAGATACGTCAGGTAGCTTAAATTTAGTAACGCCATCATCGGGTAAAGACATAAATAAAGATTTTATTGCACGATTCCAAGAACGTTGTCATTTTGTACCACAAACAACAACCACCGTATTAGATCCGTGTTCCGGCAAAGTGACAACTGTACTGTCATCGCCGGTAATCGATACACCAGCCACAATAAAAAAACCAAGTTATCTAAATCTTGCGTGTTGTGTTAATGGCTATTCAAATTTAACAACATATGATTCAAAGCTTCGGCAGAATATAAATAAATCGCGTGAAGTTAGTCCGATACGTCCCATTACGCATAGTTTGCAATATAATCGTGAAAGTGGTAATAATTATTTAGTTGTACCTGTGCCAGTGCCTATACGTATCGACGTACCTACAATGGATTCGTCTGAGCCGCACCGAAGTTATATGTCTAATGAAAAGCGAATGTTTACTTCACAAATGCTGAACGATAATAATGGAAGTGGTGGGATCAGCGGTAAGGATGTGGTGGATGATGCATCATCAGCGGCAAGGTACAAGAGTTCATTTATGACAACATCGAAATATGTAACAACTAGTAATTCAACAATTAAAATTTCAAGCGGTGAGTAATTTTCTTTTAAATTTACGTACATATAAGCGAATTTTTTTTAATAGCTGAAAAGAGTAATGGAGCAATTTTGAAACTAAGGAATATGTCTTTTAATTTAATGGAGTAATGAAAACCGTTGATTTTAATTATGGTCTTTCTGACTATATAGGTTAGAAATATAATCAAACTTTAAGTTGAAAACTGCATAAAGCCATGAATGTCCCAGCGAGAAAATACTTTTATTGATCAATTTTACAACAGAACACGGTGATTTTTAAAATATTTAAAAAAAAGTTCGTCACGAGAATCCGAATAAACTAACTCAAGTAATCTTCATTCGTGAGGACGTGAACAAATTCGAGGAATTATGGCGAAAGTAGCAAACAAAAAACGATTTATTATTTTTCCTTTTCAATTCACTCTTCAGATCTTCCAAACATTTTATTTCTTCTCTCGAAAAAATCAGTTCATTTTTGGCCTCAAATAGACCGTAACTGCAGCCGTAACATCTATTCGCCGCCCGTAAATTTCTTCCACCGAAGCATCTTTTAATGGAAATTGTTAAGCGTCAGTGGAGCTTCGATTTGTCATCATAACATGAACTCAAAATTCATAGTAAACTCAGCATTTCTTGCACTCACTTTGACATCCCTATATATGCTTTGAATTTTGAAACTGTTTTCTTGGATGTTGAACCTATCGACGTTGAGTATATGAATTCAAATTCACAAAAGTCATCTGCTAATATTTTTACTCAAATTTTAAGTTGAAACATTTTAAAATACCATGAAGAAAACTATGAATTTTGAAAAAAAAATTTAAAACTGAAAAATATAACGGGTTGGGTACGAAATTCTGTTTTACAAAATCTGTTTTACATAATTCTGTTTTATAAAATTCTTTTTCACATAATTCTGTTTCACATAATTCTGCAAAAAATTAATTCTGCAATTAATTTAATTCTTTGAAAAATTATAAAGCATGCGTGTGTGTGAATGTGTGTAGTTGTGTGTATGTGTACGAGCAAAACCAAAACCAACAAAAATGTTTATACAAGCCGTGCGGAACAAACACTTAAGCTATAAAAATTGTCCCTATGGCTTAGGATTAGTAATGTATAAAATAAATCAGAAAATATACATCTATACACAAAATTAACCCAAATGCCTAAAATATTGTTTAGATACAATATTTTACGTGTATGTATGTACGAATCGAAAAAAAATAGAAAATAACACATTGCAACATCAACATCATTTTAACTACATAAGTATAGGTGATAGATTCATCGATTTTACGAAAAAATATTTTGATATTGGTGCATATACCGATACACAAATACCAACCCATAGAGGACAATTTCTGTGAGAGGATCGGTGTAAAGAGCGAACGTCACGGCTTGTATAAACATTTTTGTTGGTTTTGGCAAGCCCTCTTTGACATCTTATGGGGCGGCTTCCAGTGCCTTTGGTGAAGGACTGGAAACTTTCCCTTTCTTTGCTACCATCCCTTGTGGGGTAGCGTCGTCATTCGACCTGCTTCTTTTAATTGCTGGGACAATTCTGTCCCTGATCTTTTCCTTGCATTGCTGCAAGGCAGCGTCGCGGGGACCCCTGACCGAATTAGACGGGACAGACGTCTCCTCGAGCTCCAATTCCTCAAGATCATTTCCGATTTCGGCCGTTGTCGACGTGGATAGGGTATCCATTTCAGGCAAAAGAATGCCATATTGTGTAGGAGAGCCCTCCACTACGTCCATGCTGGAGTTTTCAATTTGGTTTTTGATCTCAGAAGCAGAGCCTGACTGGTCCTTCGCATCTTCTGAGATTGGTGCGTTTGAAGGAGCACCGCCATTATTGTTTATGTTAGTTAATAATGAATCCATATAGTTTTTTGATTTGTTTGAGGAATGAAAGGTCCATCACGGTAGCGCCTCTTACCGTGGTAAGGCTGATTGAAACCGGAGGTCGCCTGGTATCCGGAGTTCCGTGCTAGCGACCAACTAACCCATGATCATTCATCCTTCGGCGCACGTGTCTCACCTTAGATTTGTTTTTTTTTTTTCAAATTTAAAGGTTAATGTCATCCTTTAGCGTCGTACTTTAGTCTGTTGTTCGGTAAAACGAGCCAACAGTTACCGGAGGTCACCACGAGGAGGTAGTACGTACACTTGCGAATCACTCTCAGGTTACCCCTCGCGCAGATCGTGGGCCCACAGAAAGGACTGCCTAAAATATGACCAGAACAGCCTGCTGGAGCTCACTCTAAAGGAAGGTTGCGGAGCTAGTGAACAGCTTTATACCCCCCTTCCTGAAGACGCCAGACCTCTAAATGAGTGTATGAAGTTTTGTGTGTGTGTAAGTGAGTGTATGAAGGTTTGTGTGTGTGTGTGTATCTTTTTACCTGTAGGTGGGTGATCTTTGAAATATACTATTAGCCCATGCAAATAGTAGTTTTGCTAAAGAACACCTTCCTTTCATTAGCCATTTATTCCCTCTAGAACACCATTTGGTATTACTTTGAGAGGTGGAAGAATATCAAGAATAATAAGAAAAAATTAACTGAGAAATCGCATTAGTTAAATCCAGGATTCCCGTTTCGCTATGATTTAACACTAATCATCTGGGTGGATTATTAAAAAACTTACATGGTCGGCGGTTTGGTGTTATACGAAAACCATAATGCAAAAAGTTAATAATTAATTCTATAAATCAGCGTAAATTTACAAGTTCAAATGGATAATAATATCCGACCAATTTAGTCTCGAGTATTTCCCATATAAAACTTCGTGCACTTATCCAGAATGTTACGGAAAGCAAACTATTTGGGCAGTAATTGTGTCATTTTTGTACAATAAAGATCCGGTCCAACCCAACACCGAAGCTTATACAGGGTGTGCGCGATAAATTGGCAATAACTTTGTCTCTACATACTTCATGTAAGGTGAATGATGCTGATACTGTAGTCTCACCATCAGCAAGGAAAACACACAAGGCATGCAAGGATCGCACAAGTCCAGGATCGTAGGCATGCAAGGATCGTAGAATCCAAGAAATTATCACTGAAGATTTAGGAAAGTCAATGCGCTTCATAGCTGCAGATGTCGGATGCAACGATTCGCAAGATTATTGCTGAAGATATCAGATACAGATCGTATGTTCTTAGAAGAGGCCTGTTTATAACTAAATTTTAGTAAAATTTTGCCAATTTATCGCGCGAACTCTGTACAGCTGAAATCCAAAAGTGCATACCTTTTACGTCATATTTGATTAATTGGCAATAAATCTAGAGGTCCTTTTAATATTCTCGGAAATTTAATACGCGGATATTTGATTGTTTGTTTAACTTTATTTATGTACATACATATATGCACTTTGAGGTGATGAGTAATACAACTTCGAGTTCAAGTTATCCCACCAAACAATGTCACATACTACCTCTCTTCTCATTCAAGAAGCGAAAGCATTGCGCCGCACGCGCACCTAGATAATAAAGCTGTTTATCAGCGCGAAGCTGGGGCGTTTAACTGCGATGGCGCCCACTAGGTGCGCGGGGCGTAAAGTGCACAGTCGCAGCTAAGTAGTAAGATGTAAAAGAAGTACAGCAGGTATAGTATTAGTCTATACACACGATACAAAATAAAATAAAAATATACGCACAACAAAATATTATACAGAACGAACGAATACATAAATAAACAGGGTGTATATTTTTTTATGGGATCTGTATGGTTTTGACTAAACCTTCTGAAAAACGAGAAAACGCATTTAGTTTTTTCGATATAATTCCAAAATTATTGCTTTATTCTCACTAAAATCTTCAGGAATTTCATTGAATGTGCCCATTCCATACTAGCTACTTTCACTTTAAAAATACCTACTTGACCTTTTTCCTCAAACGTTAAATGCTGTAAATTTATTGCCGAAGGCGTAGGAAAAGCTCATCTTGATTTCTTGTTTTCTGTGTCTTAGGCCAAAAAAATAAATTTTTACGGTAGATTCAACTTTAGAAACGTTTTAATATTGATTTAAGGTTGTTTCCATAAAAGATAATTTTTATTTATTGGATCTACACCGATAATTCTTAGTTTATTGCCCTACGGCTTCGATGAATTTACTGTCAAAATTTTTGGAGGAAAAGGTCTTAGAAAATAGCGTTTTTACTTTCTCCTTCCGAAAAGAATTATTACCGAAATGCGATATTAAAAAACGAACTAAAAGAGAGGCGCTCATGTGGTTTACGGCTTGAAATGTCAAAATTCAAATATTACTTTGACGAATCGGTTAAATTTCAATTGTTTTCAAGAAAAATATATATTTAACTTGATTAAAAATAGAATATTAGCCAAAAAATAATTAAAAAGAAGTTAACTAATTAGAAAGAAATTACTTTTCATTAAAATTGTTAAATACAAATATACAATAATTATTTAATTAACTTAAGTTCTAAATATAAGAATATAAACATCTCTTATATTAAAAACTAGTTCATAACCAAATACATAATCAGAACAAAACTATCTACCTTACACGAGGGAAGGATTTGATTAACTTACTATTATTGTTCGAATATACGAAAAATTTAGGGATGAGGTTCATTAAATATCGCATTACAAAAATGACTAAGCACACGAAAAAATGCGATGTGAATGTTCCGAAATATGCTCGTAAACAGTATAAATTGTGACTGTTTAACATTTTGAGGAAATGGAACACATTGTACAATGCAAAGCATTATAGCACTATAATATTCTGCTTATATCAGTTGTACAGTATTGGTTAGTACACTCCCGAGCAACTGAATCGACTAAAACCTTAAGCGCTCACATAAGGGCGATTTTTATTAGAACGGTCAAACCGATTTTCATAAGACATTATTATTTTGAAAGCCTGATATTTTTGCTTTAAAATGACACTATTTTTTATGAAAATTGGTTTAGTACTTTTTTTTGTAATGAATTTTGAATGAAAACGCAACCAAAATTGATGATTAAGCAAAAAATATTGGGGGTGTTTAAAATTAAATTACAACAAAAAACTCAAGCAAAACAAAAATAATTTTATTGGTTAATAATAAGTATGGCCCCCCCCCCTTGCGTCTACAATGGTTCGCATGCGGTTCCCCATTGACCTTATTAAGGTTTTGACAATTACTTGGGGGATCGCACCCCACTCCTCCTCTAACGCAATCTTCAGGTCACTGATGTTAGATGGTACCGGATTTCTAGCTCGGACCCTCCGTTTTAGTTCGTCCCATAAATGCTCAATTGGATTCATGTCTGGACTGAGTGCTGGCCACCTCATCGTCTCGAGTCCGACCTCATCCAAGAACTGTCGAGTGGTTCGAGCTGTGTGTCACCGGGCATTGTCATGCATCAATATGAAATCTTTCCCTATATATCTTGCATAGGGCACTACATGATCCAAGAGAATGCCCTCGATATATCGTTCAGCGGTCAGACCTCCTTCACGGCCTCCACCAGGTACGGAAACAAGATCTGTTTTTCGATGTTCCAATTGATGTATTCGCGAGCAAATTCGAGTCGCTGTTTGCGGTGGCGTGTTGTCAATTTTGGGCCTCTAGCGGGCCGTCTTGGAGTGAGGTTGGCTTCCTTTAAGCGTCTTCTTGCTGTCCATTGACTAACAGCTACATCTCGAACTTGTCTTAGCCCTGCTGCACATCGACGCCCGTGAGATGGCGATTTCGCAGTGAAGTTAGGACGATAAATCGATCGTCCTTGGCTGATGTACACCGAAACCGGCTGGTTTGTGGTCTTCGATTGAAGGTATCAGTTTCCTGAAACCTTCTGAATACTCTTGAGACAGCAGATTGGCTCATGTTAAGCTGACGAGCGACTTCTTGTCGATTGCGTCCTTCTTGCAATAAAGCAACAACTTGTGCCGATTTTTCTGGAGTGGTATCCATGATTTTAAGGAAACCATGAATTAAACTGATAGAGATTTGTTCAGGTCAACGTCTGACTCATAAGTGACGACAAATATCGGTCAACGTGGCATTATACAGAAGATTGCATCAGGCCAATTGATTTTACCGAAACATCGCATTTTGCTAAGACTGCTTTAATTTGAAAAGTACTGTATGGGTTTTAATGATAAAGGTATCCTTGAAAAGATAAAATACTAGGCTGTCAAAAGAAGGTTGTTTTTTTCGAAAATCGATCCAGCCATTTTAAAAAAATTTGCGTTTTGATGGTCTAGTCGATTCAGTTGCTCGGGAGTGTAGTTTAAGGAATTGTTTTAATTATTCAATCTTAAAATGTATAATTTTTAGAGAAATTGTTAGAAAGAATTTCACTAACAAGCCGCTTACATACATGGCATCAACCAGCCTTAAGAAAGGACCGTGTGAAGATTAAGATCAATAATCAAATTACGCTACTTGTTTTGATGTACAATAGCTGCATTTCTTGACGTTTGATCTGATCCGGATCAGATCATGTTTCATGAAACGACAAAGCAATGCAAAGAGCTACTCGGATTAAAATTTTGATCCAAAAACAAAAATTTGTTCACTTTTTGTTGTTGCTTTCAATGTAAACTTTGATCTGATCCGGATCACCATGCGTCAAGAAATGCAGCTAATGTGTTTCTTCGGCAAGTGACCAGCCTGTAAATTCGGAATATTTATTTAAAATTATCGCAAAAAATCCTTTAAAGTGGGGGTCTAACTGTAAAACTTCGCAAGTTATTACGTTTTCAATTTTTTTGAGTAATGTTGGTGACCCTTTTTCACATTTTTCATCATATTTCCCAAGTTATGGGCTCGATTTTAATTCTGTTTGCGTGAATTGGTTTTTTGAAAGCTTATGAGTCACTTTATTGGTTAATTTGCACACTAAAGTGCTAAATTTTCTTTTGTCGCGTGTCAGTTTATCAGTAGCATCATTTTTTCCTCGAGAAGCGCTTAGCCTACTTTTACAATCGACAATTGGAGAGAGAACTCGAAAATCTTCAATCCTGCATCTCAATGATACACAATTTTTAGTGTTATTTAATTTTTGTTCTACAATTACCCAGGACTATGTGAGTTTGTTGACAATCGTCCTTGAAAATAATTGGCAACATTTTTGTATTATTTTTATTGTCTGTAATAGGAAATACTTGTTAAAATGTCAAGCAATGGGGCTTCTCTTCAAGTACTGCATATTTCTCTAAACAAGTAATTGGCGATAGACAAATTTGATAAATTAAATCAAACCATTTTAATACTAAATTGTCTTAATTATTCTTTTCAGAAACGGATACACCAACAAAAAGTTTCATTCAACAGAGCGTTGAACGGTTATATGGACCTGGAGCATTGGCCACGCTATACACACATAAACGTGGTACTTTGATTAATAATAATACGAACCATAATAATAATCATAGTAATAACGGTCATTTAACAGATGGTAATGGTAATTTAAATGGTAGCACTATATTGGCAGAAAAATATTTGAATAACATAATTAGCAGCCAACATCACGAAAATAATATTTACAATAATTACACTACGACTAAGCTAAATGGTCATTCAACCATTAAACATCATTATGAGAATAATGAGAATATAAAAACTTCCCATGAAGTAATTACAAGTATTGCGATAACACCAGCAGCAGCAACAGTCGCAACACCATCACCACCATTACCAGGTGCTTTAGTGCCGGAATCTTTACCTGTGTTACGCCATTTGCGACCAGAATTTCGCGCGCAATTACCCATTTCTCCAAAAAAATCAATGACACGTGTTTTGAGTAGTAATACAGAAATATCATCAATTAATAATAATGTTCATAATAATAATAATAATAAATTAATGACGTCAACAATAAGACAACCATCAACAATAACTACGTCTTCGTCAAATACCGCTAGAAATAATACCAGTGCGACTATAATGACTACGAAAGAAATCAGTAATTCTCCTCTAACAGTAGAAAAAACGAAAAATGGAGTTTTATTAAAATACGACGATAACGACGGCGACAACCACGACAATAATCACGAATTAAATAAAACAAAAACACAAAAAAATATTGAAACAAATAAAAATATGTTCAGTTGTAATCAGGCAAACGGTGGTGATGTTATTGCACACAAAAATCATATCAATCACACGAATAACAGCAATGATAACAATTTAACAGAAAAAAAAGTTTTAATTATGGATAATAATGAAAAAAATTTAATAAATAATAACAATAATAGTAATTTAAAATTAAATGGTGATAATAATATTATAATAAATAATGGTGATAGTTGTGACAAAGATGGTAATTATTTTCTATTAATTTTGAAAGATAAGCAGAACCATTTATTGGAGCTAGCTAATCAAACTGAAAAGGATATCGAAGCTTTAGCGGTAATTACCGAGTTTAAATACATAATTGAATTAGTGAATTTTAAAATTATTTAATTAATAATTTTATTTTGAAGGAATCGAGCGATGTGTCTGATGAAATATTAGGATATTTGAGATCGGCTTCGGGAAAAGCTCGATTACTTGCAACAAAAAAAATGAAACAATTCGAAGGTAATACAGACATGTGATTTTATAACTTTTCATATATATATATATATATATATATATATATATATATATATATATATATATATATATATATATATATATATATATATATATATATATATATATATATATATATATAAATTATAGATTATTATACATACATTATATTATAATATTTCTCTGTGTTAAATTTTATGATGTTTTGCAAAATTAATCAATAGCAAGCAAGAATACATAAAATTTTAAAATTTTTTGTCTAGACACTTGGTGTTTTAATTTTGAATAAATATCTATTAAACAGTTATTTATCAGTATTTAATATACATTTTTCGGTTTTACTTTTAGGTTTATGTCACAGCAATTTAAATTTAACACCTGAAGGTGAATTTCCAACAACATCAGGAGATCTGCAAGGTTTTTGGGATATGGTTATGTTACAAGTAAATCATGTTGATTCATTGTTTAAAGAAATTGAATCGTGGAAGGCTAATAATTGGAAGGTATGTAGGAATTAAGATTTTTATCTTATTTATGTCTCCATAAATTATTCACTTTTTTTAAATTTAATTTTGGCGATATATCAAATCTCAATTATTGTAGGCGTGTTTTAGTGTCTCGTTGTTTAGACAAAAATTTAGTTTTGGTATACATTTATTTGTTTTTAAAGCAGAACAATTGTATTAAGTCTGTTTCGCATTGAATTGTTTTAATTGAAGGTCGCGATTAGATTGTGTAATTGACTGTATCGAAGGTTCTTCGTCGTAAGATTTAGATTAATTGTATGTGAAATATATTTATGTTACGTATTTTTAAATATCGTCCTTAACATCACCCAGTATTTATTTTACTATCGTTTTATATATGTATGTACATATTTGTTTTTATAAATAGACGACAAAACTAGAATATTATGCAAATGTTACAATCGATAATAATTTTCTTTTATATTTTTTTTTAATATTTGGTTTAACGTTATTTTCTTACGTAATTTTCTTTTCTTCTGATTTACTTGTCTTCATTGATATAAACTAACTTTCGTGACGATATAAATTTGGTAAACCGATTAACCGGTACCTTATAACCGGTACCGATTAAAAGGCACAAGAGAAAATAAATAAAATACAACAAAAAAGATCGATTTAGCATATCACAAATTCACAATTTCGTTATTGAGATTAGATTAAGCAACAAGATAATATTTTATTTTACGTACGCATAATGTTTTTTTTTTGCATTTAGAAAAAAATTATCATAAAACAATGGTTTTTGTTATCAATGAATGTATTTTATTGCCGTTACAAACATATAGTTAAAAATGTATATATTCACATTTTATTGTTTGATAAAGAAAACATTACAGCAAGCATATGCGAATTTTAGAATATAAAAAACCAATCACATATGTGGATTTTTTTTCATACAGAAATTATAAAAGATTTTAATAACTGTAGATTGATAGTTAATCGCAAATTCGACACGCAAAATATTTTTGGAAAAATCCTATTAACGATTGTACATCTGTACGTAAATTTTGTTCGCAAATCGAGAGACACGAGAATTGAGAATTTTGTATTCGTACACGATGGTATACATTTTTATGGTTGTGTTGTATTATTTTTGTTTGTTATATTTATGCGTTTTTTTAGGATAGTAAGCATCAAAAATAATTGAATCGGGTGAAATCGGTTGAATTTTTTGGTGCTTATAGTCGTTTCTCTTCTCGTTTTTTATACTTTTCTCTTGCTTTTGAGTTGAGATTTGTCATCATACAAGGCGCCCGTATGCCGATAGACTTCAGGTTTTTTAACACGCAGTCTACACTAAAAGTTAGTTTTTTTATCTTTTTAGTAACTTTAATGACCAATATACCAATTTTGTTTTTTTTTTTGCTTTTGCTCCAAAGAAATATACACAGAATATAATGCCAAAAAACAAATTTAAATGAAAATATTTTCACGAAACGCCAAAAATGCGCTAAAAGAAAAACAAAATCAAAATAAAGCAAGAGCAAAAAACCAAAATTGGTACATTGGTCATTAAAGTTACTAACTTTTAGTGTAGACTGCGTGTTAAAAAACCTGAAGTCTATCGGCATACGGGCGCCTACAACCAAAATAATTTTTGAGACTAATTGTTTTTGACTATGGAGTATCGTATTTTTTATTTAGATTTTGCTTTTTTGAGTTCAAGGAGTAAATTATTTTTCGTGTTTGTTATTAAAAAACACTTGAATAAAATATTTTCGGTTGTTTAATAATTTCTAACACACAAGCATGCTTTCGATATACATAAAGAAATTGAATGACGCTTTGAAACGGAAACATCAATATCCTAAAGGGCTAGTTATATAGAGCTGTTTCCCCTAAATATTTTGACAGCTAAATTCACCGAAGCTGCAGGCCAAACATTTAAGAATTATTGCTGTGGGACAAATAAATAGGATTCACTGATGGTAAAACAATACCAAATTATTTTAAAAACGTTTCTAAAGTTAAGCATATTGTACAAATTTAATTTTGTTGCTTTAATACAGAAAATAAGAAAACATATTTATGTTTGGCCTACACCGTTAGTGGTCAATTTACTTCATTTGACGTTTGAGGAAACAGCTCTATAGACAAAAACGAAACGGAACGAATGAATTGACTGCATGAAAGCATATGAGACCAATTTTATAGACGAAACGAAACGAAGACGGCCGGTGGAATTGTTTCAATTCAATGGGCCTATCCACACCAGTATTTTTAACAACCGTATTCACCCTCGTTTCTTTACCTCTCTGCCTACAAACCTAAATTTGTGGTGGGGATTTGTAATGCACTTTTGCATTATGAAATTTCTGATATTCTCGTGTTGTTACACACTAATACAAATATAAAATTAAATAAATTAAACATTTGAATGTGCATTGGCACGCGTTTTTCTATTGTTTAATGCACAAAATGAAATAATTGTTTTTCTCCTTGTAGTTCGTACCTCGAACAAAGCAATCCAAAAATGAAATAAATTTACAGATACATAAAGAAGAATAACAACAGTGTGAATACAGAATGCTGTTGTTACGGTGTTGTTAAAAATATTCGTGTGGATAGGCCCATTAGATCGATAATTTAACAGCCAAAATATGTCAAATTTTTTTGAGTGTTAAGGAAAACAAACAGCAGTTTATATGAAACTATCTTAAAATGTTTGAAAATAAAAATAACCACAGAAAAAACTCAAACGGCATAATATTAAACCGAAAGAATACGAATTTGACTTCTTTTTATGTTTTAATTTTTCACTCGATTTTCACAAAAAATATTACCGGCTTAGCTTAAAATGACATAAAATGAATACATTTCAATTAAATTTTTATTAAAAAATATTTAATATATGTCTGTAGTAATAGAAATAAAATTGCATCTGTGCCACTTCATACAAAAGATATGGGGTGGGGTAACATCACTTTCGATTCGAATTCGATAGATTTTATGTCTCATGTTTCAAGAATAAAATTGTACTCAATTTCGTTTTTCAAGTATGCTTTTTTTCTTGCTATCTCAGCTTGCTCGAATAAAACAACATTCTATTTCTACTTATTCGCCTTTTCACGCCAGAGTATTTGACATCTGGTGAGCGGTTACAACTTAGCCAAAGGTGATCAACTGGTAAATAAATGTATAATTAGACCTGTTGCTTTGTGAATTTGTTTCAAAATAATCGTTTTTTGCAATTAAAAAATTAAATTCAGTTAGAAAGGTAATTAATTTATCAATAATATTTCAATTTAAATAGAAATGCAGTAAATAAATAACCGGTTATCACCTTTGGCTCGTAAAAATCGTAGCGCCTCTTGCGGCGCTTTAAAGGCGAATACTCTGATTATTTATCACTCAAATTTTTGTTTAGTGATACTTTATCGATTTGAAGGAAAAGAAAAGTACGCAACAAAATGAGATCGCAATAGAAAAAGCGTAATCAGAAAACGAAACAGAGTACAATTTTATTCTTGAAACATGAGATACAAAATCTATCGAATTCGAATCGAAAGTGATATTACAACATCCCACCCATGAACAATATTTTGACGTTTAATTTGTTTTGCTTAACACAAAAAATCACAATGAAGTTCTCTAGCATTCAATTTCTATTTGCTTTCGTTTCGTTCTTCCGGTAATTCACTATCGATTGTTTTTTTACTAACCCTTAAAATTTGTTATTTGTTTTTTTTTTATTAGTAATAATACTACCTAATATAAATAAAAGTCGGTGTCCATTTGTTTTTCAAAACTTATTTTATTTGAATAATTTTATAATTGCACGAAAGTAAATTCTTGAAATGAAATATGTATTCGCGATTTCCAACAAAGTAGCTGACATCTGGTGAAAACAGTATGAACAAAATTTAACCATAGAACAAGGGTGATCAGAACTGTCAAACAGTTGAATTTGACAATACTCGTCCCCTTTACTTACATAGAAACCAACGCTAACTACATTTGATGAAAATCGCCAATAACCAAATTTCCAAACGTCAAAAAACGAATTCATCTATATAACCATGCCTCTTTCGTTTTTCGTTTCAGTCCGTTTCGTTTTCGTCTTTATAACTATGTAGCCCTTAAAAAAAACACTCACGTGACTACTAATAAACACACATCTACCACTCCTAAAAATTTGCAGTATTTTACTCTCAATTCTCGGTTTGCGAACAAAATTTACGTACTGGGGAAAAATAATAATTAAATGAATGTGCTAATTACACATCATCGCTGTAGTTATATCTTGGTATTAGCATCAACCTTTTTCTTTTGAAAAAATTCTTTTTGAAGATCTAATCAAGAATTATTGTTGTAATTAATCAAGTATTATTGTTGTTAACCTACGATATTTCGATCCAAATGGATAAAAGTAGTATTGCGTTACATTTGCGCTTTTATTTTTCGTTTCTACGGTAACCAGTTTTCTCTAAAAACGAAAATTTACCGGGCCAAAAAATATGACTTTGGTCTTACCAAGATAGAACTATGGCGACGACATATCTCGTATGAAAAAATAAAGGTAACAGCCCTCGAAGTTCGAAACATTAGTAGTAGTAGTGTAGGAAAACATAAATTTTAAACGAGAGGGACCTCACGTTCTTTTTAGTGATGACTAAAAAATTCTACATGCACAAACATTGGCATGATAAACATGCAAATTCATCAGGGAATCATTATCATAGAAAAAGAACATACTCAAAGAACGATATTGTTAGAACGATGTGAAAATCATTAAACAGCTCGAAAGTCTCTTTGTTTTCTTATTTCCAATCGTTGTTTTGTTTGTAAATGTTTTAAGAAATTCTCGGAAGTCGAAACCTTTGAGACAAACAAAATATGTTAGAAACAACTTTTTCCATGATGGTAAGCAAGATTTAAATTTAATAAAAATAAAAAATTGGGCTAATTAATAATTAAAAAAATTAAAAATGTTTTATAGTATAACAAGAACACGTTTACTATTTTCAAACACTGCCAATTTTTTCAATTAAATAGGGTAAATCTTAAAATTTTCTATGTGAAGCTAGGAAAAGATAATCATATTTTTGTTTTGTTTATTTTGTAGAAAATTTTAAAATCTACCTTATCTATTTAAAAAAGTTTGCAAGATTTAAATTTAACTAAACTCAGTTCGTTGTTATCATGATCTCTCGATAATTGTTCGATGAAAAACCTACTTGTGAGTTTGTATTAGTGGCATATCATTTTTCATATCAGGGTCACGTAGGTTCAGTGTCGGTGGCATCGGATACGTCAGGGATCCAAATTCACACACCTGTGGAGAGCTCACTCGTACATTTATTTACCACCCATTTTCAATTACAGAAAAAGACGCATTGAAGCCAATTATCACACACAATTGTACTTTCAAAGATCTCTCATTCTTTTTGGGTCAGCAAACAAAACGTGACTGACCGAAATACTCTATGCTTTTGCACGATTTCAACGCAGAAAATAAATCGACTACCACATATGAACATGACAGTAGGTTAGGTTAGGTTAGGGTGGCTGTCCTAAGGATCGACATAGATACAAAAATGTTCCGTAGCCATACCAGAAACATTTCTCAACCCTACTCATTGAACCATCCGGAGCTTACAACGTTCGAAGCGTTGAATATACTTGACATCCATCCCATTGAGATGGAAGGAGCTCCTAAAAACTTTCATCTGCTTAACTCTAGACGGGGACAAGTGCAGACTAGATGGAGTACAGTTTCTTCTTCCTTTACATCTCGCAACTTCTGCAGTAACAACACTCACGACCATACTAATATGGCGATGCTGAAGTGTTAACAGCTGTTCAGTTCTTACGTCTGCCAAGTTATAACACACCGAGATACCATTGTACCACCTATAGTTCGCTGCTCTTAGTTTTTTCCTGAAGCAAAAGTTTGCATGTGGCGAGCGGAATAACTAGAGTACAATTTGTACCTTGCCGAGTGAGTTTACCTGCCTTTTCATTCCCCGCAATACTGAAGTGCTTTGGCATCCATGTCCAGTAGAAATTGAACTGACCTGCCATCTCGTTAAGAGATGAGAGACAGCTCTGAGCTACCTTCGACGTAAGGAAATAAGATCGTAGCGTTTAATTAGCGGCCTAACTGTCCGCAAATATCCTTTACAGATACTACATTATACCTCAACCAATCCACGGCCATCATTATCGCAATTAATTCAGCCTGGAAAACGTTGCAATAGTCGGGGAGACGAAATGGGAAATTCCCTTGTAGTTTCTCACAGAAAACACCACAACCTATCCTACCATCCGTGAAGAAGTTGAAAACTTCAGGATTCAACATCTCTTCACTCAGACAGTCCTCTCTGGAGCGAATATCAGGACGTAACCTTTCCTCCAAAGATGGTAATGGAATCATGTAATCGATGGTACCAGGGATGTCTATTACACAAAATGGATGAGTGTCCTGTATTACTACAGGTTCACATAGAAATGGATTTGAGCCTTATCTATGTGCTCGCCATTTCAGTGTCCAGAATATCTAGGGGTATGAGACAAAAAAGAAACTTCAATGCCTGAGTGGGTGTACTCCTGAGTGTACCACTAATACACAAAGTACGGATGCACCACTAATACTCAGCCATGATGATAGTACCTAAGTCTGTTTAAACATTTTGCTAATCCATTATTTTGGTATTTCCAATCACTAAAACCTAGCAAAATATATCGAAGGCTTAGTTATCAAAAGCCCTAACCCACATTTGTAAAATTTTGGGGAAACTCACAAAAAATAGTATTTAGTTATTAATTCACTTATAATTGGTAAAATAAAATGGTTCAATAAAATTAAATGTGGACCGTAATATATTGTAATTCAAGCTAATACAACAACACAGAAAGATGCTGTTGGTATTTTCTACATTTCACAATCTTCAAAAAAATGAGATGTTACTTCATCTTCTTACGACAATTTTGATGATTTTAGAAAAACGAGAAAGAAAAGAAACATGATGAATATAATATTTTACGGTTTATGCTTGATTTGCATTAGCTGCCGTAATTAATTGCAACGATATAGTTTACATACAACTACATAAATATTTTCTCTATTATTTCAGAAATGTCTGAAAAACGTATCTAATGTCAAAAAAAGAATCAAATCCAATTCTTTTTTTGCTATATTTGCTCGATTAACTGCTAGAAAAATTGAGCTACCACTTTTTTTGACGTTTCTATATTTTTTTCAAATCTATGGTGTATACACTCACTCTCACAAATATTTTGTATACATATATGTTTTTTATTTCACTCTGTTTGTCTTTTCTAATCACTGAAAAAGTGGGGAAAAAAGTGAGTATCATACAGCCATAATACTGGCTTAAATCTAAATAAACTGGACGAATCTTATTCGATTGAGTTAAATTCTCGCTCTCGTTTTTAAAAAATTAAAAATGGCGCTTCGCAATTTATTAACTAATTTTCCTCAAAGTAATTAAAAAACACATAAAAATGTCGTTATTACGACACGAGGGATTTGTTGCAGTGTATGCGATATTATTTTGAGACTAGTTTTGATTTTAGTTCAATTAATAAATATTTTTAACCTTTCTCAAACTATTTATTTTTTGAATAAAATAAAACACCTTTCAATCGAACTAACGCAAAATACAACAAACGAGTGACCTGTCACAGTCGTCAACAATAAATCAATCGGAAAATTGTCCGCCTTATTTTTATTGGCGGTATTTTTCTCGCTATCGAATAAATGGCGAAAAAGGATCGTGTTTTTTTTGTGATCCCAAATTCACGATATCATGAAAAAATTCTTTCGCGGCGAAAATCATGATAGGGCCCCAGGTTATGTTTCAGTTCCACGATCGGAGACAATCTTAAGAGGTAGCACTAGTTATTTAACAAATATTTGGATTTTTTGTTTTGTCATTTTTTTGTAACGGTAAATATCGTCGCTTCCAATTAAGAGTATTACATCTGCAAATCATTAATTTTTTGGAGAGGCCTTAAAATTGTTAATGCTAATTTCGACTTAATTTTTTTTTAAATAAAGTCCTTCCCAAAAAGTGTGGCAAGAATTTTATTTAAAAAAGTTAGGCCAAATTTAACTTTAAAAACTTGACACACCCCTCCAAAAAAATGAATGAATTGCAGATGCAATACTCTTAATTGGAAGCGACGATATGCTTTATAGCGAATTAGTCGGGTCTTAATAACAAAGTCAACTGTTCAAAATTCATTAATGTCGAGTTCGCTTGAGATTGTCAATAAATCAAGATTTTGATGCCCAATCGAACGCACAATAAAATATTGTTGTACATATTGGTTAATATAAGTAAGTGAATATTTTATTGAGATTATGTTAACCATCAATAAACCTTTAGTTTGATCTAGCCTAAAATTACACATATTTTGTCACAATAATTATTTTAATAACACAATTTATTTAATAATAATCAAACAAACTCGTAAAAATTCTCGAGTGATAAAAAATCAAGAATATTTTGGCGTCTGGAATTTTCACACTTTCATTTCTTTGTTGTTGGTATTGTAGCTGATAGAAAAATCTTGCAAAAAATCACTTTGTCAAAATTGATTTAAATCAAACATAAATGATTTATTCTACTCAATTGATCGCGTAATGATTTAATTAATGTTTTTGGCAAGATTTATTTATTTTACCCAATCGAACTCCACATAAGTTTACAATAATTAATAATATACTTTTAGAAACCTGTGATAGCAGAGATAGCACCACCCCAAGGGACAAAATTACCTAAACGACCGATACCATTAAAGACATCAAAACAAAATGGTAGCAATAAATCAGAAGCCGCAGCCTTAGCAGCACAAAAGCGTGAAGCACAAAGAAAACAATTAGCCGAGATAAGACGTCAGAATAAAACAAAATTAGAGCAACAGCAGCAACTAGAAATGCAACAGCAACAAGAAAATGGCATTGAAATTTTTATTGCTGGTGGCAGTACAAGTTGATTAAATTAAATTTTTTAGCTTATAAATTTTATATATAATATACAAAATAATTTGTTGTTTTTTATTTAAATTTTTTAATTTTCAAGTTAGAAACATAATAAAATTAAAGGAACAAACAATAACATAATTAAAATGAATATATAATAACTGTACAATAATTTGTCAACATTAAATAATTAAATTAAAGCTGATTTGCTGTAATTATAATTTAAAAAAAAATATTAAAGAGAGAAAAACTATTAAATAATTTTTAAATATTTAACAAAAACTAAGAATTATTTACTTTTAGTCTATTCACACGTTAATGTTTTATTCATAATTTTTTATATTTGATTATATTTTTTATTTAATACCTTTTATTTTAATATGTTAATTAATTTATTAACTATAAGATACCGGTTTAATTATATCTATATTAATTCATTAATTAAATTAAAATTCTTAATTTGAATTGACGTAATTTTTTTATCTTAATTTATGTTATATATATAAATCTAATACAAATTATTAAAATATTTTAAGACATTAAAAAAATTATATAATCTCAAATATAAGTTAATAGATTAATTTTACAAAAATTATAATTAGTTTCGTATTTGGCATGTTAGTTTAATTAATTTTAATTATTTTTGGTTATTTTATATATTTGCATATGCGATGTGTTTGAAATATGAATGAAAGAATTTTTTAATGGAAAAATATAATTAAACAACATACAACATAGCTACTACCCTCCCGATTTTTTATTATTTACATGAAATTACATTTAAATGAAATTAATTAATTAATTAATAAACTATTGTACATCCATCCCTTATATATTATAAAACTAATTGTTATAAAAAAAAACATTCCAATTTCGATAAAATTACCACCACGCCCTTCTTTGTTCTCGACTGCCTGACGATGATCAATGTAATTTGGTTTAATTGAAAAAATTAATTAGAATTCTTTCATCAATAAATTTAAAACATAATAATTTTTTTTTACTTAAATTAGTGATCGCGGTTACCAGTTATATAAATTATAGATATTTTATTAAGTTTAAAAGTTCGACTACAAAAATGAATAAAATAAATATTTAATTAAAATGCCTTATAAATAAAATTAAATTTTTAAAAAGTAAATATTTAAAGCTCTCTTCTTTTTATTCTTTCGTGTTAAAATTATACAGTCATAATTATAAATCAATACTATAATTTGGCCTATAATCAATTTTCATTCATATATACAAATAATTATACATATTAAACAATAAATGAAAAGAACAAAACCAATTGTTTAATTGACTGATAAATAATTTTGTTTTAATTTTTTTTATATAATATGAATATATATTTTACCATTGATTAGTTTTAGTTTAAACAAAAGCAAATTTAATTAAAAAAAAGACATTTATTATGTGCTAGGGTAATTATTATATTTTATATTTTAGGTTTCCACTAAAACTAATTAATTTATTAATTTTGAAATACATTTAATTTTTTTTTGTTCTCTTCTTATTTTTAGTTTTACAATTTTATTTAAAGTCAATAGTACTAATAATGAAAGATTTGGCAGCCATGTTCGGCATACAATTTTATCACAAAAAAAAAAAAAATCAAGTAACAATAATTAAATTCAGATATAACATTAACAAATAAATGTTGTTTTCTTTTTGATTGGATTATGTACTCTGAACCGAGGTTGATTCAGGGATTTACTTCATTGCCGTCTTACTTTAGTAACTGGAATAGTAATTGGCAGAGTTTAAAAAGGGATGTCATTTCGCTCTTCGCTCTTGCTCTTTTTCAAGAGCGAAAATAAAAAAATATTAAAACGCTCTTCATAAGGAGCGATATTGTAAAACAAGAAATATCGCTCTGAAGAGCAGGAGCATTATTTTTTATTATAAGGCTCTTGCTCTTCCACTATTGCGTTTGTATTACCATATTTTCGCTCTTTGTTATTGAGCTATATTGAAAAAACAAATACACTCTGCTCTGATGAATAAAATTGTTATTAATATTATTTCGCTCTTGCTCTTGTTATTACGGCAAACGGTATTCAAAACGTTCTAAAATGCTCCCTTTAGAAAGCCAGATTTGTTAGCGAACTGATACACATTTACAAATATCTACTGTTCTGAAATAAGGCCAACTAGGATATAACTAGGCTATTCCTTAACCGATTATAATGCAATTTGATATGCGATTGGAAATGGGATTCTAAAATCAATATTGGATAAATCAGGAGTATGGCCAACTAGTATGGAACTTGACTATTTTTTAACCATTTTAGTGAAATTTGACATGCGCGATCGAAATGGGATATTGATTTTTAGATGAAATTCTGGAATATGGCCAATTAGGAAGGAACTTGGCCATTTCTTATCAGAATTGATGCAATTCAGCATGTTCGATGGAAACGGGATTCTTAAATGATTTTTAGATAAAGTTCTGGAATATGGCCAGTTAGGAAGGAACTTGGCCATTTCTTATCCAATTTTGAAGAAATTCAACATATTCGATGGAAATAGGATTCTAAATTTATTTTTAGATGAAAGTTCTGGAATATGGCCAATTGGGAAGGAACTTGGCCATTTCTTACCCGATTTTGATGAAATTCGATATATACGATGGAAATAGGATTTTTAAATGATTTTTATATAATGTTCTGGAATATGGCCAATTAGGAAGGAACTTGACCATTTCTGACCCGATTTTGATGAAATTCAGCATGTTCGATGGAAATGGGATTCTAAATTGATTTTTAGATAAAGTTCTGGAATATGGCCAATTGGGAAGGAACTTGGCCATTTCCTAACCGATTTTGATGAAATTCGATATATATGATGGAAATGGGATTCTTAAATGAATTTTAAATAAAGTTCTGGAATATGGCCAATTGGGAAGGAATTTGGCTATTTCTTACCCGATTTTGATGAAATTCAGCATGTTCGATGGAAACGGGATTCTTAAATGATTTTTAGATAAAGTTCTGAAATATGGCCAATTAGGAAGGAACTTGGCCATTTCTTATCCGATTTTGATGAAATTCAACTTATTCGATGGAAATGGGATTCTAAATTTATTTTTAGATAAAGTTCTGGAATATGGCCAATTAGGAGGGAACTTGGTCATTTCTTATCCGATTTTGATGAAATTCAGCATATTCGATGGAAATGGGATTCTTAAATGATTTTTAGATAAAGTTCTGGAATATGGCCAATTGGGAAGGAACTTGGCTATTTCTTACCCGATTTTGATGAAATTCAGCATGTGCGATGGAAATGGGATTCTTAAATGATTTTTAGATACAGTTCTGGAATATGGCCAATTGGGAAGGTACTTGGCCATTTCTTAACCGCTTTTGATGAAATTCCTTCCCAATTGGCCATATTCCAGAACTTTATTTAAAAATCATTTAAGAATCCCATTTCCATCGTATATATCGAATTTCATCAAAATCGGGTAAGAAATGTCCAAGTTCCTTCCCAATTGGCCATATTCCAAAACTTTATCTAAAAATCAATTTAGAATCCCATTTCCATCGAACATGCTGAATTTCATCAAAATCGGGTAAGAAATAGCCAAATTCCTTCCCAATTGGCCATATTCCAGAACTTTATTTAAAAATCATTTAAGAATCCCATTTCCATCGCACATGCTGAATTTCATCAAAATCGCGTAAGAAATAGCCAAATTCCTTTCCAATTGGCCATATTCCAGAACTTTATCTAAAAATCATTTAAGAATCCCATTTCCATCGAACATGCTGAATTTCATCAAAATCGGATAAGAAATGGCCAAGTTCCTTCCTAATTGGCCATATTCCAGAACTTTATTTAAAAATCATTTAAAAATCCCATTTCCATCGCACATGCTGAATTACATCAAAATCGGGTAAGAAATGGCCAAGTTCCTTCCTAATTGGCCATATTCCAGAACTTTATCTAAAAATCATTTAAAAATCCCATTTCCACCGTATATATCAAATTTCATCAAAATCGGTTAAGAAATGGCCAAGTTCCTTCCCAATTGGCCATATTCCAGAACTTTATCTAAAAATCAATTAAGAATCCCATTTCCATCGAACATGCTGAATTTCATCAAAATCGGATAAGAAATGGCGAAGTTCCTTCCTAGTTGGCCATATTCCTGAACTTTATCTTAAAATCATTTAAGAATCCTATTTCCATCGAACATGCTGAATTTTATCAAAATCGGATAAGAAATGGCCAAGTTCCTTCCTAATTGGCCATATTCCAGAACTTTATTTAAAAATCATTTAAAAATCCCATTTCCATCGCACATGCTGAATTACATCAAAATCGGGTAAGAAATGGCCAAGTTCCTTCCTAATTGGCCATATTCCAGAACTTTATCTAAAAATCATTTAAAAATCCCATTTCCACCGTATATATCAAATTTCATCAAAATCGGTTAAGAAATGGCAAAGTTCCTTCCCAATTGGCCATATTCCAGAACTTTATCTAAAAATCAATTAAGAATCCCATTTCCATCGAACATGCTGAATTTCATCAAAATCGGATAAGAAATGGCGAAGTTCCTTCCTAGTTGGCCATATTCCTGAACTTTATCTTAAAATCATTTAAGAATCCCATTTCCATCGAACATGCTGAATTTCATCAAAATCGGGTAAGAAATGGCCAAGTTCCTTCCTAATTGGCCATATTCCAGAACTTTATTTAAAAATCATTTTAGAATCCTATTTCCATCGCACATGTCAAATTTCACTAAAATCGGTTAATGCAAAGCCAAGTTCCATCCTAGTTGGTCATATTTCCGAACATTATCTAAATACCATTTATTGAACTTTGAAAGAGCAATATAATTTTATTACAAAAAATATCGTTCCCATTTATTACAAAAAATATCGCTAAGTCCCTAATATATCGCTCCCTAATATATTTTCTTCAATCGCTCTGTAGTATTGATTGGGAGCGATATTTTTAACTTTTACACTCCCTGTTTTAAGAGCGATATTAAAAATAAAAATTTAAATCACTTTGAAAGAGCGAAATAATTTTATTTTTGTGTTTATCATTAAAGAGCAAGAGCGTAAACGAATAGTGAAAAATATATTATTGGGAGCAAGAGCGATACTTTTTATAAAGAGCGAAAAAAAGAGCGAAAAATTTAAACTCTGGTAATTGGTATAAAAATAAAAAAGCAAATGATGCTAAATAAAAACCCAAAATAATTTTCTTTTTACTTTTACCAGTTTACATTAAAAATTAAATAATAAAATTTTTCAAAATTATTGCTAGAATAATTCTGTGCCAGCAAAAACTTGGTTTGAAACTATTCCAAAAGGCAAAAGGAATGGAAATACACGGCATTGTTGTTGTAGAATTCCTAAAGTAAGACTACATAATATATTTTCATTTCAGATTGTGTAATTTAATCTATCTGTAAACAGAGCAGTCACAATGAAAAAGCTGCTTACTTCAGGGGGTCTATTATGAAATTTTTTCGAGTCGAATTTTTCCGCTTTCGGTCTATTATGAAACTTTTCGACTCGGATTTTTCCGATATCGAAAAAATCCGGCCCGTATTACGGACTATGTATTATGAAACTAAAATCCGAATCGAATCGGATTTTTCCGAACGCATATGTCAACATTCGACTGCTATTTAGTTGACGAATTTTGTTTTCGATAGATCGTTTTTTGGATGGGAGTTATAATAATAATAAAAATTTCAAGTTTAATAATAATATATTTAATAATATAAATTACATAATTAAAATATAATATACATAATTTTAAGGAAATATGTATATTTAGGCTATACCTAAAGTTTTTGTGTATAAAATAGTAGTTTGTGTTTGGTTTACCATTTGATTTGGACTAAAACAAATTGTGTACGACACAATTGAATCAAACAAATAATTTTTTTTTTTATTTAAGTTCACTACTAAATTATTTTCAACACAATATAGACGCTTTTAAGATAAAAAAAACAGCTGTCAAATTTATAAAAACTCGAATTTATTAAAAAACAAATAATGTTGCTAACTTCAGATTTATTTATTACAAATTCGATAATCCAATTTTCATAATAGGGTATATCCGTGTCGGATCGATTTTTTCCGTTATCGAAAAAATCCGAACTCGAAAAAGTTTCATAATAGACCCCCAGGTTCCCTCTAAACACAGCGATTCGTTTACGATACGAACATGAAATTTAATGTTCATATGAGTCGTTTATTTTGAAAGTGGCTTAATTCCATATTTTGTTGAAACGAGATAATGAAAGAATAGAAAAACAATAAATGAAAAAACATTTGGATTTCGAATTTTCTTATTTTTTGCACAGGTGTGAAAAATTATTATTTTTTTGTTTTGACAATAAATTATTTACCGTTAGAAAGATTATACTGTTATTTATCTATAATTGTTATCATTAACTTGATTTTTTTGAAAAATGGACTTAGGCCACTTTCAAAATAAACGGCTCATATAAAACAACGTTTACGAATCGTTTTTGTTTGTTGATATTTTAGATATATCATATACATATCGTAAACAAATAAATTATATTACTCTATAAGGGAAATGAGGTTATGTTTCCATAGTAAAGTTGCCTGCCCACATCTTGGTCGTTAAACAAATTTTGTGTTGTTTTACCAGGCCGCACATAAGGGTTTTAAGTAGTGTTTAGTCCCAAAAATGTCTAGAGCCTAGAAAAATGCACCAAATTGAGAATTTTTTTTTTTTAAAATACTCTATGAGATTCTTCAAAGATCCCTCATGAGTATTTTGTCTGAACATTTTTTGTATGCATAGAAATCAGTACATACTCAGATATTGTTTAAAAACATAACTTTTCTTAACCCTTTGAAGCATACATTTTTGTGTTTAATATTTTTTTCTAAAATTTGTTACACATTGTTTTTTACGGTTGCTACGTTCAAATATGGAGTTAGATTTTCGATATTGACAGTTGACAGCTGTCAATTAGCAGTCAAATCACTTTCACTTGTTATAAATCTTGATTTTTTTCTCATAAAGGGTTAAGAAAAAAAGTGATGTTTTTAAACAAATGTCTATGCATACAAAAAAATTTCAGACAAAATACTCATGAGGGATCATTTAAGAATCTCATAAAGACTATTTAAAAAAAAAAATACTCAATTTGGTGCATTTTTCTAGGCTCTAGACATTTTTGGGACTAAACACTACTTAAAACCCTTATGTGCGGCGCCGGTGCGCTGATCGTTTTAACGAAAGAGATGATATTGGTGCCGTTGTTTTCTAAAAATGTCAAGCGCCATAGTAACAATATAGCGCTTTGACATTTTAATAGAAAACAACAATATATCGCTTAAACGAATAAAACTGATGATAAACGAAGTAATGCTATGGCACTGTTAAAAGCTCGGCGAGAAGGTAAGCAGAAACGTGAAGAAGAAGTGGCAAAACGGCGGCGGGCCGAAAAAGAACGCGAAGAGAAACTTGATGATTTGGCTGTGGTCGGCGGCAAATTTACTATCAAATCGAAAGCCAGTGAAATATGAAATGAGTTATTGAGGCTAGATGATATTGGTGCCGTTGTTTTCTAAAAATGTCAAGCGCCATAGTAACAATATAGCGCTTTGACATTTTAATAGAAAACAACAATATATCGCTTAAACGAATAAAACTGATGATAAACGAAGTAATGCTATGGCACTGTTAAAAGCTCGGCGAGAAGGTAAGCAGAAACGCGAAGAAGAAGTGGCAAAACGGCGGCGGGCCGAAAAAGAACGCGAAGAGAAACTTAATGATTTGGCTGTGGTCGGCGGCAAATCTACTATCAAATCGAAAGGCAGTGAAATATGAAATGAGTTATTGAGGCTTAAGAGATAGCAAATGACCTTCCCTTTATGTATGTGTGTAATTTAAGCCAAGACCAGTTTTTACCGCAAATGTCGAATATCAGGCTGATGTGTCCCAATACACAACTTTTGTGATTTAGTAAAGTATTTGAAATGATTTTTATGGCATATTGCCTAGTGTTGGAAGGGAATAGACTAGAGAACTTAATAGAAAAGTGCGAAGATCACGATCACTCTTAGTTTTTTTTTATTGCAATGTAAAGTAGAGTTTTAAGTTTTTACTATAGATTTAAAATATTTTAAGAGTTAATGAAAAGATAGCAAATGACCCCTCCTTTGGGCCAATTCATTTTGGCAAACGATGGACACATCAGCCTGATATTCGACATTTGCGATAAAAACTGGTTTTGGCTTAAATTACACACATACATAAAGGGAAGGTCATTTTTATCATATAGCTAAGCTTTCTCAAAACGGTATCCCGGGATCTCGTTTTTGTCTCCAAAGTGTGAGCGGAAAATCCCGGAAATTCTCGGTTTTCGATTTTTTTTAATATACACGTTTAACTATATAACGGCATAGGCATAATATACTACAGTAAAACTTCGGTTTAAGAACCTAATTGAGGATTGACTTGTCTCTGATTTCCGATTGCCTCTTAGATCCGAATGTACAAGGTTTAAATATTTCGGATAGCAGTTTATCCATCAATAATATTTTAAAGTCAAATTCAGGCGGATTAGGAATGAACCTGTTTATTTATCAACCGATTATGATGAAATTCGATTTGTGTGATGTAAATTGAATTCTAAAATGATTATTAGGTATATGAAGTTCTGGAAAATGGATAATTAGGAAGGAAAATGGTGATTTCTTTACCGATTATGATGAAATTCCGCATGGACTATGGAAATGAAATTCTAAGATGAGTTTTCAATGAAGTTCTGGAATAACCAATTAAGAAGGAACTTCACCGTTTTTTAACGGATTATGACGAAATTCAGTTTACGCAACGGAAATGGGATTCTAAAATAAAGTTCTGGAAAATGGCACGAATTAGAAAGGAATTAACCATAATTGGCCATATCCCAGAACTTTTTCTAAATATCATTTTAGAGTTACATTTTCATGGTACAAATCAGGTTTCGTTACAATCTGTAATATACAGTCATGTTCCTTCCTAACTGACTATATTCCAGCACTGCTCCTAAATTCCATTTTAGAATCCCGTTTCCATCATACAATTCGAATTACATCATAATCCGTTAGAAAACAGCCAAGTTTCTTATTGGTTCTATTTTAGAACTTTATCTAAAATTCAATTAAAATTCTATTTCCAACGTACATTTTTTTTATGCTTTATACTTCTGTTTCATGTTTCTAATGTGCCACCTGAAACAAAATTTCTCTATTGATTCTTGTACAAATAAATCAAAAACCGGGAAATCCCGTGATTTCCCAGTCACACTTTAATAATGAAAACGAGATCGCAGAATTCCGGTTGAGAATCCCTAAATTTCCTATACCGATTTGAGCTAAAAGACTACTAACACTAAATAAATTGAAAACAGGGAAATCCTGCGAAACTTTTAATTTATCGTACTAGTAAAGGTTCGTCTTGGAACACTTCCTATGCTCATGTCCGGCGCTATCATACAGAAGGCATAAGTATTTGGGTGTGTATGGAATGGACATCCTTTCGGAACCCGCGGACTGTGGAGTGCGAGATTTATTACGCTATATAAGTAGCTCTGGTTGGTTTCAACGGGAGTAATGGGGAGAAGGGATCCTGTGGTATCACAACGGGTCACTGCTGGCCTAAGTGTGCGATAGCAGCCACTCTAACCTAACCTAACCTAAGGTTCGTCTTGTTCTCCAGTGCTTCAAACCACAGATGTCTTCATCATGAAGTCAAGCTTTATTTGTGATAAAAGCTAATAACATTTATTTTGCAGAACCATTTGGTGCTACGGCACGGATTCTGGGTATAAACCATCAGACTTAAACTCTTCTGGTTCTTTTAAATCCGTATGTTCACCACAAAATAAAGTGAAAACCACAAAATGGAAAAAAAACATGAATAGCTCGCAATTTAAATTATCGTCATGTTTTACGATTTAAAGTTGACTACAATAAAAAAATATGTTGAAAATGCAATATGTACTGCGATATGTAGAGTTACAATAGTAAAAAAAAAATAATTTATAAAAACTACAACTCGACTTACAATTTAAGAATTTAAAATTTTCCCAATCAAAAAAACTATAACAAACGTGAATAGAACGGACCTCCATTACTCGATGCTCCAATTGATGAATTGCAAATTCGAATCGCTCTTTGCGGTGGCGTGCTGCCAATTTTGGGCCTCTAGCGGGCCGTCTTGCAGTGAGATTGGCTTCCTTCAAGCGTATTCTTACTGTCCATGGACTAACAGCTACTTCACAAACTTGTCTTAGCTCCTGCTGCACATCGACGCCTGTGAGATGGTGATTTCGTAGTGGAGTTAGGACGATAAATCGATCGTCGCTCTCAGATGCACACCGATACTGGCTGGTATGTGGTCTCCGATTGAAGATACCGTTTTCCTGAAACCTTCTGGATAATCTTGAGACAGGAGATTGGCTCATGTTTAGCTGACGAGCGACTTCTCGTTGATTGCGTCCTTCTTGCAATAAAGCAACCACTTGTGCGGCTTTTTCTGGAGTAGTATCCATGATTTTGAGGAAACAACGAATGAAACTGGTAGAGATTTGTTCAGGTCAACGTCTGATAAGTGACTGATGATGGCAAATATCGGTCAACGTGGTATTATACAAGAGATTGCAGCACGACAATTGTTTTCACCGAAACATCGCTATTAGCTAAGATTGCTTTCATTTGAAAAGTACTGTATAGATTTTAATGATAAATGTGTTCTTGTAAAGATAAAATACTAAACTGTCACAAAAATTTTTGTTTTACGAAAATCGATTAAACCATTTTAAAAAAATATGACTATGAAAAACACAGGTATAGAATAACAAAATTTCAGTTGTTGTTTTTATTCCCTTCTTTATTTTATTATAACCCGACGTATTAGTCATTTTATGGGATGGTATGAGTATGGGAATAAAACAGTGCGGTGTCGGTAATTGGTGAGAAACGGATTTCTCTCTGTTCGTTAAAGATATTTTGGTTAAGAACCAAAAATTGTTATAATATAATATAAAAATTGTTATATAAAATATGCCATTTGTAACGAATTTGGATGGGCTTGGCGGTATGACGATGCGACTCGTTCCCTAAATAACTAAAATGCCATTCGTTACCGAATTTATTTTTCTTTCAACCATTCAGAGATTCGGTGTGGTCTTTCATTGCCGGCTAAGGCTCAGGGATTAGCGTGGTTGTTCCCGAAGATGAATGGAAGCTTGGTTGACCACATAAGATAGTAGAAAGGAAAATGGGACTTCGATAGGATCAGACCGCTAATACTCACCTTACCTTCACCCTGTTCTAACTTACCTACATGTCACACTCTCAAGCACTATTATTACTCCATCATGAGATAATCACTATTTCAAAAAATGAGCAAAAACGAAATCAATTTCCCGAAATCGAACTGAACACCGAAATAAGAACACCGAAAATTCATTTAAATTAAATGCGAAAACAATTTATTAATCATTGATAAAAAAAAAAACCATAACCCAAAAAAATGTTGAAAATAAACAATTTAGAAAACACTAAAGTTATTTGTTAGTGAGCATAAAAACTACCTACACCGAACTATAACTACTAATTGGAAAATTCTAGCCTACTTAATTTTTGTAGCTTTTAAATTTTTAAATAAAAATTTATGAGATTTATGTAATAATAAAAAAAAAAATTATAATAAAAAACCTTAACTTAATGTTTGCGGAATGGTACCATACTTAATGTTGAATGTTGATTGTAGCAGCTGATTTTTCTTAATTTTTCTTGTTTTTATTTCTTTAATTTTTCTTTTCAATGTTCATTAGAACTACACACTCATTTTTTCATTTTTTTTCCCACTTATAGTTTTTAATTATTTTGGCTTCCTCAACTATGCCATCTTAAATTTGTTTGTTTGTTTTTATGTTTATTTGTTTTTGTTCCACCAAAATTCGATGGATACCCCTTTTTATTATTAGCAACGACAACGATACATGCAAAGCAATTTGTACTTGTTGCAGCAACTGTACAAAGCACCTTTTTGTCTTGTTTTATGCTTTTATAATTTTAATTTTTGTTACGTTGTTTCACTAAACTATTTTTACGTGTAATCGGGCGGAAATTATGTTATATTATTACTTTACACATTTCAACACATTTCATATATTATATTATTTTATATGATATTAATAATTATCTTATTAGCGTTATTTTTGTTGACAAACCACTATGCCCGTTTTAGGCATCTCAACTCAAGCGAAGAGCTAGAGCGAGAAAGATGCCTTATATCCCCGCTATTGATGTCTGTTAACAAGTATTAAGTCGAAAAGTACTTATCCGATTTTTATGAAACAAAGACAGACTTATAGACCATGATTAGATAAGAAAAAAGTAGTATGGCTAAGATCTTTAGGTGGTCGGATTCCAAAGTTATAGACGCTTAAAGATTTCCTTCGCAATACATCCACGTAAAAAACAAAAACAATAAAAGTACAATAGAATACATACTATGTTGAAAATTTTTTTTTTGCCTTTGGATGAATGAATGAAAATGTTTTTGGTTGAATGCATGTATATAAAATAGTTATACATGCAATTCCAATTATTACGTAATATAAAAGTTTTGTTTATACTTCTTTATTGTAGGATTGGTGCCTAATGGTATATGCATGTAGATACTATATAGACGGCATTGCTGAGATGCCGGTAATGCGATTACATCCTGTAATGGGTTTCTACTTTTTTATATTTTTTTTTTTCGTCCTTAACGGAGCTTTTATATTTTCACTTTAACAATGATTTTAATAATTTTTCTTTGTTTTCTCTTTTTTTATTTTGATGCATTTTCACTTAGCACTAATATTTTAATTCATTATTTTTTATTATGATGATTTATTTTTTTCAATTTATTAGTTTTATCTTTTATTAACATTTGTTTTAGTTTTTATTTATTTTTTTATTATGAATTAACTTAACTAACTAATAGTCTCTACTAGACCAAAAAAACTTTATTTAAACACACAACGAAGGTTTAAATCTTAATTAACTTTAATTATTTATTTCCAATAAATTTTTCTTAAGCCAATGTGGCAAGTTAAATTATATAAACAAGACTGCCCCGCGTGTTCAAAATTTCAGCTATTTAAATGATTCGCCTAACCTGTTAAATTAGGGGAAAATCTACAGTTTGAAACAATAAATAAATGCACCAATGATAACTTTCCACAAATATAAACAAATTCAGGGAACGTGAACCTAAAATTGGAACGAGCAATTCGTTTCACATTCTCGTGTAATTATGTTATCTATTATTTTAAAAGAATCTTCTAGAGTTATTAAATTGTCCAGAGGCTCACTTTTATCCAAAACTGCTTGTTTAGCTAATGAATCTGCAATATCATTACCACTGACACCAGAATGTCCAGGGATTCATTGTATTATTATTACATTAATATTATTATTATCAATAAGTGTATTAATAATTTCATTTTCGTAATATTTAGAATTTTAGAGTTTATTAAATTAATTAATGAATGACAATTAATTTTTGAATCAGTAAATATAATAATTTTATTGAGATTCATATGGATTGATTTATCAATAGCAGTTTTAATGGCTATTAATTCAATAGTTTTAATAGATGCTGTATTTTTTAATTTTATTTTATAACCAATATTTAAATTTTTAAAATAAATTCCAATACCACCTATGTATGTTAGCATTTAGTGAACCATCAGTAAAAATATAATAGTAGTCATTATATTTGTAAGAAATCTGAATATAATTAGATAATATTTCAAAATGATTCATGTTAGAAGAATTACAATTTATTTATGTTGTTGTTTATACAGAGAAAAAAACAGAAAAAAAAATAAATTTTTATTATTGAGTACAAATTCCAGTCGCTGGCCAAAAACTTTGCGCGACTACATTATTTGAACGTTTTAAACACAATTAAATACAAATACAATTTTTTCTTCTACTTTGTGCTCTTGTTTATTAGTGCATTTAACCAATGCCGTCTTGAATATACAGGCCTATGACTACAAACAGTGACGACACGCGAAGTCTCCGCCGCTATGTGGCAGTGTAGTAAAGTAAAGATATTTGTTTTGTTTTGTTTATTGTTTTGTTTCATCTTTCATGTTAAAATACAGTAATCCCCCCTATAACACGGTAGATTCGTTCCGCGTTATAGGAAAACGCGTTGTACGAGAAAGCTCGTACGACGTGTCGTATGACTCCGTATAACGCGTTATGTACAAATGATTCAAGTTTAACTTTTCTCGTTAAAGGGGGTTTAAATCGAATATTAAGGAAAAACTATGTTATGAACGAAATATGTGCGTTTTATTAAAATCAGACAAGAAATCATTATAAATTTCATAGTACAGAAATATAACGTGGGAAATCCCCACGTTATATGGGGGAAAACACGTGTTATACGAGGGACATGAAATCGCGTAAAATGAAAACGCGGTATAAGAGTACCGTGTTATAGGGGGATTACTGTAGTTTTTTTTTTATTTAGTGCAATATATTACGTCAAAGGAAGATATCACGCGTTTGTTTTACGCTTTGATTTGTTTTTCAAATCGAGTATGTACATAAATTAATTTTTTTTTTTTCACTGGCGCTACATCCCATGGAGGGATTTGGCCGCTTCATTTTGAAGTTTCGTAATCATTTTGTTAACGGATAATGAGTGATTGATTCATTGATCCTACATTAACCAGCCGTGATTTTTTCATCACCCGCCGGGAATCGAACCTGGGACCTCCGGAGCGTAAAGCATGTATGCTAACCACTGTCCCACCGGGGCGGATTTATTTGATTTAATTAATTTTCAGTAATATTTCCAATATTTTATTATTAAAACACTTAATACACTAGATTTATCTAAAAAATTTAAATTTACATGATTAAATCAAATTCACATGGTATTCCTCTTTGGTCAGAAAGTGCGTGTCTTCCTTCTTTGAAGCATTATGCTGCACTAAAAAAACTAAATGAATAATAAAATGTTTTCGGACAAAACAGAAACAAAAAAAATATCTTTTCTTTATTAAGCATTGACCAGCGAGTCTTTAAGAAATTTAAGTAAGAATGTGACCATAGGAACATGCATGTTACTGACCAGCGAAACTTTTCGTTCAGTTTCGTTAAATTTGAATTGTCATTCAACATTCTTTAACAAGAGCGAAAATTATCGCCCAAACTGAAGGAAGAAACGTTAAACATTGTTTATTATTGTTTTATTAATTAAAATAATATTTTATATTTATTTTAAATTTGTACATAATGTAATATGTAGTGTAATGTGATAAGACAATGATTATATGTATTAAAAATAATAAAATACAAATATTTTTTTGTTTTTTCTTGTCAAATCATGCTACGAATTCGCTGGGCGATCTGTCCAAATTTCCTTAACAATACAATTTCGTTAAATTCTGTAAGGTTTTATTATGGATGCTTAAAGACTCGCTGGTCAATGCTTTATACTGCCGCGTAGCGGAGAGACTTAGGTCCGTAAGAACGAATAATAATCAAAAACTGAGGATTTATCCACCGATTATATGGCCAAACAGTGGTTAAATCGTCGGTTGTTGATTAATCATCGTTCAAACTTACGGACCTTAATGTGTTTCAATTTGTAAAAGTTGCTTGTAATCATAGGCTTATATATCTAGTAGGCATTGATTTAACCGATCGCTTGAGGGTGTCAGTATGTGTTTATTTTCATAGCAAACAGGGTATGACTCGTTTGTTAAGTTTAGTATTTTATTAGTTGTTATTTAAAAGTGTTTTTGATGTGAAAACATCTTTAGCGGCAGGAGTGCAGAAAATTGTATTGAAATCGGGTTACGGAAACAAGAGTGCCGAGCAAAAAATATTGCATGTATGTGTGAATATCGACAAGAACAAACAATAAATAAAACGTAAAATCAATGCAAAATTTACGCATACACATGCAATATACAACTTCATCCGGCATTTCAAAAACATCGTGAGCCGAATACAAAAAAAAAATCTAAAAAAAACCGCCTGCTTTAATTTATTATGTTTAAAAATATCTGCTATATATGGCTGCAGCAGCAAGTGTTTTTGAAAATGAAAATTACATACAAGCAAAGGACCACAAATTATGCTTGTGTAGTGTAAAAAAATTAAATGGAAATAGCGTGTGAAAATTGCACATATATGTACATTGATACATAAGAATAATAATTTTAAAATTGTTTAATCGGTATACTTTCTTATTATAATGTGTTTCGAATTGCAATGATTTTACGGTCAACATTGCGCTTAAATAAAACTCCTCAATTTATTTTAAACTGATCAGTGACAAGCGATGCATTTACTACTATGTAATCTTGAACAAGAATGCTGGATATGAGTAATGGTATAGTTTAACGCGTACATGGCAGGTTTAGGTGATTAACTTAACATAACTGTACTTTGCTCATGCTCAATTACCGCCAGTAAAGTTCGTCCTCCAAATCCAAAATAGAATAACTTATTGACTTTTTGAACAAAAATGTAACTTAGTTTAAATACTATGAGCGAACAACGTCCGTCTTTACGGAGAGGTTTCTGGGCCTTATCGAAATGGCTTGAAATGATTCTATAGATATTTATACAAAAAAGTTTTCACATAAATCTTTTGCGAGTTGAGGGTGAACTCGCTCGTTGTTTTTGTAGACAGTAAGCGTGAACCATTCATTTAACAATACAAATTCATTTTTTTGTGTTTTGTTCACCTGATATTTCGTCATATTTTGAAGTATTTCTAAAATTTTTATCTCACGTACAGTGGTATATGAAATTGGTGTTAAAGTGAAATTTTGTGTAAGATTAACAAATTTTATGTTTTCGAAAAAATGAGTGGAAAGGACATTAGCGACAAAGAAAAATCTGGTGCAACCGCTGTCATTGAAACTGGGTAACAATCTTATAATACCATAGCCAGACTGGTCGAATTTTTTCTAAATTTAAACACTGTAATCGACTTTTAAAAATAATATTTATGTGGTTTTTTTTAATAGATGCGCAAGATTTCTGGCCAACGACTGTACATATACAGTGGTGTTCAATAAAATAGCACACTCGGTGATTTTATTTCAAATTCTTAATTAACTAAAAAAACTATTTATTAATTTTCAATTATTATTTTTTATTTACAAATATTAACTTACAATTAAATATAAAAAATCAAATTTAATTTATAAAAGGAATATAAAAAAAATAATTTAACTTTTTATTTTACCAATAGGCTGTTCAAAGTAATAGCACAATTAATTTGAAAATTCGCGTTAATATGCGTTTTTATTGAATAGTATTGGTCGTGTGACCTTCTTTCCGAACCGCTTCCCTACATCGACACATCCAAAGAGCTCACCAGCTCCTAGCATTTGTGAACGGTCATTTATTCCAAATTCGACATGGGAAAAAAGACAAAAAAAGAATAAAAAAATAAGATGCAGTTGGGAGAAAATTGAAACTGAAAGTTTTGACGGCCATTTTGAAAAAGAAGAAATGAAAGACGGTACCATTTTTATAATTATTTTATAGTCTCTATTCATTTATCTTTAAAATGAGCCCAATTTTATAGTTTCCGGACAATTATTTTTTTTTCTATAGCAATAAATACAATACCAAGTGCATGACATTTTTAAATATTTGACACCCTGTATTTTATAAAACAAAAAAACAAATTATTCTCCATAAATGTTTTGTTTAACTAGTGCTACAGATCTAAAATATAAAAATGATAAAATTCAAACATGATTTCCGGTTCCATATAAAGGATATGTGATTTCATTTAGTTGTATCCACATATATATGTAGGTTTTGCACTCCAAATTCAACCTTTTACAAAACATAATCATCCTTTTACAAATCAAATTCAACCGTAGACGATATGAAAGCAACAGAATTTATTTAATTTAATAAATTTACTGCATTTACATTTTAGGTACAAAATAACAAGTTAATATATTAAAATAAATAAACCTTTATTATAGGTAATAGGGGCATAAATCTCATCTTAAAATTCGCCCTATAATTATTATTAAACTACACCTTAGATGTCATTGTAAAAGTCACTGTAGAATTCATCCCAAATTGATCTAAATTCAATTTAAAATTCATTCCCAAATTTACCATCTAATGTCTTTTTTAACTAAAAATTCACCCTAAAATACCAGTATGTGGTTCTTTGGTATAAAAGGAAAAATTTAGAAACCAACAGCTACTCATTTTACGAGAAACCGCGATGGACTCTCCCATTCAGTCGCGGGTTAAGGAAAAACGAGGTGCCAGGCAAGTTTAGTTCCTCCACCGCCTACCGGGACAAACAATTAAGTTTTTCCTGGTTCATTATTGAATCGAGGAAAACAATTTTTACACTGCAGACCAATATCAAAAATTTAGAATACGAGTAATTTGAAATTTTTCAATAATTTCGAAATAATCTCAAAAATATTGGTCACAAAGAATCTCCACAATTCTAAATACGAATTATCGGTGAGTCAAAGGACTTCAGTCCAATGTTTTTAATTTCAATGTGATATTTTCATAAATGATGAATTTGAATTTGGCAGTTTGAATTTGATTTGGAAAAGAATGAATATGTTTTGGATAAAGGTGAATTTGATTTGGATACAGGCAAATTTGATTTGGAAAAGGATAAATATGTTTTGAATAAAAATGAATTTAATTTGGAAAAGAGTTAATATGTTTTGGATAAAGATGAATTTCATTCATCATCAAATTGATGAACCTGATTTGTGGAAGGTTGAATTTGGAGTGCAAACCTATATTTTTTTTTCTCTTTAATATACATAATAAATAATCATTTTATTTAGTTGGTTAGATGTCACGATTATACTGGGCAGGATATATCAACTACAGGGGTCGGCACTAGAAGTGTTGCCAATTTCACGCTGCTCACGGCGCATGACAGCGCGCTCATTTTTGGTCAAGCATCAAGCCGCATACTATTGTACAAAAGAAATTCAGTAACTTTTATGGTAATTTTGTAACAGAAGAACTTGACGGTCATACAATTCTCTCAACTTTTCGGTAATTTTTTCCCCTCCATACCAACTTTAAAAATCATATTTTTTTTTACTTTTTCTCTATATTTTGCTCAACTTTTTTTGATTGACATTTCTCAAAGTTTGACGTTTGTAGTTTTCCAAACTGTCTTTCTCGTATCCTTATGTAAATAAGTTGATGTCAGTTAGATATTTGTGCGAATTTAATTAATTTTGTGTACCGGTGATTTTTCGATTAAATTAAAATTATAGAATGACACCCGCTGTTTTTGACGATCTCTTATAAATTGTTGGCTATTCTACCCAGCCGATGATTGATAAGTGACAGAGTAATATCTGCAAGTGAAAGGTTGTCACCAACTTTAAGGTATGTATTAAATTTGAGATATGTAGATGCGAAATATAATTAATTTTTAATTTTAGATATCTGGCTAGTGGAGACAGCATGATCCCTATTGGCCGATATGGCTACCGAATTGGGCAAACAACCACGTCCTAAATAATTAGGCAGATCTGCTATGTATTGTGGGGTAAAATAAAATTAACGTGTTTCCCTCAACCTACCGCTGAATTGTGGTTATCAATTTCAAGGGAGTTTTACGAAATGTGGAACTTTCCAAATTGCTTAGGAGCAATGGATGGTAAACACTTTATTATTCAGGTAATATTTGTAAACTAATATCTAATATTGTTTTTTAATTAAATATATATTCTGTTTATTATAGGCATTTGATAATTTTGGCTCGTTTTACCGTAATTATAAATACAGCCATAGTGTTGTTCTATTTGCGGTTTGCGATGTCAATTACAAATTTGTCATGGTGGATATCACCCATATATTTAATTACCGCCTGTCCCGTGCCAGACGTGTAGTGGAAAATGCATTCGGCATTTTGGCCGCCAAATGGCGTATATATCGGCGGCCGATTCTTGCTAGCAAGCGAACTGTGCTTAATAAAATCAAAGCCACAGTTGTGCTCCACAACTGGCTCCAAGACAACGCCAATTCAAATTACATGCCCACAGATTTTGTGGATACTGATGTGGGTGGGAATTTGCGACCTGGAGCTTGGCGTTCGCAAGTAGATGTACAAGGAATACAGGAAATTGGAAGGGTTGGTTCAAACAACCCCAGTAGAACAGCTTCAGACGTGCGGGCAAAATTCAAATATTTTTTTAATTCAACAGATCCACTACCATGGCAAGAATCTTTGTTTCACTAATAATTTGGTAAGTTTAATTTTAATAAAACTTTGATATTTATATTATTAATTTATTGTATTATATTTTTCCACAGTATATATCCCATTAAATTCAACAGTTTCATGCAAAATTGGAAAATATTTGGATAAAACACTGGAGCATGGTCAGAGATGTATATAAAATACAATAAGATGCGTAACGAAAATGCACATATTCTTTCAAGGTATTTATCACAAATCAACAGTATTAAATTAAAATTACATTGTTGGTCAGGTGTAAATAATTCATTTTAATGAAAATTTTATAAAAAAACAAAAATAATTTAATAAATGTTGTAAATATTGTAAAATTAAAATTAAAACAAAAAATCTATTAAAATAAAAAATTAAAAAAACTAACAATTTATTTATTTATTTTGGCCTGTCTTTTCGCCCTCTCCTCTGCAACCCCATTCCGCCAATTCATATAAACAGAGTGCTGCTCCTCCTCACTCTAAGTTTTAATTTCTTCTCCAAATCCCATGGCGAAATTAAAACCTGGAGTGAAAACAGGCAAATTTTGGGTCGGCTGGACAAGAAGCTCTTTTGAAATGTTGTAGCGGTTGTCCATCCGGCCCAAAATTTTTCAATGGCTTCTGTTGACGTTCTGCACAGCTTCGGCACATATTTTTTTTTTTTTTTGGAGGCCCAACTTCTTTTTCCAAAGATCACTATCAAATAATGTTTGAAATGAGTTATTTGGTACTGCTACCGATGTTGATGTGCCAGGCTGCGGCGAACATTCGGCCAAAAACATATCTTGTTTTAAATATTATTTTTTCGGCGCTGCTGAAAATGTATTTTCTCCTGTTCTACAAAGTAAAAGGAAACCCATTTATAACAAATTAAGTATTTATATATTAATATTCAACATACTATAGGTACTTTAAAACGAGTCCGCTATGAGTTTACAAAAAACAACAAAAAACAGAACACACACAATACACAATATAATTGCATTCATCTACAGAATAACATAATTTTACTTATTTAGTCTTATCCTTTTACTACTAATTACACATTACATAATAATAACAGTATACGCATCAATTAAATAATTTTATTAAAATAAATATTAATTTAAACAAAAAGAACATTAATTATATTGTAATTAAATATATTTTTCTCAAATCGGATAAAATACGTCAGTTTTCTGGTTTGTTATCTGTCAGCAAAATGAAGTATTCCACGACACTACATCGTTGCTAGGCAACTTACTAAAAACAGTACTGGAAATTATTCCTTGCCTAGGCAGAGAATACTTTCTAGTACTGATTATCATCTGTTTTTAAGAAATACATGATATAATGTATAATCGCACGCGATTGTTATAATTCTAAGGTAACTTTGATAGTGAAATTTATTGAAAATATAAATTGGAAAATTTTGCGTATTTTAAAGAATATAATGAATAAAATGGATAATCTGATATACTGCCGATTAGAGAAAAAATCGTATGTGCAACTCGTGGAAAAACTATAATTCCCGGACTCTTATGGTTGCTGGAACTCGGCTGACGCCTCGTCCCAGCAACTTCCATACTCGTCCGGGAATATATCGTTTTTCCTACACGTTACACAATATACTATTTTCTCCGATCGTAGGAAAAAATATATCTTTCCGTTGTTTTTTCGAAACGAAAAGCTCATGATTCCAGTATGTTGTATTTGTTGCTATAAGCAACAAGTAATAATAGTACGAGAATATTTTTTCTGGCCTAGGCCGGGAATATAACTATTTTTTGAAAAAAAAAAAAAAAAAAAAAAAAAAAAAAATGTATCTATGTCTTATGATGTCGTGGCTAACTAAGCAATAATTTTATGTTATTTTCGATTTTTTACTTTGTTTTGATAATTAATGAATAATACTAAAAATTATTTTGGGTTTATATTCGTTTTAAAGTCCGATCGGAGAAAAAATAGTATGTACAATTCGGAGGAAAAGTGCATTTCCGGACTCCTGTGGTTGCCGGACTCGGCTATCGCCTCGTCCGCCAATTTCCACTATCGTCCGGGAATGCAGTACTTTTCCTCCTAATTATACAATATGTATACTATTACTCGTCATCACTATCTGCTTCAAAAAAACTCATTTCCTTCAGAAAATATTTAGTGGCATCGCTGATAGTTTTGTATGCGCTACCACTTTTATCCCTTTGGATAGCTCATAGCTCTGAGACGGGAATATTTTCCTTTGAGGCGCCTCGATAATGCCATGCATTCATTGGAGGTCAGCCCCAAGGCATCTCCGACCTCAGTCCACTTAACTCTTCGTAAAGTGTTCTTTTTATATAATTTATGTTGTAGCTGCCACAACATTTCCCGACCCTCCTTTTTTAATTTTTCGATTAAATTTAATCGTTCATTAGTGTAGTATTCATGCTGTGTTTCATGCTGTTCTAAATTTTGAAGACGTCTTGATTGTGGATTTTAAGCTTTCATTGAATTTTCGTTTTGACATAATAAATACCTGTATAAAAAATAAAAGGATTGCATTTTAAATTAATTTTTTAAATAAATATCACAGCCTTCTCAACATTAGAATAAATAATCAAAAACATAGTGCTAAATTTAATTTACTGTAGATTACTTACTTATTTATTATTTTTCTATGGTATCGTGGTGTTATCTGTTAGTTATATTTAATTTTAAATTTGACATTCACATTTATTCAATTTAAAAAAGTGAGGCTCGGTTCACGAGATTTGTCCAAGCAAGATGACAACTTAACGGAGTTAAAAATATGTTATCTTGCTGGACACAAAATTTCAGTCATACCAACTTTTTTTTTTACTTTTGCTTATTCTGATTTAGGTTTTACTCATTTTGACATTTCTCAATAATTTACATTGTTTTTTGTTATCATTATGTGTATTTACTTGTGTTTATTCATTTATTGTGTTTTTTTGTTATATGAATTTTGTATTTCTTTCAAAGTTGGTATAACTGAAATTTTGTGTCCAGCATGATAACATATTTTTAACTCTGTTAAGTTGTCATCTTGCTTATGTACAAATCTCGTGAACCGAGCATGAACATTGACATTTAATTTCAATGTTGCCAATTGAGACATACTAAAACAAATAACCCAGCAAACAAATAAGCCAGATTTTAGTGTGGAAATCTATACGAATTTTTAAACTGGGTGCGTTTATGCAATTAAAATGGTGACAAATAAAAAAAATTATTGTTTGCATTATTTTTGGTGGGCGGATAGAAAAGTTAAGTGGGCAAATGACAATTTTTAACTGGGCGGCCGCCCGCTTGCCCAGCTTAGAGGGAACGTTGGTCATAACTACTATTCTCATACGATGGTGTCATGATTCAATAAATCAAAGGTTATAGCTCGATTTTTCAAACCACGTGTTCGTGGCGTCATGCAATTCAGACAAGTTATTTTTTTTTTACTTTTCGTTTTTTTATTTGTTGTTGTAATTTATACGTAAAAGAATTGGGTGACGTCAAAAAAAAAAGATGGCCATTTGTTTACATATTTCGAGCTAACCTGAGTTTTTATTGAATCATGCGATGGTGTAGAAAACAGGACATGAATTTTGGTCGCAAAATTCCTCACTGCCTCATGAGAATTTTGTATACGTACAAGGCGTATAATATACATTTTGTAATTGTGTGCTATCATATACGTTCTTTGGATTAGTGTATCGTTTTGTGACGGTAAGTATCAAAAATAAGCCAATCGGTTGAATCGGTTCAAATTTTTGGTGCTTGTGCCCGCTTGTGAGAAAATCTCACTTGCTATGAAGCAGGAGAATTTACATTTGTGCGTTGTTCATTGTTCAACTATTATTGTATGATATATTAAAAAAAAAATGTATTTCTTTAATTTTAACTTATTATGTCTGTTTATTAATTTTTTATTAATTTATAATAAATCGGTTTTTTATTATAAATTATTAAAAATTAATAAATATTAAGTTAAACTAAAGCAATGCATTTTTTTATTTTGTGAATTTAACGCAAATCTTTGGTAATAAGCAATACAGAAATATTGTCCAAATAATTTAAATTTTAGTTATTTAAAATTGCGATGAATCCAACGAAAAATACTACAAATAATTAATGTAAAGTGTGATTTTTCAATATTGAGTGACTCGATTCGATTTTATTATTAAAAGTTGCAAAAAACGTGTTCTCTTATAAAATACTAAATACTCAATATACCGCTTTGTTTTTAATTTGCGGTCGTAATAAAAAAAAAAACCGATATGCGAATGAGTTTTAATAAATTTAAAATTATTAATTTATTCACAAAAAAAAAAACAGAAGAAAATAATTTTTACAACGCTACTAATCTCTACAAACATCAAAAAATGACTAAACGAAAAACTAAAAGAACATAAAGAGCATGACGCATAAAAGAGCATTCGAACACACACACAATAATCAATACCATCATGATCCGGTAATTCTCGCCTCACTGACTCATGAGGCGACCAAAATTCATGTCCAGAAGTAGTTACGCATAAAATTTGCGCTACTTAGGTGGATTTTAGATGCGAAAATTCCAAAAGATAGCTTTTAGAATTGTATCGAGAGTTTTTTATCACAAATCACTTATAATAGATTACGCCTTCATGGCTTTCATTTTCGTAGTTTATTACGCATTACGTCAACTGAGAGCTGCTAGTAACATATTGCAAAGGAAATGTATGAAAAATAAGGAATATGTCTAATAAATGTATAATATAAGAATGTACATATTATGGTTGATTATGGATGTATTATGGTTGAATATTTCTTTCCTCTTATAAAATAGGATCCATGCTTTCAACAATCTATAATTTGTTGGAAAAGAATGAAAACTATATGGACAATTATTTATATTGTTATTACAACAATTAAATACGGCCCACCACATTACTTATTTAATTTAATTTAATTTTTGGATTCAATTACACACAACAATATTGTGAAACAAAACTGTTCACTCTCATTTGACGTCATTTTCCAGCCGTTTATTTTATGATCCAAATATTCAAAGTGCGTTAGGCGTAATCTATTATATCTAAGTGATTTGTGTTTTTTTATTATGTTCGAGATTTTGTATTTTTGGTAATGTTAAATTTAATATAAAATTATTTTGTTGTTGATGTTACATTTTTAAGAAAATGGATTGAAATATCAATGCGGTAATAATATCATTGCTTTCCCTTCTTTTGGATATACTATGTATACAAATCTTTGTTATATTGTAACGAACGCACCAAATTTGGCGCCGGATACTGTACGTGAGCAATAATTTTTTTTCCTATTTACTTACCTTTTCATACACACTTTTCACAACCATCAAATTTTATACTTACCTTAATTAAACCAACAAATTTTAGATTTACCCACTCCTTAACTATTTAGATTTACCTACTCACCTGTTTTTTTTTATAAATTCATAAACAAAATTGATCATCCGTTTTTTTTTATAATAATTAAGTATAATTATTAACAGCGAGGTGAAAGAAAGAATCGGGCGGATGCCAAAGTCAGTCAAGTCGAAAATTGGGTACAAGTAACATCAGACCCAAAAGTAATTATCTAGTACCAACATTTCAAAATTAATGTACATAGCTAATAAGCTTTTAGTAATTAATATTTGTAATTCCAATAAATGAAATATTAGCTAATAAACTTATTTGGACGATAATTTTTTTGAACGGCATGGTGTAAACTACTGTTGTGGGCAAAATTAGCTATACCTAGTGTTAATTTTTTTTTGTGAATCAAAGAAATAAAAATTATAATCAACTAAATAGTTCAATAAAAAAAAAGAACAGCATTTACGCCGAAGGATGAATGGCTAGTAGGTTAATCAGTACAAAGTATGCGGATTCTGGATACTAGGCACCTTCCAGTTTTATTTAGCCTTCATGTAGTAAAGCTGGGTGACCTACAGGGGACTTTCCATTCCCAGCAACTCTTAAGAATAGAATCAAAACAGACGTCGGAGCAGGGCTAGGTATATACGGGAGTGGGACTACCCTCTCGAAGTCCTTGGGAACCAATGCTACCATCTTTCCAGTACAAGTACTTCCTACAGTAAACATAGAGAGATAGTACCAGATAGTATGTATCGCTTACCGGCCCGCATATCAGTTCATTAATGCTGGAAACACATGAGCAGAATTTCTGCTAGCAGCACTACCGGCAGAGATTTGGGTCAATTACATGAGCGTCTTTTTTCGCAAGCAGAATTTTTATTTGGGGTATTTATTTGATACATATTTAAATTTAATGTACAATTTTTTTAAATGAATGGTGCATTATTTTGTCACAAATTAATTAATTTGTATTCTCCATTTTGGCACTTGTCACACAAAACTTATTGTTTGTCACCAAATTTAAAAAATTGATTGAAAAAAATAAAAAGTTTACAAATTGTACTAGATTTGTTGTCGTTTACGTAACGTAGCCTACTGATTCGCAGCAAAATTAGAAATAGAGACATGAAGCAGAATTCTACATGGCAAGCAGAATACATGTATTTCAATTCATTTAAACTTGTGTATTCTAATTTTGCTGCTTACAGAATTCTGCTCATGTGTTTCCAGCATTATTTTGCTACAAATTAATTAATTTGTATTCTCCATTTTGGCACTTGTCACACAAAACTTATTTTTTGTCAACAAATTTAAAAAATTGATTGAAAAAAATAAAAAGCATACAAATTGTACTAGATTTGTTGTCTTTTACGTAATGTAGCCTACTGATTCGCAGCAAAATTAGAAATAGAGACACAAAGCAGGATTCTGCTCGGAAAGCAGAATTCATGTATTTCATGCCGTTTAAACGTGTGTATTCTAATTTTTCTGCTCATCTGTTTCCAGCATAAGAGCCTGAATAATTATCCGCTGGACGGATAATTAAGCAGGGACCAAGCACAAAAGATCTTTTAGGTTGCAGTGCGAGGTGGCTAAATGCCCACATGGCCCTACAACACTAAATAAAATAAATAGTAATACCCTAAGGGTCTTAAAACACTCATAGGGTCGACCTTTACCTGCTCTAGAATTTTAGTTGCTATATACCTTCAATCAAGCTGCAGTCGTTATGTTAAATTTCTTAATAAAAAACAGTAGTGCAAAAAGAAGTTTAAAAATACAACAAATTATAATCAAACAAAATGGAATCAACTCCTAAATAATAAATGTTAAGAAAACAATAATTGTTTATGTTTTTTAAACTTTTTATTAAAAAAAAGTCTATTAATGAAAAAGTAATAATTCTGTAGGGAATTTCAGATCAATTATATAGGTACTTGATTTCGGCAGTCGGACTCATTGTATGTCGCAGAGATAAAAAACTTAGCATAATTTGTTTAATAAATCCCCTAGCAAAAATTGAAGTTTACAATAAAAAATTAAAATTATTAACTGATTTTTTTGAGGAAAATTGAGTTTAATGACAAGTTTTTTAATTTTTCTCCTACATTTTTAAATTTCATCGCGATTTTCTTTATGTAAAATACTATGTATGCTTCTCTTTTAACTGTACAATTAAAAAGAGAAACTCAATATCATTAAAATTTTATAATAAATAAGGATGCATTCCCGGTCATATCCGTAATGGACCTTTTTTTATCAAACTGACCCAGCACTCTATTTGTTTGTACTAAGGTACTTGGACACCCTGTATACTCAAACCAAAATTCTAGAACTATCATGATTTTTTCAGTAAGATTAGCTTAGTATGATGTAGAACAGTCTTAACATGAAAAATTCCCATTTAAGTACCCTAATCTAGGTGTAGCTACTAGCTAGTAGTAATCTTTACGCTTTTATTTAACTTATACTATTCTTAGTTAAGTGTCATTGAACGAAGGAACGAAGGCAACCATGAATCCCCAATAACTATTGTCGAGTTCTAAGCAGTTTTAAACGTGTCCCATAGAACATTGAGGCAAATTTATTTTATGATGTACCAAAAGAATAGGTTTGTCAGATTTGTGGTTATCTGTCAGGAGACTGATCACATTGGCATAAGACTGTAGATCTCGATTATCTCGTCAATTTTCACCATATGCTTAGTTAGGGGATTTTCAACGTCTACTTTATTTTGGCAGCTTAAATTATTTCCTTCCGTAATTTTATCTGGTTCTAAATCATCGGATTTTTTTCCCAACCTTAAATAAATTCTTAAAAACACGAAGATTAAACCGATTTCATGGTGGTCTTTTAAAATTTAATACTTCGCTGTTCTGCCCTACAAGTTTAACTGTAGTATAATTGGAGAAAACATCATAAATTTGTTCTTTCGTTGATATCACCTCCAGCTTCTTAATTTCCTTTTCGATAAAACTAAATACCATGAGGTGGAATAAAACTGTGACCTGTTTCAGGACATACTATTTGGATCTCTTTTATATGATCTGGAGCTTTTATTGCTAACCAATAGCTACCCACAGCTAATATTTATTATTACCCTACTCAATTGGCTGTCCAGTCAATATTCAGGCTCTTAATGAACCTAATAACACTACAGGCCGGTATATGATGCATACTATTTGGGCTCATTATTCTCTCTCATAGATTTTGCAGTCTGGCGCAAAATGGCTCTGCGAAATGCAAAATGTGAACTGCGAAGAAGTCAATAAGCAGCCTCAACTCAGGTTTCCGAAATACAAAACACTCCTTAACCCTGACTAACGAAGGTGATATACATTTAATCACCTGTCGCAAACCTGATATTCTGCGCCAGTATAGGAAGCTACACATAGCTACGAATGATGAATTTTTATTTTGAGTTGCACATCCATATCGATGGGGTTCTCTTTTGATTTTTCACATCAATAGATGACACCAATAAAATGTTGTTACGTTTGGCACGAAAAATTGGTGAGCAACTCAAACGATGTATTCATTAACTTACCGAAAGTAACAATAAACAAAAACACTAATCTTGCCGCCTTCAGTTATTTTTTACCACTGGGCCGGATTCTGTGTTCTTTTTCTTGTTTTTACAAAACCTGAGAGGCATACTCCTCCATATTTTAGCACTTGTTAATTTTTTAATTGTGAAGATTATGTTAATTAATTATAATAAACACACAACACAGAAGTAGCCTGCATGATTTTAACCTGTTGCTCTTATGAATATAAAAAAATCGTTAATTTGATTGTTTTACGCTTTTTCTCTCAGTGTGCATGCGCTATGCAGAAATTAGTTAAAATATACTTTGCAGTTGTAACCAGAGCGTTGGATGTAAATAATTTAAAAATGTAAATAAGTAACAAAATAGAAATTGGCTCTGGTGGAACAAAAATTATTTACGAAGGGACCTCTCGCGGTAACTGTTAGCCAACTAAAACTCAGGGTTGTGGTGGGGTTTGAGAGGTTTTCGTAAATCTGTAATTTACCGCATAAAAAAAACTATATGGAAATACACATAATAAAAAAAAATATACATAGATACAGGTTTGGAAACGTTAATTTAGCCGGACTATACTCTACATAAATACATATACTTCACTTTCATTACTTTACCTTCATTTATCCTGATCTCACCCCTTATCTAGAAATTTACTGGCTCACCACCACACACATTGAATTAAGAAACAAAAATCCAACATGAATATTTACAAATTATTTACAATGGCTTTATTTAAAAAAAAAATAATTAACGGAATTGGTAAAGGGGGTAAAGAAAACGAACCCAACAAATATATATATATATATATATATATATATATATATATATATATATATATATATATATATAAAAAATGTTTATAAACTTATCGGTGGTGCACTGGTAGGTGGTTGACCCTCAGTCTGGCTTCTTCTTTTTGGTATAGTTGTGGGGTAACTATTTTAGTTACTCGTCCCGATGTCAGACTTCCGACGTGGATTAAGGTTTTTTTTCTCTCTTTTTTTTGATTTTTTCTATTTGTTTGGTACCAATATGGTGGTTATACACTGGTACCCACTCACACCACACACTTGATTTCAGTTTTATTTTTTTTTAACCAGGGTTTTAACTATGATAATATTTTTAAATGCCCCTTTATTTTTGTGTCTTTACGATACATATACTGTATAAAAGATTTGAATGTATATTTAATGTAGATTTTTTTCTGCAATGTGCAGTGAAGAGGCAATACTACCTCTCAAGTTCTACTTAAAATCGTTAATTTTAATTTTTTTTGCTAGGGCACACACACTGATATTATTTTTACTTCCTTTTTCTAAGACTCTCTTTTTTCGACTCCCGAAAATTTTCCAAAAAAACAAAAACCTCGATTCCACTCGTTACTAGATTTCTTTTCCAAACCCAACTCTAGTATGCCCAACACCAATGTCTGACACAGTATTACGAATGAACAATAATCTGAACTATTCTTCGAATCGTTTCACAGTTACACATTTATCAATGTTTTGTTAGTTTTGTCAATAATGCTCAAGTTTAAACCTATTTTAGGCAGAATATATAGCTAGATTTGACTAAAACTGCGCTCATATTCAGATTCAACGCAATATAATAGATAATATGGTATTGCCTCAATTTCGAGAAATTTGGATAATGTTAGTTTTGATTTTAGATGCCTCATTTGTTTTGTCTTGCTATAAAATGAAAACTATAAACTTTTGTACTACGAAGGCGTAAAAAATATAAATAATTTTGTAACTTTTATTCACGAATAGCAAATTATAAAACTGGTATCTCGTTTATTGTTATTATTATTATCCTCATTGACATTTATATTTTTGCTGGAAGAGATGGGGGAAAACTTTAGGAAAAAACCTCAATTTGTCAAAATTGATTTACATAAAGAACAATCAATAATATTATTCCGTAGTATGCACAAAAGTTGATGTAAACCATTTTTTTTTATTTACATAAATTTTTTTGTACCAAAGAACCTCATAAGCCAACAAAAATTTTCTTATCACACTTATGAATTGGAAATTATAATGGTATGTATATAAAATATGATATTCAAGTATATACCTACATACTCATAGGTGGCACACTCACCTAAGCGAGCTAAGTGAAAGTTCTCTTAATATCCATAAAACTTACCGCAAAAAACTCCTATCTGGCACTATCTCTTTAAAAAAGTTTCCCAATACCTTATATTCTTTTACTTATACCACGTTTACACCAGTAGTATAAAAGTATGTAGCAAAAAAGTATCATGATGTAAACGCAAAGTGTAATACTTTAATACTTTATCGAATATTTTTTTTGCTATTTCATTATAATAGGTATCAAAAAAGTATGACACGTAAAACAAAACAAAAAACAATAAAAACCTGAAATGTCCGTTTCTTTGTTCATTTTTTTTTCGAGATTTTTCGTGTAAACAGAACAAAATAAGAACAAAAAAATATAAGGAAATCAAAATAATTTAAGCCCACATAAAATAAATGACTTCTAAAAATCTCGAAATTATTTATACATCAAATAAACAATGTATTTGTCTATTATCTGTCAAAACAAATAAAATATAATATGGGGTTACACCGCAAATAGCAAAATAATATTTTGTGGTGTAAACTGAAAGAGAATTATAGTATATTAGCAAATAAGTATTTAACTATTAAAGTACGTATGGTGTAAACGTGGTATTAGTTTTTATATAATTTAATCAATTTTTTGACGGGTTTTTAATTTTATTTAACCCTAAAAAATTTAAAAACGTTTTCATTTTGTTAAAAAGTGTGAGGACGGTTTAACATTCAATTTAATTCCCTTGGTACATTTGTTTCCCAAAACTATTTTTTTATTATTTTTTAGTTATTTTGCGGTTGATGAAAATTATTGAATGGCTTCGGGATATCCATCAGTTAATTTAAAATTAATTCTAATTTATAGTAATACCAATAATATACATCAAAATTAAATATAATTTTTAAATTGACTACTTAAAAAATAGGATTTATCAGAATTAACAAAAGCAATTTTTTGTTTGGTTTACAAAATTCCATTAGAGAATTATGTTACCACTTTCTGTATCAGCCAGTGCTGTTATTGTATTGATGTCCGCCAAATATGCGGACCGTTCTATTTGGATTGTTGTATGCTTAATATCAAATCCTTTTCGTGCTATTGTTGTTGCCGCTTGTAATATTTCCTCCGTATCGGCATTCGGATCAACTATCAAGTGTACCGACATAACATTCCAATCAACCGAAACACTCCACACATTAAGATGATGCACAGATCTGACACCTTGAATACAACTAAGCTCTGTATCCAGTTTTGCCAGCACAACATTTGGCGGAACCGCATCTAGAAGCACAACTAGTGAATCTTTCATTATACGGATCGTGGTAAAAACTACGATTATGGAGAATAAAAATGTACAAATTGGATCGGCGATTTTAGCATTTGGCTAAAAAAAAAAAGAATTATTCGATGTGAAATAACGACATTTTAATTCATTAAACTTACATTCATTTTAATAACGACAGCTGCTATCAGAACCCCGATACTTTGAATAAAATCCCCAATCACATGAATGACGGCCGCCCGAACATTTATATTTTGTTTCGGATCACCGGTTGGACGTCCACTATCACCGGAACTGCTGTGTGAACTGTCTACACTGGTGCGATGTTGTAGCTGAGTTGGAGCAAATTGTAGATTTGTAACATCATCACATAGACGATTATGCGAATATGATCGATTATCAATCGATACTCTATGAGTAAAGGATATAGAAAAATTATGGAGTAAACAAAAAAAAATGTATGCTGAACTAATAAGCTGCTTACCTCGTTAATCCACCATCGATACTCATCCGATGTATTAATGGCTCATCCATCCGTGTTCGCAACAAATCAATACTGGCTCGATGGTTCCCCTGATTTAGTTCATCGTTTATTTTATTGTTGTTTTTGGTAAAAGAATTGTGACGACTGTGATTTTTACTTGAATTATGATTTAATGAGCTAAAACTGTTGTGGCGATTGAGATTAAAATTACGACCACCGCCACCGTTGTTCATAATATCGGGTGGTGATAAAAATATTTGGGTTCCAGCATTATTATTTAAACTATTACTAATACTATGGTTATTGCTATGATTATGATTACTAGTATTGCTATTGATATTGGTCGCATGATTATGCGAATGATTATGGCTATGATTTTGACTTAATGTTTTTAGGCCATGCGAATGCCCATGTGATAACAGGCTACATGAACCATGTAGTACAATACCCATTCTGAAAAGATATAAAAACGTTTATAATTAAAAAAAATAAATAAAATGTGAGCATGCTCAGATGACAGGATTGTTAAAAAAATTCGTTTGAAAAAATTTCAAAAATTATCTAGTTTATCTGAAACAATACATCAGTTACTGATATTTCTGCTAAGGACTAATAGTGGAGATATACTCGACGTTACTCACACGTTTCAAAATGTCAAAAACGCGCTTGCAAGTATGTATTGCAAGATAAACTCACTATTGAATTCGCTATTTTGACATTTCTTTGACATTTATGTCACAGTAAAAATAAAAATAGTTTGCATCATTGAAGACTATGGTCACTGTATGGTGGACTTCAACAGAAGTGGTGCACTACCACTTTTTGAAACCTGGGGAAATAATCACAGCGGAGAAGTCCTGTGATGAACTGGACACGGTGCACGAGAAACTTTTGCAAACTTCAGCCTGCGTTAGCCAACCGAATTGGCCGCTTCCCCTGCACGACAACGCCCGACCGCATGTCTAACATCTCACCGAACGCAAACTGAATCAGCTGGGCTACGAAGCTCTGCATCATCCACCATACTCCCCAGACATATTACCTACAGATTATCACTTTTGCAAAAACCTAGATCACTTCATCAATGAGAAACACTTCCATCATCAGACCTTTGCCGAAGATACCTTTAAGGATTTCATCGCCTCCAGAACTCAGGATTTCCACTCGACTGGGAACAATAAGCTTGTATCACAAAAAAAGAATATCAGATGAACCAAGCCCGAACAATTTTGTGGGTTTTTGAACTGGAACTAAATATTAAACGTGTCTGTAATATTTTATATTGGACTGAAACATAGACTAAAATAATATTATAGAGACGTCTTAATACGAATAAAAAAAAGATCCAATTAGCGGTTGCCAATCCATATCATAGCGGGTGCCAATAAGTAGTTATCTTTAGTGAAATTACCAAAAAAAAGCGAATTGGAAAACATAAATTGACTTGTGTATACTTTGTATACCAAAAGGAAAAGCAAAGTTCAATCATAAAATAAACTGAATGAAAAAAAAATGTGTACATTTTGTGTTACAGCCATTTGTGTATGTATACCAATTTTGGGACATTTTTTTTATTCGTATTAAGACGTCTCTATAATATTTATTTAGTCTATGACTGAAATTAATACAAAACTGATTCTAAGTAACACCATCTATCGTGAATAAATATAAATATTTTTGAACAAATTTTTATTTTTTTTTGACATTTTTATTTGTTATATTATACTCAAATAAATTATAATAATCTATAATGGTCATAAACTCTATAAGGGATAAACTCTAAAGATGGCACTACTAGTTTTTTAAACAACTAAATTATGACTCATGAAACAATTGACATGAATTATAAAACAAAATTTTTTTTTTTATTTACATATGTACCAAAAATTAAAAATTCTTAAAGCTGACACCTTTAGAAGTTATATCCTACTATGTTTTCACATATTAAATAATACTGCATTATCGATAAATCTGCCTATATCATTGACCGCAAGTGTACTATGAAAAAGTACAGTGATGTCCCTTATAGATTATTCTAATTTATTTGATTATGCTAGGGGGTACAGCCCGTTCTAGGACGGATACAATTTTGTGAATAACTTTACTTATGTAATGTTTTGCTAAACATATTGCACCTAATGGTGAAGTCCTATTGTCCTGCGCCCGCTACTACAATCAGCATTTGACCATTTGATATTTTTGTATCCACTATTTTTTAGCCGAGTAGAAGTAGGTTGAGATTAAAGGCTTTTAAGAATGATTGTACTTTATATAGACCATAAACAAAAAAGTAAGAGCTTTTAAGGATGATTTTACATGTGTTGGAGCATCACACAGAAACCTTACGGAAAGACAAACTGGCCGAATCTGGGTTTTAATTTAAAAAGAAAAATTGTTTAAAAAACAAAACTAAAACGCCTTGAGCAGAATCAAACCTCAGACCCCAGCCGTTCTATTACCAAGCCACAACCCAGGCAACAAACTTGATTTAATTTTTATTGGTATATTGTTTCAAACATAACCTGCTTTATACTTACTCTAAGCGTTTTATGACAGGAAAGAAAATATTTTACCAATAATTATATTAATATATTTAATAATTTCCATGGCTTACTATAACTTTTGTAGTAGTGTTTGCATACATTTAGGAACATTGTAAACACTTACCACCTATTGTTTGTGTAATTACTCTAATAACCATAAAGCAGAATAATTTATAAAGTCAAATATTTGGTCACCACTACATGAATAATAAAAAACAAAATAATAATAACACTTAAAAAACTAAAAAATTGGAAAGACAACTTTAAGGAGAATCGAACCGACGACCTTTGTCGCCTTAGTTCGGCGTGTTACCACTAAAATCCAAATCATAAATGAAATCAAATTTAATTTTCATTGTTATTTTGGTACGTTACAAACTGACAAACAGATTCAGGACTTTCCTTAAGATTATTATTATATATTCCAATCATTTCAGAGAAATCTTTAAGCACGTAAATAATTTAAATAAATTTTGTTGTTATTCTGATTCGTGTTGGCTGCTTTGGTTTACATTATGGTTTCGATGAAAAAAATGTTAAAAAAATCGTTAATTGTATAATGCTGCCTTGTTTATGCTTTAGGCTATAACAGCCTAAATGTTGATTACCCGTTGTATATCCTTTTTTATTATTTTTTATATTTATTTACAAATTTGTCCCCGAAGTGTAGGATCAAATGAAATAAGGTGATAGGGGAGGTCATTTCTAACCAAAATAGCCAAATTAAATTTCAACGAATTGTTGATGATTCAAAAGTTATTCCGTTTTTAGTATTTTTTGGTGAAATCGCACCCACGAAAATAATAATTTAAAAAAAACAAGAGTTCTTTTGTTTACCTTTCTTTTTTAACCCTATTTCTACCGAGCTGTGTCTCTGAGACACTATTTAATTTTAAATAACTTTCATTTCTTTAAAACTATGTATACTATTCAACCACCAATATGTATTTCATTATTGGTCCACAAATTAATAAATCGCCATATGAAATGGGCAATTTAACTGTGTGTCTCAGAGTCATAGCTAGGTAGTTTACGTTACTAAAATAGCGTGGTAGTAAAAGAGTTAATACGACCTCGACGATTGTACCTTTCCAATTATAAACTTTTTATCTTCTGTCCAATTAATAGAAACAATGGTTTTGTGAAGCCTTTTTGTTTCACCAAAACTTTAGTTGATTTTTAAGTGACGTTGACGGAAAACCGATATACTACAGAAAGTTGACTAACTATCACAAAAACTTGCAACACTAATACAGATCCTAAAATGGTACCACGCATACGAGTATTCAAAACAAAATGTTTTTTATCGATTTTTTTTACAAAGTAAGTCGTGTTTATCAAAAAATGCACCTAACAAAATTGCGAGTGCTGTGGCGCCTCTAAGTAACCAGCACTACAACAAAAAAGTGAATTTAACAAAACGCGCCTATTGATCCGATTTTAATCATCGAATTTAATTCGGATATGCATAGAAAAATAATTGGTAATCAAAAAAAATCAATAAGTCGTTAGCAGTCGTCATCAGTCAATCAGTACCGTCAGCTTCCATGAGTGGGTACACCAAACAGTTCATATTCCAAATTTTAACAAAGCATAACGGAAATTTGATAGAAATTGTCTAGCTACTTTAATGTTAGAAATTGTTCAAGCTCCATGAACTGTTGCGTGAAAATGCCGCTCATTTATTTCACATTTTTTATCACATTTCTACAGACATAACTTTTTGTTTTTTATTTAGCTAGATTGTTACAGTGAAATGAAGAAACGAGGAATCAGATTTTCCAGCTTAATTTAGAAATTATCCAGAAATTCATCTAGTAGTTTCGAATATTTTTCAAAAATTTTAATACTATCATTAACGTTTCTTAAATATTTCCAACATTTTGATTCAGGAAACGACTTACAAAACTTTTTAAATCTACTCATTATTACACTATCACTTATTAAAAGAAACTTAAATTTTTGTTTTATTTAAATCAATAACAATATTTACACACAGCTTGAGAAATTAATTATGATATCAGCTGGGTTGGACCTAACAAAATGCATGACTCACATCAACATTTTATTTTTATTTAACTAATTGTTGTATTTTATGTTTTTTTAACTAGCTTAAACGCTTACTTTATGGGGTTGGCCGTTAAAAAAAAAAACGTTTTCAGAAAATTGAAAACAGCATGATTAAAATTTGATTTTTCTACTCAAAAAAGGGTAAATCAATTTATTTATTTATTGAACTTTAACAATAATTTAGTATTAAAAGGAAAAGCATAGATGGTAACAGAATAAACGGAACAAACGAAAAATCAAAAAACAAAAATAATGAAGCTGCTTCCATTAGGCAGAAAAACGTCTTAAATTTTTTCAATCAATTTACACCTCATGCATACACATTCTATTTTGAGCAATAGCTCATTTACAATAAAATGTACAGCAAGAGGTGAAATAATATTAAAAATTAACAATAATATTAAAAATAAATTTAAAAAAACCTACGTATTGCCCATCAATCACGCCACTTCAAAAATGTTGACTTAAATAATTTGGCCGATCCTAACCTCTTAATTTCCAGTGGAATTGAATTCCAAAGAGAAACTCCCCTAACGTAAAAGGATTTGTTTAGCGACCTACAACAATTTTTGGCCGGAATCAAGCAAAAGTTTGAGGAATGAAACCTACTAAACAGTAACTTCCTATAAAGATAACAAGGCTTCTTAGCTTTGAGAAGTTTAAAAATAAAGAGACAAACGCGAAATTCGTAAAAATTAGATAAACTACATCCTCAAACAAGGCTAGAGTAGGCAGAAATAGGCTACATGAATTAAAAAAGGCTGAATTAAAAAAGGAGATTTTTCTGAATTTAAATAAGTGATTTTAATTCATTTTAAAAATTAATTAAAATCTATACTAAAAATGAAATAAAATAAGGTTCTCAAAATGAATTAAAAAAGGCATTTCTTATTTCACTTTTATAATGTTTTAATATGTGCCAATAAAATGAAATAATATAAGCCTTTTTTAATTCATTTTGGAAATGAATTAAGATGTAAATTATAAAATGAAGCAAAAAGTGAAAATGTACTAATATCTATTATATTTATGTTATTATGTACATTTATATAGATTTTTTCGGGTAAAATGTCTAACGGAGTTGAATATGGTTTATTCTCTGATGATAATAAAAAGAAGGAAAATGGGAATAACAGTCATATAATGTTATAAACGCGAATAACCAAGTATCAGGAAATAAAATAAATCAATTATTAACCTTCCTGTCAACACGACACACCTGGGTGTGTATTTGAGTTTTGTAACTGAATGAAGTTTTTTTTTCTAATAAAGTTAAATGAAATTTTCATTACATATCGTTTCTATATTTAATGTTTATCAGTATTTGATGAGAAACTCTTGATTAAATTCATACACACCAGAGGTTGAACGTGTTGCTAAAAGTGGTTTTATTCTCTTGTTGACACGAAGCTTAAACGATTGTAATGACGTTTACGTTTCATTATTCCTTAATGAAAATAAACACTGATCACGAGCGATTTTAATTCGTTTCCAAAATATGTAAAAAATTAAGCAACAAATTAAAAATGAATTAACTTTTAATTAGTTAACAAATTAAATAATTTTTTACATATTTCAAAAACGAATTAAAATCGCTCATGATCAGTGTTTACTTTCATTAATGAAAACATAAAAACCTAATTAAGTTAACTATTTTATTTAAATTTTTTTTAACGCATTTTTAATTCATTTTATAAAATGAATTGAAAAAGACCCTTTTCTAATTCAGAAAAATATCTTTTCTCAGACAGCCGTTTTAATTCGTGTACCCAGAATCTTCTATGATTTCGAATATTTCACAAAAAACAATAGAAAAAAGAAATTCAATGAAATGTAAACATAAAACAAATTTTTACTAGAGACGCATTTAAATTATGTTAGTATGTATTAATTTTGTAACAAGGTGAATTTAGTACATTTTCTTCCAAACACGCATTTCTGATTTAAAAAAAAAAAAAAATTACGACTTGTGTTTAAAAAATGAAATAATATATGTCTTTTTTAATTCATTTTGAAAATGAATTAAGATATGTGTTAATAAAATGAAATAACATAAGCCTTTCTTAATTCATTTTACGTTTTTTTCGTTTTTACGTTTTTCGTCAAATTCGCATTTTTTAATTCAGAAAATTTGTTAAAAAAAATGAATTAAAAAAGGTGCAGGTGTTTCATACAAAAATCAACATTTTTAATTCATTTTTAAAGACCTTTTTTAATTCAGCCTTTTTTAATTCGGTACCCCGCAGAAATATGATCGCATTTCCTAATACCAAAAATAAACCTAGTACAAGCATTGAAACATCTTTGGAGAACGTTCAGATTTTCCTGAATCATACCGAATAAAACTATGTCACCATAAATAAAATGAGGAAGAAGATAAGACAAAAATATTTTTTTCCTAAACTGACTAACGTCTAACGATTTTTTATAAATTATAATCGACTGAGATTTATTCGCATTTAAAACGAGCCTATTAGAGACCGACCAACTAGCGATATTACTTAAGTCTTCATTTATCAGAGACTTTCAACAGAATCCTGATCTAAAGGACTATTTTTATAAATTTAGACGTCATCAGCGAAAATGTGAAATGAACAATGGTGAATAGAGGATTCTATGTCATTAATGTACATAGAAAACAATAGAGGACCCAGCACTGAACCCTGAGTTACACCGGAAATTACAGGAAGGAAATCAGACATAGAATTGTCGAAAAAAACTGCCTGAGAACGATTAGAAAGATAGTTAAAAATTAATCTGGCAGCGGAAACCGAAAATCTAAACTGAGATAAGAGTTCGTTAAAAAGAATTCTGTGATTAATAGAATCAAAGGCCTTAGAAAAATCTAACAAAATTAAAGAAGTCAATTCCCTATTATTCATATTACGCCTAATATCATCACATACATTTAATAACAGTAGAAGTGCTACGAAATTTTCTAAACCCAGATTGGAAGAAACTAATTAAACTATTGCTCCTAATTTACTTAAAAATTAATTATTAATTTAAAACTCAGACCCTAACTAGTAAAAATAAGTTAAATTAGGCATCTTAATTGCAAGGACAGAAAATTAATCACTAAATTTGACAAGCCTTAAAGTAGTAACCTGCATGGATTATAAAATTGCATCATAGGTATTCCAGGCTAACAAACTAAAACAAATCATCTTCAATCTTGTACGAGATATATACACCTAAGTAGTCAATAGTTAGTATTATGTTATTGTATTAGTGTTATATATCATAACAAAAAGGTTAGCACAAAACAGCACAATTCAAAAAACTATAAATCCGCTAGATGCTTGAAGATTCTGGAAGGTTAACACAGGTTCCACGGGATTTCCTAAAATCGAAACCTAGATTACATAATTATTCGAATTTTTTTGTTTATTTTTTGTTTTTGTTTTTAGAAATATAATTTTTTAAATTTCTTGTTTTATTAAGCAATATTTTGTAAATTTTTTTATCAAATATAAATTAATTTCTTATGAGTATATACATATTTTATTATGTTTAATCTTTGGATATTCTATCGGCAAAAATATTTTGTGTTCTTTTTGTAATTATCAAGTGGAAAAATATTTGTACATAATAAGTATTTCACCAAAACCAAAAAAGAATTTTGTCATAAATTGTCATAAAAATCAGACCATTTTTTATTCGTTAGAGAAGAGTGAAGGAAAATTCTATTTGGACGAATAAAATAATTTCTCTGTGATTTAGTGATGTGAATATAGTGAATACACTCCTAACAATTTATTACATAATTATAAAGACAAATTACAGTTTAAGGCAAAATTTCCAAAATGTCTGCTTAAATTAAACGAAACTGTTTATTTTAAAGTATATTGTTGTCTCATGTGTTGTTTTGAAAATTGTTTCAACCTGAAATGTGTTACCTATTTTGATATGAGTTATTTTGACAAACAACATTTCAACCTGGTATTGATATCTGGAAAATTAACATTGTTTTTCATAAATAAATAAAAATTATAGTTCTTAATATCAAATTCAGTACATTTACAAAATATTCCTTAAAACAAGAAATTTAAAAAATTATATTTCTAAAAACAAAACAAAAAAATTAACAAAAAAATTCGGCCCTTCGACCCATTCGGTCCTTCGACTTTCGGCCCTTTGATATCATTCCATTTTAACCAACATATACATATTTACTTATACAACAACAGCTAAACAGGTCAAAAGCTTCAATAACACGGGTACGGGTATCCAATTTAACACGAAAAATCGTATTCTAGAAATTTAACTAAAAATCATTTTAGAATCCCATTTACAACGCACACGTCAAGTTTCATAATAATCGGGTAAGGAATAATCAGGTTCCATCCTACTTGGCCATATTCCAGAGTTTTTGCCAAAAAATTATTTTAGAATCCCATTTCCAACACAAATACCAAATTTCATCATAATCGGTTAAGAAATAGCCAAGTTTCATCCTACTTGGCCATATTCCAGAGCTTTACCCAAAAATTTATTTAGAATTTCATTCCCAACACACATATCAAATTTGATGATACTCGGTAAAGGAATAGCGAAGTTCCATCATACTTGGCCATATCCCACAAATATCAAATATTCCCATTTCCATAGACATATCAAATTTCATTATAATCGGTTAAGGAATAGCCAAGTTCCATCATACTTGGCCATATTCGAGAACTTCATCCAACACCCATTTCAGAATCCCATTTCCAATACACATGTCGAATTTCACCATAATCGTGATGTTAAAGTGAAGATCTGCTGTTGCCGATTAGTCTCTCCGGAGAATCGATGGAGGTTCACATGCTGAATAAATTCCATGTTCAGGTAAATTCCATGTTCGTAACAATCCTTTTCTGGTCGGACTGTCAATTCAATGCAAAAGTCTATTTTTTACACAACCATGAAGTCTTAAATTTTAATTTCTTAGTATGTATTCAAACCCAAAATAAAGCCCAACCTTTATTCATTACCACGTACCTAATGAAAATATCTGAGAGTAAACTTCATTTTGAAAAACTTGATTATCATTAAATCACCTACTAAGTAATTTTAAGAGTCAAATAGAAACATTTTAAAAATCTCAAGATATCCTTTTCTAAAAAAATTGTTCACCCACAATTAGAAATTGCCTTAGAATAAGGAGAATTTTATTTGTTTGAATAAATTATAATTTACTCGCTAAATATAGAATCGATACAGTTCCTGGAAGATTATAATTTGTATGTTGGAGTGTAAATTAAGGCACGACATTTTCATCCTATATTGTTGTTTTTTTTCTCATTCATCAATTTTTTTTTTCTAAGAGAATATTAGAGAGGTATACACAATTTTCTCTATAAATCAGTATTTGATGTGGACAAGCAATTTATAATCCAATAATTCACGTTTAATTCATTCATTCCGCAAATTCAATTAAAATATACATTTAAATCATAATATGAAAAAATAAATTTTTACTTAAAACATGTTTTAAATATATTGTAACAGTTACAAACTTCGGGGCGATGTTTAAAGAATAATAAATAAGTCGAGCCAATCATACATACTAATAAATATGTACATGAAATACTTAATTGAATCGTGGCAGTGAGAACTTTATTTTCGATACCGTTCGAAACTTTGTAACAAATATAAAAAGTTTAAAACGACTACCAAAATACACCCTGCAAATTCAACATTTGTGCTTATACATAGGACATAGCATTTTAAGATACAAAAAGATTTAGACATCGTTTCAGATCAAAATAATAAACAATCACAGTATTACCATAGAAAATCATAATAGATTTATCATGTGACTAAAACCACAAAAAAAAAAAAAATAAAAATTTTCCATTAAAATGTTATCGGTGTATTGCATATACGTATTATATTTGCAACGCATACTAAAATCATTGCCTTATAAAATATACAACACAACGATAATATTGGAATTATCAGAAGTTTTGTTTTTTTCCTTTAGTTATAATGAAATGAGAAATCTAGTATGAATGTCTATGGTATTGACAGTCATACTAGATTTCTCATTTCATTATAAATAAAGGAAAAAAACAAAACTTCTGATATTTCCAATGTAATCGTTGTATTGGTGTATTTTATAAGGCAATGATTTTGACGTGATAACGTTTTACACCGCATGCTCAGAAAACTGACCCGAAATTTAGTCCATCAGTGTAGCGAGAGAATGGCTCATCCGATCGAAGATCCGATGGTGTCAATTTTTGCGTAGAAAACCAGTGGTGTTTAATTTATTTTAAATTAAATTAATTAATCTCCACATAAATTTTAATTAAAAATTCAAACAAGAAAATAGCGATTGTAGTTTAGCACTGGGTCGTGGGCAATTACTCATCAATTATAAGCACTACCTTTAATTTAAAGATATTATGATTGCTTAGATTGGTTCTTTGGCTATATGTGTCATGCATAATATTATCGCAATGGCGTCATCGGGCGGCACAGGAACCCGGGCCGCGAACCTCTGATTTCGGCCATTTAAATGCTTGAACCAGTGTAGCGAGAGAACGGCTCACCCGATCGGAGATCCGATGGTGTCAATTTTTGCGTAAAAAACCAGTGGTAGCTAATTAATTTTAAAATAAATTAATTAATCTCCACATACATTTTAATTAAAAATTCAAACTACAAAATAGAGATTTATAGAGATTGAGGGCATTATAGCAAGAGAATGCCTCATCAGATAGGAGCAATTCGGTTATTAATTTGTGCTTAATAATACTGTGGCAGATAATTTATTTTAAATTAAAATAATTAATCTCCACATTAATTTTAATTAAAATTACAAAGTAGAAAACAGCGATTTACAACCAACCATGAAAATCACTTGTCTGACCGGAGTAGTTCTGGTGTCAATTTGTGCGTAAAGAAACTGTGGCAGATAACTTATTGTTAATTAAAATAATTAATTTCCACATAAATTTTAATTAAAATTACAAACTACAAAATAGCGATTTACAATGCTTGAGATCATTGTAGCGAGAGAACCCCTCATGCCTCATCTGATCGGAGCAATTTTAGTGCTAATTTGTGCGTAAAGAAACTGTGGCAGATAATTTATTGTAAATTAAAATAATTAATTTTCACATAAATTTTAATTAAAATTTAGATCTACAAAATGGCGATTTACAATGTTAGAGAGCACTATTTTTTTTGTTTTTGTTTTGTTTCTATCTCTGTAATCTTTTCTGGGGCTCAAGGCACTTTTAACGTCCTACCTTACTCTGTTGCCAGCCAACTCGAGGACGTACGGCTATAGATCCGCTTTCGTTTGAACCACCTGCACATTGCATTGCTTCATGCCAGCCTATAGTACTGACATGAAAGGTGGGTCGGCCTATGGATTCCGCACTCTCAACAGGGGGTTAAAAAAGATGTGTTCATCGTCATCACCGATCGTAATTAGATGATGAAAAATCCCTTTTGCATCCCGCCCCTATAGGGATTCGAACCCGGTAGCTCCCGATCCAACCGCCGTAGCTTTAACCACTGCGCCCTTTGCTCGGTTAGAGAGCACTATAAAGGGGAATGCTTGATCTGATAGGTCATAATGTCAGTGTGGACTCTGATATATAATTGACCTAGACTGCGTGTCCACCATACTAGCCTCGGCGGCTTTGGGAGGCACTTGTCTGGAACTCACATTCATCAGGCACATCTCCGCTGAGACCCTGCGCTTCATATCGTACTTCTCATACCATCGCCCAGTACTTATTCGTTTGCAAACAATCACTGTACTCTCATTTCATGATGCTAATAATAAAGAAATTTATTTTAACAAACCCATACATCGTGCCATTTCTCGTACCTCTTATAATCGTTATCACGGAAAACACCAACGGCCGGGTAGAATACACAGCCTCCCCCAAACTTTTTAAAATACGTTGCGAATATATTACGTATTGATGATTGGATCACGGATTCCACATAGTGGAAAAATTTTAAACTGAGCTAACTAATAATTTGACGTTCGAAATTATTGTAAACAATTCCAATTTTGAACTGTAAACACAATTTTTACTTACCAGATTGCTAATAGGTAATTGTAAATAATCCCAATTTTGGATTATAACAACAATTTTTAATTACCGGATTGCGTATTTTTTTTTCGCCGCATTTGTACAAGTGACATTTTGTCAGTAGCATTATTTTAACATTTTTCCTCGAGAGGCGCTTTCTTTACTTTTACAATTGTCAATAGGCAATCCACCGATAACATTGTAATGGAAAATGTTTAAATTTTTTTTGTGTTTTTAGTAAAATGGGAAATTTATTATTATGATTGTCTATGCTATTACCATAGAATTCCCAGAAGCGACATAACGCGTGTTTTATATGGAGAAACGTGGACTCATTTTTTTTACCTTGGTTTAGCGAAGGTAAGATTTTCAATGTTAATTTGTCGTTCAGGGGCTGAAAATTCACAATTAACGTGTAAAATATAAGGTAAGAGCAAAAATTTCTTGGCCTTCGCCGAAACGTAATGGTTACAAGGGGGTCCATCCATACGATACAGTGAAAAAACTGAAAAATTCAGTTTGGCCAAATTTATTTGAAAAATTCTGTAGCTCTTTAGACTCGATCGATTTTCTTAAGACTGCTTATCTGGATGTGTTATGACCCCAGGTATCCAAAAATCAGGGTCCCATATTGGTTACAAGGGGGTCCGTCCGTACGATACAGTGGAAAAAAACTGAAAAATTCAGTTTGGCCAACCGATTTTGGCTGCTTGAAGAGCGTTTTGCTAAATAAATTAGACAATCTTTGCGAACTTGAAATACGAATAACAACAATATTAAAAACAAAAATAAACATTAAATAAACAACAACAAAAAATTAACAATATTCATAATTTTTCTGCTGCCTAATAAATATTTCAGCACAAAAAGTTCTCTTTTGTTTCAGTGCTGCCCCTGGTGGTGAGTATACAACTCATTTTTTCGGCTGGAAAATTTCTGCTATATTATACAGCATCGCACTAAGCCACTTCTGTAGATTCATCATAAGCTCATCAGTTCAAAACTGGATTAAATTATCTTATAATCTTCGGAGCATATTAAAATCATATAAATTAAAATTAAATACCAATGGGATAAAAACCATAGAATCCTGTCTATCAGTCGGTTTCGTTGAATGATTGTTCGTAAATACTAATATACAGAGGGTCACAAAATTGAAAGCACAAACAGTTTTATTTACAGAAATATTACGTAATTTGTAAAACACATTAAAAATGGTCTATGGACCCGTTGCATATTAGAAATTACACGAATTAATTAACTAACATTCAAAATTAAAGTATGTTTTTATTGTTAATAATTCTGCAAAAATTTGTACTGCGATCGATGAATTTTCGATTAAATTAAAGTGCAAAACTTTAATTATTTTAAACTAAAATCTATTTTATTCAAATTTACGCACGCTAATAGCATTCCCAAAACCAGTGTTTTTCTAAAATTTGTTTGTTTATCGAGAAATTTTACGTTATCTAAACTGATTAAACGATGAGAATTGTTCAAATATAGTTCACTAATATTTGAATTTATGGAGATCTTTATTTATGTCATTTCTGTGTTGGTAAATTCTGTTTTCCAAAAATTGTTTTGTCTGTCCGGTATTATTGGTCCGGTAGTGTTGGTAATACAACGGACGTGTTAACCACATTTCATTGTTTTTCTAAAGGTGCTAGTACCTTGTCCTTAATTCTTTAAAAAAGGTTTTCATTTAAGTTTGTGGCTGCATGTAATACAATTTTAAAATTATAATTTTGGAAATGATTTCTGGTGAAGAAGTGTGTGGACTTCTGTGAAAATTTCTAGTTTTCTAAATTATCTGTTCCTATTAATTTTGTGGGACATTGGTTAAGAACTAATGAATCTTTTAGAATTATCTTTATAATTTTTTGGTCAACATTTATATAGTGTCAAATTTGTAGATGGTGGAAAGCCAAGAATGAAAATTTATATATCTGCCGGACTAGGTATCTTTATGGTACTAATCAAAATAAATTTAGCCATTTGGCTCATGAATCAACAGAATGACCAAAAAAGAAATTTTGTTATCTACTTCTTTTTCTAAAGTAAATTATATTATATTATTTCCTGAATAAACGCTTCTAAAAATGAATGAATTTTTTTACAGGTATCGTTGTGATTATGTCGACATATCTGTAGTAAAATAAAATTTGAAAGTCAAATACTGTGTTTAATACTAATTTTCTAAATTTGCAATTAATAAATTTACTAAGATGGGATTTATGGGAGAAGCCAAATGGGAAACAAAAGTTTATTTATAAGCTTAACTACCAACAGAGAATTCTGAATTGTTTAAAACAATAGCGGTATAAAACTGAACTTTCGTTAATTTTGATTTGGATTTTTTTTTATATTTCTCCAATTTTGACTTATATTATTTGGTACAAAGATGTGACATCATAGCGATTAACAGAAAATAATTGATGAGACGGTAAATTTATGAAATTTATTTTTGAAATCCTCAGAATTTAGAATAAATGAATTTGGTTTTCTAAGGTTTAAGAATAATGTCTAAAAATGATGAGAAACAGTATGCCGGACTATTTATAGAGCTAATTAATCATCAAGAATAAATGAATTTAAGTAGATAAAACAATGAGACATAAACCCAAGTGAAAACATAAATATTTTCTATTAGCGCCCAACTAGCCTCTCTTTGATATTCATTCTCTTCTTCGTTCGTATATTACATTGGGCGCATCCAGCACATAGATTTCTCACTAAAAAAAGGAGATATCTCACATCTTACGTGCTGGATGCAAAATATCTCACTAGAAAAATGTAGATATTCTCACTGTTTAGTGAGGCAAAAAAAATTAATCTACATTTGAGTAGATATTTCTTGGTTTGTATCTTCGCGTCTTTCTTGACATTTTTAATGGAAAATTTTGTTATACGAGTACATATTAAAAAGACAACGGCACATTGGGCTAGATACTCGATACTCAGATAAGCAGTTAATTTTTGCAAATTTGCTAGAAAATACACTATAATTTAGCAACCCAATTTGTTTCTGAATTTCAGAAAATGAGATACTTTATCGCACTTTATCGTTTGTGCTGAATACAAAAATATATTTTACTTTGCTAAAATAATCGAGTAGCTTACGCAAGCAAATTTTCGATTAGCAAATCCGCCATATTTATCAATTTGCGAATTGCTAGAGTATCGTGTATCTGGCCCATTATGCACATTTGAAATCTTTCGAATCAATTTAATTAAATTGAAATTAGAAAATAAATAATAATGGATCATCAATGGGCAGCTAGGTGGGAAGTTGCTCGGGGGATGCAAGCCGATAGGCTCCGTAACTTGCAGCTTTCCGCAAGTGCTCGTGTTACCTCCTCGTGGTGGCTGCTGGTAACTAGATTGCTGATTTTTTCGGCTTCTAGGCCAAAACACGGCGCTAAAGGAGTCAACCTTAAACAAATCACTGGGCTGGGTTAAGGTGTTATTCGTACCGTGCCGATAACCGGCCAGGCTGAGGGCCCAGTCTAAAAACTAGCTCAGTCGCAAACGGTGGATCCGGATACCTGGCGCCCTCCGGATTAAGTAGCCTTGTCTGTGTATTGCGGATCTCTGCACAGATGGACACTCTTTTCTCCGCTACTCGTGGGACCAAATATGGGAGACCAGGGAAAAAAACAAACAAAAGAGTCCGGTTCTCTTACAAAACCGGAAAAGGTAGAGAAGGAGACTCGGGTCTTTAGGCCTATCTCTAAACCTGCCAATAAACAACGGGACAAAAGCTTAGATGAGGCTGGTCCCTCCACTCGGGCCACCAGGCCTGAGCAAAGAATTATAATTCGGAACCAAAGCACCAATGAAGCTGGTTCCTCAAAACCAACATATAATACTAGGAGAAAGGCATGGAGGGCCCTGGAGAAGATAAATAATATCCCTCCAGAAGACAGGTCGGAGAAAGACAAAGCTACGCTTGTGTGGGCGAAAAAAGTCACCGAACAGATGTCGGAAGGTCCTTCAGCCGGCTTAAAGATTAAAAGGAACAGATCTCAGGAGGATAGTCCAAAGATCGCAAAACGAACTAAGCTCCATGCTACCGAAATGAGGCCTTTTAACGAGGTACTCAAGGATCAGCTGGTTGTGGCAGTTGTTGACCAGTCCCAGGAGGATGGCAGTATCACGCCCGCCAATTGGAGAAAGGTGGAAAGGGCCTTAACCACCATTTACCTGGATATTCTTGCAGAAAACCCAGGACCTGCTCCGACTTGTCGGGATGCGGGTTGGCACAGGAACCAGGTGAAACTGACTGCATGTGTGGATCAGAGATCTCTTCTGCTCTACAAGAAGGCAGTGGAAAGACTAGGCGAGGTATGGCCCGGAGCCAGCCTTGCTGTTAAAGCTAGAGAAGAAATCCCCTGTAGGCCAAGAGCCAGGGTGTGGATTCCTTCGGAGCCTAGCGATCCAAAGGTGATACTCCAGTTGTTGCAGGTTGGCAACCCAGATTTGCCAACGCACAACTGGAAAGTTGCTAAGCTCGAGGAGCCACGGGCCGACTACAGGTCGGCCGTCATAATTCTAAACAGAGAGTCACTGACTGCGCTGGAAAAAACAAATGGTATGGTAAGCTATGGTTTCAGTGCAGTCACACTCAAAATCTACAAGAAGGATGCGGACAAGCCGGAGGCTCCGGAATCTGAGGAAGCTGCAGGAAGCTCATCTGGGCTCCTTCAAGACGGGAACAGCCTGGTGGAAACCATCTCCACGGATACGGAGATAACAATGTCCTTGGAGTCATTAAGAGGAATCTCAGAGGACTTCACATCATCAGGGGAGGACTCTGGTGATACAGTGGTAGGGAAGGAAGTCTAAGAATGGTGACGTTCTTGCAGATTAACCTACACCACTCAAAGGCAGCATCAGCTGCTCTACTTTTAAAAATTGGAAAGGAAGGGACGGATATTGTCTTGATCCAAGAACCTTGGGTGGCTGGTGACCGGGTACTTGGGCTCAAGACACCCTGTTATAGATTAATGCACACGGAACAAGAAGGTAGGGTTCGGTCGTGCATTCTCGTTAAAAATAATATAAATTGTTTTCTGCTATCAAATTTCAGCAATGAAGATGTGGCAGCGGTCAGCATTGAGGTCAATAAACGAAGCCTCTGGCTAATATCAGCCTACCTAGCCTATGATGCAGTGAACATTCCACCAGTCATTCTGGGTGAGGCAATTTTGGAGGCTCAGAAGCGTAAGGTTGGAGTCATCCTTGGGAGTGATGTAAATTCTCATCACACAATCTGGGGAAGTACGGACACAAATGAACGAGGTGAGTTACTCCTTGATTACATTCTAAGTACTAACCTTCATATATGTAACATAGGCAATAAGCCGACTTTTATAAATAGAAATAGACAGGAGGTATTGGATATTACACTTGTCTCAAACTTTTTGACGACCAAACTATTAAATTGGAAAGTTTCGGAAGACCACTCTTTTTCTGATCACTGTTATCTTCAATTTGAAATGAGCTTGGTCTTTCCGAACAGCCCTCTCTACAGGAACAGGAGGAAAACCGACTGGGATATTTTCAGAACTATTCTGGGGAATTCACTACCAGTGCAGGTGCCTGAACCTCCAAAAACTACGGTAGAACTCGATGGATTAGTGGACGAACTGTCCAGCGCTTTTAATGAAGCGGTTTTAGGCTCTTGCCCTCTTAGCAGGCCTAGGGGCAAATCTCGGCCACCTTGGTGGTCAAAGGAGATTCAACAAATACGTCAACGGTGCAAGAGACTCTTCAAAACAGCAAGGAAAACAAAAGCCGCTGTAGACTGGGACTCCTATAAGGAAGTCCTCAAAATTTACAAATATCAGCTAAGAAGCGCAAAGAACAGATCTTGGAGACTATACTGTGGTAAAATTCAGGAGTCTTCAGAGATGTCCAGGCTTCGCAAAGTACTATCTACTAGTCCATCCATCCCAAGCTTCCTTCAAAGGCCGGATGGAGCATGGACCACAAATAGTATGGAATCGCTGGAACTACTATTGGAGACTCACTTTCCTGGTTGTTCCGAATCTGCACCTACTTTATCAGTAGGTAAAAGGGCAAGCAGCCTCGTAGGTCAAATTATTAGCAGAAGAAAGATTCTGTGGGCTATAAGCAGTTTTAAACCATACAAGTCACCAGGGCCTGATGGTATTATCCCTGCGGATATACAAAAAACTACGGATCTAACCATTCCCTGGTTAGAGGTAATTTTTAGAGGCAGCCTAGAACTATGTCACATTCCCAGTAAATGGACGGAAGTGAAGGTTGTCTTCATACCTAAGGCGGGAAAACGCTCACATTGCAGTCCCAAAGACCTTAGACCAATCAGCTTGTCTTCTTTCCTGTTTAAAATACTGGAAAGACAAATAGAAGCTCATATTAGAGGCACGATTGTGCCGGAAAAGCTGTCCAAATCTCAACATGCCTATTGCAAGGGGAGATCTGTAGAAACTGCTCTTCATTCTCTCACATATTTCATTGAAAAATCTTTCGAATATGGAGACTACGCGATGGTAACCTTTTTGGACATTGAGGGAGCCTTTAACAACGTGCTAACAGGGGCTATAACTCGGGCACTTTCGAATCTAGGAGTGGAGGATTCTCTTAAGGACTGGATAGATCAGATGCTAAGAGGCAGAATCATAAATGCCAGTCTGGGGAAATCCTCCGCCAGAAGATTTGCAAGCAGAGGCACGCCGCAGGGTGGCGTACTGTCCCCCCTTCTCTGGAACTTGGTCATAAATGATCTGTTGCTGAGGCTGGAGGATACTGGCTTCAAGGTGGTTGCCTATGCGGATGATGTCGCTATTGGCGTTCGGGGAAAATATCCCGGGACACTTAGCGAGCTTATTCAAAATGCTCTGGGCATTCTTTCATTATGGACCAATGATTGTGGGCTAAGTGTGAACCCACAGAAAACCGAATTGGTTCTCTTCTCTAGGAAATATAAAATTCCTCATGTCGATCCTCCTACTTTAAATGGTTTCAACTTGGCTTTTACAGGTGAAGCAAAGTTCTTGGGTCTCGTCTTAGACAGTAAATTAAACTGGAAACCGAATATTACGGAAAGGGTAAAGAAAGCTACGGTAGCGCTATACTCCTGCAAAAATGCAATTGGGAAAGGTTGGGGGCTGGATCCCCACATGGTCCTTTGGCTATACACAGCAGTAGTTAGACCCATTCTTCTGTATGGGGTAACAGTTTGGTGGCCTGCTCTGGACAAAACTGTCAACCTAAAGTTGTTGACAAAAGTTCAGAGAACAATCTCTCTGTGGATCAGTGGTGCAATGAGGAGCACATCCACTCAGGCACTGGAGACTCTGCTATTTCTAACTCCTCTAGATATCATGGGAAAACAGTGGGCAGCTAGCACTGCCATACGACTGAAATCCACCTTAATGTGGACCTGTAATAACACAGGGCACTCATCTATACTTTGTAACAAAGGGCTTCCCAAGACCACCGACTATACTGTCCCGTCACTATCTTTTGATAGAAAGTTCCGGACTATTATACCATCTAGAGAGGACTGGATGATGGATACAGTTTTGGAACCAGGAGTTTTGAACTTCTTCACTGATGGTTCAAAACGGGATAGAGGAGTAGGGGCTGGGGTGTTCTGCGAGGAACTAATGTTAAACCTCTCCTTTCGTCTCCCTGACTACTGTATCATTTTTCAAGCTGAGGTAACTGCGATAAAGGAAGTCGCGGACTGGTTGAGGTATAATGTAATATCGACTAGTGATATTCGCATATATACGGACAGTCAGGCAGCCATTAAAGCGCTTCAATCACACCTTCTCACGTCGAAAGTAGTCCAGAGCTGTCTCTCATCTCTTAACGAGATGACAGATCAGTTCAACATCCATATCATATGGGTGCCAGGACATTTCGTTAGTACGGGGAACATGAAAGCCGATGAACTGGCTCGACGTGGTACAACGGACCACATTTCAAACAGCAAAAAGGATATTGAAATTCCTCTTGCGGTATGTAAACTGCTGCTTCAGGAGGAAGCCAGTAAGTTGACGAATGACAGATGGTCAAATAGTACCTCATGCGTAATAACTCGGCAAATCTGGCCAAAGTTGAACTTGGCGAGATCCAAACAGCTGATCTCACTTCAGCGGAGTCAGATCAGTGTGGTTGTTGGAGTGATTACGGGGCACTGTCTCATAGGCAGACATGCAAGTAGACTTGGTTTCTTCTCACATGACTACTGTCGTAGTTGCGAAGACGAAGAGGAGGAAGAGACAGTACTTCATTTTCTTTGCACCTGTCCTCGTCTGGCACAAAACAGACTGAATTTTCTAGGGGCACACCTTTTCAACGACCTGGCGGAGCTCAGCGAGAAGGACGTCAGGAGTATCCAGCGCTTCATAGCAAGCTCAAAGTGGTTTCAATGAGTTGGAGGAAAAATTTTTAATTTGTGGTATGGCTACGGACCTTTTTGTGTCTATGCCTGGTCCTGGTGGACCGCCACCCAAACCTAACCTAACCTATGGATCATTACAACATTGAAAAATTGAACCTAAGACACAAACCAAAACTAATATGTAGATTTTACGTCCAGTACATTTGGCAGTCTACAATTGAGACTATTCTACATTTGAGATTATCTCAAAAGTAGATATCTGTGTGTGCTGGATACGCCCATTATTACGTTTTATAAACTCTTTTCTGAATTTACATTTCATTCATATTTTTGTTTTCCTTTTTTTTGTACACTCACGCATTTAATTTTAGCTCGGTAGACAATATGTATTCATATTTTTGTGCACGTTTCCTATTTTTGTTTATTCATTTCATAATTATAGAAATAGGTGAATGTTTTGCATATTATGTATGTATATTACTAGAAGAAAAATCTCGTAATACGGACGTAAATAAAGGGTTCGATTCAATGTAAATCTTCTACATATTTGTGTTTTCTTCTATTCTGCTATTATTTCTATGAAAACTCGATTTAATTTAAAAAATGTCCACACAAGTGAATGAATTGTTTAAAAAGCATATCTAGTTTTCATAGAAATAACAGCAGAATAGAAGAAAAGACAAATAGAAGATTTACACTGAATCGGGCCCATTACTTCTTTTAATTTCCCATAAGAACTAATGTAAATTTGGTCATTTTAATTTAAATATTTATGAACTAAAATTCAGTCGAATTGAATATATTATTCGATAATTTGCGTCCTCAATAAGTTTAGAATTAATGGTTGAAAAATCGTAGAAAAAAATTCTCTTTACATTTGCAGGTAGGATGAGAAAAGAAAACCACCATTTTCCACTTATACAATCAAAGAATACAATTTTTGTGTATACACAAAACCAACAGAAATCTTTATCCATATGAACATTTCTGTTGGTTTTGGTATACAGGAAAAAAAATTTAAAACAAATCAGGACTGCCTGGATTTTTGTGCAAGCACTGCACGTAATAAAAAAATTCCAAAAAAAACAAAAATTCCAAAAAACCAAGTTTTTTAAAAATAACAAATTTTTGAAATATTATTTTAATTCGTATTACACCTTGGAGGATGGGGGTTACCGCCCCCAAACTCTTGCCTTGACGATTTTTTCAAATTCTAATATTCATAGAGATTGAGCCATTTTTGAAAAATTTGTATTTTTTGATACAATAATAATTCACATACTAAAATAGAGAACTCCCCAAAGCCGCTTAGCATTGGATCCTTTGCGCAAGGATGACAGGAAAACGTCAGAAAAATTTCAAAAATATTAACATTTGTAAAAATAGTTACGTTTGTATTTCACATACTAAAATAAGCCTCCTCAAAGCCGCTTAGCATTGGTCCTTTCCGCGCAAGGATGACATGAAATTATTTAGATTCCTTTTGTTTTAATATTTTAGTTATCAAACATTTATTGGGGTCTTCCCTTTCGATGGGGCAGTTTACTTTGTATTTTTCGGTATTTTTTTTTGGATTTTTCCGTTCGAGAATATGATGGTATCCCATTATATTTTTGTAGATGGGAGAGGGACAAAATCCCGAAAATCAAAATCCCGAGAATTTGAAAAAATCCCGAAAGTACAAAATCATGAGGATACATAATCCCGAGGACACAAAATCCCGACGGTATAAAATCCCAAGGATACAAAATCCCGAGGATACTAAATCCCGAAGATACAAAATCCCGAAAGCCTATGAAAATTCCAAAATCTAGTTGTTGCACAATTGGTGCCATTTTCCCTTGATTTAAAGATGGTGATTGGCATACTAAATATGTATCTCAAAAAGTATAAGGTTTTAAAAAAAAATTAAAAAAAAAATACACAAAAAAAATATAAAAAATAACATAAATTCAAAATACATAATTAAAAAAAATAAAAAACAAATAAAAAAACCGTGAACCAGAAAATGTATTTTGCAATTATCTGAAAAATATAAAATTTACAGAAAAAATGAAAAACAAATAAAAAAAATTTGGAAGGAAATTGCATAACTTTCCCAAAATGGCGATCCATTTGTCACAAGTACAAAATAAACTATTTGTTGCATCATTCAAACTATCTCGATTAATTTTATTAAATTTTGTTTTTTGTCGTATCTTAAAACCCGTAAAGAGCGTTTGCGGTCCGTGGGACCGCTCTACTTTTCAAAAAACAAAATTATCTCCACTCCGTTTAATTTTTTTCTGAAATTTTTAGTATCTTCCTAATCGAAAATTTTAGTATCTTTCTAATTGAATAACAAATAATTAATATAAAATTGCGGTACGCAGGAACGCATTACTCTTTCCATGCAACTTTTCCACGACGCACTTGAAGGGAACGGCTAAACAAACACCAGATTGTTTTTTGTGAATTTTATGTTCTTTAGTCCGATCAAAACAATATTTTCCAGTCGTTGACATTAATATTGTTTTTCTACGATAGTGCATTAACCTATGCTTTCGATGATGATTTTTGAATTTCAATTATATAAGAAACGGAGCCTTTGCGTCGCCTACGAAAATCGTGTGGAAATATACATTACACAACGATTTCTTAATATTGCCACACGATTTGTGAAAATCTAAACGTTTCAATTTCATTTTTTGTTACGAATAATTTTTTTTTTCTATCGTAGAAAAAATAGCGTGTGTAACTCGTGTAAAAATGAGTCATTGCAATACTCAAATGAGTGCAGCCCTCACTATCGCTCAGGCAGCAAATTTCACTTTCGTATCGCAATGACTCATTTTATTCACTTGTTATACAATATACTATTTTCAAATTCAGAGTTTTTGAAAAAAAAAAAACATTTCTTTGCGGCATTTTAGCAAAAAACGTTACTTGTTTATTTATTTTGCTAAATGAAAGTATTTCCTCAGAACCATTTCCTCATTCCTCAAACCACTACCTCTCATGTTATGAAAAAAAAAATTGATTTGGTTTGTTTGATTATGTGTTCCGTCTTTCCGTAAAATCTAAATTTTATGAAAAAATGGACGAACTCATCCGTCTCTTTCCGCTTTATTGAAACTAACCATTTTATTTCTTCACACAAATTGTAAAGAAAATGTCTAAAACTAATTTTGACAGAGAAGCGAACGGATCCATTGAAACTGGGCCGTTAAGTCAATGGTAAAATAAATAAGTCAATGGTAACAATAGACGTATCTTATTAGGCTCTTTTATCAGTAAACAATTTACAGTCAAAATAAAAAATAAAAATCCCTAATACTTGCGCAATAAATACGATAATTGCCGAATACATGACAAAAAAAATATTTCCCGCGCAACTTAGTAGAAAAATAAAGCAAATAAATTGAAAGTATACTTACACTATATTAATAAATACACCAATTATTGATACAATAATCATTGTATTCGCGTCAATATCAAAATCATCTTTAATAAGACGTAATAACGCTAAATAGAACAGAACCGCTGTTAACAGCCATATACCGATAACTGAAAGGACGGCGCCTAACACCTCGGCACGACGATATCCAAATGACATTTTACCGTCAGCCGGTTTCTTAGAGAACCACATTGCTAACATTGAAACAATAAATGTAATACAATCAGTCAATAAATGTGCTGCATCTGCAACTATAGCCAGACTACCAGCTAAATAGCCGCCAACTAGTTCGGCTATCATAAACATAAAACAAATTATCGTAACGGTTATTAATTTTCGCTTCGCTTTATGACTTTGTGCATCAATCGATGGCCGGCGGAATCCTTTTTGTCCATATAAACATGGCTGCATATACTGTGGTGTATCCGTTCCATCCTAAAAATGAAATAAAAAAAAGATATAATAATTAAAATAAATTACACCATTTCTTCTTATCGTCGTTATCTTTTAGATGTAACAATGTTTTTGATATAATATCGCACAAGGAAACAATTTAAAATTAAAATTAATGGTACTGCGTTGACAAATTATCTCTTATTTGATGTTATTACATATTAATTTTATTAAAAATCTAAAAACTTTTTATTCCTTTTCTCTGTGTAATTTAGAAGATCTTAAGTTTTCTTTTATAACTTTTAGAAAAATGAAACATCGTTACACATTTTTTTGTTTACAAAATATTTGATACTTAGCAACTTAAGTATAATATAATATAATAAAGAATAATATACATATAGATGAAGACTAATTGATTCATTAAAATATTTATTCATAAGAGTGTCAAAATATTTGCCCCGATTCCAAAGTTGCATTTCTTACTAATAACTAATGAAAAATAGTGGTAACCCACTGGACCAGAGCGGAAAAGGTGTTCGGTTCGATTTGACAATCCAATTTTATTTTTTTAAATTTTTATTATTATTTTTTAGTATTCATGTATTCATGTAATGACCAAATATTTTACTTTAAATTAAATATTCCGCTTTATGGAGAACTCCATGTGGGTCTGGCGGCAGGAAATTGAAGTTTGATGGAGATAAATGGACAAAAAACAGTTTTTTATTTATTTATTAAACACAAAAATTTGTATATAAAGTTTAGTTCTGTTGAATTAATAATTATGTAGTAGTATTATTTGTGGAATTTGCATTAGGTTCTGCACACAAATCGCGAATATATATATCTCCAAATACCCTATTAGTTTAATATTTTCAATTCTAGATATCACTTATAGCTGATTTACATTCAACGACATTCAACGTCCACAAAAAAGTTGAAACATAACATATGAAAAACAACAAAGACAAAAAGAGAAAAAATAATCATCTGCTTAAAAAAGGGCTGGCAATAAACCGGCACACAAAAAATTAATATTTGAGAAACCAAAAAATAATAAAACGGCACAAATTAATGACCAACAAACAAAAATTTCTTGGCATCATAAAATTAATTTTTTGAAACAAAATATAATAATTTGGCAACATTTATAATTTTTTGGCACTATTGGAAGGGTACACAAAAAATTATTTTTTGGCATCGAAATAAACATTTTGGGCGACAAAAATAATTAACTGGCAACAAATTTATAAATAAATAAATTAAAAATTAAAAAATTGAAATTATATAGTTTTAAAATATTCTGGAAAATGGAGATTCCTAATTTAACTTATGTTAGAATTGTAGAGGCTAACGACTTCGGTAACTCCCCCGCTTAGCCCTCCGAGGGGCTTTAGATTTGAACTTCGAGGGACGTAGGAGCCGGGATAAGCAAATATGTCGCACGCGCGTGCCGCACGTAGGAGCGGATTATATAGAATATATTAATGACACTACAATATTTTATATCGATCCCCCATCAAATATTAAATAATTTCTATCGATTAAATTTAATTTTTTGTAACGATTTTTTTTTTTTTTTTACTACTAAAAATTATTTTTTTCTGTTCCAAAATATTATATTTGTCGCCAATTTATTAATTTTGATGCCAATGTTTGTCGCCAATTTATTAATTTTGATGCCAATGTTTGTCGCCATAGTACCTATTTAAAAATGTCCTTCAAAAATATTTGTTTGTATTCTCATATGTGGTTCCAAAATATTATTTGTGATACTAATTTATTATTTTTGACGCTAATGTTTGTTGCCAAATTTTTTTTTTGTATGCCCGTTTAAATTGTCCCTTAAAAAAGTTAATTGAAACTCGAGAAACAAACCCAAAAATCGTTATCTGCTTTTTTTTGCAGATGTCGAGTTTCATCTTTTTTCTGTAAAATTGTCGATGCGTGAATAAATAACTATAATAAGGTTATAAAAACAAGAAAACCAATCATTTGTATTGGTTTATGACATTTTTTGTGTAAATTTATTTTTTAATGTGTAAAGAAAACGAATTTTTGATTTGAAATCTGCATCTGCGAAAATTTTAGAATGTAAATCAGTCTGTACACGTACTTTCCAAGTTCTCAATAGTTATTATTCGTTTTTATGATACGCCTAAATGTATGCGAGCACTATTTAATACAAATTATTAAAAACCTTTTATATTATGAGTTGTAGTACGCCATGAGAATTTTTCGGTAATAGTTATTTACGTCACAAGGGCGGTAAATGAGTTGTTACAGTACGAGTTTGACGTTTATGGACGAGGCGACGAAGGAGCCGAGTCCACAATTTTGAACGAGTACTGTAACTATCATTTAACGTACGTGTAACGTACAACGTTTTATTTCATACTATATGGGACATTAATTCGATTTTTCCATTTAAAATTAAATTTTAAAGTAAAAACATGAGTTTGAAATTTAGAGAAAATCAATCCAAATGATTTTCAAATTATCAAGTTACCCTAGTTATTTTTTTTTTGTTTGGTTTTACAGTCTACTCTACTGTAATAGCTCGTTTTCCGGACACTTTTGTTCTCTGACGTAATGATTCATTTCCCGGACTGAAATCAATCACGTAAACATTGATTTTCGGTATAGTATGAAATAAAACATTTTTTTCCTGTCATAAGCTTATAGCATGCTATGTTTGAAATAATAGAACAATTTAACAATGTAAATTAATAGTTATTTACGTCACAAGGGCGGTAAATGAGTTGTTACAGTACGAGTTCGACGTTTATGGAATTTTGAACGAGTACTGTAACGATCATGTAACGTACATGTAACGTACAACGTTTTATTTCATACTACATACATGGGCCATTAATTCGATTTTTTTCATTTAAAATTAAATTTTAAAGTAAAAACATGAGTTTAAAATTTAAAGAAAATCAATCCAAATGATTTTCAAATAATCAAGTTACCCTAGTTATTTTTTTTTTGTTTGGTTTTACATTTTTCTGTACTGTAATAGCTCGTTTTCCGGACGCTTTTTTTCTGTACCGTAATGATTCATTTCCCGGACAGAAATCAATCACGTAAACATTGATTTTCGGTATAGTATGAAATAAATAAATTTTCTTACATTGAATGTGGCTTAGTAGTAACATAGAAAATCTTAATAGATTTCTCATTTTAGTAAAAACAGAAACAAATTATAAAAAAATTCCATTCAAATGTTATCGGTGTATATGTATTATATTCGCAACGCATTCTAAAATCATTGCCTTATAAAATACACCAATACAACGATACATTGGAAATATCAGAAGTTTTTGTTTGTTTCCTTTAGTATAATGAAATGAGAAATCTAGTATGAATTTCTATGGTAGTAACGTATGTATTAGACTAGAGCGGCTAAGGTCTGGGGTTCGATTAGGTTCAAGACATTTTAGTAAGGTTTTTCCAATTTATATGTTTTTGACGTGATAACGTCTTACACCGCATGTTCAGAAAATTGGCATATATATATCATGCTTCACGCATAATATTATCGCAATGACGTCATCAGGCGGCGAGGCAAAGCGCGCCACGAACCTCTGATTTCGCGCGATTTAAATGCTTCAATAACTGTAGCGAGAGAATGGCTCATCCGATCCGAGCAATTTTGAAGTCAATTTTAGCGTAAAGAGACAGTGGTGGTTAATTTATTTTAAATTAAAATAACTAATCTCCACGTTAATTTTAATTTAAAATAAATCTACAAAATAGCGATTTACAATGCTTGACGCACTATAGCGAGAGAACGCCTCATCTGACCGGAGTAATCATGGTGCTAATTTGTGTATAAAATCTGTGGTAGATAATTTAATTTAAATTAAAACAATTAATCTTCACAATTTTAATTAAAATTACAAACTACAAAATAGTGATTTACAATGATTGAGAGCACTGTAGCGATTTACAATAGTTGAGAACACTGTCGATAGAATCCCTCATTTATTTGTGCGTAAAGAAACTGTGGCAGATAATTTATAATTAATTAAAATAATTAATCTCAACATCTTATAAATGCTATCACACAAAACACCTACGGCCTTGTAGACGACACAGCCCACCTTGATTTTTTTTTGAAGAAAACCACAGCTCCCGCTGTTTGTCGGTCTGTGGGGTTTTTTGTGTGATGCCGCAGTACATGTAAAATCATTCTTAAAATCCCTTACTCTTTGGTTTAAGGCCTATTTAGGGTACAATGATCCTTAAAAGCCTTTAATATCGAGCTATTGCTACTTGGCTAAACGATAGCGGCCGCTGGACATCACCATTATATATAAATTGTATCCGTCTTAGGACGGGCTGTTCCCCCTAGTTTGGTAATAATGGGTTAATTTTGATTTTGTTTTCAGAGATTCCCAAGAAATTTGATTGAGCTTCAATCGATAGTGTTGTCTTGATTTTGCGTCTAATTAATTTACAAGCACTTCAGCTCGAACTTCATACTTTAGGAACTAGTTAGCGTCTTAACATTTTAATTTCGATTGCTGGTAACATTAATTATAACGCATTATATGCCAGCGTCCATCATAGGGCAAGTTTCTATAATCTTAGTGCCAGTTTTGCGGAAATTCTATATTTATAATAGTAGTTTGAGCTACATTGTAGTTCTATAAAGCGAGTGACCAGGATGGCGGAAATTATTTGAATAAGTAGCTGATACTAATTATATTTATTAGGTTAGGTCGCCTCTGAGTTACTGTTTTATAAGCTGTAAATTAAATTTAAATTAATTATAATTACGATTTTCAGAAGTGCCCAGAAATTTGATTTAGGAAACTGAAACATAAGGGTTTCAGAGTTTTTCATAATTATTTAGTTTAATTTTTAAAGTAGTACTTAGCGATAATTAATTAATTCCCATTTGGATTTTCAGAAATACAGAAAAAACCTCACTCAGCTTTCCAAAAACTTTAAGCATACAACGAATATGTAATTTGGAAATTGTGTGGTCTTATACTAACTATTTTATCATACATACATATATGTATATTACTAACAAAAACATACTAATATATCGACTACTTAGGTGACTGGAACCAAGTCGATTCTTTAATACTAATAAACCTTTCCCATCCTTCGGTTATGTTATTTGTAAAAGAGTGTACGATGGACCCGGCGTCTTACCGGGAACCTTGCTAAGTCTTGATCGTTCACACAAATCAATCTATCAATTAGTCTATTACTCTAAATTTGCAAAGCGCTGTAATTATGTACGTTCCAGAATTGGTGATATACAGTGGCGGATTAAGATCTGTTGAGACCCTGGGCGCAGAAGAAAAAAATAGGCCCCTTAAAAAAATAGAGAGAGACAGGAATATAAAAAAACATGTTCCAATGTTTAGCCACGAGATTGTTCAGGTATTTCTTACGTAACTCGTCAAATCCTGGTTCGCCAATCTCGAAAGTTTTGTTTGTGCAAATCACCGTATCACAATTTATTCCGATCACTGTACGTAGTCCAATCATCTCGATCACTGTAACAAGTGGACTAAAGCTGGTCAGGTGCAATAATATAATTTCACCTGGTTAGGTTGGAATCTGGGGTCAAACCAATTAATTGAAGAAGCAAAGTTCACTCGATGTCCAAGTACAAAAAATGCAAATTCGTAAATATAAATGAGGTTAAACTGGATGTCCGGGTACAATGCGTAATTCTTAAATATAAGTGAGATTAAACTGGATGTCCGGGTACAATGCGCAATTCTTAAATATAAGTGAGGTTAAACTGGATGTCCGGGTACAATGCGCAATTCTTAAATATAAGTGAGGTTAAACTGGATGTCCGGGTACAAAATTCCAAATTGTAAAGATCTTTTATATTTTTTTTTTTTTTTGCTTTTGATGTTATCGCTTTTAAGTTCTGGCAAGTTCTCCTCATTAATTTTTTTTTCTAATGTCAATTTTTACAATAAATCTAAAATCTTAAAATTATTACGAAGCAAAATTATTACAAAGTAACATCTACATATAAACATTATTACTATAATTATTATGGTACATAGTACATCTTAAAATCTATTCCAATATTTAGTACAAATTGTTTCAAGTATATAATACGCAGCTAATATAATGCGATTTATAAACGTCAAATAAAAGTTGAAAACAAATGAAATTGGGTGAGTAAATTGATTTTATACAATATAAATTTAATTAAATATATTAATTCTAAAACGTTTTCTTGTTAGTTTTCAGATAATCTAAATGAATGAGCATGCAGTAAGCAGTGTGATTGTTCTTATTAGATAAGTTTAAATTATAATTTATTTTCTGTGAAAAAATGATTCTTTGTTTCATTTTTATTTTATTTTCAGGTTACATCTTGAGAAGCTTTAAACAAACGATATTTTTAAATAAATAACAGCTATTTAAGCAACCTGCACCCTGATTCTCCTGCACCCTGATTCTCCTGCACCCTGATTCTCCTGCACCCTGATTCTCCTCCACCCTGATTCTCTAAAAAATAAGATATTGTAAAAAGCAAAGCTTTCCTTTATTATTTTGCAATTTTTCGATTTTATTTGAAGTAGTAATGCTTTTTGCAAGTTTATTACATATTTACCCATTATTTATTTTTTAGAGAATCAGGATGCTGAGTGTCGATTCTTTACAAAATAAGATAATGTGTAAACGTCAAAACTTTTAAAAAGTAAAGCTTACTTTAATGAGTTCGCAATTTTTCGATTTGACTAGTACTCAAATAATAAACAAAATGCAAACTCATAAAAGTGGGTTTTGTTTTTTACAAGTTTTCACGTTTACATATTATCTTATTTCTAGAGAGTCAGCGCCCAGGGCACGGTTAGGAAATGCCTCATTTTATGTAACGCGAGATATTTGCGAAACGAGTGAAGAGAATTACAGACACAAATGAACTTTTCGTACACGAGGTAAGGTGCTTAACGTGTTAGAGTTGGTAAGGACATATTTTTTGCTCAAGGAGCAACAGTTTTGAGTTTTCGTGCTTAGTAGTCAAAGTGATTTTCCATTTAATATTTTAATAATATTCTCGCTCAATAAAAAAAAAATAAAAAAAATCTACTCCAATGTTGTTATTGTAATCAATACATTCGTATGTACATATAATCTTCAATAAAAAAAATTGACGACGTTGTGATGATGATGAGCCAGAGCACAAAAGGAAAAGCAGAAAAATCATTTTCCCAAATGATTCAGAAGAAAATAAAATTACAATCATAATAATTCTACTTTTTGTAAGATACAAATTTTTTTTTTAACAATCATTGCAAGAATTAGTTATTGCTGTAATTCAGCCGGGGGATTAGGTATAGGTACATCCACTTACACATACACATAATATAAACGTAAAGTACACCAACCGACGAGTAACAGTTAAGTACTTCAAAAGCTATGTAACCTATAAGAATACATTTTTTTATGTACATAAATGTTGGGCTGAGGAGAATATTATGTACATAAGTATGTTGAAAACATGAAATCTTTATATTCGCATACGTATATGAAAAAGAATTAGTAATCCATATTAAAACTTGCCACAAAGGACTGGAACTAAAAGGAAAACCCCAATGGCCATGAAAAATTATTCAGTTTAATAACTTTATTATTGTTATAATATTGAAAGAATTAAATGCAAAATAATTTTGGTTGTGTAACTAGCCAATGTAAAGTAAAATGTCGGTAGAAAATATTTGTAGCGGCTCATTCATTCATTGGTGTCTGAGCACACCCTATCACAACGACAACGTTTTCACGCCGCTCAACGTTGTCATTGCGTCACGTTCACTCGTCATACTCTATACAGTAAATAGCTCTGGTACATTGGGTTGATTTCTCCCCCGAGTAACCACAAGTCACAAAAAATCGACAAAAAGGAGAGAATATTATGTACATAAGTATGTTGAAAACATGAAATCTTTATATTCGCATACGTATATGAAAAAGAATTAGTAATCCATATTAAAACTTGCCACAAAGGACTGGAACTAAAAGGAAAACCCCAATGGCCATGAAAAATTATTCAGTTTAATAACTTTATTATTGTTATAATATTGAAAGAATTAAATGCAAAATAATTTTGGTTGTGTAACTAGCCAATGTAAAGTAAAATGTCGGTAGAAAATATTTGTAGCGGCTCATTCATTCATTGGTGTCTGAGCACACCCTATCACAACGACAACGTTTTCACGCCGCTCAACGTTGTCATTGCGTCACGTTCACTCGTCATACTCTATACAGTAAATAGCTCTGGTACATTGGGTTGATTTCTCCCCCGAGTAACCACAAGTCACAAAAAATCGACAAAAAGTTGACATTAATTTGTGATTTGTCGACCATATCGTTTAAAAATTTGTCAATTTTCTGTCAATAATTTGTCGACAAACGGTACCCTGAAATCACCAAATTGTCACATTTTTGCATGACAATTTTGTCGATCAATTCGTCGAATTTTTTTGGATAATTTGTGAAATATTTTGTGGAAAATTAATCGTTTTAATTCACATTTTTTCCATAAAAAAATGACAAATTTCACGATAAAATTGTGGAACGTTTTGGTTGAAAAATTGTCAAACATTAAATAATATTTTTGTGACGAATTTGTTGATGTTTTATGACAAAATTTGTGAAAAATTTGTCAAATACGGATAACATTTTTGTGTCTAATTATTTGATACTTTGCGACAAAATTTGTAGAAGAATGGTCAAGAAAAATGGTCGTGAAATTTTTCTGGTTATATTTCTTTAAATTTTATTTTAAATAAAAGATAACACCTTTTGAATTTAAATAATTTATTCCTTAATAGATTGATGGCGCGAAATGTTGTTAATTTCAAGTTTTTTCCCATTCTTTCCCGTGTGAAGTTTACCTGCCTCTGCATATCTAGCGACAACAATTTGTTAATCTCCTTACTGCCTTTGCACACTTCCTCCTCCGCATGTTGAAAGCTTCTTCGCCTGAAAATTACAGAATTTATTATTATTTTTAAAAAACTAATGCTAATAAATAAAATATTTACCAATAATTTTACAACTTCATGCTCACATCTTGCGCTGTACTGTTCAAATATCTCCTTATTACTAGGCTAAAATATATTACTGTCATCATTTGGTATTTCGTCGTCTGTTAATGTTTGCGTAAGACTTGTATTTTTTAGTTTAGCCGTTAAACTTCTAATTTTAAACTTTCTGCAAAAAACAACAAATGTATAAGTTACTGTTTTATTTTACAAAATTACTAATAAAATTTCTATTAATAAAATTACTAATTTGATATTTATTAATCAGTAATTGATCTTATCAATACATTAATTAATATAATCAGAACTTATGTTATTAAAATTTGTTGATAAATTATTGTGTATTTTACTCACTTAAAAGATTGAACTTAACTTTGCTTAGAGAACAAATTTAACTTTAATGAAATGAAAGCAAAACTCAAACTAAAAATTTTCATAATTCTTCGAGAAAATCATGTTCGAAATAATAGGGCAATATCACTCTCTTTCTCTCCTATTGTTTTATTTTATTGCCAAAATAAAATAATGCGTGTTTTATTGTTGTAGTACAACGGTAATTACTAAAAAGGCGTATCGACAAAATTTCAACAATTTTTGGTGAAAAAAATATACAAAATATTTTTGTTCGGCAAAATGTTATTATTTTTTGGTTAAAAAGTGGTTGAAAATTTGTCGTAAAATAAGTTCGACAAAACTTCCACACTTCTTTGTTAATAATTTGTCATCAACAATTTGAGTTTCACGAAATAATCGCGTTTTTTGGGGAAGATTTTGTCAATAAAATCAGTTCAACAAAATGTCTATTTTTTGGATTAAAAATTTGTGGGTAGAATGACGTAAAATAAATAAAAACTATTTTTCGACAAATTTTCAACAATTTTTTGTGAAAAATTTGTCGACATTTGTGTGTGATAAAAAAGACGAACGTTTTTGTCATAAATTGGTGGAACCGCATGGTGATCACATATTTTGGTTACTCGGGCTGCTGCACCAATATCACAGCATGACAATTGGCAAACATGACAATAGAACTTTTGTCTCTTCCATTTGAAGTGAAAAAAACAAAATAAAATAAAATAATTTTCAACATCAGTCTGCTGTCGATCGTCAATCCGGTGACATGCCGCCCAACTCGCACGGTAATTAAATTACTGCAAAAATGGTGGTGGAAAATAATAAATATAATTCTTATATTATTATTAAATAAATAAATTTTATAAAATATAATAAATTAAAATAAATAAATAACATTTGTTATATTAAATTAAGTTGAGCAAAATTGTAATTGTTTGTATACTAGACAGGGTGAGAAAAAAGTATGGAAACCCAAAAAAAAAAAAATTATCTAGCAAAGTTTATTCTTAGGTAATTTTCAACCAGGAATCTAATGGTGAGCTTGGTTGTGACCTTGACCTTCATTTTCAAGGTAATTTGGAGGTCAAGGTCATTTATTTAAATTAGAATCCCTATTTTTGATGATCGAATCGAAAAGCGCGATCAATTTTACGTCCGAGTACCTTGCTCGATTTTTTTTTTGACCGAACTCCGCGAGATTTCTAGGAGTTTCCAAACTTTCACCTCGCAATGTAAATTCCTTCAGATGATCTTGGGAGGTCATAGAAAATATATACTTGAACGTAAAATTGATCGCTCTTTTCGATTCTGTCGGGAGGGAAGGTGCGGTTTTTGGCAGTATACACAATTTTGCTCGGTTGTAGATACATAAGATTGCTTAACTGTCTTAAATTCTTTGATGTCGGAATGAGAAAGTCAAAAAAATTCCGAAAGTGGCATTTGATTGAAACCGATTGTAAAGGCCATTGTTGCTTTGTTTCCTCGTCAAGTTTTTTCAAGATTAAATAAATTATCCAGGGGTCTTGCTACTCACATTCCATTCCCAAAGCTTTTAATCCACATAGAAATTTATCTAATGTTTCAGACGTTGTCGAAAAAAAGCGTCCGTCGAAAATGTCATAATAGCCCCCCTGTAAACAAGAAATGATTTATAAGTTTGACAGCACTTCCAGACAGCAAGCTTTTCAACAATTAGAACATATGCACGCTCGACAAATTATATTTTCACTGTGCACCGTTGTTATAAAAAAGAGATTCTTAAAGGAGGGCCATTGAGTATTGCTCCGTCAAATATTGTTATGCTTATACGGGCTAACTTCACATCTGTAGTAGGAGCTCTTTTATCACTGAATTCACCAAACCGAAGTACATGGTTTTACGTTTGTTCAATACTTTAATTTGTCACTAAAATTTTTTTATTGTTCTTAAAGATGAGAAAAGAAAAACTACGGCTTACCATTCAACTTACTCAGCAAATGGAATGGTAAACTGGTAAAATATCACAAACATCGTTTGCAGGCTTGTTTGAAAAATTTTCGTATGATTGTAATTATTCCAAGGATGAACGAATAATTAGAATCCGGCTCGAACTGTTTTCTTTTTGTCGCTCCACTTGTTTTCTTTTTGTCGCCAAGTTTAACGTTTGTCGTACATTTTTAAATATTTTATTACATTGGTTTGAGTTTTATTCTGGTTATTCATTTGTATCGGTGAAGATGTGGCTTTTCGCATTGTAAAGGTTAAATGATTAAATTTAGCATCATTAATTTTAATTCGCTATTTTTTTACCACTTCTATAGGGTCTTCATGTGATGATAGTTCTGCCATGTCGCGTATGTTGCTTTAAAAGCTTAAGTTGTAATTTTTCAAATAATTTATACATACTTGGTAGAAGGCTTATGAGTCTGTATGATGTACTGTTCTAAGTACATATTACCCTTTTCTAGCAACTTTTACAAAATTTTTCCTGTGATAATATCACATCCTGGCGCCTTTTTAGGATTTTACTTCCTCTTTGCATCACAGTTCTTAATATAGAAAACTAATTAATAAACTTTTAATTTAATAGAAAACTTCGTGATACCGTCCGTAGTTTCTGAATATATGGTTGAAATACCATTCCAACATGATTTACCAATTCTTTAGTCTCACCTTTAGTCACTTTTGCATATCGGCGAAATATGCTGTTGTGTCAGCTTCTTAGTCGCTTTCCACAGTAAATAATCTGCGCTTTATGTTGTTGTGTGAGTCGGATAAATATTGTTGAATTGATTGGTTTTTTTCATTAAGAGGCAGTTCTTTTAAAAGTTTGTCACCTGCTAGTCGATATGGTTCCCTTAAATTTCTTTTCTCCTTAATTATTTTGTTGACAACATTTGAACATTCCCCATTCTTGCCTTCTTCTTTCTGGTGTGAACTTCTAAGCCGCCAACTGAATACATTGTTTGAGACGTTCCACTGTTTGATCTATATCACTCTCCGTCTTAACTTGATGTTTGTGTTTAGTTTCCCTGATACCTTAATCCTGAAGAGGTTCCAGTCAGTTTTATTATTGCTTATTATCGGTTTTTTCTTTGTATCCACTATATATTTGCTCCCAAAGTGATTAAGATAGGTGAATGGTATGAAGATAGGTCCAAACATGGCATCGGTGATGCAGAAATCTATGGCGTCTGGGACCTTTCTCCTTTCACTTTGGCAATAAGTAGGTAGGTTCACTGGTTGATACACGATGAAGATTATTTTTTTGAATAGATTTTAATAATTCTTGGTTCTCGATGCTTTGGTAAACTGCTTGGATAAGGACATTCATATGACTGAACATTCATGATATTCGATTCTATCGAAAACTAATGGTTTTTGTTCGAGATATTAGGATGAAAAGTTAGCTTTCTCAGTAAATTATTAATATGTATTTGTGGTTGTTTGAAAACATACTCTTTGTACTACTTTTTAGGATTTTTCGTCTTACACTTTTTAGAATTTTTAGTCCAACATTTTTAGATTAAGTATGTTTTAGTTTTTTGTTTTTGGAATTCAATAGACATGCGTATCTTACGAGAACATTTCTTGTACTCATATTTCCGCTATATCTGCGAGGAACTACATTTTTCGGTCTTGTATCATAAAAAACTATTTTAGTATTTTAATATAAAAAAAGGTCAATATTTTGAAAAGTTAATTGTTTATATGTATATCACATTAAGTGAAGATAACATTCTAAATGATAATTTGTTGTCTAACAAATAACACGAAATCTATAAAATCGATAAATTTTGTTTGCAAAACTTTTTTATAACAATGCCAAATCTTTAGCACTTATCAATATTTTTGCAAAGTGATACATGCTAAGTTGCTAAATGCAATGGTTAAACAAGTCCCTATTAAATTTGTATGTTTGGTTTAGATAAAGATAGATAAACATTTAAATGTATGTATTAGCATTTGACAGCATTCTGAGACAACAATGTTCCTGTATGACAATCTAATTAGGTATGTATATATTTTTATACAAAACTTAATATTCTCAATATTTTTATATATAGTACATACCTCATGAACGATTTTTATGGATACAGTTTAATTAATCGAATATAGATGGGTGTTTACCTATATAGGATGTAGGATCAATTGTTTGCCTAATGAGCTTTGATTTCTAGCTACAAGAGACCAAAGGCTAATCCATGTGATTTAAATTTTTAACAATATTGCTTGGCAATGGATTTAATCATCTGAAAAATATTCTAAAGTGTCAAATATTGGGGCAAATACTCCATAAATTAGTGATGTCCATAAGTAAATAAATACGACTACCTCGATTAATTTTAGCACACAAATTTTTATTTTTGTGTTTTAAATTTGTTTTTTTTTAAATAAAAAATATTTGGTCCGTATATTTGGTATTTTGGTCCGTATATTTGGTCTTCGCTTTGTTGATCTTATCGGCCAATTTATTGGGCTGTTAATTCCAATGAGAGGAACACTTTTTTCAATGAGACGATATTGCAACCCAGAGCGCAAATATGTTCAATGTATGCTAACAGCTGAGTTTATTTATAATATAAGCAACTGTGCTGCGCCATTTTGAGTTGACGGATGACATATTCTAAAGATACGTTGAAGAGAGTTTAGGTTATGAGATAATACTTTCCATAACATAATGTTCTTAATGCTGTCGTAGCAATGCTCTTTTTCAGCATCACGTCTTTAGCACCATCCTCAGAGTAAAAGTTTGATCGGCTGTTGATATATTTGGACGAAAACCACATTTGAAATCACCCAAGATCCTTCCGCTAAATGTTGATAACTTTGCTGCGATCACGTTGCAAAACCTTGTATCATGTGTTCAGTAAAACTATACAACTACAACTAATTGTTGCAATTTAACCGGTCTCCCTTTTTATGAACTAGACAGATAAGTGCCGTTTTTCGCTCTTATGAGATAACTTCTGTAGACCAAGTTTTAGATATGAGCTCAAACATATTGGTAGAAGAGATAATCGCTACCATACTTCAGCATTTCGTTGCAGATACCATCCTAACCAACCTGTGATTTGTCATTTTTCATCTTCCATATCACGTTCCTCATATTATGAAGGGGATGGTGGGGTCATCTCGACCATCGCGTTGCAGCAAGAGAGGTTGTTACCAGGAAGGTGGTGCCCCTCTAATCTTTAGAAGCAAGGAGAAATAATTCCGCCACATTTGGAAGACGATTTTAGGGTCAATTCACCGCATTAATAGCGACTAGCGCTGCTACGTGGAAAATCTGTAGCTAGTTCGATTATGCAGCGATATATTTTGGATGTTAAGTGCCTGTTGTTCGTGCCATTGTCGTTTCTTTCGTCCAAGATTGTTTTGTTTTCAGTGATAACTTTCGTTGGTGTGTGCGATCTATCTCCCGAACAGCACACATCGTTCAACCAATCATTTTTAGATCGATACAGATTAGAATAAGCTATCGTTCAAAACGTTGATTGTATGTGGTGGATAGATGAAATTGTATTCAGCAACTTCGATGAAGTGGTTTAAATCGATGATAACTTGCGTTTTGTTTTGATGTCTTCGAGGCTAGAAAAATATCTTTTGAACAAGAGGATGGGGTCGATTTGGTTCGCTCTTGTCTTCTCGTTTAATTTCCATGTGGAGCTGTGAATGCGTTTATGTGGAATGTATGTGCTGGCAAGCACCGAGTTGTGGAGTAAAGCTAGTTTGGTGGTACGGAATAAATTATTGTTGATGTAGGGTAAATTCCATCCCAGTTGACCATATTCCAGAAATTGATATTTTGGCAATCGATCGTGTGAGTTTTCACGTTTAATTTTAATCGGTTAAAAAATAGCTGGGCTCTATGTCCATTGAGAGATGTATAGTTTTTATTAAATAAGATTTTCTACCTCGTATTTTAAAAAAATAATTCAAAGGTTACAAAACAAATTTTAAAATATTGATATTAAATTAATTTCAAAAATTCCTGCTGCGTTCATTTAAATTCGACTATAACAATCAGCGTTCATTTGAGTTGCTCTATGGGACAACCTGCATCTTACATTACCTAAATTATTAATTCTCGTGATTTTGAAATTCAAGTTAACCTTTAGGCATTTGGCATTGTACGATTCTTCTACCGTACAAAAATTGCGCTTTCAGCTTTCAATGGCTCAACTAAAATCTAAATTTCTGATTAATCATGGTTTCGGTTCTTCAGCGCAATTAAGTCGATTTCGTTAACTTTTTTGTTTTATTTTTTTTTTGTCAGCGTTACGAAAGGTTTTCCTTTGCCGATAACATTTTTAAGTAAAATAATAGCAGACCGCTAAAAACTACTTTATCTTGTAAAAATTGTTTCTTTCATCCATCGCTTATCAAGCGAAAACCTTGCATTCACCTTATTCCAAAGTATACTGCTACTTCTGTAGCTGTAACAGTCCGGTAAATTTTTTAAATTAATTTTTAAATTTGATTTTTTGCTCATTAACCTCATACTGTCGCCTTATTCTTTTTCCAATCAATCATTTTGTTGGGCTAAATAATTGTGCTTCTCGCGGTTAAAGACGGTCAAAATTTAATTTTTTGGAGATTTAAGGGATGCATTTTCTATCGAAATGGTGGAGCATTCCAAAAATGTTAGTTAAATGTTAAACGGGCCAATTTGCCCTAATTTTCACGAAAAATAACCCATTTCTTCCCGACGAATGATATATCATACCACCGCATGATCAACGCTGCAATTCCAATACGCTTTTGATACTATTCACAATAATTCTAAAAGAAACACAATTATAAATTAATAACCGGATCGTCAATTCAATTAATAGACGTTTATTGACCAATTCTGGTTGATCTCTTGACATCTAGGAAAGTTAATACAAGTTTTAACAACTTTATAAACTATGGTAATAAGAAAAAAACTAGTAAAGAAAGACCAGTTTATTCAAGCTGATGAATGATTAATGGATTTAATATACATACGTATTTAAATGATTTTCTAAAAGAATAATTCGTCATTTCGTTATATTTATATATAAATATAACAGGTGTAAGACAAAAATCTTCTTTGTTTTGTGTCAGCTGTAAGGAAACTAGCAGGAACGTTCTCTTGTCTCATCTTTTGTTTTTCAAGGAAACATTGCAATATGGTAAATATTACCTTGAAAAATAATTAGAAACAATATGAATCGTTTAGTCTTGAAAGGGCTCATGTCCACTTTTCCTAATTATTCAGGAAATGAAAAAAACAGCATAAACTCAGCAAAAATAAGTTTAGGAGGGAATTTGAGTTTGTTGATGAAAATGAATGTTGCATTTTGGAGTAATTTTTCAATTATTTCAGCTGGTATGCTCATTTTTAAAGCATGGACATGAGCTCTTTTAATAATAAATACAAAAAATATTTCATTTATTAAAATTCATTAGGATCAAAACAAATTAGAAAATCTTAAAAAAGGAAAAGTACCTAATCCTTTTTTTACACGGTAGATGCGTTCCAGAATTGGTCGTGCAAAAAAAGACACAGAGTATATGGTAAAATAATCGATACGTGCAAAAATTCGTTTTTGGGTACAAAATAAAGTAGATATGTATATTTTGTAATTGGAAAATAAATTAAATGTTTAGTTGAAATATTCAGCAACCCCAAAATTACAAAACCCTCAGCGCCAATCGTTTGAGCTAACGTTAGTATTTCTGAATTCACATCGTCAATGAGAGTTCCAAGCTTAGAAACATTATTCGTCACACATTCTGGCCAAAGAGCCTTCCAGCAGACAATTTAATGTACAAGACTTTATTTCAGATAATTCCAAAAAGAAAACGTATACACAATCCAAAATTGTATTGCTTTCAGGCGTCAATTACCATCACGTAAGGGTCGTTATCGATTTTGTTTTATATCAATTGAAATAACCGCCTTACATAATAAGTCTTAAACGTAGCGATGATACCTTGATCCAACGGTTAAATAAGTGATGTAGTATTAGGTGGAAAAAATACGATTTTGACATCGGGATATTCAAAGTTTGGATGACCGGGAGCTCTAAATAATTTGAACTTTAAGTATCACCTGAAATTAGGAACAATACAATTGTGAAACCAATCAGTAAAAATGGCTGAAGTGACCCAGGCTTTTTTATTCACCATCCAGCGTACTGGCAAAGTATTTAATTAACCAACGATTTTAACATTTTTTCGCCTGAAGCGTTACTGTTACTACAAAGCAAAATATCATTCGGTCCTTACATGCCTTAAAACCGCTAGCAAATTTCTCGGTTTTAGCTATGTTTGTTCTACTTGGCATATTTTTCCAAAATAGACCCGTTTCGTCTTAAATACTTGTTCTGTGTTTCTCTAGCAGCTTCCATATTACCAGAGGCAATTTCGCCTTTAATTTTGACGTTGTGCAATGAACTTTCTAAAAAACAATGCAACCAGCCATTGCTTGTCGAAAATTTAGTTTTCTTTTCATTTGCGGATTGTGCAGACATTCGTAGTTTAAACCTTTTAATTTGTTCAAAAATTCTTAACGCTTTGAGTTTGATAGATTAATATCCACCGGAATCCGTTTTTTAGTGTTATCCTCAATCTAAGTTACTAATGATTATTCCATTTGTTCTAATGTTGCATCTCTTGATCACGAAGATGCCTCAGAGCTCAGTTTAGAACCTGAAATAACCGATAGTAATGGAACTTTTGTTTTTTAACACCATCTGATCAAATTTGACCCGGACCGGTTCATTTAAACCGCGCGCGTAACCCGGATCGGTAATTTTTTTTTTCTAGGTTGTTACAACTTTTTTTGACATTCGTGTGACGTTTGAGGCAGAATATTTCAGAATAGTTTGCTTGAAATTTTTGATTTCCAATGGAATTACGGCTACAAAATCATTGAAAATGTTGCAGAAGTGTTTTGGGGAGTCTACTCTATCGAGAACGCAAGTATTTGAGTGGTATAAAGCATTCAGTGGGGGTTGTGAGGTGAAATTGTGCTCGAAAATCGTAGTGTTGGCATTAGAGGCTCTCAGCATCTCTTATGGATCGACTCAACCCATTTTTTTGATGTTTTAAGTAAGAAACGCGTTGCTGGACTAGTGCCGAAAGACCTGAATTTTTTACAAAAAGAACATCGAGTAGAGGTCGCAAAAGAAATGCTTGCCAATGTAGCTGAAGACCCTATATTGATCAAACGAATTATTACTGGTGACGAGACGTGGGTTTATGAATATGACGTCGAAACTGTCCAACAATCTAACAAATGGCGCGCCAAAAATGAGCCAAAACCGAAAAAAGCACGCCAAAGTCGGTCGAAAATCAAGGTAATGCTCATCGTTTTCTTCGATTACCGTGGTGTGATTTACCATGAATTCGTTCCAGAGGGTCAAACGGTCAATAAAGCATGCTCCTTGGCCTTTTTGAGGCGTTTACGTGAAGCAATTCGTCGTACACGGCCGAATTTATAGGCAAACAATTCATTGATTTTTCATCACGATAATGCGCTGTCACATTCCAGCCTGATTGTGACTGCATTTTTGGCCAAACACTAAACAAAAATCGTCGCTCAGCCACCATACTCGCCAGATTCGGCTCCCTGTGACTTTTTTCTGTTTCCGAAACTCAAATATTGGCTCCATGAGTAGATTGAAGCCATAAAAAGGGGCCATCCCGGCCTATAAAATGTGTATGGAAAATGGATTAACCGTTGGCATGCTTGTATTGGTTCAAAAGGAGCCTATTTTGAAGGCGATAATAAAGATTTGTATTAAAATACATTAAAATGTTGTTCTTTTTACCAGTCCGGGTCAAATTTGATCAGATGATAGTCCTGATTGTAGCCTCATTGAAATTAAAACTTTTTCCAACCGATGACAAACTCGCATATGTACTTACAATAAGAAATGTACATAAACAATATTATTGAAAAAAATTGCGAATGTTATTTTAAATTGAATTAGGTTTTAGTTTATTACATGTTTCAAAAAACACCTTACTCGACGAAAGAACTACAAGGAATGTAAAACAAAACAGCCAAAATAATGAATTATTGAGAGTTGAATGGGATAGCTTTTTTAAAATAATAAACAAACTGCAAAAAATAATAAAAATAAATGCATTTACGGAAAAAAATTAAATAATTTTTTTGCCGTGTAAAAAAAATCCGACCGTGTAAAAAAAGGTTAGTTTATTTTTTTTACATCGTGTTATTTCAAAATCGTGTAAAAAAAGACCGTGTAAAAACAGGATTGGGTGTATATATTTTAAAGACTTCAGTAGTCACCGTCCTCACTATTATATTCCACTCCAGTTGGCCATTGCATAATTTTGTCGTAAAAATACAGACACTGAGCAGATATGTACTTTAGGACTTTTTGCAGGTCACATATATTTCTAATCTGCCGATAGTAAAAAATTTCATGGGTGCATGTCCTGGATATGTATTCCCGTTCTAGAATAAATGATTTTTTTTTGCAAGGTAGGTTTCGCCCCATTAACCATATGATAATGTCGTCTTGTCATAAAACGTATATACAGGTCCGTGATACAAAACTGTCATAATACTAATTTTGACAAAAAGTGGACATGACCCCTTTCAATACTAAACGATTCAATTAGAAAGCTATTAGATATGAAATCGTTCGTAAACAATGTTTTACTGCAAAATGTTAAAGTTCTAATTTAATGTAACTTTGCTAAATACTCGAATATTGAAAAATTAACATCGAACTAGAAAATATTTCAAATAAAAGCAAAAAACTAGATTGACCTTGAAATAACCTTCAAGTTAACCCTAAAATATAAAATAAATAATATTATTTTCCTTCTCCCTCAAAACCACAAAACTTTTGTGTAGAACAAATTTTTCAGAATGCTTGGTTTTCGGGATAATTCAGATGAACACTTTCATATCAAAACACGGAATACATCTGTGGCAGATATGTATTTAAAACTCGAGTTATACCCTTTTACGTATTATTTCAATTTCAAAATCTTCGTATTCGATTTCATATCTTATCATTTTTTTTTTGTAATACTTCAGCAACTACAAACAAACGTAATAAGCGTTTACAAAAACCAGAATTCTGGAATTCTGGTATCCGAATTCTTCTACACATATACGATTTTGAGTAACTCTTAATTTTAAAAACGTTTACCTGAACAATAAAGTTTTAGAGTTATCCCTAATATTTGCCACAGATGGTGGTGCTTCAAAAATTAATTTCCTCTTTGTGCTGATTCGGCACTTTCTTTCGGAATAAAGCTTAAATTTCCATTATGTATCAAATATGTATAACAAATGTACATCATATAGCATATAGCAATACATGTACATACATCATGTACCCACCTACTGCCGCTTGCCTTGGAAATAATTATGTTCCCTTTTCTGGTAAACGCCACACTCGTAGATGGTTTTTAATTTTATAATTAAAACATATTCACCTGAAAATATTTAATCTTTTAATAAGAACAAAAAAATTATGCATAAATAAAACCATTGTAAACCTCTCTTGTATTACTAAAAACATAGCAAATCACGTAAATAAAAGTTTAAATATTATGTTTACGAGTATGTATTTATATTATGAAGCATATACAAAAAATAAGTGTTTTCAACCCATTTCAATTGTATTCAATATTTACGGACGGAAAACAAATAACAAACATAAGCAACAAGGCAGAAAACAACATATTTTTTCTATAAGAACCACCCTACTTATCAAACCACTTTGATTGCAATTAAAATTAGAGAAACGTAGTTTCTTATATAAGTAATTACAACCACTTCATCATCTTGTAGCTTTATTGTATATTAGGTGCTTTATAGTAGACGACAAGAAACGAATAATCTAAAATCATTTTAAGTTTTAGGTTACATACAAAAGCAAAGTTATGTGGAAGCTAAATTAATAAAACGAGCAAAAAATTAAACCTCGATACGTACTTGTTTATCCAAACTTAACTACAAAATAAAAATTTAAATTATTTTTAACTCCAAAATAAAAATTTATTTTGTAGCTTAACAATTCCAAAATTATTGTTTCATATTTAATGTAAAAAATTGTTGACATTGAACATGAAGAATGACGATGAAGATGTATTCGAACATTATAAGGTCAAGGGTAGATTAATTTGTGTTGATTTATAAAGACATCGTTAATGTTGAAGTTTTTGTAGCGAGAATCGCAAAATATTTAGAATGAGTAAAGAAATATGTTCTTTAAGCTGAACAGCACAGGTAATTGCTATAAAAAAAACAATGAGCGAGTTCACCCTCAACTCGCAAAAGATTTATGTGAAAACTTTTTTGTATAACTATTGAATCATTTCAAGCCATTTCGTTAAGGCTCATGAACCCCTCCATAAAGACAGATGTTGTTCGCTCAGTATTTAAACTAAGTTACATTTTTGGTTCAAAAAGTCAGTATGTTATAATTCTATTTTGAATTTGGAGGACGAACCTTACTGACAATAATTAAGCATGACCAAAGTACATTTCTGTTAAGTTAATCACCTAAACCATAGTAATAAATGATCACGGCAAACTCACTGAACAAAGTAAAATCAGGTTACACATCCGTTAAATGATCGTTACAGTACTCGTTCAAAATTCTCAAATAAACATCGAACTCGTACTGTAACAACTCATTTACCGCCCTTGTGACGTAAATAATTATTACACTTCACAAGCATAATTTGTGGTCCTTTTACTCGTATGTAATTTTCATTTTCAAAAACACTTGCTGATGCGGCCATATATAGCAGATATTTTCACAACAAAATAAATTAAAGTAGGCGGTTTTTTCTTTACATTTTTTTTGTATTCGGCTCACGATGTTTTTGAAATGCCGGATGATGTTGTTTATTGCCTGAGTATGCGTAGATTTTGCATTGATTTTACGTTTTATTTATTTTTTGTTCCTATCGATATTCACACATACCAGCAATATTTTTTGTTCGGAAATTTTGTTTCCGTAACCCGATTTCTATACAATTTGTTACTTACTCCTGCCGCTAAAGATGTTTTCACATCAAAAATGTGTACAGGAAAGACTCATGTAAAACTTTACAAGCAAACTGAGTGTTACGTAAAACAATCGTAAATTAATTTTAATGCACTGGTTGCCTGTCGTATAAATCAATAATTATGATGTTTTCATTAAAAATCAAGCTTACAACAAAAAAACAAGATTTTGTATAAATGCTTTAGGTTTGTCTGTGCTTAGTCAATAATAGCGAAATTTTAAATTTGTGACGGATTCAAATTTGAAGGTTACATCAATTCATACAGAAAGAAACAAAATGCAAATCACTCGTCGATCGGAAGATAACGTCCCAGTGCGATCGGTGTGAAAGTTTAAATTCAAATTCAAGAGTAGAGTGATTTTTTGTCAAAACCTGCTAAAATTCTCTCTAGAAAACCTGCTTGTTTCGCTGATATCACATATTATGGTTACACTTAAACCTTTAGTTTATTAGTCACTACGAAAAACCATATAAAAAAAAATTTAAATTTAATCGTTTATTAGCCGCACAATGTACATATATGTATACACACACACTACTAACGCCGATTGATATTTGAACATTTTCACTCTCTATTCTTTGTTCTAATTTATATACAAAATGTCAAATATATACATATATGTATGTGTTTTATGATTTAATATGTTAAAGTGAGCTTCGGTATATTTTTCATAAAAATCCTCGATTTCCCTCTCGTTTAAATTATGCATTTTCAAATGGTAAAATAATTACACTTTTTTCGGCAGAAACAGTCAATCCCCAGTTTTTCTTGAACATTAGGGTGTCTGTTAGGAGAATCCATGGTCATTTATTTTTTACTATGGCCAGGGCCGGCTCTACAGTGGATTCAAGAGATGCAAAACATCCGGGCGCTTTTAAAAAAGGGCGCAAAAATATATACACAAATGTTTTTTATTGTTGCAACAGTAATATTTCGTTGGTTTTTTTCGAGTAATTTTATGACAAAAGCCTTTCCCGTAGTAGCAAACAAACGCGACAAAAAACACAATAAACACACAAAACCAAGTTTCGTTCGTTGTTGGGTTGAAAATAGTATATGCGTGTTGGGTTGATGAAAATATCTTATGAGTGTATATTGGAGTGATAAAAATATGTCAAACTTAGGCTACGGACCAATAATCGGGTAAATTGTTCATTTTACACTGTAAATGTACCCATATATGGGGTAAATTAAAATAAGTACTGTACCAAAAAGTTGAGTAAAATATGAGAAAAATGGTAAATAACGATGTTTTAAACTTTTTGAAGTTTCAGAGATTTTTGTTAAAATTTCCGCGTTTCCAATTATTATATGTACCTACTCATAGTAATAAAATAAAATTTATTTTTATGTTACGAATGAAAACAAATAAAAAATATTTGACGTTTATTCTTGCACCTAATAGCCAGCGATTTTAACCATAATTTGTGCCCTTCAAACCATTTTTACCTCTAGAGAATTGGAACGGCCATTGCGGTAAATGGGTACTAAAATTGAAATTTACTGTACTAAATGATTTACCCCGTGGGGTTACCTTAATTACTTAAGTAGATATTTTCAATAACAATTATTATTGTGTAATGTGCAGTGTGCGATTAGAAAATCAAAATATAAATTTGCTGTAAAAGTTGTAAGTTTTATAGTTTCGTTTATTTTATGTGTTTTATTAAACTATGGGATCAAATAAAAACTTGTCCGGTGCAGAAAATTGAAAAATAAAAGCAAAAAGCGACGACTCCCTTGCAGATAGGGGCGCCTTAATTAAGTTTTGCATCGGGGCGCCACTGACCCAAGAGCCGGCCCTGACTATGGCGCATTTTTTAATTGTTGAAATTTAGGCCAAGACACGTTTTCCAAGCGTTTTTGCTCAGATACCGATTTATTGTAAAAAATATAATAACTTTTGTACTGAAATAATTGTGGATTCTCATTGAAGGGTTCAAGAATATTCATAAATTTTCTTAGATTTTTCGAAGCGATCTGCTTTACTTTCGTAACCAAAAATTTTCGTAATGCTATTTTCGTAATAGTAATAGTGAAATCATAAATTAGTACTCTTGAAACCATTCCAAATATAGCGAAGAGAGGGAAAAAAGGAATAATAAAATGTTGAGAGAGAAGATGAAAGTGTCAGTTCCTAAAATGATATTCTTGAAATCCGGATTACGAAAATTTTCGCAACGGAACGTTACTAAAATTTTCGGATGATTTTTTAATTTCTTATTGCATTTCGTAATGAAATTTGGATTTTTTTTTTTATTAAATGTTCATAAAACTCAATAATTTCTGTGTCTGAATGGTTAAAAACAATATGTATTTACATTTGGATAAATATTTATTATTTTGTTACCACAAAAAAAAGAATATATTTTTAATTTGTTTATTGTATTCTTTACGCGGTAATTACAATTGGGAGGGGGTTGTAACAGACATTTTATTTGTTCACTAAATATTTATTATTTTTTTTATCGAAGATCTATTTTCTTGTTTTTTATCATGTACTTAAAACAAAAGAGCAATAGTTAGAATATTAATTGAAGACATGAGTGGGTGAAGGTGATATGTAATATTTGTATAATTTTACAGAAACGAGCTCCAAAGTTTCTACGATTCTTTTTAAAATATTGGTTCTTAGTTTAGTTTAACCTTCATCCGCTTTAAATTTCGCTAGATAACCTAGTTTTGCAAAGATTTATTGGGACATAATGAATATACGGACATAACAACTTCATTCTTGTAAAAAAATTAAAATTAAAGAAAATGTTACATATCACCTTAATACTAATTTTGGGTGTATTTTTAAATAAAATTCAAAATCTTATTTATTTCGAGATAACAAAGTAGATAATGCATTCTATGTTTTGCTTATTATTGAAGATTGAATTTTATTACCTACATAACTAAAACAAAAAGTTACTTTCTTTCCAATTTTTGTATGTACCTATCCCTCCCCTTAAAGTATGGGATATTTTTTAATGCATTCCATCAAAGCAACCTTGATTATACAAGTCATAATCTAAATAACGAAGCTTTAGAGAATTAGAAACGAGAAAAAAACCAAAATTTTCATAGTAAAACACACAAAACATATGGGAAATCACTTTTTTTTCTAAAACAAATTTGTGAATGAAAACGTTGCAAATTCTTAATTATGATTTCTGAAATATTTTCATAAATGTTTGAATTTCACCATATGTATATGAATATCGTTTAAGTAAATTGTTTTCATTTTCTAGTAATAATTGATTTATTTAAACCAAAATATCAAAAAAAAGTTCATAACAACAGCATTCTGGGCCCGAATTCGGGTTCGATGACAAATGATAATGAGAAATGACTTGATTTTTTATTTCAACTAGTCGGTTGCATTTTTATTTAGAGTAGGCGAAATAAAAAATCAAGTCATTTCTTATTTTCATTTATCATTGAACCGGAATTCGGGTGCAGGTCAAATTAAAAAGAAAAGCTTACTACTACAAATCGTGTGCATTAAGTCAATATACATTACATAGATGCCAGTGATGGCAGTAAAATTTTTGAAAAATCGTACCAAATATTGCCACCTGGGGAAATTTTAAATTCAAAAATTGTAGGAAAAGCAAAACAAATTCTCAAAATATTAAGAACGTGTCATAATTGTGTGATTAAACAATTTTTTTTCGTATTTTTCTGTATACATCTTAGACATCTAACGTATACTATAAAACTAAAGATAAATTTAGCAAGTATTATTTTAATTCGTCAGAGCCAACTTTGATGTATTTTCCAAAATGAAAGTTCGAAAAATATTTTTTAGAAATAATTTAATTTTAATATTTCTGCAATTAATATTTACTTAATAACAATATTGTATATTGCTGCTAAAGATATGTAGAACACTTTTATATAAATATTTTGTAACATTTTTGCTTTTTCCATTGAAAAAGTTGAAGCTAAAAAACACCATTTTTACTATGGATTCCAATGGAAATCAGTGAAAAGTTATCCCACTAACAAAGCTTCTAAAAAATACGTCATAATGATTATGGTTCTATACTCTAGATCTCTAGAAAGCTCTGATTCCATTCGTCGTTGATGTTTTTGAAATGTATATAGTTCAACTTTATGGTCAGGATTAGCAAACCGTACCATTTTTAAAGTTTCAATTCTAATTAGTTAATTCGTGATAATTTTTGTACCTATGCGTATGGATTATTTGGCGAACTATACCTACATCACTCTCTCTCTCTCTATATATACACCCTGCGCCATTGAAATGTTCGGATTCGATTATTTGCTATTTCATGCAGTTCTCTCATAGATTTTAGCGCATTCACTATTTTTTTTTGTTGTTTTCTTTTGTTTTTGACTTTTTCTGCGTATTTCTACGTATTTCACGTCTTATGACGTATTTAAAACCAAAATATGGATGATTTATTTGTTTGGTTTCAATTAAGTTGTCAAAGAGTTAATTTTAAAATGGGTCGGTCTAAATTAAATGTTGACGAAAAAGCCAAAATTGTCCAACTAAATGCAAAAAAGTACACACATTCACAAATTGCAAGAGTAACTTAGTGTAGCCAAATAGCAAATAGAAAGTTTTAAGGCACTATTGCGGAAATCAAACGGTTGTGAGATAAGTCTGCTCTGATGCAAAGAAGAAAACTAACAGATCGAATTTCAGACATTTGGCGCTTAAGCATAATGGTGTGTTATGGCTTTGTAGCTGAGAAGTTAGCTTCTAATAGCAATAACCAACACTATTTCAGTTCGTACTATTAAAAGAAGACTAATGGAACTCGGTCTCTATGCTTGTCGACCTGCGAGAAAATCATTACTGACAGCAAAAATGGGAGCTGCAAGCCTCAAATTTGCAATAGAATGAGAAAACTGAATGCCCGAGGACTGGTGTTGGTCCATATTCTCGGATGAACCCAAGTTCGATATCTATGAACCCTATGTAAGGATAAGAGTTCGGCGACGAAAAGGCAAAACGTATTTAACAGAATGTATTTCGCAGACAGTAAAACTTTCACCGTATGTTATGGCCTGGGGAGCCATAACAGCCTTTGTTTGATCACTACGCCTTCTGAATAGTTCAGTAAACGGAGAAAATTATAAAAAAATAATCGCAACCTGCGTCATGACTATTGAGGACCCGACTCAATACATCGGTATTCCATTCTTCCACGACGACTCAGCTCCGTATGTTACAGGGCGCGCATTGTAAGTTATTGACGTTATCTGTGACGTAAGAATGCTTAATTTTAACGTATAATTTTTGTATGTAGCCGAATATAAAAATAGCTTGGTGATTAAGTCGTGACCCTGGACAGGAAATAGTCCTGATCTCAATATTGTTGAAAATATTTGGCCTTTCATGGGAAAGAAGATCAAAAAATACAAGCTGAAAAGTGTCAAATAGCCGAAAAAACTTATAGAAAAAGTCTGGTTTGAAGAAATAACAATAAATTATTTAACCAAACTTTACAATTCAATGCCGATCCGGATTAAGGCCATCATAAAAGCCAAGGGCGGGGTCATTAATTATTGATTTTAAAAAGTGCAATTTCTCTTAAATAATTTTGGTTGAGATGAATTATTTAATTTCAGTTAATCGTAATTTTAATTAAAAATTACCATTGTCAACAACAAAATATTTTTCAATTGAAATAACTTTGTTAAAAATACTGTAAAAACCTACCAAATTGTTACGAGGTAGGGCGAAAATATTCCTTATCTGAAGTTATGTAGGTCTAACATGGCGGATCACCGTTCTGTGAATTTGAATATATTTGGAATCGTTTAAAAATTGTGTTAATAATCAGAATCTATCATTTTTGCCATATACTTTTGAAGCAAACGGCGGTATTTCCAAAATTTATTAAAAAATTTCAAACCGAACATTTCAATGGCGCAGGGTGTATATCAGAGAATGGAACGAGTGTAAAATTTCGAACGAAAACAAACAAAAAAATATTATTACGAGTACAAACAAAAACGAAAAAAACGAAAAATACAAAAATAAATGTTTTGCAATATTTTGCTCGTCTGATTTTGTTAGATACAAACAAAACGAAACGAGCAAAAAGAAAGATACAAATTTGTTTGTTTTCGTATAATTTTTGTATTACTCGCGAGTAGCCATAGTTTTTCGTAAAATTTTTTTTGTTTTGGTTAGTTTGTGTTTTATCTTTAACGGTAAAGGTGTTAAAAAACTTGAACAGGGTTATTAGAAGTACTTTGTAATTAAGGTAAGTGATCCAATATATATTTATTATTGAATAATATATACTTATGAACAGTAGCGGTCCGTGGATCTTAATTCAGGGTGGGCAAAATTTTAAAACTGGTGGTTAAAATCGAAAATTTAAATATATTAGTTAGTGTCATAAACTCATAACCGTTCATTGCAAAATACTACAAAATTTATAAGAATAAATATTGTAATTTCAATAAAAATAAAAGTTTTTAAACTAAGATTAACTAATGGCGCGTTAAAGCCGTAGATAAATGCTTCATATCAGGATAGCCTTGCCGAGTATACACATTATCACCACCAAATAGTACACATGGAAAGCAATACAAACTTTTAAATTGTAAACTGGGAGTTAACCATTGTTTTCTTTCGAAAACCACTCTTTATTGAATTTTCTGTTTGACGCTTTGGAGTTGTTATTGATAACACCACATTCGGACGATCTGGGCCCATTTTTTTTATTTTATCTTCAAAGGTTAAGTTTGTCAAATAAAATCAACAGAATTCAAATTTTCGACAGACATTGTAATATAAAGCTTATATACGAACTTTTTAAAAATGAACTTGTAGCATATAACAATAACGTCCGAAACTTTTTAATTAATTATTTAATTTTTTTATAACACACAAATTAGTTTCAAAATACATATGACAAAGGCCTGACTGTAATTCACAATACTTCATAATGAAAAACAAGAAATGATTGTAGTGTAGTGTACTTCTTTGTGTAAGTTTGATACCGTACATTTTATTTAAAAACATATAAATATGTAGGTCGTCTTCTGATTGCGTCCTAGATGAATTTTCTGAATATTTATATACATATACAAATCAAAAACTACTCTAATTTAACTAGGTAGCATCGCTTAAGTGGAGGAAGTTCAGTAGTCAAAACGAAAATTAAAAACAAAAACAAAATTCAATCGACAACAAAAAAAATTTACTTGCGGGTGATTTTCTTGAATTGCCCACAATGCTTGTTTGTGTGTGTGAATATTTAGCTTTATATGGTACTATTCCACTAGAAAAATTCCTAAAATTTTACTCACAGTAAAAAAAAGAGGAAAAGAGCAAAAAGTCCGAAACTCTATGTAATAGACAAAGACCACGTTTTTTTGTTTATTTTTTTTTATAGCAAAATTTTAAGGAGAAATATTGACAGCACACAAAAACATAACCCATAAATATTTCAAAAAAATTAATATTAATATTAATTCGGTTAGTTTTACAGCACAAAATTATCTAAAAATTAAATATCATTAATACTCATATCAGAATTATATCATAGTTTTTAGTATATTTTTCGTGAAAATTAAAAAAATCTCTACCAAAAAAACGCCATGTGTTTTTTATTTTTGTTGTTTTATAGCAAACATTTTAAGGGGAAATTTGACATTAAATAACTTCATAACCTATAATTGCTAGAAAATTTTCGTATTTGGTAATTTAGTATTTATTCGATTTTTTTTTCGTCTCAAAATTATCTAATAAATTAAACATTATTAATACTCATATCAGAATTTGATTTTTTCGAACAATTTCCGTCACAGAATAAAAAATTAAAAAAATTTTTACCATAAAATCGTCATCCTATTAAAATTATTAGTGTGTGCGAGAATTATTTTTCATCATATACAAATTTTATGTACGTGTGCTAGTGACACTCCTATAAAAAGTTCTCGATTTGATACTTTTTATAGGAGTGTACACTACTACAGACACAAATATTTTTGTACTCAGAAGGTTTTTTGTTTCATTCCCCCATCTACCAAATATATATTTTTTTCTTTCTTTAATTTTACTGGCAGTACATTTTTTCTAGTGGAATACCGCCTTAAAGGAATAAAAATAGAAAAATTGAGGTAGAGAGCGAAAATGTGCGCGCATCTCAATGTTATGTAGATTTGCATCATCATGCGGCACTACACGATTTGCCCAATGAGAATTTATGAACGAAGAAGAGAATGAAATGATGTAATATACAGTTGCACGGCTGAATGTGTGTTAATTTAGATTTTAGAATATAATTGTAGACGTACGTTAAAGAGAAATAGATATAGAGATTATTAGCTTCACATTTAAAAACAATTTTTTGTGTTAAAGCTTCGCCTCGTTTTATGGACTAATTTGTATAAAGGGTTTGTTGTTGTATTTCATATTGGAATCTTATACACAAATTATGAATGTGGAATATTTACAGTGCAACTTATTTAACATTATTTTGTATGTGTCGGTGGACATTTGTTTTATAAAAACAATCTGTGTAATTGGGTCAAATTTAAGAGTGGGCACTGCCCACGTTGCCCAATATGACCGACCGCGCCTGCTTATGAAAAGGCTTAGGATTTTTAGGTTCTAAAAAATCCAAAATATGTACCTAAAATATGTAACTAAAATTACAAAATATGTGGTAAAAATATGTGTCTAAAATGAAAAATTTGTGGTCAAATTTTGAAAAGAAAGCCAAAACTGGAACTTATCATAAGAAAATTTTAATTCACTCATTAAAAAAAAAGTATCTACAAGATTTTTGCTGTAAAGTGGGGCAAACTAACTCCTGTATTATAAAGGGCTGGAGTGGTAGTCTAAAAATGGTTCCCGTCTCCAAACATTTAAAAATTTGGACAAGAAAATAGTTCCTACTCCTAAAGTGCACCGTGAGAAGGGTAGAATTGAATTTTGTAAGTTTTTATAGGTCAACGTACTCTTCTTTGATTCATATAAAGTTCGAAGAATTCTTTTAAATATATTTTAAAAATGTTGGACTAATCAGATAAATGTCTCACTGGACGAGAATTTTTCATTTTTGATAAAATGGTCCAAGAACTCTGCCGTACTAAGAAAAAAAGTCACATCTGCCTTTTTGTGGTTTTCAGTAATTTCAATGTTTCTGTTTTTGTTTGCCATGTCGTTATATGAAACTTGACTATTAAATAACGTAATTTTATGGTATTTGATGGACGATATTTGACTTTTTAAAAAATCAGAAATATAGGTATTTATTTGAAGAACACGAATATGCCCCTAACGCATATTTCGACTTTTGCGGTTTATCGTTTGTGACTTTTTTCTTAGCATGGCAGGGTGAACGTTTTGTTAAAATACCGATCGAAATTTGTGAATAGGTGGTTTTTTGGCCCTAAGAATTGTATCGACAATCTTCTTGTCAAATTCGAACCTGAACCGCCCCAGGATTGTTCAAAATTCTATTAAAATATAGGCATTTCAAAATGAAGTATACCGCTTGATTTTTTTCGTAACATGTATTTTAGACCTATTTACGCGATCCAGGTCGATTTATCTGGGACTGGCTTTAGTCTTTTTATATTTCAATAGCATTGAAAATATGTTTACCACAAAAATGACAGGCGGTATAAAATATTTTAAATGTAAACACTCAATAATAAAAGCAACTTTACATTCGCTTAAGACAGGTTTGGTCAAGCCAAATTGCCTCTAAATTTGTTTAATCACTTAAATGGTTCTAAAACATAGGTGTTATAAAAAATTCAAGTGATATACATCCCTTTCGACTGCGTATGTTTTAATGCAGCGTTGAACAATTCTGGGGAGGCTCAGGCCCGGCATTGTATAGCCAGTTTGTCGATGCCATGCTTAACGATAAAACTACATTTTCATAAATTTTCAGTCGATATAAACTCATTGAATAAAACGTTCATCATCCCTCTGCTAGTCGGTTCATGGATAAAGAAAACAACCACAAAATTTGTTTTTCTAGAAGAACTTCGGATCATCAAAGAACCTCAATAATTTTAATTCTACGTTTGGTTTGATCTTAATTTATTAATTTAACTTATACAGTTTAGGCCATAGTAAAACTTTTAATATTTGTTGGCTTAAATGTCTGCTTTATCAAATTTTAAGCTAATTTACAAAAAAAAAAAAAAAAAAAATTTCGAAAGTCATAAAATATGTGCTAAAACATAAAAAAAGTTGAAATATGTAAAAATATGTGATTAAGCGAAAATATTTAAATTTATGTGGTAACATATAGGGCTCATTCGCCTTTATTTCTTCCAAATCGAATAAATATCCAACAAATTTTTGATTCGGATTTCCCAAAAAAAATATTTTTTTACCTAAAAATCCTAAGCCTACGTTATGATCAATTGGATCTACACTACTCCAAAAAATTAAAGGAACACTAATTTTTTTCAATTTTTTTAGTGTTTTTTGAAGAGCTGTATCTTTATAAAATACGGTCGTACGGAGATGGAAATAAAAGCATTTTAAAGCTTCAAATCTCTAGTTTTAAGACTTTGGAGCAGAAAATGTTTGTGAGAAAAAATTTTTGCGAAATAAAAAAATTCGATTTTTTTTTTTTTTTGTAAGGATCCATGGGCGCGGGAAATTTTTTTTAAGTTAAACCAATGCATAGGTCGGTTAGCCTGTTAATTAGGCGTAAATTTAATTTCATTCTGGTCTCTCTATGTCAACTTTTTGCTGAGATATCTGACTTTGAATCAAAACAGATCCTTTTGCCTTTGATCATCGATATCTCAGCAACCAATGATTGCACAGTAAACTTTAGGGCAGCCCTAAAAACTTCAGTAAATTTCCTACAAGACCCTTAATGATTAGTTAAAAACAAATTTTTTTTCACTCTCAATACTGAATTGAAAAAAGTACAAAACAACGACTTTTTAGGTTGTCTTAGTAAATCCGTTATTTTACAAATATTGATGAAAATACTAATGTTGCCAGGTCATTTTACACTTTAATGTACTCCTAATAGCCCTGTATTATTTTCAAATTGATCCATCCAACCGTTTTTCCGGACAGATTGATCAAAGTTTTATAAAACAATTAAAGGAACAAGTGATCATCAAAATAAAAAAACGACTTTTTCACATTTTGCGTTAGTTATCGTAAGATTTTTTTGCAATACTCGCCCATAAGAGACGACAGAAAATTAAATAAAGTTCTGCAATATGACCAATTATTATGGAACTTGGCAATTTCTCATCCGATTTTAGTGAAATTTGGTATTCGCGATCGAAATGGGATTCTAAAGTGATTTTTGGATAAAGTTCTGGAATATGGCGTACTAGGATGGAACTTGGCTATTGCTGAACCGATTTTAGTTAAATTTGGTATGGGCGATGGAAATGGAATTCTAAAATGAATTTTAGCTAAAGTTCTGGAATATGGCCAATTAGGATGGAACTTGGCCATTTTTTATCCGATTTTAAACAAATTCAGCATGTACTATAGAAATAAAACTCTAAAATTTTTTTTGGTAAAATTTATATGGTTAATTTGGAAGGCGCTTGCCTATTCCTTAAACGAATAAAAGAAATTCGACATGTGCTTAAAAAGTGAAAAACTAAAATGGTTATTCCATGTATTTAATGATTTATTTTATCAATAATTTAAGAAACTCATTTTCATCGTGAATGCTGAAATTCATAAAAATAGGATACAAAATTTCCATGTTCCATAACAAATGGCCAAATTCTGGAACTTTATCCAAAAATCAGTTTAGAATCCCATTTCTAAGGCACGTGCTGAATTTCATTAATATCGGATTAGAAATGGCCAAGTTCCTACCTAGTTGGCCATATTCCAGAAATTTATCCAAAAATCATTTTAGAATCCCATTTCCATCGCGCATACCAAATTTTATTAAAAATGGATAAGAAATGGCCAAGTTCCTTCCTAGTTGGCCATATTGCAGAATTTTATCAAAAAATCATTTTAGAATCCCATTTCCATCGTATATGCCGAATTTCATCAAAATCGGATAAGAAATGGCCAAGTTCCATCCTAGTTGGCCATATTCCAGAACTTTAACCAATAATCATTTTAGAATCCCATTTCCATAGCGCATACCAAATTTCATCAAAACCGGTTTAGAAATGGCCAAGTTCTATCCTAGTTGGCCATATTCCAGAACTTTATCCAATATTTCCGAAATATCCAATATTTCCTTTTTATAAAATATTTCCGAAAAATTCCGGTTAAATTCATTAAAATTTTTGCGAGTAAACAAAATAAGCAAACAAAATGAAACGAAAAAAAATCAATAACGAGCAAACTTAAACAAAATAAATTTTATTTTTTGCGAAAACGAATAAAACGAAAAATCAGAAAAAGTTTTTTCGAACATACTCGAGTTTGCTCGTTCCAATCTCTGGTGTATATCTCTGCTTGTTTCAGCTCATACAGACGAAAAAGCCATTCTAACTCGTCAGAACCAGCCATTGCTAATTCTGTGGAGTTATACAAAAACAGGAAATATGAAAAAACTTTTTCAGTTTTTGTTGTTTCAGAATTTAAAAAAAATAATGATGCCCGGTTGCACACAAAACATATCAGTAGTTTAGCTTGATTTAACTGGCCGTTAGTAATAAAAGTGTTTCACAACACTTAACAGTCAGTTAAATCTTCAGTTAAATGTAACTATGCAAAATTGGGCAGATAACTATTTAACTTCTGTGTATATTGCAGCTAGCGTTGGAACGAATGTTATTGATTTTTTGAAATGTTAAAAACAATTTTATTTTCTGTATTTGAAAAGGTGGGCGCACGTGTTTTGGAATTTACTTGTTTTTTATAAATGAAATTTAATAAAATAATTTTAAACAAACCAATTACATATATAAAATTACAAATAGCATCACTTTATCATTTACCGTTTTTCGTTACAAAGCTCATATTTATTGTTTTTCTTTGTACATATAGCAGAAATATTATATATGTATAAGTACAGTAATCCCCCCTATAACATAGTAGATTCGTTCCGCGTTTAAGGAAAACGCGTTGTACTGAATGCTCGTATAACGCGCTCGTATGACCTCGTATAACGCGTTATGTACAAATGATTCACGTTTAACTTTTCTCGTTAAAGGGGGTTTAAATTGAATATTAAGGAAAAACTATGTTATGAACGAAATATGCGCGTTTTAATAAAATCAGACTAAGAAATTATGGCTCCTCGATCCAGTTCATGGATCCAGATGGCCATAAATAAATCGAAACACACAATTATTCGATCGACCACACAATTCACGTTGTATGTGGTCGTATTTATTTATAAACACAATATTATTAATTACAAATTATCTGTGGACCACCATCACTATATATCCACCATCACTATAATTTCACAAGAAAACTTGTCACCGGATTTATATTCAATTTAATTAAATAAAATTAGTTATCACTTTTTATTTAAACTTGAAAATTTTAATTTCCAAATCGACGATGCGTCGCTATGCCAAGACCGAACGAGAGTGTATTTTCCTGTATAGAAAAATCGCGTGTGTCAAAAATGAAATTGTGAAGAGGTAAAAACTTAGACATGATTTTTAGGTTCAGCAAAATCGTATTTTTGCTGAATGAATGATTTTTGGATACGACAATAGATGGGGGTGAATAATTTCGGTTGCAGTATTAAATGTCCATAATATTTAATTTAATACCGAATAGTCAACTGTACTGAAATATAGGGAAATATATTGATTGCGTTGAGTACAGATGCAAACCCTAAAATATATTAATAAGTTAAAAATATTTTGCAGGCGTCACTATAAATCGAAAAAGGCTGTTCAATTACATGTATATTTGAAAGTTGAAATGCGTTACATTTCAAATAATTGTGGCGAATAAACGAATGAAAATGAGCGATTTGAATGAATGAATCGCTACAAAATCATTATAAATTTCACAGTACAGAAATGTAACGTGGGAAATCCCCGCGTTATATGGGAGAAAACACGTGTTATACGAGGGACATGAAATCGCGTAATATGAAAACGCGTTATAAGAATACCGTGTTATAGGGGGGATTACTGATATCACAAGAAGAACAAATTTTTATTAACGTCAAAAGATATTTTTTTTTTTTATCAGTAGGGTTGACTAAAATCTTATTATATCGACAATATCGATATATTTGTTAACTACCATGGAAATTTTTTTGTAAAACGAAATATAATTTTAACCGGAGTTTAGACTTATCAATCAGATTGCTGTCAAACGGTTAACTCGTTTTGTGTGCAACCGGACATTAGTCAACTAATTAGTTTCGCCAAGTTCTCATTATTTTCGATTATTCAAATAAAGCTCTATTTTAAATTATGTTACTGAAAATAAAAATAAAGTTTATACAAAATTAATGATTAAATTCAATTTAATTAAACATTTTAACCTTTCTAACAATACATACAACAATTCAAAATATTTCGAAAAATCTTAACTTCAAATTTTGGTTATTATAGATATCCCGTTTTAGTTAAAACCACAGAATTTTATGTATAAAATATAAAGGGCTGAAACCTCATGAGGTGATCAGAACTTCGGTCCTAGAAATTAATTTAACTTCCAAATCAACTCCTATCTGACCCTCTCACCTCAATCTTCAGCTCAACCTCCAGCTCAATTTACAACTCATCCTCCAACTTAATCGCAATGCAATTCTAATCGCAATCACGAAATTAACCGCAGCTCAACCCTCGACTGAATCATCAACAATTAATCTAACCCCAAGCCAAATCTTAAATAATTCCTCAATCGAACAACTCGCTTAACCCAATCGCAAGCTAACTAAACCCTAACGCAACTTCAACTAAACTTAGCTCGAACCAAATCTCAACCCTCTACCCAACTCTACACTGAATCGCCAAACCAATCCGCTAAAATAAACTCGATTGGAAAGCTAAATGTGTAAATAAATTCAATTCAGTCTAATTTTCACGAAACCCTATATTCGACCCCAAATTAATACCTAATCGAACCCTTCACTCCAAACAAACTTCAACTCAAACCCTGTTCAACCCTAACTCTACCTCAACTAAACCCAACTCAACCCCACTCAATATTTAACTCAACCCCAAATCAACCCTCAACTCAAGCCAAACTAAACGTTCAACTCAAACCCAAAATCAACACGGTTCGAAAACTATACACGCGTATATACTTATTCTAATCTTAGCCCCGACCGGGCTTTTAAGCAGGAAGTAAGTTTCAACACAACAAACAAAATATATTGCTACAACAGCGGAGAAGCAACCCCCAAATAAATCCCTAACTAAACTTTAACTCCACACTCGACAACTCAAATCAACATGACTCGAAAAGATACATTCGTGCATGAACTCAAGCTCAAAAAAACTCAAGTAACTACCAATTCAACCTTAATACCAATAAATTCCCAACTTAATCGCTGACTCCTATTCATTAAATCTCAAATCAAATTAACCTCAACTCAACTCAAACCGCAAATGGTACTCAACTCAACCGCAAACTAGACACCAAATTCAATCCTAAAACCAGCCTATATAATAAACTATTTGCGAGATAGTATAAATAATAGTATGTTGTCTATAAAAAAGCCGAAAACATTTTATATTTATAATAAACTATTTGGTATACTCGGTGTCACGGCAAACTCAACGCCCAACTTCAACTCAACCCGCAAATTCACCTTAACCCCCAACTCAATGTGCAACTCAATTTTCAAACCAGCATAAAATGTAGTATGGCAGGTACCCGCCTTCTGCGGCGTCTCTAAGGGGCACCTTAGGGCAGCAGTTAAACGCTGGGAGGATGTGCAAAAGTCCTCTTACTGGCGCGGAATTCCAGGTTTGCGACAGGCGAAGGAATTTATTTCACCTTCGTCGGCCAGGGCCAAGGAATGTCTCGTACTTAGGAAACCTGAGTTGAGGCTGCTTACCGGCTTCCTCACAGGTCACATCCCCTTAAGGTATCACCTTAAGAAAATGGGCCTAAGTCCGACGGATAGATGTCGCTTCTGTGACATGGAAGCGGAATCAGCGGAACATGTTCTGTGCCATTGCCCAGCCATTTTCTGCAAAAGGTTACAACATCTAGGAGGGAGAGTAATGAGCCCGGATGGTATGCACCATATACCGGCCGGCAGTATTGTCAGGTTCATTAAGAGCCTGAATATTGACTGGACGGCTCATTAAGTAGGGTCCATGCACAAAAGATCTTTTAGGTCGCAGTGCGGGGTGGCTTGAACGCCCACATGGCCCTCAACTAATAATAAAAAAAAAAAAAAATGGCAGGTACCCGACGCTCTTCACTTCTCCAAAAGCTTTTCAAATCTCCGCCTTCACCATGGGCAGATTTTTGAAAAAAAAAATTCTAAATCGGAAAAGCCTTTCTCGAGATACCATGGGTACAAACATCCAGACAGACGGACGGACATATTTTCATTTTTTTATTTCGCTTTTTCGGACTCTGGGACTTTCAAATCGTCGAGAAAAGTAGTTTTGGACCAATTACATTTTTGGTCATTTTGATAGGATTTCAATACTTTGAAAAAATAGCATACACAATCATTTTTAACATACATATAAATTATACACATAATTTATTATATAGTAGCTAAATTCACAAAAAATCAAATAATTACTAATTATAAGCAAAAAAAAAAGCGTCCGCTTCGCTTAATGTTCTCAGTTCAACTAACATTTTGTATCATCTCTTTCGAAATCTCCTTACTTTTTTATCCATCTCTTCGTAATTTTCGCACTGGTTTCAAGAATACTAATTTATAATCTCGCCATTACTATTATGAAAATATTGTACATTATGAACATTTTCGTAATGTTTCAGGCAGAGTGAGAGTATGTATTTAAAATTTTAAATGGATACAACAAAACTGTTCCAAATGAACTTAACAAAATACATATACAAAATCACACTTTAAGTACATATCGGATTAATTATTTTCTAAGCATTACAATTTTCACAAATAAATACACTGCGCCAATTAAAAACCGGAGCAGAAATTTTCTTCGAAAAAATACCCAGATTTGAACGCTTATATCTTGGTGAAATAACACCTTCCAAAAAAAAATTTTTGTTTCTAGTTGAAGGAAATTTTGTTTTCTTTTCGATACTGGAAATCGTTTTATTTTGTTTTGTTTTTTATGACTTTTTGAGTAAAACAAAAGGTGTCTAAAAAAAGAAAAAAATTGCTGCTGTTTGAAACTGTAAACGAACTTGCTCGATATTTCATTCAAAAATCCAAATCGGCCATTTTATAGAGAATTTAGAAACCTTGTAAAATGATACTAGGAAAATTTCTGTGCGGCCACGCAAATGATTTCATTACGAAATGCAATAATAAACGAAAAAATCATTACGAAAATTTTAGTAACGTTCCGTTGCGAAAATTTTCGTAATCCGATTTCAAGAATATCATTTTAAGGTTTTCGTAATACTTTGACACTAACTCGCGATACGAAAATTTTCGTAATGGTTCAAGAATAGCACCCTGACGTTAAAAACTGTACGCGGATGTTTTCGAACCAGTGCGACCGCGGAAGCATCAAAATTACAGTGCGACCGCCGAGGGTTAAACTTTATGGTATTCTGTAAGAAATTTAGAATGAGTGATTTAGGGCAACTAAAAAAGAACAAAAATTTACTATTTTTCAGCGTTTCCGAATTGTTTTGTTTTACATATGTCAAACATAAAAATAAATCTATTAAAATTTATAAATATTAAATCTTTATTTGATATTGTATTATTGCCATTATACAGTTGAATTTAGCAATAATGCGTTTTTAATTATTTCCAAAATGGGCTCATCTGTTTTATTTCATTTTTTAAATTTCAGTGTTCCTCCACAGGCGGATTCATAGTTGTCTTCGTTCGTTCGTTCATTCGTTCTGAATTTTTTTTTAAACAATCATATTCCTTGAAATGGACGCTGTTTTTCGTTTGTGTCCGTTTGATTGGATAAAACAAATTATCAGAACGAACGAACAAAGATAACTATGAATCCGCATTAAATGATTCAAGGTAATTGCACCGCTGTTTAGCTCTCAACAGGATTTTAGAATCGTACCTCTCCCAAATTATTAAATGTTAGAGGCTTCAAAATTAAATTAAATCTTTTACAAAATTCAGTGTGTTTGCTAGAAGAGCTATTAGAAGAAAGCTGTTTTAGTGTTTTTTGCTATGAATTTTTCATTTCATTGAAACAAATTCAATCTACATATGTACATATAAACTAGAAATTAATAAATTTGTTTGGTTTCGTATAATTTTGGGTTTGCTGTAAGCAAGTACAGTCTTAATGGTGTTCCAATTTACAGAAATGTTTGAAGTTTTATTTTTTGGTGTTCAATTTGTGTTGTATATTGAAGAAATTAAGGTGAACAATAATCAGAGTAAGTAAGGTAATATACTTATAAGTATATTGATTGATTATAGTATAAATATATTTAAATTTTAAATAAATATTACATTCATAAGTTACTCCCAAATTTCAGGTGGGATAAAAGATACTTCATTTCATAATTTATATGAAGGTTTACCGTCACTAACTATTAAATTTTTCCAAAATAAGATTAAAAATTCATCACCATCACGAGTTTACGATTCATTTATGTTTTCTGCAAAACAAAATAAAAAATCTTTAAAAAAACAAAAGTACAATCAATAAAAGACACAATCAAACCCAAATAAATTATTAGCAAATCACGACTTCCCATAAAATACAAAAAAAAAAAACAACAATAATAACAAAAATCAATATTTAAGTGAAACTATTCTTCATCTTAAAATAAAATTTAAAAGTAGTAAACATTGCGTACATATTATTGAGCCGAATATTAAAATCTTGTAGCAATTCCATTTGTTGTGTGTGAGTATCAGAATTCTTACTTATGTATTCAAGATTCTCCAAGTGCAATATGCAGTGCTAACATTTATTAAAGTAACGCTTTAGAAAATTTAATGCATCTGCTCTACATAATCTTTCAATAATTGAAAATATGTTTTTTGATTTCAAATTATTAATTATGTAACAATGTAAACGATAAAGCCATTGGCACACGAAAAAAGTATTAATTTAAAGTCATTTTGACAATTACTGCGCTTCTTAAAGGCATTATGGTTGACGCTTTACTTTATTTTTGGATACACTCGTAAGCCAAGAAATTTTTGTTTTATTTTGTTTGGATTCTAATACTTATGTATTTGTTATTTATTGTAATATGTATTTTTGAACGAGTATACAGACATACTGTAATATTTTTCCTCATGTATTCGCTTACAAAACAATACCGCATTGGTTGCATACAAATTCTTGGCATTGTTTTAAAATTAAACATTTTATTGTCACGTCATACTCTTGAACAAGACTTTAAAACTGTCAAATTACACAAAACTCATAACAATGGCTAGGTTTAACATGTTTCTCGTTAAGTATTTTACATTAAGGACAATGTCATAGATTTATAATATTAGTATGATTATCTTTTTAGGTTTAAATAATACGAATTAATTATTGAATGAGTAACGAATCTTTATTTCTATAAAAAGTGCAAAATGTTGGAAGGCTGCTCGTTTTAAAACTTCGCCCATTTTTGAGATATTACCGGCTAGCTGAGGTGCACAAATTATTGTTCAACAGCTTTGTCTCGTTAAGCCAAGTTAGAATATGTACTATATTCATATATAGTAAGCTTTTATTATTATTCTTAATCAGTCCGGACAACTATGCGGAGTCTGTTTACCACACACCCTCCAGTTTTATTTAGCCTTCCTGTAGCAAAGCTGGGTAACCTACAGGCGACTTACTATTCGCAGCAACTAGTAAGAGTAAAATCAAAACGATAGACTAGGCAGGGGTAGGAATATACGGGAGTGGGAATAACCTATCGGCATCCTTGAGCACCAACGCTACCGTCTTTCTAGTAGTACATGCTATAGTAAACATCTAGGAGGGAGAGCAATGAGCCCAGATAGTATGTATCGCTTACTGGCCGGCAGTATTATCAGGTTCATTAAGAGTCTGATTATTAACTGGATGGATAATTAAGCAGGATCCCAGTACAGAAGCTCTTTTAGGTTGCAGTGCGAGGTGGCTGAACGTCCATATTAAGCCGGCCGTTCAATAAGAATAATAAAGCTTTTATTAAGGTGACATAGCACCTACACATTTTTTAAAAATCGTTTTTTTTTTTTTTTTTTGATAGAATTTGTTAGAATAAACCTTTAAGAACATGTTTTTAATAATATAAAAGTGAAATTCATTAAAAAATAAAAATACTTAGTGATCATATATAGCAAGGCGCGTCAAGGTCGTTTTTTCAATGAATTTCGTTCAGTTCGCTACTACATCGACTTTCTCACAGTAACATCTGCTTTATTGTTCTATTACAGAACAGATGTAAAAGTAGAGGGGGACATTTTAACATTTTATTTTTATACATTTATATTTTATACATTTTTAAAAAAATGTTGTATTTTAACTTTAACGCGATGAGAAAAACAACGTTTTTCAAGTTGGTGGGCAAGAGTAAAAAAAAAATATTTATCCGATCGTTCTGAAATTTTAACACGTTAATTTGCACATGTTAATGTTCAGAATGAACTACGGATGAACAATCGGCGTACATTTTTTTAAGTTACAGCAGGTGTTCGGGGGGCAAAAAACGCCGCCATTTTTTGTTTTTGTTTCAGACTTTTCTGAAAGCAGAAATCCTGCCCACCGTGATATTTTGGTGTTTTTTAGAAAAAATTCTAGTAGACGGCGCGGTTCCAAAAAAAAAAATAAAAAACAATTTTTTTGTATACATAGTTAACCCTCAGGGTACCGACTATAAAAAAGTCACGTTCAGTACTGACATGGGTTAGCCTAACCCGGCAACTTTGATTGGCTGTATCTTGGGCTGTAGTTGGCAAATTGAAACATTATTTTTTTTTAATCGATAGTCCATTTTGTCACAAATACGAGGGTGCTAATAGATTTATCGAATAATTTGTTTAAACAAAGATACATTCAAAAGTTTAAACATTTTGAAATTTTTTTTTGTGAAAAATCACTTTTTTTTTTTAAATTGCATAACTTTGTGGAAAAAAAAGATATCGAAATTTTTCTTGTTTCATTTTAAAGCTAAAAAGTTGTTCTTTAAAATGGCTGAATCAGTTTTTTGATCCATTCCAAAAACTATATTTTTTTAAACTTTGAAATCACCCGTTTTTTAGGATAGCGATAAAACGTTCCATGATTGATTTATCGTAACAAGGCACAACTGTAATATAAATAAATAACAAAATTGATTGTTGAATGAAAGTTTTATTGTTCAAAATATAAAAAAAACAAAATCAGACTGCATTTCCACATTCGCAGCATATTTTGGCTACATGCTCTGCACATAGCCTTATTACATTTGAGACACTTGTAAAATGTTTTGCGGTCGAGAGAACTCGGAGCGCTAGTCTAGCAGCTAGCGCAGGTTTAACAAGTTGCATCGCAAGTTCCATTCCATAATAAATTCTTTTCATTTGAGTGTTATTTTGATTTAAATTGTAAAGGATAAAAAATTTAACAAACATTTGGTTATAATGAACACCGTTTTTTAAAACCAAACATTTGATTATAATGAACGCCGTTCATTATCACCAAATTTTTGGTTAAAATGAACACACGTTTATAATGAACAAAATTATTTGTCCTATGACCGTTCATTATAAGCGAATTCTACTGTACATAAGCATAGAGCATAATTTTGAGGGTAGGACACACAATAATAAATTTTTAATTAATAATAAATATTTAATTAATAATAAAAATATAAAAAATAGTAAATTGTACAAACCAAAACACTTTACTCCAGCCAAAACTCCAAAAAAAAAAAAAAATTTCTTTCTCCCGAAAATACGGATTTTGTAACGTTTAGTACTGACTGGGTGAGAAATAGCCGAGGTCAACTTTCTAACTCGTACCACTCGAGCACCAAGCGCAGACTGAGGCTGCCACTCACAGCTTACACAGACACTACCACAAAGATTTTTTACCCCCCACTCCGGACCCCCAACTTTCACTTCCTTTCAAATGGCGCGACTTTCAAAATCTGTCTGGGTTACGGTAACCCAGTCAGTACCCTGAGGGTTAAATACTAATAAAACATATGTGCAAAGTTTAATTAAGATATGTCTTCGTTTTCATTTAAAAATTTACACTAAAAAAAAAATAAAAGTTGAAATTTGAAGGTGCTATGTCCCCTTAAGATTGATGCATCCAAAAGATGCATTTTGAAGGCTATGATTTCAAAATTTAAAACGTATTTTCTTTCTGAAAGTCAATATACATCAAATTTTAAGCCCAGTAAGTAACTTACTTACTTTGTTACTTTGGAAAATGAAAATGTTACATTTAAGTCTGGCCATTATTTACTTAAACCGTTAATAGTTTGAATGAAAAATATATTAACACAAATTGTCAAAATAACGTGCTAAATTTCGGACAATGGTCGCGCCACATCTATTATGCAGGGGCTACAACTTCAAGTACTGAAGGCTGTTTAAAAAACTTTCCAAGCTATATAAAAAAAATTAAAATATTTCATTTTACATAAGTTGCTAATTTTTATTTTAAATATTTAACATATATAATTTTTATACAAACAAAATTAACCCAATAGCCGATAATAGATAATACAAATTGAGTATGAATATACCATAGTATTTAGTTTACTCTACATTAAAGATATGGCGAATAATTTTATTTGATAATATTGATTAAGCGGGCAAATCCAAGATTAAACTGTATTGTCAATTTTATCTAATCGAAATAACCACTTTAAAACAAATCAAATACCCTGCAACGACTTACCCAGAGATAAGATAATTCAATTTTTAGTAAATATATTAGATTTTTGAGGTTTATGCTTACCATATCAATACCATCGGTATATAATTCGGTGCGACTATTACTAAATTCATTATTAAGATCAAGTTCATCAAAATCGTCATCATTGTTAGGATCTTGGTTGTCATTTCTACCACCCTACAATAAAATAAAATAAAAGATGTCTCTTTGTGTTCATAAAAACATAATTATGGTTTACCTCACTGTACTGATTATTACAAACAAGGATTTGTTACCCCAATTTTTTAAAATATTTTCTCTTTTGTAATGACAACGAATATATAGAAGCTCGCTACATGATATATAAAGACAAAGCACATAGGTTTGTATATTACATACAAAAAAACATAGATAAATGGTTTTTATTTTTTGCTTATTTAACATAAACCACTGGAACATACTTACATACATTCTATACATGTATTTCTGTATACAGATATGTAATAATAATATAAAATTAAAACACTTAAAAGCTCGTATGACCAAAGACAATAAAAATATTATTTAATGCTATGTAATATTTACTAAGTTTTAACAGGAAGGCAATTATGTTGTATATAGTATATGTATACCTATTATTATGATGATGATTCACCCACACATGTGCCGAATATTTTCCCTGTTTTTGTGTATGTTAAATATAGAACAGTGAGGATGCGAAATGTAATTGAAATGGGTTTGTTGGTAGACACGAAGTTAATACTGTTGTGGTTGTCTTTTATAATTAATTTATTTTATGTTTTAATTAAATTTTTTACTGGCCATTGTAACATGGGCATTTTGAACAATGTATAGTTTAAAATTTATATTAATTTCCCATTTCACAATTAAGAGAATTTTTTTTAGAATAAGCCAATTTGAACTACAAACATAAGGTAAACGTCTGTAATGTTGATCGTTTTACCAATTGTAGATCGTCTCTCAATTTTGGTTAAAATAAGAAAAATATTTTATTTTTATGTATTGAGTATCTAGAAATTTAGAATCATATGTTATGATGCTTGTATTAGATTTTTAGAACATCAAGTGCCTAACTGAGTTTTCGTTAAAATATTCTTAAGGAATGTATATTACTAAAATAAAGTTTTAAGCTGTTATAATTTTATCCCCAGTGATTTGTTAGTGATTAATGATGAGTAATTAACTCTTAATTAACAAAAAAACTATAATTTTAAACAAAAATTGACAGTTTATCCTAATTTAAGTACATCCATATTAAGTACATTATACTTTCAAACTTGTACAATTTCAAATTAATTATATTAATTATTTCAATAAAAGTATCATACAAAATTTAAATGTACATATATTAAAAACGTAAAACGACACACAATATTTTAGGATGTGCTAATTCGGATTTAATTATGTTAATTTTCTTGTTTTTTGAAAATAAACTTGATTAAATACATAAATAATTTTAGTCATAAACTGGCAAATTAATTGCTAAAATTTGAATTAAATCAACCAGAAAGTGTAGATCCAATTTAGGGCAATTTAGTTCTGTGGGTATTTTTAATTAAAAGTACATAGAAATTTAATTAAAAGTACAAGAACCTAGAGTTCGTGGTAGATAATTCTTTAGTGAATACATCTCAAGATTCGTCTTTCACATGGACCAACCAAATAACTGAAGGTGGTCTCCAAAAATCCAAATGAAAAAATGATGCTTCAAATGAAGCAACTGGAATCCATTTTTAACCAGTTTAATGGCGACCATATAATTTAGCCAGAAAGAAACTTTGTTGAATTTATCGGTTAATGTTCGAAGAATTATTCTTTCGCTCTAAGAATGCATTTTAGGATTAAACAATTAAATACTTCTATAATAAATAATAGAAATCAAAATCGTAAAGCAAATAAAACGATTTTATGAATAAAATATGTGTCTTTTAATTTGTCTGAAATATTCTACTGACTTTAATTCAAAATAATTAACAATGTATCATTGTTTAAATAGGGGAAACCCACAAAAATCTAAATTACAAAATCCTCAAACCATTTAATCCACTTTATAAAAATAAAAAATAAACTGAAAATCCCTATAAACAATATCAATAAATTGAAATCTCCACACAACATAGATATCGCTGAGAAATTTCCTTTGTTTTCTAATGGAAAGAAACAAAATGCATTATTTTCGAACACACTAATCAGAGTTGTCCTCTAATCTTGTAATTACATAAATAGCTAAACATATATGTTATATTTAGAAAAAGTTTGTCTTTGATTTACATTTTTAATCAATTAAAGTAAATACACAATTGTAAGACATAATATGGACATTACAGTAATTAGATCAAATAAAGGGCACAATAAATTGATAATTGATGGATTCGATTATCATTTATAATCCAAAAGTAGGAAAAACGTATATAGATGGTGTTATGCTAAAAGAAAGGAGTTGTTGTGTAAGGCTACAGTTACCACAGATTTTATTAATGGGTTGCTTGCTCCCAAAAATGTACCATCAATACATAGTCATGATCCTAGTGCTTTTAAAAAAGCACGTTACACAAGCTAACAATGTTTTAAAAGAAATGTGATCTTCCTCTTCATTGCAACCTTGTCAGATAATTTGAGAAACTGTAATTAGTTGCCAACCGAACTGTAGAGTGTATTTACCAAGTAAAAGAGTGCAGAAAGAGAAAAGTGGAAGAATACGTCGGGCACATGACTCTTACAAACGAATCGAATAATTTAGATACTATACAAATTTCTGAAGAATTATTATTTTTGGAAGATGAATTATTTGTGCTATCAGAGAATCGATGTAATGATAAAATGTTAATTATATTAGGAACAACTACGTCATTAACTGCTTTGGGGAAAGCTGAATGTTGGCTAATGGATGGAATATTTTACATTGTTCCATCAATCATGCGGTAATTGATTAGCATTCATGCAAAGTTGGCGATCAGATTGTTCCTCTTGTGTTTTGCTTAATGAGTACAATATCTAAAAATTCATATTTAGAATTTTTTTATGAATTATATATTTTAGCAGCTGAGAGAAACATTTCATTACCAACAAAAATTATTATAACTGATTTTGAAAAACCAATTTCGTCTGATGCTAGATCATACTTTCCTTCTGCTACGTTAAAAGGTTGCCTATTCCATTTTGGCCAAATTATATGGAAACGTACCCAAAAAGAAGGCCTCGCCGTAGAATATGGCAATAACGAAAATATAATCTTACAAATCAGAATGCTGAAAAGTTTATCATTTATACCACACGCCGAAATTCCAAAGTATTACTCGGAGTTAAGCAGCACCTTTCAAAATGAATCGCTACAAAAACTGTGAAGCAAAATAGATGAAGCCAAAATATGACCCTGCTTTTTGGTCCGTTGTGGATTTGGTAAAAGAAAATTATCCACGAACTCAAAATTTAGTTGAAGCTTGGCATCGTCGCTTGAAAGTAGTAGTCGGCGCACGCCGATTCACAATTTCATAAATCAACTGAATCCTTTCAATTAGGATCTCGTGATAGAAGATTTTTTGTTTGAGGATTTTGTGTTTGAGGATTATGTTTTTAAGATTTTGTTTTTGAGATTCTATGTTTAAATATTTTAGACGCAACCCTTTAAATTGTTCATACACATTTCACTCACAATCTCCGTCATATTTAAATATGTTGTTGTTGTAATTTTTTTGACATCTGCGCAATATATTACTTTTATATATGTGTACTGTGGGTCGTAGCTACCTGATCAGTAGGCCGAACTTTTTTGTTCGTGCGAGCTTATCTGTACGAAACCAAACTACCACATAGAAAACTCAAGGAAAAGTTTTCATTTTTTGGAGTCGATTCACTTTGTATTGACTCTCGGGTTAAAGTACAGGGGGGATTTTGATATTTCTACTTTTTTGGTAGATATATTATAAATGATTGGCCTCTTCATTTTTTCAGATTAACAAGTCGAAAAATGTTGTGAATGCCATTATTGTTATTGTTAACATGTTTTGTCTATAAAAAGCCGAAAGAATCTATTGATCAAAATAGTAATCAATAAGCAAGATACTGCCAATCTGCGAGGGGTTCAGAAAAAAAAATGCGTTTTGCGGTGATCACTTCTACTGGAAGACAACATAGAGTAAGTGATACAAATTTTGAAGTGATCGGTACAGCTGTTACGAAGTTAGAGTGATCATCGATTTTGCAAACGTGGTTTCAAGAAAAACTAGTTTAAAATTTTAAGTACGATTTGCATATAGGTACGAAATGTATTTTTGGACTTACACTGAAACATCTATACCAGGGCCCTATTCTCGAATTGCACATCCATTTTCCACATCTGAACATCTGTCAAATTTTCATAAAAACGTTCGGAAATTATAATTCCTTTATTCTTGAATTCGCTACTAATGGAATTTTTTTCGGTACTAAGGAAATATTTCTGAATGGGTATAATCAGGGGAAAAAAATTAACCATATATGAAAATGTTAATATGTAATTACTACGTAAAATTTAGATTTACTTTTTGTGAATAAAAAGTTCATAATATGACACTTGCTTACAAAATTGGGTTATATGGTATAAAATAAAACAAAATTTGTTTCAGCTGAAACAAAACAAATTTTAGATTTGCGTAAAACAAAACCAATAACGTACAACACATGCCTAACACAAATAAATAAAACTGTTGTTCTTGCTTTGGATAATTCAAAAAAACAGCCAAAAAACTTAAACTTGTATTACCAAAGCAATAGAATATACCATGATCAAAATAAACAAAATTTTGTAAATTTTATGTCTCGCTGACAAACCAAACAAAAACAATTATCAAAAATAAATTCAACGCACTAAGAAATTTGGCACAATTTCAGAGTGGTGAATAAAAAATTCCGATTGACTCAAAACTAGGATATTTGGTTGCATATGGAATATACAGTGGTGGTATTATAATTAAGCCACAATTAGTAGAACACATATTTTGACCAATAAATTTCCAAGTGAGGTTTTTATTTCAGTTTTCTTTGTTTATCTTAAATATTACATAGGCATATAAATAAATAAAGTTATAATAGGTTGACAATCACGGTTTGTCAAATAAAAATAAAATAAAAAAGTTTTAGTGGTTTCGGCTGGCCATTTAATTAAGCCATTTATAAAAATAAATAATTTATAAAAAACTCAATATTTAGTTGGGTAAACCTTTTGCTTCAAGACTAAACTTCATCTCCTGTCAACACTTTTTGTAAGAGAGGTATATTGGGCTGGCTTTGTATTCTTCCAAACATCCTGAATTTGGGCCCATAAATATTCTGTTTGTCGGTTTCCTTAGTGCGACTTTTTTAACATTTCCCCATAGATTGTCGGGTTTATATCGGGCCGTTCATGCGTTTAGATTATATTTGGGGTGCTAATAACGTTACCGAAACGGAAGACCATATAAATATCTAAATTCTCATCCCTCCAAATTATTAAATTACAAAATGTCCTAGATTTTGACAAATGCTCCTTAGGAAAAGCAATTTTTTTGGCTACGTTCCGGTTGCTTAATTGCGATTTCATTTTCAATAAAGCGAAAATTATAATGCCACATATATGTATAACTTAAAAAAAAAATTCACCCCTTTGAACCCCCATCGAAAAATGGCCGAATTTCGGTTAATTATTGCTATAAAATTAAACACCAAATTAAAGATAATTTTGTCATAAACAACTTTTATTTAAACTATTTTTTTGTAAAAGCCATATTTCCCGAGAAAATAGAGAAAACTCGATTTTTTAGTAATAATACCCCTTTTCACTCCCCAAGTTTCCGCGGATCCGTAACACTCCTATACTTTTTTGTTTCGTAAACTTTGGCCTATTTAAAATATATAACAAAAGTTTAAGGTCTGCACATATTTTTTTCGAGTTAAAATTTTCAAGTTTTCCTGTACTAAAACTGAATTTAGTCAACGTGAGAGACGATTTTAAAACTGCAATAACCACATAAATATGGTCGCTGTCGACATAAATTTTACATTACACCTCGATTGCCATCAATGAAGAAGGCTTTTCTGTGTACATAGAAATGTTTGAATTGTTTCATTTAAAAGAAATATTTAGGCACGATTTATTTATGGAATAATTTACGTTCTATAGCCGTTTTCCAAACGATACTTATTTGTGGACCTAACTTATTCCATAAGAAATTACATTGAATAAGTTAGGTTGTTAAATAAACCTCATCACAATTTTTTTTTTTAATCGTTACCAATTTTATTAAAAACATAATCAAAAAATTTTACAAACTGATAAACGTATTATTTTGGTAAGATAATTGCACATTTAGTTTCTAAGAAACATGTGTCAGGTACAATAGTTCTCTCTAAGAATATTACAATAATTTAAGATCTTAAAGTAAGTAATAAAAATAAAATAAAAGACAAAACTATGATATAATAGTACAAAAAATAGATACTCAATTGCTTTGTTTAGTTTCAACCATATTTTGAGAGCTTTGGAGAAAGCGGAGAAGCTGCTGCACACTCGTATTTCCAACAGTAAGTTGTTAAAGATAATAGGTGAAGCCACACTGAAGAAACATTTACGAAACTCTAAATTAATATGGGGGAAATACAGTAACGAGAATGGAAAGTGCAACACTAACATTTTTCAAGTAAAGTTGTGCTAACTGCTCCTTATTCTTTTCATATTGGGCTGATATTTTTTTTAGGTATAAATAAAATCGTTTTTCATATTATATTTTGCTTTAAAACTGCTGTGGATATTCGGGCTGAGTTCAAGGCCAACAACTGCAAAGAAATCAGGATCCATACGATTCGTTACCGGCTCCGGGAGCAATGATATATGGCCATGTCCTCCGCAAAGTTTCTCACGACTAAAATGAAGCAAAATTGTTTAGAAAGGGCTCGGAGTCACTCTGATTGGAGTCTACAGCGGTGGCGAACAGTTATTTTCTCCGGTAAAAGCAAATTTAACTTTTTTGGATCGGATAGAATCCAGTACGGCAGGCGCAAATCCGGTGAACGTCTGAGCAATCAGTGCCTGAAAAAACAATGAAGCTTCCAGCCGGTTAAATAATTTGGAGATGTTTTTCGTATCATGTAATTGGAGAAATAACCTTTATTAAAGGAACTGTTAATGCAGAAGCCTACAAACAAATTTTAAAAGACCATTTGTTTCCTTCGATTGAAATGCATTTTTTGAGTGCATACATTGTGATTTTTCAGAATGACTCCGCCCCTTGTCATCGCCCGAAATTGGTGCACATCATTTTTTTTAAATAGTTAATTTTAGATTTAAGATGATGAACAAAAAAATAAAAAATTAATTATTATTATTTTTCTTCGGGTTAAAGTTTTTAAATTGAAAAACGCAATTCCCACACTGGATAAGCCTGGAAGTTCACCGGATTTGAACCCCATTGAAAACCTCTGGCACATAATGGGGATGAAAATCAATAATCTAATACCGTCATCATCCAAAAACCTCAATTCAATAATAGAAAAAGTGTGGGTGGTATGACGGTCTGACCCTCGAGTACCTGCCAGATTTAATTGACTCCTTGCCAACCAAGATTGCAGGTCTAATTTCCAACAAAGTAGAGCCCTGCACGGGCTCGGGCTTACCCGTCGGGCCTAAGCCCGACCCGATATTCGGGTTGGGTCGGATCGGGTCTAGCATCAAGAATTATATTCGGGTTCGGTGATAGCTAATCGGTATGGGATCTTTGGCTATCCCTGAAATTCATAACTTTAGTGTTGTTGGTCAAAATAAAATTATGGGCTGCCAACCAAATCGCTAGCATAACTAAGTAAGTCATGGTTAATATCAGTTAGGTTCGCATGATTGTCGATGCCAGCGTAAACAAATGAAAGAACATCCGCAAACGCAGTGAGGTACCACAAAAATGCTGGTATGAAGTTTCTATTTATGTAAACCAGAAATATAACGGCCCCAACACCGCTTGAGGAACTCCAACCCTAATATAAAGCTCCTTGCTCAATAGATTATTGATGCGGACTACTTGAGTTCGATTACTTAGATAATCACAAAGCCACTTGTGTATCATTCCACGAAAACCGCAACGATAAAGTTTTAATCGGAGAATTGTATGATCAACTCTATCAAATGCTTTGGTAAGGTCAACAAACATTGTCGAAGCCTTAATCCCTCGATCAATTCTATCACTTATCTGTTCCAAAAATTCTAAAATCGCTTGTTCAGTATTTTGATTGTTACGAAATCCAAATTGTTGCGAAGATAGAAATTCATTTTTATCCAAGAAATCAACAATCCTGTTCTTCAAAGCCGTCCACAAGGAAGCAAGCCATTTCTTAACAACACTATTTGAAATTCCATCTATCCCAGGGGACGATTTATTTTTTAGGTTTTTAGGGAGTTAATAATATTATATAGTTCCCCTGGAGGAACAGGTGAGAAATCACAACTATCCGTAACATCATAATGCTCGGTAACTATTCGATTTCTTTCCAACTCAGCCATCACTGTCGGATTATTGGAGTTCCCTATACATACAAAGAAATCATTAAATTCATAAGGAATAGCCACAGGATTCGAAATAGTAACATCATTATGATCATTAATTTCTCTGGATTCAGGAGTATCAGGATTCTCACCAATTATACTATAATTGGCCCGTATTAGCCGTTTACAAATCAAATAATCTTACAAACAATCAATAAGAACAAAAAAAAAATATGTTTCGGGGACATCTTTAAATCTTTCAATTTGATCCATCTTCTTAATGCCAATTGATTAACCAACTCGTCGGTTCAACTACATCATTTTCATAAATATCCTCCTCCATCCATAATATACAAACAACTAGCATACCTACAAGTTGAAACCACAATTATTTTCCCATCAACATAATTTTAATTAAATTTTCTATTTTTCTTCAATTTTTTGTGTTGTGTGCTTTTTAAAATTTCTTGGAATGAAAAAAAATTGTATCTTTTAACCTCGCCCGTATTATCCGTTCTCATGTTGCTTTTATTTCTATTTTTGCCTTTGTTGCCTTGTTTTGCGGAAAATGTGTGTTTATGTATATTAAGAGTGAGCGCAAAGTAAGAAGTTTCAACAAGCTTTTACAAAGTTCTTAAAAAAATCTAGATTTTTTTAAAGTAAAAAAATATTTTAACGTTTTTGTTTTTTGAGTGGTACGTACATAAATATTTGTTTTCTTTATCTATCACGTAAATTTCAGCAATGTATAAGAAACACCATTCAAAATTATGATTGATGAAAATACAAAGAAATTATTGTTTTTTTATGAGCGTGGAATATGAGTTACATATGTCCCCTTTTATACACCGCACCGTAACAGATTATTTATCGGTTTTAATTAAAAATGTATTGATGTTTCAATACACATTCTCACTGCTTCACCTGTCTTATAATTTATTACTCAGGGCCGTAGTTACAACTCTTAGTTGAGTGTTACCGGTTCAGGCACATTGCATATTTTAGTAGGTTGCCAAAATTCAAATTCTGTTTTTAATTCTCCAAAATCCTCGCCACAAGCTTCACAGATTCAAACTCCCGGGAATTAAGATGACATTTTCCAGAACGTATAAAAATATCTAAAACGTGCTATTCTGTAGATTTTGTTAGTATTTAGCATAAACAAAAATGTAAAAATACAGTTAATAGATTTGGTATTGCCCAAATGCTAAACACTTGGAAACCAGGATTTTAAATTGTTAAAATCGGAGGCAATTTAAATCGCCGAAAAGCGCCGTGAGTGAATCATTCAATTACTCCTGCAAACCAAATCACAGGAATAAAGGAATAAATATTGCTTCTTTAATAAAATTTAAAAAAAATATTTTCAATTGAACTGTTTTTTAACAGTCCAAGCTGGCGAATATCAACAAAAACGGTAACAGTGACTTTATAATTCGGAATCAACAAGTTCGGTTAATACATAGTGCTGATAGTGAAACAGAGAAGGTTAGAGTAAGTAAGGGCTAAGGCTCAATATGCTAATATACTGCTTTCCGACGCTCAAGAAACCGATGATTTACCCAGTGCAGTGTCGAACAATATCTGCAGAAAGGAAATACATTTTTATGCAATTACACGTGAAAGGAAACCAGATTTGCAAAAACAGTAGGACGTATTGTGCGCAATCAAGCCAACATGAGTAAAGAACAAGAGGAATTTTTCATTAACCCCTTTATAAAATATGGTCGCCAGTGCCGGTGGAAGCTACGGCTCATATTTTGTTTTTAAAAAAGAAACAAGTTCTTAGAAGTTGTAAATTTCACTTTAATACCAGGGTTCCTCTTAATTTACTAATTCATTTTTTTATTTTTTAAATAATTTAATGAAATTCTGAGGGTGCCCTAAAATTGTATATTTTATTTATACGGAGAGGTGTATGCACTTTAGCAGAATGTTGCCTAACCTAGCTCACGCTATAATTGTAGGTATTTTGGAAAACAATTTATTTATATATTTTGTTCATTAATGTCTATTAATTAAATTAGTTTAAAGAAAATTAAAAGGGATCTCTTCATTAGTCTACTAATAAATAATTTAATTTTCAGAATATAACATAGTTCCTGTATTAATCATTATTCTAGGGATTAAAATTAATCCTGAGTTTCAGAATTAAATTTTAGATTGGACCAACCCTCCAGGATACGGCTGCGGACCTTTTTTGTGTCTATGCCTGGTCCTAGTGGACCGCCACCCAAACCTAAACCTCCAGGATCAACATGTAATAAATAAGTTCTAGTTTAGAAATTGTGTTGTCCTGTGCTAACTATTTTACTATATAATTACTAACAATTTTACTAACTTATCGATCGCTTGAGTGTCTGTAGCTGGGTCGATTCTGCCCCATCTAACAATCCTATCCTATCCTTCGGTTTTATTATATGTAAACGGGTGTACGGTGTTTGCCCGGGAGTCCGGGAGTTCCTGCTATAAAATGCTTGGCCGTATATCCTAATCAATCAAAAGTTTATGTTTGAAATTTGCTTGTAAATCTCGAATAAATTATATGATACTCTTACGAAGGATGTAGCCTTGAAAAAAATCAATTTTTCTACCCAAAATCGTACTGTTTTAGATTTTGATCTGGGACCCGGGAACGACACAAAATCATTCCTCTTTCCCGAGACCGAAAAAAACCCGGGAAACCATTAGGTCTTTCAAGGTCCAATTTGGTAGGTTGGTAATCTTGATGTGGTTGAATTGAATGTCAAATAGTTAATGTGGAAAATTCAACTAGACCAGACCATTTGTTTAAATCTAAATTATTATTATTTTTTTAATTACCTATGTATATAGGGTATTGTTTTTCGGGTTTTATCCAATATCGAGGGTCCGAAAAACCTAGATCAACTTAATCAAAAACTAATTTTGTATTTCACTTCATTTCTACCAAAAATATTAAAATTTTTCGGGGAATTCCACCCGAACACAAATTTTTACATTTCCCGGGGAATTCCACCCGAACACAAATTTTTACATTTCCCGAAAAAGTTATACACATTCATACATACCTACATATACTTCTTACACTTTCTGCCGTAGGCACTTGGCGAAACACACTTAATACACACATTTTTAAATTTTTTTAAAAACACTTGTTAAATATTTCGCAAAATTACAAAAGGTTTAAAAAATCACTCGATCGATTTCGGCTTATTAGGCCATCATCAGGACTCAGGAGTATCTACTAAACTGTAAAAATAAAAATGTAGTTAGATATAGTTGGAAAAAGCAAAAAGTGAAACCAAAATATACAAATAAAAAAAAAAATGTGGAAGTGGTAAACAATAAAATTGGTGACAGCAATAAACATTAAAAATTAAAAATTAAAAAAGGGGGCGAGTTAAACACAGGTAAAATTGGTGAGAGCAATAAACATTAAAAATTAAAAATTAAAAGGGGGTGAGTTAAACACAGGTATATGATTATTGATTAGTCAACGGTCGAATAACAAAATTCCAGATGTTGATTTTTTTTTTTTTTTTTTTTTTTCCCTACCTCTTCTTTATTTTATTATAACCCGACGTAATAGTAATTTTATGGTATGGAATGAGTATGTGAATAAAACATATGTGTGAATAAAGGCTACATATGTCACATATGTGTGAATAAAGGCAAAAGCAACTTGGAACTTGGATTTGCAATGCAATAATACTTTAATTATTTGTACAAACATAATATTTTAAGATTGCCTCATCAAGCCCGTAAGGAGGGGCGATGGGTTAAATCCAACAAGCCTCTTCCTTATAAACTCCCTTATATTGGATTATTACTGATGAGGATGACGAATAAACTTGAAAGCAGGTTATATGAGAAACAAAAAATAAACAGATCAAATGTATGTAATTGGCCGTATACATGGGTTGGTGGTTTGGCGTCTATTGGAAGGGGCTCCGTATCCTTCCAGTAGGCGCAAGTGTACGTACTGCCTCCTCGTGGCAACCACCGGTAACTGTAACCATTAGGCTGAATATAGACTTTTGTGACAGGCTAAAGTACGGCGCTAAAGGAGAAAACCTTGACAAAAAATCCCTAATCTAAGGTGGAACAGCATATGCCGATGGATGAATGGCTGATAGGTTAATCAGTCTATATATGCGGACTCTGGATACCAGGCACCCTCCAGTTTTATTTAGCCTTCCTGTAGTAAACCTGGGTGACCTACAGGCGACTTTTTTATTCCCAGCAACTCGCAAGAGTCAAATCAAAACGGTAGATGAGGCACGGGAAGGAATACACGGGAGTGGGTCTGCCCTCTCAAAGTCCTTGAGTCCCAATGCTACCGCTTTTCTAGCAGAAGTAAATGTTATTACATCTAGGAGGGAGAGCAATGAGCCCAGATAGTATGTAACGCGTGTAGAAGTATTTCCTACAGTAGACATCTAGGAGGGAGAGCAATGAGCCCAGATAGTATGTATCACGTGTAGAAGTACTTCCAACAGTAAACATCTAGGAGGGATAGCAATGAGCCCAGATAGTATGTCCCAGCAACTCGCAAGAGTTAAATCAAAACGGTAGACGAGGCACGGATAGGAATATACGGGAGTGGGTCTGCCCTCTCGACGTCCTTGAGCCCCAATGCTACCGCTCTTCTAGCAGAAGTAAATGTTATTACATCTAGGAGGGAGAGCAATGAGCCCAGATAGTATGTATCACGTACCGGTCGGCAGTATTATCAGGTTCATTAAGAGCCTGAATATTGGCTGGACGGATAATGAAAACATCTAGGAGGGAGAGCAATGAGCCCAGATAGTATGTATCACGTACCGTTAGGCAGTGTTATCAGGTTCATTAAGAGCCTGAATATTGACTGGACGGATAATTAAGTAGGGCTTATGCACAAAAGATCTTTTAGGTCGCAGTGCGGGGTGGCTTGAGCCCCCACATGGCCCTCAAGTAATAATAATAATAATAAAATACATGGGTTGAAACAATAAATTAAAAAAATCAGTTTAAACCTTTGCTCAATAAATTAAACTTATTTAACATCATCAAGATTATAAAAATCAATATTGAGTAACGAATACAGAAGTTATATTTTATCTTTAGTGTGAGCTTTCAAATATTAAAAAGTTTTATTATTTTTTAAAATGTGGATTTCACATATCTGTATCTGTAAAACAACAAAAATGTAAGGAAAAGCTCTTTCATATTACTTTAGATATACATAACATAATATCCGTGTGTCTTGGTATCTTTATTATAAATATATGAAATAGTTAAACGGTTAGATAGATGTATTATGTATAATCATAATATAGTTTTTATTTTGTTTGTAAAAAAGGGTTCGAGGCGCAAAAAAGAAAATGGTTTTTCATAGACACAAAAATAAAAATAAAATAAATAATCAGAGTTTTGTGATATGGCTTTTATTGTTTTCTTCCTGTAAAATTTTTTGTGCTTTTTAACCATTTAAAAAAATGGTTGAACATATTCGCTCTTATTCGGTAGGTAAAGTTGGTTTTTACGGCATTTCGCAAAACTAAAATTGTTTGATGTGTTAAATTATAAGTTTTTTAAGAGGTAACATGTTAGAAGTTGTAATGAAGGGAACGGTGAGCACATTAGCAACTTATGGTATTTTGTTATTTTAAATTGGGCTAAATTACTTTACGCTTGATTTATTTAAGCATTAAAATACCGTAATATCGTTAAGCTTAACATTTATTTCTTGAATTTTGTACTTTCATAAACATTGAATTTATGACACCGCATGTCATCTTTTATGAGAAAAATATAAATTTAGTGATCAACTTTGGTACTTCCTAATCGAGGAATGAAGTTAAACTTACAAAGGCAGATTGAGAAGTCTGGTAAAATTGCAACAGAGGGCGCCACAATCGCAAATCCCAGATGTCATGTGACAAATCTGTCATTTAGTTCAGTTTTGACAGCCATTGAGAACAGACAACCCATTGTTTTTTTGCAAACATGGAAAAAAGAGAATTCCGTGTGTTAATTAAACATTATTTCTTGCGTGGGAAACCATTACGCAAACCAAAATCAAAGCTTGATAAATATTATGGGGGCTATTCACCATCGATTAAAATGATTCATAAGGGGTTTAATGATTTTCGTTGTGGTCGTAAAAGCACAACTGATGCCGATCGTTCAGGACGCCCAAATGAAGTCACCACACGAACAATGGTTGACAAAATCCATGATACGGTATTGCAAGACCGCAGAGTGAAAGTGCGCGACATAGCTGAGATAGTAGGCATCTCAGATGAACGTGTGCGCAATATATTACACGACTATTTTAATATGAAAATCTATCCGCGCATTGGGTGCCGCTTTTGCTTACAATCGACCAAAAACGCACATCGCCAAAATCCATGAATTACGCTTCGAATTGCTTTCACATCCACCGTATTTTCGAGGCTTAGCCCCTGCGATTATTTCCTGTTTCCGAACTTGAAGAAATAGCTCGGCATAAAGAGATTCGGCTCTAATGATGCAAAAAAACGGCTATTTTGAAGGGTTGGAGAAATCGTAATATTCGGAAGGGATCGAAAAATTGGAAAAACGTTGGACTAAGTGTATCGAGCTAAAAGGCGACTACGTTGAAAAATAAATTTTTTTTTGGCCGAAAATATTATTCCTTTTTTCATTTTTACCAGACTTCTCAATCCGCCCTCGTATTTAGCAAATTAAACCTAATTAAACCAAATTATAAAAATATATTGAATGAACACTAAGATGATGAAAATGATGAACAAAAACCAAATAATTATTGAATAAGACGTTCAAGCTTTTTTGAACGTGATCGTTTGTTGGAAAACAAAAATGCAAATTTAAAGCTTGAATGATAATTTAAATATTAATTTATTTTTAAACTTGTTTATTTAGATTGGTAATGTACAATGGTTTTTTAGAGACTGTGCGACTGACTAAAAGAAAAATATAATTAACCGATAGAAGCACATACAAAATATAATCAAACTGAGTATAAATATGTGTAAGTAACTTATACAATGCAAGTGGAACGGATTACACAACAAACAATAAGCAGTTTTGAATAATTTAAAACACGGGTACAGTATGGATCAAAAATCTGCGACAGAAATATTTTGTTGTGCAGCAACAATTATTATGAACTGTATTACTACAGGTTGGTTGAAAAGTATTGAAAGCAAAAATGAAAGAAGGTGATTTTAATGAAATTAGTTTTTTTATTCAATATAATCTCTCTCAACTTCAACACACTTATTCCAATGATCCTCCAATAATTGTATACCATCTCTGTAATGATTTTCCGGAAGCTCTGCAAAATACTGTTCCGCGGCTGCAATAGCTTCTACATTCGACGAAAAACGCTTTCCACGAAGTAATTGTTTCAGGTTTTTGAAGAGATAGTGATCTTCTTCTTCCGCTGGCGCTACATCCCATGAAGGGATTTGGCCGCCTCAACGATGCTCCTCCAAATAATTCGATCGGCCGTAAGAGAACGCCCGACACGGTGACCGAGTGTGTACAGGTCCCTTTCAACGACGTTCATCCATCGGGTAGGCGGTCTCCCCCGAGGTCCTACTTTCGTTGGTGCCGACTCCAAGGCCCGTTTGGTAATTTGGTGTCAGGTGTAGTGGTCAGGCTGCTGTGTATGCAGGGGGATAAACACAAGACTCGCTTCATGTGCCGTAACTGCATACAACTTCAGTAAGTGCTCACACTACCTCTTCGTGGCAGCCACTAGAAACTACTCTGTTAAAAGAGTAGACTAAAGTGTGAGGGCTGTGATCCTTCTACAGAAGGTTGGCGTTGGGTTAACGCTTAGCCAAATTTCGATCTTCACAAACAATATTATACACTTGCTCAATGATTTCTGGTGTTGTTGCACTTTTTGGACGTCCACTACGTGGTTCATCTTCAACGCTTGAACGACCACGGTTAAACTTTAAAACCCATCGATGCACAGTTGGAAATGAAAGAGCAGATCCCTTAAACATTTTTACCATTTGTGTATGAATTTCTGTTGCTGATAAACCTTCCAAAACAAAGATATTATTATCACTGCACGATATTCGATATTTTCCATTGTAAACGGATACACTGAAACGTCAACTTCTAATGGCTTGTAAACAAAGAATGAATTGCCAGATCGAAATAAAGATTTTAATGTGTTCAAATGAAAGATGAAATATTAAAATAGCGTATAAATTTTGATTCCTCTATGGTTAATAGGTGTTGTTTTCAATACTTTTCAATTAACCTGTAACATATGGTGGTTTGGCGTTTATTAAGGGGGGACCAAAGTTGAGTAGATTAGTCTACCAGCTCCGTAACCTTACAGTAGGGTGCGCATCACGTGAGAGGTTTTGGTTATGTATTAGGCAGCTGCTTGATGGGTACAATTGTGTAAGGGGTAACCTAGTCACAATTTGCAAGTGTACGTGTCGCCTCCTCGTGGCAATCACTGGTAACTGAGGCCAATTGGCACATTTATGGCCATTTGGCACAGGCTAAAGTACGGCGCTAAAGCAGAAACCATTTACAAAAATCTCTAATGTAAGATGGACCAGCATATGCCTATGGATGAATGGCTGATAGGTTAATCACTCCGGACAAGTTTTATTTGGCCTTCCTGTAGTAAAGCTGGGTGACCTACAGACGACTTACCATTCCCAGCAACTCGTAAGAGTAAAATCAAAACGGTACAAAGGACAGGGGTAGGAATATACGGGAATGGGACTGCCCTCTCGAAATCCTTGGGTATCAAAGTTACCGTCTTTCTAGCAGAAGTACATGCTATAGTAAATATCTAGGAGGGAGAGCAATGAGCCCAGGTAATATATATCGCGTACTGGCCGGCAGTGTTATCAGATTTATTAAGAGCCGGAATATTGGCTGGACGGAATGACGGATAATTAAGTCGGGTCCAAGTACTCTCACTCATTTCGCTCACATTTATTCGTTTGTCATTCACTCTTCACCAAACAATCAGTTCGCACGCGAACACGGTAACAACAAAGAAACGCACTTTTCATTTCGCAAGCATACCAACCAACATAGTGACAAAATAAAAACCAAAAAAAAAAAAATAAATAAAATTAAAATAAATTATTACTTATTAAATTATAAAATTAATATAGCGTTTTTATTCAAAAATAAAGAGTATCGCCCCGACGGCCTGTTTACGGCATACGCGCATCAAACAAAAAGGACGCTTGGTACGATTTTCGTATCAGGCGAGATGTATGTTTTTCGAATATGTATTTGTTTTTGTGTTAAAAAAAATTCGGCCACGTTAATTTTTTTTTTTAATTAATAAGTTATTTTATTAATTTTGAATTTTTTGGGAACATTTTGTATTAGTAGTTTTTTGTAAACCTTATACTTTTTAAGATCAATGCAAAATAAATTTTCCTGGCCCAAGGAATTGGCCACTTTCGGTTTACTGATTTGGAGTAAAATTCATTGGGACCTCCCAATTTATCAAAAAGCTTAAATCTGAAGTTTCAGTTCGATTGGTTAAACCATCTGGGCTGAAGTGAGAACACAGACTGACAAACGGACAGACAGACATCATTTCGAAACCCACTTTTTCGGACTCAGGAGACCTCACAACAGATAAATCTTCAATAATCTCAAGGTCCAAAATTTTCATGATTACTATACTTTATTTTATTTACGTAAAAGAAAGTACAAGGCGATTGCTGCTGCCATCAAAATCGTGAAACCTAAGTAGTTTTATGTTTTCATATACATATAATATTTGTAAGCGATAGTACATCAAACTCTGATAAAATATCCAAATGGACTATTGCAATCTCCATTGAAAATTTTGTATAATTTGATATGATATTCAAAATTTTTTATTCAGCTAAGTTAATATCCAAATTGGATTACAAAACACAACTACATTTGTTTTATTTATTCGTATAGCCATAAATAAAGGGTCGCGTCACAGAATTTCCCCATGTTGTGGGATCGCGAATAAAAAAGATTAAGAACCCTGCTCTACGGTATAAAACGAATTAAAATAATATTTCAGAAATTTGTGATTTTTAAAAAACTTGATTTTTTGGGAATCTTTTTTTGTGGGATTTTTTGGGATATCGCCACCAACCCCAAATATCTGCATACATAATGAATCCAATAGGAGCTATCAAGCATCAAAAAACACTTCCTTTACTTTTGAGAATCGTCAGGGACCTACAACTTCGTTTGATGCCATATCGGTCTAAACAAAAAATTTTAAATAAAAAAATCTGTGGATGATCCTAGAAATGTTGCTAATTAACCGCATATAAAATGCAATAACTATATTGATTCACAGAATTGTTTATTTAACCAATTATGATTAAGAAGATGTGGCATCAATCGAAGTTGTAGGTTCCTGAAGATAGATTTTAGTTATTTCATTATGTATGGGCCCAATTGGCAAACTCCCCACGATTCGTTAAAATATTGGAGGTAATTTCTGATGCTATGTAGCTGGTAAAGGTTTCGTTTGAAATTTTAGCAAAAATTTCTACTAAATATTTTATTAAGACAATAAGTAAATACGGGCATTCTAAAATACATTACATAGACAGATTCCGAAAGAGCACGGTCGAAAATATAAGAATCCATTCATCTTAAGTCATAGGTAATTTTCGAAATAAATGGTCTGCACTAGAATAAGATAAAAATCACGTGTCGATATATTCCCAATAGTTGTTTTTTACAAGAAGCCATCGGGTACTTTCCGAACGGAAAATTATTTGTTTGCTTCTTGTATATTATGTGTACCGAATGAAATTTGTGATTCCCAAATTTATATTATCTCATAGGTTACTACGCAAAAGAAAAAAACTGGTACCGTTATTTTGTAGAAAAACAATTTAAAAAAACGAATAAACGTCAAATTGGGCATTTGTTTTATTTGTTTCGAAATGGACGCATCATAAGGAGAAAAATGTGATTTAATAATTAGATTGTGCAATGATCATCCCGAGTATACCAATAAAAAAATTGGTAAATTGGCCGGTGTTTCCAATAATACGGTAACAAATGTAAAAAAAAATGTCAAATCAATCTTTCTGTATCACTCAAGCCCGGATCCGGAGAAAAATCAGGTGCTCCAAATAAAATGTTGGATCAGAAAATTGTAAGAGTCATTTCGAAACATCCCTCGATGTCTGTGCGAGATTTGGCCAGAAAAACCAAAACAACCAAATCGATTGTGGAACGAGCTAAAACCAGAAATAATCTACGGACATACAAGAAGTCAAAAATCCCCAAAAGAAGTGTTGAACTATTTAATAGAGGGATCGATCGAGCAAAGAAACACAACAAATGGTTGAACGAAAGAAAAGATTCTTGTTTCGTAATGAACGACGAGACCTACGTCAAAATGGATTTCTCGACACTTCCAGGTCCCCAATATTACATCAAAAAGAAAGGTAAAGAACTGGACGGAGCAATTACTACCATAGCTGTTGAAAAATTTGGCAAAAAAACATATGGTTTGGCAAGCAGTTTGCCAATGCGGCTTAAGATCACATCCATACATAATAAATGGGATTATGAAAAGGTGAATGTTCGCCGTAAAATGAACAAAAAGTTTGAATGAATACGATTATTTAAAAACTGTACAATATGTGCAATAGAACAAGTACAGAAAAATAATGATTATATATTGCCGTTTAGTTTTAATTCTTCATGTACAAATCACAAATTTCATTCGGTACACATAATATTATACATGTAACGTAGACTTATGTACCTTTTTTTGGGAAAATTACCAATGTTGCCTAACTACTGTAACCTATTGTAAATTTTTATGAAAAATAATACATCTTGGTAAATATAAAATGTTTTTGTTTTTCTCGCATCACATCTTTTTGCTGAAAAGAACTGGAGTAAGAAATAATAAAATTCGTGCTTCCAATAAGTCCAGCTGCAAAAAACAGAAACTATAACCACCTACTTATAATTAATTACCTATACACTAAATGTATAAATTCACTCGGCACATTTAAACAATAGTTAGTTGTTTAATAATTGTCCTTAAAATTAATATTTAATTAATGTTCTGAAATATTTTTAAATTCAATATAATTTCAATAATTTTTATGTTTTACAGCTGACTGAGGTTAAGCAAAGTACGAACGACTATATCCCCACGTTCAAACGTGGTGTGTATCAATATTATCATAAGTTTTGTATGAAAGTCGGTATATACATAGATATAAAAATAAAATGTCATTTTACTTTATTATAAAAAAACTTCAGACCTGGGTGTGCCGTGTCAACACCAAGGGTTAGATGAATTAGTTTACAATAAACATTTAATCTTTAGATATTCATTCAATTCAAAAATGTCGCCTCTTTTTAATAAGCAAGTAGGAATTTTGAACAATTAAAAATAATCTTTGTTTTGAAGGCACCCTCCTTCGTTATTTCATTGAGACGCTACCACATTTAACTGAAGATGTACGCAATGTAAATCAACATTTTGGCAATTTTTAGAATTAATGTTATCGTTTACCATGAATAAGTTTTTCTGTTTTATTTAATCCGATTTTTTATATACAAAATACATTTCAGTTTCACCGCGAGCTACTTGCTTTTATCTACGTTTTATCAAATTTTTTACAAGAATCTAATTTTCATTAGCATTAACATACGAAACCTAATACTAAAACAACTGTTTCTAAAAAGATTCTGTGAAAACATTGTTAAAATACTGTTCCGGTAATAATGGTTAAAAGTGGTATGTAAAGAGAAATTCTGTAGAAATTATACTTAAAAAGTACTTAAAAAGTAGGTGTTCGTATTCACTAATCTAGCAATATACTTATTCTAAAACATTGGGCCAGATACTCGATACTCTAGCAATTCGCAACTCTGCAAATATGGCGGATTTGCTAATCGAAAATTTGCTTGCGTAAACTACTCGATTATTTTAGCAAAGTAAAATATATTTTTGTATTCAGCACAAACGTGCATTAAAGTAGGCCATTTTCTGAAATTCAAAAACAAATTGGATTGCTAAATTATCGTGTATAACATTTCTAGCAAATTCGCAAAAAATAACTGCTTATCTGCATATCTGAGTATCGAGTATCTAGCCCATTATCAGAAATCTGATCCAGCACAACATTAACACCCACGCATTAAAACCTTTTCAACCAAAAAAATTAGTACTAGTATACACATCAGACATCATTATCTCAAACGAAACTTTACACGATTAATATTAATGTCATTATTCATTACCAAAATTCTACCGCCATTACTCCTTCAATATTTGTCATACATATATAAACAACGTTAAATGACATTAAAATGATTGCGCACGTTTTAAAATTATGACGGACAATCACGCAAGAATTTTGGAGGTAATGATGTTATCTCTAGTGACATTAATATTGATCTTGTAAAGTTCGCTACACAGTAGTCTATAAAACATAATAAACATATAAATCTAGCGTACTAATTAGTGCGAATAAAAAAAAATATAATTAAATTTTCCACATAAAGACATCCAACTTAAGTTTCCTATCAAAGGCAAAAACGTGACGAAAATAAAAAAAATATTTTCTTTTTGATTAAACGAAATTAAATTATTTTTTATCCAGATTTATCTAAGTTTTAATCAGAGTAATTTAAATTTTTTTAGGGTTTTCTCATCCAAAAATGTGAAAGATTATTTTATGACTAATTTCGATGAGTGGGTAGTAGGTTTAGCTAAATTTCAGCACGTACATATATAGGGTTTTGTCTCTGACGACGTGTTTGGAATGTGATAATTGTGTGTGTGCAATTTAGTTTCTGGTTAACAATATTTTTGCATGGTAGATACTTTTAACAACTTACCAACTATTTGTAGGTTGAATAATACTTACAAATTAACAAACAAAGAATCGCGTCAATCGAGCAGCTTGTGTTAATAATTTATTAAATTAAAATAATTGTAAATAAATCGATCCATAGACATTAGCGATAAAACATTTTCATCTATTGTTGTATACAAAATCATTAAAAAAAATTGAAAGTCTAACCTAGGTATTCCAGACACATTAAGAATAAATATTTAATTAACAGCACTATTCTTCTAATTTACGTTATCTTACGATTGGTAAGAATGGTAACTATACGTTGGACACATAAAGGAGGAACTGTGTATTTCAGCGAGGTTCAGATAGGATTAACGCAGATAACAAAAATCATTCTTCAATTTGAAGATGATTTTTGGTAATTGGTAAAGCACAAAACATTGATACGGCGGTTTGATAAGCCCAAAATGGTGTGGATAAGGGAGGTAACATAATATTTTGCAAAATTAAACTTAAGAGTGAATCATAGTAAATGTGCATGTTTGAGTTTTAGAATAAATGCATCAATCGTCAACATTAAAATTGAGAACAATAGTATTTTGGAAAGTATATGCTGATTTTGGCTAATAAAGGCGGATTCAGTGTTGCGTTATTTCGTTCCTTCATTCATTCTGATATTTTTTTGTATCCAATCAAAGGAACCAGAATGAAAAATAAAGTCATTTTTAACCAATAAAATTAGTTTCAAAAAAATTTCAGAAGGAAGGAAGGAACGAAAGAACGCAACACTAAAACGCCTTTACTGAAGCACAGAATACCCAGAAGCGACATAACGCGGTTTTTATATGGAGAAAAGTGGACTCATTTTTTTGACCTTGGTTTATAGAAGGTAAGATTTGCGGTATTAAATTATCGTTCAGTGGCTGAAAATTCAAAATTAACATCTAAAATATAAGGTAAGAGTAAAAATTTCTTGGTCCACGTAATGTCGGTTCTGGTTGTTTATTATTCTGTGACTGAAGGAACAAATGAATGATTTCGAAAGGGTGAGCAGATCGAAGTGATGAGCTCATCCTAGTGTTACTGGAATATTGAGAAAGATTTTGGTATCCTTAAGAACCGGTTGGTACTGGTGCACATGGAAATGGATCGAAAGAGGATTTTAGCCGATTGATGAAAGTTGGAATTGCAGTTATTTTGGGTGCGATTAATTTAAACTACATTCATACTTTGTGGTCAGAGATAGGTGATTCACCTCTTGATTACAAAACAGAAAGAATCACTGCAAGAGAGACTGCGCGAAGGGTTATAAGGAAAAATTAATTTGAGGCAAAGTGATAATAAGATTGCAAATTAGGGCGTAATTGAAATTATAGACTTTTTTTTAAATATAGGTATTGCTGGGCCGCAACCCCTACCTACACAGCAATCTTACTGTATATGTATGGATATGGAGGATTATAATAAGAAAATTACGACAACTAAAAATTAACCATCCAATGGATCTCATCCAATACGGAGATTGACGGGAATGAGACGGCCGATATTTTGCTAAAATGGGAGTTATATGGAGTGATTTAGGAGTGTGCAGTGAAAGATGCAAGAACATACTTCACATGAAATAGTTGAATCTATGAAGAAAATAGATAGATGAATATAAAAAAATGTCTGCCGAAAGAAACAAAGCATACAAATACTGCAGTGCTCTTTTGAAAACTCCTTTCTTAAAGTTCAAAGGAGATACTACATATAATGAAATGATTGTGAGAACAAGTCAAACTTAATCACGGAAATTGGATGGAATATCTAGAAAGAAGGATGCCTTTATGGTTTGAATGAAGGATGGATATTAAACATATGCTATTATTATGTCCAAAATTTGCAAAAAAATGCAGAAGGCAGATCTAAGTTCAGTATCCTTCAGAAGGAAAACCTAACAAGTTGTGAGGGTGGGTCCATAAGGAAATTTATGAATCTATTGAATGAGTGGAATAACAGTGTAATTGACACAATGCGGTTTAATAAAACGGGTTTAGTGAATTTTTCGAGTTAAATCCTAGTATGTTAAAGCCAATCTCAGTTTTAGCTGAACGTGTCTTATTGCATATAGAGCTTGAACGAGTTTAGCTAAACAGATTTATTAAACCGCAGTCTGTAAGAGAAAAATTTGGAGAATTATCAATTAATTTAAATTACTTCACTTTGAATTTCATTTATTACTATCCTTTTGGAGGTATTACAACTCCTAATTGAAATTCTAAAAGATGGCTCGTTGCTTAGGAGCACTCAAAAAAACGGAATGCAATTCAAATTTTATCGAAACACATTACATTAATTCACAATTGGAAGGCACTCGGAAATATTTAATGTTTACATGTCGGATTAAATATGTAGTTTAAATATTATTTACGATTGGTAACGAATGGACATGTTTTGAATATTATCGGCAAGTCCACATATTTTTTGGATCCTTTGGTCTCTTTTTTGGTCAAATTAGCATGAAACTTTTAACACAATTTAGTGTTAACTTATAAGTATAGATACTCTATTTTTAAACACAGACACTCCTTAAAAAGTGTAAGGAGCACCCTAATATTTTTAAAAAGCTATTTATCAAATCTTAAATGTTTATAACTTAGCATCAGTGAAAATATTAGTAAATTTTATCTACTTTTTGATGGTTAAATTGCTTATAAATCTAATTATTTATCTACTTTTTGTTAACAATTAAGAAAACATTTCACTGAATACAAAAACTGCATACATCAAGAATAAACTTAATTTAATTAAAAATTAAAAAAAATTGCCAAATTCAATTAGGTTCCTCTTCTGAAATGTATTTACGAATTTGTGAAAAAAATATGCACACAATAAAAAAAAATTAATTAGTATCATATCCGTTTCTTTGGATATAGGACACTAAAGAACTCATAAGAAAAATTATGCAAATAGAATTAAAACACCCAATAAACAACAAGGTTTTATGGTGTATAGGACTATAGAAAAAAAAATATTTTCGAAACTGTAAGAGATATGCCAATTTTGATCAAAAATTCTGAGAGGGCATGGTGAAAAATACCAGAGCCAGGAGCAAACGTATTTTTGAAAACAATGGTCTGTAGTATCAGAGGGAACTCACATGACGAATTAATGCTTCTAAACTAAATTTCAGTTTTCCGATATTATCCGATATTTTTCAGTTAATTAGTTTCTCAAAAAGAAAACGCAAGATATGTATATGTAATAGAGTAAACAAGAGACAAAGTGAAACTAAACCAATCCTTACATTTTATTGTTGTTGGGTATATGCTGTTTATTTGCTGTTGCTAAGGCGCAATTTGCGTGGTCAACTAAATCGGCTTTCAGAGAGTAAAAATCCTAGTTACAGTATTTCCCAATTGATGGCTGAATTTTATTTTATTATTAATTTACAAATTATGCCTGAGCATTATAATTAAATGCTTAATTAAAATTGATGTCAAAAAAAAATTAATAGTGTCACAGAAACTGAAAGATGACTGTTCAAGATTTAATATACTGTTTATTTCTTTCCAAAATTGATAATAGTTTAAGACTCAGTTAAGTTTTTTAATTTAGCTATTTTTTTAAGCTTCTTTTGATAATAAAACAGCTATTTGGCTTTTAACTTAATGTCAGAAATTAAAGAAAACTTGCAAAAACATTAAGCCAAATGTCAAACAGTTTTACTGCGTATTTTAAACATATTTTTTCCAAGCTGTTACAAGAAGCAAATTCTGCAAAGATTCATCGCTTCAAAATGACTATGGCCTCATTTTCAAGGTGAAGAATTATCTGCGCAATGGCTAGTTTAGAATTGCTTTTCACAAATAATCCAACATCATAGCTTGTTGTAAAGTAATTAATTTTGATCAACCGTTAAATCATTTTTATTGTCAAAAAACGTAGGTAATTAATATGATTTATAAAAAACAATAGAATTCAATTGAAACCAATTTGACCATCAAAAAATAGAAAACAAATTTACTAAAATTTTCACCGGTGCAAAGTTATAGACGCTTAAAACTTGATAAAGTTTTAAGCGTCTGAAAACAGTTATTTTCAAAAATATTTACATATTTGCTTACATTTTTTGAGGAGTGTGTATATACCTGAGAGCCGACCAAACGGCGAGGTGGTTAAAGCAGCGGCTTTTGGTTTGGGAGGTACCGGGTTCGAATCCCTATACGATCGGTGATGACTATGAACACATCTGTGACCTCCTGTTGAGTGAAAGTGCGGAGTCCATGGGCCGACTCACCTTTTATGTCAGTACTGAAGCAGTGCAGGTGGTCTACGCAAAATAATGGATCTATAGCCGTACGCCCTTGATTTAGCTAAATACTGCGTAAGGTAGGACGTTACAAGCGATCTGCGAAAGAGTTGGGAGTGCCTTGAGCCCCAGAAAAAGATTGCAAAGATAAACACAAACAAACAAACCTTAATAAATTGTAAACGCTACGCTTCAATATATTAATTATTCAATTATATATTGCCGCCCCGGTGGCACAGTGGTTAGCATGCTTGCTTTAAGCTCCGGAGGTCCCGGGTTCGATTCCCGGCGGGTGATGAAAAAATCACGGCTGGTTAATGTTGGATCAATGAATTAATCACTCATTATCCGTTAAAAAAAAAAATTGATTACGAAACTTCAAATGAAGCGGCCAAATCCCTCTATGGGATGTAGCGCCAGCGAAAAAAAAAAAATTATATATTATTATAATAAATAATTAATAATACTTATAGTGTACATTATTACAATCGTTTACAGAGTAATATTTAGAATAGTTCCATTAAACATAAGTGAAACATAATGCTAATAACAAAATTTATTGTTAGTCAAAATAATAGTAATTTAAATTAAAGACGTTCCTATAATGTTATAGATTGTATATTTGAGGCGTTGAGAAGCAAAGTGGTCTAACCCCAATATTTAACTTTTAGAGAATATTGATTTGAAAATTTTGAAAAATTTAATTATGAGCTATGGTGAACATAGTTTTTGTATAAAATGTTTTTATTTGGACCTTAAGAATAACAGTAGTAAAATGAGACCATTTAAAATTCGGACCATTGTAAAATACAAATTTTTGTTAGATTAATTACTATAATATCAGTGCAACACAATAAGTAATAAATTCATTCATATGTATCAAAATAATTAATTAAATAAGAAATGGTACAAATTCATCACAATTTAATATTCGGACACATTGATAATATGTAGTATGGTCAAAGTAGTTTGCATCTCAAAAATAGTAATATTATTAAGATAATCCCCTTTAAATTTTTTATACTGTACATAAGAACTAAAGAAGAAAGAGCAATTTGAAGTAAAACTTTAGTTTGTGCGCAAAATTCAAATCGGGTAGATAAATTAAATTAAAAGTTAAATATGGGACGAAAAGGTAAAAATATAACGTCTGACCAGCGACATTTGGTAATTTTCCATCAAGCACATAATATTTCGAGCAAGACTCAATTGCAAATTAAATTTATGAAATTAATTAAATTAATGAATTGATTATAATTTTTTTTTTAATATTGTATTACACTAATAACTGATTAAAAATATTCTGACAATACAAATTATTTAAAACCCGATAAGATAGTAATTACTAATTACTTAATTAGTCTCTAATGCAACTTGTATTTTATATGCAACAACAACAATTTTTCAAAAATACTTTTAGTATGCGTGAACTTTAAAATAATATTATACATAATCAAATTTTTGTGGGTTAGACCACACATTACGCCTCATTTTTACTCACTGTTTTCGGCGTAAAGAAGCCTAACATTACTTACATATATATGTACATGTAAGGTACCAACAAAAATACGTCGATGTATAATTTCGTTTTCGACAAATCTTATCCTTTATCTCCGCTTTAGTATGAAAAAGATGAACACATGGTGTTATATTTTTGGTGATACCCCAAGTTTGATGGACAACGAACTTACTATAGAGAGTCAATTCCAAGGGAAAAAAAATTATTTTTGATTTGTCCATTAAATAAAAAATTACAAAAAAAATAAAATAAAACCCGTTGTTAGGCTTAATAAGTTAATAACTAGCTTTTTAAATGTCTTTATCTTATAGAGCCTTGGCCGCAAATGTGTTAGACACCCTATTTCATAAATATACCAAATTTAAGAGCTTTTACAATTCAAATTTTACTTGGTTAGATGAAAATTAAATTTTATATTCAAAATCAATAATTTGTGGTTTTTCACACTTTAGGCACATATTTGTGTTCAATGGGTTTGTGTTAGATCTTTGTGCGGGCCAGTTAAATCTTGAATATTTTTTTCTCATTAGTAGTAATAAATATATACAACGGAGCTCATAACGGAGCCAAGCAATATTTGCGGCTATTGTCCAATCGATAGATTCATTGAACGCTACCTTGGAGTATATTTTTCTGAGAACTATGGCTTTTCCGAGCCTTGTGTGTTCTGTATAAACCAGTTTTATTTAACAGTAGTTATCTGGATATTCGTGTCGCCATTAACGGTTTATCAGATTTCGGCCATCTCGACTGATGATCGGTTAGAATAAACTACGACCATATTAATACGAATAAAAAAATGATCAAATTATAGGTGTTAATCCATATCTTAGCGGATGCCAATAGGTAGTAATTCAAACTGCAATTAACAAGTGAACGGGAAATGGAAAACAAAAATTTGCTTGTGTGTATGTACTTTATGTACCAGAAGCAAGTAAAATTCAATCGTAAAATAAAATGAAATGACAAAAAAGTGCGTACGTTTGGTGTTACAGCTATTTGTGCCTGTAAATCAACTTTGAGACTATTTTTATATTTGTATTAAGACGTCTCTATAATATTAAATTAGTCTATGCTAAGCTAATACATTCATACTCCATGTAACGTTTCCCCGTAAAAGTTGTAACGTTGCGGTGTTTCACTATAAAATCGTTTCTATTTTTTTATTTTTTTTATTTTTAAAAAATTGAATGTTTAAATTTTTTTTTAGAAAATAATACGATAAACAGGCGAATTTACTCAATTTATTTGTTTGCCAATGCCACGGATCGTCTATGGAAGTAAGAAAATATTATCTTTTCATCACAATAAACAATTAAACCAAATGTGTTTTTTGTACTACTTTTATCTGAACTATGTATGTAAATTTATTGTTATAAAAATAGCATAGATACATATTTGGCCAAGGTAATATCCCGTACAACAAAGAGATGTTAATTCTGTAGAAGACCTGTAGCGATATCTTTATCTGGATAAAGAAGCATGCTTTACGTACATGGTACAGTTATCAGGGATTTGAAGAACAGATGCTTTACTGCAACTCCAGCTTTGCAACAATTTCAGTTTAGTCTCCCTAAAATTTTCTATACACATACTCATTTTGAACATAGTGAATAGGTGAACAATCAATTGTCGTAAAGTTCAGTATAGATTAAATAAATTATTTCTAATACCGGTAGAATGTATGTAGTCTGGTCTGTAAAATTTTTCAGCAGAGAAACCAATATAATTATACCCATAATTTTATTATTCGTTGTACTTCACACATTGAGTTTAACCCATATTTAAATTATTCATTACCATTATGTCTGAGAAAATTCGTAATTTTACTTACCGTAAACTCCTTGTGTATGGCTTGAACTAGGGTTTGATTCTTCTTGTTCTATCGCTCTATCTCTTATACCACAACGGCCTTGCAAATTTCTACATTAAATCCTTTAAATTTAAAACCTGAAGTGTAGGTTATTTACAGGCACTAATAAGAAGTTGTCTGTACAGATAATATGCGTTGTCAAGTCTAATATCATATTGAGAGTATAGTATAGTTAAAAGTTTAGTTTCAAAATGCTCAACCAAATATTAAATATATAAATGCAACATGATCGAAATAACTGTTATAAATGTGTCAGTTCGGCAAATTGGTAAAGCCCATTTCATAGATTTTGGCGTTGAAACGCTCTTAAAGAATTCGATGATGATATATACAATTTTAATTAATTATGATTTATGAATATTGAACAAAAAGATATAAAACAAAAATTAAGGCATTTATTTGCGAATTTGTTAATCTGGGTGCACTTTCCCTTTGAATTACAGTTTCACTGACTGTCATGATAATCGGTGAGTGATCCGATACTAGAGAATTGCTGTTTTCAATGTGAATATACTGGCCCAGTGACGAAGCTAAGATACCGGACCTAATCGACTTTTATGTAGCAAGAGGTATATCTCAGAACTATATTCACATTGAAAACAGCAATTCTCTAGTATCGGATCACTCACCGGTTATCATGACAGTCAGTGAAACTGTAATTCAAAGGGAAAGTGTACCTAGATTCAAAAACAAACTGGGATCTCTTTCGTGAAATAATGGAGGACAAAATCAATCTCCAGGTACCGATAAGAAATTCTCGTCAGTTGGAAGACGAATTGGAGCAACTCAATGAAATAATTCACTATGCTGCATTGGCAAGCACTCCCATTTTACAAAATAAGAAGACGCTTAACATATCCTACCCAATGGAAGTTAGAGAGTTGGTAAGAGAAAAACGACGAGCTCGTAAAACCTGGCAAATTAATCGAACACCGTAGAACAAAACAATTCTTAACAATTTATGTAACAGCCTCAAATCCCTTCTTAAAGAAGTTAAAAATGAATCAATCAACAGATATCTAGTTAGCCTAACTGATGAAAAAAATTCTGATTACTCACTGTGGAAGGCGACGAAGGGACTCAAAAGACCCAAAATGCAAGTGCCTCCACTTAAAAAGGATGATGGAACCTGGGCAAGAGGCCACAAAGAGAAGGCTGATCTATTTGCGGAGTATCTCCAGGAAACCTTCCAACCACTACCAAGATAAACTGCCAATGAAAATATAATATCTATTCACAAGCTGAATGAGTTTGAAATACGGCCAGTAACTCTCAAAGAATTAAAAGAAGAAGTGAAAAGTAACATGAATGTTAAAAAAGCCACAGGGTATGATTTGATTACTTGCCAAATTATCAAAGCTCTACCTAACAAAGGATTTCGTAAGCTACTACACATAATCAATGCGAGCTTTCGGTTAAAATATGTTCCGAATCAATGGAAAGTAGCAGAAGTAATCATGATACCAAAACCTGATAAACCACCTAACGATAAAAAATCATACAGGCCAATTTCTCTGCTGCCAATTATGTCAAAACTCTTTGAAAAATTATTACTAAAGAGACTTAAACTAATAATTGAGGACCGACAACTAATTCCTCCACATCAATTTGGATTCAGAGAAAAGCATTCTACAATTGAACAGGTCCATAGAATCACCAACATAATTGAAAGAACGTTAGAACGTAAAAAAGTATGCTCAAGCATATTCCTGGACGTCGCGCAAGCATTCGATAAAGTCTGGCACAGTGGTCTGGAATACAAGCTGCATAGAGATCTACCGAGACAATTCTATGCCATACTAAGATCTTATTTATCCAATAGACACTTTCGAGTGAAATATGAGGATGAATACTCTGAGCTAAAGAAAATCTCTGCCGGTGTCCCGCAGGGGAGTGTCTTAGGACCAATCCTGTATTTACTATATACAAGGGACATACCAACCACAAATGAAGGAACCATAGCCACCTTTGCAGATGACACAGCAATTATGGCAGTTGGAAATAATGTCGCTGATGCAACGAGCAAACTCCAGAGGATGACCAATGCGGTTTGTAACTGGACAAAGCGTTGGCGAATCAAACTTAATGAGACAAAATCCACGCATATTAACTTTACTTATTAAAAGGCTTACCACCTACCTATAGAAATTAACTCGCGACTCGTGCCATATGCAAATACAGCTAAATACCTTGGCATGACCCTCGATGCCAAGCTTAAGTGGAGAGAGCATGTCAAAAAGAAAAAAGAAGAACTTAACATAAAGTTCAGAAAAATGTATTGGCTCATAGGTAGAGGCTCTGAGCTTATAATTCACAATAAGCTGCTGCTATATCGGCAAATTTTGAAGCCGATATGGACCTACGGTATACAACTTTGGGGATGTACCAAGCAAACAAACGCCAAAATGATACAGACGTTTCAAAACAAGGTTCTTCGTAGCATCGTCAATGCTCCGTGGTACGCAAGAAATGAAGACCTTCACAGGGACCTACGGATGGAATACATCAAGGAGGAAATAAAAATGCATGCCGCAAAACACGAAATAAGGCTCCAGGAACATGGAAACCCCTATATTCGCCATATGATAGATAACCCTCTGTCGTTGAAAGAAGACTCCAAAGAACGATGCCACTTGACCTAGTGAACTTACCAAACTAAAATTAGTAAATAGGTTTAATTGATTATGGGGCTAACCAGTGGGTTACACCCCAACAAACGTGAATTTTACTAGATATATAAAAATTTGTATTTGAAAGAAAAATTGCTAGATGAGTGCAGTCTCAGTCGTAATAAAATAAAATGAAAAAAAAAAAAAAAAAAAAAAAAAATTTATTTGCGATGGGGTCGTAACGATATCCCGCATTTCAAAATCCCGCTTTATCAAAATCCCGCTTTTTAAAATCCCGCTTTTCAAAATCCCGCTTTTCAAAATCCCGATTCTGCAAAAATAAAAATCTCGCTTTTCAGAAAATCCCGATTTTTATTTTTATTTTACTTTATAAAATTTTCCTTTACCAGAAAGCACGGCTCGAATTAAAAAAAAATACGTCTTTCAAATTTCAAAACCAAGATTTCAAAAAGCGAGATTTTGAAAAGCGGGATTTTAAACAGCGGGATTTTCAAAATTGGGATTTTGATTTCGGGATTTGGAAGGCGGGATTTTGAAAAGCGGGTAAACTTACCTTCCCCATTTGCGATGCACCAGTAATGTCTGAAATGAATTCGATCAAATATTAATCTTGAAGAAGAAGAAATCAAGTTACATCTTGTTCAGAGTCTAATATTCAGTAAAGTTTCTGCACAGAAATCTTTTACAGTATCAGGAAAGATAATAAGATATCTTATTCTCTTTGGTATCAGTATTAAACATGGTATTAAAGTAACGTAGAAAAAAATTCAACATGAATATAGTTTTTTTATAAAGATACTAAATTTTAATTTGAAACTGTAACTTTACAGTGTACCTTTAAATATTCTGCAGATGGTTTAAATTTCTTACCAATAAAGAAAACTAAGTACAACAAAGGGTGTCGAAATTCAGTTATCGAAATACATTTCTAGAGGTCTTTATATCACTAATTATGCTTCCTTATAGAAGTAAGAAACTAGAGGGGTCATACACATTTCTAGGGATCTGTACGGATGGATAGACAGGATAATATATGTACTGTTTGCCAAATATTCTGAAATTGGTAAATTTCTTCGGAAACGATATAAGGTATCTCAAGAAAAGGTAATATTTTTCTTTAATTTCTCAGTTTAAAAAGGTTTCAATGATTTAATTTATTTTAAAATAAATTAGATTTTCAAGTAAAAGTTTTAGCTTAAAATATTGATTCGTTTCGATTTAAGAAGTGTTTGGAAAATTTTTGGATACTTGAAAATGTATCATAACAGCCCAGTCTTATCAAGTACGGTTTTGTGTACATTTCAAATAAATGTATTACCGCTTGAAACAGCTTCTCTTTAAATTTGATTGAAATCCATTCATCTGATATAATAATTTGAGAAACTTTTATCTATTTTGAAATACATATTATGTATAATAAATTTTCCTCACTAAATTAATGCTTGGTCAAGCCAACAAGAGCTTATTTTCTTGGGATAGTCCAAAAATAATAATTTATTAGACATAACAATCCTCGTCGCACGGTAAGCAGTATAATGAAATGGTTCATAAATTCACATTCATTATGAGAACCAAAATATAAATTTCACTCAAGTCAACTCAACCATAAACAATTGGTTTTTTGTTGTCGATTTTTGCTATATCTGCGTTATTTGGTTATCCGCACACCGAAATTGTATTATCATATTTGATTGAAAAATTTCCAAATTTTTATTTGTTTAATGCTAAAAGTAATTTAAAATTTAAAGTTATGTAAAATAAGAAACGAACAATTCAATAAGAAAACCAATTATGCTTAGGTCTATAATTATGTAATTACAATTTGGAAAATGCAAATCTTCATTTCCGGTTTTTTCATTTTTGCAAATACACATTTTTCAAACTTTTTGTTGCAAATGATTGAAGTACCTACAAGCCTAGCTATACAAATTATAATTTTTTTTAAAGTGTAAACTGAAGTTTTAATTAAAAGAAATTACTGTCATAATAAATTAGAGACCGAGAACATTTGGAAAATTTTGTGGAATTTTTAGTAGAATTTTTAGCTTTTATTTCGTTAATTTCGTTGATTTATTGACTTCTTTCACGTAATGATTGTGACAGAAGTGTCACTAGTCACGTGTAGTTATATAAATGCTACCTACATTTTAAAATTTGCAATTAAATTGAAATGCATTTTAATGTAATTAGTCATTGTTATTTTTATATTTTCATCGCTGTGTGTTAGTAGTTTATGCAAATTAATCAAATTTGCTCGTATACGATAACAAATTGTCAATAAGAAAATTTCATTTTGATTGACTGGGCATATTATCATATCTTCGCAAATTTTAGTGCACTTATCTTATGGAAAGTCATTTAAATCGAATCAATAGTTACTTGCATTTCTCAATGTTTTATTTTTAGCAAACACTTTTAAAGGTCATCGTTTATAAACTTTGGAATTTGTGTATTAAAAAAACTGTTCCTCGATAGTTCTTAATAAACCATTACTTTGGTATAGGCACAAATCAACAACACCGGCAAATTTTTTCGATTGAATTCATAAATACGGGCCTGGGATCGATTCTGCTTCTTTGGAAAATAAAATGAAAACATTTTTAGTGGAAATAAACATACTCGAAAGTATTTTTTTTTTTTTTTAAATTTGATTATTTTCGTCAAACTATTCTCTATGAAAACAATTTGTTGGTTGAGATTTTTTTTTTTCGCTGGCGCTACATACCATAGAGGAATTTGGCCTCTTCATGATGAAGTTCCGTAATCATATTTCAACGGGTAATGAGTGATTAATTCATTGATCCTACATTAACCAGCCGTGATTTTTTCAGCACTCGCCGGGAATCGAACCCGGAACCTCCGGAGCTTAGAGCAAGCGCATGCTAACAACTGTGCCACCGGGGCGGCATTGAGTAAAATCTTTAGGAAAATTGTAAAGATTTCTTGAGTAGACTCGGAGGATCCGCATTACCGTACTCCATAGCCGGAGCTAATAAACTAAATAATAAATTATTGTGATTAAATAACATAAAATTTATATTAATGAATTAAAGAAAAATACAACTAAAACTAAAATCAACCAAAAAACGTTGAGCAAAAAAAATGAAATTGCTGCCGAAGAACATGCAAGGTAGTAAGTATTGGGCGCTTCAAATTGATTGTCTTTTGTATGTTTCACAGATCATTTTTTTGTTGCCACTTGGAAAGTGGAATGTATTCGTATATGCCATTTTAAATAATGGAGTTGAAAGAGTGTTACGTCTTTAAATTATTTTATGAAAAATAAAAAATTAAATTCTTAAAAAATCATTTTTTCTGACCAAACAATTTTTTTGAAAATGCCGGTAGCAGCAAATTTAAGATAAGCACTTAGACGAAATCTGTTATCTACAGGATGGTGCAAGATGCACATATGTAGTACATCGGACAAAGGATTAATTGGGAGGAAAGTTACCAGAACCTGTAATTTCTAGAAATTGTAATTGGCCACCAACCCCGCGCTGGGCATCTCTTTTTTGACGTTGCGTGCGGAAAGTGGACTATTCGACAAACGATTTCTGATTACACAAATGTAATTATTCGGGTTCCTGGTAAGATAGATCTACAATTAGGCCAAAATGTCGTCGCATCACAATTAGCATCATTATAATTCGGTTTTCCTGCAAACTTCGACTCGTTTTTGAGCACTTTTCATACAGTGGCAGTGTTCAGTAGAAATTTTCGAAATTTCTTGTCGAATTTCGGCAGTAGGTCAATTTTAAAAGAAGCTTAGTTTAGGGGATACATCTTACGACTTCCCATAAGAACCCACGTAAAATTAAACATTTTTGGGATTAATGAAAAATACTCGTAACATAAAATATTTTTAGGTTTATATTTAAATCAAACCTGTGAGTATAACATATTTTGAACCCAATAATTTAAATTTAGTAATTTCATTAATATAATTAAAATACAATTATACAAATTTTATGTTTCTTTGTGTCTCTATGTGAAAAGCGCAGTATAAACTTATAAAAACAAAATTAATGACGTATGATTCGGTTTGTAAAATAAGGCGTGTTTTAGTATTCGTGTCTGCTCTAGATCGCGATAGCAATTATTCGAATTTAGTGAATTTAAAATCAAATATAGTCAATTTGAGTTAATGAAGTAATTTAGATCTAAACGTTTTCTACGTTTAAAACAAATTATCACCCTATTATGATTGTCGCGTCGATCGACAATCGACACGACTCTGTATTGCGTTTTCTTTTTTCCATTTGATTAAAACAATACGAAAAAAGAAAAGGCAACACAAAGTCGTGTCGATTGTCGATCGTCGATTGAAACCATAATAGGGGTGATTGTTCTTCGGAAAATCTGTTAGTTTTTGTGTAATTTGCAAATTCTGGATAATCTCTTCAATTGGAGAGTTTATGCTGAACAAAAGTATTTCTTGTTATCTAATTAATACTTTGTGTGGATTTTTTTCGTAAATATTTTAATAATTTGCATTTTATTATATTAGATTTTAAATAAACTAAATTCGAACAATTGCTGTACATAGTGGCGGCACAAACCAAATATTAAAGCAAATATATAAGCAAACTAATGTACCTACTGTATACCTATAGTGAAAATAATATCTCAGTGAAACTAATTTTTTAATCGTAGTGCGCAGCCAACAGTGATGTAGTTAAAAAAAATTAAAAATTTGGAGAAAGGTCCGCTGAGTAATATTTTGTAAAACAATAAAAATTAGAAATAAAGATATGTGAAATTTGATTCCATTACATAATGTAATTTATATTGGAAAATAATAAAAATTCTCATTATTTTATAGGTAAATTATAAAATAACATGTAAAATTAAAAAATATTAACAACACCACTGGAAAATATGTAACGTAAAACAAACAACTCAATTGTGGTACGAACTAGGCATATTTAAAAAGAAATGTTAGTACACAACAATAAAAAAACTCGAATTTTAAATTTCAATTTGTTCTACGCAAGTTAATGAAATTTAAATTATCTTAAATATAATCAAAAGTGCAAATATTTGATCGAAAATATTTGATATAACACCATCGTTACCGTTACAACAAAAAATGTAAACAAATTAGCCTAAATACATCACTGTGTTTTGCAATTTGCTTTTTTTTTATAGATGCGCGAGATATGTCAGAATTTCACTAAGATATTATTTTCCCTATACATACATAGATGTTGCGCGTTGAAAAATCAACATTTCAAACCAATACCGTCAAATTTTTAAACAGAAACAGTGCAAATTTTATAATTCACAGAACTAAACTAAAGTTTAAAAATCCTCTAGGATTCTGCGTCTAGTTTGACTAGGAATATACCAACGATTATCAACCACCTTTTGATGAATATATTTCCACTCCATTTTCCCTGAGTTTAATTTCCAATTTCAAGTTGATTAATCTTTTAGAATAGGTATGTAATTTTTAATTTTTTATTTAACCGGCGCGGCGGTTTGAATTTTAATATTATTTTAATCAAAGACTTGTTCATGTTTACCATTAGGGTTTTAAAGCCATTTACTAAATATTAACACGCATACAATTTTTGTTTCTCATTATACATTTTTATTCACAACTCCAAAGCCACATCTTTTTAAATTATCCTGAACTGATTAATGACCTAATATGCTATAAAACTTCATCACTGTTAAATTTATTTTACAAACATATAATTTATACGATTTATTATCACAATTCTAGTGAAATAGAAAAAAAAACGACCAATTCAACAAAAAATTCTTATCAAATTGTACGAGAATAAAACGCTGAAACTCATTTAATAAAATTTTTCTCCGTTACTTTATTAATTAAAATTATTTGTTGATAGTAATTGTTAATGGATAGTCACCATTCGACATAATTTTTTTTTTATAAATTACGATAACGTCGACATAAAAATAAAAAAACGTGCGCTCATAGTAAGGCATGTGTGCATTATGCATCAAAAATAGGGAAACTTTATAATATGAAAATAGTATAACCGCGTTTTTTTTTGTAGCGCATTTAACCGCGACAGTATTTTTTTATATCTTTTTTTTAATTTATTCTACTGCCATGTGGTTTGGTTGGGGTGCTATTACATACAAAAATTTAAGTTCAATAACCAAATTTTAAGATAAAAAAGCGAGAGGAAAGATATTAATAATAAAAAAATAATAACTCGCGGGAATAAAAAACGTATGCTTGTATAAAAAGCGCGAAAAGAATCAAATGAAAGTGAAAATTTATTTCACGCGTTTTTTTTCTTAATTAAAATAAAATTAACGGTAATTAAAGTTGCAATGTCTTTTTACTGTCTTTTGAATATTTTGTCAAGGGTTAATACAAGGTTACGCTATTTTAATTTATTCATTATTGTATTTTCTTAATAGCTCAACATCGTACCATACCATTGTGAGTTTTTTATGTCGTGCCAATTATATGTCGCGATATACGCGCAAGTCGCATAAATGAAAGAAGCGTGATTTATGTACGTACGTGTGATACCTATAATCGACTCATCGACATTTAAACAGAAAATTGAATGAAATCTTGCTGAATCTTTTTGATAGAAAATTCTGTTTTTTTTTTTAAAAACTAGTTAACTGCAAAAAGTAAATTTTTCAGAAAATGCAATTGAAATAAAAAGTCACAATAGGTTTTAGTAGTAATTATTGATTTTTATTTAGATTTTCCGGAGAAATGGCGGAAAATATTGGAAAACTAAAATTTATTTTTGAAACTTTAGCATATTGTCGAGTTATTTTCATTCATAACTCAAAATCGACAAAAATGCAGTTAAGTAGTTTTTAAAAAAAAACACAGAATTGAAATGACTTCTATCATATATAAATTTTTTCTCATCAGGGAGAACTTCTCTTTCCCGTATAACATATGTAGGTAGATATGTGTCATATTTCCAGAAAACAAGTTAGCTTGCTTAAAACCTCTAAAAACTATTGTGGTTCTCAAACAAAAATATAATTAGATATTTGCCTGAAAGATTACACTTATCGTTATCACTATGCAATTATGAAATTGTAATATTATGTTATAAATTATAGCTAATTAATTTATTCCATTTTGATTTATTTAAATTTATTTGATTTTATTTAATTTTATAAAAAGTAGAAAATACACAAAAGTACATTCCAATGATTCCAAAGATTAAATTATTTTCCAATTTTCTTTGATTTCTTGCATTGCAGTTTGCAGTTTTATTACTTACATAACTTAAAAAATATTTAATTAGTTTATAAAATTAAAATGTAGAGACGTCGCTAAAACCAAATATGATTTCAATTAAATATATGCTCGATATTCTGTCAAAAGAAGAAAATAATAATTATAGAAATAATTTTGCAACAGTTTGGAAAGTGGTTTCCAAAGATATGTACATATAGGTAGATTCTGTTTGTATGTAATTATTTTGTGTAATGAGGGGTTTGGTCTAAATGAGAATTTTGAAATTCCGTTAACATCGTGGAATTTTATGGTGAAATAAAATTTGTAGTAGGTACCGTTGAATTAAATTAACCCCTTAACGCAAATTATTTTTGATAAAAAACCGCGAAAAAAAATATTTTTTATTATTATTGAAAATGTTTATTTGCACATATTTTATTTAACACAATAGATACATTTATATAAACAAAAAATAACGATTTTGTTTTATTTTCCTTCTTTTAAATTTTAATAAATTGTTTGCAACAGAAAAGAAAAATAACTAAAACACAATAACTTCTTCTCATTATACCATTCCCGAGTAACCAAAATATGTGATAACCATGCGGTCCCACCAATTTATGACAAAAACGTTTGTCTTTTTTATCACTTACAATTCGTGCAATTAAGACATCCTCTTTTACGGATGTAACTCTTTTTCTCACTCTTCCCTTCGTATTTTTAAGCACTTCTTTGCTTTTTTTTCGTTTTGTTACTTAGTAAAAAATCGTATTTCGAAGGCAAGCATATTTTTGGGCCAAGTAAGCGGTCGAAATTCCACAATTGTATTCAGCCACAATGGCTGCTCTTGTTTCGACGCTAAGTTCTGTTTTTTCGACAAAATAATTATTTTAAACAATTGGAAAACAATTGAAGGTTAAATATAGACAAGTTTACATTCGAAACAGAACCAGAGTGCACAAATAATTTTGAAATGAACTTAATTAAAGTTTTCTTTATGTACAAACTAAAACAAAAAAGAATGTTTTATTTATTTTGAAGTACATGCTTTAGTTTATTTAATAAAATATATTTCATCCAAAAATATGGTCCATATCTAGTTTTGGAAGAAATTTTATTTTGTGATACAAAAATTTTTCCCGCTGCACATATAATTTTGAAATGCATAGTACATACGTAGTATATACGCAACACAAAATCATTGCCTTATAAAATAGCAAGCAAGCAAGTTTATTGGGCCAAGAATCGAGCACATCGTTTTTATGACTCTTCAGGGGCGTTCAGGGCTTCATTTGGGGTTTACAACTTCGGGAATACATTCTCAGATGATAAATGATTTTTTTAAGCACTAAAAAAATAGTTCAAAAATTTCATTTTACATGAGTTTCCCCTCTTAAAACACGTAATTATAAAATAAACAGACCGCATAAACTATACGAGCGCAGAGTCATAGAAGTTTGTCTACGACTTAGTATTTTTTTGTTGGTCTTAACTGTACACCATTGTAACTTTTTCCCCAAGGTTTAAAAATAAATCGGTTTATTTTATTTTTAATTTAATATTATTTTTACAAAAATATTTGAAACGTGATATTAAAAATTTTAAAACAATAACGATTAGCAAACACTTTGAAAAACTCTTACTTTGTTGATTTGAGCTGTCTATCACAATCATCATCCAATTAAGTTTATCTACTTTAAAAAAATAAAATACGTGCAGTTTTAAAATGTAAATTCCATTTCAGGTAAAATCGAAACAACTTGAAAGTTTTGGAAAATTTCGCCCTGTTAAAAAAGTAATCTATTGCAAACCAAAGTCAAGCAACCCAAAGCAATATTCAAAATGTTCAACGTTTTTTGCCTATAACCCTCAAATAGTTTCGAAAATTTCGATAATATTTATGTATTTCATTCTAAAAAAAATCAAAATACCGAAAAATTTCGAAAATATGAATATAATTCGTAACTAATCTTTCCAATAATTCCAAAATTAGAATTTCCTAGACACCAGTACAATTACCTGAGAATGACCCTTATAATCCATCTACCTTTTCCCAAAATTTGTATTACCTGTGAGCAGTATACATTTCGTTAATAAACATCTAAACTCGATTTACGTATCTGTTTGGTATTAGTCTACAAAACCACATTGAACCATTTTTGCAGGTATAGGGCACTTTTGTTAGAGTGATTAACTTTTTCCATAAAATTTCTAATACAAATCAAAAATAAATATTTTCGGAGTAGTTTAGGTGCAAATGTATAGCCTTAGGCAATATTAGTCGAGCAACAGTTCCATCTTTTTTGCTGCAAACTGATGAGAGTTGGCGAGATGCACACTTAGAATATTTTCGTTTATTCATTCCGAGCATTCCAAAAGTAAATTAAGTGTCCCTTCTCTTATTTATTTGTAATATTTAGAGCGGATTAATTTTCAACTACAATGAAAGGAAGAATATTATTTTATTTGATGTGCAACATAACATAAATTGCATTATGCAAAATGAAATGATTAATTATGAAAAAATTAACTCTATAAAGGATAAAATATTAACTAAATATTTACAGAATAGATTAAAAGCTGTGTTCACCAATTTTTGAATTTAAATATTTTTTGAACCGCAAGACTTAAGGTCTACTCTAATTTATTATGTGGAAGGACATATTTATGTATCCAAGTTTTCCAAAGAATTGGAATAACATCTGAACCACTGAAACTAGAAACTTCGAACAAAAACTAACTGTTCCATCTCTTTCACAAAATGTTACACTGCGTTTACCCAGACTTGATTAGTTTTTACCAGATGCATCACTTAGATGTAATTTTACGTAAATAAATGTAGCTTAGGTTTTGAATTTTTCTTTTCGCTAAACCAGAAAACCAAAATGATACAGAGAATTCATGCCGATTATTGTTTACGACGTGTTTTGTTTAGTCAGTACAGTTAAGATTCTTTTAAGAAACTATCACAGTTGAAGTGTCTCTTTCCGCCCAAAAGTTTTTAAAAAGTGGGATAATTCAACCGCGCTTGAGGGCTGAGAATGTATTCTATTTTTGTCAAAAATCCATGAGAATGTATTCCATTTCTGTTAAAAAAAATTACAGCTATTCCAACAACATGCTTAAGGCAGTGATACATGTACGATTTTTGCCGTTAAGGCAATAAAAATATCAAGTAATCAATCACATCAAGTAGGCGATAATAAATGCCTTTAAGGCTGTTTTCTAAACGAATACTTATTTGTGGAGCCTAAAGGTCGAGTCACAATGAATCCGCCCCGTTTCGTTCCGTTGTTCTCCATCTCGTCTTTAAAGTTTGGTGGTTACATTGCATCCGTTTCGTCTGTTTGGACTGACATTTGAAAAACAAATAAAAAAATAAAATGGAAGACTACGAGACAATAAAATCTTTAGAAATTCTCTTTGGGTTATACGTTTTGTATAAACAATATTATAGAATTTAAAAGAAAAAAAGAAGATGGTGGATGCGTCCATTAAATCTAGATAGGGACCAATCCGGGTATTTTAAGACTAGCTTTCTCCAAATGAAAGAGTTATGTTTTCAAATAATCGAAAATCACTAAGTAGTTACAGCCTACTTCAAAATTAATTTGATTCGTTTGGTTAGGTGTTCCGTCTTTCCGTAAATTCTAAATTTTTTGACCTAACGGATGCGCTTGTCCGTCTCTTTCCGTTCTATTATGACTCACCATTCCATTTCTTCATACAAAATGTACAGAAAATGTCTAAAACTAATTTTGACGTAGAAGCGGAACATAACGGGACGGATTCATTGTGACTCCACCTTAACTTATTCAATGTAATTTCTTATGTAATCAGCTAGGTTCCACGAAATAAGTATCGTTTGGAAAACCGCCTTAGGCAAAAATAGAAAATTGAACATGGTTCAATAACAGGTTATTAATATTTGAGAATTACATGAAAAATATTTAGTGTCCGATCATATATGTGTTAGGGCTTGTATACAAAAATACATAAACAATTTGTACATTTGCATATAATAATACGTAAAATGATAGAGAAGAGTAGACCAGAGAATGTTTAACAAACCTAAGTTTTGCTATTTTGGAATATAGTAAAACTTTATTTTAAAGTAACATTAACTACGATTACTACCAATAATTTTTTGTAACACACCAGGTTTAATTCAGACGGAAATTACTAATATTAAAATCTAGTTTAGAACATTTCTTAACCAAGATTCACATCTAAGTTTCATATTTATATCTTTATATACCAAATAACTACAGCGCAGCACGAAATTTAGGCTGCAAAAAAATTAATTTAAAACATAAGAAAACTTTTTTTTTTTATTTTTATCTCTGCAATCTTTACTGGTGCTCAATGCACTCCCAACTCTCTCATTCCCTTTTAACGTCCTACCTTATGCAGTAGCAAAATCGAGGACGTGCGACTATATGTAGGTGCGTGCCATCTGCACATTACAATGCTTCATGACAGCCTATAGTGCTGACATAAAAGGTGCATGTATCCTGCACTCTTAACAGGGGATCATAGATGTGTACATCTTTATCACCGACCGTAATCAGATGGATCAAAAATCCCTTTTGCATCCCGCCTCTATAGGGATTCAAACCCGGAACTTCCGATCGAAGCGCCGCAGCTTTAATCACTGCGACGTTTGGTCGGTAACATAAGAAAACTTGTTTCTAACAAAATATTACCTATATATGTAGAATGATAGTGCCCGAACTCACCAACTGTTTAAATGCTTGGATTTTAATAGAAATGGTAGCTAAAACATAGCCCCAAATATGAACAAGAAAGGTTGTAAATCAATCCTAATTTAGGCTTAATTCCTGGTTTGTCTAGGCTAGTTAGCCTAACCTTTTACAGTACTTTAAAGAAATTGAAATTCTTCCTTCATTGGTAATTTATACCCTTATTCCCTGGTCGCGTCACTTCATTCGACGTGACAATTGTCGTGTCACTTCAACTTTAAATTGGTATTCTCTTAGTCGATCGAAGTGATAATATAAGAGAATGCGACGTAAAAGCCTGTTTATCACTTCAAACACGAATGTCGCATCAATCGATTAAGAGAACATCAACATTTGATTATCAGTACAAGTGACAAGACTAAGGGAATAGGGGTGTTAATCTTTATTTTATTCAATTTCAAACTATTCTGATAGAGACACTTGAGTTGAGCAGGACCAAAGCAAGGTAAGAAGATCAAAGTAACAAGCATTACGACAACAATTAATTGAAACACTTGTAAATAGAAATGAAGTGTTGACCACTAAACGCGAAAATCTTACTATTACACGTTTTACTGTAGATCTAAAATAAACAAAAACTCAATCTAAAAACTATAATTGGGCTAACATTACTATTGTGCTTTATTTCCCTGGTATCAAAAACACAAATTTAGCAATGTCATCAAATTGAAATTTTAAAATAATAAAATTTTTAAAAGCTTTTTCATGTTGCTTATTATGCTATATGTAGTTATTTACGTATAGTGAATTGTTTTATTTTCAAAACGAATATCCTTTCTCATTACGATACATTCGTATGAAAACTGTTACAAACAATATGTATGCCATTTAAGTACATCGATAAAAAAAATCGAACAAACAAATTAGAAACGGGTGAAGGATATTTTATACTCCTACATATGTATATGGGCCATTTGCATTTAAATCTCACATTTCAATGTTTTCAAGTTTCATGCTTTCTTAAGAATATTATAATAAACGAATTAAAAAAAAAAAATTAAAATATAATTTTTAAATGGTAATTTTTTTTTTTTTTAAATCTGGGATGAGCAGATTTGTGTTTTGGATTTTTTTTTAATAATCTTTTGTGCTATTTTTAATTTTTTGTCATGAACGTTACATAAAAATATGCTATTACGTTATTTTTAAAATTATTAATTTGAAAATACAAATGATGAATATACCATTTGGAAGTAGACATATCACCAATGTGAATAAACGTCGGTAAATTAAATTTATTTTTTTAAATTTCACAATTTAGCTAAAATAAGTAAAGTAACGATCATGACAAAAAAGAAAAAACTCATAAAAATCCAAAATAATTAAAAAAAAAATACATTTTCATAAATTTCTATATAGCGATCAAATACTTAACTTATACTCTTAAAATTATCTGTAATATTTCGACAAAAATCGAATATATTAAAAAAATGCTTGGGGACAAAAAAATGTGAGATTTAAATGCAAATGACCCATATGCGAAATGATGAGCACACCACATTTTCTCGGTTTTGGTCAATAAAATACAGAGCATTTCAATTCGATTCGCATTTTTTGTTGCTTCTTGTCTTATTTATTCATCTGTAATCAATTGGAAATATTTGATTATGTCAAATTATTTCATCGTATATACAAATATACAAACCAGACGCTTCGTTCTTCTTGTCGAAAGTATATTGAAGAAAAAGATGAAAAAATAATGTTTCTGATTTGAATTGTTTATTTATTCAACAAAATAAAACTAAACCCATATATACGTACATAATATTGAACTTTTTCTTGGAATGTTTATCGATTGTGTTGTTGCACGGGCCACAATAATATGTAATTCCAAACAAAAATTTTTATGTTTTGAGTTGGGCCGGTTTTCTTGCAAACCATCGAATAATATTAAAAAATAACGTCAACAAATATTACATTCATTTTTGTAATTAAATAATTTCCACGACCAATTTTAACTAAAATAATTTTCTTCACTCACACAAACCTCAATAAGAAATTTTCTTCCGCAAACTCATTAAGTATTAATATTTTATTAACAAAACCAATAAAAATTTTCTGGATCAACAAAAAACTTTTTGGAACACTCTCAAAACAATTTTGCAATTTGTAAGTCTACAAGGTAAATATTTAATTGCAAGCCTCGCTGCACTTCATAACAATATTGATTGGTACATAAAAAATCCCTGATAAGTGTTTTCTCCGAACATAACACATTTTCAAACAATTTCAATTAATTACGCTTAAGAAAAAAGTGACCGAGATTTATTATTATTTCGCAAACTCTATTCTTCGACGCTAATGCACACCCTCCCAAATTTTGTATTAATTACAAAAATTGATTTCAAATTATTTCGTTTTTATAATAAGTATTCAAAGTGAAGTGTACGTTTGAAAATTAGGTTTTTGTTTGATATTAATTTAAAGAAAATTTAGAAAATGTTTGCCTATTTTAGTTATTTAATTAGGGTAAGAATTTTAATTTATAATTCTTTAAAAAATTACTTGGAATAAACGATAAACTTTTTGTTTTCGAAAATATACAACAAAACAAGCTTTTAATTATTATTTTATGTATTATATACTATAATTGTTTAAGTGTTAGGCAGTATAGTAGATAAATACCGTACCCACAAACCCTCCTATTGTAGCGGAATTTATAGAAAAATTTAGAAAGATGTACCATCCAAGAATTATTTTTGTTCAGCCGAAACCATTAATCGACTATATGTATTAGATTTAGTGTGGAATTATTAGAATTTTATACTTGTACTACATAAAGATTTGAATAAGTGTATTGATTGTTGGTTACGATAATATTATAATGGAGCTTGTGGTGATAATAAAATCTATCTTCTTCCTGCTCATCTCTCCTAAATTATTTAGCAACTAAGAGTTTGTTTAGACCCTTTTTAATTGATAAATTATAATATGTTTGAAGGAGAAAGGGTTATTAACCTGCTTAACAGAACAACAATAATATATGTATAACAACAAATAATAGGTTGGTCCCAAGGGGCTAATATGTTACATTATTTATCACTTTAATTTTATTTGCCATATAAATTTTTTAGTGGTTGATGTTTTGTTTGTTGGTGCGTCAAGTGTACAGGTACATCTTACTGACCTTACATGAAGGATAACATACTTTGTTGAATATGTATTACAAAAATCACCCATAAGAATATATCTATCTGAATTAGAAATTATCGGGTTCAAATTGAATAATAACTATCACTCGTAATACAACTAGTGCTCAATTATTATCGATAATTTTTTAAGAGTTAAAACCGCGCTAAAAGTTCAACGAGTGCGCAGCACGAGTTGAATTATCTGCGTCGGTTTTAACGAGTAAAAAATTATAGATCATTAATTGCAGCACGTGTTGTATTTAGTAAGAGAATACAACTTTCCCGTCAGCGATTGAATCACAATTCATCCATTTGTGTCATGTTGTATGCAAATTATTTGACAAGCTTTTGTTTGCATGGCTTTTCCTTTGATGTGTGTATAAAAAATTCAATCATAATAAAAGAAATTGAAATACAATTACAAATTTAGAGATAATTGTTTAGGATTTTCTTGTTGCTATGGTAAAATTTATAAAATTATCGCGTTGCTATGGTGAAAATCGTAAAATTATCGCGGTGCTATGGTGAAAATCGTAAAACTACCACTGTAATAACGTGTTGTTGTACGTATTTTGCATGGCAATCTAAATATTTTTTTTTTTTTTTTTTTTCGCTGGCGCTACATCCCATAGAGGGATTTGGCCGCTTCATTTTGAAGTTTCGTAATCATTTTTGTTAACGGATAATGAGTGATTAATTCATTGCCATTCATAACCAGCCGTAATTTTTTCATCACCCGCCGGGAATCGAACCCGGGACCTCCGGAGCGTAAAGCAAGTATGCTAACCACTGTGCCACCGGGGCGGCACATATTATTGCTGTAATAATCACTTTTTCACAATCTAAATATTATTGCTGTAATAATCACTTTTTCGTAAAATTTCCCATGGCATATTTTGTGAAAGTTGTATTCTCATTAGCAGAATTTATTTTAGTGGAAATTTGGGGTAAGCGGCATTATTTTAATATTCGAGGCAGTACATTAAATTTTGATTTATTTTTAGCTATATTTTCCAGATAATCTTGCTGGTTTGGTAAAAAGTTGTTACTTATCCTGTCCATAGGGATATTAAATTATAGGTTTTGCACTAAATTTCAGCAATAAACTAACCACAAAAAATAAAAATATAATTTAATATTTTTGCTGTAATTCCAAAATATGTATTTACAAAATTCTAGCTGAATTAATCTAAAGCTTGATGAAAAGTGTGTTATAATTCCACATTTACTTTAAAGAACTCAATAAAATTTTTAATTTTCTTAGTAAGAATGATGAGGAGCACATCCGCTCAGGCACTGGAGACTCTGCTATTTCTGACTCCTCTAGATATCTTGGGAAAACAGTGGGCAGCTTGCACTGACATACGACTGAAATCCACGTTAATGTGGACCTGCAATAATACAGGGCACTCATATATACTTTGTAACAAAGGGCTTCCCAAGACCACCGACTATACTGTCCCGTCACTATCTTTTGATAGAAAGTTCCGGACTATTATCCCATCCAGAGAGGACTGGATGTTGGATGCAGTTTTGGAACCAGGAGTTTTAAACTTCATCACTGATGGTTCAAAACGGGATGGAAGAGTAGGGCTGGGGTGTTCTGCGAGGAACTCATGTTAAACCTCTCCTTTTGTCTCCCTGACTACTGTAGCATTTTTCAAGCTGAAGTAACTGCGATAAAGGAAGTCGTGGACTGGTTGAAGTATAATGTAATAACGACTTGTGATATTCGCATATATACGGACAGTCAGGCTGTCATTAAAGCGCTTGAATCACACCTTCTCACGTCGAAAGTAGTCCACAACTGTCTCTCATGTCTTAAAGAGATGACAGATCAGTTCAACATCCATATCATATGGGTGCCAGGACATTTCGTTAGTACGGGGAATATAAAAGCCGATGAACTGGCTCGACGTGGTACAACGGACCACATCTCAAACAGCAAAAAGGATATTGAAATGCCTCTTGCATTATGTAAACTACTGCTTCAGGAGGAAGTCAGTAAGTTGACGAATGACAGATGGTCAAATAGTACCTCATGCGTAATAACTCGGCAGGTCTGGCCAAAGTTGAACTCGGCGAGATCCAAACAGCTGATCTCACTTCAGCGGAGTCAGATTAGTGTGGTTGTTGGAGTAATTACGGGGCACTGTCTTATAGGTAGACATGCGAGTAGACTTGGTTTCTTCTCACATGACTACTGCCGTAGTTGCGAGGACGAAGAGGAGGAAGAGACAGTACTTCATATTCTTTGTACCTGTCCTCGTCTGGCACGAAACAGACTGAATTTTCTAGGGGCGCCCCTTTTCAACGACCTGATGGAGCTCAGCAGGATGGACGTCAGGAGTATCCAGCGCTTCATAGCAAGCTCAAAGTGGTTTCAATGAGTTGGAGGAAATTTTTTAAATTGTGGTATGGCTACAGACCTTTTTTGTGTCTATGCCTGGTTCTAGTAGACCGCCACCCAAACCTACCTACCTACCTAGTAAGAATGATAATTTAATTATTTCTTCTAAAAATAATCCCGCTCCTACTAGAACACATTTTTTTTGGGGTGAATGGACATTTTAAAAAATCTTTAAAGATTACAATCCACCTCATTATACGTCACCCGGTTAGCAGTGATTAGACAGTTCATTTCCAGAACATGTATCGGTCGAATAGAATAAAGTGAAGGTCACTAAGATCGCCTAATTTAACACCTCTCGAATTTTTTCTTTGGGAACATTTAAAGAACGTAATTTATAGGAGGGAACCGCCAAATATTGATGAGCTAAAAATTAAAAATACAATATCCTGTAGAAGTAATTACATACAGGAAAAAAAAAATGTTTGGAAAAGTGAGAAGCGAATTCGAGAATATTATTATTACATAACATTTAAATAAGTCTTTGAAAATACATAACTATTTTTATTTGATTGTTTATGAGCTAAAAAATAGGCCTTGTAAGAAGTAGTGCCATAATTCCGGGAGGATAAGATTCATGTTTTGTTATTAGATTTGATCAATGTAAATGAAAATTACTATATCTTATTTACATACTGCTCCAATAAATTAACGCACCACTTCATAAATCCAGACTTTAGCCGAAATATTTTATAAACAGGACTGACAGAAAACTTATATTGCTTCCTTTAAAAAAAGTATATTGAGAATGAATTCACAATCGAACTATTTCTTGGCTCAAACCGACAATCTGATGATTTTGGGCTAAATAGGAATCCTTGCTGACCATCCCTACGACCACTCAACCTACCTTTGGAACGTGGGTACTGTTAGTTACATCTCTAGAATTTGTTCACATCTCTAGAAGAATTTGTAAGTAGGTATGTTTTCTAGCAATTCATTTATACTAATACAAGTGTACATTTGAATTCGAGGTGTATATTTATGACACATTTCTCAGAATGGTGAGGAAGATGGGCAAACAAAAACGATTTATTATTGAAAGTCCTTTTTATGCATTAGTATGGACTCCTCCTGCTTAGCTCAGGCTTATAATACTGAGCTTACGATTTTTTTTCTGCTCAAAAAATTATCAATGTTGTTTTTTCACTTCCCTTGGATGAACTTTTGACATCCGTTTAGATGCTGATGGAGGATATTCAAAACCGTTGAAGTAGCCTTAATGAACCATTCCACCCGGAGGCCAATTTTTCTTTATTGAAAAGGCATTTGTAAGGGAATTTTGCTGTACAATTCACTAATACAACCTGCACAGTTCATTCGGTATAATATTATATAGAATATTATATAGAATGTAAATAATTGTGATACAATCTGTCCAGTCGCCGCGGCCTGCTGAGAAGTTTGGATTTTTCGAAACTGGATTAAATTCTCTTACAATTTTCGGCCATGAGTGAATATGTTAAAAATATTTGGTTAAAAATTTGGTGAAAATCAAATTATCGTGGTGAAATATTTTTATCTACCAAATTAAATATTGCTGTGTGAATTAGTTAAAAATTAAAATTGTGACAACTGAACAACAACATGAAGCGCATTATTTATTATAATTATAACAATCATTTTCCTAGTTTGTTATCTATTTTATTACTTTATAAAAAGCGTAATTTATCAAATGAAACTGTTTTAAGAAGAAACAGAAAGAAACACGTCGTGCTTATGTATCAACTGAACCAATATTAAAAAAACGAGGTTATGTTTTTTTAACTCGCTTGTCAAATTTTATAAACGGTGCCTATCATGATGGATTTTTTATTTATTTTTGTGGTGAGTAAATTTTTTAATTTTAACTTTGGCTGTGTTTCAATCGGGTAAAAAGTTAAATTTTTTAACTGTGGTAAAAAATATTAAATTTTCCTCACTTTTTAATCGTTTTGGTGTTTTAAATGAAACTGGTTAAAATTGTGACGTTTACGTTTTTTATTTTTATTTTGCGTAGAGAAAAACAAAATGCAAGCTACAAATTTTTAACTGGTCCGTAACCAGTTAAAATTTTTGAGGTGAATAAAATGCCAAAAATTTAACTTTTTAACTTTTTATGCGTTTTTTTTATTCGTTTGAAACACAGCCTTTATGTCAAAATTTTAATTTTTAACTAGTTTTTAACTAATTCACTCACGGCCTTCAAATAAGAATTTAAAAAATGTTGAAAACCTGTCTGTCTATGTGGTGTTGAATAATTATTTATAAAAATTAATATACTGCTACGTGTTATCTGTAAAACACATTAAAATTATCTTAGGATCGGTTACATATTAGATCGACACGAATTAATTAATTAATTCAAATTAGAGTAAAAAAAATTGTTAATCCTTAATTGTTACTAACCTTGCCACAACAAAAATGTTTTGAACAAACTATTATATTTTATTTTTTAGAACTCCGGCATTTTGGACGATTAAAAATAAAATATAAATTTTATCAACGCGCTTCATCAAATAAAAATTGTTTTCAATCCATACCCAAACATCTTTTACGTGCATTGCATAAAAAGTAACGCTTGAATTTACTTACATATGCGACGTGTGACAGGTGGAAATAAACGCAAATTTACATTTGTGACGGGTGCCGCCACGCACACTAATTAAATATTTTTTGTCAAGTATTATTGTATTTTGCAGTGCATTTCACTAAAAAGAAATGTGGCAAAACTATCAGAAATTAAGAAGAAAAAAAAAATTAAAACTTTGATTTGTATCGTTTGGCGTGTAACGAGTATCAAACTATTCGTCTCTAATTGGCTATAAAGGCCGGTACACATTGAGAACGAGCGACGAGAACGATTTTTCCTTTTCAGCAAATTATTTAAGAAAATTGTTAAAATAATAAAAAGCGTTTAATTTTAATTAACGATAGTAAAATATGGTGTATTTGTATTGTATTTAACACTTTTAACACAAAATTTCAATTTATCGTCTTAAATTAAAAATTATCAACGAAATTGAAATTTTGTATTAAAACTGTTAAAATTTTAAATTCTATTTTTAGTAAATGCACGATATCATAGCTATCGTTAATTAAAAACAAACAGTTTCTATTATTTTAACAATTTGCTTAATTAATTTGCTGAAAAGAAAAAACCATTCGCGTCGCTCGTTCTCAATGTGTACCAGCCTTAAAACTCCCGTCACACGTTGCATATACGTATGAATCAACCTTAAATTGAAAAACAATAACAAAAACGATCGCGCTCGATGTCATTGCACAGTAAACGAAAAAGCTATACATACATAACATACAAATATGACCGCAAGTATACTTACACAAAAACTGACACAAATGTCTATACAAGCCGAGCTGTCCCTGTACATTGGATATACAAATGTACATTGGGGTATATTATGGAGCGTTATAAAATACACTAAAATGTAAAAACACAAGTATTTTACGTATACACCAAAATTTGTACATATATAAGTTTGTAATGAAAAAACAACGAGCGAGTTTACGCCCAACTCGCAAAAGATTTATGTGAAAACATTTAATTTGGCATTGCGAACCTATATCGTGATGACAACACGAGGTCCCAAGGTTTGGTCATTTTGTAATTGCTAATAATTTATAAAATGAATTTACGAAAAAATAACACGTAAATATTATAACTTAAAGTATAGTCCATCTATTTTTCGATTTAGCTGACTCTTTTCTGAATTTATCCTATGCAATTATTGTTGTAAATTCTTGTGAATACTTATCAAAAAAAATATAAAGGGCTGAAACCTCACGAGGTTATCAAAACTTCGGTCTTTTCAATGGGGATACCATTCACCTGTAACCTGTGTCATAAAGTTGGTATGACAGTTTTGACAGTACTTATTTCTATTTTAACCAACATATATTTACTTATACAACAACAGCCAAACAGGTCAAAAGCTTCAGTAACAGGGGTACAGGCATCCAATATGTATAACACGAAAAATCGTATTCTAGAACTTTATACTGAAAGTAGTATACAAAATTATACTGATATTTCTAACCGTGTAACTGACCATATTCCAGAACTTTAACCAAAAATCATATTAGAATCCGATTTACAACGCACATGTCAAATTTCATAATAATCGGGTAAGGAATAACCAAGTTCCACCCTACTTGGCTATATTTCAGAGCTTTATCCAAAAACTATTTTAGAATTCCATTCACAACACACATGTCAAATTTGATGATACCCGGTTAAGGAATAGCCAAGTTCCATCCTACTTGGCCATGTTCCAGAATTTCATCCAAAACTCATTTTAGAATCCCATTTCCAAAACACATATCGAATTTCATCATAATTAGTTGAGAAATGGGCAAGTTCTATCATACTTGGCTTGATTCCAGAACTTCATCCAAAACTGATTTTAGAATCCCATTTCCAATACACATGACGAATTTCATCATAATCGGTTGATAAATGGACAAGTTCCATCATACTTGGTCATATTCCAGAACTTTACCAAAACTCATTTTACATTCCCATTTCCATCATATAAACAATTTGTTAACTACTCACAACATGACTACTCACTACATCCTAAAAATTCCACATCGGACAAGCCGTTCTCGAGATACCATGGGTCCAGACATCCAGACAGTCGAACGGACATTTTTTTTTTGTTGCTTTTTCAGACTCAGGGACTTTCAAAACGTCGAGAAAAGTGGTTTTGGACCAACCAAATTTTTCGTCATTTTTGACAGGATTTCAATACTTTAGTCTTTTTAGACCGAAGTACATAATTGAAGATTTACTTAGTACATATTTACATTAAGAGATTTATGTTTTCGGTTTTAAATTATACTGTTGCAGTAAGAATTTTAAGCTTAATTGGTTTTCAGCTTATTAAGTTGAGGTTTTTCGTAACGATCGCTTCGAACCTTATTACTGATGACTAGGGAATGCAATCCCGGTATTATATACAAGGCAATACCAGGATCCCAGGATGTGACAAAACGATCGGGATCTCAAGATTTCAACGGGATCACTGACTAAACATAGTAATTTTCCGCTCCATTCAAATGAATATTTTAAGCAAGTAAAAAAAACCGGCGGACGTAGCAACTACCGTTCTGCAATCAAATGTCAACACTTTTAATTAATTTTAATCGGGTTTTGCTTTCTTTAGAATTTACAATAGATTCTATCATATATAGAATACTACTAAAAAAATATTTAATAAATATATCATGCTTAAACGAAAAGAAGGTATGTTGGGAATCCCCAGTTGTTTGTCGGTAACCAAAAAAAAATCTGACGAAGGTTACGAACTGAATACATACATGGTTCATTAACTGATAAACTTGTAGCAAATATTTAATCTTCGTAGACTACCGATGTTTATTAATATCATTAATAAGTATTTTAAATTGTTAATTGATCGGAACTCAAATTGATTAGATTGTAAATTTATGTATACATGAACTGAATAATGGTCACGAAGAGATCGCTAACGATAAATTTTAATTGAATAAATACTTAATCATTATTTTTTTGTTTTACTTTAACTGTACTATTGGTCAAGCTTTTAAAATCCATTTTCAAACCTATTTACACTACTAGTTTTTGCCTGGAAAGATTTAGAAAACAATTTGTATTTTCTGGCAATACAATAAGTTCTATTCACTTTGCAGTGTTTCTTCTTTACATTAAGTACACTATGCGAAATAGCTATATGGGACAAAGTAATTTGTACTGTTTTCTTCAAAAGCATTTCGCTGATTTTATTTTACGAAGCATGGAACAATTTGTCAATGCTTACTCAACAAACTGAAGTTAAAATTTGCGTTCGTCCGTTTCTCGTAATACCGTTATGTTGATTTAATGTTTTTAACAACCGCCAGTTGAAGGAAATAGCTATATGGGACAAGTGCGGTTTTTGATAATAAAAAAAGAAAAAAGAATTATTGTCTACATTAAAAAAATTATTTTTTATGACTCAATAGCAATTTTTAAAGAATTATGCCACGAGGAACGCAACTTTCGACCGATGAATGGGCAAGGATCTTATGCTATAGCAAATCTGGCGTTACCATTCGTCAAATAGCCACAAAACTACATAGAAATTAAAATACCATCAACAACTGTTAAAAAAATCCCCAAACATACGGCACAGTAAAAAGACCAGGACCAGAGTCTAAAGATGTCGTAAGAGGTAAAAGGGAAATAAAGCGCCTTGCAGTCAGAAAAAATATCAGTCCATCCCAAATAAAGCGCGACTTGTGTCTAGACGTCTTTAAACGAAGGATACAACAGATTTTAAAAGAAAATATTAATCTGAAATATCAGAAGCGAGTGCGTAAACCTAAACTTCTGTTACGCCATAAATAGGTGAGAATGGAATTTGCTAAGAAATTTAAATTTTGAGATGAAGAGTGGCAATCAATAAATTTTCGGATGAAAAAACATTTAATTTTTATGAACCAAATGAATGCCAGAATTATTTGCGAGATTTTTGTGACAAAGAGGGTTACTTATGACATGGGGTGGTTTCTGCTATCAGAGCAAGACCCCAATTTGTTTTGTTTCCCATAAAATCAATGCGGGGAAGTATGTGCAGTTAATAGACGACGCTTTAATAAATTTTGGGGGGAAATGTACGGTGAAAATTGGACATTTCAGCAGGATAATGCGCATATTCATGCTGTGAAGTGCACCAAGAATTTTTTTCAATCACTAAATATACCAGTATTGCAGTGGCCTGCTACTAGTCCGGACTTAAATCCAATGAAAAATCTCTGGAGCATTCTTAGCCAGGGAGTCTACAAAAATGGACGTCAATTTAATTTAAGACAGTTATTCAAGAGGAATGGGCAAAAATTGACGTTTCTGTTTTCCAAACGTTAATAAACTCATGCCACGTTGATTGATGGATGTTATTAATAACAATGGGAGTCATAGAAACTACTAAAATGCACTTATTGTTAGTATTGTTTTATTAATGAATAAAATAAATGGATTTTAAGTTTTGTCCCATATAATTATTTCCTTCGACCAATGAGAATAAACTGCTATAAATAGCGATGTAGGCACAATGAAAACTAACCGAACTAAAATCTGTACGCCCTCTGGATTGGCAAATATTCTGATGCAAATGAAAATAAAATAGGAGGTTGCTTATTAAAAAAAAAACAAAAAAAAACTTGTCCCATATAGCTATTTCGCGCAGTGTATGTTATGAAGGAAAATAATACTGCAATTGAGTTCCTAGAAGAAAATTTTAGCTTATCGTCCATGGCATCGTTTATTAAATACAAGAGGAATATTGGTCCTTTTATTTCATTTAGATCTGCCTGTAGTGCCTCAATTATAGTGGCGATGAAGATAAGTTTATCCTAATGAAATTTTGGAAGACAATGTAAGCCAAATTCACAAATTTACATCAGCAGTATGTTCACCGCTGGTGTCGAACGAATATTTTCAAATTTTAGTTTAACACATACGGATTTAAGAAATAATTTTCGTGTGAAAAAAGCGGCTAAATTGGTGTTCATTAGTCAGCGGGTAAATAAACTAAATTAATAATGATTTAATTTTATTAATAAAAAGCCTTTAAATTATTCAAAATTTTGATTTCTTTATTTAATCTAATAAATTTAAAAAAAAATAATCTAATTTAATATAAAAAGTCGATTTTAATCAAACAAATCAAATGATTTGTATTTTTTCAAAAAATACATGAATTCTCAAATGTGATAACAACTAAGCATTTTCTTTAAATTTATTAACCTTTTTATTAATTAAAACAAATTATTTGTTGGTTTAAAGTCCGGTTTAGATGTAGAATAATGTTCGCCTTGCAAAAAAAGAAGATATTAAAATTTTCATTTGAATGACAAGAACAACAATATAGACATGCAAACAAGTTTCTAAAGGGTCATTCCATATGAAATCGTACATGAGTTAGAAGTGATGTCTCGAAAATTGTTCAAACTATATTTATTCGATTTATGTATAAGTAAAAAAAAAAATATTGTTTTCTCTCTTTCACTCTCGAGTTTAAACTCTCTCAAAAATTTCTTATTTTCAAGGAGTTTTGGGTATATTACGTTTTTGATCACATTTTCGGAACGGGTTGACCGATTTTAGTTTTCTCAACGGTTTTTAAAGCTACTAACGATACTAAAAACTTCGATTAGGAAGATACTAAAAAATTCAGAAAAACAATTAAACGGAGTGGGGATAATTTTTTTTTTTTGAAAAGTAGAGCTGTGCCACGGGTTAAGCGGTTTTTTATTCTTTTGAAATACATACAGCCTAACGCCTAAATCGTTTTTAAATTTTATTTAGGTAAGTACTTATGCAAGTAGTGAACCTTTAATATTCATAAAATAATAATGACATTTGATATTCCTTTCCTAGCAAAATTTCCGGATTCTACGGATTCTAAGAGCCCAGATCCATAGAAGTTCGCATACTAGAAATTTTTTGTTAGCCTTAACTTTAAACCGATGTAACTTTTCCTCCAAAGTCTAAAATAAATCGATTGGTTTTTATTTTAAGTTTCATACTTTTACAAAAATAAATAAAAGGTGATAATAAAATTTGTTTGCCATATTACTGTTCCTAAATGTGTGTTAACAGTTTATACCATTGACAAATACAAAGATTACCGTGAAATTTTTTTGCTAAAATAGCAAGCCTGTTAAATCAGTCTATTTTGAGTCACGTGTACGAAATAAACCAATCAAAATAACATTACACTGATAATTTCCCTAGGGATGTTATCAGTGTAATGTTATTTTGATTGGTATATTTTGTACACATGACTCGAAATTGACCGATTTAATAGGCTTGCTATTTTAGAAAAACATACTCTGGCTACTAGATGAAAAGAATTTATAGTTATTTTACAATAAATACTGTTTCAAAATGACACTTTCATAGAACAATTTACAATCTAGCAGCCTTACAACTAGAATAAAATACAATTGCAAAAAATTTTCTCGTCGAATACCCCTCGAGCATTGATAAATACCTCATAATTTTATTATATTTTCCTCAAGCACGTTGCTTTTAGGTAACAGCCCTCAGCCTACGGCTTCGGGCTGTTACCAAGCAACGTGCTTTCGAAAAATATAATACAATTATTTCGGGAAATTATCAATGCTCTTGGGATATTACTGCTGATAATTTCAAATCGCGATTTCAACTTCATTTTCAAAATTACATCAAAATAAAATAATGCTATTTCACTAACACTGTCTCTTTTTTTGTATTTCATGTTCATCGAGTTTATATAAATAACTAGATAATGATAATCAAATCATGAAGCGCGGTAACCCTCGCATCAAAATCGTGTTGTGACCGACTGAAAAAATGGGTTGGTTTCGTTATCCCAAATTAAAAAATCCTAAAAAAGTAAAAAGTCTCGAGAAAAAAAAATTGTTTAATCAACATTTTGAAAAGTTGCTGCCCTAAATCCCGCAATGACGATTTATTAAAATTCCAAAATTCTTATAAATTAGAAGATTTATCAAAAACTTGTGTTTTTGATAATTATCCACATACTAAAATAATGAACTCCCCATAGCCACTTAGCATTGGACCATTTGCGCAAGGATGACTAGAAAGGTAAGGAACTACACTACTAGGAAAACTACAAAAATGTTTCAATTCTTATTTAAATTAATATTTACGTTTGTATTCCACATACTTAAATAAAAAACTCACTAAAGAAGCTTAGCATTGGTCCTCCCTGCGCTTTAATATTGTAGTGATTAAAAAGTTAACGGTGACTTTCTTTTTAATAAGACACTTTATTTTGGGATACCATCATATTCCCGAAAGAAAAAATCCCCCAAAAAATACAAAGTAAACTGCCCCATCGAAAAGGAAGACCCATTAAATTTTTTTAACTACAATATGAAAACAAAAGGAATCTACATAATTTCATGCCATTCTTGCGCAGAAAGGACTAATGCTAAGCGGCTTTGGAGAGTTTTTTATTTTAGTATGTGAAATACAAACGTAAATATTTTTACAAATACGTATACAAATATTTTTTTCTGACGTTTTCCTGTCATCCTTGCGCAAAGGGTCCAGTGCTAAGCGGCTGTGGGGAGTTCTCTATTTTAGTATGTGAATAATTACTAAAAAACATACGCTACAATATCTATGAATGTTAGAATTTCAAAAAATCGTCAAAGCGGACGTTTGGGAGCGGTAGTCCCCATCCTCTAACTAAGGTATAAAGCGAATTAAACTAATATCATAGAAGAATTTCTAATTAGTAATTCTTCTATGCTAATATTTCAAAAATTTGGTATTAAAAATCTTGATTTTTTGTTTTTTCGGGATTTTTTTTTTATTTTACATAACGATACCAATTACCAACTCCTTTATTTTGTATTTTTTGGGATTTTTATTTTTAGGAATTTATTATCGCGAAAAAATTAGTACATAATCTCGAATCCGCGAATAGCTAGTTCGTGTCTGTCGGAGGTATTAGATAATGCGGAAAACGTGATTAAGTAACTGATTACTTTTCATTTACTTCTTTACACACTACTTATCTTGCTGCTGAGAGAATCAAGAGTACAGGGGGTCAATTCTCTGAAAAGTATAATGAAAAGTATTTTCAATGAGAAATACACATTTCCGATTCATGTTCCTTGAGAAGTAAAAAATGCCATCAAAATATTTTCATATGAAGATCATATAGATCATCATAAATTTGAAAATAAAATTTTTTAAAACTAAATTTGTATTTTTAGCATTATTTAAACGTGTATTGAAACTACATATAATATGATTCACTTTAAAATTAATTTATAAGCAAATATGTATATTAAAGACTAATCCGTTTATTTAAGAAAAGCTTCTAAATAATTAATTTAGTTAAGTAAGTTTTAAAAATAATTTCGTCATTTTTATAATTTATTTTATATTATGACAGGCAATGGGGAAAACTGATTTTTTGTAATATATACGTCATAAATTCATAACTCGAAATTTATAAACAATACAATAATCTCTTTCATTGCCTCCATTCAAATTTGAATTTCTATGGTTATTTTGAATTTGCGAAGCATGCTAGATTGTTTTAATTTTTGTTTTCTTCGCGAGGCGTGCTGTTCCTTACCATTGGTTTTATATGTTGGTAAATGATGACGTCATTAAATTGAATTTTCTCTTTTTAATACCATATTGTTATTGTTGGAGAATGTTTTTTAATTTAACTTCCCTTTTCTTTTGATTATTGCTGGATAATAGGGAAATTTGAGAATCTGCGTTTTAAATGAGTAAGACATTGAGTTGTTTCTTAGCGTTTTCAGAAAAAATTATTTAACTGGGTTTAACTTTTAATTCATGTTTTCTCGCCAATCGAAATCGCGTTTTTTCATACAAACTGTATGAAAATAAATGAATATTTAAGTTCATTTTTCACATATAACCCCCTAAGTTGCAATAAAAAGTTCTGCACTTGTTACGTTTTGTCAATAATCACTGCCAGAAACTTTTTTGTAATACAAATTTTTTGCTGACAAAATTGGATGTCTCATTCAAATAACCACCAATTTTACATTTTTTATCTCAATATATTTTTGCTGATCAACATTTTTTGGGTAAGGGACTGAACTCGAAAAATTCACTAAACCCATTTTATATATTAGGATAACATCCAATAAAGGCATATCCACTTAAATAAAATATTAAATTGCATATAAAAATAAAAAATGATTTAAATAAATCTGATAAAAATCAATGATTTAAATCATTCCTATCCTGGGTAAAGTTGAGAACAAGCTATCGGGAGTTTTTGCAATTAGCTCGAAAGTTCGACAAGAGATGCTTTGTCTCCTTAATCTTGTGTTAGAATATATCTTTCGGAAAAACGAAACACCTCACAGCAACAGCAACATCTTATAAGTACCATCAGTCAGATTACTTAATCCACTAGTACAATTTTAAGCTTCCGCTGGTCTCAAAATCCATCAGTTTAAACGAAATATGTAATCTCTGAATTTAGAGATCATGACGCAATGGGTTTATCAAAAATATTAGATCTTTTATGTCGCCGTGCCGATAAAACAATATAATTTTTGAAACATAACCATTTGTTTGTAAACTTTGGATCACTCGGCGTTAAGAAATGCGGCGATTGAACAGGCTAATGGGCGATATATATTTACACTTTCTTATACAAATTTCTAAAAACAAATGACCCTTTTCATGTAAACCATGCGACCACGTGATAAAAAATATCCAAATGAATTTGTTTATGCCAATAAATATTTTCCAAAGTAGGGTACTTACATTAAGTAACAATGGGGCGTTTAATTCATCGGTCAACTGTAACGAGAAATGATCCTCATCTTTAGTATTACTGTCGATGTATTCCCCAGACATGATATATGCTTGTTCGTTAATTTTATTCAATCACTTTATTTACACACTTTCATATAAACTTTAATTATGATATCTTTAATTAATATTTTGTTCACTACGTAAATCACAATAATTGAAATCATATACAACTTTTTGGTTTTCTACTTTATTTGGAATCGTATTTTTTTTTTTTTGTTATCTACTAAAACTAACTAAAAACAGGCAACACAAACTTTACGAAGCATACAATTTACTTGTAACTATAACTCCATATAAATATTTAAAAATTATATAATTAATTTTTATTTTATATTTGTTTTGACACAGAAAAAAACAATTTCATGAAAATGTGAGTGCGTGCACTAGTACTGTACAGACGGAAAACAGTAGATAATTTTGGTTTTTGTTGTATTTGTTTTATGCGGTGCTGTACGATTTTTCGTTATACAACTCTGTAACATTTCTATGCTTTAATTAGACCCAACTGATTTCGATTTGTTTAGAAAAAATAAACTTGTAACTAAACGCACGGTTCGCAACGGTAAATACATGTTTTTTTTTGTAAAATTTGAATAATCAAAACTCAAAATAGCAACAATAAAATAATTATATTAGCATTTAGCAAACACCAAACAAAAGCACAATATTTTCCATCAGCTGATTAGATTTGTTTTTGGTTTAATATTTTTATTTGACAGCTTTTAATGTGTCCATTTAGATATTTTTTTGTTTTTATAATTTTTTATCTTTTGATTAATAAGCAAGCGCGCGACCGAACACTGTCAAATGAAATTAATTTTTTATTCAAAACCTTTGTTTTTATTTATTCTAATCGGATTGATAGTCGAATTGATACTAAAATTAAAAACGCGAATTTTTGACGTTTATTTCGTTTTTTTCGTAAACATTTTTTTTTTAACCAGCGGTTTTCAAACTTTTTTAATATTGAGAACTTTTTTTAGTACAAGTACAATTCCATCTACCAAAAATACTTGGCAAAGCTAAGCAAATACTCAAACCGTACAGTGCCATCTAACTAAAGTAAATTTTAATGTGCTTTACTTAACTTTTATGTGACCTTAACCTTTTGGAATCGTTTAGATGTATTTTAAAAAAATTTAACGATGAGAAATAATGTTTTTGATTTTTATTTTATTTTATTTCAGTTTCATTTGAGCATTTCATGTAGATTTTATTTCTTATTTTAAAAATCGACAGCAGAAACAATTAAATGTTGCGATCATTAATCATTTTTGGTTTCAACAAAAAAACTCGTAAAATGTCAACTAAATTGAATCGTTAAATTTTTTTTTTAAGGTTTTTTATGTTAGCGACGTACAGTGGTTTCAGTAAGTGTGTGCCATTAAGTTTAGAAAGACCTACTATATTTTGGTTGCAAGCAACATTTGCTGATATTGTTAATCATTTACAGGTAAACTTCTTTAAGTCGACCATCTTCGTTACCGGAGAAAATGGTATTGATTAATTGATTGCACTAAAGTGATGTTTTAGAGAGGTGAGCTTCTTCGAGGGATGACCGTGTGGAAGTTTCATCATAATTCACATGCCACTTAATTGTTGAAGAAATTGATATTAGGCACCGTATGAATTAATTGTCTCTACTACAAAATATACTCAAAATGCTTGCTGTTGCTCCAATAAAAGATGGATTTCCTCCGATTTAAGCGCTAAACTCACAAAAAAAAAACAAACAATAAGAAAAACTGTATAAAATTTTATTCTGACAGAAAAAATTAAAAATCAATTTTCTTAGTAAATTAAAACAATTTTTGAACTTTTTAAATTCAAAATAGCATTGTATGGTGATCATGTTAAGTTCCAGAAAGGTTTAGCGACAATAATTTAAAAATTTGTGAATTATTGCGAAAAAACGAGTTTGTTTTTCAGCAGATTAGGGATGAGATTGCCGAAGAAATAAATAGTGGCCAAAGTGACATTGCTTCTAAAGAGTTATTACAACATGCACCACGTACAATTAGATGACGGTGCTCCTGTTATAATTCGGAATACAATAACACGATTAGGCTTATACACATATTTCACAACACCCTTACATAATACACTGGATTAAATCCAAAATTTAAACCACAAATACCAAAATTATACACATACAATTCCAAATACAATTACACTTTCACAAACAGTTCACATAATTATTTTTTTTTTTATAAGTTTCTAGTTGGGTGCAGAGAGGACTTATTAACGGTCCTAGTTCCTTGTAACTGTCAGAGCTTCTGCACCCAATGCGCGATCCTGCAAGTAAAGATTAATAACTACTTAAAATTTATTCATTTGGTATTCTTGCGGAAATTTGAAGTGTATTAGCGAATTCCACTTTTTTGATGTTCTGTATAAAAATTCGAGCTTGATTTCTCCAGTTCGAGGTTTCGGGAGCTTCACCGTAAACCTATGTGCATTGGTTGTTCCTCTTGTTACTCTTGTTGTTGTAACGAATGGTGGTATTTTCTCGGATAGTTCTGCAGAACATTTACCATGTAAGCATCTGTAGAAAACGCAGAGTTCTGCAACATCTCTGCGATGCTGTAAGCTGTCTAGTTCTTGAGTAAGCTTGGGATTCCGTATTATTCTGATAGCGCAGCGTTGAACCTTGTCCAATAAGTGGAGGGTGGTACCAGATGCACCTCCCCAAACTTGACAGCAGTACTCTATACATAGTCGGATGAAGGTTTTATATATCTGGAGAACTTGATGCGATTTAAAAAACCTTCTGCATCGATTCAGGAACCTGAGATTTTTGAAGCTGATTTAGCCAATGCAACAATGTGTTTATTCCATTTGAGTTTGTTACTTATTTGAACACCAAGCAGTCGAATTGAGTCGCAAGCGCAACCCACAAGGATATGATTTTTACCACAAATGGGTGGTCGTTGCGACTTTTTTTACGTTAAAATGTGCATATTTGCGTCTTTTTTTCGTTAAATTGTACTAAGTTGTTGTTACTCCACTCAAATATTGTACTTAAATCGGAATTAAGAGAAATTACGACTTCTGACCGTTTATTATTTAGATCTATAATGCTATAGGCTCCGTCTCGAATGAAATAGAAGGCAATGTGGCATAATCCGCAAAGCTATGGATAGGGTTTACAGTGCTATCCAGTAAATCGTTGATGTATAGCAAAAACAGGGTCGGTGACAAAGGTGACCCCTGAGGGACTCCGGTATTTGGGGAGTGCGTCAATGATGATCTCCCATTAAGCACGACGCTGATTTTTCGGTCATTGAGATAGCTTTTAATCCACCTGGTAGTCATCGAATCCAGCCCGTATGCCACAAGTTTACAAATAAGATTCTCATGCCATACCTTATCAAAAGCCTTGGATATATCCAAGGCGATTGCAAAGGCCTCTCCGTGGTGTTCTAGGGCGAGATTCCATTTGTTCTTGACATACGTTAGAAGATCGGTCGTGGATCAGCTTTCACGAAGGCCGTATTGTCTATCCGAAAATATAGTTTATTAAATTCAAGATATTTAACTATTACGATGATTGACGCATTTCTCAAAAACTTTAGCGACACTAAACTTTAGATTACCGTGTAATATGAAATTTAAATTTCTAAATTTACCTAAAATACTTTAGTGATGGCAAATAATATCGTCAATAATTAAAAATAATTATATCTAGTGAGCTTTTAAATATTGCAAGATATTCCCGTTTCTATAGCATTGACATTCTGTGACGTTTTATTGACATTTTATGACATTTTAATAATTGAAATATCAACGACATGTTGATTGATACATTATTTGTGCATTTGAAATCGTCTTTAACCCGCCGTCTACACTATGCAAATTCACTGATATTTCCTATCAGCAATTTTATGTTTGTATATGTTTTTTTTCAATGTATTGACAAATTTTTGTTCAAAAAATATCATAGCTGGGCATTTCACTATCATAATAATATCTTCAAATATCAAGCAAAATTGTTTCATTACTATAAAAAAATTAGTTGTTTTTTAACACTTGTTGTGGTTAGGCTAAAAAATAATTAGTACGCTTATACTTAGGATTCAACCTACATACGTTATTTCCCTCTTATTAATTATTATAGATTTTGAATAATTTTTCATGGAACATACATAATCGAAAATGATTATTTCTAAGCTATTTAAGGGGGAACCTCCTCCAGATATTAATTTTTTTGCATTTTTTTTTTTTACTTTAAAAATTCATTAAGGCCCGATTGTATGAACGAGGATAAATGATTAATTCTCTGATTTAGCGTAGTTTGCCTTGTATGAAACAATGAAAACTACGCTAAATCAGAGGATTAATCATTTATCCTCGTTCATACAATCGGGCCTTAGGCCCTTCAAGTATCTGAAGAATATATTTCCAAAGTTTCAAGCCCAACAGAAAGTCCTAAAGATCCCTAGGAAGTCACCGAAGTGATGCGAAGTAATGCGTTCTCTTCAAGAACGAAAACTTTAATCGAGTTTTTCTTGAAACGTGTTTTTTTGCGGGCCGTGGAATGTAACTCAAAAAGTAATGGACCAATCAACTTGAAATTTTGTACACAATATATTCTTTAGCTTATCGGCCTTTGCACAAACCTAAAATTTCGTATAAATTGTTTAAACAAATATTGGTTTTAACGAATTGTTTATAAAGAAACACGTGTTTTTTTTTCTTTTTGTCCTCAAATTTTCAATTTTTTTTTTTTTTGCAACTTTTAGGTTCATGCAAAGCGGAATGAATTATTTTAATAAAAAAAATTTGTTTCAATGATTTTAGTTAACTACAAGGACCTGGGCGTTCCACGGCGCAAACTCTAGTAGCCTATTTCGAGCACCTCTAGCGCCGCCATTTTGTTTTTTTTCACTCATAAAAAAAATTTTGTATTCATTTAAACGTCAATATTATTATGTAATTTGTTTCTTTGGAATAATGCTCTCAATTTTTTGTAAAAAATATTGAAAAACCAGTTGTCTGGAGAAGGTTCCCCCTTAATCAATCGAACCTAAAAACACAATACTAAATTAGTATGAGGAAACCAAATAAACTAACTCTAATACCCTTGACAGACTTGGGATTAGCTAAGCTTGATTAGTGAAACCTGATTAGCTCATCCACCATAAATCCATTTGCTTTGACAGACAAGGGATTAGTTTTCTAGGCCTAATACTACGATGGTTATTCGCTGAAATGTAGCTAGTAATCAATCAGCTGGACTCATTTTTGAAGTTATACTTCTTTAGGCGCGTTATGAAAAACTGATGAGAGTGAATTTTTACGATGCAACAAAATTTAACAGGATGAAGTTGTTCGCTAAGCAATTCACAAGTAATGTATCGCTCAACATATCGTTGAAATTTCAATCATTAAAATGTTATAAAATGTCAATAAAACGTCACAGAAATGTCAATGTCATAGAAATGGTAATATTATTGCTATATTTAAAAGCTCACTTGATATAATTATTTTTAAATGTTGACGATATTATTTACAACCAGCAAAGTATTTTAGGTAAATTTAGAAATTTAAATTCCATATTACACGGTAATCTATTCATTTTATCTTGAAGACACCTAGGGAACAATTGCTAGAATTTGCAAAGTGTGTTAGCTTAGAAAAATATTTCTTCGGAAAGTTCGACATTACCTCGGTAAATAGATAAACAAATTTATATTTCTCGTTTTTGTCAAAATAACCCCCACGCAATGCTTCAATCGATTTCAAATTTTGTGAACAAGTAGATGATGAATTATCAAATTTATCATCAACATAACAAAAAAATCGTCGGTCCCGTTTTTGAGAAAATCAGTTTGGCAGTTTTCTCTTCCACTGCAACCCCCGCGCGATTACAATACTTACCCAATATAACTTCGTTATAGTGAGAAAAGTAAAATTAAAATAAAAGTGCAATAAAACCAAAATAAATAAAAATTGGAGGGTGGAAAAATAAAATAAAAATATAATTTTGAAAATTAGGGAGCGTTTTAAAATCTCGGTTTTAAAAAATTTCGGTTTTAATCTCGGTTTTTATTTATTTTAATTTTAAAATTAAATTTCCCATTTTCCAGAATTTATAAGTTTTGGTTATTTTCGTTTCGAGATCCTCATTTTCCAAAATTTATAAAAACCGAGATTTTGTAGCACCGAGATTTTGTAGCCAATCCAGAAAATTATATAATATTCAACAAAATTGAAAATAAATTCGGATAAAAAGTTTTCAAAATCAAACTTTTGACAACCGCCATATTATATGTAGAAATTAAAAAAACGTATGATTCCAACAGGAATCCCAACATAACAATTATTGATAAAATATAAGTGATCAGTGAATACAAATCAAACAATCTGAAAGTTTTCCATTTTTAGATATACAAAAAATTTTAATAAATTAAAAAATTGAACAATACTCAATTAAGTGAAATAAAATTCAAATTTCGAAAAATAAAAAAATATTAGTAACAAAAAGTGTTAAAATCTACAAAAGTGCAAACACATAAACTATCAAACTGAATCTGTATCGGATCGGATAGATACAACAACTTCAAAAACACTTCAAATACACTTCAAAAACAACAACAAAATTGTTCCTATGGAAGAAGTATTTGTGCCTAATGTTTTTTATATGATTACAACAAACATCGAAGTGTCAGATAGCTTAGCAAATGGCGCTGTTGGGAAATTAGTTCTTATTGAACGTAATTATGAAGGAGAAGTGAACGTTGTATGACTTGATTTTCTAGACTCTTCAAAGATTGGCCAAAAAATAAAGAAAAAAAAGAAAGGAAGTAACTATTCCACTTAATAACAACAAAACGATGAATGTTAAGCGATCGCATCTACTACCTTTAGTTTGTGCTTGTGCAACTACGATTCATAAATCTCAGGGAAGCATATAATCTGAAATCGTTTATGAATATGATAAAAAACATCAATTGCCAATAGTGTATGTTGCTTTGACGCGGGTGACTAGTCTTCAAGGTTTATATATTACAACAATGACAAAACTTTCTATCATGGTCGAAGAGTGTCCACAGCTATAACTAGTCTTCAAGATGAATTTCGTAAAGTTTCGCTTAATCGCTTACAGACTATCAGCCTAGTTAGATTTTATTCGCCACAGAAAAGAATTGATAGGATATAGTTTTAATTGTCAAAGTCTTCGTGCTCACTCCATTGATCTCACTGATTTCATTATCCAACAATCGAATGTTTTACTTTTAAATGAAAATTACAATTGTATAGTTCAGCATAAGCGATCAAACGTTCGAGCTGGAGGCGTTGCCATATATCAAAATGCAAACGAAACTACCAATATCATTACTCCAAATATCGATGACTGTGAGACAGTCTAAATTTACAAGATCCGCAGTGCCATCAGTTGGTGAGTTTTGTGTTGCGGATTGCAAAATGGAAGATGACAAAAAATTGTTTTAATAGTAATTTACATAACTCCAGATCAAATAATGGACGATATTATTTATTTTTTGAAACGGTTAGTATGGTCATACACAACAGCTGCGGAGGAGAATTTCTTGGCAAAGGAGAAGACAAGTTACCAATGGTTCTAATTGGAGACTTCAACGTCAATTTTTCGGGAGAAGATTCTGGTATTGACTTTCTCCAAAAACATGGGAATTTTACTATCAGTAATGATCCTAAGATTTCAACAACACGACATGGCCCCAGCATTGATGCTGTATTTACGCGATACCTTGACGCCGTCAGAACAAAACCCTTGAAATTTTATTTTAGTTACCATAAGACGAGTTAGTTTAGGAATTAAATGTATTTGTTTCTATTTTTTTAAATTAATATTTGATCAATATTAACCCTTAAATGACACACTTAAGAAAAATCACGTAAATGCCACACTGGGGTCTTTTAGACCCCAGCTTAAAAATTGCCCATTATTTCTTGAATTTTTGGATATTTAGCTTTGACAATTTTTTTCAATATAGCTTAAAGTTTACTAAAGAAGACCAAATTATTACATTAATGAAATTTTATTTTAATCATACCAAAAAAAAAAAAAGGTTTGTGAAAAATATAAGAAAATGGCTTGTTTTACATAAAATAACCGTATTTTTTTAATTTTCAATGTTTTTAGCTAAAAATTTAGCGGTATACTCCTGAGATAGTATATTTTAAGATAACAATAAGTTCGATACTGAATCTTTAAAAAAAGGTATTTATTTTGCAATATGAACGTCGAATTTTTTCTTATCGTCGAAGATGGCCGACCACGGCTCTAGCCAGCCGCTTGACGCTCTGCTACATACAAAAGCCGTTGACCCAAAGTACCCTCGCCCATATCTTTCTGGTCTACTTCCATGGCACTCTCTGGAGCACTGCACATCGAAAAGTCTGAATCATTGTCTTTACTGTCCTCAAACACGTTATCTTGTCCTCCTGAAGATGCTTCGTCGATGGGTTCTAGCATTTTTCGGACGGTTCGGCTCTGCAGATTATACGCCATCTAATAATACGTCAAAATCAAAAGAAATATGATAAACTAAATAAAATTTAACAACGAGCGCAGTCTTACCAAAACAATAAATCACGACCAAAACTATAAAACAACACAAAAAACGGCAAAAGCAACTTGGAAAAATTATTTCGTATACAATACAAATATTTTCGTTCAATTTTTATCAAATCCGATCACCTAGATATCTTAGTCATATCACATTTTTCTTGTCTGGTCAGGACAAGATTAGTCTGTCTCTGTTTCTTGAAAATCTGATAAGTACCTTTCGAATTACTTTGTTTACGGACAGATATCAGCAGTGGGGATATAATACATCTGTCTCGCTTTAAGTCTGCTAAAGTTGAGATGCCTAAAAATTATTCCGATTTTCACACAAATATACGTATATGACACACTGGGGTCTATTGGACCCCACCGTAATTTTGGACCTTTCTACACAGCTGCTAGCGGTCAACCGGCTTGCGCTGAGTACGCAAACAGGTAGTACAATATCTCAACTATAGCAAGGGGTCGACACGAAATGCATTTCCGGCGGAAACATTTAAATATGTACGCTTGAAAAATGTCTGGGGTCCAATGGACCCCATGTGTCATTTAAGGGTTAATATAAAATATATTTTATAGAAATATTTATTAGATGTTTAAGTACATATCAATTTTTTAATTATTAAATGATAATTATTGTAGTCTAAGATAACAAAATAAAATTTATTTTTATCATCCGTATGAGAAAATAAATATTAACTTTTGAAATTTAAATTATTTGATTGAATTTAGACTTTACCAACCGTATCTATAATCATACTCTAGACTTTTAATTATCGCCAAAGAATATAACTTCTAACGCGCGTACATAAGTACACACACAATTTTTTTTTATTCAATATTTCTAAGATTTATATTTAAATTAAAACACACTAGATTTTCTTTTTATAAATATAACCTCATAATGTATTCAGCACAAATTGTTTAAGATTTTATAACTTATATCGTAAACTCACGCCGCTTGCACTTTCAGCAATGTTGAAAGAATATTGTGAATTGTAGTGCCACTTGTACCATCACTAAACCCAATACAATGAGATGAACTTCAAAATTTTCAAAGATTAGTGCACTAATCTCGATTAGTCACTAATCCTCAAATAAAACGAGATTAGTTAATCTATACGACACACTTTAGCTAATCTCGAAAAAATCACTAATCGCGCTTAGCTAACCCTACTGTATCAAGTATATAAGATAACTCGATCCCAGTATATAAATGTAGTAAATTTGTCCAAGGTTTTTTATCGTCAAAAGAGAAAATTTTTTGCAATTTTATTTTATTCTAGTAGTAAGGCTGCTAGATTGTAAATTGTTCTATATGAAAGTGTCATTTTGAAACAGCATTGTAAAATAAAACTATAAATTCTTTTCATCTAGTAGCCAGAGTATTTTTTCTAAAATAGCAAGCCTATTAAATCGGTCAATTTCGAGTCACGTGTACAAAATACATAGTCCAATTAAAACCATATAATTTCCCTAGGGAAGTTATCAGTCTAATGTTATTTTGATTGGTTTATTTTGTGCACGTGACTCAAAATAGACTGATTTAACAGGCTTGCTATTTTAGCAAGAAAATTTCGTCAACAATAGCGCTTCCAGATTTTTGTCTACTTGGTTTTAATTTTTTATGTTCGTTATATTATCCTAATAAGAGTATTACATCTAATCGCTAATTTTTTGGAGAGGCTTTGAAGTCTTTAATGCTAATTTTGGCTTAATTTTTTTATAAATAAAGTCCTTTCCACACAGTGTGGCAATAATTTTATTTAAAAAAAAAAATTAAGCCAAATTTAACATTAAAAACTTGACACGCTCCTCCAAAAAATTAATGATTTGTAGATGTAAAATGTAATACTCTTATTTGGACACGACGATATGTACTTCTTAGATTTCTTATTTTTTTCTTTACATATCCAACGTTTATGTTTATTTCGTCTGCTATTTGTTGTAAAACAGAAGTTTTTATGTCAACCCGTCTGTAACTTTTATGGGTTATCTTCCCTATAAAACTTCATTTTTGCGGTACAAGTTGATTAATCGGTAATCGCACTGTACTTTCGGTATTAAAAGACAAAAAATTGTATTTAGGTTATGATTTTTTTGTTATATTGCGATGTTTCAACTTGAGAGAACAATTTCAAATGGCAAAAGATAACCTCAAGCATTCATTTTTTATGACATTTCATAATTGCTGTGTTCTACTCACAAGTACTTGTATCTACTCGCAACTACTCATGCTCAAACGATGGTGTAGTTGAGAAGTAGTTACGCACAAAATTTATGGCAGAGCGATTTTAGTTTAAAAAATTCAAACATTTCCATACATTCCATACAACGTACTTGGCATTCTTTGCAAAAATTTATTAAGTTATTTGATTAGAATTTGAATTTACTGACATAACAAAAATATGTTGGTTGGATTAGGGTTAAAAAAAAATTTTTGTTTATGGTTGTGATACGTCACGGCAATTTTTAAATAGCAAAAATATTTTAATTATTTTGTTGTTTAATGTTTTATTGCTTATTATTATTAATGGAACAACGTATTTTTTGTCAAAATTTATTAATTTTATTTAAATTGAGGTTATCTATTCACAAGTACTTGGCAGTAGCAAATTGTTTCCAATGGAACACTACAAATAATTTACTAATAAATTTACGTGAAATAGCCTCCTGATAATTTGCTAGAGATCATGTTCAAATGTCAAATTTTCTTGAACCGCCAGAGCTACCATCTTCCATAAAACTCCGAAATTATAAGCAACTTTCACATAATGCCACTAGGTGGTTCTAAATATTTGTTGTCAAAAATTGTATGACATTTTTATGTGTGCATTTTGTAAACATAAACCAAAATATTTACGTGTTATAAAAGTGATTATTGTTAATACGTGATAATTAAGTTAATTTTGGCTGTCCCCTTTTGAAAAACGTCAGAATATTTTTTTGATTGTGTAGTCAGTAGTGACATGTAGTAGCAAACGCTCTGTACTTTTTCTTTGATCATGCTGCCTCTTTCGGAAAACCCCCTGTACTTTTTTCTTTCATCGTGCTGCCTCTTTCGGAAAACATGATCTTTCTGTGTCATTGACATTTCTGTAACGTTTTATTGACATTTTGTGACATTTTAATGATTGAAATTTCAACGATATATTGATCGATACATTATTTGTGAATTGCTTTATTAAAACCGGGTTTAAAGGCATTATTTCTGAATAATAAATTCTCTTAGTATAAGGTCGTATGTAAACCTTAATAGCAAATTGTTATGGAACACCATTATGGTGGAGCAAGTTTTGGAGAAAAGCGCTGGGAGATATATAAATAAAATGAAATGGTATGTGACGAGAGGTGGGATTCGGTGCCAACAAAATAATGTACGTTAATTGTCTTTTACTACATATTTTGTAATCTTGAATGATCCACGGTGATGCCAAGCACTGAGTGAATAATCATATCGGTCAATTATTACGTTTCTCAAATAATATTGTTGGATTTTCAACAGTATACTAGAAATGTATAACTGGATCTAATTGTTACAGGTCGCAGATGAAAACACGTTTCAGTTCTAAGTAATCCAACAAGGAAATCTTTTGAACTGTCAAATTAGGTAGGTATATCTCGTCTTCTACTCCACTTTTTTTGATAAAACAAATTGGTAATTATTCCTCAAAAAAAGTACAGCAAATTCATAGTAAATTAAATTATAAGGTTGCATCTCTAATTTTTAGGGATGAAATTACCTTTTTTCCGCAAATTAAGGGGTGGTTTTAACGCCTAAATAGGGCTTGGTTGCCGATAAAAAAATGGTTTTGTTAAGGTCTCAGAGAATACTATAACTTTTATAATTTTTATAATTTTTTAAATTTGGCAGCTCAAAAGCTGTGATTTGGTGGCATGAGAGTAGAAAATTTATATTGTTGTGAACAATTGTGATATTGGGGAAGAGGTCTCCAAATTTAAGAAAATGACTGTGCAAATCTGACAGAAAATGGTTGTAAAATATAAATGGTTGGTTTGGTGATCTTTAACGGACACTTTGTGGGAAAAGTGTTGTACGAGGAGCCAGATAGACCCCAATTATTTATTTTTGTTTTAGAACGGCATTTCATTGTGATATAACGAATTGAGAAATATAAAATTTAGTATTGTATCAACAATAATTATAAAAATTAAGAAAAAATATGTACAATGGATACTCTTAGGCTAATACAGCCTAATACATAAAGATGGCAGCATTAGATAATTAACGGTTTTATTTTTAATTTATAACTTCTAAATTTTGGTTTCACTTAAACTGTACAAATAAAATTTTCTCAATTTTACGTAGTCCTACGTCGTGTCTCGGATACAAGCTCGTCGGTTTTTTTCTTATGAAATAGATTGGCATGGTCCTTAAACTTTTTATTAGGATCCGAATTTGATGACCTTCAATTTTTGTCATCTACATCAAAATTGATAAGCATTTTTGTTTTTTCGATAGTGCTACAACCGATGCATCACTACCTTCGGCAAAATCGAGCTCATTTAAGTTACTGAATGATGAAATAATTTCATCAAAATTTAATTCTTCATCAAATTTACTTCATCATCAGTGACAGCATCACCAATCTGCTCCTCTGTGTCAAACAAAAAATTACGACGATTTCTTTATGAGTTCAACAAAGATAATGAATTCTGGATAGCAATAACAATTTCTGATCCTTTTTAATTTTGACGCAATTTAATATTTCATCGTCTCAGGACTATGTAGAGTATTTTGGTACGGTACGGTTACCAGAAAGAATCATACTCACAACTTACTTTCGTCATTTTTTCTTTTAATGAGTGGTTTTGCTTAACGCTGCAATAAAATTTATTAAATTAGAGAAAATTAGGAGCCATACAAAATTAAAACTTCAAACATTTGGTTTGCTATCTAAAATTAAAATAACTTACCGTTCTTCTAATTCATAAAAATACTCTTTTTTCCTCTTCCTAGAAACCTGTGCCGAATTATTTTCATTTTTTGATTGCCGCTATCTGATTTCAAACACGGAAACTACACGTCCATTTTGTTTTTTTTAAATATATTTAATTAGTCGAGTTTATAAGTAGGTGTCACTAATGGCTTATTATAAAAAAAAACTTGAACGAATGGTACGACATCTTGACATAAAGTTGTGTTTGTAAATAAAGGGATTTTATATATTAAGATTATCTACATTTAAATCGAGATTATTGTTTAAAAGAACATAATCCCAACTAAAACATAGTAGATACTCAGACAAACCAGCAGAATTACAAGCCTTAAAATCATAGAAACGGTCATCAGTTGAAAAACATGACATTTATCATTAAAAAGTCAATTTCAAGGGAATTGTGATTGATGAATATCATTATTTCTGTATTATTAACAAAAACTAATCCAAAAATGAGTTCTTATTATTAGAGTTTAAATTAATTTATTTAAGATTAAAACTAAATAACGAATATATTATAACAGCGTCATCAGCAAATGTAAAATCAGATTTCTAATGAGTCGAAGTCAACTGACCAATGAATATTCGTTAAGTTAAAATCCTCACACAATAATAAATTATCATTACAACTACTTTTATTGAATTTTGCAGTTATACAATGTTTTAAATAAATATCAACAGGAAATCTTTGACACATAGAAATGCATACATTCTGATCCAGGAACAAAGACGAACTACTGAAGAGACGAATGAGCAGCGAAAAGCACACCGCTTCCACTTTGCTTAACGCCAAAGTCATTAGAAAAAATTCCTTATTATAAATTCCAATGTGAAACCAAGTTTCAACAATTGTATAAAATTTAAAGTTAGTTAAATAAAAAAAGTTCCTCCAACGTTCGGTAAAATAATTTGAATAATTTATATTACGAACTGAAGCGATTTATAGGCTTTTCTGTTGTCATCAGCTATGCCATTGGTAGGTTATTTCGAAGCGTGGGAATAAATTTGTTTGTTTCTCCTGGTGTATTATACAAATTCTTTAATTGGCCAAGTTCAGGTATATTAATTTTGAACGAAGAAAAACTGCGATCAGCTTCCTTAATCCGATGAGGGAATAATACTTGACAGCTACGAGCCTCCATATTAAATTTAATATGTGGTATGGGTAATATTTTAAAATATCACTTTTTCATAGGTTCAATAATTTAAGAAATATTGCACCTAGACATGTGAAAATTTCATGTAGCAACAAAGATCGTATATTCCGAAAATTAAATAAATTTGAAAAGTTAGTATTCTACATTATAAATATTTGCCACAGAAATATTGACCGAATGACGGACATTTAAACTCATTATGCCTGCTCAAGTGGCCTCTTATCGTAGAAAGTCTAAATCAGGGCGAAAGAGGAAAACATAGAAGAAACATCTGATTTTACCGGGCGAATACCGGGTGACAAAATTTACTTTTTTAAAGAATTAAGCTTGTAATTACCATAATGAAAGGCCGTTCTATTTACCGATGAATTATGCTTTCGTCTGTGATCGAATCGGAGTGTCTTCCATAATTATTGGCATAAGTCTGAAATATAAAATGAAACTTTTGGTAATTTAAAGGGAACCATCACAAAGGAGAGACATATGAACTAAATCCTCAGAAAAATCCGACAGAGCAATAGGCCAAACTGAGATTGAATGCTCCGTTTTCTTCTTTAGTAGTTCCCTTTTATGTATCAGGGGTACAAATTGAAAATGCGGGATTGATAACAGATGGCGTTACTAACGCTATACGCATCAGGCAGTACTGTGACTATGTTCATGTCAAAGCTACGTCTTATAGCTTTAATTTTCAGTATGTGTCAATTTGTCGCAGTGTCAAATTCATAGTTTTTTTGAGCTCTCAATATGTCGAGTTTCGTGCCAACAAAACAGCATTTGCGGGAAGTTTTAATTTACTTCTTTAATTTGAAGAAAAGTGCTGCTGAAGCACATCGATTGGTCTCCGAGACTTATCCGAGTCATGTTCCATCGGTTTCAACGTGCGAGAGATGGTTTGTGCGGTTTAGAAGTGGTGATTTTGACGTTGAGGACAAAGAGCGGCCGGGCCAAGTGAAAAAGTTTGAGAATGCTGAATTGGAGGCAATACTCAATGAAGACTCGTGTCAAACTCAACAAGAGCTCGCAGATTCATTGGGAGTGACACAACAAGCCATTTCCCATCGTATAAAAGCCCTCGGAATGATCCAAAAGCAAGGACATTGGGTGCCGTATGAGCTGAAGCCGAGAGACGTCGAGCGCCGTTTTTTTGCATGCGAACTGCTGCTCGAACGGCAAAAACGGAAGGGTTTTTTGCATCGCATTGTCACTGGTGATGAAAAGTGGATCCGTTACGATAACCCGAAGCGCAAAAAATCATATGGTTACCCCGGCCATGCATCATCATCGACGGCCAAACCAAATATTCACGGCGCCAAGCTCATGCTCTGTATTTGGTGGGACCAGCTGGGTGTGGTGTATTATGAGCTATTGAAATCGAACGAAACCATCACAGGAGCACTATACCGAACTCAATTGATGCGTTTGAGCCGCGCACTCAAAGAAAAACGGACACAATACGAGCAAAGACACGACAAAGTAATTTTGCAACATGACAACGCTCGGCCACATGTTGCAGCGCCGGTCAAAACATACCTACAAACGCTGAAATGGGAAGTCTTACCCCACCCGCCGTATAGCCCAGACATTGCTCCTTCCGATTACCACCTTTTCCGATCGATGACACATGGCCTAGCTGACCAGCGCTTCCATTCTTACGAAGAAGCCCAAAAATGGGTCGATGACTGGATAGCAGCCAAGCCGGCCGAATTTTTTCGCGACGGTATCCGTAAATTGCCAGAAAGATGGGAAAAAGTTGTGGCTAGCGATGGACAATACTTTGAATAATTCATTTGTTACCATTTTTTCAGAATAAACGTTCAAAAATAGAAAAAAATCCCGCATTTTCAATTTGTACTCCTGATATTATTTACAAAATACTTTGGAGAACGTTAAAAATCGATTAAACATATCGTGCTATGGTGCTAATGCACAATATTCAGTTAATGCTGCTTATCAAATGACACATTCTGGCGGATGGCAATGAATAATATAAATTCAGGCTGCGCAGTTTCAATAAGATGAGACAATTTTTATAATTATAATCTAATTTTATAAACAATTGTTAATAAATTAAATTGAAAAATTGATCATCTTAAAAGTATAAATCATAATATGTTGTTAAACGTCAAATACCCTGCCTGCTTGCAGATAAGCGTCTCATTTCTTATAATTTTGATCAAGATCATATGGAAATATCTAATCTGCTGGTTATAGGTGAAACAAAGTTTTGCACGTATAAGCACTCCGAATAATGTATATTAATTTATGGGATGTCATTAAGATTTTGTTGTTAAGATTACCCATATACCTATGTATATGTAAATTATCGAAATAGTTGTGGGAGAACTTTTATTAAACTATGTACTAATACTTTTTAAAGTAAGCGGCAAATTTCTCTTTAGAATATCTTAAATGAATTTGACCACAAGAACTTTATAAAATGCATTATATAAAATAAACCGCAAATTAAATTCTAAATTTTTTATTTCTTTGCTTTAAAAAAAATCATTAATTTACAAAAAAGATCGATAAATTCTAAGGAAGTCCCTTGTCATCACTCGTATTATAAATTTTATTCTATTCTTCTATTTTAAATAATTCATTTGACAGCATATAATCATGGATATGGTATACAATAGTACACTGTTCAGATTTTATATTAAACATTTATTTATGTATATAAAAATCAATCGGTTGGAAGAATCTCTATTAGTTTTTATCTTATAAAAGTGACGCATAACTTAATTATGTTCCAGAGCCATACATAACATAGTTTCACTCAAATTATGTATATCAAATACAAATTGTGGATATTTTATGTACACATATATGTAAGGTTAGAAAACCCATATCTTATTTCAGATACAAATTCACCTTGCCTGAAGGTCGTCATCGTTTTGTTTATATACATAGTATACATAACAACAAATACCCTAACGACTTACGAGTAGTAGTTTACAAAAGAAAGAAAATAAAACAAAATTAAAATTAAAACATTAAAACAGAATTTATTTACTTTTTGTCTTTATTAGATAAGAAAATATCTAAACATACAACATATACTACCAACGTATCTCGCCCTCTCCATAAGAAACAAATAAAAATACCTGTAGTGATGGGACAATCCGTCCACATCCACCTGATCATGATTCTCTGAAACAATATAATAATAATATTATTATTATAAATAATGTCCATAATAAAAAATTTTTTTTTTTGTTGAATTCTAATATTATCATAGATGTTGATGATAATAAAGATAATAAAAATAAGAACTATAGGAAGAACTAAGACAAAAAAATCTTAAGAAACCACAAAAAGAATATTATGACATATTTAAGTGTTTTTTTATTAATGTTGATATTTCTTTCGGATTTTATTTCGATTGAATATGTAATACGATCCAACCTGATTTTCTGTTTCCATTCGACTTTAAGATCGGTATATGCATGTACAGTACACAAACATATGAGATGATATGAAATGATAATTTTGTATGTATGCATGTGTATGAAATAAAAAAGTTGTGTTCTTATGACACTCCATGAGTTATGGGAAAATGATATCGTGGATACTTCTTGTTTAAGAATATCTTGTACATAAATCAAAAGTAAAAACGGGGCGACTTTAAGTCGGAATCGATCCGACCCAAAAAAAAAAAACTCTCACGATCACTTCCTAATAGTTCTGAAGAAATAATCAATTTTTGTTTTTGTTTTCTTGTTGATGTCCGAATTAGTGCAGGTAGCTTCTGAATTTTTGAAACGAAAAGGAACATAAGTTTATAAGTATGTATAAAAACAACAGCAACAACTAAATATACAAATTTAATATATTTACGTTTAAGTGTCAATAAAACATGCGATTGAAGATTTTAGTATTTTGTGTTGTGGATAATCGTGAGAATTAAGGTCTTAATGATTTCCTATTAATCGTAAATTAACTTTTAAAAGAGTTTACATGTTTCGTATTTTTTTCTTTATTATGGAAGTTTTGAATTGCCGAACAATTAAGAACTTGTACGATTACCTACAAAGAATATGGTTAGTATCTTTAAATATAAGATGCCGTAAATGTTTTTGTAAAACTATAGAGAACAAACTCATTTAATAGGTACTGCGCAACTGGCTGCTAAACCTAAGTTTCTAAATATTGTTGGAAATTCAGCTTTTCCGCCATTTCAATACATACTTTTAATGGCATCCATCATGTCCCGTTTATTTTACCATGGCCCTCGAAGGACCTCCTCTTTAAAAGACCATTTCATTTTAAACAATTTCTCAATAAATTCTCTAGAAATCACCATTTTTCGGTACGGAAAATTGTTGGCTTGGAAAAGTTTCCCTGTATATTGACATAAAGGAGATTGAAATTTATTTTCAACCGTCCGGAATAGCGCATTGTAAATCTGTTATTTCCATTTGACAATCGGTATACTTTTTAACTTGTAAATTGGAGGGCGTTTTATTTCACCTTCAAGTTTTTGGAGAACTATCAGACAATTTTCGTATTCTATTAAATTATGTTACAAAATTAATGAAACAAAGATTTGTAGGAAGTAATTATACAGAATCATTGGTGAATCTTCTAAAACGGTTTAGATTATAAGATAAACTAAGTTTAGTTAATTAATAACATTTTCTATCAACAACAGGAAGCAGTAATTTGTAGAATTAATGATCTTTATCTTTGTTAGCTAGAAGGTTTTAATTTACTGAGCAACTTGAAAGAATTTTAAAAGTGATGAAATATTAATGGTTGATTTATGTCGGAATTGTGGTTATTTAAGCTTCCTTCTCCTGTTTCATTCTAAATTTGGTGGTTTGCAAAAAGCAACATGATGTCAAATACTGTTAGAACAAACCAATAAAAACTATCTAAATATACAACAATCGATAAAGTGAAAGAACGCTAAAGAGCCTTATTATCTTTTTAGTAATTAAAGCCCGCAAGTTCTTTAATGCTTTTTTCTTGTGCGTTTTAATACCATTTGGGAAAAGCAAAAAGCCCCGTTGTATAAAAGTAAATAATTTTATATTTTAAAATTAAATCTTCATTTTCCAGAAATTCTGGAATACGAAAAGTTAACAATGACCGTGGGTCCGTGGGTCTTATTTCTTTTATACGGTCGACTTTAATACAATTTCAAAAATTACGCCATAAACGTTAATTCCTAGAAAAGAGAAATAAGGCTCGTGGACGTTAATCCCACGAACGTTAATTCACTCTATCGCAAGAATAGCCTTATTGATCTGAAGATGCAAAAATTAACATGTCTTTTATTCAATTTTTGACTAAAACAGTAATTGGTTGTTGTAAATGAATTTTAAAGATGGTCTTATATCCAAAAGCCATAAATCGGCTGATATGCCTAATTTTAAAATGTGTGTGCGATAATAAATCGGAATCATTAAATTTACATATCGAATATCTTGCATATCTGTAGATCGTTTTATCAAGCGGTAATCCAGCATATATCAAGCGATAATCCAGCATATACCAGTAAAGCTCGCAGACCTTATTTCTTTTTTTAGGTATTAAGGGCCTCGTGCAAAATTTTTTTTTTCTAAAATGTTTTAGAGTCCTAGGTCATTAATGCCTTTTCGTTGTGGGTTTTAATGCCAATAGGGAAAAGTTATAAAGCCTGTTGTAGTAATAAAAGTAGATGCAAATAATTGTATGGCGCTGTGACTTAGCTAAGAAATCAAATCGAAAGTGATGTTACAACATCCCACCCCTGGCCTAATACCTGAATTCACTCAAGTATTTTGGAATTAGGCAATTCTACCTCTTCAGTTGGTTCCACTTCCTGAAATTCTCATTTGTAGGCTGCCTAAATCCTCTCCGTGACATACATTTTCTAAAGTCCATTACATAAGCCACCGAGATAAGGTTTGAAAAATTTCTATTTGATACTTAAAAATATTTCTATGATTATTTTTAATGACTGAAGCTAATCGATCACCCCTCCCTGTAACCTGAACTCGTGCTTTGCCGTTACAAACCATGTTTAATTTAACCATGCCTAATTTAATTGAACAATTTGTGGACCATTCCGTTAGGTATAATTCCTTGATCCGAGTCTATAACACATTCCCAAATCGGCTAGCAAACATTTATTGCTGATTTCACTCTTCTTCAACTCGTCTCTTGTTCTGGATGACTAAAATCAATCTTCTTTCTTTAAGCAATATAGGATTGCACTTAAGTCTTATGGTTCTTATGCGTGATTTATAATCTCTTTTAAAGAAGCGTTGACCAGAAGGCGCCAGTCAACCGAACTCAAAGACGCATCAGTATATCGCTAACCGAATTATCTAAGGTACAGTATAGTAATTTCGGGTCGGAGTAAAGACGTGGAATTTCCAAAGCATTGCTGGAGCTCGACTAACCGTAAAGGAAAGATACAAGCAAAAGAAAGAAACGCAGAGAATTAGATCCGCTCAGTCATCGGACTCTTAATACGGCAACGCTGCTACCCAATATACATACCTCAATAATAAATCGCGATGCTTGAAACTTTGTTAAATCTTAAATGTTTAGCTTTATTGTCAAATTGTCATGTTGAAGGGAAATTTAGGGGAAAGGTTTTTGGGCGTAAATTACGGGAAAATTACCCATACGCGCGAGGGGTCGTCTATCATCAATAAAAATGGGGTTAAAGTATAAAAAACTCGCCTTTAACTCGGTTTATTATTTCATCTCAAAAATTTAATTGACAAAGAAGTATTTTTAAATTGATAATTTTTGCTGACACCGTGACGAATCAAACAAAACTAATTAGATTGAATTTAACCAAATAAGGTAAATGATACCATCACCCAAACTACCGTCAGCGCTAACATTTCTTGGCAAATAGGTACTAGGAAATAATTAGATATTTGATATAACCCACAATTATTACTAACTAATGTGCAGTTCAACCTCCACTTTCTGCAGTTGTTACAGGCATCGCTCGTCAAGAAAGGGCTTTAACAATAAAACTTATAGTCTTCTGAACTATTATTATTTATTTATTGATTATTTTACAATAAAATAGTGAAATTACTTGTACAAAACGAAACATATGGCGTAAAACATTAGTTGGATCACGAATATAATAACATCCCTATCTATACAGGTCATATTTTACGTTATTTTTATGTTATAGGAAATACTGTGACAGTTTTGGATATTTTAAGATTGTTTCTTTAGCTTAGCCCCATTTATTGTGACATGTAAAACGGCGTTATCTTTTCATAAAACATATGGGAAAAACTTTGTGTCGGTGGTATGAAATTGAACCTAAGTGGCATTCAAATGCTTAATTAAAATTTATTCGGCCACATATGGTATACAATTTCAAATGAAATTAAAGCAACGGTAACACTATTCAGCTTGTAGCGAGGTAGCACGATTGTTAGCACAACTATTTTTGAAATAAAATGAAGAATGTAGAACGGGTGACTTTATTTACAAATGAACCTCTGTCATCGACCAATATGGTTAATTTAGTAAAAGTTTTGGATGAGATCTTTGTTTTCCAATAATAATTCCGTAGTTAGATTAAAAGATCAAGAAGAAAAAGTTTCTAAATACATGATAGATACCCCATTAAACGCAAGAATACTATATCCCTATTATGATTCCCGCCTCGCCGATAACTACTATATACAAAACCACGTCGGACGTACAAGTACTTAAAAAGATGACGAGTTACCAGCCTACTGTTACAATTAACGATATCAAATCGTGGAAAATTCCGTCAAATATTCAACTTGTCAATCCTGAATTTTTCAAATCACAGAATACAGATTTGCTACTTGGCGACGAGATTTACCATGACTTACTCTCTGTTGGTCAAATTAAATTGGCTGATCAATTACCTACGCTCCAGAACACCGTGTTGGGATGGATAGTTGTTGGACAAGTCTCGCCACAGCCGGCTTCTGAACAATTTTGTCATTTGGCCATCGATGATTCGATTACTTTAAGCGACCAAATCGAAAGATTCTGGACCATAGAGAATCTCCCACATTCCATAAAGCCGCTATCCTCCGAAGAAGCTGAGTATGGAAAACACTTCACAAAGTTCACCACCCGGGACAACGAGGGACGATTTATTGTCAAACTCCCATTTTTATCGGATCCATCAATACTTGGAGACTCGAAAAGTCTCGCTGCTCGCCGATTCTACAACTTAAGACGACGGCTTCATAAAACACCAGAATTATTCGCTACTTATTACAACTTCTTGGACGAATACAAAATGCTAGGACATATGGAACATGCCGACCTAGCAGCTGTTACACTACCGAACTTCTATTTTCCGCATCATTGCATTTTGAAGCCGGACAGCTCGTCCAGGAAATTGCGTGTAGTGTTCGGTGGCTCTGCCAAGTCATCTAGGGGAAAATCGCTCTACTCAGTTTTGATGGTTGGGTCTGTCGTTCAGACTGACCTATTTTCAATTTTAATTCGTTTTCGAGCCTATGCTTATGTATGTAGCGCCGATATTTCTAAAATGTATCGGCAAGTACGGGTCTACGAGGATGATCAAAGATATTAACTCATTCTGTGGCGAAACGCTCCGACTGAACCGCTTTCAACTTTTAAATTGAAGACCGTCACATATGGTATGTCGTGCGGCCCGTTTCTCGCCACAAGATGTCTTAAGAAATTGGCTCTCGATCACAAGGATACTTTACCTATGGCTGCCGAAGCAATTGAGAAATACGTTTACGTTGACGACCTGCTTACCGGAACCAATTCAATAGTTGCTGCAAAAGAGCTGAAAAATCAAATGGTAAATATAATACGATCTGCTGGCATGGATTTGAGGAAGTGGTGTTCCAAGAAATTTGAAGTCATCGAAAACATTCCCACAGAGTTTATTGTGACATCGTACAAAATCGACGATCATGAATGGGTAAAAACCCTTGGAATTTTATGGCATCCGTCCACTGACACTTCAACGTTTTTGATAATATTAACCCAGATTCAACCATTACAAGGCGAAGCATATTTTTACAAATCGCTCGGATTTACGATCCGCTTGGTCTCTTGGCTCCGGTGGTCACATTGGGAAAGCTGCTTATTCAAACACTTTGGCAACTGAAACTGGACTGAGACCAATCACTTCCCCAGAGCCTGCACACTTATGGGCAGACGTTTTAAAAGAGTCTTAGTTGGCTCAACAAATTCACAATCGATCGCCATCTGTTCAACACTACCGAACCACTTAGCATCCAAATTCATGGGTTTGCCTATGCTAGCGAGCGTGCATGTAGTGCTGTGCTGTATGTTCGCTGTATAACTGACGATGGTCGTACTTCTGTCAAGTTACTTTGCGCAAAGTCTTGTGTCGCGCCGCTTCAGAAAACTACATTACCTCGTCTAGAATTGTATGCCGCGGTATTACTTGCTCAGCTGATGCCCTGAATTTCAACGTAGATCATAATATATTATTGGCCGGACTCAATAATTACTCTTCATTGGATTAAGTCATGTCCATCCAGATGGAAAACGTTCGTTTCAAATCGAGTTACAACCATACAAGAAGTTTCAAAAAAGCAAAATTGGCTACACGTACCGACAGAATGCAACCCAGCTGATTTGATTTCGCGAGGCTTGACAGCTGAGAAGTTATTCAATCAGATTTGCTGAGAAGTTATTCAACGCTTCGCGACGAGTTTCCAGTGCCTGAAGATATGCCAGAATTAAGAAAAATTCAATCAGTTGCCGCTGTTGCAAGTGATTCACCAGATGTGTTGAAGGAAATCAAGTTTCAGCATGACTTCAAGAAACTTAGAAGAGTGGTTGCGTATATGCTACGCTTCAAACTTAAACCACAATTCAAATGTAGTGGCCCGCTAAAACTAGAAGAATTACATCGAGCCCTCAACACTATCATCCGAGTCGTGCAGAAACAATGTTTTCCGGTCGAATTCATGGGATTGGAAAAGGCCAATTTCATCGTTAAGCAACCAATGCTTCGCTTGTTATCGTTTTTTCTAGACGAAAATCACATAATCTGCGTTGGTGGCCGCCTTCAACATACCACTTTGCCATACACCTCCAAACATCCCATTCATAATTTTACATTAATTTTATTAAATTTCTATCCAAGGAAACTGTTACATGCCGGTCCACGAGCTCTATTGGCCGCCGTTCGACAATATTATTGGCCTTTGTACGGTACAACAGTATGTAAGAGGATTTACCGAGAATGCAAAGCGCGTTTTTGGGCTCAGCCGATTCCAATGGCGCAACAGATGGGACACCTGCCATCGGAACGAATAAACGCCGCACCACCGTTTTCTTCAGTGGGTATAGACTTCGCCGGCCCATTTTTTGCCCATTATCGTATCTGAAGCAAACCACCAACGAAGACATATCTATGTCTTATATCATATTTTATATCATATTTATATCATATTTTTGTAAAAAAATTGTCCTGAGGATGACGGAATAAAGCCGTTGAAACGTCGACAATAAATTAATAAAAAAAAAAAAAATAAGCTAAATACCAAATAAATTTGTTTTAATAATATCTATGGCTGTTTATTTGTTTTGTCACAAAGGCAGTCCATCTCGAGTTGGCCTCCGACCTCAGCTCAAATGCATTTCTGGGGTTTTCTGGGGTGCTTCAAGCGCTTTATGGCCACCCGAGGACTTTGTAAATATGTTTTTTCCGACAACGGCACCAATTTTATCGGTGCTAATTCCGAGTTACGTGAGCTATATGCACTGCTGCCTTCGAACCAATTACAGAATGAGCTGCAATCAATATGCGAGGAAGATCATATTGAATGGAAATTTACGCCACCGGCCACTCCCAATTTTGGCGGCTTACATGAAGCTGGAGTGAAACTTTCCAAATTCCTTCTGTGCCGTACGATGGGTCTAGCGAAGTTTACATACGAACAGCTGCTGACGTTAGTCAAACAAGTTGAAGCAGTGCTGAAATTCACGACCGCTCGGGCATATTACCAACAGCCCCGATGTCTTTAATTGTCTTACGCCGGGGCACTTCTTGATCGGGGACCCCTCAACACTTTACCAATGTGCATAGTAATGTGCGTAGTAATTGCTATACAATGTATGATGTACCTAACCGGCCGCCGCTTGAAACCTGGAAGTAGATTGATTTTTAACACCGCATATTTTTGAATCGTTGGTCACAAGAATATCTGTGAGCCCTACAGCAACGCCACAAATGGACCAAACCAACACGCAATCTCACTGCTGGTGATTTGGTATAGTGCTCATCGATGATACTCAACCTCCACTTAAATGGAAATTAGGACGGGTTGTTGAAATTTACGCGGTACCTACAAACGCGTGATCTCAAAAATTGTCTGCTCTCAAGATAATATTGAAACTGTTGGAACGTTTCAAGGCGGGGAGAATGTTGACGCGTAGTCTTATTTCATCGCATGCGCTCACGTTTAGTATAAGCGCGTTGAATTACTTTTTTTTCATAATAATTATCGATCGAATCTATTACTTTTTTTATATTATTATTAAAACAAATTTTGTTGTGTCATCACAATTTTATTATTTTCTTTGTTAGTATTTTTTTTTGATTTGGCGAAGAGAAGAGCAATCCTGTAACCCAAAATTAATAAAACCAAAATAAATTGAATTGTTTGGTGTAATATTTTGGAAACCACCGTTTTTCATTTACCCATATTTTTTCCTGAGTTTTTTTTAACTTACATCAGCACAAAAAAGCTTGTGCTCCAAGAATGTATTCGATTTTTTTATTCATCAAATTGACCACCTCCATAAAGACCTTTTGTAGATATACCTCCTCCACATTTTCATTGGGAATAGAGTAAACTTTTGAAGCTGATATAGGAACCATACTCATCTTATCCTATTTCATCTGTAAATATACATACATATGAATATTAAAATTTCGGGTATCTTTCTGCGGACTTACCGATTTAAATTGTTTACGTTGAAAAAAGTTAACAGTTGAAGGTGTTGATGATATTGGCATCTTGGAACGTTAAATATGGTTGAATTAAAATATGTACAATAAGTGGCTAACAAAATATAGTAATAAAGGGCCACCTTACAGGCACTATTGAGCCCATAATACTTACCAGAACTACTGGGAAACCCCTAGTCATAAACCCTATATGTCTCACTTGACGGAACATTGAGGTCAACATTATTCGCCCAGTTCTTGGATGTTATTTCCTAAATACGTTATGACCTAGTTTATTTTAACTCTACTTTATCCTCTCTGAAAAGTGCTTGGAAAAATTTAATTTAGTCACGTTTTGACAGGGGTCTTCACAAGTGCGGAAGATGTGTCTTACGATGCACGAATACTGACTAGAGTTTGTTCTTATTTAAGGTTGAATGTCGTGTAACCGGGTATTTAAATTGACTTAGGTGGGTTTAAAAAAATATAAAGCTTTAGCTATTAAGTTTTTTTTTCTAAAATATGCCAGAAGAACTTCCCAAAATCCTTCCAAAACTGTCCCAACTCCAATGTGTTGATTTGTTTTCGTCACACAATTTGTTTTCCGAATATAATAATTGTGTTTCACAACCGTCACAGAATTTCATTTCCAAACAATTCTTTTTTACAAATCATATCGCCCGTAAAAAAGTTTGGCTTCGTTACGTTGGAAATAAAATTCACAATTTTGTGAGTTAAAAGTAAAGAGTTCTTGCATTGTGTTTGCATTGTAACTTTTAAGCGACACGTCGCTTAACTAGATACCTGGCATGTGTTTCCAAATTTTTCCATGTAAGTATAACAGACCAACCACATCATAATTCTATTACACTCTCTATAAATTGATAACTGCTTAAAAAGGTCGACGAAAATTCAGTGAATGATTTTGTCTTCAAGCGTATTGAAATGTATATATTTAAACATTGCGTTCAGCTGCCACCCCTGCTTTTCTTTCCACGATATACACTCGAATAATATAATATACAATTCATTTTCGAAAACAAGACTAAAATTATTCTAATTATATGTGTCTCCGCGCATTAGACAGAATCGCAACACATATAACAACAATAACAACATAAAATTTTAAATTACTATCCAAATAACAAAAATTATGATTGAAGGTGGATGAATTTCTTATATATCATTCTCGATCAAATGATATATTTCATATTTATATGATCGTACGTGATATTCGACCAGACCAGCGCGCACAACATTAGACGAGAGTTGATTTCTATGTGTGTTTGTAACAAACCTATATATTATTTACAATGATTATTAGTTATGAACCACTAAATTAAATATTGGTAGCAAAATAATAAATTAATTCTTCGAACCAAATGAATTAATTAGATAAAAGACAACAACAATTGGTTAAGGTCACCCAGATCCAACATAAACTATTAAAAACGACTTATTATTAATGGTGTGAAAATGAATATCTAAAGATAAAAATCACGATTTATAGACTAAATGAACTCAAAATTTGGAACAATGTGCGTAGGCTTTTATATAATTTTCGATCAATATATTTTGTATAATCAATCAAATAGAATAGACGTATATGAAATGTATTTCTCTATTCGACAATTGAGAATGAATCCGAGTACTCGAAGAAAAACAACTTTAATTAAGGAAGAAATATTTTTTTTTTTTACTAAACTTCAAATGGAAAAACTCTTGGGTTTTTGTTATATTATTTTGGGGGGTTCAAAGAGAGTTATGAAATACTTATTCTAAAATACTTACCAAAGCGAAACCAGTTTATTTTTTTTTTTTTTTTTTGCTCGATATACAAAAGTGAAGAAAAAGTTTCTTTGAATTTTAGTTTCTTTTCATAAAATGGGGATGACTTTTTTAACATTTTTATTTTTCTGCTTTGTTACAGTGCTTCGAACAGGAACTGAGCCAGGACATTAAACCGCAATTAACCGAGTTGTTTTTACGATTTTAATCCGAATAGTAACAGATTTAACCGATGTGAAGTTTCTAACAAAAAATACAATAGCAAATAATAAAAAATATGTATGTGTTAGTAATTTATACACTTAAAATCCAATAAGAATTTTAATTTTTTTATATTTTATTAGGATTGTTCTCTAAGGGCGTGATTTTTTTAATGTCGGAGAAATAAGAGAGAACAGATAGATAACATATCGGAGAAATCCGATATTTATTTTCTCTGATGAATCCGAGAAAAATAGTTTTGTTAGCGTCGAAGACCGGAGTGAAGTTTCTAACGTTAATTTAAAGTGTAGTTTGACACTAAAAAAAAGTGTAAGAAATAAGTGGTAGAAAAAGTGTTGAAAAAATTTACTAACGTTAAAAAATGTAGCTACACAAAAAAGCGTTAAATGACAAATAAAAAAAATCATTTTCGAGAATTTCAATTTAAAATTATTAATGCATAAAAGTTTTGCAAAATTGTCGAAACTTATCAAATTTGGAATTAATCAAAACGAAATTATGTTATTTTAAATAATTTAATAAACCGTTAAAAAGTATTGAATGCTAAAATGAGGGCGAAAGTACAGCATTAAACAAAATAACACAAATATCAGAGATGTGCTCATATACTCACTATATTCAACGGTTTGGGAATACAATAAGCTAGTTAGACGTGCCTATGCCATTCTGTTATGACGGGTTGGGCTCAAATAACAAATTTTTAAAAAATGATAAATTTTCAAAATTTAACAAATTTTTCGAATTTATTTGGAAGCTGTACTACACTAAGACAATTAACACAAATCTCAGAGATGTGCTCATAAACTCACTATATTCAACGGTTTGGGAATATAATAAGCTAGTTAGACGTGCCTATGCCATTCTGTTATGACGGGTTGGGCTCAAATAACAAATTTTTAAAAAATGATAAATTTTCAAAACTTAACAATTTTTCAAAAATTATTTGGAAGCGGTACTGCACTAAGACAATTAACACAAATCTCGACGATTTGTTGCAATTTCCTGTAGAAATCAGTGCAGCAACTAAAATTAATCCGGCAATTTTAATTTATTCAAAACATTAGATATAAACATAATTTTTGAAAATTTGTTGCTTATACTCAACCTATTAAAAAAGAATGACAAAGGGATACTTTATGTTCCATAAAATAAATTCAATATACGAGCACATCTCTGAGATTTGTGTTTATTGACTTATTGCATTACCGCTTTCAAACCATTTTCTCAAAATTTGTGTGACTATATAGGTTGTCAAGATTATACTATAACTTGAGAAATTCAAATCACACAGCACCATTTTGATATGAATATGAGCCGTAGAGCTCTTGCAAAAAAATTTTGAAAATGAACAAATCGACGAATTTCGCATCGTACAAGGACGCTTTCATTTTTAATTATTAAATATTAATTATTATTAATTATTAACTAATTATCATTAATTATTAATTAATTATCATTAATTAATATTTATAATTCATTAATTATACGACCCGAAGGTACCACAAAACCGTCAACCAATTGAATACAGGCAAACCAGACGTTTCGTCTCTCTTGTTTGAGTGAAATGGATCCATTGGCTTGGGCGCACCATATGAATGAGGATCCCTATAAACGGGCTCTCCTGCATGATAGATTGTGTGAATGCTAGAGAACGAAACCTTTCGGAGAGTAAACGAAAAATTGTCCCTGCGAAATTGGTCTTTTGATAATATTCAAATTTTTTTTGCAAGAGTCCTGCGGCTCCAATCAAAATTACACTTAGTGATTTGAATTCCTATTTGTATACTTTTCCAAATACATAGTCACTATATGAGCACATCTCTGAGATTTGTGTTAATTGTCTTAGTGTAGTACAGCTTCCAAATAAATTCGAAAAATTTGTTAAGGTTTGAAAATTTATCATTTTTTAAAAATTTGTTATTTGAGCCCAACCCGTCATAACAGAATGGCATATGCACGCCTAACTAGCTTATTGTATTCCCAAACCGTTGAATATAGTGAGCATATGAGCACATCTCTGAGATTTGTGTTAATTGGCTTAGTGTAGTACTCTTCCAAATAAATTCGAAAAATTTGTTATTTGAGCCCAACCCGTCATAACAGAATGGCATAGGCACGTCTAACTAGCTTATTGTATTCTCAAACCGTTGAATATAGTGAGTATATGAGCACATCTCTGAGATTTGTGTTAATTGTCGTAGTGTAGTACAGCTTCCAAATAAATTCGAAAAATTTGTTAAGTTTTGAAAATTTATCATTTTTTAAAAATTTGTTATTTGAGCCCAACCCGTCATAACAGAATGGCATAGGCACGTCTAACTAGCTTATTATATTCCCAAACCGTTGAATATAGTGAGTATATGAGCACATCTCTGAGATTTGTGTTAATTGTCTTAGTGCAGTACCGCTTCCAAATAAATTCGAAAAATTTGTTAAGTTTTGAAAATTTATCATTTTTTAAAAATTTGTTATTTGAGCCCAACCCGTCATAACAGAATGGCATAGGCACGTCTAACTAGCTTATTGTATTCCCAAACCGTTGAATATGAGCACATCTCTGATATTTGTGTTATTTTGTTTAATGCTGTACTTTCGCCCTCATTTTAGCATTCAATACTTTTTAACGGTTTATTAAATTATTTAAAATAACATAATTTCGTTTTGATTAATTCCAAATTTGATAAGTTTCGGCAATTTTGCAAAACTTTTATGCATTAATAATTTTAAATTGAAATTCTCGAAAATGATTTTTTTTATTTGTCATTTAACGCTTTTTTGTGTAGCTACATTTTTTAACGTTAGTAAATTTTTTCAACACTTTTTCTACCACTTATTTCTTACACTTTTTTTAGTGTCAAACTACACTTTAAATTAACGTTAGAAACTTCACTCCGGTGCGTCGAAGAAATTAAACGTCAGTTTAAGATTGCCAAATAAATATGATCGTGTTCTTCGAATAAATGTCTGCCAAACAACAATCTGACTTTTTTTTCAGAGAAAAAAGATTGAATTGAGGGAAATAAACGCACTTAGAAAAAAAGGGAGTAAAGTATAGGGTGTCGCTTTGAACACAAAAACAATAACAAATATGTTTGGGCTTCCAACTTCATATCATGGGGATAATGTTGTATAATTTAATTCCGACCATGACAGATTTCGTGCATTTATAATGGTGAAACCAAGAAGTGTCAAACAGCAATTACAAGAGATAAATCTAAGTAGCGGATTATACGGTCAGCTGGCGTAGGATAATATCAATCATCTTTGAGCTCTCAAACTTCATATCATGGGGGTAAAGTTGATTAATTTAATTCCGACCATGACAGATTTCGTACATATATAATGATGATATAATAAAGTGTCAAACAGCAATTAGAAGAGATAAATCTAAGTAGCGGAGTATACGGTCAGCTAATGTACGATAATATCAAACATTTTTGAGAAAAATAAATTATCTACTACAGGTTTTTTACGCACAAATTGACACTAGATTGGCTGCGATCAGATGATACATTCTCCCATTACAGTGTTCTCAATCCATGTAAATCACCATTATGTAGATTTTAGTTTTAATTAAAATTTATGTGGAGATTAATTATTTTAATTAACAATAAGTTGTCTGCCACAGTTTCTTTACGTACAAATTGACACATGAATTGCTTCGGTCAGATAAGGGATTTTTATGGTTGGTTGTAAATTGCTGTTTTGTACTTCGTAATTTTAATTAAAATTTATGTGAATATTAATTAATTTAATTTAATAGTTATTTATGGTACTAGTGAGCAAAACGAGGTATTATCCATGAGGGATTAGTTTGTCCCACGAGGCGATAGCCGAGTGGGATATTATCCCGAGTGGATAATATCTCTTTGATTTATCCCGAGTGGATAATATCTCACGAGTGGCATACAACGTTTTATCCAATTTTGTTGAAATAAATGTAAATAATCGTAAATTGTCTCTATCGCTGTTGTAACCTTCCGGTAATACTCAAATCAATCCTCATTTTGCGACCAAAATCGCTGTCCAGATCTCCGATCGGATGAGCCATTCTGTCGCTACACTGGTTCAAGCATTTAAATCGGTTGAAACCAGAGGTTCGCGGCGCGGGTTCCTTTGTCGCCTGATGACGTCATTCCGATAATATTATACGTAAGGCATACAGCCGAAGGACTAACCCAAGCGATAACATCTTTAAATTAAAGGTAATGTTTATAATTGATGGGTAATTGCCCACGACCAATGGCTAAATCCAACGGGTCAATATTTCTGCATAAGCGGTGTAAAACGTAATCACGTAAGAAATATAATAAAAGAAAAGAATCGCTTTTCCTCCACTTCAGTTTCGGCAAATTGAAAGCTCAAAGATGTTTGATATTGTCCTGGACCAGCTGACCGTACACTCCGCTACTTAGATTTATCTCTTTTAATTGCTGTTTGCTTCTTCTTGGTTCACCATTTTAAATGCATGAAATCAGTCATTGGCGGAATTAAATTAATCAACTTTATTCCCATGATATGAAGTTGGGGAGCTCAAAGATGTTTGATATTGTCCTGGACCAGCTGACCGTATACTCCGCTACTTAGATTTATCTCTTTTAATTGCGATTTGCCACTTCTTGGTTTCACCATTATAAATGCACGAAATCTGTCATGGTCGGAATTAAATTACTAAACTTTATCCCCATAATATGAAGTTGTGGAGCTCAAAGATGTTTGATATTATCCTACGTCAGCTGACCGTATACTTCGCTACTTAGATTTATCTCTTGTAATTGCTGTTTGACACTTCTCGGTTTCACCATTATAAATGCACGAACTCTGCCATGGTCGGAATTAAATTAATTAACTTTATCCCCATGATATAAAATTGGGGAGATCAAAGATGTTTGATGTTATCGTACGCCAGCTGACCATGTACTCCGCTACTTAGATTTATCTTTTGTAATTGCTGTTTGACACTTTATTATTTCACTATTAAAAATCCACGAAATCTGTCATGGTCGGAATTAATTTAATCAACTTAATCCCCATGTTATGAAGTTGGGGAGCTCAAAGATGTTTAATATTATCCTAAGCCAGCTGACCGTACACTGCGCTACTTAGATTTATCTCCTGTAATTGCTGTTTGCCACTTCTTGGTTTCACGTTTCACCATTATAAATGCACGAAATTTAATCAACTTTATCCCCATGATATGAAATTGGGGAGCTCAAAGATGTTTTATATACTCTTGGGCCAGTTGGCCATAGAAATGAAACTAAAATGTGAAATAAAAAAATAAAAAATCTTATTGGATTATTCACCATTTTTTTTGTTAGAGACTTCACATCTGAAAATTCTTATTGGAATTGAATATGTATGTGTTTATTGTTAGAAACTTCACAGGCTTCAGATTTAACAAAAAAGTAATGGTTGCAGGACAAGTTCTCGCGGGACCTGTTAGAAACGGAGATATCTAAAATATGTAACATACTACATTCCAAGTTATTCAAATTTTTTGTATGTTGGTGATATATATTAAAGGTATCCAATAAAATCATGGGAAGAAGATTCCATTTTTTTAGCAACATTTTTAAGTTTTTCTGCAAATGTTTCAGAATACCAAGATAATTTAAATGGGGCTTTGGGTTGGAATTTTCGGGTTTTCATTTTCCTTTGTTGCTGATTTCCCATTGATTAAGTGCATGTTAGTGTTAAATTAGTATTGATTGATTAGTTTTGAGAGCCATTTTTAAAATTAGGAACATTTCTCTTTTATTCGTCTAAATTATTCCATTGTTATGTAAATTACGAGGAGGCGTATATCCTTGACATACCAATTGGTCCGTGCGAACAAATGAATTTCGAATTAAAAAAAAATCCAATTTGATTCTCCTCTATCAACCACAGAGCGATCAACAACCGAGCGATAAAGAAAATTATATAAAAATAAATAAAACACCTTTGAATTTAAAGAATAAGTTAGACATTACACGGCACAGCTGCGCTGCGCCATATTGAGCTGACGAATGACATACTCCAATGATAGATTGTTATCTCAAAGGCATCCAAAATTTTGCCTTCTATTAGCACCTTACATATTGAGCCATTTATTTAAAGGATTTAATATTATTTGTCGATCGTAGACAAAGTATCGTATTCTTCTCGCATATTATGGCTGTTATATTCACTCAGATGAATTACGACACTCGCCTATCGGCTCGTGTCGGTAAACTTCATCTTCATGAATAACACATCGTTTCGTTATATGCTCGTTGAATAATATACTTGTAACAGACCCGAAGAGTCTGTTAGCAGATATTACTGTAGGGTGTAGACCTTGGTGCGGTTGTTTTCTTTGCCGGCTATATTCTCGTCGGTACGGTCGTGGGTATTTCCAAGGCTACAGTAATCTTGTTTTAACCGCTACATAAGATGATAAGATGTTACGGTAAGATCACGCCATTCCTACTCCAACTGTATTACTTTAGTTCTATTCCCATAATAAAAAAAAATTTATCTCGACATTATCCGTTTTACCCGTACAAAAAAACACATGCTTACAATAATTCAATTAAAGAGAAATGAATGAATTTAAGAGAAAAAACGAAAAGATCAGTTCCACTAAATTACTCTAACAGAAAAGAAAAAGCATATTCTGAAGTTATAGTTTTGAGAAAAAAAATAACATGATAATAATAATAATAATAAAAAAATAATAATAATGATAATGATACAATAAAATAAAAAAACTTGCGGTTTGCTAAATACTTAACCATGACACTGCTCCCACGTTTCACTGCAAATCACCTCGTGCACCCCAGAACTCAACAATAACAATTTCGGCAATCAACCAGATAACTTCATATAGACATAGAACCGCACATCGCACATTTGACTACCCTAGTGAAAAAATTGACAAAAATATACCAAAATGTATACTATAATAAATAAAAAGTATTTCAAATTTAGTATTAATACCAATTTTATGTAAAAGTTATGCTTTAAAAAAAATCATAAAATATACATATATACTAGAAATTATAGTTTTAGTGTTGTTATGGCCTAATAAACCATACTTGAATAAAAGTTATTTTTTATACTAAAATGAAAATTATTTTCAATATATGTACTTTATTCATAATAATTTTAGTATAATTTTGTGTAAACGACATCAATACAAATATTAAAAATATACTAATTTAGGTATTATTTGTTTATACGAGTCTAAAATATAACGGAAATTAAGTTGTTCGTCAGCAATCGTCAAACAAAACAAAAATCAACAGTGTAATTCAGTATTTCGAGGAGATACCATCTCATTAACTAAATTGTGAGTGTGTTACAGACATTTTTTTTATATAAAGAGTTTTCATGATTCGACGCAAAACATTTTTAGAACCTGGATCTACTGATACAATTCCCTATAATACAAAAAAGGTAAGAATGATTTAATAATCTATAAAATATTTAGTGCATATTTTTGTTGAAAAAGTCGCCTTATTCGTTGGAAAAACGGTAATTAGTTTAAACACGTGTTGTTATTGTTGTTTTTGTTATTCAATTGTTTTTTAATTTAACCAAAAATAGAGGAAATTTATTTTAAATTATTACAATACAGGGCGTTCCGAAATTGATTAAAGCAAAGTTGACTTTGTCGATTCCAAAATCTGCAATTGTGTTCCGATTGGTTTTGTCATATTTTACTCAAAAAAAGTGAAAGTTTACATGTAAAATTTAAATTTCCTTTATAATATACATAATATGTACAAGAAAAAATCGGAGGAAATTTTATTTCACATAAACTTTTACGTGCGAAGTATAAAAGTCAAGTAAACTTCACTTTAACCGAGAAACCCAACAATAACACCCGTAGCAGTCAATTTCAGGTCACCTTATCTACGTTTGACCTGTGAAAGATCCAACCCAATGTAATTTTCTTTAATTTCTTAAGGCGCAGTATGGAAACGTAATGCACTAAATGTAAATATATAATATATTAGTTCTATTTTCACGAAAATATCGATTATTATTTATATGTATAGCTTTTAATAATTTAATTCACATAATTATAATACGTATTTCCCAAATTTAATTTTCCTATAACAGAGAATAAAAAGAAATGAATTCTTGGAGACAAGCCCACAGTCGCCTAAGCTCACTCAACCCCACTACACCACTCAACCCGATCAAAATGAATCAAATTCAACCAATCTCATTTCTGATACAGCTGTCAACAAAACCAACCAAATAGATCAAAATATCCCGCTCAACATCAAATATGATTCACCATTTGTTTCTTCAAGTAATAATGCTAATCGCACCGATTTATTGCTGGTTATGGATTACTATTTACGCCACAACCTTTCTTGGGTCGCACTAGAAGATTTGCTGTTATTAATAAACACAATTGTTGGCTCTGATGTTTTGCCTTCATCCAAATACCTTTTTAAAAATGCTTTTCGTTCAGAAGAATCTCCGACGTATCATTTATTTTTTGAAGTCTGTGAAGCATATGATGAAACCGGATATAGTTTGGTACCGAATGACGAAATTTGTGAACCTTGTAAATGTTCAAATATTGCTTCTCGGAAAAATTTTTTCATATCGCTACCATTGGAGCCACAATTAAGGAGAGTATATCATGCTAATCAACATCATGTGCGGTTAAATTTAAATGAAACGGATGACCTAACGTGTAACATTTATAACGGAGTTTTATACAAAAAGTTACCTAACAACAAGCCTAAAATTTCATTAACTATAAATACTGATGGGGTTCAAGTATTTAATTCCACAAAAAAAGCTTCATTTTGGCCTCTACAAATGACAATAAATGAACTAGAAGAAAGCGTACGTTTTAAATCGGAAAACATAATTGTAACTGGATTTTGGTTTGGTTCCGATCCTATTATGGAAATTTTTTTAAAGCTGTTTTTAAACGAGATTCAAACATTGAGTTCGTCTGGAATGCGGATTAAAATGAATACCCAAATTTCGCAAATTTATGTTTTTCCGTTAATTTGCTCAGTAGATACTATTGCAAAAGATAAGATTCAACATAAACAGCAATTTAATGGATATTTTGGTTGCAGTTATTGCATTCATCCCGGAAAATCTGTTGATATTTCTAAAAAAACGAAACAAATTAGATATCCAAATGTTCCAAATGTTGCATTACGAAACCATACTGACACTGCAAGACAAATGCGAGAAACGTTTGTTAACAATTCTGTTATACAAGGCATAAAAGGTTTATGTCCACTTCTGGTTCATCCAAATTTTGATGTAATCAATGGATTTTGCATAGATTATATGCATTGCGTTTAGCTGGGAGTAGTCCGAAAGTTGCTAAATTTATGGTTTTCGTCAACATCTCATCGCCATCTATATTATATTGGACGGTCCAGTAATATAAACGAAATTGATAAACGATTGCTCCATATTCGGCCATCAAATCGCATAACCAGGCGACCTCGAACAGTTAATGATCGCCAATTTTGGAAGGCGAACGAATTTCGGAATTGGCTGCTATTTTACGGTATAACATGCTTGAATGTTATTTTACCAGAAGAATATTTAAATCATTTTGCCTTGTTATCGGAAGCTATATACATTTTGCTGGAAAAAAACATTTCAAATACCAATTTTTTAAAAGCCAGCAATAATCTACAAGAATTCGTCATAAATTTTGAACAGCTGTATGGCTAAATGCATATGACTTACAACGTTCTTGTCTGTTAACTCATATCTCGCAAAATGTTCGCCATTGTGGCCCCCTATGGGCACATTCAAATTTTTGTTTCGAAAACAATAATGGAATTTTAGTAAAATATGTAAAAGGGTGTTTTAAATGTTTTAAAACAAATTGCTTCCAAATATATATTAAAACAATCTTTCAATATTTCTGATGAACCAACGACTTTTAAAGTTCCATGAACAAGTTCATAAAATAAAAAAATTAAAGAAAACTGAGAGTGATAATTTGAGTCACTTAGGCAAACCACATAATCATAATTTTTCGATAAACGAAAGAAAACTATTTCCCAGAAATTTCTTATTCAATAAAGTGTTAGTTTATCATAGGGTAGTTTATAAAAATTCGACCTATCACACCAGTAAATATGAGGAAAAATTAAAAACTAACGACTCAACTGTGGAGCTTATAGATGGTTCATTTGGAATTATACGCCTATTCGTGAGAATTGGTGATCTCACATTTGTAATTATTAATTTTGAATTTGAAAAAGATGATGCACATAAGCTAAGGCAATTATGCAGACAATTTATTTGGTTAAAAAAAGTTCCTTCTAAATTAAAAATGGTTAAAATTGAAAAAATAAAAGAAAAACTCTTATTAATAGATACAATAAAACAAAGCGGATTAACAAAATTACCCAACAATTTTGAATATGACTAACGCAATTTTGTTTTAATTTTTTTTATTTTTATTAAAATAGAACAACCAAAATGAAATGGTCGAAAACTAAACAAATTAGCGAAAATAAAATCAACACAACTGATCAAATGAAAAGAAGCAGCCGTTTATTAAATAATAAATATATTTTATCTCAAATCGATAATAATATCAATGAAAGTGATATTGAAACGCAGATACCAACCGACGATTTAAATGGAATTAATAAACCAACACAAATTGAAATAAACAAAATACAACTAGAGGTATCACCAATTAAAAAGGAGTACACTATTTTACAATCAATAGTACTATCAGGTAAAATCTTTCAATCTCTAATTTGATTTCGTAAAAATTATTGTAGAATATTTATATAAAATTATTTATCTAATATATCAATATGGCGTATGTAAATTGATAGTAAAGCTCGCTGTGCTGTTCGAGATAACTAAATTTTTAACTCGGTCTCCCAACTCTCCACGAAATCACAGATAGTAAACAAAGTTTAATCTTTTTTTCCTTTAGCTCGAGCAGCATACTTAGCTTAAAACTTTAATAAATCGAATCAACTTTTGCCAAAGTTTTTTTTTTCTGTTTAGAAAAAATTCGAAAAATGGAAGTTGGTAAAAAAAAATTTTCTTTTTGAGAATTTACAATGTACACTTTTTTTCGTTTAGTGGTTGATGATACTGAAATACAATTTGTAACCATTCACACGCCATTACCGATTCAAGTCGAAGATGATCAAAATACAGAAGACTTTTTGCGAGATTTTTGGGGTGGAAATACTCAAAATAAAACAAGATCGCCACAACAGATAACAACAGTCCAATCCATTCAGCCGATAATAGAAAAGCCAAGCTTGCCCATGTCATTAAACTCGCCATCATCCACATTGTCGTCATCATCATCATCATCGCGTTCTTCATCATCATCGTCAACTACTTCTACAGCATCTAATTCGGTCTTAACTGATATATCAAATATTTCAGAACCTACTGCTAAGGTAATACAATAACAAAACATTTTTTTATTTTTGAATTACAATTTTTTTTGTTTATTGACAGATAAAATTAAAACAATATCATTAGAAATATCTAAAAGAAAAACAACAAAACAGAATTTTAAAAAAACGTTTAAAACTAATTGAGGAAGAGAAAGATCAAACTAAATATAAATTAGATGAATCAGGTGATTTGATATATGCAAATGGTATCAAAATAACACAACCACAAGATGTATATATTCGAAGTATCCCTAATCATGAGAAAGGTGATAGAAAATACATTAATACCCTCATGCAGATTTTTTTTGGTACGGAAACGTTAGCGGCATGTAGCCGAATTGGGCGTTCGCGATCTGTCAAAATGTCGCTAAAAAAGGCTGAGATATTAAAAAACCGCGAAAAGTCTGTTCAAAATAACATCAACAATGAAACTGCTACAGATGCAAAGAAGACACAAAAAAAAATAATAAAAAAAAATAAGAAAAATAAACACAAAACCATTAAAAATTATGATTTAAAGGAAAAATGATTATAAAATTTTATTATTATTATTATTTTTATTTTGTTTTTTTAAACGATATTTTTGAAATATAATAAAGTTGAAATAGTACAGAATTTAATATTTAGTAATTTTAATTTAACACGATCTGGAGTCTGTCTGTTATCTGTTGTACTTGTACCCAATCCTTCTGAGTACTTCAAATATTGCAAGCTTGGCATATGCCAGTAGTTAGTATATACTAAACTAAAATTCAATATTACATAATATAGGATATTATTCAACATTATTTTGGTTCATTTTGTACATTTTTTAATAAATTATAAAATACCCTAATAATACACGATTCTATATTAATTCTAAATATAAAAAATACTCTAAATATATCTATTATGGTATTATTTTTAAACAAAATTAATACAAATAAATGGATTTTTCCTCATACTATTTTAGTATAATTTCGTAATAAATAATACTAAAAATTGTATGATTGTTCCTAATGTAATATACCAAGATTATACTAGAAGATAGTTAAAATATTTTTGGTATGAAATTTAGCAAAATACCAAAAAAATCTTGCCATAACCTACTAAAATATACTGAAATAATTGGTATTAATTCTATGAAATAGTAAGTTTGATTTTAGTATTTTCAGTTTCTATTTTTCCACTAGGGTACTGACGATTTAATTCCATGTCACACTCATTCATCAATAAGTCGTGCTATTTACTTTATTGTTTTGTTTTTGTATTTTTAATTCACTGATTTTATGTTTTAGGTGTTTCTATTATATTTTGATATTATTGATTGTATGTATTCGTTCAATATTACTTATTATTTAGTTATTTATAGCGTTTAAAAGCTCACAACACTTTCATTCAATAGTTTTTGAAATACTTTTACTTGTATTTTCAATGCTTAATATTTTAATCAAAGTTTATATATTTTTTTTTTTTATCAGCGGAACAAAAAAAAAACACTGTAAATCTTTATTCCTGACTGATCAGGCGAGAGTAAAAAAAAAAAATTACACCACAAAAAAAAACGGAACCAGAATGATTATACATGGAAAGGATTGTTTTGTTTCAAATAAAAAAACCAGGCACCATTAATTAAGATAACATTAATAACAATGGCATTTATTATAATATAATTATTTGAACATTGTTTCTTCGTTTGTGTATTTTTAATAAATTAATTGTATTTACTGATTATACAGAATTTCATAGTTAACAAAACAAACTGTATCGGAAAATTACTCAAATATGCAAAGAAACTGTCTTTTCTCACAACTCAAAATAATTAGTCACAACCAAAATCACTACACAAAACACATGTATTTTTTTGATTCAATAAACTGTCCGTTATATTATTGCCCGTTTATACAAATTTCACGTTCACGTTGATTAATTTTTACCTCAAAAGTCTTTCAATTAATTTTAGTTCAGAATTATTCGATACAACAATATAAACAATTATTTTAATATATACTACAAAATTTTAATATAAATCACAAAAACTAAAAAAAAAAAAATAATAATTTTTCTGTTGTTTTAAGAGCTTTGTTTATAATTTAGCTCCTCTTTATACTGCACCAAAACTAAACACTGACTGACCAACGATTTGAAAATTCATCATCCTACCAGTGATGTCAGCAGAAGTTATATGTATGGGGGATTGTAGGAGAATTTATACTCAGCACAAAGCCAACAGGTAGTGTTAAACAGATGAGGCCACTTATCGCGCGCAGCGAACATAGTTGATTTTAAACAGAAGGTGACCACACTATGCGTCACAAATCGTGGGGACGACCCACATGAGAAGAAGTCTCATTAGAAGCCGGGCTTTTGAATAAACAGACATATAATCAGGTACGAATATCTTTTAAGTGATATAACCCAATAAGCTTACCGTTTTCATCTTTAATATTATATGCAACTTGACCAACCTTCTCATGCACAATTGCGGATATAAATTTATGGTGCAATTTAGCAGCAAATTTATTAGCGGCATCACTTTGCGCAAAAGATCTGACGAAAACTCGCTGACCTGGATTTAAATAACGTGTTCGACTACGTAAATTGTATGTGTAAGCGCTCTTTTCATATGCAGATTTCAAATGCAACAATACTTTTTCTTTAATTGAACTAAGTCGATCCGGTTTAGAAGTAATGTATAGGTAATTGTCATTTACTTCTTCAAGCAAATTCCTCAATTCATATTCTGAGCCGTGTAGCACCATGTACTGCCCAAAGACCAAAAAATGTGGCGGGTAATTGGTGGTACCATGTACACAATTTCGGAGAGCTGTAGCTACTTCATGTAGATGCGAGTCCCAATTGGAATGAGAATCAGCTATGTATGATCGGATTGCTCCTACAATGGTTCGGTTTACTCGCTCCGATGCATTAGACTGCGGGGAGTATATGGGTGTTGGAAGGTGCTTAACCCCAAATTTAGTTAGTAGTTCTTGAAATTGTTTAACAATAAATTGTTTTCCGTTATCTGTAATTATCGTCTCAGCCACAGAGAATAAATTGAAAATTTGATGTTCTACAAATTCGCATAATGATTTTGTATTGGCCTCTCTCAAGGGTTTTAACATCGTGAATTTGGAAAAATGGTCTAAAATGATAAGTATATAACAGTTCCCATTTTTGGATCTAGGGTACGGACCTAAAAAATCAATATATACGCGTTGAAATGGTCTAGAAGATTCAGGTTGTTTGCCCATAAGTGGTCTTAGTTTGTGATTCACTGGTTTATTCATTTTACATTTATCACATTGGTAAACAAACTCCTTAACATCCAATACCATTTTTGGCCAATAAAATTAACGTTGTAATCTCTCCAACGTTTTTTGTGCCCCCATATGTCCAGACGATGGGGCGCTATGTGCTTGTCTAATTAAATCGGGTACTAATTCATCTGGGTCCCGCAATTTCCAATCAGTTATATCTGTATCTACGTATTTAGACCCATAAGAAAGTTGAACCAGAATTTTACCCGAAAAACCGGTTTTATTATTCTTGAAAACCGGTTTTATTAATTTATCAAATAGTGTATTTTATTGAGAAATTTACAACAACAATTGCACGTGACAAGAGTTAAAAACTCGAACAAAAAATTTGGTTTATTTAATTGGAGCTCGAACAAATAAAATACGTAACTATTGAATGAAAAACAGGAGTAGTGGAAGAAATATATGAACCACCAACAGCGGATGTGATGAAGAATTTATTACAAAAAGCAATTTACCACCAATTGACGATTCAACCACAGAAAGAAGACCAAAACGCTCCTGGTCTAAAACTAAGGTTCACCGGGAGTTGACCCAGTTCGAATCGGATGGGGTCAGAAGCCCGGAACTCGAGATAGTGTACAACTTTCTTTTGTCGATTCCACTGACAAGCGTGGAAGCTGGAAGCAGAAAGAGCGTTTTCGGCATCAGTAAATATATGTACAAAAATTCGGTTACGTCTAGCTGATGACACATTAAACATTTATGTTTAATGAGATCGCATTTCCTGAAACAGAAAACTAAATAATTTTTTTGCATAATTCGTATTTTTTTTAAATTGTCAAAACAATATTTTTGGTTTGTTTTGGTTGTTTTTTGACTGAATTATTTCTTATTACATTTAAAAAACTTGAAAAACCTGAATAGATCTTGTTTGGATTATTATTTTCTAAATTCTGGTAAAAATTTTCTACAAAATTAATATTTAAAAAATCCGGTTTTAAAACCGGTTTCCGGTTTTTTTGGAAAATTCAAACCGAAAAACCGGTTTTAGAATTTTGTCCCAAATTTGCAATCACTATCTCTAACACAGTAATTGCACTGTTGTGGATCTAGTTTCTCAATATTTTTAATTTGTCTTTGATATTCAGACGATGTGAACGCTGTCGAATTGAGATTAATGTGTAATGAGGGTAACTGCTCATCAGGGATTACCGCAATCGTTTCAGATGTACTTTCTACTGCACATACGTATGAGTTGGAACCACTTGCAATATTTAGATGATAAGATTCTAACCAATTTAACGTAATATCGGAGTTAAGTGCATCACAGAAAGCTCTTGACAAAGAATCAGCGACTGTATTTTCGGAAACTTTTCGATAGTCGATCTCAAAGTTATATGGTTGAAGTTTTAAGCTCCACCTTGCAAGTCTACCCGATAAATCCTTCTGCCCCATTAACCATCGTAACGCAGCATGATCACTATAAATAGTAAATGGATATCCTTCTATGTAGCATCGAAACTTTTTTACGCTGACTACAGCTGCTAAGCATTCCAGTTCCGTGACCGTGTAATTTTTCTGTGCGGAGTTTAGCTTTTGTGAAATAAATGCTATTGGACGCTCTGCACCATCATCATCTAGTTGGAATAAAACGCTACCAATACCATCTGCACAGGCGTCGCATTGAATATAGAAAGGTAGCTTAAAATTAGGATTAGCTAACACGGGAGCTGTAGAAAGCGCAATTTTTAATTTTTCGAAAGCTTGCTGTGCGTTAGAAGACCAAACCATTTTCTTTCCTTTCTTAAGAAGGTCCGTTATTGGAGCTGCCAATATTGCAAAATTCTTAATGAATCTGCGGTACCAACCGCATAATCCCAGAATCCGCCGTATTTGTTTTACGGATTTTGGTGGTGGGTAATCCATAATTCGCTGGATGTTTCCTGGATTAACTTTTAGGCATCCGTCTCCCACAACATATCCTAAATATACTATTTCCTTAAGTAAGAATTTACACTTAGTTATATTTACCGTAAGTCCTCCTGTTTTTAATAGTTGGGCTACTAACTCCAAAAGCTTAAAATGTTCCTCTAGTGTTGCGGATGTAATTAGCAAGTCATCAAGGTAAGTGAAAACAGATTCATGAAGTTCAGTTGGAATCACTTTGTGCATAAGACGACACATGGTTTGCGGGGCGTTACACAAACCGAAGGGCATGACCGTGAACTGATACAAGGGTCGTCCAGGCACAGTGAATGCGGTCTTATCACGAGAATCCAAGTCTAAGGGTATTTGCCAAAAGGCATCTTTCAAGTCGATTGAGCTGATATATTTAGTTTGCTCTAATCGACCCAACAACCGCTCGACAAGTGGAAGTGGATACGCATCTTTGACAGTACCCTTGTTCAGTTCACGGGCATCCAGACATAACCGCACTTTACCAGTCGCCTTATGCACAAGAGTGATTGGAGATGACCATGCACTATGACTAACCTCGATAACGCCGAGAGAAAGCATTCTGTCCAATTCATCATACATAAGTTTTTGCTTGATTGGTGAAATAGTGTAAAAACGTTATTTAATAGGCTCAACCCCCTCGCGAATCTTAATAGAATGGGATATAAGCGATGTTTTCCCCAGGCCCAGATCAGCTGAAGATGGAAATTGCTTAACTAATTGTTCAAGTTTTAGGCTTTGCTCAGGTGTTAAATGATGGTGTTTAGAATCCTCAGTATCAGTAGTTATACTATTTAGAGACTGTACAGTAGGGGAAATTTGAAACCGATTCCAAAAATCTATACCTAAATATAGAGACTGTGTTAAATCTGGTACTATATGTAAACGTAACTTATGAGTTTGATTGTTAAATGTTATTTCTGCTAAAATGTAACCAAAGACTCTCTTTTTTTCACCGCCGGCAGTATTCACGTGAGAAAACGAGTCGTAAAAGCAAGCCGAAGGGTCCTTAATGTATTGCTCTGAACCTGATCCTAGAATACTAATTGTCGCTCCGCTATCCAATAATCCTCTATGCTTAACTCCATTAATCAACACATCAGCGTACGGTCGTAAGAGTCTGTTAGCAGATATTACTGTAGGGTGTAGACCTTGGTGCGGTTGTTTTCTTTGCCGGCTATATTCTCGTCGGTACGGTCGTGGGTATTTCCAAGGCTACAGTAATCTTATTTTAACCGCTACATAAGATGATAAGATGTTACGGTAAGATCACGCCATTCCTACTCCAACTGTATTACTTTAGTTCTATTCCCATAATAAAAAAAAATTTATCTCGACATTATCCGTTTTACCAGTACAAAAAAACACATGCTTACATACTATGGTATGTTATGTATTTTAAAACAATGATACATTTATGCTTCTTCCTCGGAATTAAAGTTTTGTATATCTAAAGTGGTTAACATCCGGTGTGCAATAATAAAAATAGTGAAAAAGGCGGTCAGAATGTAAAATGCATTTTTTACATGCTGGGCGCTGGCCACCTTTGACAAGTTTCTTATTAATTTAAAAGTTTAACCTTAAACCCGTGTGTATGTTTTACAACTTAATTCCGTGTTACGGGAAATAGAACTCCCCAATATTAATTTTCATTAAATGTAGGGATAATCCCATTTTTTAAATGATTTTGAGTTATGTGTAGTTAGTTTATTTATAAAATGATGCAATGAGTAACAAAGTTAACCTTAAAACCGTGTTTGGGGAACTGTATTCCCCAAAACACGGTTTTAAGGTTAAAAAAAAAATTAAGGACAATTGATTCATAAATAATACACATATAAATTAATGCTAAATTGCTGACCACCTTTTTCTAGCGGCAATCGGGGCGCCTTTCGCAGCTTTTGTTTTTAGAATATTTTTCCATTCGCTCGGTTAAAGGAGTATAGGTTAAACTGTTTTTTGGGCGAACACTTCCAATTTGGAATGTGATAAGATGTATGCTTTATCATATTTTATTTTAAAAAGTTATGTAACTATTATTATTAACACCTAATTTTTATAAATAATTATTGATATGTATTTGTAAAACTTATACAATTTTATTTCAAATAAGTGCGAGATAAAAGAAACTTCGTTATTCCTGGTTGCGAAACAAAACTATAAACAAACTGTTCTCTTGGAAAAATAGGATATTACACTTATCACCTTTTTTACTTGTAGAGGTCGATATTAACATTAAGGTACATACCTTGCAAAATTAATTCTATTTTGATTCGCTGAAATGCGGGAGGAGAAACAAAATACACATATCACATGCATCATATCGCCTAGGCCATGCTTAACATATTCAAAAGAAAAACATGAATAAAAATTAAGTAATAAATGTATGATAATAAAATGTTAGGTTTATCGGTTCTAGCCAAATTATTTTTTACAGAGGGAGAAATTATCAAGAATTTTGCAAGTACAGTTTTAATCTGAGTGAGAATAACGAAACATTTAATTTTTTACCAGTCAATCTCATTAGGCTACAGCGACAGCAATGCTAATTACACTTTTGATTATTTACTAACATTTGAAAACAGAAATCGTATTTATGTGTTAAATAAAAATAAAATTGAAATTTATCAAGAGTTTAATATGTGTGTTTGCGTATAATTCGCTAATACTTATCTAGGTTGTTTGTTCTTAATCCATTTGCTCCCACTGTAACTGTGCGGGTACAGAAAAAATCACTAACTTGCGGTATCTAATGTCAAATTTCAATTTGTTTTTTACCGTTATATATGATTTTTAGTTTGTTTATCATATTTAAAAAAAATTCCATTTCGCAAAAGGATTTTGAGTGTTATAAAAAATTTGAAGTACAAACATTTTACACAATTTGTTATTGGTGTAACATATTTTGTAACACTCAAAATTCTTTCTCGATTTTTTTTTTTTAAATATGATAAACAAACTAAAAATCATATATAACGGTAAAAAACAAATTGAAATTTGACATTAGATACCGCAATAGTGGCGTCGTAAAGTTAGTGATTTTTCTGTTTTTCTGTACCCGTACAGGTACAGTGGGATCAAATGGGTTAATGGTTGTTTTCTATATATTGGAAGTAATCAAAAATGTAATTAGCATTGCACCTGCTGTAGCCTGATGAGATTGACTGTACTTGTAAAATTCTTGATAATATCTCCCTCCGTAAAAAATGATCAAATTCGAGCATATAAAAATGTTTGACGTTTCAGCAAAAACGAGAACTAACGTTTGATAGGTTTTTAACTCTAATAAACAAAAACACGCAATTACGCGTGGTCTGGTGCTTAAGTGCTAAAAACATTCTGAAATGCTTTTCATAAATTTTATAACCAAATCTTAATAGTTTTCTGGTGTCAAAATTTTAACAAATTTTTAAGATAAGATCTGATTTTTTAAACCCTATAAAATTTCCCGCTCAGATATTAAAATTTTTACTTAAAACACGAGTAAATAAAATCGTCAGTAATCAGTCTTTGCATGGAAAAAATTAGTAATGGTTCTGTCAAATGATTCAACACTTCTAAAACTACAAAATTAATGTGATTTTGGCATTTCAATTATTTATCCAAGTAATAATAAATACGAACACTTGGCATGGGATGAATGTTTATGTACTTATTAGGTTTTACTACTATTCTTGGATCTATAGCCCATAAAATACTTAAAACAAATTGTGTTTTACATAGTTACATTCAGTAGGTTTATGTATAGACACAGTTCTCTTGTACAAACGTATGTGTATTATTTTTTGTTTATATGTAAAGGAAGCTGAAAAAGCTTATCAATCCATTATAATTTTATTCCTAAATTGATCGTAAAAATTTTCGCTGTTTTATTTCATTTTAACATACATATATTGCCTATATACCTACATATTAAGATAAAAATAGTTTTTTTATAGCAAAATTAGATAATAAAATAAATATTTTATAGGATTTTTTTTAAAAGTATTCTTCTTTGTGATTTTTATTTATATAAAAATCTGAATGAAAAATTTAGAAGATTTATTATACGACTTCAATTTCTATTTTATCTTATAGTAGTGCTCTGCCCTTGAAATTGACCACATGAGCTGCTCTCTACTCTGGACAGCAGTTTAAAATTCAGGTAGGAAGTAATTTTGAAAACAACAATAAAAATTGAACAATTTTTTTATCAAGATTTTTATCTGAGCAGCACTTTCCATTTAAACATGAATTTTACTCGTACATAGAAAATATGCTGCAATAGAACCTGGAATCTTGAAATTGAGCCTATAACCCAACCCCTGAAAGTCCGAATCATATAAAAGAAACCACAGTCAATTTACGCAATAAACGAAAACGTTTTCAATACGTTACTATTTTATTATTTAAAAATACATTGAAATTAAAGAAATTAATGGGATGTACGTGTAGTACATAAAGAAGAAGTCAAGTTCTCAGGCTTGTTGTTTGAGAATATCGATAAGAAAATGAAATATGTACGTACATGTAATATTGCGAATAAAACCATCTATAGAAGTAAATACAACGTGACATATTTATACAAAAAAAAAACACATCATAATTATAGGTCACATGCAAGAATTTAGTTTGATTGATCAAATTCACACCGGTTGGGGGTTCGTGCGGTGGCATAACAACAAGATGCTGTACATAAAATTCATATGTAGTTCCTCTAAACAGAACCATATCAAAATATTAAACAAAACGATACCTTTAAATGCGGTATTTTCGACTTGTACATACACACAAGCAAATATCAAACAACGAAAACTTTGTTATTTTTGGGCGTAACACGTTCCATTTTTTTTTTTTTTTAAATATATTATATAAACAAGCCTCCCGCTGTGGGGAGTTATTTATATAAACTGTGTGTTGTACCTTACAGAATTCAATTTTTTGTTTTCATTTGTTTTATTGAAAATTTTAAAATGTTCACCCCTTTCTAAGAGTATAATTTCTCTATCCGAATAAAAAAAAAATCAGAATTTACGAGTACACACTCTTGTAATAAATCTCACGATTTTAACTTAATATGTGTACTGTGTATATAGTGAGTAGAGAAAACATTTTCCACCCTCTCTATTAAGCGGATTTTGAATAACAATATGTCACGTGACTTGTTAAGATCAAATTTTAAAAAGTAATATTCTTAAATATGGATTTTAAAAGTATAGTATTTTGTTGGTTTTGTAACTCAGGCATTATGTTGTTATGAAATGGGTTTATGATAAGGCTGAACCAACGAAAATTGCTTACACATAGTACTTCGAATTACGATATATATAACCGTAAGAGATTATACTGTACCAGGTAGCGGCTTTATAACCACTTAAGATATCTAAAGGAAATATACATATTTGAAAGTTGTTAATAAAAAAAAAAATATTTGCAATAAGCAGTTTTTGAAGAAAAAAGGAGGGTACAAATAAATTTTAATTTTCTTATATTTTTGGGTGATCATTCATGAGGAATAAAACAGATTGGATAGTGAAATGTAGTTGATCCTAGCTAGTTTTCAAGTTGCACTGTTTTCTGCATTCCAAAGAAACAATATTTTGTTTTCCTTAGAGTCAAAGATTAAACTAACCCTCAAGTTAATTAAGGTTATTAAATTTGGTAAGGTTTCAAGTTATTTTCATAAATCTAACTTTTAACACGAACTTTTAATTTAGAAATGGGCAAGTGGTAAGTCAAATATAAAAAAAAAGTTCTTATGTTAATCACATTCATAATTATGCATATGTTTTGCTTCAATAATTATGCGCATTTTTGTATTCGTGCCTTAGCTCGCCAAAGCATTTTTTCGAATCTAATCGAGTTAAAATCAAATAAATTGACATTTTTCAATTAAGTAAAATCCACACAAAATATTAATTAAATTTCTTGAGTGATCCTCACAACAAATTTAATTAGGTCAAGAACAGCTAAAGCAACTTAACGCCAAATATAGAAGAAATTTGGATTTATCTTAACTAATTAAAAAGTGTCACAGATTTTTGTTTTAAATGAACTAAATTCGAATAAGTGTTCTCTATTTAGGGCAGACACACATGCAAAAACGTACTTGCCTGTTAGTAGTTAACTTTCATAGATAGCCCATTAACATTTTTATCATTTTTATTTATTTATTTACATAATACATTAAATAATAATATTTTCTTGACAGCAGTTAATAATAGTTTTTTTCGCTTATCGTGCAATCGGTGCAAAAAAAAATCAGGCGGAATGGAATGTAGTTTATAAAAGCTCTGTGTATTGGGGTCAAATTGACCCCAGTCGGTTTTAAAATGAAAAAACTGCGTTTTTTATTATTTGAATGGCTCATGCCCTAAAAGAAAGCCTCAACTAATAACTTGTACACGCAATACAACGAAAAGCGGGTCCAAATTACTTGTAAATTTGGTAATTACGATAGTCTGAAATGAACCAAGCGCATTTCTGTGTACTGGGGTCAAAATGACCCCAAATTATTTCCATGTAGGTACCTACTATTTTCTATATAAATCAAAAAATGACTTAATTTTTATGTTTATGAATGTATTGTAAAGTATGTCTGTGATGATTTTTGTATTTTTTTTGTTAATTAGTAAGTAAGACTGTCAGATGAAGGGAAAATAGCGAACGATAATATTGAAGTGGCTTTTCAAAATGCGACGAGAGTTGTACATGCTGACCCGATAAACGTCTGTGATTACGATGAGGATGAACATATTGAGCCGATAAATTTTGATGATGATGACAATTTTGAACTTTGCGCTGACGATCGAGAAAATGAACAGGGAAATGATGAAACTGCCACTTTTGAAGATGAAGAAGCGGTTACTGGTATATGGTATTATGCCCAAAATTAAAAAATGTTTCCGAAAGTGGAGCCTAAATATTGCAAATGTGACCAGAACATGCGACTTTCTACTACTGCGGGAAATGGAAGGCTTCACGGAGCAAACAGCAAAAAATCTAATAACTCAGTTATTAGCTTTCCAAAAAACCATCACAGAAATATTGGTGAATATTGTCGTAGCTGAGACCAATAGAAAGCGCGGTAGTTTTATACATATAATGAATGATAAAATAACAGAAAATACCGTACTTTGTATGATACTAATTCGGTGGAAATGTTTGCATTGACCTGCATTTTAATTTACGCTGGCGCTCTTAAGAACTGGGACGACCGTTCATTTTATCGAGCTATAATATCCGACAGCCGCTAAAAACAGATAGATTGGTAGCATTCTGAACTGTATGTAAATCGTTCTTGGCAAACATTCGAAAACCTTATAAACCGTCATCAAATTTAACTATTGATGAACAATTGATTCTAACACGAGGGAGATGTTCTTCCCGACAGTACGTACCATCAAAGCCAGGCAAGTATGGAATTAAAATATTTTGGCTACGCGAGGCAAAGATCTCTTACCCATTGAACGCAGAAGTGTATGTTGATGGGCAACCAGGGAGGCCTCATTCGGTTAGTTACGCCTTGAATTTAGTCCATCGGATATCCGCACGTCACGTCAACAAAAGAAGAACAATTACTATGAACAACTTTTCCACTATTTGTACTTTAGCCGAGCAACTTTTGCAAAAAAAAACCGACACTAATTGGAACAAACCTACAAATCAAACACGATTTGCCCAAAGAGCTTAGTACAAGTAAGGAATTAAAAAAAAAAAACCGAGAACTAAAATCTTCAAAATTTAGTTTTGATAACAACCTAATACTTGAAAGTTGTATCCTAAAGAAAATCGTTTCTAAAAGAATTGGTTATGCAACTGGTCCAAGCCAGCTCTCCAACCCTCGAAAGTTTAAAAAAAATGTAAGGACATCAATCGATCTAATAGGTTATAGTGTTACTAATAAGACGGGAATCAACAGGCGAAAAAGTGGCGGCTAAGACCGTTAGAAAACGACCAAGATTTTATTTGCGCCCTTTGATTATCTGATATAAAATCTAGAACAAGATGTCATTTTTGTTATAATGAGCTATCTTGCCCAAACTGCACCAAAATCCTATGCATAGAATGCATCAAAGAATAGGAAATGGTTTCATATGAACATTAAGTGGTTTTAGATGACGTATCTGGTTAAAACATAAATTTGACTAATTAAAGTGATTTTTTGTGAATGTAATTACTTTTTCAATAAAAATATAAATTTATAATAAGAAAATAAACAATTTTTATTTACTTTCCCTATGAAATATATGAAGGGGTCCATGGGGTCAGATTGACCCCTATACACAGACAACGTTATAGTAAGCTATACACAGAGTGAAGGTTAAATACGTTTATCCACGATAAGCTTATAATAATTTCATTATACTTTTGTTTCTTCAATTATAATGATATCTGTTATTAATTTTTGAAATATTTTCTAGTAGTCTCTTCTTTTATTATTCACTACTAACAATAAAATTATTCATTGAAATATCATTTTTGAAATTTTATCTAGTAGTCTCTTGCCATTTTCATTCGTAATACAACTAGTGCTCAATTATTATCGATAATTTTTTACGAGTTAAAACCGCGCTGAAAATTCAACGAGTGCGCAGCACGAGTTGAATTATCTGCGTCGGTTTTAAGGAGTAAAAAATTATAGATCATTAATTGCAGCACGTGTTGTATTTAGTAAGAGAATACAACTTTCCCGTCAGCGATTAAATCACAATTCATCCATTTGTGTCATGTTGTATGCAAATTATTTGACAAGCTTTTGTTTGCATGGCTTTTCCTTTGATGTGTGTATAAAAAATTCAATCATAATAAAAAAAATTGAAATACAATTACAAATTTAGAGATAATTGTTTAGGATTTTCTTGTTGCTATGGTAAAATTTGTAAAATTATCGCGTTGCTATAGTGAAAATTGTAAAACTATCGCGTTGCTATGGTGAAAATCGTAAAACTACCGCTATAATAACGTGTTGTTGTTTGTATTTTGCATGGCAATCTAAATACTATTGCTGTAATAATCGCTTTTTCGTAAAATTTCCCATGGCATATTTTGTGAAAGTTGTATTCTCATTATAATTAAATTGATACGTCAAAATGTCGACGGGAATTATTTTATTATTATGTATTTAAAGGATTTGATTATAAAATACAATGCTATTTATCGGTCGTGGGCAAAGTACCGTATTCTACTCGCATATCGGCTCGTATCGGTAAACTTCATCTTCGTGAATAATAGCTATGAATAATATACTATTTTCATCAACTAGCAAAGAAAATATTCAATGTCGTTAGGCAATAACTCTACTGTAAGTTGAATATCATTTAATAAGTGTAAATAAATTGTATAAATCCCATTAAATTATTTCCAGATAACTATCTCAAGGACATCAATCAGTTGGAAACTTGATAAAGAAACTGTGCAATGGATAATATTCTATACATGCGAGGCGATTTGGCCGGTTAAAAGTCCGTTGTATTTCTGAGGCGAGAGGCGACGAAACTGAGTTTTACTGATTTTAGGTTTTAAGGTTTGATGTCTTTTGCGTGAATGGTTCCCAATATTCGGCCCGATTTGTCTTTACATTTATAATTTACGTTTCCAATTTTTTCCACGATCACTGCTTTAATGTTTAATTAATTTTGCACAACATTTTTTCGAGGAATCACTAAGAGAGTGTTGACGGACATAAACTGATTGCCCCGGGTTGTAGCTGACTGGTCTCGTTCTGAGATTATAGAACTGGGAATATTTTTCAAAGGCTTCATTTAGATTTTTTGTTACAGTGCTATGAATGATCGACAAACGGTCGTGCATGGGGATTGGTTCAACCTCTTCCGTTAAAGAATGAACATCTCGTAGGATTTGATACGATTTTCAATTTGTGATTATATTGTAGCCAAACAGCAGGAAATATGGTGGGGGGGGGGGGGGGTACTTCGGGCAACTGTGAGTCCCAAGTCTTATGATCTGCTTTCACATAGGCCCGAATGGCAGCTATCACCGATCTGTTTATGCGCTCCGAAGTGTTCGCTTGTGGAGCAGTCTTGCAGTGTCTAATACTAAATTCGTCTAACAGTTGTTGGAAAGCTTTACTGATAATTTGAGGTTTGTTGTCGGAAAGTCCTTGTTTCGGCACACCAAATAGAAGGAAAACTTCATTTCGCAAATAAGATATTATTTTATTAGTATAGTACTGAAACTAAGAGGTTTTAGTAAATCGAACTTCGTAAATTGGTCGAGTATTACCAATATATAGGTGTTTCCTATTTTAGACCGAGGATATGGGCCCATCAAATCAATATAAATACGTTCCCATGGCCGTTGTGCGAACACTGGTTAACTTATAGGAGGCTTTAATAGAGTGTTGGCGCTCTTAGCAGTTTTATTCCTGCACCTAATTTTATGTAAATTCGATCATTTTTGATCAAAAAGCAGGATAATTGGACGGGTTGTCGTAATTTTATTGAGGAGTTTCAGGTATTCAGAATCCTTAAAAGCTACTGACTGGAGATCTATCACTGATACAACGGAAGTTAATTGATCACAATATAGATGAGACAGCGTATCAGGAACGATGTTGAGACCCACTTGAGACTAGAGTGGTCAGTAATTATCGTAAAATGATAGCCTTCTATGTAAAGTCGAAATTTTTTCACCGATAAAACGGCGGCTAAACACTCTAGCCCAGTAGTTGAATAATTTAACTGTGCTTGATTAAATTTTTTTGAGAAAAATGCAATAGGTCGTTCATGTCCTTCCTGATCTTACACCTAATAAAAAAGGGTTTTGAGTAATCCGGATTATTGAGAACGGGTGCTGTAGTCATTAGATATTTAATTTTTTCGAAGGCTACTTAAGCTTCCTGTGACCAGGTAAATTTAGCGTTCTTTCTCAGAAGATTTGTTATAGGGGTTGTGATTTCGGCATAGTTAGGAGTGAACCGCTGGTACCATCCGGTCATTCGGCATTCCTAACAATCGTCTCGTTTGCTTAAGGGAGGTCGGTATTGGCAAATTTGTTATTGCCTCAACCTTATCAGGATTAGTTTTTAGTCCACCGCTACCCATAATAAAGCCCAAGTATTTGACTTGCTTCATAAAAAATTTACTTTTAGCAATGTTTATTGTTAGGCCGGCTTGCTTCAGCCGTTCCCCTACGAGTTTTAGCAAAGAGAGTTGTTCTGAAATTGATGAGGAGGTTACGAGCAGGTTATCGATATAAACAAAGAGTTTAGTGTGTAGATGATGCGGCACCATTTTATCCATTAATCGGCATACCGTTTGGGGAGAGTTGCACAACCCAAACGGCATAACTCGAAAATGGTAAAGTGGGCGCCCAGGAACCGTAAATGCAGTTTTATCTCGCGAATTTATATTCAAAGGTATTTGCCAAAAGGCATCTTTGAGGTCAATGCTGGAGATAATATTAGTATTGTTCAACCGACTAAGAATACTATTAATTAGCGGGAGTGGATATGCGTCCTTTTTCGTCACAGCATTGACCTTCCTCAAATCCAGGCATAACCTCAACTTATTTGGCTTATGATCAACACTACAGGAGAGGACCAAGAGCTGGAGGTTTCTTCGATGACACCCATCTCAATCATTCGGTTTAGCTCTTTATAAAGTAGGTTTTGAATGGCCGGAGATACAGCATAGTATCCCTGTTTTAAAGGAGCACAATCTACGACATCTATGTGATGCTCTAACAAGGTAGTACGTCCAAGCCCGTGTTGTTCATAAGACGAATAATCGGCGAGGATCTGATCAAATTCGATCTGGTCGGAAAGGGGAAGCACGTAGTTATCGGTAGCGTCGGTGTGCGATATTTCTAAAGAACCAAGTAGATGGGGTGCGATGTTAAAGGCACCCCAAAAATCGATCCCTAGGTATAATGAACCTTGCAATGTTGGGACAAGATAAAATCGTATTGTATGAATCTGGTCGTTGTATGTTACAGTGGCAACAACATATCCAATTATCTGATTTATAGTACAATCCGCGATTTTCACCTTATACGACATATCGTCCCAATTAGGGAGTGCAATACCGGACGAAAATATCAATACCGGTATTTCGGGATTGACATATCGAATACCGGGATCACGGTATTCAATACCGAATATTTCAACCTTTATTTATTTAAAAAATACATACTTTTAATTTTAACTGAAAGATATAAATAATTAAATTTGTTAACAATGATAAAATACAACTAGAACTTAATATATCAAATGTCGTACACATAATTCACTTTATTTTTATTTTATTTTTTCAAATTGTTTTCTTTGCTTACTTTACTACTCTTTCTTGGACTGGAAAAATCCTAAAAAATCTAGTATATTAAGGCTTTTATCTTTTAAGTTTGAACGAACATTGGTGCATAGCTGCCCCGGTGTCGAAAATACTCTCTCTAATTCTACGCTTGTCAGGCGTATGGAGATCATAAATTTTCTGAAGATATATTGCCCTCGTACCTTGTCTTCGAATAGAGTAATTTCTCTTTTTAAAAGTTTAATATTATCGTGAATGGCTTTAGATTTTTTTTCCAGACAAGGTGTAGTTAACTTTTTATAAAATAGCTTCATCCAGCATTTGTTTCATTGTCCTGCTTCGCATTCTTTTTCTCTATCCTCTGAAACCTTCATCGAAGTAAGAGCAATATCTTGCGCTTCATGCTGGTTAGGTAATTAATCTTGCATTCGGTCCGCAATTTCCATTAGCGATTTTGTAATAGCGTGCTTTGTTGGCTTCGTAAAATTAAATTGTGCGTTATTCAAACCCTCAGTCGAAAAATCTTGGTCTTCGAATGCATGATGTAAGAACTGAAGAACTCCAGATAGTTCCCTCCGCCTTTCGTTTATTCGACCCTTTAAACTTTAAAGCATTAAAAAGTTGATTACATATATTTGAATTTAATTTGCCTAGCTCTTCCAATAAAAATTCAAAAATTTCTGCGGAGATTAAATTTGCATCTTTGCGACAAAGGGCTTCGACTGCAAGCTTAAGTGGAAGCAATGTCGAAATAGTTTTGTTCCGTTTCAGTTTAGTGTATTGGAATGTTTCTGCTGATTTACTATGTAAATTTTATGATATCTACTTTGCAATGCACTAAAAAATTTTTTCTTGATCATGTAAGCGAAATGGTATACAACTATACAATTTGTTGAAAAAGGAGAAAAATTAAAATTTTATTCGAAATTTCCTCTTACTGAAAGTTAATACATACATGTACTAATAAATTAATGTTCAATATCGAAATACCGGTAGTAGAGCTTGTAATACCGGTATCGAATACCGAACAATATTCATCCGGGATCCCGGGATCCGAGATCACGGGATCCCGGTATTGCACTCCCTAGTCCCAATATGCTTATCGAAGCTCCGCTATCCAGAAGACCTCGCATGTCGCATCCACTTATATTAACTATGACATAGGAACGAAGATCATCTAAATCGGATATAATTGTTTCAGCACACGCTCCTTTAAGGGATTTTCGAAACTTAAAATACCTACTTATGCGCAAGCGCCTTTTACAACGTTAATTTTAGATTGACTTGATAAAGTTATAACTTGTAGCCATATATATATATATATATATATATATGGCTTGGATATGGAATGTCTCCTTACTGGTGAGTTGCCGGTTCGGTATTCGACGCCGAATCTACGGTCTGTGGTGGAATTGATTTCTCCGGTTGAAGTACTCGGGATATATTGTAAACCGGTCGAGTCGATCCCGAATTGCTTACGCCCGGCTGTCGGTTTCACTGAGTCAAGGTCGTACATTTTGAGCACTGAGGCTTAATTGTTCCGCTTTTCCCACATCCATAACAGAAGATTCCTTACGGCGGTAACGCACAATCTTGGTATCGATGCCCTAAGTCGCGGCAATTCCAACAGGCAATAATATTCGATTGCACCTCCATCTCATCAGAAGTTTTACGAAATGTGGACCTGGATGTCGTGAGTGCTTTCAGATGAACCTCTCGTGGGTAAGTTACTTCCATTTGCTCTGGATGAGAGGATCTATAAGTCTGGGAATGGCTGGGATATGCTGAATAACTTGGATCTGCAATGATCTCGTTCACAAATTTGGGATTGCGTGCAAAACCCGTCTGTCTACTTTTGTTAGCCCACAATTTTTCAAATCGTTCGCACACTACCCGAAGTTCATCAGTGGAGAATAACGGAGTCCATAGAGTAACCTCCCAGTATGGAATTCCCATATTATCCCGAATGATTTCCACTAGTTCTCCTTCCGAGAACGGTTTCACGAGTCTGCCGTTTAGGCTTTCCATTTCCAGGATGAAATTTCCGATGGTTTCGCGCTCTGTTTGCCTTTTATTTTGTATGAATCTTCGTAAGGCTCGATCCGTTTTGGTGATGCTAAATGGATCTAAAATCGCCTGTCTTAACTAGAAGTATGACGCATTGGGAAACTTACCCACGAAGACCCAATACCACTTTTCGGCGGTGCTGACTAATAGTTTTGGCATAAGGATGTCTAAGAGGTTCAGTGTAATATACTCTTTGCTGGCCAACGTTTCTAATCTAAAAATGAAATCGTGAACGTCTGCTTTCAGCCGGAGTTCGGTTTGGAATATTTATCGGTGCAATAGGTGTATTATATGACATCGTAGAGAACAGATTAGCTGGATTTTGGAAAAATTGGTATAAGATGGTATAACATTCGGCGAACATCTAGTAATTTGGGGATTATTTACCCAAGTCGTATTAGTGGAGTAAGAAGGCTACAAGCTAGGTATATACATCGATACAAAAGGTTGCAATAATGTCGTAGATGGGTTGAAAGGATCCGTAGTCGACCATGGCTCAAGTTTTTGAACCACTGGTCTCGATGTAATTGGTAATATCGGTTCCGTTATCAAATTTTGACTTTCTTGACTAGTTAGATCACGCAGTTTTTTAGAAGCCTCTTCCCGACGTACCTCAAGCAATTATTTCAATCTCCAGAATTGATTGAGTAACTTATCGACGTCGTTGTCCTGATGGAAGTGACCTTTATGCGTTGAGTTTGCCCCCTCCAGTGTTTAATTTGATCCTCAAGGGCGCAGAGGTCCGCACCAGTAAGGGATTGTTTATTTAACAAGGAATCGAGAGAAGAAGGCTGTTTATTGCAAAGGCTTAGTTCATCCTGGTACTTCTTCGAATGGGTACTCGTGTGCATTTTTGAGGGATCCATGCTTTCTTCTTTCAAAGCCCCTAGTAACAAATCTTCAAAACTTTCCGACGTGAATGGTATTCCTCGAACCACCCTGGAAAAGGCTGGTAATTCTCATCCGTATTACTCATGTTGATGTTAAATAACGAGTTTTATTTGTCTCAGTAAATAAAGAAACTCAGGTAATAATTTGATAATAATTTACCACCAGTAATTTGATCAATGAATTCAATAATGCAAATATGGTAACGGTTACCGATGTAATTATTAGAAATCAAATTCCAGCAATGTATCTACAGGAACTTAATATAATCAAAAAATAATAATAAATAACTTATATAAAAAAAATTAGAAAAACCACAAAATTAATGTTACTAAATAGATAACACGAAATAAATTAAGTATGGGAAGTAATCAAGGTTAGTGATGGCAGATACAGGCAAAACACGTGATATAGGTAACAAGAAACAAAAATAACGTTTGCGTTACAGTACTCAGAGCAGCATTCTAAAGTGTTAAACCGTAAATAGCAATTGCGGATCTGTGATTGTTATACCCTACAGCAACGAGATGCTTGAATAAATATAGTCAACATTCCATCGTGGCTTGTCAAGACAGAAAATCTAACAGCTATCTGTCAAGGAAATCTAGAGACGTATTTCTCGACCTATCAATAGAATCCTATTGGTAAGCTACACCAACACGTGATACTCTCTAAACCGTATATAGTTGAACCTTCAGGTCCCTGTTTCGGCGCTATTTGTAATGTTTTTAGTTTCGGTTACGCATCGCATGGGGGACTTGCTCGCCGTTGGGGAGTTCATTTACCGAAACTACCAGGTATATCACGCGGTTACCCTTCTCGCCATCACCAACCTATCGTCGCCCTTTTAGCCAGCTATATCTGTAAACATAAATCTCCTCAAAGTAAAGAAATAGGGTACGATATGGACCAATTGACCCTAAACAGGGTTTATCTGCGCGACGAGGAGCAATATATAAATATAATTACACTTAAAAGAAAACTCAAGAATCAACGTTTACAACCCTGGATATTGGAGGAATTATCCAGGTCATAACCACAATTATACAATTTAGATTAAATATGTTATAATAAAGAGAAAAAAAAATATGTTAGTACTTAACTAAATAGTTCCGCAGCCGCTTGGTGTTGGATGCTAGTCTTGTCTTCACCGGATGAGTATCCAAAAATTTCCCGTTTAGTAGATGGTGACTACACAATCTTTTTCATACCTTCAATGATCGCTACTCATAAGTTCATCATCACCGGTACGACCCGTTACCGCGATAATCCAATAATAATATAGGTTGATAATCCACGATAAATTGGCTGACGCGATAAGTCAATATTAACACCACCGTCCGTTGAGTCTGCCCAAATAACCAGTAATAGGCGATAGTATTGCAAATAGAATTATTCGATGTAACGGCACCCACCTTAGGTATTCGCTTTTGTATTGTAAGTTGTGCAATATACCGATGTAATTAACAGATTTGTATCGTTACCGCTAGGCGAACAACTTGCAGCTCGGTATCTTTGAAATTGACTCAATGGCTCTTACAGAACAAATGCTTCACTAAATAACTTTATTAATTCTAATATTGGCGTTTTATTAATTAATAAATATCATTTGATTACAAGTTAATTATTTTTTACTTTAGTTTTTTTTATGTGTGTTTTGTGAAATTACAAACAATTTATTTTCATTTTTTAACAAACACAGAATACAAGTTTACAATTTTTAACTCGACCAAGAATTTGCTTTATATCATTTTATTTACACAATTTTGTTCTTCAAGTTAATTTACTTTTATATTTAGTTTTTCCGTTATCGATATTACAAATCGAGCAACCCAAGCGATATTCTAAACTTGATTGTCCTAAATCCCTTTTATTTCTTTTTTTTTTTTCGTTGGATCAACTCATTCACAATTTTGGCCTGTAAGAGGGGAAACGCAACCGGTTTCACACAACATTATTACATCATTGATCAAACTGAGTGATACACAATGGTCTGACCTGCACGGCCGTTACAAGCCGTGTTCGATTGAACTGAATTTATTGATGTAGTAGCTGTATATGAAGAAGTTCGATTGAAAATTCTTCACTTCACTTAAAAATTAAGCAACTGAATTAACCAGTGTATGTATAAATTCATTTTTCTTTCACTTCTTTAATCTCTGTTTGCGGAAGGAAACAAAAAAATATTTCTGTGCTCAAAAAGTAAAACAGATCAAAAGTCGACTGAAGCTTTTTTACCTTTTTTAATATTCAACGTTTTCTATCTCTCCTCTAACCTGACCAAATTTGACTTAAGTGGTAATGCCTTGTGGCCAAAGGCTGTGGTCGCAAGCCATAGCAACTTTTGTCGGCCTAAGTGAAAAAAAATCGGGGTAGGCTGTATCTTCTCTATCAGACAAGTGCCTCCCAAAGTCCCCGAGGCTAGTGTGGTGGACACGCAGTCTAGGTCAAATATATATCAGAGTCCACACTGACATGTGACCTATCAGATCAGGCATTCCCCCTTTATAGTGCTCTCTAGCATTGTAAATCACCACTTTGTAGATCTAAATTTTAATTAAAATTTATGTGAAAATTAATTATTTTAATTAACAATAAGTTATCTGTCACATTTCCTTACGCACAAATTGACACCAGAATTACTCCGGTCAGATAAGTGATTTTTATAGTTGGTTGTAAATCGCTGTTTTATACTTTGTAAGTTTAATTGAAATTAATGTGGAGATTAATTATTTACACAAATTAATAACCGAATTGCTCCGATCTGATGAAGCATTCTCTTGCTATAGTGCCCTCAATCTCTATAAATCCCTATTTTGTAGTTTGAATTTTTAATTAAAATTTATGTGGAGATTAATTAATTTAATTGAAAATTAATTAGCTACCACTGGTTTTTTACGCAAAAATTGACACCATCTGATCTCCGATCGGATGGACCATTCTCTCGCTACACTGGTTCACAAGCATTTAAATCGGTCGAAATGAGAGGTTCGTGGCGCGGGTTCCTTTGCCGTCGGATGACGTCATTGCAATAATATTATGCGTGACACATAAAGCCGAAGGACCAATCTAATCAATCATATCGCCCCCGACCAAGGGCTACATTTCGGGTCAGTTTTCTGAACACGCGGTGTAAAACGGTATCACGTCAAAATGAATATAATATTCAACTTTTTCTAACTCTCTAGAAAAATTATGAAATTTTAAATAAGCTGTTTAACCTTTTGACCACAGATTTGTTTTTCGGCTTTTTATAGACACAATATATTAATAATAATGGCATTCACAACATTTTCGACTTGTCAATCAGAAAAATGAAGAGGCCAGTCATTTATAATATATCTACCAAAAAAAGTAGAAATATCAAAATCCCCCCCGTACTTTAACCCCAGAGTTAATACAAAATGTATTTTGACTCTAAAAAAGAAAACCTTTAATTGCGTTTTCGTGGGTAGTTTGGTTTCGTACTGATAATCTCAAAACAAAAAGTTCGATCTACTCATCAGGTAGCTACGACCAAACTACAAAAATACAATTCCAACTCCATACCTTAAGTATGAGGAAAGAACGTAGTTGACTTAGCGAATTATGAATAAATTCACCAAATCAAAAAACACAAGGGAAACTTTTCATTTCTGTGTGTTTTATGCCAACACGAATAATAGAAAGAGAAGTTTAGTTGTCTGTATTAAATCAATAAGATTCTTTCGGCTTTTTATAGACACAATATATTAATAATAATGGCATTCACAACATTTTCGACTTGTCAATCAGAAAAATGAAGAGGCCAGTCATTTATAATATATCTACCAACAAAAGTAGAAATATCAAAATCCCCCCCGTACTTTAACCCCAGAGTTAATACAAAATGTATTTTGACTCTAAAAAAGAAAACCTTTCCTTGCATTTTCGTGGGTAGTTTGGTTTCGTACTGATAATCTCAAAACAAAAAGTTCGATCTACTCATCAGGTAGCTACGACCAAACTACAAAAATACAATTCCAACTCCATACCTTAAGTATGAAGAAAGAACGTAGTTGACTTAGCGAATTATGAATAAATTGTGAATGCCATTATTATTAATATATTGTGTCCATAAAAAGCCGAAAGAATCTTATTGATTTAATACAGACAACTAAACTTCTCTTTCTAGATTTGTTTTTGTTTCTTTTCCCTGAAACGAAACCCAAAAAAATAAAATATCGCTCCTCGTAAAAACTATGTGGTTTATATGAGGAGACTAGGAGAGATATTTTCCTTTTTTCGATTTCGTTGCCTGGGAAAGAAACAAAAACAAATATTTTTTGATTCTTTCCGCAAAGAGAGAAAACAAAGATTAAAGAAGGGATCACTAGAATTAACTGAAGAGATATTAAGTAGTTTATGTACACTTCAGAAGAGTTTATTTGTTTATTTTTAGTATTTTTTTTTTGTTTTCGTTTGTTTTTTCTCTTCTCGTTTTAATAATAAATTCGATTTTATTACTGTTTTCGGGTTTGCAAAAACAAAAAATAAAATATAAACAAATTCTAAATATTATTTTTACGTAATAAAATATTGTAATGGAAATTAGTAATTTCGATTATGACAATTTAGTTGATTTTGTTGAAAGCAGGAACATTATTTTTGAAACAGTTCGTCTTAATGCAAGCCACATTGGAATAAATTATTTAAGTTATTGTAGTCTTACTTTGGCAATTTTACAACAACAATGTCGTGTATTTTCATTCAGGAATGAAGAGTTTCATTTCGCTGAGAAGAAGGTATAGAAAAATTCTCTTCTTCACCTAGTTGCAGTGTTTACCACTAGAGTAAATATATTAATATTTAGTTTTATGAGTTAGTATTAAATAACAATTATCAATTTTTCGATAAATCAGCATTTTAAATTTTGTTAATTATCATTTGGAATTAATTATACTTTATTCAATAATTTGTTATCACTATTTAATGTTTGTTAAAATTCTAAATAATAAATTATATTTTAAAGCTTGGTACCAACTGTTGAAAGTAAAAAAAAAAATTATTCTGAAGAAGAATTGCTCTTACTTTGGGTAAAATTTCATTCCTATCCGGATAGGAATAACTTTTACCAAAGTAAGACTGCATTAATTTTGACTTATTTCTGAAGTGAAGAGTATCAATCGAACAGTCTCTTCTCTTCAGTAGCTCATAGTTAAGTGAAAAGTAACTCAATTATCTGAAATGAAATCTTGTTCAATCGAATACGCTTGAAATGTTAATATAAAAAAATAGTAAACAAATCGAAATAAGCAACCAAAATACCAACAAAACAAAAATTAATTTTAACTCAAAATTATAATATTTTGCTAACTTCGTGGTGTACATTATTTTGTTCACCAGAATTGTACTATATACGCAACTTGAAGAAACACAAGTATAATGAGTATACATATATTATTATAAGAGAGTCGTGACCAAATAAGTTTTGTATAATTGTGTTTGCTAAGTGGTCATGTGGATGATATTTGAATCAGTGTGTAAAAATGTAAATGAGTATTATGTGAATTTAATACTGAGCTACAATATTGATTTCGGAATATTTGGTTAACAATAATGCAAAGTTAACCCTTCTAAAATTTATTATATCCTTAAAATATCATTAAAGTATACTGAACAAATTAATAAAACTAAACAGGTAAAGAATATTTTCAAACCAAATCCTAAGAAACATTAAATAGACTATCCAAATTTTGCATCTGCAGAACTGCTTCACGAAAGGGATGTTGTACTGTTAAGGCATTGCCCCATGCAAAACGGAAAACCGGCATTTAAAACCGTCAAATCCAATTTTTGGCTATTTTGCTTCGCTTTGCAATATGAAAATTATTAACAAATAGTTTTAATCTATAAGTTGCACCTTATTCTACGAAAATTTTATTAAAATTGATTTAATTTCATTCAAAAAGTCCCAATTTTATGTTTTGCCGGACGTCAAGCAAAAATCTTTCCGGCAAAATATAAAATTGGAGTTTTTTGAATGCAATTAAATCAATTTTAATAAGAAATTTTACAAATAAGACGGAACTTATAGATTCGAACTATTTTTTAATAATTTTCATATTGAAAAACAAACAATTTTGTCAATAATTGCATTTGACGGTTTGGAATGCCGGTTTGCTGTTTGTGCATGGGGCAATGCCTTAACATAAGTTACCGTTTTAAAGGAAAAAATTGAGGAGTGGCCAACACAGATTTTCTTTTACGAACAGCTAATTTTGAGAAACTTTTACAATGCAAATTCCTTGCAAATTTAAGATTGTTTTTATTTTTTCATGTTTTCTGTAAATTGTATATTTTTGAAATATTTGCAAAACAAATTTTCTGTTTCAAGAAATCTGGGAGCTGGGACTCTGGGAGCTGGGGACCCCAAAATTTCTGTAAAAAGTTTAAACATGAAGTTACAGTTGGATTGGTTACAAACTGACAGACTTATATACCAACAGACACCACTTCGAAACCCAATTTTTCGGACTCATTATTACACACGTAAAAGAAATAAAAGGTGATATTTATGAATTAAAATTTTTTCTTTTAGTTTTTAATTTTTTGGAATTTATATTAGTGATTTTTTGCAAACCTTATACTTTTTAAGATATGTGCAAAACACATTTTCTGGCCCAAGGGAGTGGCCACTTCCGGTTGACCGATTTGGCAATTTAACATACATTTAGGCTAAATATTTTATGCTAAAAAAACCGGAAGTACGTCACTGTAGTGTGCAAACTAATTATAATTAGCATATATACACATATATTTTTGTGTTGGCCAAACATCAATTTTATTTTATTTTTATAAAATTATTTAATTTTTAAAAATTTTTTTTTTTTAAATTTTTAAATTTTTTTTTTTTTAATTTTTTTATTTTTATTTTTTTTATTTTTTGGAAACATTTTGTTTTAGTTGTTTTTTGTAAACCTTATACTTTTCAGATATTTGCAAAACAAATTTTCTGTACCCTTCCGGTTGACCGATTTGGAGTAAAATTCACTGGGACCTTCCAATTTATCAAAAAAGGCTTAAATCTGAAGTTTTAGTTCGATTGGTTAAGCCATCTGGGCTGTAGAGAGGACACAGACGGACAGACACTGTATAAGTCGAATAAATATAGCTATTTCGAACAATTTTTAAGACATTGATTCCCAAAATCCCTTTTTCATGTTCGATTTTATATGGAATGACCTAAAAGTTTCGCAAATTTTTTAATAAATAATTAATAATAACTTAACAAAAAAAAATTATTTATTTATTAACAAGTGGCATTTCGGTGTACTAAACACCAACATCAGCTGCTTTGCGAAATGCATACCGCATTCGTTAATAAATAAATTAAAATTTTTTGGTAATGTTATTATTTATTTATTAAAATATTGCAAAACTTTAAAAAACTTTTATGAGTTGCAATTTTTCTATTTGGCTCCGATTCTATTTAATATCGAGAAATTGCAAAATCATAAAAGTAAGCTACAAGTTTTACAAGTTTTCACGTTTACAATTAGTGTTGCCTTAGTTTTTAGAGAATCTGGGTGTTGCATTATAATACAAAGTATTGAATCCTAAAATTTAAACATGTTGTAATTTGACTTAAAACGAAATTTTTATAGATCATTGTCAATGAAATAATAGCAAAGTATGTATTAAAAATTGAATAATAATAAAGATATCGCTACGGTATATAAATGAAAACAACTCGCCAATGAACGAATTAAATTTAAACTTCTACATCTAGTCCCACATTATATGTATGTATAAAAGCATACCATAAATAAATGCTAACGTTTTAGATGTATATCAATTAATCAAACACACTTATAAGAATTAATTACATACACATTTTAACATATGTGCATCAAACACCAGTCAATTACTCATACCACATGATCAGTATCCTTACTATTGCTTTTCAAACATCCCTTAAAATAAAAAATAAAAAAACATTATTATTAAAGTTAAATAACCTACTTTTTTATTAACAAACAAATAAAAAAAAACAAATTAAACAAATCCTCATAATGCTCACGTGACCTCTTTATTACCAAAAACTAATAAAAAACTATACGCACACTCCTCATTGTTGAATCCTTTTTCATCAACGAATAATAAAAGAAACACAACCGATTATGAAGGTTTTCCAACTAAGTCTATTGAAGGTAGAAAATTGAATTTCTCGTACAATTTTTTTTTTTTAATTATTTTATTTTGAACGTGAGATTATTCCAAAAATGTTTGTTCGTCTGAGGTTTAGATGAGATTTAAATAAATAAAACTTGTTAGGAAAAAAAAAACAAAATGTTGGTGAAGATGATCTGATAAGATTAGAGGGATATTTTAATTTATAGTAATGTGCATAATACAAATGGGTTTTGTTATCATTGCGGTGTGGTGTGGTGGTGGTTTTGAATTAAATAGTTTATGAAAGCATGGTTATATTGTTTTGGTACCTGGATGATGGCAATCAGCAGCAAGTGGTGGGTTGGTTTGTTTATTATAATAATTTAGAAGATTAAATTATGATTTATTTAATGTGAGAAAATTTAGAAAATATTTAGGGACTATTTCCGAATTAGGAAGTTAGTTTTCAAAATTTATCACTAATTTTAGTATTGTAACGTAAGTACATGTTTTGTTTTAATATTGAAAGGAAATCTCGTAACTATTCTGGGTGAACTTAACATAGTTATTATGGTTCAGTTCAGCTAGAAGGAATCTCGAGATTATAATTATAAATCGATTATCGAGATTATAATTATAAATTTTAGTTGAATATTAGTAAACGTGTTATAGATGACAACGTTTAGCAAAATATTCGAGAACGTTGTATACACATGGACGAAAACACAAGAAAATGCAAAAATTTTAGCAATAACTATGGGAATGAATTTAATAACGTATGAGGAATAAAATATGGACAAACAAAAAAAAGTAAAAAAAAAATTATTTACTAATCAAACGATTTGAATCCATAATTTATTTAAAACTTTAATTCTTAGATAAAATTTACAGAAAAATTTGCGCTCCATATCGATTCGCTTTCCTGATCCTTTTTGGCACTCTTTTCATAGCCGCCTGCGTTCCTGATGTATCGATCTTCTTTAAATCTCTTTTTATCTTTCTAATAAGACATTCAACATTTTTCGCACGATATCCATTGCTGTATACCATTCTCTTCAGATTTGCCCAAAAAGTTTCAATGGGCCTTAGTTGTGGAACATTTGGTGGGTTATAGTCTTTAGGGATAAATTCGATTCTGCGTTGACGTAAATCAGATAACGTTACGTTGGCATAATGTGAGGATGCCAAATCAGGCCACAAAATCGTTTTATCATTTTTATGATATTTATTTATAAATTTCTGAAGCACAGGTAAACATTTGTTTGTGTATGTTTGCGCATTAACCGCTAAACCACTTTTGAAAAATACTGGGTCACTGACACTTCGTTCGCTAATAGCCAACCACAACATAACTTTACCTGGAAACTTGGTCTTATGAATAAACTTCTCCTTTTCTGGTGCTTTGTGATCGGGAGACTCGTAGTAGTATTTTGGCTGCCATTCATTACCTTCAACAGTGAAATAACTTTCATCATCCATCACACATTTATAAGCTGAAGAAGCGGCGAAATATGTTTGGGAAAGCACTCTTAATCTAGATTTGAATGTAGCTAATTGTTTGTCTGTAGTTGCTGGTGCCGATTTTTTGGGTTTGCGTTGAATATTCATACTTTGTAAATATTTCTTGATAGTTTTTGGGGCTACTTGATATTTTTTACCCAGTTGTCTGTACGATTTTGCAGTTCGATCCACTGTTTCACCTTTCAATTTCATTCGAACTTTGCTATCTTGTAGTTGACATTTTTTACCAGAGCCGGGTTTTCTTTTCACAGGTTCATTATTCTCAAACAGTTTAATTGTTTTGTAGATAAAGGATTTTTTGAATCCAAGATCCTTGAAGTAGTGAAAAATCTCGTTCTTTTTTTTGTCTGGATTTTCCTGACAAAATTTATAAATTAATTTACGACGATCTACTTCTAACAACGACATTTTTGTAACTAATCGTAAAATGACGCAGTTTTAATGTATTTTTTATAAAATATAGGGGAATCACCTTATTTAAAAACATGGAAATTTTTATTTTTGGTTGTACAATACAAATACAAACACATTTTACGTTTGTCCATATTTCATTCCTCATACGTTACATTGTATCAACGCACTAATAAGAGGGATAATTGAGTATCAATCAGTAATCATTAAGGTTTCAACTGGCAGCTGTAGCCAGGAACTCAGGGTTTTCTTGAACCATTGAATATTTTGTTTTTTTATCTTCCAGGAATGTTTACCTTAACCTTGCGAGCAAATCCCCAAAATACATCCAGAATGATTGAAATCTAAAGTCCTATTTTGGTTTATTCACATTTTGCTTTTTGGCTTTAGTCATAGTTACCGCTTCTCGGTGTCCCACCGTCTTAAATTGCAGCCAAGCTTTGAAGCGTAGAGACCTAACATTTTTCCGGTGAGATCTGTTTCTGTTTTGCTTTCGCGATTATACCAAAGTTCGATTTTTGGTGTTTACATCAACGGGTGGAGGGCGGGGTGAGCTGCTCCATTCCTGTGAAAATGATAGTTGAAACTGTTTTTCATTTTGTTATATTTATGAGCCTTGTTCACAGTCTCATTGGTTTAATTGATAATCAAAACTAGTTATTTGGCATAATAGATAGCAAGCAACATTTTTAAATATAGGTAAGCTTAAGCCAAAGAAAGCCATGAAATTATTAATAAGATTGAGAAATAGTTAAATTCAAAATGATTAAATAATGATGGATTAAGGAGTAGCGGTTCTGCCGGTTGCATTTTAGTTACCTTCCAACAGAACGCACTAAAATGTGAACAAAAAAGTAATTTTCAACAGCACTTGATCAGTAGATTTGCTTGCAGTTGGCGGAATGAGCAAAACAAGAATAAACGACTGCAATTGTGGTCGGCCCGACGGCTAATTTAGATAAAAATGTTAACATTTAGATAAATTTATTATTACCCTTTTTAAATATTATTATTAATTTAATTTCCATTTAGAAAAAAACATCAAAATACTTTCAAATATTAAAACCCACAATGATTCAAACGAGTAATTCTTTACGGGGAAAATAGTAAACTGTGATAAATAAAGTAAAAATAATGAAATTGAAATTATGTTGCGGTACAAATTACCATTTAACGCGCTTTACTAAGGCAGCTGAAGTTATTTTAAAGCATCAAATGTTTAAAGTTATTAAATAAAAAAAGTTTTAGAAAGTATGATAGTACACTAATTACTGACCCTCTACCGTGTAAATCAACCGCAACTTAATAACGTTTTTGCGCTTAATAAAAATTGTTCCAACCGCTGTTCACTTTACTACCACGTATTGTATATACTCGTGCGGAGTTGCTAGACTCCCATCGGGCGCGTTCCCAGGTGGCGGATAGGGAAAAACCCTTACTGACTTGTCGGCAGGTAGATGGGAAATAAAATACCATTTGCGGACCAAAACAAGCTAAGGGTGGTTCCCTGAATATAATAACTAATATGGGGGACTCGAAACGAGAAAACCTTACGGCGCAGGGAATCGGATACCCAGGGCCGGCGACTTTGAGCGGTGAGCAAGCGGGCTCCCAGTCGTCGATATCTAATGACCGCAATACATCAGAGCTGATGAACTCTGACCCGCAAAGATCACCAACATCCTCAGCTAGAACAGTTGAGATAGAAAATGCAGAACTACGCAGACAACTTACTGTGTAACATTGAAAAAATTACATCGGATTTAATGAACGAAGTAAAATGTAAAATCTCTTAAGTTAGAAAATGAGAAACTGAAAAATTCTTTACAATCAAAGGAACCTGAGGAACAGGATGCTTCAGAGTTCCGTGAGAAAAATGCTTTGTAACCCAAGAAGCCAGAAGAACAGTGTGCTACAGAGTACCACACTGACGAAGAAGAATTAAGAGAAGAAACTGACTGGATCTTAAAAAGGAAAAGGAAGAAAAGACCTGCGAAAAAAAGGAGCAGAATCTTCTACAGAGATTGTAGCTTCAAGCCGCACTTCAATAACTGCTGTATTAAATCAAAATCAGCAAAATATACCTGCTCAGGAAAACCAACCTACCAAAATTAAGGAAAAGGCTCCATCACCAATCAACATTATTGGCGTAACTGAATATAGTACTATCCAACAGGGATTCAGAGCGGAGCGGAGTTGGAGCAAGTAAAGTGATTAATGTAGGAGTGGAAATGAGCGAGGAGCGTTTAAACAATTTAATATATTTTCGCTCTCCTAAAAAAAAGCTATACCTTACTTCCTATGTTTCCTTAACAATTACATATTAATAAATTCTTTAATGTAGACGTCTAGCGATGGATTTTTCTAAAAACAATCATTACTTACTTCATTTTATATAAAAGAATAGCAGAAATTTAACGATATGTGTGTATTAATTTGCAAATTTTCAGTGCCATTGGAGCGGAGCGGAGTGGCGGAGCGGAGCGAATCGGACAAATTTTTCCCGGAGCGGAGCAAGAGTGGAGCGAATTTCTATCCATGCGGAGTGAGAGCGGAGCCGGAGCGGTATTTCTTTCGCTCCGAATCCCTGCTATCCAATCCTTAATGAAATCGGTGACAACAATAGAATACAGAGTTGTAGCACTGAACAATAATATTTGGAAAATCAATACAACAGGTATTGAAAGTTATAGAGCCTTGGCTTCAAAGCTGACAGATGACGGCAAGGAATGGTACACATACGAGGACAAAAATGATCGTCCGATCAAAGTGATGGCCAGAGATCTTCATCCAACCTGTACAAAGCAGGATATAATGGAAGACCTTAAATACCAGGGCTTCAAAATAGAGGATGCGGTAAATATCCTAAAGAAAGAAAAAACTGTAACTGATCAAGGGGTTAAAATGAATAAAAGGGGGCTCCCATTGTTTATGCTTACTTTTAATAGCACGGAAAAAGTGGAAATTTTTTTCAATATTAGGGCAGTCCTTAACATGAGAGTTCGAATAGAAGCGTTAAGAAAATCCACAGGATTGATATCTCAATGTAAGAAATGCCAAGGATATAATCATACGCAGAAATATTGCAAACGAGAGCCTAGATTTGTGAAATGTTCGCGAAAACATCTCGCCCAAGATTGTAAGTTCACAAAAGCTACGCCTGCAAAATGTGTAAACTGTAAGGGAGAGCATCCAGCTAATTATAGAGGATGTGAAGTAGCCAGGGAACTTTAAAATCTGAGAAATAAAAAACAACAAGGCCGCTAAACCGTGGGATGCTCAATAATAAGACAATATCTAAAAGTCCAGTGGTAGAACTATAACTAACAAGTGCAATAGAAGGCCGGAAAACATACTCCCAGATTGTACAATAGCGGGAAGTAGTAAGTAACAGGGAAGACGGTCAAAGCCTAATTCTTGAAAAATTTTAAAGAATGCAAAAGCATTAAACTTAAGGCTACTAAAACAAGAAAGAAGCCTGGACGCTTTAAATAAGCGGTTAAATAAGCAAGAAACAGTGAATGAAATTACTTCTATGATGTACTAATCTATGAAGATGAATTACACATTCAGAATCGCCAATTGGAATGCAAATGGGCTGTTGCAACAAATTCCAGAGTTAGACATTTTCTTAAATATAGACAAGATAGATATATGCATAATTTCAGAATCTCGTTTGACAAAACATTCATTCGTTAGAATTCGAATTCCTCCTCACCAATTTGGATTTATAGAGAGACACTCTACCATAGATCAAGTGCATAGAATCACAGATCTAATTGAAGATGCTCTGGAAAATAAAAAAATATGCTCAAGTGTCTTCTTGGACGTATCTCAAGCCTTCGGCAAAGTATGGCACCGAGGCCTGGAATATAAACTACACAGAGATCTGCCGAAGCAGTTTTACCTGATTTTAAAATAGCTGATCGATATTTTCGTGTAAAACATAAAGAGAAATACTCCGAATTAAAGAAAATATCGGCTGGAGTTCCACAAGGGAGTGTTCTGCGGCCGATACTCTACATATATACTTTATACGCGGAGACGTGCCAAGCACAAAAGGAACAAACATTGCAACATTTGCCGATGATACTGCAACCTTGGCAACTGGAAACAACATAGAGGAGTCAACCAGCAAATTACAAAATGCTGCTAATTCATTGAGTAGTTGGACGAAGAAATGGCGCCTTCAACTGAACGAACTGAAATCTGTACATATAAACTTTACCAACAAAAATGTTAATTGGTTACCTGTTCGACTGAATTCGCAATCTATTCCACATGCAAACACGGCAAAATATTTAGGAATGACCCTTGATGCTAAACTCAAGTGGAAAGAGCATGTTAAAAAGAAAAAGGAAAAGTTAAACATCAAATATAGAATAATGTATTGGCTCATAGGAAGATACTCTGAGCTAACATTACATAATAAACTGCTATTATATCGGCAGATATTGAAACCTGTATGGACGTATGGTATACAGCTATGGGGCTGTACCAAGAAAACTAAACTAAAGTAATTCAAACTTTTCAAAATAAAGGCTTGCGTAGTATGGTCAACGCACAATGGTACATAAGGAATGATAACCTTCATAAGGATCTAAAAATGGAGTACGTCGATGAAGAAATTAAGAAATATGCTACGTACAGCGCCTCAGCCAACATGAAAATGTGGATTTGCGTCGTATGCTGAACAACCAAAATCCAGTAAGACGGCTTCGAAGAACGAAGCCCTTAGAACTAGGACAGATAAATTAATGTAGTATCCAACCTGGAGCTAACCGATGGGTTATACTCCTCAAACAGTTAACATCATTTAATATAGATAAATTACTAGATGAAATTGTATTCAGTTCTAATATTTGTTAAATAATAAAAAGTAAAAAAAAAATATATTGTATATAAAATACATTAATGCCGAATAATTAATAAAATCTCAAAAAATTTCTAATGAAATTAGTCTATATGTAAACACGCCTTACCCAGATGGAGCAAATTTAACTTTGGTGTTGCAAAGAATAAAATTCCAACTGTACCCCCAAAAAAATTTAGTCCCCAATAGAAATATTAAAATCCTAACAACTCAAACAAAAAATTTCAATTTTTTTAATCCGCAAAGATTAATTCCATCTACGTACTAATAAAACGACAAATTATCCCAAACCTGCCAGAAATGTTCTATTATAATTGGTACTTTTAGATTAATCTAAATATTAACAATGATAGGACGAAAAAACAAAAGCTTTGTTCTGCAGCACTATTCTGAAAAAAGGAAAAAAAAACGTGACGGATAAAGCGATGTTGCTTAATTCTCGTTAATTATGTAATACATATTAATAATATAGCGAATAAATAATATAGCGGTTTAGGGTGTTTAGGACAAACATGATTGATACGATCTTACACCAAATATTATGAAAAAATGATTTTAATAGGATTTTCTCAAGAAAATCGAGTAAATGTTTTTTCATAATATTTGGTATATATTGAGCGAGATCGTATCAAGCATGGTTGTCCTGAACACCCTAATCCTCCATTTTTTCAAAATTGCAACTGGTTTCTGATAGCTTACACCACTTTGGTATCAGCTTCCTAGGATTTTCTCAAGAAAATCGGGAAAATAATTTTTTCATAATATTTGGTAGATATTGGGATAGACCGTATCTTGTTTTTTAGGACAGATTTAGAACAAAATTCACATACGTATACAAGTATGTATAAGTTTACGAATATCACAAGAATAAAATATTTCTTTTTGCTAAATGACGATTTAGCCAGTTAACATTTTTTTTTTTAAATCGAAACTCACAATATTTCTACAAAACTTTACAGTGGATTTAATATCTGAAGTAGAAATCGGAGGCGATGATAGCCATTATCATTCTGTTTAGATTTAAAAAGACTGAAAACTTTGATCTTCTTGACTAAAAACATGTATCACAAACATAAAATCCCGTGTTTTAATACAATTACTAAAGCATTTTATCCGTTTAATTTATAACCAAACCCGAATGACCAAAACTGAGTATATCACTCAGAAATTAATAATTTTTTGTTTGTAAATGTATTTTTCAATAATTAATAATAACTTTCATTGGAATTCCGAACTTTTAGGCATTTCTTACCACTCGATTATGTACCAGCACCATGCAACGCAAAATCTAATAAAAATATAAATTCTGCGTTTACTTAATAAAAATGAGACAAAAGTAAGAAGCCGGACGTTGTAAATTTTACTGAAAATTAAATAACTTTTTTGAATATAAAAAACACAACGCACAACACTATACACCAAACAGAAAAGATTTATCACTTTATAACTGCAGAAATATACATATATTTTATTCAACTTACAACTCATAACAAAATAAAAATAAGTAAAAATGTAAATCGCGGTTGGTTTCATATTTACTCTTGTCTAGTTTTATTTATACGGCATGTCGTAACAAAACTAAACAAAAAAAAAAAAAAATTCTGCGAATTTCAATGTCATTCGTATATTTTGTTGGTATGCCGCGCGGTTCTTTAGCCTACACACAAATACCAACCCAAACAACCAGTACTTAGGTATACATATTCGTATACAACCGACAAAAAGGTTATTGTTACAGTTTTTAATTTCATTCATAAAATTATCGTGATAAAACCCAATAATTTTATGTGCACACATCGCCTGTCCTCTACCTATATACTCATTTTTTTTTGCCACGGGAAAAAATTATTACAAAACCAGAAGTTCAAAAATGCATTCAAATTCAACAATGAAATAAAATAAATACAGAACAACCAGAACATGAACACAAAAATTTTCTTATGGATTTTTATTTCTTCAAAAACCCAAAATGACATGAATCTTGCATTAAATACACCAAACAGATAAAATAATTCTGTTTTTTTTTTTTTTTATTTGCAGTTGAAGCATCAATGCGCATCAGGTGAAATTAAAATACAAAAGCTAAAAAAAATATCGCGATGAAAATCACGCGATCATGAAAATTGCATTATATGATTATTATGCAATTTTTATACATACATACATTTATTTCTTCGTTTTCATTTTATTATTATTATTTTGTTTTTAATTTTTTACTTCTTTAAAAAAAAAAAAAATCTTCGGCACAAAAACATTAAAACAAAAAAATATTATTAAAATGTTATAAAGTTCAAGATAAATTTTGCACGGCAATTTAAAAGAATTTAAAAGTATTTTTTCGCTATTCGTCGTTTACCAGGTTTCAAAAATGATAGCGCCACTAAAATAAATTGAACAGGAGAGTCAGGAAACACAAAATAACATAACCTGATAATTATCCTTAAGGAGTTTAGTTGAAAGCTGGAGAAAAGTCTTACCAAATTAAACACTTAGCTATTTAAGAAGCGTTATAAAAATGTAAGGTTGGCAAACCAAATTTTGAATTAACATTAGGTTGACCAAAACTATAGTTTCTTATACAATGTTTACTCTCTTGTTACGTTAAAGTCTCCATTTCGCATGCATTTCGGTTAAGCCGTAATATTTGTTTTTGCCTACGCGGCCATTGCGTTTAACGTACAGTGTATAAATTAGTGATGTGGTAATTCTGTCGATAATTGAGCAACTAAGTTTGTTTTCCCGTCGTATCTTAAAGTGGAGATTTGGGATGGGCTATAAATTGGAAAAATTTTGACTGATCGAGCCAGATTTTTGATTTAATTTATTTTTGGTATGGTCAATTTTATATTATGTTAAAGATGGTGAGAATAATTGTGTTGGAGCAGTTTAAAATTAAGTTTAGAGATGAGAACTAAAATTTCTCGGATTGTGAAAAAAAGACTTTTGCCGAATGGTGTTTGTAACGTATTATGGAGTTTAGTTAAACTAGGAAAAAATACTAAAATTATAATAAAATAAAGTTATATGCTAGTAAGTTAAATTTAATTAAGAATTATAATAATATAAAAAGTTCATAAACAGTTTTCAAATTATGTTGTGTTCGATTTTCTAGGAAATTTTTTTTTTTTTTTTTGGACAACGATCGGAAAAAATAATAATACCGTTATCACAGACAGTAGTGAGTGTGACGCGTGAGAAGTTATTGTGGTAATATTATAAAAAAACAATTGAATTAATATATCTATAATCTAATTAAAGTAAACTTTTTATGTGCAACTATTAAATCTAATTATAAGTAAACATTTAATACACATTATGTAACAATCCAGTGTCGTGAAAAAATAACATTAAATCTCGAACAATTTACTAAATGCCCTAAAAATCAACCTGTGCAACGCTTAATGAGAGAATAATATTAATAATAATTTGCATATAACCGAAAAATGAAAATATAAGTGTGGTGTAAAGTCAATTATAAAACCCAAATATTATGAACTTAAGTATTGTGTTGAACGTTAATGCATTTTTTCTACGATAGTGCAGTAACCTATATGCTTTTGATGATGATTTTTGAATTTAAATTATATACGAAAAGGAGCCTTTGCGTCGTATACTAAAATCGTGTGGAAATATTCATTACACAACGATTTCTTAATATTGCCACACGATTTGTGAAAATTGAAACGTTTTCAATTTCATTTTTTGTTGCGAATAATTTTTTTTTTCTGTCGTAGAAAAAATAGCGTGTGTAACTCGTGTGAAAATAAGTCATTGCAATACTCAAGTGAGTGCAGCCCTCGCTATCGCTCAGGCTGCAAATTTCACTTTCGTATTGCAATGACTCGTTTTCTTCACTTGTTATACAATATACTATTCTCTAACGGATTTATCGTAGCGGAAAAAAAGAAACAAATACCAACACATAATTGATTTCATTCATTAATTCAAGTTAAATACAATGTGTTAAAAACAAACGGTATCATTGTCAAAATGAAGCCAATCTTTACAGTGATTAGTCGTCGTCGTCCGTCCACCTTCTGGCCCAACCGTAACACACTTTTGGTATCTTTTACTGATTTGAATATCTTTCAATTTTTTTTTTGTAATGATTGAGATTTATGACATTATTTTAAAATACACACATTTTTAAAATTTTTTAAAAACACTTGTTAAATATTTCGCAAAATTACAAAAGGTTTAAAAAATCACTCGATCGATTTCGGCTTATTAGGCCATCATCAGGAGTATCTACTAAACAGTTTAGTAGATACTCCTGATGATGGCCTAATAAGCCGAAATCGATCGAGTGATTTTTTAAACCTTTTGTAATTTTGCGAAATATTTAACAAGTGTTTTTAAAAAATTTTAAAAATGTGTGTATTAAGTGTGTTTCGCCAAGTGCCTACGGCAGAAAGTGTAAGAAGTATTTTAAAATACACTATACTTTAGTGTCACCTATCTTTAGAACTGTGAAAAAGTAATTAATTTACTCACCAATTTATCTATAGATCAGGCGCCGAAATCGACCCTTACCGCGTCTCTACGAGAAGTTTCGAACTGTACTTATTATTATATGTATTAGTGAATGGTCAGTAAAAAAAACGATTTTACACACTGGCGTCGCCGGTACTGTGTTCGCCACTTACTTCTTTGATTTTTGTATAAGATCACTTTAATGGACTGTATTTAACAAACTTCGATGAATTAATTGTAATTGGTTATCCGTACATTATTCATTAATTTACGATACCAACAAACACTGATGGTGCGATTTGGTTATTGTGCGGTCGAAGATAACTTCTATGCGCAATGTTTTCCAAATCACCTTACGTTATTACAACACAAACGAACAACAAGGCTTTTTAACGTTCATTTATTTTTTAACAATTTAATAATTTTATTTTATTTGCCAATAAGTCACATTGTTCTCCTCACAAAGTTTGAAGTGCCAATGATCATTAAAAGTATTTTCCACAAATACATAACCAAAAAGTAAACAAGATAAAAAATATAAGGAATACAAATACAATACTCGTATACACTATAGTATATTCCAACAGAGACGGCTACCAATTTAATGTCGTTGACTTTATTTTATGTTGGTAGCTGTCAAACTTAACGTAAAACCAATGACAATACTTTCATCATTAGAGAGGATTTACATAGTTTATCCACTTAATGAGTATTTTATAATAAGTACGAGTTTATAATTCATATAATTAATCTCAATTTGTATTACTTAATACTAGTGTCTTAAAAGTATACAAAATTTCACTATTTACATGTTGTTTTTAGAAAGATGAGTATAAAAAACTGAAAGTGTCAAGTAACATTAATTTTAAGACATTTTAACAATTTTATTTTAGTGAAGGAACACCGGTTCGATAGTTCCGGCGTTAACACACACAATCGTTTATATGCCTCTCGAGGCATTTTGTGATTAAATTTTTGGTTAGCGCCAAGAACCGAGCCCGGAAACTATCTTAACCACTGTTCTATACCAATAAAATAGTTTTAAACGCGTTAACACAAGTTTTTTCTCAATGTTTACTAAATTTTGGAAGCGACTGCAGAGGTTTTTATTTATTAGCTGTTCGAAATAATTCCCGAATGAATTAACTAGCAATGAACTCATTAACAATTTTATTGGGATGTATTTCAATATGAAACAAACCCAAATAAATCCCAATTTTAACCAACTTATACTTTCCACTTGAATTTATCAAAATATTTACAAACATTAGAACAAACTTTATTTATTATTGATTCTTGCCCCGTTCATAAAAGAAACTCGTTTGGTGGCAATATCTCCAAGTATAGTTGGGCTGTAGCTCAAATTTTACAATAATTTACCATTTTTAATACCTATTTCTTTTACTTTATGGTCATAGCAACTTGGGGAAATTGAGTATATTTTGATTTATAATACAATATATTCAGTATCTGAAAACAGTTCTAAAAGGAGAAAATAACTGGACATTTCAATAAAACAACCGCAAATACTCAAATGCATAACCCTAATATGGAAGGAGTAGATTTTAAGAACCATCAATAAGCTATTACCGAATATTTGTCAAATTCAAAATATATAGGCTTTGGGAGTACTATCCTATTTGATCGATTTTGCTATTTATGGCAATTAAATAGAATACCGGATCTATCAAATACAAGCGGGGACTGCAAATAAAAGTACCCAGTTCTGTTGTATTATCGTTAACAAGTGGCAAACAGCCTCATGGTTATCACAATATCCACTTGCAAGCATGTAACCATTCATAATTGTCGGAACTAAATGATTCACCATCAAGCTTTTAAACATGTATAAAAAACCGTGATCTGCAAGGATCTGCTGATTTTGCGGCTCGTAATAAAAAATCTCACAGTCGCAAATAGATTGGGAAGTAATTGTGGTTTGTTAACCAAATGGACGCGATTACTTTCCAAGATGGTACCAAAAAGCAAAATAAACAGAATTCGTTCCAGGAAAACTAAAGAGCCAGAAAATATAGAAGTAATTGACACGTTCCGGAGCCCATGTGTTTTCAAGACAATGAGAGTTTTGGTCTCGCAAAAAACAAAGTTCAATAGCAAAAAGTAATTATTCTGGGATCCACAACTTTTTTTAAAAAATATTGGCTGAGTGTTCCTGCTAGTTAAGGAATGGAACATTTAACGTAGTTCCATCTACTTATTATGATCCAGCTTTTTATTATTTGTCGGAAAATCGAAAATGGTGGTACCCCCAGAATTTTGTTTGATGACGGAAAATGGTAAGACGTGCTGCTCTTATTTTTTTATAAATTGCGTTATTTAGCAAGTGGTAGCACAGTCATTTGAAATCGCAATCGGATCTTTACTGAATTAAAAAAAAAAAATTAGCAGCCTCTAAATATGGAAATGGCATTGCTTTAGTTCCTCAGATAAAATGTATTTTTATTATAAAGAATTTTATAATAAATATATCTAGAAGGAAGCAGCTGCAAAAATAACAGCTAATAGATGGTTAGCTAGCTTTTGGTCCAACGAAAATGCTTAGGAAAATTAACGTTAAGAAAAATTTTCCCGCATTCAAGTCAGAGTCGAAGCCTGGAAGGTTATTATTGGGCAATCAAAGAATCGCTTGAACTTGCTATACACTACATTTTAGGCCCAGAAAAGCAGGCAGATGAGTAAAGTAAATATTGCGACGTGGATATGTGACGTGTGATGTTCATATACATATTTGTAAAGGGTAATGAGTCTCATCGCTGGAAGGCATAAATAATCGACTACCCCTTCTTCTGCAGTTGAAATAAACTCTGCAAGTGTTACCTGTATTCTGTGGACAATTTTCCACTGCAATTATTCTATTGATGATTGGAGCATCACGGATGTACATATTATTGAAATTCCTAACTATCGCGCTACCTATTGTGCATTGCTAAAACTAATTTTAGTACATCATTCGTACAATTTCTAACACATGCAAAATAAAATTTGGGAATTGGCATTGAAAATTGAGCACATTAAAGTGAAAATTGAATATTATTATATTAAATTAATTAAAAAAGTGTTTATATTTTTTGAAAATTATCTCATTGGAGCCAACTTTACCAGCGGTAATCAGATAAAATACAGTCCACATAACAAATATAACTCGGGAAAGAAGTAGAGCTGCAGGTTGTACCAATTACAATTTTTGGCATATCGACGAGGGACCTTACTTCGACAAAGTGGTCCTTCGAGCCGGATCGGCATTACAGCATTCATTAATCATCGTATTTGTCATCGATTCAAATCATCAATTGCGGTACGGAAGTCAGGAATTCTATCCAAAGTAGTTTGGAAATTATCACATGTGCTGAGTAAGTCCGCGTGAAAAATATCTATACAAATTGTGTGCATAAAGTGTTTCTAACCTCAAATTAAATTCACGTGTAACTTGAAACTATTAATAAAATGTCTGATCTCGCGGCTCTTAAGCGACAGCGCGGTGTTAATAAAGGCAAGTCAACAAATTTAACAAAATCTGCCAGAGAAGGCCATACAGAAACCAATGTGATCGAATTATCCACGCGGTTACCGCGTGTCGAACAATTAATGCAAGAGTTCACAGAGTTAGAGCTTCGTATTTTTGAACTAAGCCAAGAAGAAAACAGTAACTTTGATTACGAAGAAAATTATTATACTGCCGTGTCCGCGTTTAATGAGTTGATACGTTCAAAGAATCTTGAACGAGGTGTGATCAATCTCGATACTTCTAACAACGCACCGCAAAACGGTGAGCCCGCACAAATAAAATTGCCGAAAATAAATATTCTTACATTTTCCGGCGAATACGGCGAGTGGCAGTCATTTTATGACCTTTATACTTCTACCATACATGAGTCACCCAGTCTCAATTTGGTCCAGAAGTTTTAATACCTGAAAGGGCTTCTCAGGGTGAAGCGGCGGTACTATTGAGGCACATAACCGTCACAGCAGGAAACTACATAGGAGCGCTAAATAAGTTAAAAGAGCGCTATGACCGCAAAAAACAAATAATCAACTCGTTTATTCGGATGTTTGTGGAACAACCAGTCATACACAACTCAACAGCAGCCAACATAAAACGACTGATTGATACTTATCAGACGAAGTTATCCGTGGACTTCAAGCTCTTGGTGAAGTAGCAACAGGCCGAGATTCCTGGCTCAATTATATTCTCATGCACAAATTAGATAAGAAAACTAATGCGTTCTGGGCAAAACATTCGGCGGATACAATAAGTCCAGATTTTTCTGAGTTTTTAAAATTTTTGGCTCGACGAATAGATACGCTCGAATCATTGACAACCAGTTCCAAACGATTCAATCCAAAGAATGAATTAAAAAGTCATGTTATCTCTGGTGATTCGGATCATAATACTGAGCTCGGTTCTGAAACTAAAACAGTTTTTACATTCCAATGTGCAATGTATGAAGACAAAAATCACACTATATCATTGCAATAAATTTCATATTTTAAGTGCAGAAGAACGTAAGGAATGGGTAAAGAGAGCAAATAGATGTTTTAAGTGCTAATCATCCAATATTTAAATGCCCATCAAGACGCCGATGTAAATGCAACAAAATGCACAACACGCTGTTACATCCTGATGAAGTATCAAATGACACACATCAGAAGGTAAAGTGACCTTATTGGCAAAATGCAACTTATCCGCAATACTTCCAACAGCCATTATACATGTTTCATACATTATACAGTTTCATAACTGAATCTTGTGCGCGGCATCTGCAATTAAAAAAGCGAGACGCTCGTATTTCTATTTATGGTATAGGTCAAACTGGTTCTGGGACTTCAAAAGGCTTGGTGACAATAATCATTAAACCAGAAGGTTATCCTGAGTTTCCCATAGATGCTTTGGTAATGTCCAAAATTACAAATCAGATTCCATCACAAAATCTGTCAACTAATAAAACTAAATAAAAACTACATTAGATGCGGCTATTCTCCAAAATACTATGTTCGGTTGGATAGTTTCGGGGCAAACCAGTGAGTCAAAAGATGAGGAGTTAATTTCAATGCTAACCACCATCAACCAAGAAGATATTGTTGACATCGATAGAAGCCTGCGCAAGTTTTGGGAACTGAAATCTGTTACCATCAATTCATGCGTGAACATGAAGAACTCAACCACATGATGGAGGTTCCTCCCCCAAAACGAGCTGAAAAGGAATTTTACTTACCACATCACGAGGTGCTGAAAAACTCAAGCAGTACAACTAAATTAAGAGTGGTATTCGATGGATCCGCCAAGTCTAGCTCAGAAATCTCGCTGAATGAATGTTTAGCGGTTGGGCCTAACGTGCAATCTAGTTTATTTGCCATCATATTGCGTTTCAGAGAGTATAAGAGTCTTCTCCGCTGATGTCGAGAAGATGTATCGACAAATAAATGTTTTATCGGACGATACAAAATATCAAAAAATAGTTTGGTGATCCAGTCCTTCTGAACCGATTCGTCACTTCCAATTGACGACGGTCACTTACGGTCTGGCATCTGCTTCATATTTGGCTACCAGAACTATTAAGCAAATAGCAGACGAGCGTCACCAATCTAAGTTCTCATGTCATATCCAGAGATATCTATACGTTGATGATTTGATGACGGGAGCATAAGACGAAGTTAAGGGATTGCAGCTCAGAGAAAAATTCACCGAAATACTAGCAAATTACAGGTTTAACCTACGAAAATGGCAGTCTAATAATGCAAACATATTGCGTAGTATTCCGCATACACATCAGGAACTGACAACAAGGCAATGCAAGATCAGACTAACCAACCAACAAATGTGATCAAGGTGTTGGGAATTGAATGGAATCCCAAATCTGATAGTTTCACTTTCACGGCGAATCTCCAATATAAAACAAATTTTACAAAGCGATTCATATTATCCGAAGCAAAAGCAAGTCGACTTTTTGATCCACTGGGTTGGCTCGCCCCAGTGGTCGTAACGTTCAAAATCTTTTGCAAACGCTTTGGAGTGCCAATTTTGAATGGGACGAGCCGCTCTCATCAGATAAATCGTTAGAAACAACTAGCAGTTCAAGCATTGAAATTCATGGGTTCTGCGACGCGAGTCAGCTGGCCTATGCAGCAGTGGTTTTTCAAGATAGTCAACAATGATGAGGTTTCCGTAAAACTTATAACAGCGAAGTGCAGCCGTATTGTTGACTGATCTAATAAGAACAAGAACCATCAAAATAGAATCAAATTTAGCCATCAAAGAAGTATACACTTGGACCGATTCTCAAATAGTTTTGGATTGGCAGGCGTCTCAGCCGAGACGTTGGAAAACTTTTGTAGGGAATCGCACCTCAGATGTGATATCTACTCTACCCCGAAAACACTGGAGACACGTCCTTTCGGCTGAAAACCCAGCGGACTGCGCCTCTCGGGGGCTTTCACCGAATGAACTTAAGTCTTACAAGTTGTGGTGGAACGAACCAACCTGGTTAAGTCAATCATCGAAATTCTGGCCACCTCAAAACCAAAATTATGGCTACGATGAGGAAAAAGCATCGAACAGTCAATTTACCGTCAATCTGACAATTAAACCAGCCATCGATTGATATAACGAAATTATCAGCAAATATTCGTCATTCAACAGACTAATAAGGGTCCTGAGCTACGTCGTGAAATTCGCCAGCAACATTGCGAAACCCAAACAATCTACGCACAATTCAATCAATCTAAAAAGAGAAGAGCTGCTTCAAACTATCCGCATACTGTGTCAACACGAGCAGAGAAAATATCACGTGATCACGTTTCTACAGAAGACTCCTTCAAACTAGATCTAAATAATCTAGCTCAGACACAACAATCATCGCGCCCTGAGAATTCCAAATTTAAATTGGAACTCACAATCCTTCCCAAATTTAAAATTTATCGAGAAACATCGACAGGCGTGAATCACCACCCATTTCTTCCTACATCTTATAGACGTGTAGTTTTCGCTGTTCTATACATAATCTATCTCATCCAAGTATTTGAGCATCACGGAAATTAATTTCAAGTAAGTATTTTTGGCCGAAGATGAACGCGGATATTAATTATTTTTCGACGGTTTTGTGTATGTGCTTACCATTGTCGATCGTTTCACTCGTTGGCCTGAGGCATACCCTATTCAAGATAGCACGGCTGCCACTATTGCTAAGACATTTGTCGAGCAACACGTTTCAAGATTTGGGATACCGCTTGAAATCGTGACAGATCAAGGCAGTCCATTTGAGTCTAACCTCTTTTCCGAACTTACGCGTTTACTAGACGCTCATAGGATTCGTACCACTGCCTATCATCCACAGGCAAATGGTATGGTCGAACGATTTCACCGACAACTTAAAGCTTCGCTCAATGCTCGAGGGAATAAAATAAAAAGGAGCTCTGAGATTTATATCGTTTTGCTGGGATTACGAGCAACAATAAAAGATGAATTAAAAGGCTCTCCAGCTGAACTAGTTTATGGTCAAGCCCTCAGATTACCAGGAGAATTTTTCGAGACCACCTCCAAGGATAGTTCCGATCAACATGACTATGTAGTAGGGCTTCGCGCAGCGATGCGTAACATAATTTCTATTGACACTCGCAAGTCAAATAATCCGCCTATATTTTACTTCCCAAGTCGCTAAACAGTTGCGAGTATGTATTCGTTCGTATTGACGGAGTATGGACGGGCCTAACAGCTCCGTACGAAGGACCCCATAACTATAAGGTAATTCGTCGTTTTCGTAAACATTACATTATTGACATAAAAGGCAAGAATGTAAATATTTCTATCGACAGACTAAAGCCGGCTTACGGTATCCTAACTGAGTCAAGCTTAGTATTTAACCAGGCAACTCCTAAAAAGTCAGGTCAATTCCAGAATAGTCCATCATAACTACCTATACTTTTATTCAACCTTCCTACCCTCCAACCTTAATTATAATTAATTCGTGGGGGGGGGGGGGGGGTTACTTTGCAGGAGGGTAAATAATAAATATACAAAAACAATATACAAATAAACGAATTAAAAAATATTATTAAAAAACTATAATTTAACAAAAATAGTGTTTTAATTTAAACTGAGAAAATACATAAGCGTACAGTTTCATTACAAATATGGTCCTATTCCTCCACATCTCTAACAAAAAAAAAATTCACTGTAGTAATGCTGTATTACTAAAATGTCCCTTTATTCTTAAGAATTCTGCATCGTGCGAGAGGGTGGTTAGAATTTACGTTGACAATCATTAACGGGTTTTCCACCAAAATTTATGGATAAAACAATCCAAGCAAAAGTATTGACCGGAAAGAAGACGTCCTTCCCTAATAAAGTAGCAACAGGCATTGTCCTTTTTTGTATGCCCCTTTTATTCAAGGCAAAAATAAAGTGTACTAACTTTGAACAAATACAGAGCAAGTCGAGGTTGTTCGAAAGTAAAGCTTTCTACGCACTTAAGTGAAGAAACCACTAAGTACACGATCCACTAATTGGATGAAGGACGTATAGCACGGTACACGAAGCAAGTTTTTAGAATGTTTCTGACACTCTATTTTTTTTCATGAATCTTTCACTGCATGCAGTGTGAGAGAAATGTTTGCAATAATAATAAAGTTAATTAAGAATTAATTAAGATCAACTGACGGATAAGAATGATAACCAATCTTTTTATTGTTTCGATTGAATATGGTTAAATAAACTAATTATATGAAAACAATGAATTTGTTGAAATGAATGCTTGTACATTATGTTTATTATTTCTAATGAATATAAAAAATATTTATAAACCATTGTTGTTACTCAGAAATTTGTTTTATTATTATAAAATTATACGTCGGTAGGCTTGTAAGCACCAAATAGATATTGAACGACTTCGGTTTTCGCCTGTTAAATCAAAAATTACAACCACACAATTTTAGGTAAATTAATTTAAATTTAAGTTAGGAAAGAGCCCTCCCCCCCAATGTGCCGTGCCGAAAAAATGTAATACATAGTTCAAATTTGTACAGAAATTATTTAATTCCAAATTTCTATCAATGGAAATTTGAGATTCCATTGATCAAAAATACAAACAAAATTTATTTCCCAAAACGAACTACAAAACCCAAAAATCATAATTGTATGATTGTCAGCACGTTGCTATCAATTGTTGTATTGTTTCAATTGTTCAACAACATTTTTATGTGTTTTATGTTCAACAATAGAAAAATAGAATAGATTATGTTATTATTATTACTATTGTTGTTGTTGCTATTATATTATTTTGTGGAGGCGCTTTGTCACAATTTATTAAATTTTTAGAAACCGGATGACCAATCTCGACTTTTTATATTTTCGTTTTTATATGTCATTTTTAGTGACCATCGGTCAAAAACAGATGGGTCATGTTTAGGAAATATAATTTTTATAATACATATTGTAGATTAGACGATAGAGATTAGAAAAATACTCGTACTCAATTGTCTCACCTTTTTTTTATTATGGGTGTGTTTGATCCAATTTTCGAAGGATAATATTTGGAAAATATACCAATAATGACATATGGTAGGGAAAGGATTTACAGCTTATATTGTGTATTTGTATATATGTATGTACAAGTATGAGTATATAATTTAAATCTGATCTACAATATCATAATTATCTTTGTGACCAATCAATGATTACATGATCAATATTTTGTTCTGAAATAAACGTACAAAAATCAGAAACGAACTAATAATTTTTAAAATGTCAATTGAAAATAAAAAAACAAAAGAATACAAGTTTCAGTTGTTTTTCATTAATCGATCGATCAATTGATCTTCAATTTTCTATATGAGTTGTCAATATATAAAACAAAGTATATAGTCGTTGAATATGTTTTCTCTTAAAGTCAACTCAAGTCATTGTCATATTTTATTTAATACTTTTTTTATTTTGTATCTTAGGACTGTCGTCAATGCTCTTATTTTTATGTATTCTTATATTTTTATTTATTTTTTGATGGATGCTTTGTAATATCATTTTTATTTTATTTTGAAATAACACAGCATCTCTTAGTTATGTTACATGTATGTATATCTGATCATGAAATGAATTAAAAAAAAATTGAAATAAAATAAAGAAGTCAGTATGGTTTCATCAAAACAATATGACTTGTATTTAAAAATTTTGCGATCATTATTCGATCGTTTTATCGTTTTTTTTTCTTGTTTCACGATGATGATCGTCATCATACGGTTGGTGTGTACTACATTCGTATATAAGATGATGGAAAGAAGATCGATTTGTAGTTTTTTCAAAAATATTTTATTATTATTGTTGTAAAGTTGTTGGCGCCATCGTTTCTTGATCTTGCAAGTCATATTCGTATACATAAACGTATCTGTGAATACTATTGTACACGTACATATAGGTAGTTGGTTTTGTTTTTATTATCTTTTGCTGATTATTATTATTTTTTAAACTTGGTGCTCGATGATCATGATCACCATTTCGTTTTATTTCTTCTGCATTTCTTGACATGAAAATATATAATTTTAAAGGATTTTCTTAATATTTTTTCATTATTATCGTTGTCGTCTTATTATAATTCCCACGAAGATTATAAAAAGAGTGCTTAATGTGTAACGTGTATAAATATGTATATTAAATTCAAACAAGAGTCTTTATATATTTTTCAAAACTTCTGTCAATTTTTTTCTGTCTTATCATCAATCGTTTTGTGTCATAAAATCTTGATCACGCCTATTAGAATATACATAAAAATTATAACAACTAAAAATATTAAATTTCATCTTAAATCATGATCGATTTTATGTACATTATATATAATATAGTAAGGTTGTTCGATGATTGATGGAATACATAAATTTTGCTTATTTCATCTTGTATATATTTATAAAAGAAGGATATTAACATGTGATAAGAATCACCTGTGGTCAATATCGAGAGGTTTAATACAGATTCCATAAAATTCCAGGTCCACACACAAAATGAATGGAAATACCATTCAAGGTTGATCTCATTCATATAAATATTTAAAAAAAAATATATTCTAAATGACATGATTCTGAGTAAGAGATAAATGAAATTGATCAGCTTATTTAAGGTGTGCCATGAACCACGACAACTACAACGAAACAAAAAAAAAATGCATATCAGCTGTTTGTTTTATAATCAATAATCGATCAATTTTAAAACGAATATTTATAATAGTTTCTTGACTGTAGTTTTTTTATTTGTTTTTAACTAAGATTTAAATCTGAACGACAAAATGTCTAAAATAAAATATTTGTTTGTATATTGGTGATTGCTAGCCAGTGGTGAGAAAACAAAATTCCGGTTTTAACGCAGTTAATGGCTTTGTTCTGAAATCAGAAAATTTTTGGTATTTGTACCCTTAATCGTACAGGAAAAATTTAAATGCATGATGTAGGATTCTGTATAAGGTCTACAGAATATTGATATAATAAAAGAAAAATTACCAATTTTTTTCTGTTTGGTCAGCAAACATCTAAAGAGTCTGAATTCGTTTATGGCACAGTATCTATAATACTATTGCGTTGGGATTAAACTAAATAATTTATTAATTTTCTAAGAAGGAGAAAATTTAGGCAAATCAATAGGAGCAACCGCCCCGGTGGCACAGTTGCCGCCCCGGTGGCACAGTTGTTAGCATGCTTGCTTTAAGCTCCGGAGGTCCCGGGTTCGATTCCCGGCGGGTGATGAAAAAATCACGGCTGGTTTAATGTAAGGATCAATGAACTAATCACTCATTATCCGTTGTAAAATGATTACGAAACTTCAAAAATGAAGCGGCCAAATCCCTCCATGGGATGTAGCGCCAGCGAAAAAAAAAAAAAAAAATAGGAGCAACATAAGTAGGGAATTTATATTCGATAGAAAACACGTTACAAAGTAATGAAAACAAACTTTGATAAGAAAGGTAGTAAGTATCTCTTATTGGGTGACTATAAAGAATGGTTTGTCATTAACTTTCTGTCGTATACTGAATCAAACAGATCAGCAGGATGAAAAAATTCCGATTTTAGTCGGGTCGAAATTGTATTATCCATGAAACTGTAGTCAAAACTATATAAAAGCGAAAGGAGGGAAGAATTAGTGTTCCCATCTGCAGTAATATACAAAGTCAGAGCAGATACATCCAAATTAGATAATTGCATATTCTACATTATCTAGTTATTTTTCTCAATCTCTGTTACTCCATGATCTGGTAAAATGGGATTATCACAACTCGATACAAAATCTACCTATAGAGGCACGATAAACGGAATAAAAGCAATATTATTTACTAATACTGATATTAAAGCGACAGTTTAGCTTGAGAACGCAAGCGGAATTGTGATGGTGTATTGTTCGGTTTATATTTTAAAGTGAAATTTGCTTAAGACAAACATTTTATTCAAGAGAAATTCAGAATACTAAATAATTTACCTACAGTAATGCAACCAGCGATTGATGCATAGGTGCAGTTTTCTCATGTCATTTGGAACTATTGCAGAGTATAATTTCCATGTCTCAATTTGTAGCTAGCATAAACCAATTGTTTCATTTTTGAATTGCCCGAGAAAAAGAAATACATTTTGTATTTAGTTTAAAAGTATTAAATTTAATCTTAATTTGCCAACTCTCATTGTATGATCCTTTAAATATCTATACAAATTTAAGTTTTATAAACTTCACTTCTCTATTTATTGTAAATTTACATTAAGTTATTTAACATAATAACCGCCTGCATCTAAATAGTACAAAAACATTAAGTTTGAGATATTTGTGTACATGCAAATTATTTACAAACACAATTTTTATACTTGTTTTATATAAAGTAAATTGAAATCAATACCTCAATATACTATAAATCTAGTAGGCATTGATTCGACTGTTCGTAGATGTTGTTTTTGTATTGCTTGCAAATTCATTCAATATTTCAATTTCGTTTCAATATTCTTTTGTTTTTTTCGAATCATACCCTGCCTAAAAAAATTTCACTTCAAAAATAAAAGAAATACTGTCGCTTTTTTCGTTTCATATCGCTTTTTCAATTTTTGCTTGTAGTTTTTGTTTTGTTTCATCGATTTTAAAAATCACCCCGGTACTAAAGAAGTTTCACTTCAAAAAAACCTGGTAATACACCAAAAAAACATGGCAAAATTATTACGGAATGTTGTTCTATGAATGCCGGTGACTAAAGCTTAAAATAGCCTTGAAATAGATGCGCGAGAAATTTTATCTAACACGACTATACTTAACCACTTAACTTGACCCTCCAAAATATCTGAAAATTAAGCATGTAGCCAATAATAATACCTACCACTAGAATTTCCTTCAAATGAAAGGCAAGATTCAAAAATAAATCTTTGCGAATTGCTTTAGGAAATTTTAAATCCAAACCTTAATCTAATCCATTTTTACCAAAGCAATACACTTAATAAATTTGTTTGGATTATAGATGTTATATGTAATTTAGCTTCAGGAGTAATACTCGGAAAATACCTGTTTCACATTCACTAATTTCCAAAACAACCATGAACTAATTGAAAAAGAAAGTGTATCATCAAAAATAAAGTCAACTGCGTAGTTTGTACTTTTTCTGTAGCAAACTTAATAACGCAGTTATAAAGCAGTTTTGCAGTATTTAAATCATTTGATTTGATACGACTTAATTTCACCCTCGCGCTGTTTGTACGAGTTAAATAAGTTTCTTGTTTTTTGATTTATCAAGTTCTTTTTGGGATTTATCCAACGCTGTTACTGTTGTATTTGCTATACATTTTCTTTTAATACTAATTGTTTGTCAATCTTTTACACTATTTTGGTTTATACATAAAAGGCTTCATGAAGTAATTCCCAAGTAAAATGACTCCCAAAGAATTAAGTCTCAACTTTTATATTTTAAAGCAAACATATTTCATAAATTCTGAAAATAATACCCACTTTTAAAATAAAATAATTCCTTATTTGTAAATAAAATAACTCGTAAATTAAAAGATTTAGTTCATTATGAAATAAAACTAAAAAGAAAAAAACGAAATAAAGTAAGTCACTATTGGTTAATCTGGAAAAAGAAGACTTATAATTAAATCTTCCTTTTCCAGAATCAAATTCGCAATCCTTTCCAACATTTTCATTGGTTCTATTCTAATTCAACGGATTAAGCCAACCAAAAATCAACTTGAAATGTTTGTGGTACGATCTATGAATCAGTTCTTTTGACCTGTGTTTGCAAAAAAAAAAAAAAAAATTACCAATTTTACTCAAATTTTCGAAATTAGTACAACTATCAGTCGAACCAATATTATTATTTGATCTGTGTCGGCACAGAATAACCAATACATTCATTGTTTTAAACAAAAAAACAACTTAAAACATCCAGTGCTAAGCGGCTTAGGGTCGTACTCTATTTTGATAATGGAATGAAAAAACGTTTGCATCTAGAAATTGTCAAGCGGAAGTTTGAGGGCGATAGCCCCCCAACCTCTAAGGTGTGCAACAAATTAACATATCTTTTCAAAACAATAAATTTTCTTCGTTAATTCTCTGCACAGGCAGACGTTTTTAGAATTCAGATTTTAAACAGAAACCAAACTCCCAATAGTATATTTTTCGGTCTAATTTTAGGTATTACTTCCCATGTTCAAAAAAGTGACAACTCCTAAAAAAAATGAAATACATAACTGCATTTTTGGTTTAAATATTTCGCCTGGATAGTTCACCAACATTATTGGGAATCAATTCGTTGTTTTCTTTGATTTATTTTATGGAACCAAATGAAAAGCTGTCTAGATCTATATATTATGGTCATTGTTTTTTAAATGCTCGACGTTTAGTGTGAGGTTTGGAAATATGATGTTTGGTGCATAATTTTGACCTCTAGGTATTTTAAAACATATATGTATGTCAAAATTATATCAAATGCTAATTATAATACCGATCTTTCTTTAGGAGGTGCAATTGCCCAGATGTTTTAAAATATAAATTATTAAAATGTTTATTTAATATTCTCTAAATAGCGCCATCCAAGAACCATAATTTATATTTATCTCCCATCCGAACTCTCAGTGTGATATTGGCAGCAAACTAACCGGCAACATTTTCTAATACCTGAAATAGAAAATATTTACTAAGTGGTAAATAATTATAATCCAAAACCTTCAGTTCTCCCTCACGGTTTAAACACTCTGGAATTAGAGTAAAAAAAGATTAAGATATCTTACGAAATAATTTAAATAAATAAGTTAATTTTGTTGAACAAAATTGATTTTAAATTTTTAGTATTTTTACCATACATATATATTTCTTGCTCTGGTTCTCTTGCAGTTCTTTTCGAAGGCTACATTAATCATTAATTTTATTATAATTTTGTTGTTTTAATTTCTTATGTAAAATTGTATATAGTACGTCGCGTTTAAAACAAAAGTAAGAAGAAAAGCAAGACATATTTATTTAAAACAATATAATAATAATATTATCAAATCTTTCAGATCAATAATAATAATACAACAGAAATCTTAAACTCTAAATTTAAACGAACTATAGAATTATAGCCATATTAATTGTAGGTGTAAATAAATAAAATTAGCTTATGAAAATACCAGAATATATATATAGTATATGTATAAATAGTACACGATATTGAAAGATAGTCCTACATGATAGATTTGTGACAACTGTCTAGACAAAATAATAAATAAATGATCTTATTATTTCATAAATTATTGTTGTTTTTCCATTTTAAATTTGTAATCGATTTATTAACGGTTTACACCAGAGCCTTCTACATAGAGTATGGAGTAATGGGAATCATAATTTCTAGCAGGCTTAGGAATCCATAGTAAAAATGATGATTTTTGAAAAAGCACGAATATTATAAAATTTGTATTCAAAAGATTTCTACCGATGTGAAGTTTCTAACAAAAAATACCAAATAACAAAAAATATGTATGTGTTAGTAATTTTTACATTTAAAATCCAATAAGAATTTTAATTTTTTTATATTTTACAAGGATTGTTCCCATAGCTATCTTAAAGTGAGGGAAATAAACGCACTTAGAAAAAAAAGAGTAAAGTATAGGGACTCGCTTTGAACAGAAAGACAATAACAAATATATACGTTTGGGTTTCCAAGTTCATATCATGGGGATAAAGTTGATTAATTTAATTCCGCCCATGACAGATTTCGTGCATTTATAATGATGAAACCAAGAAGTGTCAAACAGCAATTACAAGAGATAAATCTAAGTAGCGGAGTATGCGGTAAGCTAGCGTAGGATAATATCAAACATCTTTAAGCTCCTCCAACTTCATATCATGGGGATAAAGTTGTTTAATTTAATTCCGACCATGACAGACTCCGTGCATATATAATGGTGAAACAATAAAGTGCCAAACAGCAACTACAAGAGATAAATCTAAGTAGCGGTGTATGCGGTAAGCTGGCGTAGGATAATATCAAACATCTTTAAGCTCCCCCAACTTCATATCATGGGGATATAGTTGTTTAATTTAATTCCGACCATGGCAGATTCCGTGCATATATAATGGTGAAACAATAAAGTGCCAAACAGCAATTACAAGAGATAAATCTAAGTAGCGGTATATGCGGTAAGCTGGCGTAGGATAATATCAAACATCTTTAAGCTCCCCCAACTTCATAGCATGGGGATAAAGTTGTTTAATTTAATTCCGACCATGACAGACTCCGTGCATATATAATGGTGAAACAATAAAGTGCCAAACAGCAACTACAAGAGATAAATCTAAGTAGCGGTGTATGCGGTAAGCTGGCGTAGGATAATATCAAACATCTTTAAGCTCCCCCAACTTCATATCATGGGGATAAAGTTGTTTAATTTAATTCCGACCATGGCAGATTCCGTGCATATATAATGGTGAAACAATAAAGTGCCAAACAGCAATTACAAGAGATAAATCTAAGTAGCGGTGTATGCGGTAAGCTGGCGTAGGATAATATCAAACATCTTTAAGCTCCCCCAACTTCATATCATGGGGATAAAATTGTTTAATTTAATTCCGACCATGACAGATTTCGTGCATGTATAATGGTGAAACAATAAAGTGCCAAACAGCAATTACAAGAGATAAATCTAAGTAGCGGTGTATGCGGTAAGCTGGCGTAGGATAATATCAAACATCTTTAAGCTCCCCCAACTTCATATCATGGGGATAAAGTTGTTTAATTTAATTCCGACCATGACAGATTTCGTGCATGTATAATGGTGAAACAATAAAGTGCCAAACAGCAATTACAAGAGATAAATCTAAGTAGCGGTGTATGCGGTAAGCTGGCGTAGGATAATATCAAACATCTTTAAGCTCCCCCAACTTCATATCATGGGGATAAAGTTGTTTAATTTAATTCCGACCATGACAGATTTCGTGCATGTATAATGGTGAAACAATAAAGTGCCAAACAGCAATTACAAGAGATAAATCTAAGTATCGGTGTATGCGGTAAGCTGGCGTAGGATAATATCAAACATCTTTAAGCTCCCCCAACTTCATATCATGGGGATAAAGTTGTTTAATTTAATTCCGACCATGACAGATTTCGTGCATGTATAATGGTGAAACAATAAAGTGCCAAACAGCAATTACAAGAGATAAATCTAAGTATCGGTGTATGCGGTAAGCTGGCGTAGGATAATATCAAACATCTTTAAGCTCCTCCAACTTCATATCATGGGGATAAAGTTGTTTAATTTAATTCCGACCATGACAGACTCCGTGCATATATAATGGTGAAACAATAAAGTGCCAAACAGCAACTACAAGAGATAAATCTAAGTAGCGGTGTATGCGGTAAGCTGGCGTAGGATAATATCAAACATCTTTAAGCTCCCCCAACTTCATATCATGGGGATAAAGTTGTTTAATTTAATTCCGACCATGGCAGATTCCGTGCATATATAATGGTGAAACAATAAAGTGCCAAACAGCAACTACAAGAGATAAATCTAAGTAGCGGTGTATGCGGTAAGCTGGCGTAGGATAATATCAAACATCTTTAAGCTCCCCCAACTTCATATCATGGGGATAAAGTTGTTTAATTTAATTCCGACCATGACAGATTTCGTGCATGTATAATGGTGAAACAATAAAGTGCCAAACAGCAATTACAAGAGATAAATCTAAGTATCGGTGTATGCGGTAAGCTGGCGTAGGATAATATCAAACATCTTTAAGCTCCCCCAACTTCATATCATGGGGATAAAGTTGTTTAATTTAATTCCGACCATGACAGATTTCGTGCATGTATAATGGTGAAACAATAAAGTGCCAAACAGCAATTACAAGAGATAAATCTAAGTAGCGGTGTATGCGGTAAGCTGGCGTAGGATAATATCAAACATCTTTAAGCTCCCCCAACTTCATATCATGGGGATAAAGTTGTTTAATTTAATTCCGACCATGGCAGATTCCGTGCATATATAATGGTGAAACAATAAAGTGCCAAACAGCAACTACAAGAGATAAATCTAAGTAGCGGTGTATGCGGTAAGCTGGCGTAGGATAATATCAAACATCTTTAAGCTCCCCCAACTTCATATCATGGGGATAAAGTTGTTTAATTTAATTCCGACCATGGCAGATTCCGTGCATATATAATGGTGAAACAATAAAGTGCCAAACAGCAACTACAAGAGATAAATCTAAGTAGCGGTGTATGCGGTAAGCTGGCGTAGGATAATATCAAACATCTTTAAGCTCCCCCAACTTCATATCATGGGGATATAGTTGTTTAATTTAATTCCGACCATGGCAGATTCCGTGCATATATAATGGTGAAACAATAAAGTGCCAAACAGCAATTACAAGAGATAAATCTAAGTAGCGGTATATGCGGTAAGCTGGCGTAGGATAATATCAAACATCTTTAAGCTCCCCCAACTTCATAGCATGGGGATAAAGTTGTTTAATTTAATTCCGACCATGACAGACTCCGTGCATATATAATGGTGAAACAATAAAGTGCCAAACAGCAACTACAAGAGATAAATCTAAGTAGCGGTGTATGCGGTAAGCTGGCGTAGGATAATATCAAACATCTTTAAGCTCCCCCAACTTCATATCATGGGGATAAAGTTGTTTAATTTAATTCCGACCATGGCAGATTCCGTGCATATATAATGGTGAAACAATAAAGTGCCAAACAGCAATTACAAGAGATAAATCTAAGTAGCGGTGTATGCGGTAAGCTGGCGTAGGATAATATCAAACATCTTTAAGCTCCCCCAACTTCATATCATGGGGATAAAATTGTTTAATTTAATTCCGACCATGACAGATTTCGTGCATGTATAATGGTGAAACAATAAAGTGCCAAACAGCAATTACAAGAGATAAATCTAAGTAGCGGTGTATGCGGTAAGCTGGCGTAGGATAATATCAAACATCTTTAAGCTCCCCCAACTTCATATCATGGGGATAAAGTTGTTTAATTTAATTCCGACCATGACAGATTTCGTGCATGTATAATGGTGAAACAATAAAGTGCCAAACAGCAATTACAAGAGATAAATCTAAGTAGCGGTGTATGCGGTAAGCTGGCGTAGGATAATATCAAACATCTTTAAGCTCCCCCAACTTCATATCATGGGGATAAAGTTGTTTAATTTAATTCCGACCATGACAGATTTCGTGCATGTATAATGGTGAAACAATAAAGTGCCAAACAGCAATTACAAGAGATAAATCTAAGTATCGGTGTATGCGGTAAGCTGGCGTAGGATAATATCAAACATCTTTAAGCTCCCCCAACTTCATATCATGGGGATAAAGTTGTTTAATTTAATTCCGACCATGACAGATTTCGTGCATGTATAATGGTGAAACAATAAAGTGCCAAACAGCAATTACAAGAGATAAATCTAAGTATCGGTGTATGCGGTAAGCTGGCGTAGGATAATATCAAACATCTTTAAGCTCCTCCAACTTCATATCATGGGGATAAAGTTGTTTAATTTAATTCCGACCATGACAGACTCCGTGCATATATAATGGTGAAACAATAAAGTGCCAAACAGCAACTACAAGAGATAAATCTAAGTAGCGGTGTATGCGGTAAGCTGGCGTAGGATAATATCAAACATCTTTAAGCTCCCCCAACTTCATATCATGGGGATAAAGTTGTTTAATTTAATTCCGACCATGGCAGATTCCGTGCATATATAATGGTGAAACAATAAAGTGCCAAACAGCAACTACAAGAGATAAATCTAAGTAGCGGTGTATGCGGTAAGCTGGCGTAGGATAATATCAAACATCTTTAAGCTCCCCCAACTTCATATCATGGGGATAAAGTTGTTTAATTTAATTCCGACCATGGCAGATTTCGTGCATGTATAATGGTGAAACAAAAACAAGCCATGAAATATTTTATTTTTACTTTCTGCTCGCTTTAGTCTCAAAGATTTACGCAATTAAAATATATTTAAAAAAGCATACATTAAGCTGCGTGTAACGAGTTTTGCCTGATTAAAATCCGTCTATCCTTTGTCAAGATACAAATAAAAAAATAAAGCATGCCGTCTAAAAATCCGCCAAAAATCTCGCTCTTTTTCGAAATTTTTGAGAAAGTATATAAAGAAATGTTGTTACGCTTTTGTTTTGTTTTTGTGATAATCGCTTGTTTTTGGCTTAAAAAAAATTTTTTTTTTAAATTACCGAGTATATAAAGAAATTTTTTTTCGAATTTGTTTCATTATCTATTCAGACTTTGTACTGTGCGTTTCGCTTGTGTTTTTTTTTGTTTTTGTGATAATCGTTTGTTTTTTGGCTTATAAAAAGTTTTTTTTAAAACTATCGACCCCCGCATTTTTCTTGACATTCTTTAAAACATTGTAATTTTTTGTATTTGTTTATTTTTCAAATACAATTTTATTTAATTACCGACCTTGGCTTTTTTGTGGACATCCTTTAAAACAGGTTTTATTTGTTTTTTTTTTGTGTTTTTGTGCAAAATACAATTTTTTGTTTTAACTATCGATCTCGGCTTTTTCGTGGACATCCTTTAAAACAGGCTTTATTTTGTTGTTTTCGTGTTCTGTAAAACACAATTTTTTCAAATATCGACCTTGCCATTCTCGTGGACATTCTTTAAAACAGGCTTTATTTTATTGTTTTTGCGTTTTTGTATAAAATACATTTTTTTGTTTTAACTACATATCGATAGTTGTTTCTTTTATTTATTCTTTCTACATTTTTCGTTTATAGTTGCGAGTAGTATACGTTCCTACATTTCAAAAATGCCACGTTACAATAACAGGAAAAAACGTCATAATGTGACGGCCGAAATTCTCGAATGTGCCTTAAAATCTTTATCTCTGTCAAAACCTAATAAATGCGACACAAATATGATGAAATTGATCTGTGAGAAAGTGCATATTAAAAATAGTAAAGAAAATCGGATATTATTATATAATATTTGGAGTGCAAAACTAAACCAAAAATTAGATTTTTCTGATATTTTGGATCCTCCTGATGTTGTACTCAACAACATTCCTCATTTTCCACCCGTGTATAATATCGTAAAAGAACCTTTGTCCCCTGTGAATTTCATTCTTCCAATGGATATTTCTGATATTGGTTTCGAATTAGGGTGGAGATATAAATCGAATATCAATTTAGAGCAAATACTGAATGGAAAGGATTTGCCAATTCATAATAATGACGATATTCGTTTTATAATTAGGACAGCACTAACATTAGCTGAAAATTTTGTGTTATTTCATTTGGGGCAGTTCACAAACCAAGCATTTTTCAAACAAATTTAGTTTGTTATGGTTGCTGCAAATACCCAAGTCACAACCTAAAATATAAATTTGAATTGACAAATACAGCTCTGACAATTTTTGTAAAGGGCGAAGATATAAATTCGCATTCTGGGAATAAACTGTTTTATCAATATAGAGGAAAACAAAGAGAATCAGCTAAAAAACAGCTTATCCACAAATCCGCACACAACTTTAATTTAGAAATTTTAAAAAATTCAAGTCTCGAGCTTGCGAGAAAAGGTAATACTCAAATAATTACAACTACAGAAGTATTAAGGAAAATTAAATCCGAATACTTAAAGCGGAACGATGTAGTCCAGGATTGCGATGTGATGGACATTTTCTATAAAAAAACTATCCAAACAAAAGAAAATATTTATATACATTCGGTTACAGAGCCTTTAAATGTTGTTATGTTGCGAAAACAGCAAACGGAGTTATTAAAAAAATATTCCCCTCTAATTATTTATATGGATGCAACAGGCGGTGTCGTAAAGAAGCCAATTTGCCACAAGGAGCATAATTATAAGAGAATTTTATACTATGCTTGCGTTGTTAAAATTAATAAAATTATTGTTCCCGTAGCAGAAATGATTAGTTGCCAACATGATGCATATACCATTGCAAAATTCTTAATAGAATTTCAAAAATCTTATAGCAGCGTAACTAAAATGGAAAGACCCGTCTGTATTGTTGTTGATTGGTTATGGGCATCAATATTAGCGGTTCTACACGCCTTAAATATATGACTGTCCAACGCTATTTAGAATACGCCTTCAGGATTCTTTATCATAAACAGCAACCTACTTCAGTGATACCAATTTTTATTTGTTGTTCACATTTTATCAACATTATTGTAAAACAGATTGCTCAAAAATGTGAAAAAATTAGAAAGGGTCCCAAAAACCTTTTACTAGATTTCTTCTGTTTATTTTTAAATAGTAAAAATATTACTGCAATTGATTCTATTTTCGAAAGTTTCTGCATGATTTTTTGCAGTCCATTTATAACAAAAGATGTCGTTGAGGCTTTCGAAAAGTTTAGAACATTTACATATTTCGCATATAATCCAGAAGATATACCAAATTCTCATAATACAAATGATGAAGGATATTTAGAAGATAATGAACTGTTTATCGAATTAAATGGTGAAAAGGTCAGATATATTCAAAGTCCATTCTTCCAAAAATACGTTAGTATTTACAAAAGAATATTGCTACAAATTGATGCGAAAACTGCAACATCCGATCAGCAAAATGATTATTATTTCCCAAACTTTGTTTTATTTTCCATAGAAAAGTATTTCTCATATCTACCATTATGGTCAACTTGTTTTTCACATTTTCTTGGAATCGAAGGGCGCTTGTCAAACTCAAACGTGGAAAACTGGTTCAATATGGTAAAGAATCAGTATTTAGATCACAAATTCACCAAAGTTGGTAGATTTGTTGAGTTGTTGGATGAAAAAATTTTGCTCCTGTTGAATTCAATTAGCTTCTCCGATATATTGAACGCTTCGCCCAAACGCAAAAAACCTTCTCAAGCAAAATTTAGAGAATTTTATTGTGAAGATGACATGAGTCAAGAAGAAATGTGGAACAAACAATATAAATTTGATAAGTCACCTAAACATATTGGCAATCGTGTGATTGAAAGATATGCTTCGAAAAACATTTTTAAAGAAACATTAACAAGAGAAAAAAAATGGAATGAAGAAGTAGCTGAAGATTCTATGAATGAATCATTTAAATCTAAAATTCTTCGCTGTTTTAGAAATGGATTTACATTCATAAGAAATGCAAAAACAACCGAAGTTAGCAATACGTGTGCATTTGACTCGCTGAGCCTTATATTTTATTGTACAGCGGCAGATTCCGACATTCACAAACAAATATTTGAATCTTCTTCAATAAAGTATTTAAAGTTTATAAACCAGTTAGAAAAGCATGGTTTTAGACAAAATGTATACATCAAACGATCAGCTCTATTATTAGAATGTTTTAAACCTCGAATAAATATAAGAGGCAACAACATTAGTTTAAATTCGGAATGCAATATATCCGACCTAATCGAGTATTATTTTTCAAGACCATGCAGCTTTCAATTAAATTGTCATAAAGACGAGAATTTATTTATTAAAGATTTCTATTATTTACCGATCGAAAATTCATCTTTCGTTCAAGATGACTTTAAACGCATAAGTAATAAAATATTGTTACCAAAATCAAAATGCTGTATGTGTGGAGAACAAATGACAGCAAATAAAGTTGTCATTCAAAATGAAGTTATGTTTGTTGATGTCCAGCCATTCGATATACAAACGAAGTATAACATTCAGCTTTGTGATATACAAAGTTCATTAGCAATTTTGGACCAAAGAGTTTATTTAAAAGGTGTAATCAATTATATCTTTCCTCCATCATTTGGTGCAAGTGGACATTATACTTGTTATGTTAAACGTCCGAATAATAAGTGGCACTTATATAACGATCTTTTAAAATCCGGTAGTGTAGTACAGTCTAACACCATTGTAAATCCACATACCTTAATTTACATAACACAGTAGGGATAGGGACTATTTTAAAATTATTATTTTTATAGTTCCTCAACAATTGTCAAACGTTTCTGTTTTGACGTTAACAATTAACCGTAACCAATGGTCGCATTAAAGACAAACCATTCACACTAGTATTAAATGTTGCGAACTCACAACTCAAAGTTCTGCAACAAAGAAAAAATGGAAGCATCAGTGAGAAAACGCAGCAACTGTGATGGAGATCACATATCAAATTATAGAGGCGGCCCAATTTAACTAGATTGTAAAGAAGAATTAACCCAATTCAGCGAGCAGAGCAAGTATCGGTTGCTGATAAGCTTTTCAAATAAAGATAATGAATTTCTGAAATTTATTTATTTTTCACAAAATGCAGAATACGTCATTATATAAGATTAATTATTGCCACAGTTTCTTTACGCACAAATTGACACCAGAATTGCTTCGATCAGATAAGGGATTCTCATGGTTGATTGTAATTCGCTGTTTTGTACTTTGTAATTTTAATTAAAATTTATGTGGAGATTAATTATTTTAATTTAAAATAAATTATCTGCCACAGTGTGCTTAATATCACAAATTAATACCCGAATTGCAATCTCTGTAAATCGCTATTTTGTAGTTTGAATTGTTAATTAAAATTTATGTGGAGAATAATTAATTTAATTTAACATAAATAAACCACTAATGGTTTTTTACGCAAAAATTGACACCCTTAGATCTATGATCGGATGAGGCATTCTCTGGCTACAGTAGTTCAAGCATTTAAACAGGTCGAAATCAGAGGTTCCCGGCGCGGGTTCCTTTGCCACCTGATGAGGTCATTACGATAATATTATGCGTAAGGCATAAATTAAGATGTTTGATATTATCCTACGCCAGCTTACCGCATACACCGATACTTAGATTTATCTCTTGTAATTGCTGTTTCGCACTTTATTGTCTCACCATTATACATGCACGAAATCTGTCATGGTCGGAATTAAATTAAACAACTTTATCCCCATGATATGAAGTTGGGGGAGCTTAAAGATGTTTGATATTATCCTACGCCAGCTTACCGCATACACCGCTACTTAGATTTATCTCTTGTAATTGCTGTTTGGCACTTTATTGTTTCACCATTATATATGCACGGAATCTGTCATGGTCGGAATTAAATTAAACAACTTTATCCCCATGATATGAAGTTGGGGGAGCTTAAAGATGTTTGATATTATCCTACGCCAGCTTACCGCATACACCGATACATAGATTTATCTCTTGTAATTGCTGTTTGGCACTTTATTGTTTCACCATTATACATGCACGAAATCTGTCATGGTCGGAATTAAATTAAACAACTTTATCCCCATGATATGAAGTTGGGGGAGCTTAAAGATGTTTGATATTATCCTACGCCAGCTTACCGCATACACCGATACTTAGATTTATCTCTTGTAATTGCTGTTTGGCACTTTATTGTTTCACCATTATACATGCACGAAATCTGTCATGGTCGGAATTAAATTAAACAACTTTATCCCCATGATATGAAGTTGGGGGAGCTTAAAGATGTTTGATATTATCCTACGCCAGCTTACCGCATACACCGCTACTTAGATTTATCTCTTGTAATTGCTGTTTGGCACTTTATTGTTTCACCATTATACATGCACGAAATCTGTCATGGTCGGAATTAAATTAAACAACTTTATCCCCATGATATGAAGTTGGGGGAGCTTAAAGATGTTTGATATTATCCTACGCCAGCTTACCGCATACACCGATACTTAGATTTATCTCTTGTAATTGCTGTTTGGCACTTTATTGTTTCACCATTATACATGCACGAAATCTGTCATGGTCGGAATTAAATTAAACAACTTTATCCCCATGATATGAAGTTGGGGGAGCTTAAAGATGTTTGATATTATCCTACGCCAGCTTACCGCATACACCGCTACTTAGATTTATCTCTTGTAATTGCTGTTTGGCACTTTATTGTTTCACCATTATATATGCACGGAATCTGCCATGGTCGGAATTAAATTAAACAACTTTATCCCCATGATATGAAGTTGGGGGAGCTTAAAGATGTTTGATATTATCCTACGCCAGCTTACCGCATACACCGCTACTTAGATTTATCTCTTGTAGTTGCTGTTTGGCACTTTATTGTTTCACCATTATATATGCACGGAGTCTGTCATGGTCGGAATTAAATTAAACAACTTTATCCCCATGATATGAAGTTGGAGGAGCTTAAAGATGTTTGATATTATCCTACGCCAGCTTACCGCATACACCGATACTTAGATTTATCTCTTGTAATTGCTGTTTGGCACTTTATTGTTTCACCATTATACATGCACGAAATCTGTCATGGTCGGAATTAAATTAAACAACTTTATCCCCATGATATGAAGTTGGGGGAGCTTAAAGATGTTTGATATTATCCTACGCCAGCTTACCGCATACACCGATACTTAGATTTATCTCTTGTAATTGCTGTTTGGCACTTTATTGTTTCACCATTATACATGCACGAAATCTGTCATGGTCGGAATTAAATTAAACAACTTTATCCCCATGATATGAAGTTGGGGGAGCTTAAAGATGTTTGATATTATCCTACGCCAGCTTACCGCATACACCGCTACTTAGATTTATCTCTTGTAATTGCTGTTTGGCACTTTATTGTTTCACCATTATACATGCACGGAATCTGCCATGGTCGGAATTAAATTAAACAACTTTATCCCCATGATATGAAGTTGGGGGAGCTTAAAGATGTTTGATATTATCCTACGCCAGCTTACCGCATACACCGCTACTTAGATTTATCTCTTGTAGTTGCTGTTTGGCACTTTATTGTTTCACCATTATATATGCACGGAGTCTGTCATGGTCGGAATTAAATTAAACAACTTTATCCCCATGATATGAAGTTGGAGGAGCTTAAAGATGTTTGATATTATCCTACGCCAGCTTACCGCATACACCGATACTTAGATTTATCTCTTGTAATTGCTGTTTGGCACTTTATTGTTTCACCATTATACATGCACGAAATCTGTCATGGTCGGAATTAAATTAAACAACTTTATCCCCATGATATGAAGTTGGGGGAGCTTAAAGATGTTTGATATTATCCTACGCCAGCTTACCGCATACACCGATACTTAGATTTATCTCTTGTAATTGCTGTTTGGCACTTTATTGTTTCACCATTATACATGCACGAAATCTGTCATGGTCGGAATTAAATTAAACAACTTTATCCCCATGATATGAAGTTGGGGGAGCTTAAAGATGTTTGATATTATCCTACGCCAGCTTACCGCATACACCGCTACTTAGATTTATCTCTTGTAATTGCTGTTTGGCACTTTATTGTTTCACCATTATACATGCACGGAATCTGCCATGGTCGGAATTAAATTAAACAACTTTATCCCCATGATATGAAGTTGGGGGAGCTTAAAGATGTTTGATATTATCCTACGCCAGCTTACCGCATACACCGCTACTTAGATTTATCTCTTGTAGTTGCTGTTTGGCACTTTATTGTTTCACCATTATATATGCACGGAGTCTGTCATGGTCGGAATTAAATTAAACAACTTTATCCCCATGATATGAAGTTGGGGGAGCTTAAAGATGTTTGATATTATCCTACGCCAGCTTACCGCATACACCGCTACTTAGATTTATCTCTTGTAATTGCTGTTTGGCACTTTATTGTTTCACCATTATACATGCACGAAATCTGTCATGGTCGGAATTAAATTAAACAATTTTATCCCCATGATATGAAGTTGGGGGAGCTTAAAGATGTTTGATATTATCCTACGCCAGCTTACCGCATACACCGCTACTTAGATTTATCTCTTGTAATTGCTGTTTGGCACTTTATTGTTTCACCATTATACATGCACGAAATCTGTCATGGTCGGAATTAAATTAAACAATTTTATCCCCATGATATGAAGTTGGGGGAGCTTAAAGATGTTTGATATTATCCTACGCCAGCTTACCGCATACACCGCTACTTAGATTTATCTCTTGTAATTGCTGTTTGGCACTTTATTGTTTCACCATTATACATGCACGAAATCTGTCATGGTCGGAATTAAATTAAACAATTTTATCCCCATGATATGAAGTTGGGGGAGCTTAAAGATGTTTGATATTATCCTACGCCAGCTTACCGCATACACCGCTACTTAGATTTATCTCTTGTAATTGCTGTTTGGCACTTTATTGTTTCACCATTATATATGCACGGAATCTGCCATGGTCGGAATTAAATTAAACAACTTTATCCCCATGATATGAAGTTGGGGGAGCTTAAAGATGTTTGATATTATCCTACGCCAGCTTACCGCATACACCGCTACTTAGATTTATCTCTTGTAGTTGCTGTTTGGCACTTTATTGTTTCACCATTATATATGCACGGAGTCTGTCATGGTCGGAATTAAATTAAACAACTTTATCCCCATGATATGAAGTTGGAGGAGCTTAAAGATGTTTGATATTATCCTACGCCAGCTTACCGCATACACCGCTACTTAGATTTATCTCTTGTAATTGCTGTTTGGCACTTTATTGTTTCACCATTATACATGCACGAAATCTGTCATGGTCGGAATTAAATTAAACAATTTTATCCCCATGATATGAAGTTGGGGGAGCTTAAAGATGTTTGATATTATCCTACGCCAGCTTACCGCATACACCGCTACTTAGATTTATCTCTTGTAATTGCTGTTTGGCACTTTATTGTTTCACCATTATATATGCACGGAATCTGTCATGGTCGGAATTAAATTAAACAACTTTATCCCCATGATATGAAGTTGGGGGAGCTTAAAGATGTTTGATATTATCCTACGCCAGCTTACCGCATACACCGATACTTAGATTTATCTCTTGTAATTGCTGTTTGGCACTTTATTGTTTCACCATTATACATGCACGAAATCTGTCATGGTCGGAATTAAATTAAACAACTTTATCCCCATGATATGAAGTTGGGGGAGCTTAAAGATGTTTGATATTATCCTACGCCAGCTTACCGCATACACCGCTACTTAGATTTATCTCTTGTAATTGCTGTTTGGCACTTTATTGTTTCACCATTATACATGCACGGAATCTGCCATGGTCGGAATTAAATTAAACAACTTTATCCCCATGATATGAAGTTGGGGGAGCTTAAAGATGTTTGATATTATCCTACGCCAGCTTACCGCATACACCGATACTTAGATTTATCTCTTGTAATTGCTGTTTCGCACTTTATTGTCTCACCATTATACATGCACGAAATCTGTCATGGTCGGAATTAAATTAAACAACTTTATCCCCATGATATGAAGTTGGGGGAGCTTAAAGATGTTTGATATTATCCTACGCCAGCTTACCGCATACACCGCTACTTAGATTTATCTCTTGTAATTGCTGTTTGGCACTTTATTGTTTCACCATTATATATGCACGGAATCTGTCATGGTCGGAATTAAATTAAACAACTTTATCCCCATGCTATGAAGTTGGGGGAGCTTAAAGATGTTTGATATTATCCTACGCCAGCTTACCGCATACACCGCTACTTAGATTTATCTCTTGTAATTGCTGTTTAACACTTTATTGTTTCACCATTATACATGCACGAAATCTGTCATGGCCGGAATTAAATTAAACAACTTTATCCCCATGATATGAAGTTGGGGAGCTCAAAGGTGTTTTATTTACTCTTGGGCCAGTTGGCCATAGAAATAAAACTAAAATTTGAAATAAAAAATTAAACAAATCTTATTGGAATGTCCGCCATTTTTTTGTTAGAAACTTCACACCTGAAAATTCTTATTGGATTTGTATATGTATGTGTTTATTGTTTTTTGTTAGAAACTTCACAGGCTCGATTTCTACATATTTTTAGAAACAACATATGTATATGAAGACTATATTTAACTCTTTCGGTCATTTTGTACTCATTTGAATACATCAACTTTACAACAGTGTATTTCGTACAATATTCTTTGCAGTGTAATTTTTATAATTGTTTTCAATTTAATACAGTTCCTTTAACGTTTTTTTCTCTTGTTTTACACAATTCTTTTCTGTGTATTAGTGATATTACAGTTTTAGAAAGTGATGGTTGTGTGACACATTGATTTTTTTTTTGCTCCAATTAAATTAAAAATATTTTTATATGTGTTAAGTGTTTATGTTCTAAAAAACAAGTGAATAGTAAGTAAATTTATAATTGTGGTTACTTAAAATTGGTCTTAAATGTATGTTCTCAAATGAGTACAATTCTTTTCAATGGTTATGTGTACAAATAAATACATAAATTAATTTGTTCTTATTTGTAGACATTTTGACTGAAATATTGTATAATTTTGCTAATAAATTCTTTCACATTCTAACTTAAGGATATGAGTGATGCAATGGAGTTAAAACGAATCTTGGCGAAAAATAAGAAAGTCAAATTGACTATGGAGGAAGCAGCTATTCTAATAAACGCCGATGATTCGGAGCTGGATTTATCCGATGACGACGAGGAACACTTAGATTCGATCAATTATTTTGAAGAAGTCATAAAAGAAAATTTAGAACATGAGGTTTTAATCGTCAATAAAAAGAAGCAAAATGACCTTTTGAACGAAATTATGATGCCAGATGTTTCAGTGTTTGATGAAACCGGCCTTGAAGAAGAAACTGAATTAAATGAAAATGTCTTACTTTTAGCTACAGGCTCTAAGCATTCCGAAGAAATTATAATTAATGAAAATATTCAATTTGAATTCGTAACAGAAAATTAAAAATTCAACACTACTGAGAAATCCCAAATTGTTTGGAGAAAAACAATTATGCAACAAAACCGCTTTTTATTTGAGCACGTACACTCTGAAGATGAAGTGGAAACATCCCCTTATTCCATATTTCTAAAATACATCCCTCTCCAATTATTGGAAAATATGGCTTTTTTCACTAATCTCTACGCCCAGCAGCAAAATATTTCGCCTTTCCGTTCAACTACACCAAATGAACTACTAAAATTTATTGGAATTCAAATTTTAATGGGATCTCTCAGAATGCCCAGAATCCGCATGTATTTCAACAAATATATTTCGATTCAGATGGTAATGCAAGCTATGACTCATGAGAGGTTTTCTCAGTTGCGAAACACAATCCATTTTGTGGATAATTTAGCACGGCCGAAAGATAATATAGACAAGTTCTACAAAACCCGCCCTCTGATTGACAGTATCCGAAAGAGATGCTTGGAACACACAGTTGAGGAACACCTGTCTATAGATGAGCAGATCATCCCGTTCAAGGGTCAACTTAGCATAAAGCAGTACATAAAAGGGAAGCCTTGTCCGTGGGGTATAAAGGTAAATCATTTTATATATGAATAATTTACATCTACTCGTATATATTACATACATATATTATTTTATTTATTATAGGTATTCTTGTTATGCGGAAAAAGTGGATTACCGTACGATTTTATTATTTACCAAGGTTTATCTACCGAATTAAATCAATTGACTATAAAGCAACTTGGATTTGGAACGGCAGTTGTTTTACATCTTTCCAAAAGAATCAACACTACTGGCAACATTCTGTGTTTTGACAATTACTTCAGCACATACCAATTATTCGAATGCATGAACCAGCTTCAAATTAATGCCATTGGGACAATTAGGGTTAACCGATTTAAAAGCCCACCTCATATAAATGATAAAATTTTAAAAAAGACTGGTCGTGGAGCATCAGACGAAGTAACGAGTAACGATGGAAAAGTATGCGTTGTCAAGTGGCAGGACAACAAAGCAATTTATTTAGCATCAAATTTTGTAGGAGTTGGTGAAGAAGCAATGGCCCGCCGATACGATAAAAACCAATCTAAGTACGTGCAAATAAATCAACCACAAATTGTACAAATGTACAATATGGGAATGGGTGGAGTCGATTTATTCGACCAATTACTCAGCTACTATCGGTTTTTCCATAAATCCAGAAAGTGGACTTTGAGGGTGATTGCTCATTTTATAGATTTTGCTGTTGTTGCTAGCTGGATCGAATATAAAGCAGCACATAAAAAAATTGGTACCCCCTCCAAAGATGTAAAGGATTTACTAAATTTCCGGTTATATTTATCGCATTGCCTGACTACCGTTAATCAAATTAGTACTCGCAAAAGAGGTAGGCCATTGTCAGCAACCAATGCCACGGCTGAAAATAATGTATCTGCCAAAAGAGCCAAAACAGAAAATCGTCCCATTGATGAAATTCGATACGACGATATTCGCCATCTTCCGCTTCGAAGCGATGCAGTCAGCCGTTGTAAATATGAAGGATGTAAAGGAAAAAGCAGAGTTTACTGCTGCAAATGCAGTGTTCACCGTTGTTTTGCGAAAGGAAATAATTGTTTTTATAATTTTCATAGCAAGACTGAACAAAAAATATAATTTTTAATATGCACATTAAATAGCAATATTTTTTACGGATGAGAAGTTTGTCCTAAACTGTCCTAAACCAACAACAACAAATGTGAGTGTGAGAATGTGTGTGTTTGAGTAAAAAAAGAATTGCCATTTAGGCGAAACTAATATTTTTTTGTAATAAAAACGTATATATTTGTAATACATTATTTCGTACTGGGAAACAAAACGTTAACCACCGTCTTGGGAAATTGAAAATAGTTTAATTTGCTAAATTAAACTATGTAGTATATGATCTTGTATTTATTCATAGGATTAAAATATAAATATTCGAGGAAATTGAAATATCAAAATTTCATAAATTTTGTTTTGATATTTCTAAGAGGTTACTACGGCTGAAATGTACATTTTCAGATTGAACTAGATCTATTCTATCCAAAACATATCACTTTTCCGGAAAATGTTGGGGAAAAGTACGTTAGTATTCCACATTTAGTTGCTTAATACGTATAAATCAAAAATCAAAATTTTCACGAATTTTCTTTTGATATTTCTAAGAGGTTACTACAGCTGAAATGTACATTTTCAGATTGAACTAGATCTATTCTATCCAAAACATATCACTTTTCCGGAAAATGTTGGGGAAAAGTACGTTAGGATTCCACATTTAGTTGCTTAATACGTATAAATCAAAAATCAAAATTTTCACGAATTTTCTTTTGATATTTCTCAGAGGTTACTACAGCTGAAATGTACATTTTCAGATTGAACTAGATCTATTCTATCCAAAACATATCGCTTTTCCGGAAAATGTTGGGGAAAAGTACGTTAGGATTCCATATTTAGTTGCTTAGTACGTATAAATCAAAAATCAAAATTTTCATGAATTTTCTTTTGATATTTCTAAGAGGTTACTACAGCTGAAATGTACATTTTCAGATTGAACTAGATCTATTCTATCCAAAACATATCACTTTTCCGGAAAATGTTGGGGAAAAGTACGTTAGGATTCCACATTTAGTTGCTTAATACGTATAAATCAAAACTCAAAATTTTCATGAATTTTCTTTTGATATTTCTAAGAGGTTACTACAGCTGAAATGTACATTTTCAGATTGAACTAGATCTATTCTATCCAAAACATATCACTTTTCCGGAAAATGTTGGGGAAAAGTACGTTAGGATTCCACATTTAGTTGCTTAATACGTATAAATCAAAACTCAAAATTTTCATGAATTTTCTTTTGATATTTCTAAGAGGTTACTACAGCTGAAATGTACATTTTCAGATTGAACTAGATCTATTCTATCCAAAACATATCACTTTTCCGGAAAATGTTGGAGAAAAGTACGTTAGGATTCCACATTTAGTTGCTTAATACGTATAAATCAAAAATCAAAATTTTCATGAATTTTCTTTTGATATTTCTAAGAGGTTACTACAGCTAAAATGTACATTTTCAGATTGAACTAGATCTATTCTATCCAAAACATATCACTTTTCCGGAAAATGTTGGGAAAAAGTACGTTAGGATTCCACATTTAGTTGCTTAATACGTATAAATCAAAAATCAAAATTTTCATGAATTTTCTTTTGATATTTCTAAGAGGTTACTACAGCTGAAATGTACATTTTCAGATTGAACTAGATCTATTCTATCCAAAACATATCACTTTTCCGGAAAATGTTGGGGAAAAGTACGTTAGGATTCCACATTTAGTTGCTTAATACGTATAAATCAAAACTCAAAATTTTCATGAATTTTCTTTTGATATTTCTAAGAGGTTACTACAGCTGGAATGTACATTTTCAGATTGAACTAGATCTATTCTATCCAAAACATATCACTTTTCCGGAAAATGTTGGGGAAAAGTACGTTAGGATTCCATATTTAGTTGCTTAGTACGTATAAATCAAAAATCACAATTTTCATGAATTTTCTTTTGATTAATTGTTTTGAATTTTTAATTTATTTCTTTACATTGCATATTTTGTTATTGTATGACATAAGCTTTATTTTATCGAATTTGTTAGGTAGATACTGTAGATTACGTCGTAAATCTACGTATAATTCAATTCAATCTAGTTCAATCTAAAAATGTACATTTCAGCCGTAGTAACCTCTTAGAAATATCAAAAGAAAATTCATGAAAATTTTGATTTTTGATTTATACGTACTATGCAACTAAATGTGGAATCCTAACGTACTTTTCCCCAACATTTTCCGGAAAAGTGATATGTTTTGGATAGAATAGATCTAGTTCAATCTGAAAATGTACATATCAGCCGTAGTAACCTCTTAGAAATATCAAAAGAAAATTCATGAAAATTTTGATTTTTAACAAAACTTTATTTATTATTATTCAGCTCAATAATTACATCAATCTCAAAAAAAAATCCGCCGAAATGTTGTCTTGATTTTTTTTACAAAACATCATAATTCACCCATACTAATAAACAGTTTTGGGATCTAGGACAAACTTCTTACTATTATATAGTCGTATGAAGTTTTTCCTAAACTTGTCCTAAAATGTTGTTTTTGCTTTTAGGACAAATTTAGGACATACTTCTCGCGCATTATTTTTTAATCTACTTATGTTCCTAAGTTCAAAGACTGAATTAAAATTAACAATTTTATGTTTTATTTAAAATTTAAATTAATTTTTAATTTATAATTTTAATTTATAATTTTATGTTCATACTATGAAATAATTTTTATTGAAATTTATATAATATGAAATAAAAACTTTTTTTCAATAGAAAACACTATTTTGTTTATTTGCTTCCTTTCAACAGATTTGTTCTTATTTGAGCACAAGTCCTAATTCCGACCTAACGAACGAAAACTATTTTTTTTTTTAATTGGGTTTCTAATTTTCACAATAGTCTAAAAAATTACATTAAGAATATTTTCCACGGCTAAAATTAATTCATGACCGAAAGAGTTAACCATTAAGGGACACACTATCAAAAAGTTACGTAAGAGACACACTGGGTTAAGGTGGATTTAGATATCCGACGATTTTTCGGCGCGGCTTTTTCACACAAACAAACATAAACAATACAGTCAAACCTGTTTTTGTGCGATCCTTTTTTATGCGAATTTTTTTTATGCGCTTTTTTTGTGCGATTTTTTTTTGTATGCGATTTTTTTTGTGCGATTTTTTTTTATGCGGTATATGAATATCGAGATTCTGTTCAGCCATTTTCATACCTATTGCATCAGCCAAGTTCATTAATCATTAGACATGCTCACTATTCTTATATATTCCATATTCCAGCAAATTTCAATAAGTAATTATAATTACCTATTATCTTGCACACAAAGAATATAATTTAGTTAAAAGAAATGTTTACTTCACAACCAACGAAATGCGTAGTAGGTAATAGCCACACTGATTGTTAACCTTGAACATAAACTAAAAAAATATACATAATGATGTAAGAAAAAAGGAAATTTACCGTTTTATTTTAAAATGAGAAATTGAAATTTGTTTAAATGTTTCCATGTGTAATTTAATTTCGTAAAACTTTGACATATTTTCTAAGGGAGACTTTTTTTATGCGGTCCCTATCCACCGCATAAAAATTTTTTTTTTTAAATTTTTGTCCAAAGTTACTTATTATAGCGATTTATGAAGTTTGTGAATATTTTTTTTGTGCGTTTTTTTTTGTACGGTCCCTATCTACCGCACAAAAACAGGTTTGACTGTATTTTAACACATAATTTATAAATAAAAACACAAGCTACTTATAGGACTAGTACAAATCGAAAAAACGAAAAAAAACAGGGGATGCTAAAAAAATGTATTTAGGTATCTGTGTCATCGCGCCGAAAAGATAAATTGTTTTCATGGCTTCGCCGTGCCGAAAATTCGGCGAAGCAGTTGTTTCTAATTCGTTGAATGTGTCACATGACCATGTCCATGTAAATCGACCTTGATTTTTACTCAAGCTTATATCTCGTGATCAAATTGATCAAATTCATTCAATTTTTTTTCAATTGATAGAAAATTTCCTCAAGAACATAAAAACATAGTTTTGTTGCGATAAAATAAATAGGTGCAAAAATATTTATAAAAAACTAACGGAACTTTTTAAAAATATCGTTTTTTTTAATGCTTATATTTTTATTAAAAATTAATATTTTGATACTGTGTAGGTGACTGATAAAAAGCTAAAGAGTTGAACCTTAAGATGGTACTATGGGTTTTCCCATCCATTGCAAAAACTATATTTATTTTGCAAATCGAAAATGGCAGTGTTTTGAAAACAGCAAAATTGAGGTAAAATCTAAAAGTTGGCAATTTTGCATGAAAAAAAAACTTTTTTGATATTAATAATGGATATCCCCCTTAGGCACGATACAGTGCGCTTATAGAACCCGAGCAGTGTGCGTCGTAAAAACAGGTACGGGTAAAAATCACCCAGTGTGTCTCTAACGTCGGAAAAACATACTCATTTAAACATTTTTTTTTTGTTAAATATTGTGTGTTTATGTTAAACTTACAGGAGTATAATTTTTGTCTCTTTGAACTAAAATATGTATATAAAGAGAAACCTCACTATAACGGATATCGACGGGACCAAAAAAGTTGTCTGTTGAAGTGAGGTGTCGCTTGAACTGAGGATTTGTGTTTTTTTGTATAAGAATTTTATTGGGATTCTATTTCTTATCCGATTTTAATGAAATTCAGCATTCCCAATGTAAATGGGATTCTTAAATGATTTTTAGATAAAGTTCTGGAATATGGCCAGGCCAGTTAGGAAGAAACTTGGCCATTTCTTATTCGATGTTGATGAAATTCGCATATGATTTTTAGATAAAGTTCTGGAATATAGCCATTTAGGATAGAACTCTTATCCGAAAATCCCATTTCCATCGTACATGCTGAATGACATCAAAATCGGATAAGAAATGGCCAAGTTTCTTTCTAACTGGCCATATTCCAAAACTTTATCTAAAAATCATTTAAGGATTCCGTCTACATAGGGAATGCTGAATTTCATTAAAATCGGATAATAAATAGGTACATTTTTTCCTCTGTTCAAGGGACACCTCACTTCAACAGACAACTTTTTTAGCCCGGTCGATGTCCAATGTAGTGGGGTATCTCTGTACATACATGTTTTATTTCAAATAGACAAAAATTATATAAGTTTAACACAAACACACAATATTTATCAAAAAATAATTTTTTAAATGAGACGTTTTTCTGACGTAAGAGACACGCTGGGTGATTTTTACCGATACCTGTTTTTAAGACGTTCATTGCTCGGTTTCTATAAACGCACTGCAGCTGGCCTAAGGGGGGGTATTAGTGGACATTTCAAACTTCCCTAGCTGGGTTAATTTAACCCAGTGTGTCTCTTAATGGTTAAATAAATATTAATTGTAGAAAGATTAAAATGAAATTATGTCTAAAATATATTTTTCGAACTTTTATTTTGCAAAGGATCAAAGTTGGTTCAGATGGGGTAAAATGTGTGAGTACTTTCCTCTATTTTGCTATTTTTTACCTTATTGAATCATAACATAAGAGCTGTGTTTTTTTATTCGTTCCCGATAGCTGCTATCGTGAGCCGTGAAGGTTGATTTACATATGCGACGTGCGACGTGTGACAAGTGGAAATAAACGAGGCGCTTTTTTGACAACAATTTACATTTGTGACTAGTTCCGCCACGCCACGCACACTTTATACAATTTTTTATATTTTAATTTTTGTTCTTCAAAAAAGCTTCGTCAAAGCCTACTATTTCGTTTTATACATACAAAAAATTTGTATGTGTTTGTGCGACCGTGACGGAAAAGATAAAATTAAACCATCTCTCGACGTGTGGCGTGTGCCGTGTGGCGAATGTCAAAATATTCGTCTCTGATTGGCTAGAAGCTCCTGTCACACGTCCCACGTCGCATATGTAAATCAACCTTGATTTTTCTATACCTAAATTTAAATTTGACGTGCTATTTATAGGCAAACTAAATTTATTTAACATCAAACTATCATTTTTAATTCAATTGTTTAGCGAATACATCATAAAACAAATATTTGCATTTACCTATTTATACGGATCAGATCACTGTCGGGTTAAAAGGTTTTTTAATTTTTTTTTAATTGCATCTAACTTCATTCTTATTTTTTGTCTGTCAACTTGTAGCAGCTGATTGGTATATTTACTTCAATTTTAGTAGAGAGATTTTAAAAATAATTATTATTTGATTTTTGTAAATTAGTTGGAAAGTGGTAACTTATAAAATTGGAATAAAGAATTAGAAATTTGTGTTTTATTTACCGCACAAAAAATTATATTACGTAAATAAAATTTAACAAACGAGTTAAAAACATAACCTCAAATTAATAATCAAAAAATCTTTTGCATTTTTGTTTAATTTCAGTGTTTAACAAAATTGGAATAAAGAATTAGAAATTTGTGTTTTATTTACCGCACAAAAAATTATATTACGTAAATAAAATTTAACAAACGAGTTAAAAACATAACCTCAAATTAATAATCAAAAAATCTTTTGCATTTTTGTTTAATTTCAGTGCTAAAATGAAACAATGTTCTAAAAATGAGACCAAAGCTTATTGTTTTGTTACAATGATAGAAAATTGGAATTTTTACATATGTAGAAGAAAATAAAAAATTTGCGTTTTCAAATATCTTTTAAGATTTGTTGTCAATTGACGTCTTGGTAATTAAAAAAAAAATGTTTTATTTAGTTTACATTTATTAATTTAATTATATTTTTAGAAATCTTCAGTGATTGTAGAAGGTGTGAAGAATAAAATGAAACGCTTGGTGCGTGCGTATAAAACTGGGAAGGATAACGCAGATTTACCAGAGAATCCCCGAAAGTGATACCCTTTGAAAGAGAACTGGACCAAATTTTTGGCGATCGTCTCGTTTGGCCGTTCTACAACATTATCGACTATGACACTCGAAAAATCTATATCTCATATTGTTGCAAATAATCTCCATTCTCACCTTCCACATCGTCACCTGAAACATCATTACTTAAGACCTTAAACCATATAACATATGGAGTGATATTCGTTTGATAATTTCATACATTTTGTTGTTGTAATGCGTATCGCGAGTGATACTATGTAGCGGTCAAGTGGAGTCGTGCGGCCAATTGAGAAAACAACAAATTTAGACGAATCAAATTATCGTCAAATAAAAAAGTAGGAAACCCATTACAGGATGTAATCGCATTACCGGCATCTCAACAATTCCATCTATATAATATGTATCTACATATACCATTAAGGCCGGTACACATTGAGAAGGAGCGTCGAGAACGATTTTTCGATTAAAATAATAAAAAGGAATTGTTTTTAATTAACGATACCCATGAAATCGTTCATTTACTAACAACAGAATTTAAAATTTTAACAGTTTAAAAACAAAATTTCAATTTATCGTTGATAATTTTTAATTTAAGACGATAAATTGAAATTTTTTATTTTTTAGCAAATACATTATATGTACACGATATTTTAGCTATCGTAATTAAAAACAAACGCTTTTAAACAAGCCGTAGTATTTGCGGTATAAACACAACATAAAATTTACTACATATTTCTGTAAGTATTATTGTCGTAACCCCGTATAATCTTTACATATTTCAATTTTAACACTAGAAGCCCAACCCGTCAAAATGACGAATTGTACATTTATTGAATTCAATTTTTTAAATTATTATGTTAATATGTTTTTGGAAGTTTATGATGAATTTTAACATAATTACTTTGTTGTCATATTAAAAGTCATTACACAGATTCCCACAAAAATATTAACATAATAATTTAAAAAATTGAATTTAATAAATGTATAACCGGTCATTTAACCGGTCGGTAGTTCTAGTGTTAAATTGTAGTTTGTATCAAAAACAGTACAAAATATAACTAACCCTTACAGAAAAATAGTTTATATACATTGCATACTTACTAGTTTATATACACTACTTTATATACATACATACATTCAAACAAAATCATTTTCATTCATTGAAAGGAAAAAAAAATTTTGAACATGTGTTCGTTCTATCAAAACCAACAAATTTGCCGAATTTAATAAATGTATTCCTGATCATACATGCATTCAAACAAAATCATTTAATTATCAATGAAAGTTCACACTAACTGTTCAAACATTGTTTGTGTGATCATTACAACATACTGTGTATGTGTAGTAGTTTTATATACCTTACTTACTAGTTTATATACACTAATTTATATACATCCAAACAAAATCATTTTAATTCATTGAAAGGAAAAAAAAATTTTGAACATGTATAAACATTTTTGTTCGTTTTTGGTTCTATATGAACTTTCATTGTTTTTTGTTTGTTTTTTACGTGAATGTATTGTAAAGGAAATCTTTAAGCGTCTATAACTTTGGAGCCCGACCACCTAAAGAGCTTAGCCATACCATTTTGTTCTTATCTCATCAAGGTCTATAAGTCTGTCTTTGTTTCATGAAAATCGGATAAGTACTTTTCGACTTAATACTTGTTAACAGACATCAATAGCCAGGATATAAGCATCTCTCTCGCTCTAGCGCTTCGCTTGAGTTGAGATGCCTAAAACGACCAACTTTAGACCAGTTAAGACGATCAACGATTTTAGGATTGTGATCCATTTTTTTCAATTATGACATTTCAGTTTCCTGTTTGGAATTTGGTTTTGTGTTCGATAAATAATATTAATTTTTTGTATTTAAATTTTTAAATAATATATATAGAAACGATTATTAATTTTGTTTGGACGATATTTTATTAAGAAAATAACTAATTTTTGATTAAATTTATATGTACATACATACAAGTTAATTTTTAAATTACGCTAATGGTATTTTTAAACCATTTATAGTTAAAAAGTATAATTTAGTACCTCAATTGGTCGCGATGGTAGACTTGACCGCTAGCGTAACTCGTGATACAACCGTGAAGTTACCGCTAGCAGTCCATAGTTATATGGTCTAAGCTTAAGACATTATCACCTGTTAAATCATCACCTGTAGTATCATCGTCTGACACATTTCCACATATCGCACTATAACCTATTACATTATTACAGTCTAAATCATCGCCTAAAAGATCAGATTCCATATCAGCACCTTCCATATCATTCTCTTGTAAGAGAAAATTTTAAGGATGATGATAAAGCTCAGCAGTCACAACTTCCCTTATTATCCACAACAATATTTACTTCTACGCCTACCACTACTCCAGTAAAGTCTAGCCGAAGATCGATTTTAGATACGCCCGCAACAAAATGAAAGCCTAAGTCAGTTTGAAATTATTCAACAAAAGAAGAAATTACTATTACTGATTGATGGAAATTTTAAAGTCAAAAAATCTGTAATTTCAATTTGGCTTTTTTAGTGGTACCCTTATATTTACATATATGTTCCAAAGCGGGACACAGATGTACATAATTATGCATCCATCAAAATTAGAATGCACTAGTGTCTATGTAATGAATTACATATATTCTGCATGGCATGCATAATTATGCAAGTTGTCTCTATTTCTAATTTTATTCACAGATAAGTATAGACAGATGTGTTTCTTGTATGGGCTATATTTACATTCCAAAATTTCAATACCAAATTCCAATCCAATCCTTTTAGAGCAGGACGTACATTTCTGTCTCTTTTTATCTTTTTTTACGTATGGCTATTTTGATATATCAAAGCAAACATAAACCAACTTCAAATAAAATTTTATTTTATAATATATACGTCTTGCTCTAAAAGGATTAGATTGTAATTTGGTATTGAAATTTAGAATGTAAATATGGCCCATACAAGATAGCCATCTGTCTATTCTTATCTGTGATTTTACTGTGCATCGGTAGGCTATATCACATAAAAGAAAATAAATCTATTATAATTGGCATACTTTTAATATTTTTTTTAATAATTTTTTTTAATTTGTTGACAAAAAATAAGCTTTTTGTGACAAATGCCATAATAGAGGATACAAATTAGTTAATTTGTGACAAAATAAGGCATAATTCATATAAAAAAATTGTTCACTAAAATGTATCAAATAAATGTCAAAAAATATTGAACTGCATGCAATGTGTTTTCGTCCATTATGGCACTTGTCTAAAAAACTACATTTTCTGTCAACAAATTAAATAAATTGATTGAAAAAAATAAAAATTGTATTCGAATTTTGATGAAGTGGTTGAAGCAAAATATTTTTGGCAGTTGTCAAATTTATCGTGTTTATAGGATTTAATACGTTTAATTCTTCTAAAGGTAAACAATTCCCTAAACCTGATTCTGCAATTTGTGTATGAACTAAGAGCCTTTTGTAAGCTGCAGTAAATTGTCGCACTGTGGGATTATTATTAGAGCCTAAACGGGCCCTAATACTACCAAAGAAAAGTTCAAGGTGGTCTTGATTGAGTTTGTAGAATGGTACGAACTTGAGAAGTTTAGTTTTAATGAATTTTTCAAATATAAAATTAACACTTTTTAACGTTAAAATCATACCAACAAAGCCAGTTTTCTGGGGTGACATAACAACAGGCTGATAATTACTTGGTGACATAATCTTAAGCGATCCTAAGAAGTTTATAGCGGAATCAACAAATATCAGAATTTGCTCTATATTCGCCGCACAAATAGGTTGTTTGATTCCTCTTTGAGACATATTTCGAGAATTTAGAACATCAAAGACATTGTTAACGATTTTAATAAATCGCACCGTCGCTAGGCATCCTTCGAATTGCGGTAGATTTAGCTGATTTCTACAAAACTCGAGAGCATCCGCAACAGAAGTACTTAACGCTTAAGTAGTAAGCCGAACATTCATTTTCTGATTTTTGAAAAAAACATGGGCCTTTCGCAATTTATTACCTAAATATAGCTGCTCGGTATCTTGTAGCTGTAATAATAATTCTAAATAATGCCACGATATCTCTTCGCCGTTGTCATCTAATAGAGGACCTTTTTCAGCAAGTGTATTACGAATTAATTTTAGCATGTGACATGGATCGGGCAAAATAACCAAAGATTCAGTAAAAGGCTCATCATTGTACATAAACACCGGATTTAAATAATCTAAATCTGTACAATTCCTTACATTTGTATTACATCCTAATGAATTTGCTAGGGAAAAATTTACTGGACATCCATCGAATGTAATTTCAATTATTTTAACCCCCGCGGCGTAAAGATTATGAAGACAGAGAGACAATAAATTACTTTTCTGCTCGCTATTTAGAGAAGCAATAGGAAAATATCCTATTGGTATTTTCCATCTCTTGTTGATTCCTTCAACCATAAACACCAGAACCTGAGTAGCTACTTCTTCACTTTCGAGATCATTCCCTATATCTACACAACCAACTGTTCGTTTACCGTTACATTCTATTTGACTGCGAATGCCAATTTCATCAAAAACTAAGTTACAGAATACATCTTGATTATTTGCTCGTTCCATATCTACAAGAAGTCTCAACGTATGAAAAGATTCTTCTGTGAAACCAGCCTTTCCTTCTACACATTGATACCACTGTGCAATTGTTTTTACATGAGGCAGTAGAGAACTAAATATTTTTCGAACGTAGTCATACGCTTTTGGGGAATAAAAGTTGAGGGTCATTGCAAACTTTCTAATTTCAATCGGGAAACGTTTGGGTAATGATACGCCCTTAGACTTGCGAAGCTGTCTTTTTAAAATTTCTTTAACCGGTTCTGACATTGATACCAAGTTAACAAAGTGCTCTTCTTGTAGCAAGTTTTGACTTTTAAGATCTTCTAAAACCGCCTCTAAACTATTTATTTTGAAATTGCGGCGAGAAATGGTTTGTTCTAAGCGATGATGTCTTTTCGTTAGCTCGCGATACGATTTTCTTAGAACGTTCAATTTGATTTTACGTCGAATATTTTTCTTGGGTGACGATGATTCCTCGGACGTTGATGTCTTAAGTGACCTTTAAGGTGTTACTTTTTTTAAAGGCTATAAAGTTCTATTAGCATAAGGAATCAATCATTAAAAAATATTGAAAACAATACCTTCACTTTTTTTAAGCACGTCTTAATATTTTCTGAACAGCTCACGTCCATATTTTCTATGGCTGTTGATCCATCTTCGGAACTCATTTCAGTTGACATCGGTTTACCGTCTCTATATTCATCATACTCTTCAGTATCAGAAATAATTTTATCAGATGAACTGACAGAGTCCATAATCGCAACAACTTGAATGCGTTCAACCGACAAATTTTCATCCAACACAACTAAAGGGTCTCGCGGGCTACACGAATTAAAAAAGGCTGAATTAAAAAAGGTGTTCATTAATGAAATAAAAAAGGCGAATTTTGTATGAAAAAGGAATACCATTTTTATTTCAGAAAAAAATGAATTAAAAAAGGTAACAGGTGTTCATACAAATTCATACAAAATCACCATTTTTAATTCAACCTTTTTTAATTCAGCCTTTTTTAATTCGTGTAGCCGGTCTCGCGATATATTCGACGAAGAAGCGAAGATGGTCGGAATGGCATTTAGGCATAATATTTTGCACGTTCCCCTCATATTCATGAATTTGTTCTCAAAATGATCAGAACAAATTCGATCGTTCCGGCCAAATTTTTTTGTAATTAATATTTTTTGCCATATTTTCCTCATTCGCAAGTTTCTGGGTAATCTGCTTTGGAAAACTTATTATTAAAAATTTATGCTTGATAAATATGATTTCATAATAGCAGAATTCAATTACAACAAACTTTATCAGAATTATTCCAAACAGATTTATTTTACTAAACACTTTTATGATTTATCTACAACAAATCAATTTTTAAATAAATAATAACAAATTATGATTTCTATAAAAAACATTTATTACGACACATACAGAAAATATTCGTTTAACAAAGTAAAGAAAAAAAAATATTTCCCCGACACTGGGATTTTACTCACAAGCACACAACTACATAAAAAAACTATTTTTCAAATAAAAAATATTAACTTTTGATTTTTTTGAATAAAAATTAAATTTGATCACGGTAAATTGTGTGGGCCCTCTAAATACTTATAATATTCTTGATTATAATATACATTACTTTAATATTCTTACATGCCATTCAATTTTATGGGCAAAACAAATTTCACTAAAACTTACCTAAAACAACTTGTTGAACCTGGACTGCAATGGTTCTTAATATTCGTTACTCTAATGAAATTAGAGCAACTGGAAACACAACATTTCATTAAATGTGGCATTTTCCTTAAAGTTTTATATGTATCACACATATTTTCTCAAGATATACAGAAAATAAGGTATAATATTGCGCATGCTGTTGCTATCGTTTTTTCACAATTTGGCGTCACGTGAAGACAAAAATGCTGATATTTATACGGAGTTTCGTGATATTTTTATTAATTTTTTAAATAAATGGAAAATAAATGAATTTTTTTTCATTTTTGCCATTAATTATTTTTCGACTTTATGTTAAATTTGAACATTTCAATTTTGATTTTAGTTATATACGGCAATACTTTCGGAATTAAATCGCGAAAAGAGGCATGTTTTAATATTCGTGTCTAGAGCAGACTGTTTGAGCACATTTCATAACAAGTTTTGGAATTTATGAGTATAATTTTTCTGTTAAATGCAGAGAACGATTTGATTTTAATTATTTAATTCAAAAATTTGGGAGTGTTCGATTTTAAATATACTAAATTTGAATAATTCCTATTGCAACAAAACTATCAATTGTACTTCTGATAAGAACACATATAGAACACTAAACAGTGAATGGGTGTTTTGATTTAGTTGTAGCGAAAACCATAAGGCAATAAATGAAATAAGCCAGAGATTTAATTTTAATTTATAGTTTTATTTAATTTCCTTTTTTTACAATTTATATTTTCTATTAACTGGGCGTTTAATAATTTCAACTGAATTTTTATTTAATATATTTTTCCATTTATATTTAACGTTAAATATGAACATAATATTTGAATAGGTACGTGGATACCAATAATTTGAAGCCAAACGAAAATAGATGGCAAAAATTTGAGTACACAACGTAAAAAAATAAAAGTTTTAATAATTGGTACGTAAATGACCAAAAACATTTAATAATTTAATTGTTTTATGTTATGTATTCATAATTTTGTTTACCTTTTTTTCCATTTATCTTAGACATTATATACCCGAAAGAATTATTTCTCAAATATTTGGACCATAAAAAAAATATAGAGCATAAAAAGGGTCTCGATAAACTATCATTATCAATTGTAAATACGGTTTGTTAAAAAAAATTACGATTATTCTTGATTTATTTAAAAAATTAATCGAAAAACCGCCAAATTTCATATAAATGTCTGCTTTTTTGTCTTCAAGTGACGTGATGCGCAAAGAAAGACGAAAATGAGACACGGGAATATACTACCTCTTTTTTCTGTATATCTTGATATTTTCTATTAAATAATTTGTTAAAACCAAAACAGAAATGCAAACAAAACAAAATTACGAAAAAAAATGACAGAAGTAGACTAACGCTTTTTCTTACTCTCTTTCATACATTTTGAATTTTATGTTCTCTCCATTATATTAATTCTCGAAGGTTAAATCATTTAGATCAAACTTTGGTACTAAAATTAAGCATGGTTTTTGTTTTTTTGTATAACTGGAAAACCACATAAGGGTTTGAGACTAATAGATTGACAGCTTCAATGGGCGCTTTCAGGTCCGCCAACTGTTGGCAACATGTTAGTAAAATAAACATGTTGGGTTCTGAAAGCTACCGATACATCAAAAATGAAATGCCAACACTGTTGGGCTAAATGTCATATTTTCCATCATAGTTTGTGTGTCGATACATTTAGGTAGCAGTAACTATATTTCGATTTTGTTAGTTTTTTAATATCAAAAAAAAAAAAAAATTAAATAAATAAAAATTAAATATACATATAATTTAATATATATATATATGTATGTATATATGTATATGTACATACTTTTAATTAATATTCTGACATGACATACGATAAATTTACACTCACTAAATATTATATTATAAACCGAACTAAATATTATATTATTCAACAGAACTTCTAATGTTAATAATTGATTTTATTTTATATTTTAAATTTATTAATTTTAAATACTGAAAAACTGCAATGTTTTGCAAAAGTATAAAAACTTTTGACAAGTGATCCATCAGTTTCATTCAGTTACATTTGTGATGGGAGCATGTATCATAAGATGTGATACTGATCAGTAGCGGCAACATGTTGGCGGATCTGAAAGCGCCCATTGTAACTTTTGTGTTAAGAAAAACAAATTAAACGCCAAAATATTGTTCATATCTTTTGTATGAAGTGGCGCAGATGCAATTTTATTTCTACAATTACAGACATATATTACCTAAATATTTTTTAATAAAAAATTAATTGAAATATATTCATTTTAATATGTCATTTTAAGCTAAGCCGGTAATTTTTTTTTTGTGAAAATCTAGTGAAAAATTAAAACATAAAAGGAAGGTAAATTCTTATTCTTTAGGTTTAATCTTGAGCTGTTTGAGTTTTTCTGTGGTTATTTTTATTAAAATTAAGCTATTTTTAACCATTTTAAGATAGTTTCATATAAACTGCTGTTTGTTTCCCTTAACACTAAAAAAAAATCGACATATTCTAGTTGTCAAATTATCGATGTATTGTTATTGGCGCAGAAAAATTGTTTAATATGTAATTTTTTGAATTAAAGGAATAAATTGTTTTTCGTGTTTATTATTTAAAAAAAAAACTTTTAAATAAAATATTTTCGGTTATTTACACAAGCACTACTTTTGATAGACAGAAGAAAATTAAATGATGCTTTGAAACGGAAACGTCAATTTCATACAAAAATAAACACTTACGTGACCAATAAACACACACATCTACCACTACTAAAATTTTGCGGTTATTCTATTCTCAATTCTTGGTTTGTGAACAAAATGTACGTACTGTTTTCAAAATTCGATGAATGCTTCTACATGCTTGAATATCAAAATATCGTGTAACCTAACGTAATGGATTCGGGCCTTAATCAAGTCACTTACCCACTCACTCTGACTTCTAAGGGGGTTCACTTCTTCGTAACAAAATAGTAACAAATATTGAAACTCCTAGGTGTTGCGCAACAAAAACTTGTTCCTCTTGTACTTTTGAATGTCTAATTAAATTTGGCCTGACTGCACTTAATCTATTAACGTTTAAGCAATATTCACATATAAAAGGTGAAACTTAGATAACCTCACAATATATGTATGTTCATTATTTAACACTCGAAAGAACAATCGAAGGTGTTGGCCGTGAACTTATCATTACTTTTAAAATCTACATAAAGTACAATAAACATTTATTATTTTACTACATTTTAATTAAAGGGCATTACACTATTTATCCCAACTAACAATTATTTTAAATGAAATTAAATTTTTTTTTTGTTTTTTTTAAGCGCAATAACAATTTTATTGTTAATTAATTTGTGTACATATGTAGATGTACATAATATTAGTAAAGGGGTTAATTATGTACCTTCATCTAGAGAAATTAAATTGTATTAAGGGCATTAATATTGCGGGTGGTCTGGTCTGATTTATATTTACAACTGATTTTTGATGGTCAGTGAAATTTTTTTAGTGTACAAAACTGAACAATTGACTTACAAAGGTTAGACACACATTTTGTTGTTTAAATTATTTATAATTTTTTTAATTAATTGCTTTTTATGTTGCGTGTTTTGAACATATTGTATTATATTTATATGGTCTTTGATTTCACATTGTACGAAAATTTAAACGAAAACTTCTACATTCTACTTATTTAAAATAGAAAAAAATTATTATTATTGTTTCTAAAAGAATTGTACTTCAACGGGTTATAAGCAGGCAAACACAAATTCAAACAACAATTCTGTATAAAGTGGTTTGTGTAAATTTGTTGCAACCCTTCTAAATAATTTCTTATCACTGGTGCGGAATCTTCATACACTTAAATATACTGTACTTATGTAGGTGCATGTGAGGTTGTTTTCAAGTTTATACGCGCAAATTTCGCGTTGCTTGTTTGTATTTTACCGCAAAATTGCCTTTTTAAAAGTAAATATAATTTGGTAATTTATTTTGAATATAATTTTTGTACAACAATGTTTCATACAAATTTTAATCGTCATATTATGCATACTCGTATACTAATAATCAGCGATGGGTCATGGAACGAAAAAAGAATTTTCTACGTTACGTGTAGAAAATGTGTATTTTATGTAGCAAACCAGTAGAAAACGTAGAAAAGTTTACTATAAAAATCCACTGAAATTACATATGCAGAATTAAGAGGAGCTGCTATCAACAACAAATGTCAGATTTGGTTTTTTTCTTCATAACCTTTAAAATTGTTTCATTCAGTCGCACCATAATCTAAAATAAGCGAATAATTTATTTAAACTAAAATCAAATACGAATACTTGTATTGTGCAATAAATTGTGTAGTGGAAAGACGATGACGGGGCGCCCGACTCCTGCCTATTGGCATGAACTTACATAATAGATAATAAAATAATTAATGTGATTTTTATTAATTTTGTTTTTAAATTATTTTACTGAATAATGAAGAGTTCCTATTTGTTTAGTTATTTTTTTATTTAATTTTAACATAATACATTTGTAATTGTATACTGACTGAACAAGTGAACAGCAATAAATATCAAAAAATATTTAAGTACATACTTTAATAATATAATTATTAGTTAATTATAACTTTATTATGTACCTATAATGAATAAAATGAAAAGCCAAGATGTTATATTTATTTTTTACGTTACTTATTATACGTGTATTTTACGTGTATTATACTCGTGTAGAAAACTACGACCCTTCCATTTTTTACGTTACCGTATTATACGTGTATTTTACTTGTATTATACACGTATAAAAAACTACGACCCATCCCTGCTAATAATAATTATAACTACTTTGAAGACACGCAAAATAAAAAGCAAACAAATTAAGGGAGCAACTGTTAGCTAGAAGTGTTGGTCTGTTGCACTTTTCTCGGCTTTGAATACTCTTTTTTTATAAGAAAAGATTTTAACGCATGAAAACAGATCAATCAAAATGTCTGTATGTAATAAAATATAACAGATCATCATTTTACAAAACAAAACAAAAACATTAGATGTAAAGTTTATTAATTTATTACATTTATGTATGTGCGAAATTAATTTATTTCATCAATTATATTTTTTTTTTCAGCAATAAAGTGTAATTACATTTTTATTAAAAGCATGTAAAATAAAATTTATGTATTTACAGGTGACCAGATGCTTTATGCACATACATACATAATAGAGGGTGATACAGAGGATACAGAGGTATTAAAACGTGTACAACTATTTAAGAAGGATAAATAAATAACAATATAAATTAGTTTTATAATTTTATTTCCACAATACATAATTAAAACTTTTTCGCTTTGTTTTAATTTAATTTTCTCACCCTTGTATGAATTATACCGCCAGTCTATTTCAGTTTGGATCTGTTTTTTATAAATAAGATATCAAAACAAAGAAAAGATTTTAAGATTTTTTATTAAAAATTGAAAATCATTTTATAGTACACAAAAAATTGACGACCGGTTAAGCGAAACGATATGTCTTGTTCAAATATTTTATTATGATTGAAACTGAAACGGTAACCATCGATATCTTCTAATAGATATAACTAAACAAATGTAAGCAATTTAAAGCGTGTTCGATTGGACTGAATTAACTGAAGCAGTAGCTGTATCTGAAGTAAAAATAGGCCTTGACTTTCGTGTCAATCGGACGCTGTTTTATTAGTTTTCTTCAAAAATAATTAAAAAATTTATATTTAATTTTAAATTAAAAATTTGCTAATTGTACCCATTGTTGCAACGTCGGGAACTTGTTATGTCATCTTTAAACTGCCTCGAATAAGGAACTCGAGTTCGAGTTTTCAGCTTAAAAATTTGCAAATTATGCCCCAGACCTTTGGGTCTTGTGATATTATCATCCTGAACCTACTGATTTAAAGAAAAATGGCCAGCAGACACCAAAAATCGATTGATCGCCCTTAAGAAGAGTGCAAAGATCTAAACAAAGGTGCAATAATGCCGAAGAAAGTTGTAGCCAATGCAGGAGTTTTATTAGTATGTTGTCCACGGATCTCATTTGAAACACGATAGTTTAAAACGCGATTTGGTAAAACGCGATATTTTAAAACGCGATATTTCAAAACGCGATTTCCTAGTTCTGATCGTACTTATTCATTTTCATCATTTTGGTGAAGGAAAATTTTATTAAATGAAGGAAGATTAATAATTATTATTATTAAAATTTTAATTTTAAAATATCGCGTTTTGTACCATATCCCGTTTTGAAATATCGCGTTTTGAAATATCGCGTTTTGTACCATATCGCGTTTTGAAATATCGCGTTTCGAGCGGATCCCGTTGTCTACCTCTTGCTCTACACTGATACTATATTATAAATGAGTTATGCTCGAAATGAGTATCTCAAAATTTTTGTAAATAAGTAAATAAATAAATAAAGTAAAGTAAAGTAATAGAAGTGAAGCGAGTGTTCAGATGAGTTATTTGTTTTTCTTTTTATTTTTTGTTTTCGTTAGTTTTTTTCTCGTTTTTAAATAAATTATCTTATAAATTCCAAATATAATTTTTCGTAAAAATGTTTATAATAAAATAGAAAATAAAAATTTCGATTATGACAATTAAGTTGATTTTTGGTGAAAACGGGAAAATTATTTTTAAACAGTTCTTCTAAATACAAGCCGTATTGAAGTAAATTGTTTTATTTTTATTTTGACATTTATCTGAAGTGAAGAATACTAATCGAACAGTCTCTTCTCTTCAGTAACTCAATTAAGTGAAGAGTAACTCAATTAACTGAGGTGAAGAGTTGTACTCTTCAGTCCAATCGAATACGCTTTATTCTAGGAGTTTAACGCATGCTTTGTTGTAACAAGTCTCATCAGAAATAGCAGTAGCGTTCAGTTGATCAATTTTAACTGATTCTGGATCTGGAATATTAGTTTTAAATATTGAATTTTTTAAGTGTTTGGTATTTTGGAAATTTCCAAAGGTGTAACAGCACAAGTTAGAAACAAATGAACGATATACAATTAAACAATGGTTTGGAACCTTTCAGCCACTTCTGAACAAACGCAGTTATTACAAAATAGTGAGAGATATTTTACCAATTTTTTTTTTCAAATGTGATAATTTAAATTTTCCCCAATGTTCATCTTTTTTTATTTTTTATCTTTATTTCCATTTAGTTCTATTAGACATACTAAAAAATTAGAGCAATATCTAGTTTCGTTTTCTTGCAAAATACGTTTAAGTATGAATATCTATAAACTTTTCGAACCTTAAAATGAAATTTAACAGGTTCCCTGCCGGTGTACTACCGGTATGCCACGATGGAAAACACTCTCAGTTTCCGGCATACCACAATAAATAATATAACAAGCGGCCAGTGACCACCGGTTAATCACGCTTAATATTATTTACAGCTGCCAGGGCACTACTGGTATGCCACTCTTTATAATAGTACTAGCGTCCAGTGTACCACCGGAGTATTGGTGGTCCAATGGTCGGTGACTGTATTTTTCTGTGTGGTGCACAACACCGGTGCCCACTGGCCGCTGGTTGTATTATTTAGAGGATCGGTACTAATGCCCGTATTACAAAATCCAGAATGAACAGATTCCCGTAGATCACAAAAATACTGTATTACAAAATCCCGTATTTCATAATCCCGTATTTCAAAATCTCGTAGTATGCATTTTTTACGGATTTACGGGATTAATCAAATTAAAAAACATGTTTGGTTGTACAGCGGAGGCAATGCATGTACATATATAGGGACAAACTATAATTAGAAATTTTACCTAGATCCACCACGGTCTATACTTTTTTACATTTACTGTTATTTGTGTTTTAGTATTTTGTATATGCGCAACAAAGAAAAATCTAGTGCAGTTCATTTATAAATTTTGAGTTGCAAACAAACCTTGAAAGGCAAAAATTATAAGGACAAAAGTGAAATTTAACAAAAAAAATTGTAATTTTGAGGTTTATAAGAAAAGTTTCGTATTATTATTATTGCAAATTAGGTCGAAATTTTTATAAATGGCTAATATATACAAATTTTGTAGGTTATAATAATAAAATGCCACGAGGAAAACAACTAACCATGGCAGTGCACGGCAAAATGGATGCTTTGTGGCTTGACGTTATGTGAAATTCCTGGCAGAATATGTATAAGTAAAACCCTTGTGCTTAATTACGTAACATTTCGAGACAAATATGGCATTAAAAAGCGTTGTGGTCGTAAATCAACGATACCTGACCGTGACAAACGAGAGATTAAACGACTTGCAATAAATGATTCAATGTCTCCTGCACAGATAAAGCAGTATCTTCAACTTCCAATTAAAAAAAGGCGTATTCGGCAAATTTTGCAAGGAACGGAACATATGAAATACATGAAACGAGATGCTCGTCCGCCACTTTTACCAAGGCATAAAATCGCTCGATTGAGATTAGGGGTTCACCAATTTTGGGATGAGGAGTGGCATAATATCATATTTTGCGACGAGAAAAAGTTTTCTCTTGACGGCCTTGATGGTTGGTAATGGTATTGGGGAGATACTCGTCAGAACAGGCTTACTCGTCAATCACGAAATTTTGGGGGTGGCTCGCTGATGGTATGGGGAGCATTTTGTTACACAGGACATGCTCCAATTTGTTTCGTATCAACTAAAATGAATGCTGACAAGTATGTAAATCTTTTGGAAGAGGTTTTAGTTGAATTTGCGGATAATACACTGGGTCAAAATTGGATATTCCAGCAAGAAAATGCTGCAATACATTCAGCTCGACATACAAAATCATTTTTAGAAGAACGTGGTATTGATGTTTTACAGTGGCCTGCGATTAGTTCAGATCTTAATCCTATGGAAAACGTTTGGGCATTACTTTCTAACCGCGTTTAACATAACGGCCACCAATTTGAAACGGTTACCCAACTACGGAAATCCATTGTCAAAGAATGGAAAAAATTGATCAAAGTTTGCTACAAAACCATATAACTCGATGCCTCGTTGTCTCCAACAAAAAATTATAAAAGCATGAGATAATACTGGTTATTAGGTTAACAATAAGGTGCTGATACAATACAAATTAGCAAAATGTCCTTATAAATATTGCCTTCAGAAATTTTTTATTTTTTTTTTAAAGACGGTAGTTCACTCGAAATTCAAAATGTGGCATAGTTATTTGAAGGTCCTTTCTTATTGATTGATTGATTGATTGATTTAGTGTGTACGACCAAGCCTAAGGCAAGTTTCCCGGATTTCACCGGGTCCACCATACATCCTTTTACGAATAACAAAACCGAGGGAAAGGAAAGATGTATGTTAGTAACAAAGAATCAACCCGGTTCCAGACACTTAAGTAGTTGATAGTTAGTAAAGAAGACAGCACAAGACAACACAATTTTTAAACTACATGGTTTTTAACAGCTTGTTGTTCCTGGAGAGTTGAGTCAGGCTATAGGTTTAGTTCTGAAATTAGGATTAAATTTAATCCCTTTAAGAATGATTAATTCTGGAACTATCTTATAACGTTGCCAGACAGCGGTTCAATTAGTCCGATTTAGCTAAACCGGTTCAGGCACTCTATGAAACAAAAACGCGATTAGTAAAAATTAGGGTTGACACATTACAGCTAAACTCAAACCACCAAATCCGACTTATTAAATAGCAGTGTGTCAATGCCATTAGATTCTGAAACAAATTTAATTATTTATCAGTATACTAAAGAAAATATACCCTTTCAAATACTCTAAACATCTATATGTTCTTATTGATCTAAATGCACTTAAAATTACATCCGCATCAATCCTAGTCCACCTAAATAATTCAATAAACAAATAAAAACCCAACCTATAGGTGATATCTTTAAAAATTTAACAATTAATGAACTATTTCATCAGCTTACAAGATTAATGTTAACTTAACTTCCTTCTGGATCCACTAGTCACCAAACAAGGTTTCAGGGGATATTTCCTCCAACCCAATGAGTCACTAAACACCCACTTATAATAAGTAGTAAATTTTTACCCAACCTCAGTTAATGATTTAAATTTCAAATTAATTCGGCCCAAAGTTTCTGGAAATCTGCATTGTGTTTCTCTGAATATTTCTGAAAATAAAGATCTAAATTAGTTAATTGTCACCAACTACTGTTTGTTTTAAAACTAAAAATTATTAAACTCTGAAATCCTCCTTCTGATAAAATGGCTATAGTAAAAGTAATTAATTAACACATCATCAAGGTCATTAATCTCTCTGAAATTTTAAAGCAACTTAATTAGATATTCGTTATTTCTAAGGAATTTATAATAATTAATTCAAACTACATTCAAAAATTTATAGAACGGTATCTCAAAATCCGACCTAGTGTAATAAATCTAATTAGTATCCTTCCATTCAAATAAATCCCCGTCACACTAGTCATCTCCTGAGTTTAAAAATACATTCACCACACCAGCCTTCCTCTAAGACAACATAGTCAGCCGCTGATGAAGGTGGGATAAAATGTAATAAAATAAAATAAAATAAACACAATTAAATAAGAATAAATATAGCACAACTTATATTATTGCTTACAGTCGTTTCATGATTTGACTGCAGCTATGTATTTCTATGCCCAACTCAATTTAAACAGTGAAACTTTAAACCATAACCAATATACCTGCCGTCTTACCTTGATAACGAAATAGTAACTTGTTCAGAAACAAACTGCAATTCATGTTCTAAATAAAACCGAAAGTAATTTCTTTCACTTTCACTTCTATCAGTTGACATTAAATATTAAATAAGCCAATAAAATTTCCAAACTTGTCTGCAGAATAATTCTCTACCATCAAAACTTGGTTTGAAACTATCCCAAACGGAATGAAAAATACACGGCGTCGTTGTTGCAAAAATTAACAAGGCAAGACTGCAGTACATTATCAAGTACCAGAATATCGACTAATAGATACTTTCCCGCACAATAATAAACCATTCCATTCATCTCCCATTTGTACTCCTGCATTTATCCCTTAAAAAGGAATGTACAATGCAAAATATGCAAAGCTCATTCTATCGCTATACCGTTGATAAATCAAAACTAACTAAAAGGAAATTAACAATATCGAGAGTTCCGAAAAACGTATATTAACTTAATCAAAAACTGATTTTGTATTTTACCTCATACCCACCAAAAATATATAATACCCGTGGAATCCCCTCCGAACACAACTTTTTATATTTCCCGATAAAGTTATACCCTAAATACCATATAAATAATATGGTATTTTATGTATGAGAATTAATAATTCAAAGCTGTTCCCATTCATAGAATCCAAATTTGACATGCATATTTAAATACTTTATTATGTTTTGCAAAACAAAACTCAGTTCAACCAAAAAATAATATCTTATGTTAGTATTTTATTTATATAATTTAATTGAAATTTTCAATCTTTTAATCTAATATAACCTAACTCAATACAATTTATAAAATTTAACGCTATTTACCCCTTTTAATACCCCGTATTAAAATTAATCTTGATTAAACAAACAATATTACATGTACAGTGAAATCTCGTTACAGCAGAGCCAAATGGACCAGAAAAATATAATTCTTTATTTAACTTAGTCATGAATTTATGTAAAGTTTCACTACTTTACTTCCTTATTAACCAAATTACGCTATAACGAGACCTCACTGTATTCCATAATAGTTTCTGATTCGATTCGAATTTACTCGATAATACAAAGTATAAAAATCCCATTAGAATCGAATACATGAAACTTTTAATTCTAATTAAATTTCCAATTCGACTCAAATTTACTCGATTATACGTAGTATAAGAATCTCATTTGACTCATGGTATATAAAGAGCACTACAATTATCTCATACATACACAGAACACGAGTGAAAACAACGCCAAAAAACAATAAAAACAAAAAAAAAACATATTATCAAAACCAACATTAATGTATTACAAGCCTGACTCTCATAACTGATTTTTCGCTTATACATGAAAGTATTGGTGATCGGATACACTATATAAATTGTAGGCAAAACAAAACATACGAAGTTTCCCACCAATACTTCCAAGTATAAGCGATTTAATGTAAGAATGTATCTGTGTACCTCATTACGGAATCAGGCTTGTTGTACATTAGTGTTGGTTTTGATATTATACATAATGTATACTAAAGCCCCAACACACACATATAGAAAATCAGTATATAAAATTTATAATTAATGAAAATAAAACCTAAAAATATCAATCCATATGAAAATACATAAACACAGATTACATGCTATAAAATGTTATGGAGAAATATAATATACTGTTGAAAGTTGAATATACATACATACATATTATATACTAGGGGTACAGCCCGTCCTAGGATGGATACAATTTATATACTGAGACGATCAAATATCTCGAAAAATAGCCACTCTACGGAAAGAATGTCCATAATCAAAATTTAATCATACCGCGGGGGAAATACATTAGTGCAAAAAAATAGTTCCCCACCCCCCGCTTTGTAGGTGGGGCGGGGGTAACTTAACTAAGATAGGAAGCCATATTTTTTATTGCAGATAAGGATTCTACGACTAAAAGTACGTATGATTTGAATGAAATATTTTGTTCGGTTCATGATAGATGGCGTTGTAATCGACGAAATTCAATTTTTTCAATTTCTTCTTCTTAGAACACACGCATTCGATTCTGCAATACGTTTGAAATAAAAAACATCACGTTTTCATTGGAAATACTCGAAATTCGTCATCAAAACAATTTATTCAGTTTTGTAAATCACATTTTTCTACGATAGTGCAGTAACCTATGCTTTCGATGCTGATTTTTGAATTTAAATTATATAAGAAAAGTAGCCTTTGCGTCGTATACTAAAATCGTGTGGAAATATTCTCATTACACAACGATTTCATAATATTGCTACACGATTTGTGAAAACCCAAATGTTTTAATGTTTTAATAAATTTTTGTTGATCCATACAAATTTGTAATTTTTTATGTTTCTACTTATTTATAAATGTTATAGGACTATTGTATCGTAGAAAAAATAGCGTGTATAACTCGTGTGAAAATGAGTCATTGCAATACTCAAGTGATTGCAGCCCTCGCTATCGCTCAGGCTGCAAATTTCACTTTCGTATTGCAATGACTCGTTTTCTTCACTTGTTATACAATATACTATTAACGTTTGTGTTATTTCTTATCTTCATGTTTTTCGTAATTGCAAAATAAACGATAAAATACTTTAGAATGGACCGTTTAACTGTGCCAGAGAAAATTGAAATGGTTCTGGTTTATGGAGAAGCTGGCAGAAATCTTGAAAATGCTGTTGCTATTTACGTTCAACGTTTTCCGGATAGGATTCGTTCACGTGCTTCATTTGGCCGTACTATCAAACAATTTATTGCTGATGGAAATGTTCAACCGAAAAAGAGGACCCGTAGAGCAACAGTCACTGGAGAAAATAATAAAATTGCTGTATTGGCTGCAGCGACTCATAATCCTCATGTTAGTACACGAGAAATAGTTCGCGATTCCGGATTGTCCCTCACCAGTGTTTGGAGAATTTTAAAACGACACAAGTATCATCCATATCATGTGTCTTTACACCAAGATCTTCATGGCGCTGATTTCCAAAATCGGGTAACTTTTTGTTAATGGGCACGTGAACAAATACAACAAAACCCCAATTTTTTTCGTTGCGTAATGTTCTCTGACGAATCGTCTTTTACAAACCATGGAACGGTTAATCGACACAACATGCATTATTGGAGTGTTGAAAATCCACACTGGCTTCGCCAAGTTGAACATCAGCGCCCTTGGACTGTCAACGTGTGGTGTGGAATAATTGGCAACCAACTCATCGGCCCCCACATTATTGAAGGCAACTTGAATGGTCAAATGTACCGAAACTTTTTGGAAAATGAACTGCCAATATAACTTGAAAATTTGAACTTAGAATTGGGACGGAACATGTGGTTTCAACATGATGGTTGTCCTGCACACTATTCGTTGGTAGCACGTGAGGTACTTGATCGTGATTTCAATGGTCAAATTTTGATTATGGACATTCTTTCCGTAGAGTGGCTATTTTTCGAGATATTTGATCGTCTCAGTTTAAAAGCACCCGGCATAATGTTGATGTCTGCCATCACCATTTGGCCATTTGATATTTTTTTAACCGTTATTTTTTAGCCAAGTAGGAATAGCTCGAGACTAAAGGCTTTTAAGGATTATTGTACTTTAAATAGGCCGTAAACCAAAGAGTAAGGGCTTTTAAGGACGATTTTACATGCGTTGGGGCATCAAACAAAAAACCTTACAGACAGAAAAAAAATTAAAAAATCGGGGTGGGCTGTGTCATCAACACGGCCGTAGGTGTTTTGCGTGATAGCGTTTATAAAATGTTGAGATTAATTATTTTAATTTAAACTAAATTATCTGCCATATTTTGTTATGTACAAATTAGCATCAGAATTACTCAAGTCAGATGGGGCGTTCTTCGCTATAGTGCGGTCAATCCCTGTAAATCGTTATTTTGTAGATTCAATTAAAATTAAAATTAATGCTTAGATTAATTATTTTAATTTAACAAAAATTAACCACCACTGTTTCTTTACGCAAAAATTGACTTCAGAAGTGCTCGGATCGGATGAGCCATTCTCTCAATACAGTTGTTGAAGGATTTAAATCGCGCGAAATCATTCGATAATATTATGTGTGAGGCATAAAGCCTAAGGACCAACCTAAGAAATCATACATTTAAATTAAAGGCAATGCTTACAGTTGATTAGTAATTGCCCATAACCAAGGGAACATTTTCTTGTCAATTTTCTGCACATGCCATGTAAGATGTTATCAGGTCAAAAAAATATAAATTGAAAAACACAACTAAAATGCCTTGGCCACAATCGAACCCTGGACTCTAGCCGCTCTAGTCGAAAACATTTCTACTAATGCTGGAAACACATGAGCAGAATTCTGTAAGCAGCAAAATTAGAAAACAAAAGTTTAAATGAATTGAAATACATGTATTCTGCTTGCCATGTAGAATTCTGCTTCATGTCTCTATTTCTAATTTTGCTGCGAATCAGTAGGCTATATTACGTAAAAGATAACAAATCTAGTACAATTCGTATATTTTTTATTTTTTTCCATCAATTTTTTTAATTTGTTGACAGAAAATAAGTTTTGTGTGGTAAGTGCCAAATTGGAGGATAAAAATTAAATAATTTGTGACAAAATAATGCATCATTCATTTAAAAAAATTGTACATTAAAATTAAATATGTATCAGATAAACGCCACAAAAAAAAAATCTGCTTATTAAAAACGACGCTCATGTAGTTCACCCGAATTTCTGCCGGCAGCGATGCTAGCAGAAATTCTGCTCATGTGTTTCCAGCATAAGCCATATCAACCTAAGGAAATTTATTTAATTTTATTCTTATATTGTTTCGAACATAGCATGCTTTGAAGTTTATGACAGAAAACATTTTTTTTAGCGAAAAATTCTTATGGCTTACTACAACTCATAATATAAAAGTTTTTAAATAATTTGTTGTAGTGTTTAATCATAAACTCGCACCACGTATTTTCTTGTGTAATTAGTAATTACTGTAATAACTAAAAAGAGGAATGTTTAATTTTGTTTTTTTGTTTTTGTTTCTATCTCTGCAATCTTTTCTGGGGCTCAAGGCACTCCCAACTTTTCGCAGTTCCCTTTTAACGTCCTACCTTACGCCGTTGCCAGCCAACTCGAGGACGTACGGCCATAGACCCGCTTTCGTTTAAACCACCTGCACATTGCATTGCTTCATGCCAGCCTATAGTACTGACATGAAAGGTGGGTCGGCCCATGGATTCCGCACTCTCAACAGGGGGTCATAGATGTGTTTATCGTCATCACCGATCGTAATCAGATGATGGAAAATCCCTTTTGCATCCCGCCCTATAGGGGATTCGAACCCGGTACCTCTCGATCCAACCACCGTAGCTTTAACCACTGCGCCGTTTGTTCGGTAATGTTTAATTTAAAGTAAAATATTTGGTCATTACATGAATACTAAAAAAAAAATAATAATTAAAAAAAATAAAAATGAGAATCGAACCGAAGGCCTTTTGCTGCTCTAGTCCAACGCGTTACCACTACGCCACAAACAATATTAAAATTGCTATTTTATTTGCATTGTTAAATTGTTTTATTTTTCAAAGCGTTCTACAGTGTCCCTAGCTAAATTAATTTCTAAAATGACGACAAACACATACAAGGCCGCAAAAACAACCGAATACTACAAAAAAAATTCATTTAGCATATAAAGAATATGAATTGTGTCATTCCCAGATAAAATAAAAATACAAAAATATAATCTCATAAGAGTAAAGAGAGAAACTAAAAACTAAATTGAATTTTCGTGTACAGAAACAGAGAGTTAACTGCGCATATCTATTTGATCGATTTTAATTATGTACATCTAAATATGAGATAATGTATTTTAATTTTTTGCACAAACTACACAAATTTAAGAAACATGAATTATTAAGCGAAAAATCAAAAGCTTGATTTAATTCGCTACAAATTAAAAAATTAAAAACATTGCCTGTTTAATGCATCCCGATGAATTGCATTTTATCCATAATTAAATTTTCACTATTGTTACACTTTACACACAAATTTTCACTTAGTTAAATTAAATCAATGAAATAAAATAAATTATATATTTAAAAACTTTACACTACAATAAACAAATAAATAAAATGAATTAAATTAAACTAAATTAAATTAAAATTATATTCTCGAAGAGGACGACCAAAACACGTCCTTCTTCTTCGAGCGTCGACGACCGACCAGTTATTTGAAGGTCATTTCTTATGTATATTAACTAAAATAAGAGGTAATATCAATTCTTATTTTAAATATACAAATTTTTAATTAAAATGTTGTCCCTATATACATATATTGCCTCCGCTGTATGTTACTATTTCTTGTAATTTTTTTTAATAAATACATAGTTTTAAAAATAATATTATTTAATTTAAAGCTAAATTATTCGTGATCTATTTATTTATATTAATAAAAATGAAAATCTGTATATGTTTTATACGTTTCCACACGGATCATCTAATCAAATTGAGTTTTTCCATGAGGGTTTTATACCAAAATGGGCAGATGTTCGTAGTATTTTCGATGGGGTCTGGCCCCTGGGTCTAGGTGCCCCCGAACAAAGTATTTGAAAAACTTCGCGGGAGTTGCATTTTTTGGTATTTTATTGCCATCTTTTACTTATCAACAGATTTTCGTGGTATTTTCGAAAGGTATGGCCCCTGGATCTAGATGCCTTCGAACACTCCAATCGAGTTCAAATGATTACACCTTGCTCAACTTGCTATCACCATCAACAAGGCATAAGGACAATGGCTGAATACAGCTGTAATAAATTTCTCAGTTAATTATATGTGGCTTGCTCTCAAGGCCGCAATCCAAAAAAACTCTTTATCTATGCTAAAGTTGGCAAAACACGAAACATTGTCCACAAGCTTTGGCTTGAATTAGGTACCATTATTTAATCTTATTTATTTAAATATATTTTATTACTAAAATATTGTTATCGTTTATTTACATCAAGGAATTCGATTTCTTTATACTACATATATTATTTTATTCGCTTTAATAGGTACAGATGAAAAATTTGAAGATTATTACTTTGCTAAAATAAAATAAAACTGTTTTTATTATCCCGGGCAAAGCCGGGTACTCCAGCTAGTTCTTTTATAAAAATCGATTTTTTTTATTGGAGTAAACTTTCTGCTTTTTTCTGTTCCAAGCTCCTGCCCCTTGTAATTTTTTGCTTTGTATGACCCATCCACAAACACAGACACATACATACAGACAGATACACATATCCACACATCGAACGTAATTGCTTCCATCATGCTGACCACGTATCTCGTATTCTATCATGATTTATCGGCTTAGGTTAGGTTAAAAATCGCGAGATTATCATGATAGAATACGGGATTTTGCATACGGGATTTTGGGATACGGGATTTTGTAAAACGGGATTTTGGAATACGGGAATTTGTAATACGGTATTATGTATACGGGATTTTGTAAACGGTATTTTGTCATACGGGTAACTGTACCCAACCCTTATTTAGTGTGGTATACGGGAAACTGTTAAAACAAATTCTATTCATAAAAAATATTTTATTACAAAGCAAAAACAAAACTTTTAAAATATTCTTTAACCGTGATAACTACATAATTATATGTATTTTCAATTACCTTTGTGGATATTATTGCAACACCCCCATAACAATTTTCAGTTCCGTAGGTTCTATACCCAAAGTATTTAGGATGATTGAGTGTTTATTGTAACATGCTATATCAATACACTTTTTATCTAAACGAAAGTTGAAAAATTCAATATGTACTTTTAAATCGAACACTTTGAGCATTTCAATATAATATACTTACTTATGCCATTAGTTGCTTTCCAATCGACCAACCGCAAGTACCCGCTAGTGAACCGCTAGTAGAATGGTTTTTGTCTTCGCTAAATTTCTATAGATAATTTAGCGAAGACAAAATCCATTCTACTAGCGGTTCACTAGCGGGTGCTTGCGGTTGGTCGATTGGAAAGCAACTATTGACACACTGCGATTTAATAAATCGGATTTAGTAAATTTTTCGAGTTTAATCCTAGTATGTCAACCCCAAATTTTGCTAATTGCGTTTTATTTCATAGAATCTGAATACCTCATTGAGCTTAGCTAAATCGAATTTATTAAACTGCAGTCTAGTAACGCTATTAACTTAATAAAATCTTTACCCATCTAAATTTAATTTGTATTTACAAATAATATTTGTAATTACGATGATCTGACCTATTTTACTACGGCATGTTGAGAGTTGTTGAAAGATGTCTTTTGTTATTTCTATAATTTATGATTTTGAAAATAGATCCTCATACTACTGGATTATAATTTGATGACTGAAATTAGGAAAAATAAACCTTATTTCCCTTAGCCGCGTGAGGAAGAGCTAGAAAATGGACGTCTTTGATGTTAAATTTAGTAGTTTGTTTATTTGCCCAAATATAATGATTATGTTGATCAGCTCTTTGTTTTTGTCCAAATTACTTTCTATTGTCCACATTACGGTGGTCCTTATTTTCGAAAGTTCCAATATCTAACGGGACAGCCCCTAGAAATGTGAGGTTATGCTAAAAACTTAAACAGAAAAAATATTGGGTCAATCGAAGATGGTTTAGAGGTCGCGACTTGAGCGCAAATCTTGTATTAACGTAATCTTGTATTAACGTAACACCACGTTCTGCGATATCATTTACGACTTTTATTTGACCATATATTTTATTTAGAATAGCCATCGCCAACTTTTCATCATGTGTTTTGTAGAAATAAATATCCCTTAAATAGTTCAAATCCAGCTTTGATGCTTTATCAGCTTTAGTGCAATGGAACCAAATTTTCACATTCTTCTGTTCTTGTGCTGTTAACTTAAATTCTTCACGAAATATAAATAATTTCAATACATAAATGGCTTTGGACATTCAGCGAGCATAATGCATAAGCCCTGGCAAACGGAAACGGACATTATCATTTGGTATCATGCCCAAAAAAATTAGAGTGACTTCCAATAATTCTTTGTAATCATCCAGAGCATGTTCCTTTGCCAATTCGTTCTTACAAAAAAACGCTAATTCTGCTTTCACACCACTTTTCACATGGCACCATTTAATTGTATATGAACGTTGGGATCATCTATGCCTGCTTTGAAATTATCCTAACAAATTTTAAATCATTTTTCTCTTCGTTTGAAAGTGAAAAATTGAAAAAATACCGTTTTTCTCGAACTTCGCCCTCAAGTCGTGACCTCTAAACCATCTTCGATTGACCCAATATTTTTTCTACTTAAATTTTTAGCATAACCTCATATTTCTAGGGGGTGTCCCGTTAGATATCTCTACATTTTTTTCGCCTCATACAAACAAGGGCCACCCTATTCCACATAGGTTGTACGTTTTGGGCACAGTTTGTAATTAGCTGTTTGTAGGCCTAAACAATTTGCACATTTAATAAATGGATGCATGTTTTTACTAGAATGAGAGATTGAGCTGAGCCTTCTTTTAATAAGCTTGTGCTTTTCCATGATCGACGTATACCTGCACATTTATTGCATTTTGTGGACAGTACACAGTTTCTTCCACTGTGCACATAACTTGGTCGAATGACTTATAGTGTACAAAACAATTAAATTTGTACGCAATTTAATTTTTATAATAAATTTTATTTGTTTAATTTAATTTATTATTTTTAATAAAAATTATTTATTAACAATAAAAACATTTTATTTATTATTTTTCACCACCATTTTCTACCGCGCGAGTTGGGCGGCATGTCGCCGTATTGACGATCGAGAGCAGACTGATAAATATATTTTATTTTTATTTTGTGTTGTTTATCGTGTGTTGTTTTTGTCTTGTTATTTTGGACAAGCCGGTCAGCGATTCGTTGTTCTATGTCATGTGACATAATGCCCAATGTGTTGGACAGGTGGCACCCAATGTGTGGCGAGCTTGTGGTTGAACCGGAATAATTGTAGTGGTGCATTGGGTGAACCGCTACAGGACTCTCCCGCAAGTGATTATCCCCGCTCTGCGAAACATGATTGGTTTCGGTCTGTCGGTGTGTTCGGGCCTGATGTTTGATCAGTCGAAATGTGGTGGCGATCGCATGACTGAAGTGATCTTATCACGCAAGATACTAGTCAAGACGATGTGCCGCGATAGAGAGGAGGGAGGAGAATGTGGTCGGTCGGTGCTTACGTCAGTTGCTGTGAAGGAGGATGTTCGTCGAGACCCACACCTGATAGGATGGGAGCAAGTGGCATCGACCAAATATCGGCGGGTATCTCTTATCTTCCTTTACTGAAGTGCTGCAGACAGAGCTGTTTTAAGATGTCTGGTGACGCAAGCGAGTGAATGTGCAGTTTGTGTCGCACTAGGCAGATGGACAGCGGTGAAAGGAAGCGTCGAAGCACACACCAGATAGGTTGGGAGCAGTGGCTTCGACCAATATCTGATGTGCACCTTTAGTCTTCCCTCACTGTCCACCGTACCAGATCGACACAAGACTGGCGCATTGACCGAGTTTCCATGTCATGTCAAAGCTGTGACATGGCCAGACCAGAAAATGAATTCTGAAGTCTGGAGTCAGCTTTGGGCCTGCCAAGAGGTGTTGGCAGTGGCCGCTTTGAGGCCAGTCTCTGAGTCAACTGTGGCCGGTTGAGGGTGGGACAGTCGAAGTGAGTCTCGACTGTGTCCCAGTGACATGGAAAGTTATACGGCGGCAGTCGAAGTGAGTCTCGACTGTGGCCGTATAAAATGCGGTGGAGAGTACGATTGGGAATGGCTGGGTGGACATTTTGAATACGTCCATTGGAGCGAGCCATTTGAATGAAACACAAAAGAAAATGCTTTTATTGAAAAAAAAAATGAAAAACTGAAAATAATTAACCCGTAAAAATTGAAAATGTGATGAAAAATTTACAATTTACACATAAAAAATTTTTTTTGCTGTTGTTGATGATGTTGAATTATGGTGGTGCTGATGTTGTTGTTGGTGACGCTGGAGCTGCTGGTGTTGTTGCTGATCGTCCATGGTGGCTATGATGATGACGACGATGGCGATGATGATGTTGATGCTGTCTCGTCGATGGTAGCCATAATGATAACGGCTATGACGATGGCAAAGGCGGCGATGACGACGATGACGATGGCGATAATGATGTCGTTGTTGCCACTGTCAGCTAGTGTGGTGTCGGCGATGGTGGTGATAGTGGTTATGATGGTGCCGTGTGATTCGATGTGGTGTGACTCCATTTTTATGCGCATGTGGACTGATTTGTACGTGCGTGTGTTTGTATCCCGCAATCTTGCCTGCAAAACACGTGTCTGTGGTGCGACTCCGTCTTTGATGATTTGTTTTACATGGAAACGAATAAAACGAAAAAAAATTGCGTGTAACTTGGTTTTTTTTTTGAAACACTTAAAAAAAAAAATAATAATGTACGTACCGTTTACCTGGTACGGGATCGTACTAGGTGTCCACAGTTCTTTTTGTATATAAAAAAAATGTTGCGCCGATTTGTTTTTTGAAAGCGTGGCGTGTTCCGTTCCGTAAACACGGACGTCGGTGGTCACCAATTTATAGTGTACAAAACAATTAAATTTGTACGCAATTTAATTTTTATAATAAATTTTATTTGTTTAATTTAATTTATTATTTTTAATAAAAATTATTTATTAACAATAAAAACATTTTATTTATTATTTTTCACCACCATTTTCTACCGCGCGAGTTGGGCGGCATGTCGCCGTATTGACGATCGAGAGCAGACTGATAAATATATTTTATTTTTATTTTGTGTTGTGTATCGTGTGTTGTTTTTGTCTTGTTATTTTGGACAAGCCGGTCAGCGATTCGTTGTTCTATGTCATGTGACATAATACCCAATGTGTTGGACAGGTGGCACCCAATGTGTGGCGAGCTTGTGGTTGAACCGGAATAATTGTAGTGGTGCATTGGGTGAACCGCTACAGACTTTTACCACATCTAGCACATTTTGGAGCTCATTTACAATGTTTAATGCCATGGCCAAATCTGGCAGTTACGGCACTGCGTAATATCTGTAGACTTTTTGAAATAATCCCAATGAACTGATACATGACATAAATATTAGGCCCGATTCTGCCTTCCAAAATTTTATGTTATGTTATGTTAGTTTTGTTTTCTCAATACAAATTCATATAGGAAGCGGGGAAATAAAATAACATAACATGAATTTTATCGTTCCAGAATCGGGCCTATTTTATCTTCCTTAAATTATTAAAATTCACTTCTCCCTTTTTAAAACACAAAATATACAATAGGCCGTATTCTGGGATTTAAAATTTTATGTTATGTTATGTTATTTTTGTTTTTTCAATACAAATTCAAATAGGAAGCGGGGAAATAAAATAACATAACATGGATTTTATGATGCCGGCATACGGGGCAATGTATGATTATCATAACAATTAGTGATTTTCCCAATTAGAATTCCAACGCTTGCTGACTGGCGGCTAAAATATTTCGTATGTAGTTTTATGTGGTCAAACATGTGTTTGAATGTTTGATTAAATTATTAATTTCGACTAAATTAATTTTAAAATTTGATATTTATTATTAATCGCAACATACTCATCTTTATTAATCATAAAAAAAAGTAAGGGGACATCCATTAATTTAGACAAGAAACTTGTATTTGTAAAATTGTTAATTTTAAAATTTGTTGATTTTACTTGTTTTTGCATGTAGTAATAAAAAAAAAAGTAGTCAGCGCTGCCCAAGCGTGGGGACAAATGAACTAAAATCGATTTTAGGAAAGTCCCTCATTAAAAAGAAAACGAAATAGTTATTTTTTGTTATTGTGATATTTTTTATTTGTACAGTACCTGGCAATTGAATTAGATCCACCTTCTGATTTTGGTATTTTTTCAAATTTATCAGAAGCAACCCTAAATAATCTTAATAATATAATGGTTTTATTTAATGGAATAGTAGGTATTTACATTCCAATCAAAAAATGTTTTAAATTTTAATTCTAGGAAAAATTACAGTTAATTTAGTTTTTCACCACATTATTTGTGCTCCCAAAGTGTTTTGTGCAATATGAAAACAAAAAGGTAAATCAATTAAATTTAAAATTAATTTTGGGTTATTAAATTGTGATTTAGTCACTTATATTTTGTGTGCACTTGATCTGCTTTTATTGCGCTTTGGTAACATCTTGTATGTCGTTGAAAAATTTGTTGATAAAATCACCTAGAAACTTATCCCACTCGGTTTTCTTGGCGCTCTGCTACACATTTTTGGTTTTGTTATAGATCGTGAATATTTTCCACTTTAATTTAAACCTCCGCACGCAATTTATTGTCAACTAGGAATGTTACCTCATTCAATAAACCAAAATTAAACATTATCCTTGAATAGGTAGTTATAGGTTGCACAGCCGCATACCTTTTTATTTTTTACGGAAGAGAAACTTATCGAAGCAGTATCCACAATAATTTATACTCGATGTAAATGTTATAATACAAATATTTCCACTATTTTCAAATTAAGATAAAAACGCGCTAATTTGGGCATAAAATAATTATTATATAAATAATAAATTTCAACGGGTAAGATAATGTTGCCGTTCACGTTTTGTTTCCTGACGATAGATCATACTCCGTTTCTGTGTATGCCCTATAAACTAGTACTGTTTGCAGCCTTACTTCAATTTCGGTTTATTGAATTAGGTAACATTCCCGGTTGATGATAAGCTAGTCAGTCCTCAATTAGCTATTCAGTACAATAATTCTCTCGCAGATAAGAAGAGCCATTTCATGAAATTAATGAAATATCTTTAACATAATTTGTGGTCTCGGCCAGGGCATGGATTCCATTTAAACTTCCAGCGGTTTAAATTAAAGTGAAAAATATTCACGGTCAACAACACCAAAAATATATAGCATAGTGCTAAGAGAACCGAGTAGGACAAGTTCCTAGGCGATTTTTCAACAAATGTTTGAACGACTTGCGAGATGTTACCAAAGCGCAACAAACCTGACCAAGTGCACAATAAACATAAGTACTAAATCACAATTTAATTACCCAAAAATAATTTTAAATTTAATTGATTTACCGTTTTGTTTTCATATTGCACAAAAAAATTTCCGTGCATAAATAATTTGGTGAAAAACTGAAAAAAGTACTAGAATAGTCAGTGTGTGACGTTGTGTTTTTCATTCGCTCCTTAATTTTTATCAATTTTCTCCTGTTTTTGCTTTAATTTAATTTTAAAAAGTTGATAGTTTGTTGTATTGTTGGGTCTTATACCCGTTGCAATAAAAACTTCAACGTGAAGTTAATTGTTTCCATTTTTTTTTTCAATTTTAATTTTCTGATTTATTTCTAACCTAAAAAATTACACGAGAGAATTGAAAGTAAAGGAAAAAATGATAGATTTTTGTGTTTTTATTTTTGAGTTGACTGATCGAAATTGTAGTGGTTTAAAGTGTTATGGCCGAATTTAAAAAAAGTTTTAAGGATACAACTCAGTCTCAGTGTGTGAAGTGTTTTAAATTAAAATTTAAATAATTAAATATGGAAAAATGTAATCCACAGGGATGCATTTATCAGGCAATATGTTTCTTGAATATCTTAAATTTGTAGTGAGGGAAGTTAAATTTCTAGATTTATCACAAATAATGCATGATTTTAGTTTGGTGTGTGAATATTGTAGTTTGGTGTGTGATTTTAATATATGTATATATGTATCAGAGACGAAGCGTGACATTTTCAGAAGCGGAAGCACACCAACTTACAAATTGATTGCTAATTGGTATCATATGCATTTTATTTTCTTTGAAAGATGCACATAACTGTTTCTTTTAAACAGAGGTGAGATTCCAGAAGGTGGTTTGTGATTTTTGTTTTGGAGATAGTAAAAAGTGATCACACCTCGTGATCACCTCCTAAGGTGAAATTAGTACTTTATACAGGATCACTAAAATTTTTACTAAGAGTACTATTTGTACGGAAGCACAGATTCCGTTCAATATATGGACGCTTCGTCCCTGATATGTATGTATCATAGAGTTAAAAGCTATAGAGAAGAAATAAACAAACGTCAAGTGTAAGAAGTTCGGTACGAAGTAGAGAGACAATAAAATAGTTTGGTGACGTATTTTGATTTTGGTTCAGTGCATTGAAATGGAGTGTGTTGCTAGGAATAAAACAATTAAAGTTTGGAAATGTTTTTATTTTGGTTGCAAAGGCACGGATGCTTATTATTTGGTTCAATATTTGGTAAAGTTGATTTTGTTATTAAGGATAACTTTTCTATAAGGACGCGTCGTTGCTTTGCACTTTTGGTGCGGATCTGGTAAAATAGCAACAAACGTGTCGTGTAATTTTTCCGTTTTGTTTGGAATGGTTTCAACCAAGCTTTGTTGGTGCAGACATTTTTGGATATTTTTGGAGATTTTTTGATGTTTTGATTAACTTTTGACGGATAATTGTTCTCAGTTTTATTTAACTCCAAAAAACTTTTAGGAAATGCAGTTGTGAAGCCCTATCAGCTGGAACACTAACCTACTCGCCAACTGTTCCAACCAAAGTACATACTTGATCTGATTGGTTTCTTCATAACAAAGACCATATCTGTAAATTATGTACAAGTAGATGAAAACCAAAACTTAAACTCTGATCACTCACAGATACTCCTAACGTTAAGCGAAAAAATCATTCAGAAAGAAACCTATTTCTAGTAAATAATCACACTAATTGGGAATGCTTTAGATTATCGTTAGAATAAAAAATTAAATTAACGGTTCCGTTAAAGACCGAGGAGCAATTAGACAAAGAAGTTTATAAACGAAAATCAAGGGAAACAACTACGCTAGGGAAATTATGGAACTCCTAGCAGAAAAAGGAGGAGCGAGAAGAATATAGCAACAAACAAGGGCCCCTCAAGATAAAACTAATTTGAACAATCACACGCAACAATTAAAAAGACAGATCAAAGAATTGAAAGATGAATCAATCAGCAACTATTTAAGAAAATTAACTAATGACCGCAGTATTAATTATTCTCTTTTGAAAGCAATCAAAAGAATTAAAAGGCAAATAAAGCAGATTCCTCCAATAAGAATATCAGGTGAGAAATGGGCTAGGAATAATAAAGACAAAGCTTGAGAGTTTGCTGAACATTTCGGAAAAATATTCCAGACACATGAAGACCAAACTTATCTCATAAGCAACACGAATTTAGTAGGCAGACTTAAAAGGACCATAACTTTTGAACTGTTCAATTTCATAAACTTATTACACGTATTGTAATCGCGAAAAAAATGTTGTTCCAGATTTTCAATTAGAAAAATGTCGTGTCCGTCCTTCCATTCTTCCGTCATTCCAGTCACACATTTTTAATATTTTTGTTTTGCCTCCAATAAGCAGTATGTGTTAACTTTTGGTCCATTCGAGTCTAGAATGGAATGGGTTGAAGTGGAGGAAAAAATTTTCAAACAGATTTTTTCAAAAAGGAGATCGACAATTTTTTTGTTATATGTTGATAATAAAAGTGACAATATATCATCTACCAGTTCACAAAATTTGAGGTGAATTGAATCATTGGGGGCCATTTTAACAAAATGAAGTAATATAAATTTGTTGATCTGTTCTCCGAGGTAATGCCAATCTTTTCGAAGAAATATTCTTCTTCTAGTTGTTTTCTAGGTGTCTTTAAGACAAAATGAATAAACTGACTGTGTCCAAAAAGTAATACCAGTTTTTAATTTATGTCGCGCGGGTAAACCGCAGACATCTGTATGATAGACATCTGTGACAAATTTTATGTCAAAATATTTATTAGTTTTTGATTTCTTTACGCTTGGTTTTGTACAAGGTTGTGAAGTGCTGAAGGGGAAGATCATTTCGGACGACCATCAACCTTTATCGATGACCAACGCGTCAATAAAATCGAAGCTGCTGTTGCTATTGTTATTTCGAAAGGATCTGCAAATACCATTTTGAAAGATATTTTCTGCCTGACACGTGTAAAAACCTTCTCGAAAATTCGATCCATATCGTTCCACAACCACCGTATTCGCTTGATATAGCACCGTGTCACTTCTGGCTGTTCCCGAAACTCAAAAGGCCACTGCAGGGACATCGATTTGGGATGATAGAAGAGATAAAACGTGAATTGCTACGCGCTCTGAAGGCCATCCCGGAAGTCGACTTTAATTTTTGTTTCGAAGACTGGAAAATATGTTGGCATAAGTGTATTGTATCGGAAGGGGATTACTTTGAAGGTGATGAAATAGATTTGACGAATAAATAAATATTTTTTGAAAATAAATAAAAAATTGGTTTTACTATTTGGGCACTAGTACAGCAAGTCATTCCCATTTCGGTGACATTGACATTTCTGTGACGTTTTATTGACATTTTATGACATTTTAATGATAGAAATATTAACGGCATATTAATCGATACATACATTTGTCAATTGCGTAATAAATTCTCTTGGTATTGAAGGTCGTATATAAATTTTAATAGCAAATTACTATGAGACGCCTTTAAAATATATTAGGTTTAGAAGAAGGGCGCTAGGAGACATAGAAAAAGAAATGCTATGTGACAAGGAGGTGGGCTTCGATGACATAAGATAATTAATGTTAATTCTTATTTTGTTTTGTTTGTGTTATGAGTAAAGATTTACATCGGCCAATTCTCACGTTGCGCACATAATGTTGTAATCTGAACAAACGTTACACATTTTCTGCTCTCTGAACGAACTAATTTAAATTCCTAAGGATTTGCAAAAGTAAACCCGAGATGTATAACTGGATTTAATTACTAAAGGCCGAAGATAAAGAATGCGACGTCGATTGCTATTCAACAAGTGCCAGTTCTAAATAATCTAATATTAATTGTGAATCTATTATTTAACGGCATGAGAGTAGAAGATTTATATTGCCGTCACCAATTGTGATATTGAGTAAGGGTGTCCAAATTTAAGAAAAGCCGTGACATCTTTTAAGGACCTTGTCTGCCCATAAAATACAGGAAAATGTTTATAAAATAGAAATGGTTGGTTTGGTGGTATATAAAGTGTTGTTTAAGGACTCGGATAGACCTTATTTTTTTTATACTTATTTACGACAATCTACTAACTTTATTCGATCATCTTTGTCGTACTTTTCCTTCAAGCAAATTTTTATTTCTATTTAAACACCAATTAACTTTCGTGAATACGGGCATCAGTATTCTATTCAAACAATATTTTGCCTGGAGAAATAGAAGAAAAAACAGAGTGTCTTGAATAAATACCACTAATTTACGTTGATCATTTGATTGACAAAACAAATTCAAGTAAAATCTGCATTGCAGACCACCTAGTTTTCGGTTCATGATTTACATAAGATTATTGTGAAATAATATTATTTCATGTTAACTTAAATTATGCTAAGGTTTGCAAACAGAAAATTCATTTGAAAAAGGGATCTCTTTTTTAAATGACACATTCTTCCCTGAAAACTAATAAATTTATGTATTCGCTTTGAAGATTTCAATTTACCTGTCACGAAAGAGTTATTGTTAAGAGTTATTGTTGAGATTATTGTTAAGAGCCTTATTGCTAAGCTATTTATAGGTGAATCAACTGTCTAATCCAAATCTAGTGTGTCATTCTAAACTAAACTGTCACGCCATCCCCAGCGCCTTATGACTCAAAAGTGTGACATATATAGCATAGAGCCAAGTTTGGTTGTATTTTCTATATATTATAATATTTAGCAGGAAGGAGAACCCTCATAATATGTACTATGTAGTCATCAAGACACACTAAAAATAATTTTTGTCTTAAAATTAATTTACTTTAAATTAAATCTTTTAATCAACTAAATGAATCTTTTATATATAAAAATCCGTTTGTACATATACATTTTGTCATTCTTTATTCTACCATTGCATCTTAATTGTTGTTGTTTCTATTTATTTTTTATATAACAGCAAGTTAAACAACAGACAAAATCAAAACCAACAAAAAAAAATGTTGTGTGTCTTTCCTTCAATTTTAAAATTGTTATTTATTTTGTCTCATTTTTTCTTCGCTAGTAAGACGCGGAATTTGCTAATTAGAATTTGGCGTGATCCCAGTTTGTATTTGCAAATATTTTTGTTATATAGGGACAAAATTGTAACATATGAAAAAAAAAATACAGAAAATTGTCACATGTACACGCGTAACGTATCATGTGTAAATCAGTCAGCACCGCAGAATGATGTTTTGACTTAACCTCGATTTTAAACAAGTCATGAATGCAAATTAAGTCAATTAATATTCATAAAATATCTAAAAAATACCTTTTGACTTATTACCAGACTAGTTTTAGGTGACACAATTTCAGAGTCTTGTGCAATTACAAATTCATTTATTACAAAATTGGCACTTTGATCTGCGGATGACGTGCACGCATCTGTTCATGAAAATATGCAACTATTTAAACCGAAAACTGTTTACGGGTTTTGTGCCACTTGAATATTTGTATCATAGCGGGTAGCCCTTTAGTTTTACTTTTTTATTAAATTTTTTTTTTGGTACACATGTCAAGACATAACAATAGTAATAATAATATTATTATAACTAAGATGTGAATTTCTTTGATTTTCACAAAAGGTAGGCGTCAGTCTTAACAAGAAGAGGGAAACTGAACACAAAACAGAAGTCAGTCTCTTTTGTTATATAGAACGAAAATTATAGCTCTTAATGTTTTTCTTATATCCATCTTCATTGTTGCTATCCTATCGTTTGTCTTTCTCTCGGGTACTTGACTCAGCAAAAAAATATAAAAAAATGAAACGTAAAAACCTAGAAATACAAAAAATCGAGAGACTGCGATAAGTATAGTTCCAGTACCTCAAAATGACGAGGATGATTATTACATTTTTTTCGTTTGATTTGTGACAGGAAATTCAAATTTTTAATCATACTTAATGGTTAGGTTGGTGTTCCACTAAAGATGTGTACCTCAACAGACAATTCAGGGTAATTTTGATTCGCAACATTTTTGTTATTGTTTATTTATTATTATTTTCTACATGAAATGATTAATGATAACAAAATGACTCTACAGTAGTCGTAATTTTTTGATCGATGGCACTTTAATGAAGTCGCACATATTGAATTGAGGCCTCATCATATTACACATTTGTGTACTCTATTTTGACAACATACTTATACACGAAATGATTAATGTGAATGCGCAAGACCCTTTAAGTTTATAATGTAGATATATGTACGTACATTATACACAAGGTCTGAATGAGTGAATATAATAACCGTAATAGTTAGCAATAATAAACTGAACATTTTTAGTTGCGTGATTTCTATTTTATTTTTTATTTTGTTTTAATTTATAAGAATACAAAAAAAAATACTTGACATGTGCATTAAAAAATGTTAAAATTATAATTTATTCTTACATGTGCTTTAAAACAACAAAAATATAATAAATTATTTAATTTATCATTTTTGAATATCTAAAATAATAATTTATTTATTTATAAATTATTTTTGTTATTTGTTTGTAATCTGAAGAAAAATATATTTATTGTGTAGCTTCTTTAACAGAATGTAAATTTTTTATTTTTATTTTTTTTTTAATTTACCTGACTCTTTCAAGCATAAAGTGTCTCAAGTTCGAACTTTGGATGTGGGTAGGTGTGAAAAAATTGGTAATTTATTCAAAATGTTACCCCAATTTTTCCCAAATTAAGCCTAATCTCAAGGCGAGAACCTGATTGGACTACCGGTATAAGATGTTGTCCCGCGTGGAGTTTCACTTTTACGAAAAAAAGTTTATTAACACGAAGGTTCCCCTCCCGATGCCGAGTGGCAGTTGACCTGAGAATACATACTAACAATAAAAATTGGTTAGCAAATATTTTCTTTTCCCCACACGTTTGCTATCGTGGTTCTGCGTCGGTATTGTTTGTAAAGAATGTTCTAATAACAATTTTAGGATGTTGAAACAGTATAACTGCCAACTGTTATTTTTTTCTAAACCTGTTTCGAATTTATAATCTAATCTTCCTTCGCTAAGTGTGGAGAGTATGAATTTTTGGAATGATGTGGTGATAAAAATTTGTTTTGTCGGTGTTTTTTTGTATCAAGGATAGTTTCTGATAGTTTTGTATATAGAGATTCCTATTGGAAGTTCATATATATTTTTAAATATCAGATCACGTCTTGTACTTTGTAGGGTTGAAATACGCGCGGGCCTTGGCGGAATTAATCCATACACAGTCCTAAATAAAAGGTATTTATGCATCGGTTTGAATCCATCATAACATAAACGGCAGTGGAATTGTATACCGTGTTAAAGTTAGCCGAAAGTTTCCAGCCGAAAGTAAAAAATCGATAATGCAGATTACCTTCTTAATATTCTAGCCGAAAATAAAAAATTTTGTGGTTATCAGCCGAAAGTAAATAGGATACTTGGCTTGTATAAACAATTTTGTAAAGAGTATTAAGTGGAAAATCTCGGAAAATTCGATTTTCCAAAAATTATTAGAAATTTTGTATAAAATCAGCCTCTACAGTATTATGTCTAGAGATGTATTTTATTGGTGTGCCTTGTCAATACCTATCGCTGGAAAGAAATTCAGTTCAAGTTTCCCGTGGAAATTCTCGGAAAATTTGAAAAACGTTCCAGCCGAAAGTAAAAAATGAATGTCAGCCTCTAGAGTGTTATGTCTAGAGATGTATTTTATTGATGTGACTTATCAATAGCTATCGCAGGAAAAAATTTCAGTTTAAGTTTCCCTTGAGAAATCTCGGAAAATTCGATTTTCCAAAAATTATTAGAAATTTTGTATAAAATCAGCCTCTAGAGTGTTATATCTAGAGATGAATTAATTGGTGTGACTTGTCAATAGCTATGGCTGGAAAATATTTCAGTTTAAGTTTCCCGTGAGAAATCTCGGAAAATTCGATTTTCCAAAAATTATTAGAACTTTTGTATAAAATCAGCCTCTAGATTGTTATGTCTAGAGATGTATTTTATAGGTGTGAGATGTCGTTAGCTATCGCTGGAAAGAAATTCAGTTCAAGTTTCCCGTGAATTTTTGGAATGATGTGGTGATAAAAATTTGTTTTGTCGGTGTTTTTTTGTATCAAGGATAGTTTCTGATAGTTTTGTATATAGAGATTCCTATTGGAAGTTCATATATATTTTTAAATATCAGATCACGTCTTGTACTTTGTAGGGTTGAAATACGCGCGGGCCTTGGCGGAATTAATCCATACACAGTCCTAAATAAAAGGTATTTATGCATCGGTTTGAATCCATCATAACATAAACGGCAGTGGAATTGTATACCGTGTTAAAGTTAGCCGAAAGTTTCCAGCCGAAAGTAAAAAATCGATAATGCAGATTACCTTCTTAATATTCTAGCCGAAAATAAAAAAATTTGTGGTTATCAGCCGAAAGTAAATAGGATACTTGGCTTGTATAAACAATTTTGTAAAGAGTATTAAGTGGAAAATCTCGGAAAATTCGATTTTCCAAAAATTATTAGAAATTTTGTATAAAATCAGCCTCTACAGTATTATGTCTAGAGATGTATTTTATTGGTGTGCATGGCAATACCTATCGCTGGAAAGAAATTCAGTTCAAGTTTCCCGTGGAAATTCTCGGAAAATTTGAAAAACGTTCCAGCCGAAAGTAAAAAATGAATGTCAGCCTCTAGAGTGTTATGTCTAGAGATGTATTTTATTGATGTGACTTATCAATAGCTATCGCAGGAAAAAATTTCAGTTTAAGTTTCCTGTGAGAAATCTCGGAAAATTCGATTTTCCAAAAATTATTAGAAATTTTGTATAAAATCAGCCTCTAGAGTGTTATATCTAGAGATGAATTAATTGGTGTGACTTGTCAATAGCTATGGCTGGAAAATATTTCAGTTTAAGTTTCCCGTGAGAAATCTCGGAAAATTCGATTTTTCACAAATTATTAGAACTTTTGTATAAAATCAGCCTCTAGAGTGTTATGTCTAGAGATGAATTAATTAGTGTGACTTGTCAATAGCTATCGCAGGAAAAAATTTCTGTTTAAGTTTCCCGTGAGAAATCTCGGAAAATTCGATTTTCCAAAAATTATTAGAAATTTTGTATAAAATCAGCCCTAGAGTGTTATGTCGAGAGATCTATTTTATTGGTGTGACTTGTCAATAGCTATCGCTGGAAAGAAATTCAGTTCAAGTTGCCCGTCGAAATTCTCGGAAAATTTGAAAAACGTTCCAGCCGAAAGTAAAAAATGAATGTCAGCCTCTAGAGTGTTATGTCTAGAGATGTATTTTATTGATGTGACTTGTCAATAGCTATCGCAGGAAAAAATTTCAGTTCAAGTTTCCCGTGAGAAATCTCGGAAAATTCAATGTTTTTTTCGTAAGCTTTTATTTCAATTTGACCAGAATCCTGTTTTTATTAAAATTTTACGATTATTGATTTAAATAAATTAATTATTACAAGATAATGAAAATGATTTTTAAAACAACGATCATATATGTTTAAATCCGAACAGGTATGAAAATATCTCAAAGACCATAGTTAAGAATTTGTAATAATTACATTCAAAAATTTGACTTTCGGCTGGAACTTTTTTCAAATTTTCCGAGATTTTCCACGGGAAACTTGAACTGAATTTCTTTCCAGCGATAGCTAACGACATCTCACACCTATAAAATACATCTCTAGACATAACAATCTAGAGGCTGAATTTATACAAATTTTCTAATAATTTTTGGAAAATCGAATTTTCCGAGATTTCTCACGGGAAACTTAAACTGAAATATTTTCCAGCCATAGCTATTGACAAGTCACACCAATTAATTCATCTCTAGATATAACACTCTAGAGGCTGATTTTATACAAAATTTCTAATAATTTTTGGAAAATCGAATTTTCCGTGATTTCTCACGGGAAACTTAAACTGAAATTTTTTCCTGCGATAGCTATTGACAAGTCACATCAATAAAATACATCTCTAGACATAACACTGTAGAGGCTGATATTCATTTTTTGCTTTCGGCTGGAATGTTTTTCAAATTTTCCGAGAATTTCCACGGTAAACTTGAACTGAAATTTTTTCCAGCGATAGCTATTGACAAGTCACACCAATAAAATACATCTCTAGAAATAACACTCTAGAGGCTGATTTTATATAAAACTTCTAATAATTTTTGGAAAATCAAATTTTCCGAGATTTCTCACGGGAAACTTGAACTGAAATTTTTTCCTGCGATAGCTATTGACAAGTCACATTAATAAAATACATCTCTAGACATAACACTCTAGAGGCTGATTTTATACAAAATTTCTAATAATTTTTGGAAAATCGAATTTTCCGAGATTTCTCACGGGAAATTTGAACTGAAATTTTTTCCTGCGATAGCTATTGACAAGTCACACCAAAAAAATTCATCTCTAGACATAACACTCTAGAGGCCAAATTTATAAAAAATTTCTAATAATTTTTGGAAAATCGAATTTTCCGAGATTTCTCACGGGAAACTTGAACTGAAATTTTTTCCTGCGATAGCTATTGACAAGTCGCACCAATAAAATTCATCTCTAGACATAACACTCTAGAGGCTGATTTTATACAAAGATTCTAATAATTTTTGTAAAATCGAATTTTCCGAGATTTCTCACGGGAAACTTGAACTAAAATTTTTTCCAGCCATAGCTATTGCCAAGTCACATCAATAAAACACATCTCCAGACATAACGCTCCCAACTTTCGGCTAACTTTAACAGTATGAATTGTATAGGGTGGTATAACTTTTCGGAAATGTTGATGGGTATTTTAATTGACTAAATCATTTCAAATACGTAATTAAGGAAAGCTTTAAAATGGGTGTAAAATGGATGCAATAATTTTGCGTTATAGCTTGGATTCTGTTATGTGGCCTCTTAATCTCAAATTTTGGGCATCTCAGCTCGAACTTCATATTTTAGGAACTTATTAGCTGAGCATCTTGTTATTTATTTTGGTTATAGGTAATATTAATGGTAACGCTTTACCACAGGATAGCGTTCATCATAGGGCGATTTTTTATATTCTTAGGGGCAGTTAAGGGGCGAGTAGACTTTTTTATAATCTTAGGGGCAGTTAAGGGGCGAGTAGACGGGGAAGAAGAGACAGGGTAACTGCCTCAGCTGTGTCAACAACATTTGCTATGGGATAATACAAATTTGGGCGATGCAGGGGAAAATGATGATGATGGAATGAAATCTCGCCAGAGATCCCTCAACCACCGGTGGAAAATAGTGGAGGAAAAGAGTGAAATAGTACTTAATAATACAATAATTACTTTTAATATCAAGTCTTAAGTTGTGTTTACCTTTATTTAAATATATTGTAAATCCAACTGCTTCATTTATATACTAATTTATAATTTCTTTCAGGTATTCAATTTTTAATTCTTATTTAACTCAAATACTTTAGCAGTTAAAAGAAGTAGGGCGGGTTGTTTATCGGGAACGGTTATACGTATTATGTGGTTACAGATAGTAATGCTAATTACATTACATTAGCTAATGACAAATTTATAATTTAGTTAATGAACGCTATTAAGATTCATTTAATGTTCAAGCTGAGCTAAATTGCTTTTAAGACTTCTAATATTTATCTGTATCCTTCTGAAATAATTGATAATTAATTCTCAAAATTCTTCAAACTAACACCAATTTTTATCCTCATTAAATCTATGTCAGCAACATTGTCTGCTTTGATAGTTTTATTGCTCAATTTAAGATCTAGATCTCAGTTTCATTTTCCTCGTCTTTATCATCCGGGTAGAAGAAATCCTTTAGTGTTGACATTTTCTGTTGCAATCCAAACAATTTCATCTTTGATTCTCTGTGGGATGATTTATTTATCACCATTTCTCGGATATTTTCTTCTGTCTAATCCTTTCTTGGCAATTATAATGGTTAATTTTGTGATCAATTCTACAGACCTTACAATTAGGGTTATTTATATCACAACTATATTCACAATCTTTCTCTAAAATTTTTGCACATAATACCCAATATTGATTGAATCAACCGCCCTACATTTCTTGGCGGTATGACCATAATTTAAACACTTGAAGCAGTACATTCGACAGGGAATAAAATAATGAACCCGCTCAACAAAATGTTATCATAGGTAGGTACATGATTAGTTTGTTGGTAATAGTGCTTGACTTGAATTTGATCTTGCCCATTTCGCTTGATGTCTTAGATTCCGAATTTCATCTTGTCATCCTTTCAATTTTTTCAAATGGAATGGAAGATTTGATATTCGCATTAAGTTCTACCATACTTATTTCAGTCGGGATATTTCTATCCTATTGAAATTGAATAGGATGAATACATCATACCCATCAAATGCCTTCAGAGGTTGACAATCAACGCACAAGTTAGTATCCGAAAATAATTTGAACGAAACTCTAGCCATGTTTTTACTCATTTGTTTAATAGATAAGATATTTGTTAATCTATTTTTATTTAGGTCTCTACCTAACAACACTAAGTTAATATTAAGTTTAAAAACCATAACCCTGAAAGGATCCATATCATTTCTGGAATATTTAATAGACTCTTTTTTAACCACATTTTTGTTTACATTGTTAATCATGAATTTAGAAGATTCTCTATTCTCAAAAACCGTTTGTTTTTCAAATTCATGTTTGATACCTTGTTATTTTCACACGTTTCACAAAGCTTTCGTTATCACTCTTTGAAGACATAACTGTATTTTTATTCGAGATTTTTCTGCTCAATTCTCTTCCTGTAGTAATTTTGTTAACCATGCTTTTTTGTTTCCGAAATTTTTATTATTTTACCATTTTCACAACATTCATCAGATTCTGAATCTGTACCGATAATTACGAGTTAATCATCGTTAATTTCAGGAAAATGGGTTTACCCATTTCCCTCATTTAAAGATAAGTCCCCCATCGCTCTAATAAATATTTCACTTCAATCCTTTTTATTCTAATTAGCACCTCTTGTAACCACTTAAGATTAAAACTTACCCCAATATACTGGACTTTGTATCAGTTTCACTGAAATAAACTCAAAATGTTTTAAGAAATAAGAAAAAATTACTTCCTTTCCTTATAAGGAAGACACAATTCAGTAATTTCACGAAAGTCACGAAACGGGCCTAAATGATCTAAATGCAAAGTGAGACAAGCGACGGGTATCTTTTCGATTGGATGTAGAGTATTGTGCAAATTAATGCGAACAAAGTAACAATATTTTTGAAGTGAAACTTCTTTAGTACCGGGGTGATTTTTAAAATCGATCAAACAAAACAAAAATTACAAGCAAAAAATGAAGAAGCGATATGAAACGAAAAAAGCGACAGTATTTCTTTTATTTTTCAATTGAAATTTTTTTGGGCAGGGTATGATTCGAAAAAAACAAAAGAATATTGAAACGAAATTGTATGAATTTACAAAAACAACATCTACGAACAGTCGAATCAATGCCTCGAGGTATTGATTGCAATTTACAAGTATATTATATAAAACAAGTATAAAAAGTAACGGGGTTCAAGTTCTACCTGTACCGCAAATGTTTGGTAAAACATAAGTACAAAAATAGAGGTAAATATTGTGGCGATTTTGGCCATAATACAACAAGCTCACGTTATGAACAGCAATAGCTTAGATGGTTAAGTGTTATAAACCCGACCGATGGCAAGCAGAGAAAGTTTTTGATTTATTTTAAATCGTTAAATAAAGAAATAAATCTGTTATTATAGCCCCCACCAGTACCAAGCGGGCAGAATTAAATAGTAAAGTCAAAGCAAATATCAAAGTGTATAAAAGTAGAGTGAAATAAAAAGTACACAGTGTTTTAATTTCAAAATCCGAACGAACTCAGTAGCCCAGTTCGTAACAATATTTTTGCTATATGACATGATTTGTTTTTTTTTGTTTTGTATTTTGAAAATGATGATCATTGAAAATTTATGGTATGCAATTAGCTATATAACATTGAAAAAAGTCGGACGCACAGAAATATTTAGCCTCAAAGATGTCGTCATGACATTTTAACACAGCAAACATGTAACATGAACACTGGAACCCTAAGTTTGATTCCTTCACTGGATTCCTAAGTTTTTGTATTTTCTGTTTCTATTTTAGTGTGTTAAATAAAAAGACAGAAAATATTTTTATTTAATATAACATTTTACATGACACGCAACATTTTAACGCAATATTTAACATAACATTCTAACGCAGCGTGTAACATGAACCCAAAACTAGTACCCTAAATGTTTTACCAAACATAAAATTGTGTTTGTAAATAATTTGCTTGTACACAATTATCTCAAACTTAATGTTTTTGTACGATTTAGATGTAGGCGGTTATTATATTAAATAACTTATTGTAAATTTACAATAAATAGAGAAGTGAAGTTTATAAAACTTAAATTTGTATATAAAGGATCATACAATGAGAGTTGGCAAAAGATTAAATTTAATATTTTTAAACTAAATACAAAATGTATTTCTTTTTCTCGGGCAATTCAAAAATGAGACAATTGGTTGATGCTAGCTACAAAATGAGACATGTGAATTATACTCTGCAATAGTTCCAAATGACATGAGAAAACTGCACCTATGCATCAATCGCTGGTTGCATTACTTTAGATAAATTATTTAGTATTCTGAATTTCTCTTGACGAAAATGTTTGTCTTAAGCAAAATTCACTTTAAAATATAAACCGAACAATACACCATCACAATTTCGCTTTAGTTCTCAAGCTAAAATCTCGCTTTAATATCAGTATTAGCTTTGAGTATATATATACTCAAAGGTATTAGTAAATAATATTGCTTTTGTTTATCGTGCCTCTATAGGTAGATTTTGTATCGAGTTGTGATAATCCTGTTTTACCAGATCATGGAGTAACAGAGATTGAGCAAAATAACTAGATAATGTAGAATGTGCAATTATCTAATTTGGATGTATCTACTCTGACTTTGTATAATACCAGAGCCTTCTAGAGTATAGAGCCATAATCATTATGACGTATTTTTTGGAAGCTTTTTTAGTGGTATAACTTTTCACTGATTTCCATAGCAATCCATAGTAAAAATGGTGTTTTATAGCTTCAAGTTTTTCAATGAAAAAAGCAAAAATGTTACAAAATTTTTATACAAAAGTGTTCTACATATATTTAGCAGCAATATACAAGAAAGGTATATTGGTATTAAGTAAATATTAATTGCAGAAATATTAAAATTAAATTATTTCTAAAATATATTTTTCGAACTTTCATTTTGAAAAATACATCAAAGTTGGCTCTGACGAATTAAAATAATACTTGCTAAATTTATCTTTAGTTTTACTAGTGTACGTTAGATGTCTCTAATTTATACAGAAAAATTACGAAAAAAAATTGTTTAATCACAGAATTATGACACGTTCTTAAATATTTCGTGAATTTGTTTTGCTTTTCCTACAACTTTTGAACTCAAATTTCTTCAAATAACAATTTTTGGTACGATTTTTCAAAATGTTTACTGCCCACTGCCATCTATGTATATTGACTTAATGCACACGATTTATAGTAAGCTTTTCTTTTTAATTTGACCAGAATGCTGTTGTTATGAACTTTTTTTTAATAAGATTCTTTCGGCTTTTTATAGACACAATATATTAATAATAATGGCATTCACAACATTTTCGACTTGTCAATCAGAAAAATGAAGAGGCCAGTCATTTATAATATATCTACCAAAAAAAGTAGAAATATCAAAATCCCCCCCGTACTTTAACCCCAGAGTTAATACAAAATGTATTTTGACTCTAAAAAAGAAAACCTTTCCTTGCGTTTTCGTGGGTAGTTTGGTTTCGTACTGATAATCTCAAAACAAAAAGTTCGATCTACTCATCAGGTAGCTACGACCAAACTACAAAAATACAATTCCAACTCCATACTTTAAGTATGAAGCAAGAGTGTAGTTGACTTAGCGAATTATAAATAAATTCACCAAATCAAAAAACACAAGGAAAACTTTTCATTTCTGTGTGTTTTATGCCAACACGAATAATAGAAAGAGAAGTTTAGTTGTCTGTATTAAATCAATAAGATTCTTTCGGCTTTTTATAGACACAATTGTGCCTATAAAAAGCCGAAAGAATCTTATTGATTTAATACAGACAACTAAACTTCTCTTTCTATTATTCGTGTTGGCATAAAACACACAGAAATGAAAAGTTTTCCTTGTGTTTTTTGATTTGGTGAATTTATTTATAATTCGCTAAGTCAACTACACTCTTGCTTCATACTTAAAGTATGGAGTTGGAATTGTATTTTTGTAGTTTGGTCGTAGCTACCTGATGAGTAGATCGAACTTTTTGTTTTGAGATTATCAGTACGAAACCAAACTACCCACGAAAACGCAAGGAAAGGTTTTCTTTTTTAGAGTCAAAATACATTTTGTATTAACTCTGGGGTTAAAGTACGGGGGGGGGATTTTGATATTTCTACTTTTTTTGGTAGATATATTATAAATGACTGGCCTCTTCATTTTTCTGATTGACAAGTCGAAAATGTTGTGAATGCCATTATTATTAATATATTGTGTCTATAAAAAGCCGAAAGAATCTTATTGATTTAATACAGACAACTGAACTTTTTTTTATATTTTGGTTTAAATAAATCAATTATTACAAGAAAATGAAAACGATTTACTTAAACGAGATTTATATATGTTGAAATTTTAACATTTATGAAAATATTTCAGAAATCATAATTAAGAATTTGCAACTTTTTCATTTTTCGTTTTCATTTACAAATTTGTCTTAGGAAAAAAAGTGATTCCCCATATGTTTTATCAGGGCCATATATTAACGGGCCTGATTGTACAAAAATCGAAGCTTTCGATATGGGTACTCATTTGTCTATTTTATATGGCAAATGCATATTTTGAGTGATAAAATCATGACATAAAATATGAGTAATTTTAATGTTTGTTGAATTTAAAAAATTACTTGTATTTTAAACCATTTGTCATTTTAATTTCGAAGAATGAATCAACCTCGAAATTAAAAAAATAATTAAATAAAAATAGTCCCTTTATCATATTTTATAGAAAAAGTTTCATTTTAATTGTGCTGCCAGATGCATAAAAGTACAAAAAAAAAATTAAAACAGCAATCGCTGAAAAAAATGCTGAATATTCCTCAGCAATAATGAAATGTCAAATTTTTGTTTTGGTTTGTTATTGTGTCTAGATTTTTAAATTAATTTTTTTTATATCAAATACTCGTATCCACGTATTGCTCGTTTATAGAACACAACCGCTGGAAATCGCTCCATCGATACCCCAAATATCAAAAATATTTTATGTTTCAAGAACTTGCAAACATCAGTCACCTTGTTGTTAAGACTAGTTTTGTTATCGCAATTTTGTATCGATTAACCGAGCAATTTTATTAATCGACATTTCGATTAATACAAGGTGCAGAGAAGAAACCTTTGCAACGTAATCAGTTGCTCATAGCTCATGAAGGCCACCAAGCTAAGGTGTAGCAACTGTTTCTTTAAATGTTCAGATATGCGCAATTCATACAGCTCACGCAACTCTGAATTAGAACCCACAAAATTCGTGCCGTTATCATAGAAAAAAAAAAATGGTTCAGCAAAGTCTAAAGAGAACGGTGAAGCTGCATTTACCCGTTCTGGCGGTAAATCTCCCATTAATTGTGTCATCGGAATCTGTCTGGCACGAAAGCATTCCTTGCTTTCTCTATCAAATTTCTTGCACACGGTTGTACCATAGAATAGCCAATAAAACTGGCGACCGGCGGCTAATGACGCTCGTGGACCAACATAGCAATTTCCTATAAATTAATGTTAGTATAAATTGATGCATATTTGGTATGTTGAAAATTCTCCCAACACGAATGATGTGATGAGTATCTAAAAATAGCGATAATGAGCAGAAATGGGGTTGCCTTACGACGAAATTTGCTTTTCGCAACCCACTGTACTCTTCAGGAAAAGCGTCTCTCTGTACAATTCTGATGATCGTATGAAGTGCTCGATCCAATTCTTCCAGCTTAAGCGGCCCGCTCATTTTCAACTTCGGCTGGACTGGAACCTTAGGTGTAACATATATGCAAGGACGTGTCGAACAATACCGCGACTGGTGTCGGGTTCTTCATCTCGAACGAATTCTCAGGTAGAGGAAATTCTGCACGGAGCGTCGGCCAACACGAAGCTTTATTTAAGAGGAATGAAGGTTTATAAGTCCATGAGTTGAATAAATTTTCGATTTTTACTCCTCGAGAAATTAGATCTACTGGATCACACTCGGTCAGTACATGCATCCATTTTTCTTGCACGGCAGTGATACGTTTCTAGATGATTGTTTTCCGTTTAGATGGGCAGAATTTTGCCCAAGCGTTTGTCCAAGAATTATGTGCACTAGTGGAATTAGGGGGACTGCTGCACACAATTCTAGTCGAGGTAAAGTTGTCCTTTGTAATGAAGCTATGCGGGATTTTGAGCAAAATAGCTTAACGAAGACCAGACCACCATAGGTAATGAACTTCTATGGTGAATAACTGCCTCATAAGTGCGCTCACTCACCGTGTATCTAGATATACTGTGTGACTTGACTGAACTGAATAGGTGACGATCGATGTTAAAATTGTTAAGTAACTTCATACTTTATCGAAGCGTTTGCCAATACGTTGATATGTTTGTGGTGATGATTGATCTCAATGCTGCCATAGTGATTGCATTAGCAGTTTTCGCAAAATCGAGACTGTTTTACCTCTACCAGCAGACTGAAGTATGTTCGAAATTGTAAATTTCAGTTGTTGCAGCAGCGATGGAATTTGCTTTGAGTAAATCATCTACGTAGACATCTGCCTCTAGTACTTCGGTGCCAGATATCTGCGCCAAAGAATAAATTTATGTCTCTTGTTTGAATAATTCGGGATTAGCCAGTTGGATATTTGATGGAATTCTCCACGATCCGATATTATTGATTGTACAGATTGGCTGATAGCATGAGATCTTCGGTAACACTTGAACGTCCAAAGCGGTGTACAAATTAGTAGTGTTTTATTTCACGGTAATTGTTTTGCTGGAGAGAAATACAACGGCGTGGGCGACAATTCCATGAATTTTATTGGTCCTTTGCGTCGTGGTAATTATAGTAGAGCTGAAAATGAGTCAGTCATAAAATTTATTTGTGAGCTTGAGTCTAACAATTCTCTTCCCAGAACAGGATGTCCAGTTTATCCAAATAGATAAATGATGATGAAATGGCTCCATTGTTGGTTTGTTTCTCACAATTTTTAATAACTGAATTACTCGAGGCGTTCTTATTTGTAGCTTGACAATGTACACAATGAAACTTTGAAGTTGTCGAAATAGTAAGTTAGTTCTGAGAAAATGCAGAGGTCGTCCATCGTTGGTAAGTGGGTTGACGGGGCAGCAATTTTCTAATTGTTTTTTGTGTCTGCATTCAGTTTTCATCTCATTTCGTATGCAATCAGGTCGTTCCACTGCTTTACTAGTCGTTTGAGAGCATCTAGTGAAGATGCGATCGAATGATCAACAAATTCTAGCAACTCATGGACGTGTCACAAATGAAATTTGATTTGTCGAATCTATCCTTAAGAATTTTTCGGGCGACTTCATAGTTCGATAGGCACTATGGCACTAGCAGCGATACCACCAAGTGACAATCTAAGGTACTGAATTTTTGTGTGGTGAATAATGGCATGGCTAAAATCGAAAAGTAATATATGCATCTCAATAACCTCAGAATTTGAGGAAAAATTAGAGGAATTAAAAGAAGAACGACGCAAGGCGGAAGCAAACGAAGCAAAACGTTTAAACTAGTTACTAGCAACCGTAGGTGCCAAAACGTCTTACCGTGAACCCCCCGAGTTTTAGTCGTAGATATCTGGAGTGGAATCCATTTATTGGCATGTTTAATGCCATGCCATTATTCACCACACAAAAATTCAGTACCTTAGATTGTCACTTGGTGGTATCGCTGCTAGTGCCATAGTGCCTATCGAACTATGAAGTCGCCCGAAAAATTCTTAAGGATAGATTCGACAAATCAAATTTCATTTGTGACACGTCCATGAGTTGCTAGAATTTGTTGATCATTCGATCGCATCTTCACTAGATGCTCTCAAACGACTAGTAAAGCAGTGGAACGACCTGATTGCATACGAAATGAGATGAAAACTGAATGCAGACACAAAAAACAATTAGAAAATTGCTGCCCCGTCAACCCACTTACCAACGATGGACGACCTCTGCATTTTCTCAGAACTAACTTACTATTTCGACAACTTCAAAGTTTCATTGTGTACATTGTCAAGCTACAAATAAGAACGCCTCGAGTAATTCAGTTATTAAAAATTGTGAGAAACAAACCAACAATGGAGCCATTTCATCATCATTTATCTATTTGGATAAACTGGACATCCTGTTCTGGGAAGAGAATTGTTAGACTCAAGCTCACAAATAAATTTTATGACTGACTCATTTTCAGCTCTACTATAATTACCACGACGCAAAGGACCAATAAAATTCATGGAATTGTCGCCCACGCCGTTGTATTTCTCTCCAGCAAAACAATTACCGTGAAATAAAACACTACTAATTTGTACACCGCTTTGGACGTTCAAGTGTTACCGAAGATCTCATGCTATCAGCCAATCTGTACAATCAATAATATCGGATCGTGGAGAATTACATCAAATATCCAACTGGCTAATCCCGAATTATTCAAACAAGAGACATAAATTTATTCTTTGGCGCAGATATCTGGCACCGAAGTACTAGAGGCAGATGTCTACGTAGATGATTTACTCAAAGCAAATTCCATCGCTGCTGCAACAACTGAAATTTACAATTTCGAACATACTTCAGTCTGCTGGTAGAGGTAAAACAGTCTCGATTTTGCGAAAACTGCTAATGCAATCACTATGGCAGCATTGAGATCAATCATCACCACAAACATATCAACGTATTGGCAAACGCTTCGATAAAGTATGAAGTTACTTAACAATTTTAACATCGATCGTCACCTATTCAGTTCAGTCAAGTCACACAGTATATCTAGATGCACGGTGAGTGAGCGCACTTATGAGGCAGTTATTCACCATAGAAGTTCATTACCTATGGTGGTCTGGTCTTCGTTAAGCTATTTTGCTCAAAATCCCGCATAGCTTCATTACAAAGGACAACTTTACCTCGACTAGAATTGTGTGCAGCAGTCCCCCTAATTCCACTAGTGCACATAATTCTTGGACAAACGCTTGGGCAAAATTCTGCCCATCTAAACGGAAAACAATCATCTAGAAACGTATCACTGCCGTGCAAGAAAAATGGATGCATGTACTGACCGAGTGTGATCCAGTAGATCTAATTTCTCGAGGAGTAAAAATCGAAAATTTATTCAACTCATGGACTTATAAACCTTCATTCCTCTTAAATAAAGCTTCGTGTTGGCCGACGCTCCGTGCAGAATTTCCTCTACCTGAGAATTCGTTCGAGATGAAGAACCCGACACCAGTCGCGGTATTGTTCGACACGTCCTTGCATATATGTTACACCTAAGGTTCCAGTCCAGCCGAAGTTGAAAATGAGCGGGCCGCTTAAGCTGGAAGAATTGGATCGAGCACTTCATACGATCATCAGAATTGTACAGAGAGACGCTTTTCCTGAAGAGTACAGTGGGTTGCGAAAAGCAAATTTCGTCGTAAGGCAACCCCATTTCTGCTCATTATCGCTATTTTTAGATACTCATCACATCATTCGTGTTGGGAGAATTTTCAACATACCAAATATGCATCAATTTATACTAACATTAATTTATAGGAAATTGCTATGTTGGTCCACGAGCGTCATTAGCCGCCGGTCGCCAGTTTTATTGGCTATTCTATGGTACAACCGTGTGCAAGAAATTTGATAGAGAAAGCAAGGAATGCTTTCGTGCCAGACAGATTCCGATGACACAATTAATGGGAGATTTACCGCCAGAACGGGTAAATGCAGCTTCACCGTTCTCTTTAGACTTTGCTGAACCATTTTTTTTTTTCTATGATAACGGCACGAATTTTGTGGGTTCTAATTCAGAGTTGCGTGAGCTGTATGAATTGCGCATATCTGAACATTTAAAGAAACAGTTGCTACACCTTAGCTTGGTGGCCTTCATGAGCTATGAGCAACTGATTACGTTGCAAAGGTTTCTTCTCTGCACCTTGTATTAATCGAAATGTCGATTAATAAAATTGCTCGGTTAATCGATACAAAATTGCGATAACAAAACTAGTCTTAACAACAAGGTGACTGATGTTTGCAAGTTCTTGAAACATAAAATATTTTTGATATTTGGGGTATCGATGGAGCGATTTCCAGCGGTTGTGTTCTATAAACGAGCAATACGTGGATACGAGTATTTGATATAAAAAAAATTAATTTAAAAATCTAGACACAATAACAAACCAAAACAAAAATTTGACATTTCATTATTGCTGAGGAATATTCAGCATTTTTTTCAGCGATTGCTGTTTTAATTTTTTTTTTTGTACTTTTATGCATCTGGCAGCACAATTAAAATGAAACTTTTTCTATAAAATATGATAAAGGGACTATTTTTATTTAATTATTTTTTTAATTTCGAGGTTGATTCATTCTTCGAAATTAAAATGACAAATGGTTTAAAATACAAGTAATTTTTTAAAATCAACAAACATTAAAATTACTCATATTTTATGTCATGATTTTATCACTCAAAATATGCATTTGCCATATAAAATAGACAAATGAGTACCCATATCGAAAGCTCATTGAATATTTTTTCGTGTACAATCAGGCCTGTATATATAAGGCCTTGGTTTTATGTGTTTTACCAGAGCCTACTGTATAAATAAGAGCCTCCAGTATCGACTGTATTTTTTACTAAGCTTAAAATAAGGTACAAACAATTTTTCCTTTACTATGAAGCTATATGGGGAAACGGTTATTTTCATTTACAGTTTTAGTTTATTAGAAATATGAGCTTTTGTTTTGTTTTTATATGAAAATGTTCATGAAACATGTAATATTATTTGATTGAAAAATCAAGTCTTGAAAATGTTTATTTCTTAGTGAAAATCGCCATGAAAAATTAGGTACTTTTGAAATTTTAAATATTGTTGTTTTTGTAATATATACGTCATCAATATAACTCGAAATTTATATACAAAACAATAATCATCTCTTTCATTGCCTCCATTCCAATTTGAATTCGAATATGTTTCTATTGTTATTTTGAATTTGCAAAGCATGCTAGATTGTTTTGATGTTTTGTTTTTTCGCACTCATTGTATTGATTTAATTTATTCTGTTTGGCTCTTTTTGATTTTTTTTAAATTTTGATTGTTGAGCGGAGACGTGTTGTCTTTTTTCTTACCATTGGGTTTAGATGTGGAGATATGATGTCGTCATTAAACTGAATTTTCTCTTTTTAATACACATTGTTGTTGTTGTAGAATGTTTTTTAATTTAATTTCCCTTATTTTCTTTTGATTATTGCTGGAAAATAGGGAAATTTGAGAATCTGTGTTTTAAATGAGTAAGACATTGAGTTGTTTGTTAGCGATTTCTTAAAAAAATATTTAACTGGGTTTAACTTTTAATTCATATTTTATCGTCAATCGAAATCGCGTTTTTTCATATAAACGCTATGAAAATAAATGAATTTTTAATGTTTCTATATCCCTTATTTTAAGTTCATTTTTCACATGCCGGCTCTATTCACATCAAGATGGTTCTGGTTTTACTATGGAAATTTTGATTTTTTCCTCGTTTCTAATTCCCTTATAAAAGCTTCGTTTTTTAGATTATGGCTTGTATAATCAAGGTTGCTTTGATAATACTCCTATAACACTATAAGAATCAATTCACTATTTCTTCAATTCTTGCTGCGGAAAAGCTACACATTTTACTGTACATATATGCCAGCCGGACCATTCAACGATAAATTGTAGTAATTACAAATTTACAGCTCAAAAAGTTTCACTTCTGTCGCGCGTAGATGCTACACACATTGTTTTTTTGTATTTTAATTTATATTTTATTTAAAAAAAAAACATATATTTAATAATTTATGTGCCCTCCTTTTTTCTGTATAAGGTCATGTACTCGATTCGGCATTTATTCTACCAAATTTTGGCAGATTTTATCCGTAACGTCTGGGTCATACCAAATGTTATTGATGGAGTTCTCCATTGCCGCTATAGAGTACTGCAATGCAGCTTTCTTAATTTTCCCTTCATAATCGCTCGCAAATTCTCGATGGGGTTGACATCAGGCGAATTTCCAGACCAATCCAATGTTGTAATGGAATTGTCAGCAAAATATTTTTTAACAGCGTTGGATGTGTGACATGGAGCCCAGTCTTGTTGAAAGATTGGGTGATTTAGTTTTTTCTTGATTTTTGATATTGAAACCGCATAATACTTCAAACGTCGATATATTGAGCTGAATTCATAATCCCAATGACTGGGCATAATGGATTAAAAATGAAGCATCCCCAAATCATTTTTTTCAATCGATGTTTTACAGTTTGAACAAGGTGAACTGCTTTAATCGATTCACCTTTACTGCGACGCATATTGTGAGCGTTGACCGTGCACTTCAAAATAAGTTTCATCAGAAAACAAAACATTTTTCCAATTGTTAACTGTCCAGTCTTTAAGTCTTTATATTTTTTGGCCCATGCCAATCTTCTGGTCTTCATGTTGTTAGAAACTGTTTTTTAAAGGGCTTTCGTGCATTTCTTCCAAATTCCAAAAGTTTTCCAGCAAGTTGTAACTCAATGTTTAGCTCGAACTGGTCTTTTAGGATTTATAATACTATTTCTCAGCAATATTTTATCGTCTCTAGGAGAAGTCTTCCGTTTACGACCACATTAACCTTTCGTTTCGGTGATGTGGACAAATTTTTTGAGGAAAGCCGTATAAACTTATTCACGGATAGCAAACTTACTTGGCACTCTTGGACAATTTGTCTCTGCGTCATAGGCCTGTATTGCATTATCACATTTACATGTCATAGAAAAGTAATAATATTTTTCTGACATAAAAATACGATAAGAAAAATACTACAAATCATTTTGCTTTATTACACTACAAGTAATATTTTTCGTTATATTAAACCAAAAATGGATTGAACATTTAATAACAATGCTTGCTAGGGTTTGACTTTTGAGTCAGGCAGAAGTCCTTTTTATGCAATATTTGTCTTCAAAATTGATTAATTTTTTCCCTATCTCGATATCTATCGAGTTTATATTTCGGTGATAATTATGCAGATTAGTCACTGGTATGATGCGGAGACTGATGATGCCATATCAGAACGACCAGATAGAAATTTGGAAATTGGTTTAGTTGGAACAAAACGAACGAAACAGTCAGTACCACTGAAAGAATTGTGCCGCTATAAGATGTGATATTGCCTTATTTGCAGGGAATTTATTGTTTTGTCACTTGAACATTGACTTATTGTGAATGAGCTAATTGCTCTCAAAAATTATAATAAATAAATATTATGTTTCATAACTTAAAAATGATGCGTTTAATTTTGCAGAATTACGTCCATAATGTACAAGAATTTTAATTTTACAGCGTAATAATTAACTATAAATGATAAGTAGTTCTCGTTTGTAATACTCCAGTTGATTTTTTTCGCCATTTTGAGCCACTGCGAAACAAATATTATAGTATTTAGCTTCATGAAGCTAAATATCATTTGAAAAATACTTCATCAGAAAAATACTATTATACATATGTATATCCCCATTACACTATCATATAAATAAGTTGATGTTTTTATATGACGAATAAAAATGATAATGTAATACAGGCCATAGACGAGTATTTACTGAATGTGATAATTTTTTCGCGAACTTTAATCTTTAAATCCATTATTAAAAGTTGAAATTGTGTATGTGTTATGATGCGTGCGATGTGCTATGATCGACTGAAATGCTTATTTCACAACCAACGAAATGCGAAGTAATAGAGACACTGATTGTTAACCTTGAACATAAACTAAACAAATATATTGATGTAAAAAAAAAGGAATTTACAGTTTTATGAGACGAAATTTAGAGTATTGTGATTTTATTAAAATATTGCTATGTTCGCATTAATTTGCACAATACTGTAGCTCTATTCGGTTAGCGTCGCGATTCTCCTTATTATAGAGACACTCGCAGCAAGTGACAATATATTTTTTTAACACATAAACGCATTTTAGGTTACCAGTAAACCTAACGGAGCCCATGTCACCATGAAATGTGTGAAGTATTCGCCCTCTACCACCCGTAGGAACGAAAAATAACAAACAATCGTCGATCTTTTTATACAACCGGCAAATTTCAATACAAAAGTCTTTATATTTCGGGTTCTTTAAATTTGCCTTTATTTCATCTACTTCAATATCATTGTCCTGCAATTTCGTTAATATTGAATGATTTGAAATACTCGGTTTCAAAACTTTTGACTCGATTCACACAGTCTTAGTTTTATTTAATAATATATTATAATAATCTATAAGGGTCATCGCTGTAAAAAAACCGCAATAGATGGATAAACTCTAAAGCATTATGTACTAGTTTTTTTAAATATTTTTTTTGTTTTATCGAAACAAAAATGTAAATAAAAGCAAAAAACACGAACTAAACAGACAACAGCAAAAAACACCAACTAGGTAGACATGAATTATAAAACAAAAATTATTTTTTTTTTTATTTATGTACCAAAAATTAAAAATTCTTAAAGCTATCATCTTTAGAAGTTACACCGTACTATGTTTCACGCATTAAATAATACTGCATTATCAATAAATCTGCCTATATCATTGACCAAAAGTCTACTATGGAAAAGTACAGTGATGTCCTTTATAGATTATTATAATTTATTTAAGTTTCATCGACTTTATCCTTCTGTTAGGACATCCAACCTCATAATGGCCTTCACCACGACAAAAGTACAAATCAATTTAGGCTTATGATTGTTACAATCACGAGAAAGATGGTCCTCCGAATTTCAATTGAAACATCTGTGATTATCCCTATTTTTATTACCACTAAATTTAGTAACATTTCATTATGATATGCGGGCTTCCGGCTTATGCGATTTAACATTAACACTATTTTCGATTTTTTTAATCTACCGATGAGTTCAAACACTGATTGGAAATTCTGGATTGCTAAGGCACATTTGATTTTTGCATCACTATAAATCAATCCGGATACCTAATTAGTAATTACCGTTTGGTCGTCTAAATCAATCTCACTAGCAATTTGGTCGTCTAAATCAATCTCACTAGCAATTTTTCGAATAGAATACGCGAATTCCGTCAAGCTCTCCGGCGCGCTCAACGATCAACGTTCCAGGTCTGTCCACCATTTTTTTACTCCAAATATCTTTTAATTATCGGTGAAAACAATTATTTACTTTAAAAACCTATCGCCATTTATTTTGGGTGTATCCCACTTCTGATTTATAATAAAATAATGCGATGATGATTTTTCTTATAACAGATTCTTTTTCTATTCCATAAAAACACGTCCATCTTACTCTACAGTCAACACGGAAGTGTTTTTTTATCTGTCTCTACATTTTTATACATTTCTCTTTCTTCATTGCGGATATACCAACTTAATAATAATAAAGTAATAGAACCATACTATATAGTCTCCAATTGATGGCATTACATATAGTAAATAAAAATAATGTCGCGTTACAAACCTATAAATATTATATTTTGACGGCAAATAAATTATAATACAATAAGGTACATCGCAATACTTTTCCATAGTAAACCAGCGGTCAAAGATATGGGCAGTTTAGTTGATAATGCAGTTTTGTTTTATGCATGGAAAATTAGTATCGTTAAACTTTTAGAGATGTCAGCTTTAAGAATTTTCAATTTTTGGTACATAAATAAAAAATAAAATTAATTTTTTTTCTATAATTCATGTCTAGTTGTCAGCTTTATTCATGTTGTTGATACCAAAAAAAAAAAATGTTTCAAATATCGTTAAATGTACAGTACTGCCATCTTTAGAACTTTGCCATCCTTGGCCGTTTTTTGACAGCAGTCTCTTATAGTATTATAATTTATCCGTTTTACGGTCCTAATTATTTTATGTGAAACAGAAGGATGGTTTTGTATATTTTATTTTGAAATCTTTTATCATTCAACAATAATAACGATTGGTATCCTAATGCCTATAATTCAGTACCCTACAAATTGCTTAAGCGTTTTGCTCTTTACGAGAAATCTTAGCATACATGGTCTTAGATAGCAGGCACCTACTAACGTTTATAGCAGTAAAATTTTGTATTATTTATTACTGTATAGTATTTTTTAAATATATCGTCCTCCGATAAATTTGTTAATTGGAAATTTTAGTAATTTAAGAGAATATCACTTTCCAGGTTGCAACTTTTGATTTAACTATTCATTTTTTAAGTATGATACGAAAACATATGAGTATTGCGTTACACTTGACTAAGATAAACGTGAAACAAATCATCTTTGCCTATTATGTGTACCGAATGAAATTTGTGATTTGTACATGAAGAATTAAAACTAAACGGCAATATATAATCATTATTTTTCTGTACTTGTTCTATTGCACATATTGTACAGTTTTTAAATAATCGTATTCATTCAAACTTTTTGTTCATTTTACGGCGAACATTCACCTTTTCATAATCCCATTTATTATGTATGGATGTGATCTTAAGCTGCATTGGCAAACTGTTTGCCAAACCATATGTTTTTTTGCCAAATTTTTCAACAGCTATGGTAGTAATTGCTCCGGCCAGTTCTTTACCTTTCTTTTTGATGTAATATTGGGGACCTGGAAGTGTCGAGTAATCCATTTTGACGTAGGTCTCGTCGTTCATTACGAAACAAGAATCTTTTCTTTCGTTCAACCATTTGTTTTGTTTCTTTGCTCGATCGATCTCTCTATTAAATAGTTCAACACTTCTTTTGGGGATTTTTGACTTCTTGTATGTCCGTATATTATTTCTGATTTTAGCTCGTTCCACAATCGATTTGGTTGTTTTGGTTTTTCTGGCCAAATCTCGCACAGACATCGAGGGATGTTTCGATATGACTCTTACAATTTTCTGATCCAACATTTTATTTGGAGCACCTGATTTTTCTCCGGATCCGGGCTTGCGTGACACAGAAAGATTGATTTGACATTTTTTTTTACATTTGTTACCGTATTATTGGAAACACCGGCCAATTTACCAATTTTTTTATTGGTATACTCGGGATGATCATTGCACAATCTAATTATTAAATCACATTTTTCTCCTTATGATGCGTCCATTTCGAAACAAATAAAACAAATGCCCAATTTGACGTTTATTCGTTTTTTAAAATTGTTTTTCTACAAAATAACGGTACCAGTTTTTTTCTTTTGCGTAGTAAGTAACCTATGAGATAATATAAATTTGGGAATCACAAATTTCATTCGGTACACATAATATATTCATCTAAATTACAATAGAAGGAATTGTTTCTTCCAGAAATATAACAAAAACACCGGAATGAGATATAAATCAGTTAACCTGCTGAAGGTATTGGTACTCATATTAAATTCTTTTCCTGAGAAATATTTTGATTTCTTTCTTGTGTGTACTTATAAAATAATTACGTTATTTTGAGAAATCTTACATCTAAGAGATTTCAAAATGTATACTTTGTACCTTCTCATATTTAGCGGATTGACAACAATAGTAAGAAAATTGTGTACAGATAAATCAGATAAACATAATGATAATAATATGATGGTTGATGAATGGCCATATATGAACACCAAAACACAGAATTAAAAATATACGTATGTACCGAGCATTGTGCTTATATATGCAAATGAGGATAAATTATAATTTTTATGTAGAGTAGTTTTGTATTATGAACTCATTAATTTAAATTCAAAAAACCATTATTTCACCTCCCATTCCTTTCGTTAATTATAATTATATAGCGAAAACACTTGAATCCGAAGTGGTCGTTTGCTACAAAAAAAAAAAATTGTATGTAAGACGTACACAAAAAAACATTTTCTAACACGTCAATCAGTCCGTGAAATTTTCCTTTATGTATCAATATCACGTGACGTTATGTTGTGTTACATATATTGCAAAAATGCATATAAATAAATTCATCGCCTGACGAACCATAACACCTTGTAATTTTTTTTTTTATGTACGCGTACCTACATATATACATTTTTGCTCTAAGATAATAAATAATTGGTAATATTATATATTTTAAGATTAATTTTATATTTGTAAGTTTTATTATTTTATTAGTTTAGTTGTTAGTTGATCCGCAATAATACTCGTATATATAATATGTACATAATCTACGTATTATAATGAATTACAATTTGTTACAGTCGAGTAGATATTTTTATGTTATCAGTATAAAATAAAAATGTTAATTTGATTTTAACTGTTCTTAGCGATTTTATTTTAAACATTTCATTTATTTATAAATAAAATTATACAACTTAATTTTTAATTCATTTGCTATATAGATAATCGGCTGGTACATGTGTAATTAAGTCTCAATCAATCAGGAAGTGTGTATAATTTATTGATGAGGAGTAAACTGCCACAGGTTATCACAATATAATATGAATCATTTAACCTCAAAGAATGTTCAGAAGTAGGTGGACACAGTATTAAAGTCTGTTGAATCCAGTAGTACCAGGTTCCAGTTCCAACAGAATCTTGAAGTAATCGAGATTTTTCATTTTCATCTTTTTTCGAAAAATAATTATAATTAATTAATAAATAGTAATTAGTTAATTTTATGTAATATTAAAAGGTTTAAAGTTATAATTAAGCCAGAGGTAATAAGGAGGCTTTATGATGTTCTATTTAGAATTTAGATTCAGTCTACTTCAATAAGTGCACTTCACTTGCATTAAATTTATTTCTTATTTTTATTTTATTCTTTCTTTTGAAAGAATATTGATTCCGATAAAATGATTTTAAACTTGTCTATAAACTATATGTGATTGTATTATTTTTAACGCGGTGTTCAAGTTTCTTTAAATGGATGAGATTTGAATTAAAATTAAGATTTGCAAATTGGAAGGATAATCCAGTAGTATCCCCAAGGTGAAAATATAAACTGAACACAAAATGATTTTAAAGTTACTTCAACATGTCCCATACATGAAAACTATGTAACGGTGTACCGATATTAGTACCCATTAGGCATAAACGATATCAATGGCATGGAAACTTGTATAGGTGTCATCTTAGCTCTCAGCTCAGTTCAGAGAGGTTTTATTGGATTCCATGAACATGATGATGGAACGAAATCTCGCCCCTCCACCGCACAACTGCCGATGGGAATAATAGTGTAGACTAATAATTAATTAAAATTAAGGCTTTTCAGATATTGCAAAACAACAGGGAGACACACGCTGTATTAGAAAAAATTGTGTTGTCTTATGATTAGCAAGTGTAAAAAAAAAAAAAAAACTAACAAATTTACTAACTATCGACTACTAGGTAAATTTACTGATTTGTCACACTAATGGCTAATAATTATAAATGTTATACAATTCAATGATTGTTATGTTGCATCTACATAGATTCACAAATTCACTTAACTTTACACAGTTTCTAGTATATTTTGCCAATAACGCAAACCATTTGTAATTAATTGCATTGCCAGAATTTTGGTACACATCAAATTAACATATTAAGTAATGTTTGTACTACCGTATGCAACATAACTTTTGGATACAAAAACAAATTTGATAACTTTCGCATTATACACAAAATTGTCATTATAAAAAAAAAAGTCTTAACATGAACCTTTATTTCAATTACACTACCCTGCAAAATTTTAAAAATTTGGTGCCACTTGACAATGAATAGTTGTTTCCGAAGTCATGTTTTACGCTGAATCCGAATCTGGGCTCAGAATTGCTCTATCACGTCAGGTTTATGAGATATTCTAACCTAAAAGTGCAAAAAACACCGTTTTTTGACATATTTGAGGTTATCTAGCACCACGATTTTTTTTTTCTTCAAAAGTTCATGTGTGGGATGTTATAGTACAAGTCTTCTTCTTTCAAATGCCTTTGAGTTTGCTCAAATATGTTTTTTTTTCGCCGAGATATCGCATTTTCAAAATTGCATGTTCGTGAATTTGTCGGTATACTGTATAATACACTACCTTTTATACCTACGGTATATATGCACTTTTAGGTTAGAATATCTCATAAACCTGACGTGATAGAGCAATTCTGCGCCCAGAATCGGATTCAGCGTAAAAAATTACTTCGGAAACAACTATTCATTGTCAAGTGGCACCAAAATTTTTAAAATTTTGCAGGGTAGTGTTTTTATACAGAAAAATTCACGAATATGCAAATTTGAAAATGCGATTTCTCGGCGAAAAAAACGATATTTGAGCAAATTCCACGGTATTTGAAAGAGAAAGGCTTGTACAATAAGATCCCATACTTGGGTTTTATAAAATGTAAAAACTGCATTGCTACATAACCTCAAATATGTCCAAAAACAGTGTTTTTTGCGCTTTTAGGTTAGAATATCTCATAAACCTGACGTGATACAGAAATTCTGAGCCCGAATTTGTACCCAGCGTGAAACATTACTTCGGAAACAACTATTCATTGTCCAGGGGCAAAATTTTGCAGGGTAGTGTTATTATTCAAACGATATCACGACACAAGAGAAAAATAGAACTACTCAAATTATAGGTATAAGATATTTAATTACTTCGGTATAAAAAAACCAAAGTATTGAAATCCTGTCAAAAATGACGAAAAATTTGGTTGGCCCAAAACCATTTTTCTCGACGTTTTGAAAGTCCCTGAGCCTGAAAAAGCAAAAAAAAGATGTCCGTCGTCTGTCTGGATGTCTGTACCAGTGGTAGCTCGAGAACGGCTAGCCCGATTTTGAGTTGTTTTAGCCAATCTGTTTCTATGGTCAAGGCGGAGATTTGAAAATCTTTTGGAGACTGTACGTCAAGAGGGTGTGGTACCTGCCATACGAATTGACCCAAAATAGTTTATAAATATTTACGATTTTTTCATATATGCTGGTTTGATTATTGAATTGGGGATTGCATTTGGAATTGATTTGAAGAGTTGAATTGGAGTTGAGTTGGGGTTGGATTAGGATGTAGTGAGTAGCTAACAAATTTTTTATATGATGGAACTTTTGCCTATGTATCAACCGATTATTATGAAAGAAATGTGTGGTAAGATTCTAAAATATTGTTTGGATGAAGTTCTGGAATATGGCCAAGTATGATGGAACTTGCCTATTTCTCATCACATGTGATTATGAGGAAATTCGACATGTGTTTTGGAAATGGGACTCAAAAATTACTTTTGGATGAAGTTCTGAAATATGACCAAGTAGGATGGAACTTGGCTATTTCTTAACCGATTATAATAAAATTTGATATGTGTATGGAAATGGGAATACTTGTTATGTGTGGAATATGACGAAGTATAATGGAACTTGGCTATTTCTTAACCGGGATCGTCAAATTTGGCATGTGTGTTGGGAATGGAGTTCTAAATAAATTTTTGGATAAAGCTCTGGAATATGGCCAAGTAGAATGGAACTTGGTTATTCCTTACCCCATTATTATTAAAAGCGAGCGACTATTCTCCAACTTTATTTCACAATTTCACACGAACAAAACAAGCAAACACTGTATTTATTTTTCATTAACAATTTTGGTTATATTTCTTATTATTAATAATTTTTATAATAATCATGTGTCTCCATGATTTCGATGTTATCCGTGTGACGGCAAAAGATGAAGAGAATCTAATTACAAAAATGGAATACAATAATCTTAAAATTAATGAATACAGAACAATGCAGAATACAATACTCGTCCACAAATATTAGTACATATTTTTTATCATAGACGGCTACCAAATTTAAGGTCTACAATTTTATTCAATCTTGGTAGCTGCCAAATTCAAAATAAACAAATGACAACAATTTTGTCATTTCAATGTTTACAAAATTTATGTAAATAGCTAATTAAGTAAGTTACAATCATAAATAATTAATTAATTAAACTGAACGGCGAGATATTTCTTTCATTTTAGGATATAATTTAGTAAGTATAAAATATAGCAACAAGGGCAATTCAATTGAGTCAATCTTGGTTTTTTGGTCTTCGCTAGAACATCCCAACGATACCGAACAATTATGAAATTTGACATGTGGGGTTTAAATGGGATTCTAAAATGACTTTTGGATAAAGTTCTGGAATATTGTCAGTTAAACGGTTAGAAATATCAGTATAATTTTGTATACACTTTCGGTATAAAGTTCTTGAATACGATTTTTCGTGTTAAATTGAATGCCTGTACCCATGTTACCGAAGCTTTTGACTTGTTTGGCTGTTGTTGCATAAGTAAATATGTGCTGGTTAAAATAGAAATCAATACTGTCAAAACTGTAACACCAACTTTATGACACAGGTGAATGTTTTTCCCATTGAAGACACCAAAGACCGAAGTTCTGATCACCTCGTGAGGTTTCAGCCCTTTATATTTTTAAATTTACAACACTATCGTTACGAATACCACTTATCGTACATCCGATTTATTTCACAGCATATTATCAACTAATCTTTCTATACCATACTACACCCAAAACAAAATTACAAATCAATCTCACACCAAATCAAAACAAATAGGGGAAATTGATTGATCATTGATAAGAACCAATTGAATTGTTCAACAGGTTTACATTGGTTTAGTACTTGTAACACGGGTACACGTTTCAACTACATGCGTGTGTGAACTTAACTTAATTTAACCTCCCACTAAACCCTAAACTCGACCACAAATTAATTCCTAACCGTGCTTGTCACTCAAATTCAATTCAATTTAAACTCATGTCATATTCACCATCACACCATAATAGCAATGTACAATCATACCAGCATATACACAGTCTTACCATCATAACCTTAAACAATCATTCCACCATACTATTATACCATCATACTATCATGACACTTACCATAATACTATCATACAATCATGCCGTCGTACCATAATAACGTCAAACCATCACACCATTATACCATCATACCATGGCGTAGATGATGTATCTTACCATTAATCCACCGTATCATCACAACATCATATCATCGTAACATCCTTCCATCGTACCATTATGCCGTCATACCAGCATACTATCATACCATCATTCGTACTATCATATGTATATATAATCATACTACCACACCATCATACCACTATACCGCTCCATCATACCACTACACCATCATCACCATCCTACATATATTCCATCTTACCAAGATACCATTGTACCATTATAATATCATACCATCATACGATCACAAGAGATGTGCGGATAGTAACTATTCGTTATTTAATACTCGTTACTTTTAACTACCCGAAGTAACGATTCCTTCGGTTAAAAAATATTCGTTACTTTATACCTACTAAAATGAAAACAAAACAAAACAAAACAAAATTAGTTCGCTTCATTGAGTTGAAACGAACGTATATAATCTAGTTATGTCTCTTTTTCTCCTCTACTTATGTCTCTTTTTCTCCTTACCTTCGTGTTTTTACATACAAAACGCAAAATGTTTAACAAATTATATGGAGTAGTGATTACTTTGTACCGAATAAAAAGTAACGAGTATTACGTCAAAAGTAACGAGTACCCGTGATTACTTAAAAGTAACGAAACTGCACATCTCTACGATCACACCATTATACCGTCGAACCATATACCACCATATTTATTTATTTATTGTATTTTAACAATAATTTAGTATTAAAAGAAAAAGCACACATGGAAACAGAGTAATCGGAACAAGAAAAAAAACAAAAAAAAAACTGAAGATGCTTTCATTAGGCAGAAAACCTCTTAATTTTTTCAAACAATTTCCACCTCATGCCTACACATTCTATTTTGAGCAACAGCTCATTTATAATAAAATGTACAGCAAGAGGTGAACTAATATTAAAAATTAACAATAATATTAAAAATAAATTTAAAAAACTACGTATTGCCCATCAATCATGCCACTCCAAAAATGTTGACTTAAATAATTTGCCCGATCCTAACCTCTTAATTTCCAATGGAATTGAATTCCAAAGAGAAACTCCTCTAACATAAAAGGATTTGTTCAGGAATCAGGCGGAAGTTTGAGGAATGAAACCTACTAAATAGTAACCTCCTATAAAGGTAACAAGGCTTCTTAGCTTTGAGAAGTTTAAAAATAAAAAGACAAACACGAAATTCGTTAAAAGCAGATAAACTACATTCTAAAACAAGGCTAGAGTAGACAGTAATATGATCGAATTTCCTAATATCGAAAATAAACATCTTTGGAGAACGTTCATATTTTTCTGAAGCATACCGAATAAAACTATGTCACCGTAAATAAAATGAGGAAGAAGATAAGACAAAAACATTTTTTTTCTAAACTGACTATCAGAAAATCCTACTACTTTATACAAAGAACTAAGCATGCCAAAGACCCTCTTACTAATACTAACTAAATGGCCACCCCAAGAAAGAGTTTTATTAATAACTAAGCCTAAATCTCAGAATGGCGATAGTCTCCATATTCGATTTCATAAAATGTCAATTTTTTTGTAATATTTAATACTAGGAGGTACAGCGGACGGATACAATTTATATATAATGTTGATGTCAAGCGGCCGCTGCCACTATCACCATTTGACCATTTGATAATTTTGTAACCATTATTTGTTAGCCAAGTAGGAATAGCTCGAGACTGAAGGCTTTTAAGGATTAGATTTAATTAAAATTAAAATTAATGTTTAGATTAATTATTTTAATTTAAAATAAATTAACGACCACTGTTTCTTTATGCAAAAATTGACTTCAATTGCTTCAACAATTGCTCGGATCGGATGAGCCATTCTCTCACTACAGTTGATGAAGGATTTAAATTGCGCGAAATCATTCGATAATATTATGTGTGAGGCATGAAGCCGGACCAACCTAAGAAATCACATTCAATTTAAAGGTAATGCTTACTGTGATTAGTAATTGCCCACGACCAAGGGAATAATTTTGTAGCGACTCACGCATATTCACATTAATAAATATGAACACTCATATTTATTCTCGTAAACATTTACATTCGTTTCACTACATATTATATCAGCGCTCTTCTACGTATGACATACTACTGACAAACAACCGCAACCGCTCCATCAACAACCGAACAAACCGAAACAATACAATCGCATCGCAACATACTTCATGCTGGTAGATTTTCCCACAAAAAAGTTTTTGACATCTCGCTTCGTTACACATTCGAATAGTTGCGCTTACATAAAAACATCATTAGCCCTCGTCACGAGCTTGCGTATTTGCGTATTTCGTAACTTCGTAAATTTGACGTTTCTTCTGATTGGTTGAAATTGTTTCCCCTTAATAAGCAAGAAACGTCAAAAATAAACACGCTCACAGGCTACTTTTCTTTAGCGTATTTTGACAATTGTGATTACTTGTGAATTTTAATAAGTGAAAATAAATAATATGGATCAAAGTAAAAATCACATAAATATTTACATATAAATGTAGGCACTACTAATGAAACAAACCTCTATTTCTAAATTATTTTGAATTATTTTTTTAAAATACATAATTCAATATATTCATCTCATTCCTCTTCCCATTTTTGGGTAAACATTCTTGCCCGTTTTTTAATATTTTGATCTATTATTTATTAAAAATCACAAGTAATCACAATTGTCAAAATACGCTGAAGAAAAGTAGCCTGAAAACGATGTGAAATTATTAAAGAGAATAAAGTGAAGGCATTATGTGCTAAAGCTCGGTATGCTGCTCGAGCTAAACTAAATTTTGACGCGGTCTACACAAACGTACAGATAAATTTGGAGCTAAAAAATTTGTGTAGAGATAAATGTTGACAATTCTTCTGACATTTTGAGTTTATACTTCGCTGTGTGGTTTAAAAATTGTGTGCCAAACAACTACGCTGATTATATCGACAACGGAAAGCTTGTCGAAGGAGCTTGGCGAAATACCATCACAGAAGACTCAATGTTCACTTCCCAATTTTCAATGAATGCTGGAAGACCAAATAATGTCGGCAAAGCCATAAGAGAAGTTTTTAAAAATTATGTTAATTCTGAAGAAGGAGCATTAGAATGGCAGCGAAGATCGGATTTTTTGGAATAAAACTAAAATTTATTTTTTTATTTTTCTTATTTCATCCCTAATTTGCTGTTGGAATTTTAAATTTAATTCATCAACCTTTTCTTCTGGCAGCTTCTGCAGCAATCTGTCGATATTGTTTAACATAACTTCATGTTTTGAACCGTGCATTTAATTTGCTGCAAAATTTGTGTAGACATTTTTAGAAGAGCCAACTAAATTTCAATACGCAAACTATCAGTTTGATTTTTTTTCGCGTAGAGCAGCATACCGATCAGCGAAATCATGAGCGAAATTTTTTAGTTTGCATTTAGCTAGCTAAATTTTACATGTATTTTGTATAGGAAATTTATCTTAGCTCGAGCAGCATACCGAGCTTAACGCACGAGAGATTTTGGTGGAAGAAAGCAATGTGCAAAGAGTTGAATTCACCTGTTACAGTTTGTGGCGATATTCATGGACAATTTTATGATTTGAAAGAGTTATTCAAGGTGGGCAGTGATGTTCCGAGACAAATTATTTATTTATGGGCGATTTTGTTGATCGCGGCTACTACAGTGTTGAAACATTCTTGCTGCTTTTGGCGCTAAAGGTGAGTTTATTGATTCCGATTCAAACCTTTTACTAATATTTATATTTTTCTTGTTTAGGTACGTTATCTCGATCGAATAACCCTGATACGTGGTAATCATGAATCACGTCAAATAACACAAGTATAAGGATTTTATGATGAATGTGTAAGAAAATACGGCTCGAACACGGTATGGCGTCATTGCACTGAGATTTTCAACTATTTAGCCTATCGGCCATAATCGATGGCAAAATATTTTGTGTGCACGGTGGTTTAAGTCCATCAATACAGTATTTAGACCAAATTCGTTCCATCGATCGTAAACAGGAGGTGCCACATGACGGCCCAATGTGCGATTTGTTATGGAGTGATCCCGAAGACACTCAAGGTTATGGTTTATCACCAAGGAGTGCCGGCTATTTATTTGGTTCCGATGTAGTACTACAATTTAACACATCCAACGATATTGATATGATTCTGTCGGGCCCATCAATTAGTAATGGAAGGTTATAAATGGCATTTTAATGAGACTGTTTTGACTGTGTGGCCAGCACAAAATTATTGTTACTGCTGTGGAAATGTAGCTGCAATACTTGAATTAAACGAACATTTGAATCGTGATTTTACAATATTCGAAGCGGCTGCTCAGGAATGTCGTGGTATATCATCAAAAACACCGCAAGCAGATTATTTTTGATAATTATGATATTAATTTAATGAATGAAATTTGTTTTTAATTTTAATTTAATTATTTTTTATAAATACATAATAAATTAAAATTTTTGAATTCTGATTCAAGGATTCAGCAAACAACATGCGAACACTTCATATTCCTCCCACAAATGATTCGTCGTCCGTTAATAATACCTTTATGCAACTTTGTTGATAATATAAAATACCGTCAGCGGTTATTTACCAAATTCAGTTGAAATTCCAGCGCCTGTTAATATCAAAACATTTGGACGATGGGCTAGGAAATCTTCGAGCAGTTTGATATCTGCCTGTGAGCATGTTTATTTTTGACGTTTCTTGCTTATTAAGGGGAAACAATTTCAACCAATCAGAAGAAACGTCAAATTTACGAAGTTACGAAATACGCAAATACGCAAGCTCGTGACGAGGGCTATACAATTCTTGCTCGCGAAAAACGATATAAATGGTGTGGTGAAAATTAATAATAAAAATTAATATCTATTTAACTAAATTGTGTAATAAATTATATAATAAAAATCATAATAATCGTATCTATCTCAATTTGTGTAATCTTAATTTGTGAAATTAAAAAAGTAAACAATAAAATCAAAATTTGTATGTAAAGGGAACAGGGTGCGTTATTAATTGAAAACGACGTCGCTGGCGCACAGTAAAAGTAAAAACCCTTACATGTGGTGACCTTCGACGCCTTTTTTAGGGATAATAAAATAGTTTTTCGTAATTTTGAAAATTATACATGCATTCAAATTTTCATTATAAACACATACAATTGCTATTGCAAATTACACACGGAAATCTGGCGCGGTACGACCTGGACTGCGTTCACGAACTCTACATTGTAACAAATTGTTACAACTGTCATTGTACAAATGACATAGCAGTTAACAACGATATTGTTACAAACGTCAAATTTGCTACCAAAACAAACTTTGTTTAGCAAAATTTTGTTTCTTCGTTATCATAAATACATATAATAAAATAATAATTATTTAATTAACAAGAACCAATATTCATTTCACGTATTCATTTGTATCGAATAAATTATTTTCATCCGTAAATTGATCAATACGATCAGAATCCATAATTGTTTCTTTTAATGACAGCTGGAAAGGCAGTATTGAGTAGAGTTGTAAATGACGTTTGTAACAATAAGGGGAAATTTTGGTTTAGGTTTATGAACAATACAAAGCACGTTGCTGTAGTTACAACCGAGGTTTATGAACGCTTTAGAACTGTCATTGTTAACAATATTGTTACAATGTAGAGTTTATGAACACAGTCCTGGCCAGATAAGAGGTACGTACCAATAAACATATAAAAATAAAAATACCTAATCCAAGTAACACACCATTTTCAACATTTTTTCATATCAACGACAACGGAGTGAACAATAACAAACAAAACCATATAAATACATACGCATACTACGTTTGGATTAATTTTGCGTATTTGTTTTTACATTTGGGGAATATTTTTTTGCATCAACGGCTCAACAGGTAACAATTGCAAGGCCACACAATAAATAAAACAAGCAATTTATTTATTTATTCATCAACCTGGAATTGTACACGAAAATTCAACGGGATTTTAAAAATTGCCGATACAAACAAAATTAAACGTTGCTACAACAAAAGTGCATATACAAGCCAAACAAAAAAAAAAAACTCAACAGGGCACAACAAAAGTGCCGATACATCCAGATCCAACGGCGTTAAGAGACACTTATAACAATAGGTGCCATTTAAAATTCAACGGAGTCAGGTGACAAACAAATACACAGTATCGACACATATTCAACGGGATTAGAATCATCGATACAATACCAACGTAACCTGAAACCAGCACCCGCAGAAACCAACGGCAGCAACATATTTAAGCTAAGTTATTTTTTTTGTTTTAATTTTAATTTTTTATATAACTTTTCAAAATTTTATTGCCTTAATATAACAATATAAAATTTACATTTTCACATTCATATAAATAATCATTCACTTTATTAAATTTTCTCCTCTGATTGTAAATTTCTTTTCACCACATCGTTCAAATAACGCTGCTCTCATTTTTATTTTTTTGGTGTTTTTCGGTAACAAACGCGACAGTTGTTTCTTTCAAACCATAACAACTGGATATATTATTTCGACAAAATATTTTTTTTAGATTCGAGATTCAGGATTTTTTTTTCTACTCTCCTCACATACCAACGTTAACATTTTATCACATTCAAATTTTTCAAACAATTTCGGTTTATTTCATTTTATTTTTTTTTTCGCAATTTTCTACATTGACCGGAGGATCGCCCAAGACGAAGGTGACGGCTCGTCCCTTACTTGGGGCTCTCGTCAACAACTACAAATCATTTTGTAACCTCACATTATATGGTAACCATTCCAATTTATTTTTCACCGGATTTTCTTTTATAATTTCCTAAATTGCCAAATCATTAATTATTTTGGATTATCAAATGACGAAAGAAAACGAGCAGAAACCGTCAGGTTCAGGTACCCAGGGTACACCACCGACCGGTTGCGAGGAAAGCGATACTCCAATGGAAGACACGCCCGTGGAGGTCGCGGGGACCGAGAAAGTGAATCTCCCTTCGTTTTGGCCAAATTCTTCTAACAACTGGTTTCACCTGGTGGAATTTCAGTTCCAACTACGCGGGATAACATCACAAAAGTCAAAATACTACCATATTCTTTCCACGATTCCGCCGGAAACGTGTGATAAAATATCAGAGTTCTTACAAAGGCCACCGAAAAGCAACCAATACGAAAATCTGAAACAGATTTTGTTGGAGAGATTCGCACCGTCGGACGAACGGCAGCTCGAGGCCCTTATTTCTACGCAAGAGCTTGGCGATCGCCGGCCCTCTGAGGCGCTACGGCACATACGCAATCTGGCAGGAACAAAACACTTGGTGAGCGAACAATTCATCAAGTCAATTTGGATCAGAAAAATACCGGAAATTATTCGAATCGCACTCGTTGCGCAACTGGAGGCAACAGCATTAGAGTTATTGGCAAAAACGGCAGATCGCATGTTCGATGCCATCAACAACGGTTCGCAGCATCGCCAAATCCATGCCACTCAAGCAACCTATCAATCACCTTTCAACAATCGGCAGTCTAGGTCCCCGGTGCAGACAAACACTAACCGCAGTGGAAACAGTCGCTCTCCGTCAAACAGCGGCACGATCGTAGATCGCCTGGCTCGTCTCGAGGCCAAATTGGATGGCCTGTTTCGAGACGGTCGGAACCGATCACGAGGGCGCCGATCTTCATCTCCCCCACGATCCACTAGCAACACACACCAATCAGGCATTTGTTGGTACCACGCCAATTTTGATACAGCGGCAAGAAAATGCAACTCTCCATGCAATTTTAGACAATCTACATCGGCATCAAGCATGGACGTGCATACGCAACAAAAAAACGAGTAAACCACCGGGTCTTGACTGCCGTGTCACACACCCTACCATCGACACGTCTGCACATATATGACAAAACAACCAAACTTACATACCTAATAGACACGGGCGCTGACCTTTCGGTCATCCCAGCACAATATTGTAAACAATCTTTCACTTTATGTAAACGAAATCCCGATCTAGTTCTCTCGGCCGCCAATGGCACAACAATCTACACCTACGGCACAAAGTTGCTTCAGGTAGATCTCGGACTTCAAAGAACTTTCACGCATGCTTTCATCTTAGCTGCTGTGAACCGTCCGATCATTGGCGCCGATTTTTTATCGAAATTTGGCTTACTTGTTGATCTTAGAAACAAACGGCTGGTTGATTCAGCGACTAAGCTGTCAATCAATGCCACAACGGTTCACGTCGACACACCGACACCGATTCACTTTTTAATCAACAACAGTTACGGCACTCTGCTTAAGCAATTTCCATCACTTACAGCAGAGCCGAACTACAATTTGCCAGTTCGACACAACGTGGTCCATCAGATTGTCACAGCAGGCCATCTGCTCGTGTCAAGACCACGTAGACTAGATCCACTCCGCCACAAAGCCGCGTTCGCAGAATTCCAGCACATGGTGGAATTAGGGATTGGCCGGCCATCGGCATCTCCCGTCTCTTGTCCTCTACACATGGTGAAAAAGAAAGATCACGATTGGCGGCCATGTGGGGATTATCGGCGACTAAACACGGTCACAACTCCTGAACGTTATCCGATACCTCACATACAAAATTTTTCCATGCACTTGCATGGGTGCAACATTTTTTCAAAAATTGGTCTTGTCAGGGCTTACCATTTAATTCCCGTCGCACCTGAAGACGTTCACAAAACAGCGATTACAACACCATTTGGCCTGTTCGAATTCACCCGAATGCCATTCGGTCTACGCAATGCCGCCCAAACGTTTCAACGTTTCATGAACGAAGTCGTTCGTGATTTAGACTTCGTGTTCGTCTACATTGACGACATTCTTGTGGTTTCACATACTGAGGAACAACACAAACTTCACCTGGAACAACTCTTCCACAGGCTAACTCAGTTTGACGTTCATATTAAGAGTTCGAAATGCGTCTTTGGCGCATCCACTCTCGATTTCCTGAGCCACAAGATCACCCCTAATGGTATTCTGCCGTCTGAAGAACGAATTAACGCCATTAGGGAATTCCCAGCTCCTACTTCAATAAAAAGTATAGAGCGATTTATCGATATGGTAAATTACTACCATCGTTTTATACCGAAATTCGCTCAAACACTAGCACCAATTCACAGCCACTTGGCAGCTTTACTCAAAAAGCCCAAGACAGCCAGGAACTTCTCTTGGCTCGACAAATGTCAACACGCATTCACGTCACTAAAGGCTGAATTGGCCCAGATAACACTTCTGGCGCACCCACTGAGCGACTCAAAGCTGGGGTTAACCACTGACGCATCAAACACTGCTGTCGGTGCAGTACTACAACAATACAATAACGAGTGTTGGGAGCCACTGGGATTCTTCTCCAAGAAACTCTCGGATGCCGAAATTAAATATTTCGCATTCGATCGGGAATTACTCGCAATATATCTGGCAGTCAAACACTTCAGATATTTTGTCGAGGGTTGGGACTTCACCATTTACACTGACCACAAACCTCTGACACGAGCCTTTCAGTCTAAAACTGAACGCAATCCAAGGCAAGCCCGCCACTTGGATTATATAAGTCAATTTACTACGGACATTCAGCATGTTCACGTACATGACAACGTTGTTGCGGACACACTATCACGCACAACAGACATCGAAACGGCCACAGTCGAGACTCACATCGACGTGCAAAAAATCGCAATCACACAAAAAGCAGACCTAGAACTTCAGAATTTATTTTCTGGTTCCGAATGTCACACTAATTCATCAATGAAACTAGAGCTTTTCAAACTACCTGACCTCGAAATAATCTGCGAAACATCTACTGGGAACAATCGCCCATACATCGCAGATTCACTGCGTCGAACCATCTTCGACACACTACATAACATTTCGCATCCTGGTGTCCGTGCAACTCGTAAATTGATTACAGCTCGCTACTTTTGGCCCAGTATAAATAAAGACGTAGGCAATTGGGCTCAGTCTTGTTTATCCTGCCAACGTGCTAAAGTCCAACGCCACACAAAATCACCTCATGGACAATTTCAAATTCCACCTGGTCGATTTGAACACATCCACTTAGACATCGTAGGATCATTTCCTCCGTCTAATGGATATTCTTACTTGCTCACCTGTGTCGACCGCTTCACTCGCTGGCTCGAAGCATACTGCATGACCAATATGTCAGCTGCAACCTGCAACCATAGCCACCACATTTGTCAACAATTACGTATCACGATTCGGCGTGCCCCTTCAAATCACAACTGATCAGGGAACGCAATTCGAGTCTAAACTATTCACCGAGTTAACAAAACTCCTCGGATCACATCGAATACGGAGAACGGCTTACCACCCTCAAGCCAATGGCATGGTCGAACGCTTCCATCGGCAACTCAAAGCCGCACTAATGGCCAGAAGTAACACAATCAATTGGAGCTCGGAAATACCAATCATACTTCTTGGAATCCGAGCAACAGTAGAAGAAGATCTGAAGTGCTCACCAGCTGAAATGGTTTACGGCCAAACAATGAAGCTACCTGGTGAATTCTTCATCGAAAATCCTCCTTCACCACTCTCAACTACCGACACAGTCATCGACCAACTGAGGCAAACCATGCAGAACCTTGTACCAAAATCAACCCGTCAATCCAAACAAGATGACGTTTTTGTTCCGAAATCGCCCGACAACTGCGATTTTGTTTTCATTAGAACAGACAAGGTTCACACGGGATTAACCCCTCCCTATGAATGTCCTTTTAAAGTTATTCGACGCCTTCGAAAACAATTCGTCGTATCGATTAATGGAAAAAACCATAACGTTTCAATCGATCGACTCAAACCAGCATACGGAATTCTTAGTTCGGCTGATCAAATATCAAGCCATCGACCACGTAAGACCGTCCGTATCGCAAGTAATCACACAATCATTCACTAGGAAGGGATAATCACTGGCGGGAGAGTCCTGTAGCGACTCACGCATATTCACATTAATAAATATGAACACTCATATTTATTCTCGTAAACATTTACATTTAGCGTATTTCCTTGACAAATTTACAACAACAATTGCATAGGATAAACCCCCGCTAGAATAACGTTAACCCCAAAAAAAAATGGGTCTAATTAAACATAATTCTAATTGTTGGTTATGATACCTGCCACCAGATCATAATACATAGTAAATTTATATTTTATTTCGGAAAGTTGGTTTTTGCCAATTAAATCAAATTGGCTATTTTCTTGGGGAAAAAATAAACAATAAATAATTCGAATTCAATTTTGATCAACAAAATACGCTTATAGAGGTCATATGGATTGAAAGATCTGACCTGAGCAATCCAATAAACAAACAAACAAACATTTACATTCGTTTCACTACATATTATATCAGCGCTCTTCTACGTATGACATACTACTGACAACCGCAACCGCTCCATCAACAACCGAACAAACCGAAACAATACAATCGCATCGCAATATACTTCATGCTGGTAGATTTTCCCACAAAAAAGTTTTTGACATCTCGCTTCTTTACACATTCGAATAGTTGCGCTTACATAAAAACATCATTCAATTCTTGCTCGCGAAAAACGATATAAATGGTGTGGTGAAAATTAATAATAAAAATTAATATCTATTTAACTAAATTGTGTAATAAATTATATAATAAAAATCATAATAATCGTATCTATCTCAATTTGTGTAATCTTAATTTGTGAAATTAAAAAAGTAAACAATAAAATCAAAATTTGTATGTAAAGGGAACAGGGTGCGTTATTAATTTAAAACGGCGTCGCTGACGCACAGTAAAAGTAAAAACCCTTACACTTTCTTGTCAATTTTCTGTACATGCGGTGTTAGACGTTATCACGTCAAAAAAATATAAATTGAAAAACAAAACTAAAATGCCTTGACCACAATCGAACCCCCGACTTTAGCTGCTCTAGTCCAAAACATTTCTACTAAGCGATATCAACCTAAGGAAATTTATTTAATTTTCATTCTTATGTTGTTTCAAACATAGCATGTTTTGAAGTTTATTAAAGGAAACAAATTTTTAGGTGCGGTTTAAATGGGATTCTAAAATGACTTTTGGATAAAGTTCTGGAATATTGTCAGTTAAACGGTTAGAAATATCAGTATAATTTTGTATACTACTTTCGGTATAAAGTTCTTGAATACGATTTTTCGTGTTAAATTGAATGCCTGTACCCATGTTACCGAAGCTTTTGACTTGTTTGGCTGTTGTTGCATAAGTAAATATGTGCTGGTTAAAATAGAAATCAATACTGTCAAAACTGTAACACCAACTTTATGACACAGGTGAATGTTTTTCCCATTGAAGACACCAAAGACCGAAGTTCTGATCACCTCGTGAGGTTTCAGCCCTTTATATTTTTAAATTTACAACACTATCGTTACGAATACCACTTATCGTACATCCGATTTATTTCACAGCATATTATCAACTAATCTTTCTGTACCATACTACACCCAAAACAAAATTACAAATCAATCTCACACCAAATCAAAACAAATAGGGGAAATTGATTGATCATTGATAAGAACCAATTGAATTGTTCAACAGGTTTACATTGGTTTAGTACTTGTAACACGGGTACACGTTTCAACTACATGCGTGTGTGAACTTAACTTAATTTAACCTCCCACTAAACCCTAAACTCGACCCCAAATTAATTCCTAACCGTGCTTGTCACTCAAATTCAATTCAATTTAAACTCATGTCATATTCACCATCACACCATAATAGCAATGTACAATCATACCAGCATATACACAGTCTTACCATCATAACCTTAAACAATCATTCCACCATACTATTATACCATCATACTATCATGACACTTACCATAATACTATCATACAATCATGCCGTCGTACCATAATAACGTCAAACCATCACACCATTATACCATCATACCATGGCGTAGATGATGTATCTTACCATTAATCCACCGTATCATCACAACATCATATCATCGTAACATCCTTCCATCGTACCATTATGCCGTCATACCAGCATACTATCATACCATCATTCGTACTATCATATGTATATATAATCATACTACCACACCATCATACCACTATACCGCTCCATCATACCACTACACCATCATCACCATCCTACATATATTCCATCTTACCAAGATACCATTGTACCATTATAATATCATACCATCATACGATCACAAGAGATGTGCGGATAGTAACTATTCGTTATTTAATACTCGTTACTTTTAACTACCCGAAGTAACGATTCCTTCGGTTAAAAAATATTCGTTACTTTATACCTACTAAAATGAAAACAAAACAAAACAAAACAAAATTAGTTCGCTTCATTGAGTTGAAACGAACGTATATAATCTAGTTATGTCTCTTTTTCTCCTCTACTTATGTCTCTTTTTCTCCTTACCTTCGTGTTTTTACATACAAAACGCAAAATGTTTAACAAATTATATGGAGTAGTGATTACTTTGTACCGAATAAAAAGTAACGAGTATTACGTCAAAAGTAACGAGTACCCGTGATTACTTAAAAGTAACGAAACTGCACATCTCTAGGCCCATCACACCATTATACCGTCGAACCATATACCACCATATTTATTTATTTATTGTATTTTAACAATAATTTAGTATTAAAAGAAAAAGCACACATGGAAACAGAGTAATCGGAACAAGAAAAAAAACAAAAAAAAAACTGAAGATGCTTTCATTAGGCAGAAAACCTCTTAATTTTTTCAAACAATTTCCACCTCATGCCTACACATTCTATTTTGAGCAACAGCTCATTTATAATAAAATGTACAGCAAGAGGTGAACTAATATTAAAAATTAACAATAATATTAAAAATAAATTTAAAAAACTACGTATTGCCCATCAATCATGCCACTCCAAAAATGTTGACTTAAATAATTTGCCCGATCCTAACCTCTTAATTTCCAATGGAATTGAATTCCAAAGAGAAACTCCTCTAACATAAAAGGATTTGTTCAGGAATCAGGCGGAAGTTTGAGGAATGAAACCTACTAAATAGTAACCTCCTATAAAGGTAACAAGGCTTCTTAGCTTTGAGAAGTTTAAAAATAAAAAGACAAACACGAAATTCGTTAAAAGCAGATAAACTACATTCTAAAACAAGGCTAGAGTAGACAGTAATATGATCGAATTTCCTAATATCGAAAATAAACATCTTTGGAGAACGTTCATATTTTTCTGAAGCATACCGAATAAAACTATGTCACCGTAAATAAAATGAGGAAGAAGATAAGACAAAAACATTTTTTTTCTAAACTGACTATCAGAAAATCCTACTACTTTATACAAAGAACTAAGCATGCCAAAGACCCTCTTACTAATACTAACTAAATGGTCACCCCAAGAAAGAGTTTTATTAATAATTAAGCTTAAATCTCAGAATGGCGATAGTCTCCATATTCGATTTCATAAAATGTCCATTTTTTTTGTAATACTTAATATATTATATTTTGTTCATTAATGTCTATTAGTTAATTTAGTTTAAAGTATTTTTAAAGGAATCTCTTCCTTAGTATACTAATAATAATAAATAATTCAATTTTAAGAATACAACATAAGTAGTTCTAGAATTAGTCATCATTATTGGGATTACAATTAATCCTAAATTTTAGCTGGAATCAACCCTCCAGGATCAACAAGTAATGGATAAGATGTAGTTTAGAAATTGTGTTGTCCTGTGCTAACTATTTTATTATACAATATAATTAGTTTACTAATGCCTGATTTCAGAACAAAACAGAAATTCGCCAGTTAAATAATATTTTATCTCTTCCTTCTTATATGAAATTGCAATTTGTTTCATAATTCAAATTCAATGCCTACCTGATAATATTTCTTTTTTACATGAGCATTTTAACAGTAGAATTAAATATTTGACTTTTCAATATCGCTTAAATAAATATTTAATTCTCCCTTTAAAATGCTCATGTAAAAGAAATATAATCAGGTAGGCATTGAATTTGAATTATGAAGCAAATTGCAATTCCATATAAGAAGGAAGAGATAAAATATTATTTAACTGACGAATTGCTGTTTTGTTCTGAAATCGGGCATAACAATTTTACTAATTATCTATCGATTAGATGTCTGTAACCGGGTCGAGTCTATCCCAACTAACATTCCTATCCATCGGTTTTGTTATATGTAAACGGGAGTACGGTGTGTGCCCGGGAGTCCGGAAGTTCCTGCTATAATGCTTGGCCGTACATCCTAATCAATCAAATCAATCAAATAGAAAAAAAATACTTCCTGAAAGGAAATGTTATTTACGACGACGACGAAGAACCGAATAATATTTTTAACTTTTACAGAAGTTCTGTTCTCATTTCGGGTTTCAGTTATTGGGAATGTGATCTAACTGCTACTCTACATAACCTCAAATTTGTGTAATTTCTTAATCAATCACATTTTTCTGATTTTTATTCTTCTTTTATCAAACAAGGTTGATGGTTAATGGAACCATTTCAGACTCGATTTAGATGTATTTTACAAAAACTAATTAGTTCTATTTTGGTAAAATAAAACCTGTTTATCACGTTTTACATAATCCAAATTAGAAACGTTTATTAACCGTGTTAAAAAACTGGTTACAATAAAACTATTATGGAACCATATTGATAGTTTTTTTCAAAACCGTGGTTACACATTGCTACTTGGGCAGGAAAAAGATAAAAAAAAATTTGCAAATTTGAGAAAATTGAAAAAGAAAATTTCGACGGCCATTTTGAAAAAGGGGAAATTAAATATGGTACCATTTTTATAATTATTATAATTATTTTATAATCCCTATTCATTTATCTTTAAAATGAGTCCAATTTTTTAGTTTTCGGAAAATTCATTTTGTAATACAAACATAAATTTATTTCATGATTTCGATAAATAGAAATTATTTTCAATATAAAAAACATCGTATCTTTACGATATACAAAAAAAATCATTTTACACAAAATTATTAATTATCAAAAACATATTACAGACTACCTGTTATTATAGATAGTACTCAAGTATTAAACAATGAAAATAAGGAAACTCTTTCAAATATATTTCAAATTCAAAAATTAATAACTGAACGCAGTAAATAAATAATACGCTATTTTCTAAGCGGCAATTATCATAAAACAAATTATGCTTAATTTAATTCATAATAAATAGTTCATTAAAAAATCATATTAAAAAAGTTCTCGTGCTCTTTTTAAAGCAAACTCTGAATTTCAAATGACATTGTCAAAGGCTGTTTCTATTGACAAGATTGATAATGATGTAAATCTTTCTTGACTAATGATGGAGCGAAGATAATTTTTAATAATTTTCAATTTTAACAACGATCTTTCAGCTTAATCATTATATGTGGTATTAAGTATCATTACATGTGGTATTAAGCTTGGTTGAGGCCCCGGGCGCAGTAGGAAAAACTAGGCCCCTTAAAAAAATATAGAGAGCCAGGAAAATACATGTTAACGATATTAAAAGAACATGTTAACCTGGGTGTTGATTCTCTAAAAAATAAGACAATGTGTAAATGTGAAAACTAGTAAAAAGCAAAGCTTTTTTTTTATGAGTTTGACATTTTTCGAGAGGACTACCACTAAAATAATACCGAAATATTTGAAACTCATAAAAAAAGCGTTGCTTTTTACTAGTTTTCACGTTTATACATTGGGTGGAGTGAATAAAAAAAGTAGTACTTATAAGAGTTACCTTTTCGTTAAAAGGTACTACTTTTAAGCAAAAGCTTTCTCTTATTTCGAAGTGAATAATAACTCCCTTGTGCTTACAAGTACTTACCGGAAAAAAATTAAGTAATACCTTCAAGTCTTTACTTATTGTTAAGGCAGTACTTCTGATAATTTAATTCTAATTATTTATCTAAATATTTTGGTGCTTATTTGGTACCAAATCATTAAAGATTTTTTGTATTTCATCCTCACATATTTTTTGTTGACCTCGAATTCGTAGCTGTCCATCTTTATTTTCGTCTTCTCCATCGAATATCTAAAGGTGATTGCTTCAGTTGTCTGCACCCTCCTCGATTACATAAACATAGTATAAATGCATTCTTCTGTTATGTAGAACTGCGCAACAAATAAACAACCGTTAAAGCCTCTACGTTAACAACACGCCAATATATGGTAGGCTTTTTTATGGAGTTACAAACTTATCTGCTGCCCCAAGAAAAGAAACAGAATCTGTAAACTGCACTAATTTTGCTTCTATATTTAGACTTGGGTACCCTGTTCTATCAATAAAATTGTCAATATTTTCACGTGGTAATGATCCAAATACTATTAAATGAAACGACTTACAAACTATAGTTCTATATATTTCCATAAGGAAGATCACCTTTTTTTTTACTCTTCCAGTGGGTTTAATTTCATTTAAAGGAAAAGCTAGTAATACTATATTTACAACACCACAATCGGCGTAATAAATGTCCTTTTACTATTACCGGAATCCATCGCGAACTAGAAACAAAAAAAAAGAACCTAAGATCCTTAAGTCGCGAAGCAAAGCTTTACTTACTGTACTCTGAGAGCGGCACACCTTGATACTCAGGATCTGCTTACCAAAAGTGGCCTACTAGGCACAATATATCATTAAAGAACTTCTGATGACAGCGTAAAAAATTAAAATTTTGAATTAATGAATATTTCCTCACTAGCTAGCTATGAAATATTCCTCATTTCCTAACTATTATGAAAACTATGCCGTTTCACAACCTATACTACGATTTTGAAAAGTCTTATTTTTGTAAAAAAATTGAAAAATAGTAGCAATTATATTTGCATGCGAGGCGAAGCGCGGCGTAGCCGAGCAAGTTCAAAAATTGCGAGTCAAACAAAGCCAATTTTAATTCGAATAACGCGTACAATTTTTTCCCCGCCGAAGAACATTCATTGCGTACACTAATTATAAGTACAAATTACACGCATTTAAAATGTCTAGATTAAAAATTACTTCGGTCTAAAAAGACCAAAGTATTGAAATCCTGTCAAAAATGACGAAAAATTTGGTTGGTTCAAAACCACTTTTCTCGACGTTTTGAAAGTCCCTGAGTCTGAAAATGCAAAAAAAAAAAATGTCCGTCCGTCTGTCTGTGTGTCTGTGTGTCTGGATGTCTGTGTGTCTGGACCCATGGTATCTCGAGAACGGCTCGTCCGATTTGGATTTTTTTTCGCCAATCTGTTTCTATGGTCAAGGCGGAGATTTGAAAAGCTTTTGGAGACTGTACGTAAAGGGGGTGGGGTACCTGCCATACGAATTGACCCAAAATACCTGCTTTTATAAATATTTACGATTTTTTTATACATGCTTATTTGATTATTGAATTGGACATTGAATTGGGAATTGATTTGAAGGTTAAATTCGGGTTTAATTTGCGCGTTGAGTTGAAGTTGATATGAAGTTGAGTTGGAATTGAGTTGGGGTTGGATTTGGATGTAGTGAATGTTAACAAATTTTTTATATGATGGAACTTGCCTATTAAATCAACCGATTATTATGAAATTTGACATGTGTGTTGGAAATGGGATTCTAAAATGAGTTTTGGTTGAGGTTCTGGGCTTTTAAAACGATTTCTGGATGAAGTTCTGGAATATGGCCAAGTATGGTGTAACTAGTCTGTTTCTCAACCGATTATTATGAAATTTGATTTGTGTGTTAGAAATGGGATTCTAAAATGAGTTTGGAAGAGGTTCTGGGATATAGCCAAGTATGATGGAACTTGCCCATTTCTCAACTGATTACGATGAAATTCGACATTTGTATTGGAAATGGGATTCTAAAATGTTTTTTTGATGAAGTTCTCGGATTTTAAAACGATTTCTGGATGAAGTTCTGGAATATGGCCAAGTATGATGGAACTTGTATATTTCTCAACCGATCACAATGAAATTTAATGTGTGTGTTAGACATTTGTAGTTTTGTATCTGGTTCTGGAATATGGCTAAGTATGATGGAACTTGCCCATTTCTCAACCGATTATGATGAAATTCGACATGTGTATTGGAAATGGGAATCTGAAATGAGTTTTGGATGAAGTTCTAGAATATGGCCAAGTATGATGGAACTTGCACATTTCTCAACCGATTATAATGAAATTCGACATGTGTAATACAAATCGAAGTTCAGGAATATGGCCAAGTATGATGGAACTTGACTATTTCTTAACCGATCATAATGAAATTTGATATGTGTATGGAAATGGGAATATTTGATATGTGTGGAATATGGCCAAGTATAATGGAACTTGGCTATGCCTTAACCGCGGGTATCATTAAATTAGAAATGTGTGTTGGGAATGGAATTATAAAATAATTTTTTATAAAGCTCTGCAATATGGCCAAGTATGATGGAACTTGGCTATTTCTTAACCGATTATGATGAAATTTGATATGTGTATTGGAAATGGGATTCCAAAATGATTTTTGGATAAAGCTCTGGAATATGGCTAAGTAGGATGGAACTTAGTTATTCCTTACCCGTTTGTTATGAAATTTGACATGTGCGTTACAAATGGGATTCTAAAATGAGTTTTTGGATAAATTTCTGGAATATGGTCAGTTAAACGGTTAGAAGTATCAGTATAATTTATTATACTACTTTCGGTATAAAGTTCTAGAATACAATTTTTCGGGTAAAATTAGATGCCTGTACCCATGTTACTGAAGCTTTTGACCTGTTTGGCTGTTATTATATAAGTAAATTAGTATATGTTAGTTAAAATAGAAATCAATAATATCAAAACTGTCACACCAACTTTATGAATGGAGATACCAAAGACCGAAGTTCTGATCACCTCGTGAGGTGTCAGCCCTTTATATTTTTTATGATTGAAATATTTGGTCTAAGAAGGAGGTCTTGACTTTTTTTCGTTTGGGTATTTTATCAAGTTATGACGTGTCAAATAATTTTAATACTGAAAACAGTATTAAAAGAAAATGCACGCAACAGTAGGCCGGTTCCAACTCATCTTAAAAATTACTTGAATCAATGTCATCTTAATCTTTATACATTTATATTAAATTATTAACAAATTTTTCTTTTCTTCTACACACAATGTAAACACAAAAATTACTTTACTTTAGATACTTAGCCATTAGAAAAATTGGAAAGTTGGAGTTTTTTGGGGTCCTCCAAAAGTTGGGGCCCCGGGCGCGCGCCCAGTGCGCCCGCCATTAAATCCGCCACTGATACATAATAATATCAAGAGGTGACGTTCGTTTATTGTTACTGATATAAATTAATTGTAAGCTAAAAAATAAAAATAAATATTGACCATATCAATATCCTCATATTGTATTTTTATATTTTAAACATTTGTTGCTATACATATGTAAATTGATATAGATTATTTGATAAAGTGTAAGTTATACATTAAATATGTCTCTAATATCTCTAGTAACTTTGCTCATGGTTGGAGATATAATTAATATTATTTATTCATAGGTATAAAGTAAACCTTCCTTAAGTAAACAATTGAATAGTACAATTGGCGGGCATATTCCGAATGACGTTTTTTTGCAATTATTTTTATCTACTAATCTATCCATCCCATTTGTTCCAACTCACGTGTCTGCCCTTCGGGAATTCAATCGATGAAATAATTTAAGAAAAACAGGTTACTTTCACCCGTTCCTAAAACCGTAACCTCTTCTATTGTCCGTACATGTTACCGTTAAATTTGTCATATTCTGGATGACGTTGAAATCTCGTGCCCAGCTCTTAGACTAAAAGATATAGGCAGCTTTATGGATAATGCAGTATTAGATGATCATATAAAATTAGCACCGGAAAACGTTAAGAGATGTCAAGAGAGCTTTAACAATTTTGAATTTTTGATACATAAATAAAAACTCAAATTAATTTGTTTCAATAATTTATGTCTAGTTGTCAGTTTTGTTTGTGTTGGGTGCATTTAATTACATTTTTGTTTCGATACAATAAAAAATGTTTAAAAAAAACAAAAAAACTAATACTGCAATCTCTAGAAATTTACTATCTCTTTATTTGGGGCTATTAAAATTTATTTGGGGTAAAAATACTACATTTTTTTTTTTTGTTTAGGAATTTTGTATTTCCATTTTTTCTTTTGCTTTTTACACTATTATCAAAGAATACGTACGTATCTAATACATGTAAGTTTAATATACAGAAACAAAAAAAAAAAATGAGAGATAAAACTATTACTTCTATAAAAGGCAGCCCATATAAATAAGAAACAGTTTTTCTCGTTTCCTGGAAAACACAATTAGGTATGGAACACACTTCCTAAAAAACTCAATAAAACTAAATAGAAGATCGAGATTCAAAACTAATTCGAAAATTCAGTTTTCGTTGAGCTGGTGGTTTTGATTATGCTACGAACAACGCAAGAATATATTTAGGATTTAATCGACAGCAAATCTGAACAAATTGTAATAAATGGTTTAATTCTAAGCATCACACCCTCTTAAAAATAATGATCTATATATTCCTTAATATCCTTAAAAAATTAACAACAAAAAAAAACGATAGTATTCTATCCTGGCACGTGACCCAACAACATATTTGTTTTTTTATTCCATTAGTCTTCCGCACAAATAATTTTCAATGAACATTTCAAACATTATTATGCTCGATACCATTTGATTTGAAGGGCGATGTTTTTTTTTTACATTATTATGTGTGTTGTGTATGATCCTTGTTGATTTTTTACCTTTTATTTTTCGTTTTTTATTCCCAAAATAATTCACAACAATATTATTCCGCACAGTCTTTATATAAACTATAGAAATGTTTGTTGGGTTGGATTATGGGGTTTCGCCATTTGAATCGAAAGAGGAATATTAATATCACATAATAATAAAAAATAATTAAGGGGTTTGATGATCCCTATTGTGTGTGAGAACTTAGATTACGAATACGTCATCCATCGTACACTGAATTTTACATATATGTACATATTTTTTTAAATTCTAAGATTTCCATTCCCAATTATCGTGAAGACAAATCGCACGAGTCAAGAGAAAAGAGTATTGTTGATTAAAATCAAAATGTTAAAAGAAATTTTATCCTGTTTTCTTATAAATATTTTATATAAAATAATGAAAATTAATTTTTTGTTATGGTCGGCGAAAAATTAACAACAAAATAACAATTATCTTCATAACAAGATGAAGATGAAGCAGAAAAACCGAATTATCTCATCTCATACGCTACCTGATAGTCGGTTAACTCCAAAAAACCGAACTGTATGAGAAAAAATTATTATTATTTATTTATCATTTTTGACAGATTAATATATCACGCTAAAGGTTAAAAAAACACAAAATAAAACATTAAAAAATAAACTAAACTGTCAGCCACTTAATTATATAGCGGGAAAATACTTTATGGGTTGTTTTTGTTTTTTATTTTTTTTAATTTAATTTTCTTAAATTTCATTTGTTTCTTAAACTCCCGAATTTTTATTTATTTAGTTTTTTTATATTATTTTCAATCGAAAGATTATATTTATTGATAACAAATTTCTTGTTTTTTGTATATACATACGTATACAAAATGTATATAGAATTATACGCCTTGGATAAATTTTATATTTTGGTTTACATTTAAGTAAAAACAAGGCACGTAAATATATAAAATAAATTAATTAAATGTAATTTAACACTTTGAGTTAATAAGTTTTGGTGGAAATCAATTTGGAAATAAAACGGAATATATTAAGATAATTATTGGTTAAACTTTTTGTGCCCCTGCTATAAAATACATTTTTTTTATGGAAGCGATGCGAATGTGATTATAACTTCAGTTTAATCAAACTAAAAATAGGTGTATAAAAAAAAAATATATGGTATAATATTAAATCTTAGCATACATATTCTCTAACCCTCAAACATAACGTATGGGGAAGTGGATATAATCGTTTTCTGGGAGTGATGCCATTGATAGAACCAAAGCCTACATACATATTTAAAAACTCTTATGCTTAATAAAACGCGTAAAAATATTATATTATAATGACTGTAGCTAATTACCTAATTCTCTAAAGCTATACTTAATTAATTCTTTACTATTCCATCTGTATTTCCAGTAGCCATGGCCTGATGAGAGGATTGATATTTTCATAATCATAGGCTCATCAGTTCGAAACTGGATTACATTTTCTTACAATCATTTTCAGAAATATATCAACTTCATATAAATTAAACATAATGAGAACTTCATCTATCAATGGGGTATTGAAAAATTATTCGTAATTCTGATTTACTTCTACACGCGTTTGTATAACACATCAAAACGGTCTTAGAACTGTTGGCATATTTAGAATTACATGAATTAATCAATTCAAATTAAAAGTAAAAAATTGTTAATAAAAAATAAAATGTTTAGTACGGAATCATATTTTAATTAAGTATTGTTTTATGAGTAAATGTATGTGTGGTGACGTGTTATTGTTGAGTTTGATTTGAAATTGATTTGCGACTAAATTGATATTTTGATTGAGTAAATTGATTTCATTTCATTTTGACAAGTTTACATGATAAACATTCTTACTTATTCTCTTACTATGGTCATACAATTTGTGTGATCAGCCACCTCGAGTTACGACCTAAACAATTTTTTGTGCTTGGACCCAGCTTAATTATCCATCCAGTCAATATTCAGGCTCTTAATGAACCTGATAATACTGCCGGCCGGCTCGCGATACATACCTACTATCTGGGCTCGTTGCTCTCCTTCCTAGATGTTTGATGTAGGCTAAATAAAATGGGAGGGTGCCTGGTATCCAGAGACACCGCATACTTAACCGGACTGATTAACCTACCAGGTATTCATCCATCGGCATATGCTGTTCTACCTGTTAGATTAAGGTACAATTGCGAATTGTGACCAGGTTACCCCTAACATAATTGTACCCATCAGGCTTCTGCCTGATATATGACCAGAATAGCCAAAAATAAAAAAAGAGATGATGTCATGTTTTATTGTAAAATTCCGACCAACCCGATATCGAGAAGAGCAATTTAAAGTAATAAAACTCACAGGGCATGACATAAATAGTGAATGTAACATGGACATATGTTGGGCCCTTAGCTACGTAAAACTAGAAGCCCGATATCTATGCGATGGCGAGAAGGGTGATTTTAAGGGTTATTTCCATGGTAACTAACGTACGTCAGAATCTTTGATTTACCAAACACTGTGGCGAAACTCACAGAGCTTGATCTATATAACGGGATGTGGCATGGACATAGTAGTGCTCTTAGCTACGTAAAACTAGAAGCCCGATATCTATGCGATGGCGAGAAGGACGATTTAAAGTGTTATATGCATGGTAACTGACGTAGATAAGAACTTTGATTTATCAAACGCTGTGGCGAAACTTACGAGGTTTGATCTATATAACGGGATGTTGCATGGACATAGTAGGGCTCTAAGCTATGTGAAACTATAAGCCCGATATGTATGCGATGGCGAGAAGAGTGATTTAGGTCTATATAACGGGATGTGGTATTGACATAGTAGGGCCCTTAGCTACGTGAAACTATAAGCCGTTATATAGGGATGATGATATATAGCAGAGATGGCCAAGCTTCACTATACGTGGAGCCGCATTCCAATAATCTTTCGTTACGAGAGCCAACATTAAAATAATAAATCAAAAACATCAGTTGTTACGGAATTTTTTGTTTCTTGAATACACCGTCAAATACTTATAATAGTTATAAATACATACATCCATATATTTAAATTCTGTCACATGACAGCTATTGTTTGCTGGGCATGTGTGTTTGTAACCTGGCCGTGAATTTTCGGAAATCGGGTTCATAGTTCGTTAGCGCGGTACGAATTAATTCCGTTAAATGCTCATTTGTAAGTTGTGAACGGTGCTTTGGTTTTATAAACTTCATTGTTGAAAAAAGTGATTTACAACAATATATTGTGCCGAATATGGACAGTAATCTGCAAGCAGCTTTTTTCAATTTGGGGGACTTTAATTGAGACTCTAGTTTCCAAAACTCATTTGCAGATTGAGTTGATTTGTGGTTCATGTTAAGAATGTGATCCTCCTGAAGTTCTAATAATTCCATTTCTCCTGTGGCACTGTCATTCAAAATATACAAGAAGATTTACAAGAAAATTTAGAAATCATTAATTTATCTAAATCATCAATCACAATTTTAATGAATTATTAAATGTTATTTAATTTTTTCATTTCTTTTCGAGAGCCGCATTCATTCTTTCAAAGAGCCGCATGCGGCTCGCGAGCCGCAATTTGGCCATGTCTGATATATAGGAGGATTATATAAGGGTCCCTTTGATTTACCAAACGCTCTGGCGAAACTCACCGCAGGATTGATCTATATAACGGGATGTGGCATGGACATAGTAGGGCCCTTAGCTACGTGATTTAAATGGTTATATGCATGCGTAACGTAGGTCATATTTTTTGATTTACCAAACGCTGTGGCGAAACTCACCGGGATTGATTTATATAACGGGATGTGGCATGGATATAGTGGGGACCTTAGCTACGTAAACCTACAAGCCCTATGTTTATGCGATTGCGAGAAGGCTGATTTAAAGGGATATTTTCATGGTAACTGTAGGTTAGAATCTTTGATTTACCAAACGCTACGTGAAACTACAAGCCCGATATCTATGCGATGGCGAGAAGGGCGATTTTAAAGGTAATTTTCAGCGGTAATAACCCAAGGGCATTGGTAATTTCCTGATATTATTTTATTGGGATCGGGGTATTTGCCTGTAACACAAAATCTTGTTTTGCCGTTCAATTTTGTTTTTTGAATTCTTACCGTATAAAATATAATTTACCAAAATTTTGTTGGACAAAATCTTGTTTTTTAAAATTTTGTTTTCCGAAATAATTATTTTAGGGGATCGATATAAAATATTACATTTTAAAATGTTGCATTAACAAATCATTGCTTTTTTTATTAATCTTACAACTACAAAATGTTTCAATTACAAAATATTGCAGAACAAAATAGTGTAATTAGTTTTCTTTTTAGTAGGTGTCATTAATAAATTCTATATAATCCGCTCAGTGGTTTGGCGTCTATTGGAAGGGAGCTCCGTAACCTTCCAGTATAGGCGCAAGTGCACGTACCGCCTCCTCGCGGAACCACTGGAAACTGGATCCATTAGGCAGAATGTGGCCTTTTGGTACAGGCTTAAGTACGGCGCTAAACGAGAAAACCTTGACAAAAAACCTTAATCTAAGGTGGAACAGCATACGCCGAAGGATGAATGGCTGATAGGTTAATCAGTTCGTATATGCGGACTGTGGATACCAGGCACCCTCCAGTTTTATTTAGCCTTCCTGTAGTAAACCTGGGTGACCTACAGGCGACTTTTTTTTTATTCGCAGCACCTCGCAAGAGTTAAATCAAAACGGTAGACGAGGCACGGGAAGGAGTACACGGGAGTGGGTCTGCCCTCTCGAAGTCCTTGAGTCCCAGTGCTACCGCTTTTCTAGCAGAGGTAAATGTTATTATATCTAGGAGGGAGACCAATGAGCCCAGATAGTATGTAACGCGGTTAGAAGTACTTCCTGTAGTAAACATCTAGGAGGGAGAGCAATGAGCCCAGATAGTATGTATCGTGTGTAGAAATACTTCCAACAATAAACATCTAGGAGGGAGAGCAATGAGCCCAGATAGTATGTCCCAGCAACTCGCAAGAGTAAAATCATAACGGTAGACGAGGCACGGATAAGAATATACGGGAGTGGGTCTGCCCTCTCGAAGTCCTTGAGTCCCAATGCTACCGTTCTTCTAGCAGAAGTAAATGTTATTACATCTCGGAGGGAGAGCAATGAGCCCAGATAGTATGTAACGCGTGTAGAAGTATTTCCTATAGTAAACATCTAGGAGGGAGAGCAATGAGCCCAGATAGTATGTATCACGTACCGGTCGGCAGTATTATCAGGCTCATTAAGAGCCTGAATATTGGCTGGACGGATAATTAAGTAGGGCTTGATGCACAAAAGTTCTATTAGTTCGCAGTACGAGGTGGCTACCGCTCCTATGTGCTGCACGTAGTGCGACATGTTTGCTGATCCCGCTCCTACGTCCCTCGTCCCTCCTCCTCTAAAGCCCCTCGGAGGGCTAAGCGGAGGGGAGCGCAGCGACCTCCCGCGAGCCCGTGAGAGTTACCGAAGCCGTTAATCACTACAATCCTAAGTTAAATTGGTCGATGTCATTTTGCTTCAATTTATTTTCCTCATCTATTTTCCTTATTTTAAGTTCATTTTTCACATGAGCAGGCATTTATGTACATCAAGATGGTTCAGATTCAATTAATAAAAAACAAATTTTAATAATTAATTTACATGTACACATTTTATTTAAAATTATAATTTCAGAAGTTAGTTTCTCTCCTTGAGATATGTTTGAAAAAATATAATAAAAATTATACTAAATTTAATTACTAATTTTCAATTTTTCGGGCTGGAAGCTAAGACACTTTAGATTTATAGCAAAGGCACATTCTAAAAAGACGGGCTGAAAGGTTTTTTCGGGCTAACTTCACATACATGAAGACATCCCAGTATCAAAAAATACCTAGCTTATTTTTGCGGATCATGAAGAGCTTACAACTGCGATTGGTATACTATATCGTTCCAAACAACAGTAGGGGAGGTGATTTTTCATGCTGCGATAATTTCTAGTTAATTCTTTATGTATATTTGGCCAATTGGCAAAATTTCTAGGATCAGTTCCCCAGAATGTTTTATTTAACCAGTTTTTGTTAGGAGCGATATGTCATCAAACAAATTTGTAATGCTGGGGCAAGATATACAGAAAATAAGGTATGATATTGCGCATGCTGTTGCTATCTTTTTCCGCAATTTGACGTCACGTGTAGAGGAAAATGCTGATATTTATATGGAGTTTCGTGAAATTTTTATTAATTTTTTAAATAAATGGAAAATAAATGATTTTTTTTATTTTTGCCATTAATTATTTTTCGACTTTATGTTAAAATTAAACATTTCAATTTTTATTTTAGTTATATACTGCAGTACTTTTGGAATTAAATGGCGAAACGCGGCATGTTTTAATATTCGCTCTAAAGCAGACTATTTGAGCACATTGCATAACAAGTTTCGGAATTTATGAGTATAATTGTTTTGTTAAATGCAAAGAACGTTTAGATTTTAATTATTTAATAAATTTGAATAATTCCTATTTCAACAAAACTATCAAATGTACTTCTAATAAGAACACATATAGAACACAAAACAGTGAATGGTTTGATTTAGTCGTAGCGAAAACCATAAGACAATAAATGAAATAAGCCAGAGATTTAATTTTAATTTATACTGAACTGAATTTTTATTTTATATATTTTTCCATTTATATTTAACGTTGAATATGGACATAATATTTGAATAGGTACGTGGATAGCAATAATTTGAAGCCAAACGAAAATAGATGGCAAAAATTTGAGTCCATAACGTAAAAAAATAAAAATTTTAATAATTGGTACATAAATGACCAAAATCATTTAATAATTTATATGTTTTATGTTATTTACATAATTTTGTCTACCTTTTTCCATTTATCTTAGACAATATATACATACTCGATGGAATTATTTCTCAAATATTTGGACCATAAAAAAAATATAAAGCATTAAAAGGGTCTCGGTAAACTATCATTATCAATTGTAAATACGGTTTGTTAAAAAAAATTACGATTATTCTTGATTTATTTAAAAAAATAATCAAAAATCCGCCAAACTTAATATAAATAACTGCTTTTTTGTCTACACGTGATGTGATGCGCAAAGAAACACGAAAATGGGACACGGGAATATCATACATCTATTTTCTGTATATCTTGATGCTGGGGTAGCTTCTTTTTGTGACATTTTATGTATTGCGTCATGTAAAAACTCTTGAATAAACTCCTTACATAATAGATTTCGTCTTATACAGGTAATTTACTAACACATCCTCAATAAATACTGTTTTGTAAATTCATCAGTAAAATTATCCCGTTGCTAAAGTTTCGGTAAAACGGATAAAATACTAATGGCTCGGTAATATTTAATATCACTTCTGGAACCCGACTTAGATACTGGTTTAATTAACGAGCATTTCCAGAGGTTCGCAAAGTATCCTTGCTGAAGACTTTTGTTAAATAGGACGGTGATGGGAAAGGCGACAGCATGGGCTGTCATCCTAAGAACCAATGGAGAAATGGAATCGAAACCTTCACTTTGATTAGTATCGAGCGATAGTAGTTCATTCAAGACATTATCAACATCTAATTACCAGGCAAATATATTTCCAGCCACAGGACAATAGCTCGATGTCAAAACTGTCGTTACCGGTTTCTTTACATAAACACTCTCAAAAAAGTCGGCGAACAAGTTACAATTCACATTCAAATTATGACCCACACGAACATCCAAAAACATAGTAGACGGATATCCACTTGTTTTTCTTTTAGAATCAACGAATTTCCAGAAGCTGTCAGGTCTACCTTTTATGTTCGATTCAATCTCCAAAATGTAATTGTTGTAAAGAAATTTATTCAATATTCGGTATTCATTTCTCAAAGATTCACAAACAACGTACCTATCAGAAGCAGGGAAAAGTTTAAATCTCTTATGAGCCTTCTCTTTACGGTTTTTCAGATTAATAAGCTGTTTATTATGCCACGGTTCCTTTTTCTTATGCGGTGATTTAAATTTAGGAATAAATTTCTCCATTCCTACATTTAAAACATTATAAAATTCATCCAACACTTCATCTAAATGATCGTTACCTTCAAATGCACTCCAATTATATTTGTTAAGAAAAGCATTAAAGGAATCATTATAGTCTCCAATTTTAAAATTAAAATTTTCAACAATTTTCAAAAACTCATCCTTGACACTTTCACATACCATAAAAGGCAGTGATACTTTTAAAGGAAAATTGTAAATGCTGGACAATCCTGCTAAATCGTCACACGTATCGACAATAAATTCTTGATCCAACGACAAAAATACCAGGTCCAAAACATTCCCACAATTGTTCTTTCCCACACATTGTTTCAGACCCATCGAAAATAATCCGGTCATAAAGTTATCATAATTCGCATTCAAATTCAATGGAGTTAAAAAATCATCAACTCGAAGCCAATTAACATTTGGTAAGTTGAAATCACCAAATATACATAAACGATCCTATGGTTGCAAAATGGGTGCTATGCTGGACTTGATAATGGGCCAGATACTCGATACTCTAGCAATTCGCAACTCTGCAAATATGGCGGATTTGCTAATCGAAAATTTGCTTGCGTAAACTACCCGATTATTTTAGCAAAGTAAAATATATTTTTGTATTCAGCACAAACGTTAAAGTAGCCCATTTTCTGAAATTCAGAATCAAATTGGATTGCTAAATTATCGTGTATAACATTTCTAGCAAATTCGTAAAAAATAACTGCTTATCTGCTTATCTGAGTATCGAGTATCTAGCCCAATATCAATGAATTTATCATACACTCAAAGTTAGACTCGCACGGAATATACGTGACACAAACAATTTATGAAAACGAGTGATACCTGATTCGTACTGCGATTATGTCCAAATCGCAATCAGTCAATGATAAAGGTATAGATGAAAATTTCTCCGAAACAGCAATTAGCACACCACCACCTTTCGCATATGTCTTCTCAAGAAGATGCCTGTCTCGGCGATGGACAATGTACCTATATGATGTCGGAAAATATTCTCAGTCTTAAAATTAGATGTCAGCCATGTCTCAGATATACATAAAAGGTCGAATTAGAATACCTGAAGGCCACGTGTCTGATTTATTTAATTTATTATAATGCTCCTGCTTCAAACCAATTTTAAAAGAGACAAACGTCAAAGAGCTATCCGCAACACGATCCTTTGCCAGCAATGATTTACAATCTGGTCAGCTATGCAGTCCGGTAGTTTGGAGCAAATGAAAGTTTTTATTGCTTCCTGTTTAACCGAGAGATGGATCCTACTAACGTACAGATACATCTTTTCCTGCACAACAGCTGGAATTAATGTATTTACAGGCTGCCCTGTCCCGGTAATGCCCTGACTAGAGGAAGGTAACAACAATCCAGAAGAGTTATAGTATAGATTACATCATTCATATATAGGGTGACCGATCATACAATTCCGATACACCGGTTGCTTTCTCTATTAATGCACCAATTAACTTTTTGTTTTCGGCCACTTCCAAATCTATTTTTTTTAAATCAACAACCTCCGTCGCTCTATCCGCAACAGCATCAATTTTTTTCAACATTTTTGTTAACTTATTATTCGCGAACCACTGCTTACAGCTGTTACAGTAATATGCAATGTTCACGAATCTCTTAATTGAGTTGATGGCCGCACGATCTATTCCACTACAATCGTAATGGTATTAATTGCTACAAAAATTACAGCTTACAATATCCATAAAAGTAGCGGCAAATGCCTTCGAACAGCTGGTACACGTCATTGTAAAAATAAAGATAAAGCACTAACTTATTTGTAACTTAAATGTTCGATGAAATGTGGTAGTGAGCTACGACACAGGTAACGATGCACAAAATGTAAACGATGAAATAAATCAAATTACTTTGTGAGAAGTATTGATATATAAATGATCAATTGATGATATGCCACATTAATACAACTGCTACAAGGTCACACAGAAAACGGTCATCAATTTTATGTCAACAGCGCATAGTAATATTATTATACAATCACGTATATAAATACACAACTCAAAACAGCCGCTACTAATTTGAACAATTTACAAAAACTAGTATTTGACTGATTCACTGATACAATATGAGAGTTCACTTCAATTTATCCTTGCACTATAAAGAACTATAGGTATTACGCGATTTAACATTAGCATACCAAGAAAATTTCATACATTCACAAAGCAATTATAAACCAAAAACACATACACTATTATACAGAGCCTTAATAGTTTTAGAATCAATTAATCACAATGCACAAAATACAGTAACAAGAAACGAGTTACAAGTTTGCAAAATAATTAAAGAATAATTTATATTTATTTATATTATAATTTAATTTAATTATTCGATGTCAACTCACAGACGATCTGAATTAGAATTGGATTAGATTTTGGATAAAATAAAAGCCATTTGATAAATTCAATGAATCAGGCATGCACTCTTTCAGATTTTAGAAGCAGGTGATGCGGCGATTCTATTAACCTCCTCTGTACGCCAACCTGAAGTTGATTTTTCCTGAACGCAGGAAGAATGTAATTAAAGTTGGATTCTCATAAATATAGCGGGATTGAACTTTCCGATCGAAACAAGGATCGAAACATAAATTTGTCTCCTAAAGAAGTGCATCGAAAAAATTATCAAGTGGTTTAACACCGAGAAAGGAAGTTATACAATTTTATATTTTTGTGTGCCAGTTTACCACAGCAATATCATAGGTTTATTAATTATTAAGTTTTACGAATCGATTCACACAATGAAATTAGGTAGATTCACTTCGGTACATTTGAAATATTTTGCGAAAAAAGTATGGCCCCACTTGGCTGGAACCGTTCAGGTCCGTGTGATTCCTACTTCATCGCCAGCAGTTTGTCAAAACAGATAAAACAACTATTATTGAATTTTGATTCAAAAAATTATATACTAAACCGATGAAATTATAAATAAATTTCAATTTTTATTGTAAACCAAGTGTTGGAATGAATCTTTCAAGACCAATTATGAAATATTCTTTATTTCCAAACTAGTTGCGCAAATTATGCATTTGAAAAGTGTTACTTTTCAAAATAATATTAGAAAAAGAATTTTTCCAAGCTACATATGTTATATGCATTTTAATTGCAACGCCGCACAAAGTATTTTAGAATTAATTTAGATAATATGTTTTAAAACTAACGATTTCAATTAATTTAGATTAATTAATCTGATTTAGATTCCAATAAAATTTTTTCAATTTAGTAGACAATAATTGTAATGACATACTCAGTATGTTCGATTTAATACATCAGTAAAATATAGCAGTCAAATTAATCACTTATATAGTTACATATGTATGTATCTATAGGGATCCGCTCGTAACGCGATATTTTAAAATGCGATATTGCAAAACGCGATATGACGAAACGCGATATGGTACAAAATGCGATATTTTAAAATTAAAATTTTAAAATAATAATTTTATTTTAAAATAATAATAATTATTAATCTTCCTTCATTTAATAAAATTTTCCTTCACTAAAATGATGAAAATGAATATGAACGATCAGAACTAGGAAATCGCGTTTTGAAATATCGCTATTTGTACCATATCGCGTTTTGAAATATCGCGTTTCGTACCATATCGCGTTTTGTACCATATCGCGTTTTGAAATATCGCGTTTTGAAAATACTGTTAAAGTTAGCTGAAAGTTGCCAACCGAAAGTGGAAAGTCGATAATGCAGATTGTATTATTCTAACCGAAAGTAAAAACGGTAATGCAGATTGTGTTATCCCAGCCGAAGGGAAAATGTCGGTATCGCAGATTACGTTATACCATCCGAAAATAAAAAATTAAGTTAATATCGATCGGTAATGTTTAGCCTAAAACCTACTACGGATGCATGATTATCATTGAATACCTTTGTTATTATTCTTATTATGGCAAAACTTGGCTGCAGTTTCTCGTGGAAAATTATGGAAAACTCGAGAAACCCAAAAAAAATATTTTAATTGGAATAAAAACCGCCTCTAGAATGTTATGTCTGGAGATGTATTTTATTGATGTCACTTGTCAATAGCTATCGCAGGGAAAAATTCAGTTCAAGTTTCCCGTGAGAAACCGCGGAATATTCGATTTTCCAAAAATCATTAGAAAATTTTTATAAAATCAGCCTCTAGAGTGTTATGTCTGGAGATGTGTTTTGTTGATGTCACTTGTCAATAGCTATCGCAGGAAAAAAATGTCAGTTCAAGTTTCCCGTGAGAAATCGCGGAAAATTCGATTTTCCAAAAATCATTAGAAAATTTATATAAAATCAGCCTTTAGAAGTCACACCAATAAAATACATCTCCAGACATGACACTCTAGAGGCTGATTTTATATAAATTTTCTAATGATTTTTGGAAAATCGAATTTTCCGCGATTTCTCACTTGAAACTTGAACTGAATTTTTTTCCTGCGATGGCTATTGACAAATCCAATAAAAACGATTCAACTTCAGATATATACACTCTACAGGTTGATTTTATTCCAATTTTGTGAATTCTTCTGATTTTCAAATGCGTGTTCCGCGATTAAATTAAACGAAGTTTTTCACGTAAGACTATTTACAAAATTGTTTATTACAAGCATATCCTATTTACTTTCGGCTGATAACCACAAACATTTTTATTTTCGGCTGGAATGTTAATAAGGTAATCTGCATTATCGACGTTTTACTTTCGGCTAACTTTAACAGGGTGTTTTGAAATATCGGGTTTTGAACCATATCGCGTTTTGTACCATATCGCGTTTTGAAATATCGCTTTTTGAAATATCGCGTTTTGTCAAATCGCGTTTTGAAATATCGCGTTTTGTCAAATCGCGTTTTGAAATATCGCGTTTCAAATGGGACCCGTTTCTATACCTGCGAAATTAAAAATATTAATCCCCCCCTTACTTTATCGACTCTCAAAAATGAGAATATACATTAATACATTAAGTATATGAAGCCAGAGCGTATTGACCTAGTCAATACATTGGTATGACTCAGGAGTAAAGAAAGGGGGAGGGGGAATTATATTTCTACTTTTGCTGGTATAGATGTATTAGGAGTGATTGACTGCTTTATTTTACTGATTTATCAAATCGAAAATACTGAGTATACATATCGTCGGTTTGCGAGAACAGTGACACATCTCAAATATCATATTTTTGAGGAAATCGATTTGAATTTTTTTTTTTTTTTGGTATAAAATAGTTGAATTCATCAAATTCAACGTCACATCTATTGAAAACTATGGGTAGTTTAAAAGTGACACTATGCCAGATAAAAGATTGTTACATTTAAAGGATTTTTTTCCTATTATCATTGAGATAATTGATTATATATGCTTAATGCTATTATCTCAAAATTGGCGATTTTTGAGATGTGTCACTATTCTCGCAAACCGACCATATGTCATTTCATTATTACAATTATAAAAACCGAACATTTTTTCATATTAATAATCATCAGACCAATTTTAACTTTGTAACTTCGTGAAAAATTAGAGGTAATTTAATTTTATTCAAAATTAGTTTTGCACATAATATTTTATGTTTAATATATAGCTAAGTATATACGTAACGTATACTTGAGCGATATGAAAAATTTAAAAAGAAAACAGTAAATCAATTAAATTTAAAATTATTTTTGGCTAATTTTTGGCTGTAATAATTCACAAGTGGACCAACAATTTGTTGATGCAATTATCCTATATACACGAGGTTTTATTACCACTATAGAACTTTTGGTTATAACTCACGAATATCTTCCGATTTCTTTTAAATAAACCCCTACTAGTTTACATAAATCATCACACTGGTCTGGCCGAAGCTAATATGTAATTCAAGATTTTATTATAATTTTGTGGCAATGATGAGAGTTTTATTGCTCTTAAGAAGAATAATTGAGGGGCTCAGAACCATAGTGACCAAACCCACATTTTTAAACATTTTCCTTTAATCGCCCATAAATGTTCTTGGAAATGGAATCTAATTATACTAACCTCCAATTCCAAAAAGAGTCAATTTCAGGTTATTTATTATAATATTTCTTTTATAATAAATTACCATTTCAATGAACATTTATGACCGATTAAATGAAAAAATGTTGAAATTTTGAATGTGGGTTAGGCCACTATGGCTCTGAGCCCCTCTATGGGCCGACTACACGGAAAAAACTAGAGTTGTTACAACGAAGAAAACGGATTTTTAACTGAAGAAAATGTACTTTTTCTCCATTTAAAAATTCTTGAGTTAACATTGTTGCTTAATTGTAATCTGAGATTTAGTTTCTTGCATCTATAACTGTTGAAAATTTTTGATTGAAGAAAAAAAAAAACAACGAATGGAGAAAAATATGAATGTTTTGTTTTCAATTTTTCTTGCAACTAGAAATTGACTCTTTTCTCAAACTAAATTGTCCAATTTTCTTGGATTTGCTTACTTTAAAAATAAAAATTTTTCTTGATCAACACAAAAGCAATTTCTTGTTTCAAGAAATTATTGAAATGTTAATGATAAGATTGAATTTTTCTTAAATCTAGAAATAGAACCTTTTATCAAAATATAGGTTTTATCCAATTTGCTTGAAATCATCCATTTAAAAAATTTAATAGATTGAAATAAATAAATGAATTTCGTAAAAACATTTTTATTTTTTATTCAAATTTAATTATTTATGGTTTGCAGACATTGTGTAGAGTATGCAATGAGAGTGTTCTTGTTCTTTTTTATAGCTGAAATAATTAGGTTACAATATGTACACACCTAAGTTGGATTTCTCGAAATTTAATTAGCCGGTACAATAGTATGGTTCAGAATTTGGAATAATTTGGAAAATATAGTACAGTATTCCCAATAATTAAATTATTTTTAATTAGGAAAAGTTTACTCTCTCTTCGAAACAACCAATTTTTTATGTTATTCTTGAACTAAGAAAAAAATCTTCAATTGAAGAAATTATTCCTTAATAAATTCTCTTAACAAGAAAACTAATATTTTACGTCTCTCAGGACAAGAAAACATTTTCTTCTCTTAAACGATCTTATTTAAAAATCGCATTTTTCATTTGAACAAAAATTTCTTAATCTAAGAAAATATTTCTAATTCAAGAAATTATTTCATAATATGAAAAGCTTGTTTCTCATATCAATAGAATAAAGTATTTCAACTAAGTAAGCCTTTCTTGAGACGAGAAAATTATCGTTAAATTGTTATAATTGTACGTATATAAATACCATTATATAATCGATGTTCGTACCGAAAAAAAACATTCTATTGCGAACCTTCAACAGTGAGAAACGTAAAAAAATTTTGCCATTTTGAAAGTAGGATTTTGTGAAAATTTTCTTTTGTTAAAAATGAACAAACTTACATTTTTTAAACGGTGGTGTTTCCACTTCAAAGTGGTGTAAGGTGACAAAAGAAAAAGGATTTCTGGAACTAGCAACATTTAAAAATGGTTTTAATATTTTCTGTCGCCTTGCTCGATATTCAAAGGTCTCAGATGTTGAAAACATATGTAAGTATTTCTGTTATTAAATACAATATAAATAAATACTTTAAAAAAATCAAATTTCCTTTATTTTACAGAAAAAAGAAACTGCTAAAAATTATTGGCATACTAAACACTACTAACAATTTTTTCTTATTAGTACAAAGTTTTTGTATAGTCAAGTAATTATGTTGGCACAGAAGAAAGGCATATATGAATTTATTATATGTAAAGATAACATACATTTAAATCATTTGTTTTACACTTCCAAATGGAATTAAAATATTTAAACTAAATTTATTATCTACATATTTAAAATCTACAAATTTTTTTCATATATTCATACTTTTTGTAATAATGATTGATAATTAGATTCTTAGTTAAAAAACAAAAATTGAAAGTCTAAACTTAATATTAAATTATTACGATAATAATATTAGTTCTAAGTGAAAATTATTTATAAAATTATAATTATTTATATTTAAATATAATGAAACAAATAACAATCGAAATTATCAATTTTGTATTTAAATATTTTCTGTATCTGATGGTGAAATAAAAAAACACAAAAATAAATTGTCATATAATTGTATTATTTTATAACCAACCATTTCACAAATTGAAGAAATATTTCTGAAACCAAGAAATATTGCGTAACCACACCTGAAGAAATATTGCTTTGTCACAAGAAAAGCGTTTCTCTTCCCATACAAGAAAACGCAAACCATAGATTGGTAAATGTTCACTCTACTTAAGAAAATATGTGTTTTCCAGCAAGAAAATATCTGTTTATTTACAGAAAATGCTACTTAAATAAAGAAACGAGATTTCTCACCATAAAAATTTCTAGTTTTCAATCAAAAGAATCGGTTTCTACAATCAAACAGGGGCCCTTTATGAAATTTTCGGTAGCGTTTATTTTCGATAATATCGAGAGTTTCGATGATATCGAAAATAGCTATTATGAAATAATCGATATCGAAAATCATTTTTATTTTAGTTTCAAATCACATATGTAATTATTTTTAAATTAAAATTTTTTAACAAAACTGATTTTATTATTAAAAATAAATTTTCTAAAAACTCGTTTACTTATTAATTTATTATTATATCCAAGCAAACTGCGTCATTATTTTAAACTTTTAGTGTAGGCCTGTTAAAAATAATTGTAAACAAATCGTAAGAACTACAACAACAAAATTTATTTTGTAGTAAATGTAATAATTTTAAATTAAAAGAGCATATATTAACATCGCGATTTTATTTGCGTTCTAAATAACCTTACTCTTTTCCTCTCATCGACGGGTTTTTCTGGAGGACCTGCATAGTTCAATCATTTACGAACGAAAGGCCTCGCTAAGAGTACAAAATAATTATGCCATAGAAAACAAAGGCCTCTATAAGAGGGCATGTGAAGTAGGGCATAGAGATAACCATGGAGATTTCCGAACAAACCGGACATGCAATTTGACATGCGTCTTGGAAAAGAGATCCTGAAATGATTTTTTGGAATATTGCCAATTAGGATGGAAATTGGCTATTCCTTAACCAATTACGAAGAAATTTAATATGTATGTGCGTTGGAAATGGGATTCTAAAATGATTTTTACTGAAGCTCTGGAATATGGTGAAGAAGGATGGAACTTGGCTGAGAGTTCTGGAATATTGCCAAGTAAGATGAAACTTGGCTTTTTCTTAACCGATTTTAGTGAAATTTTTTATTGGCGATGGCAATGGGATTCTAAAATGATTTTTGAATGAAATTCTGGAATTTGGTCAACTAGGATGAAACTTGGCTATTTCTTAACCGATTTTGATGCAATTCGACATGTACGATGAAAATGAGATTATAAAAAGATTTTTAGATGAAGTTCTGTAATATGGCCAACTAGGATGGAACTTGGCTATTCCTTAACACGTTCACGACTGAAGTGCTCAAGCTAGGGGTAGCCATAAACCAGATGATAAATTTGCACGAAATGAGCTAATTGAAGCCTAATGGTAGAATAAATGTTTTATTTATCTGTTTTGTGGGTTTTGTGGCGTTATAAATAATATGACGCATATAAGAGTCTTCCCCTGTAAACCAATATGGAAATTACTTCCATAAAAAAGTACGACGCATACATGCGTCCCTGGACTACACTGAAAAAAATCCTACATCAATGCAGACAAAAACTGCATTAATAGTACGAATAATTCGTCAAAACGGAACCAATACGACCCTTCGTTAATAGTACGAAAATCATACGTTAATATGGTGAAACACAAAAAAAAAATATTTTAACCTTCACTACTTACGTTGTAATATTTATGAATTGATTCATAAATATTACAACGTAATATTGATGAAAAGCATTTGTGGATGAACAAATTCTTATTATTAACGTAAGAAATTAAACATAACATGAAATTTTTCGTAACATTAACGAAATATTACATCATATTAACGAATAAATTCATACATTTAAAAATTCATTATTTGTGCATACAAAAATATTCGTATCTAAGAAGAATGGAATACTTAGTGGTTATGAATAATTCACAAATACAGATGATTATTTTCTGAAAATGTTTCGGTTTTTTTATAAAGACAAAGGCAATATATTACTTGTAAATGACATTCACTGTATTTTCGATTTGGTAAACCATAAAAAAAAGAGAGGCCAATCACTTATAATATATCTACCAATCAATATCAAAGTAGAAATATTATCCCCTCCCGCTTTTCTTTTCCCGCAGAGTCAATACATTACAAAGTGTATCAACTCTCAAAAAATTAGAAATCTCTTTGAGTTTTCGTGTTGGTCATTCGGTTTCATACTAGTGATGGGAAATTATCGATGATATATCGATAGTATCGATAGCACCCTAAATATCGAAAATATCGATAGTAAAAATAAACATCGTATCGATATTTTTTTCCATCATTTCTATGTCATTCACATGTCATATTGTCAGAACAACCGCTATTAGCATCTTTAGTTTAAAGAAAAAAATGCATTTCGAGTCAAAGACAATGCTAATCAAAAGTTTCTGACAACTGAAGTTTCGTTATTTAATTCCATGTCAGAGGCAGTTTAAAACAGAACAACGCCAAATAACTGTACTAGGAACATCTTAGTCGGATGCTATGATTTCTATAAGGCAATATCTTGAGGAGCCTATAATCCAGCAATCGTACGACCCAATTTTGTTCTGGGTTGAAAGCAGAAATCAATACGAGCCACTTTCAACAGTCTCTCTAAAATATCTGTGCGTACGTGCCACATCCGTACCCCCTTAAACAAGTTTTCCGGCTGGGAAAATAATGAACGATAGACGAAGTCGTTTTAAACCTTAAAAAGTTGGCATGCTGGTGTTTTTACAAAAAATCAGTTTCTCCTTAGACGCCAAGTTTATTAATTTTTTCTACTTATTGCTAAAGTTTTGCAATATTTTTTAATAATTTTTGTACCTGAAAGTATCTATCTATGATTTATTTATATTGAATAAACTAATTTTCAAAGTTTTCTTTGTAATCTTTGTGTTAACATTTAAACCGATAGTACTATCGATCAGGGATGATATTAGAGCATTTTCAATAGTACTTTTTTCCATGCATCAGATAGTACTTTTTGGATTCGAACGTACTTTTTATAGAAAAAACCAAAAACCTATTTTATACATATTATAACATAAATTATTTAAAAAAAAAAAGAATGCAGTACATGCAATGAGGTTTTTCATTGGCACATTATATTCTTTTAAGGCATTAATATTTAATAACTGTATCAAAATCCCTTAAGCAGAACAATCATTTAAAGAAGCTACATAGTGTAAGAAATCTATTGATTATCAAAAACTCGAACAATTAGAGCAAGATTTTTCACCATCGTACACACTGTACCTTCGTCGATAGTTGAAGAAAAATATTGTGGATATTGTATTTTCTGGACCTGTGAGACTCTTTAACGATTTTTTGCGCTTTGATTCTATTTATTTTTACATTTTTTAAGATCCGGGAGTCACTAACATCCTCTGGTTGAATCTGGATATGGTTGTGCGAAACATCTATATTTATTGAATATAATGCAGCGTTCAACGCTGTTCTATGTGCTTCTGTTAGTTCACGCCTTTCCACATGGGTTTACTCCAACTGATGAGATGTTGCATAATAAAAATATTTTTCCAGTCATCGATTCAAAAATATTAAATGTTACGACATACTTATTTTCGGTAACCTCTATATCTGTCTCTACCAATACTGAAATTGATTATTCAGGTATAGTTTCAGACAGCGACTTTATTACGTAGGCGTTGTAGTCGTACTATCAACCACCTAATCGCATTTTAAAAATACTGTATTGATACGTGATACTTGATTTTTACTTTAAATATTTTAAAATATTTTAAAGAAAACTTACTTATCCATTTTTGTAAGTAATTTTTTATAAAAGTTGTACAACGTATTTCCCTAAATACGGATAAAGCAAAGTAAAACGTTAAACAAAAATATAACGTCAAAATTTAAACCCATTAAAGCAAGTCTTATTGCCTATTGGCAATATTCAGCAAAAAGTCAGCAAACAAATAAACAATTTCGAACATATTCTGCAAGCAAATAACAACATTCAACATATTGATAATTGATTACGAAGTAGTATTTAACATATTGATTACGAAATAATATGTACATACAATATAATCTGATATTACATATTTGTTAGATTTGAATATTGTGCAACAAATACTGAAAGTACTTTTTTTGAGTCGAAAGTACTTAAGTACTTTTTGAAATTCAAAGGAGGCAAAAAAGTACTATTCCACTACAAATATCATCCCTGCTATCGATAGTATCGATTGTTAAATTTAAACAATCGATAACTATCGATTGGGGTGACTATCGATAATATCCCATCACTATTTCATACAGAAAAAGTAAGGTGTAAGGTTAAGGTCTACTCTTCCGGTAGCTACGACCGAACTACAAAAATGCAACTCCAAATTTTTACATTATATGTAAAACTAGAGTGTATCGACTTAGTGAATTATATTCAACTAAATCAAAATCAAAAACCCAAGCAGAAATCTATTTTGTGTGTGTACTTTGTCTGTGTATATGATGTTCACACGAATAATTATCAGATTCGTTAATATGACGAATTTCGTACATAGTCTCATTCATAAATATTATGAATTGTTCATAAATATGATTTTTTAATAAAATGATGCAAGTTGCATTAATACGCAAACAACATGTGATTGTATTTTACATGTAGTACAATAAACTAAACAATTTTTTAGTTTACGAACTATGATTCTTACTATTAATGCAAACATTCTTATGATTTTTTTCTAAATTTCATTTTTTTACGTAAATATAGCAATTTGTACATTAATAGTACGAATTGTGGTTAACGAACGCCATTCGTAAATAAAACGCAGTATATTTTTTTCAGTGTATGGAGAAAACTATAGGACGCATACATATATGCGTCCTTTGGTCGTCAACGTGTTAAACGATTTTAGTGAATTTTTTTATTGGCGATGGAAATGGGATTCTAACATGATTTTTGGATGAAATTCTGAAATTAGGCCAACTAGGATAAAACTAGCCTACTCATTATCTGATTATGATGAAATTCGACATGCATTTCATATTTCAGAACTTTATCCAAAAATCATTTTAGAATTCTATTTCCATCGCGCATATAAATGTTTACTAAAATCAGTTAAGGAATAGCCAAGTTTCATCCTAGTTGGGCATATTCCAGAACTTCATCTAAAAATCATTTTAGAATCTCATTTCCATCTCACATGCCAATTTTTTACTAAAATCGATTAAGGAACAGCCAAGTTCCGTCCTAGTTGGCCATATTTCAGAACTTCATCTAAAAGTCATTTTATAATCCCATTTCGATCTTGCATCCCAAATTTCACTAAAATCGGTTAAGGAATAGCCAAGTTTCACCCTAGTTGGTCATATTCCAGAACTTTGTCCAAGAATCAGTTTAAAATCCCATTTCCATCGCTCATATAAAATTTCACTAAAATGGTTTAAGAAATAACTAAGTTCCTTAATAATTGGTCATATTCTAAAACTTCATCTAAAAGTAATTTTAGAATCCCATTTCCATCGCGCATGCCAAATTTCGCTAAAATCGGTTAAGGAATATCCAAGTTCCATTGTAGTTGGCCATATTTCAAACCTTAAGAGTATTACAAAAAAACCTCTAATTCTTTAAGGATTAAGCGTTCCACCACTTCAGTCCACAAAGCCTACGTTTTTCTCCATAAAATCCATTAAGATTTCAAATTGTTCATTGTTTGTTGCAGTCGTATTGGGAAAATTAAAAAATTTATAATAATATTAATATTAAAATATTAATACGATATAACACAAATTTAATTTAAATATAAAATAAAGGTTTATTAACAACTCACATTTTTGAAAAAAATATTTTTATTTATTAAATATTGCAGTTTAATTGTATTAAATTACGTTGATGAAATAAAATGGTCGTCACCTCAAGAGCAGTCGAAAATTTTCGATATTATCGAAAAAAAAATGCTATCGAAAAATTTCGTGATCGCTAATTTTCGATAGTATCGAAAAAAAAAACGAAATCGAAAAATTTCGTGATCGCTCATTTTCGATAGTATCGAGAAAAAAAACGAAATCGAAAAATTTCGTGATAGGTCATTTTCGATACTATCGAAAAAAAAACGCTATCGAAAATTTCATAATAGGGCCCCAGGATTTTGTTAAACTTAAGAAATAAGAATTAACCATGAAGAAAAACCATATTCTCGATGTACCTAATCACGTTTTCTTGTATCAAGAAATTAGTTTTCTCATATCAAACAAATAAAGATTATTTTAATATTTTAGCAGAATTTCAAATTGAGAAACGTAAAGTTTATGGTGAGAAAAATTTCGTTTAGCTGAAAAATGATGTACAAATTTTCTTGAACTAATCCGTTTTTTCTTCATATTAGAAATTATTTTTTTCCGTGTTTTAGACCTTTTTCCTCCAAAAATGTTGACAGTAAATTCATCGAAGCCGTAGGGCAATAAACTAAGAAATATCGCTGTAGATCAAATAAATAAGAATTATCGTTTATGGAAACAACCTCAAATCAATATAGAAACGTTTCTAAAGTTAAATCTACCGTAAAAATTTAATTTTTTGGCCTAAAACACAGAAAACAAGAAATCAAGATGAGCTTTTCCTACGCCGCAATAAATTTACATCATTTGACGTTTGAGGAAAAAGGTCAATATATCATTATTTAGGAATGTTTCCTCACTTAATACATTTAAATTGACACATATAGTTGCCGTTTATATCTATCTATACTGCTGCAGAACCTCTTACTAGTTACTACTTCCGCAGGAGATCCTAACAGAGGCGCGATTTAACTTTTTTTTCTATAAATCACGCAAACTTGCCAATCTTTCGATGCCTTCAAAGAATTTATTAAAGAATTGGTTCTTTAATAAATCAAATGCAACATGTATATATACCAATTACGAAGATGTACTTTGCTATATTTTGTTTTTGGTAATTTCCGCCCTGCTCATATGTATCTTTCCAATTACAGCAAATGTTCGCATATACTGCGCACGCTCATTTTTAAATTTGAAAAATCACACGAAATACCCCTTTGCAAACTTTGCGTAAAATCGAAATTACAATCCACACAAACGCATTCCTGCACTCTTAAGTCAAGTGTATTGATTTTAAAATTTGTTGACCCACACATATTCAATAATTAAACAACAAACAACATAAATAAAATTTGTATTTCTTTAATGAACACAAAAATAAACAAAACATGTGATTCATTAATAAAATATAGTGTTAGTCATTTGTTTTTATTTTTTTTTAAGATCATGAATGAAAAACATAATCCAAAAACAAGAAATTGATGGAACATATTTCGTACTTTTATATATAGCCATCATCAGCAGCAACAAAAACTTTGGTAGAAAATTGGAGTATAGAGAATATAATATTTGGTTAAAGCATACAGTTGTCCTTATCTGTAGCCTGGACAACAAATGAAATTTCTTGAAGCTCCCTTTCTATAATAATAGCGTACATATACAACATCAAGCCCCGCCCTACATATCTATCCAATCCGTTCACCGAATTCATTTACCCAAAACCAATGTTTCTGCCTCTTTTACATTATTTACGTTTGTTTGTTCGTTTCGTTTTGTTTGTTATTTACTTTAGCACGATTGTACCGCCGTCTGTAGCTGTACATACAATAATAAAAAAAAAATTATTTTTTTCAGTCAAGTGATTCGACGGTAACCGAGTGGTAGAATTTATTTGACGAGTTTTGTAAAAAATTATAAAAAAAAAAAAATCTGGTAGTGCATTGTTGTTGTTTGGGGTAATTCAAAAGTGATTTTTATGTTATGTTCCTGGCTGCGCCACACCATCGAACTAGTCCTTCTAAGCACAACGCATGCGTTAAAATATTTTTTTTTGGTGTTTGTGTGTATTATTCAAAATTCAAAGTATAAATTAAATCGTGCTTTTGTGAGTATTTTTTTTGTACAAAGTGAATTTATTATTTTGGAAACGTGCGTGATTTTTCCAAAATCGTGAGTGATACAGATAAATAGAAAGTGATCTCAATAAATTATTATCGGTTATCTCTCGATCGTAAGAGACTGACATAAAAGGATATTTAAAAAAAAATTATTGTGTCTATAATGTCAATGCTGTTTGTGCGCCAAGGAAATTAACTTGTTTAAAAAAAAAAAAAAAAGATCGTTTGAAATTGATATTAACGATCCTTGTGGAAAAGATCCTTTTTTCGGAACCGTTATCATCGTGTCCTAATCGAAATGACAGTTTTGTTGTATTACTTATAGATATCTAGAAAAAGTTAAAAATAAGTTTATTTGATGTAATTTATTGATTTTTTTTGTTTTTTGTTGTTGCCAGGATTTTTTTTGTGATTAGTATGGTGTTATAATAGGAAAGGATACACCTAATAGGAAAAAGTTTAGTGATCGTTATTTTTTGTATATTAACGAGAAAATATATTATCTTAAAAAATTGAGTTAAAGATAAGAAATATTTAAGAAAAGTTCAAAAATAGTTGTTGTGTGTGAAAAATTGTGGTTGTGCGGTTTACAAAAAAAAAATTGTTTTCTTTACAAGCCCGGTGTATAAAGGGCCCTAATTGGCAACAATTATTGGTGGTAGATTGATTCAGGCGCACATGGGCGTCTGCATAGAGGAGCGCCCTGTAATGCATTGGGTAAGCATATTGGGTTTATTTATAACTAAAATGTATTATTGATCGACCGTCGGTCGGGCCACACATTATGATAAACGCGATCTCGCGCACATAAGTATTACAAAACAAATTTTTATTTTCTTACACACATTAATTATCTTCAATTTTAATGAACTTTTTGAACTTTCAATATATGATTGGCTTATCACTTTTATTTAATATTCAGAAGATGGGAAAAATTGTCTAGATAGATCTTGCAATTGTGTGTTTGTATCTCTTATACGCCGTTTTAGAAGTCAACTTTTTTATAGACCTCTTAAGGTCGGCGAAAGTCCATTAAAATGTTATAATGTACACAGACGATGTTATGTTTATATAGTTGCTTTCTTTCGAGATTGGGTATAAAGGATATTGTGTTTCGGTCACAATCTGTCAACATTTCTTAGAATTTGCGTTAAAACAAAAAAAAAATTGTGTGTAGAGGTATATAAATACGCTTACATATTTGATACACATTCATTTACTGTTTCTTTATACATAATTCGTAAACCGCGATTGATAAACGAGAATTTGGTTTTGTGATAATTTTGTTAAAATATACATATTTAAATCTTACGATAATAATCGTTGTTTGTAATAAATGCGTGGCTCTAGATCATCATCACCTGTTTAAAATAATTTCATTTGTTTTTCATTGTTATTGCTAGAGAAAAAATTAAATTAAGTAGCTCGATGACATTATTTATAAAATACAGAGATGAAATTGTGAGTTGTATAATCACGCATATACCTAAATGTGATCGAAGGTGATCGTATATTTTCCAATTTTTTATGATTTATTTTATCTAAACATAATGTATGTCATGATCATATGCACTATATACACATGAAAAACAAACAAAAAATGACATTTAACCTCGATCGTATTTGGATTGCGCTGCGCGATCTCATATAATATATGGTCAGATCGTGTGGATTTTAAAATATTATGTAAATTATTGATGAAGTTTTTCTAAATATGTCGCATTACATGTACGGCTTGCCAATTTTGTGATTGATCATTTTGTTTGTGCAAGTGATTGCGCTGTCAATCGTTGATTGATTTGTGCACATGGTTAATTTGTATAATTTTCCAAACCAGTTGTTTATATAATTTCACAACCTGCTGGATGTTATATTATTCATTTGCCGTCGGAATATCGACGTTTTATATTAGAAAATCGAATCGTTTGTATAAAGCCTTATAAAATTGCAAAAGCTAATCTAAAATCTTGCATAAAATTTGTGTCATAAGTAATTCTTTTCTAAGACAAAAAAAATCAGAACATCTACAACACTTATATGCATACTCGTATATCCGCAGTGCAGCTACTTCATTTGCAACTGCTCAATCTGTTCAAATGACAGTTATAGGACCCGCTATCTAATACTTTTGGTTATGGCAAAATTTTCATCATTATGTACATTGTACATACATATATATCTATGGTTGCCAAAAGCATGCGAAGCTTCAAATGCATGCGAAGCTTCCGCAATTTTGAATAAAACTGCTGTTTTTAAATAAGTAAAAAGAGGTGGTGACAAGCGCAAATGTGATGATTATTTTATTCAACTTTATAATGAAATCCTCAACATTATGCAAAACTTAATGTGGGCCCTTAGAGTACCCTCCCTCCATCTTGCACATTTTTCCATTCAGAGTAATAAAAAATATTGGCCACCAAAAATATGTATAGAATGTTAAATTCTTCCTTCTTGACTTCGTATTGGCAAAATCCCTAATTAAAGTTTTTGTTTCCATATGTTTGTACATATGTATGTATGTTTTAAATCAAAATTCAATTTTTATTGTTAATTTTGACTTAAAATGTAGAAAATCATATTATGGAGTGTATGAAACAGTTCTTCATTAAAAGAACAAAGCTCACGGGAGCGCGGGGTTTGCTTCCTTATAGTTACGCCGCTGACATTATGTGATAAATCATGAAACTAAAAAAATTGGTTACATAATTTAATTATTCTACATAAAAATTAAACTATGTATTTCATAGAAAAATTGGAACAATTTGATCAAAACAACACAAAAACAACAACAACAAAATAATTGTGTCGTTGTAAATGATTACATTTATTTAAATGCTTTTAAATATTTAATCTTTCGGCATTAAATTTATCCATTTAGCGAGAAAATTACAAATTTGAATAAATCGGTCAACAGTCTATTTACAAAGTTATCAGTATAAAAAAAATATCACTGAAGTCGCGTTTAATAGTCGCACCCCCGAATTAATTGTAAATAAAATATAAAACAAAAAACAAATGTGAAAATTAATTCATTTTTATATAAGTAATGAAGTAAACAAAGCGATAGATTGCACCAGTAAATAAGGCACGACAATTGGGGCTGTGACACTCACTCTTCTACTTTGCATGTTAGCTTGTTGTATAATTTGGGCTAAATGGCACATACCGGCTCCGAATCTCGATAGAGATGAAATGCAAAAGGGACTTTTCTCCTCTAATTACAATATCAGTGATACCGATGAATAATTTATTATAGTTGAAAGCTGAGAATCCTTCATCACCAACATCGCAATAAGAAAGGGAGCGAAACGAATTGATAACGTAAGCTGTTTGATAATTTTGATATTTTGCATGACCTGTTCGATGACCGTTATTATAAGAGTCAAATGGAATCAGAGATTCTTCTGTTCATTGTAAAACGAATGACAAGTTCAGTTTTCCTTTTATCAACAATAAATTTGAAAGCTCCCTTCACTTATTTCAAAATGTTTTTGTTGCGATCACTACTTGCTAAATTGATGTGGCATTCAGTTTCAATTACCATACTCCTATGTTTTGGTTTAGAATAAATTTTTAACTTTATTTGTTAAAGGTATCCGTTAAACATAGTAATTTACTAAATTTATTTATGGCCAAAATTTGGTCTTTGCGTGATTTGTTTTATGATATTAACGTATTTTGTAGTGCAGTAATAAAATAGTGGCACTCGAATTGTTTCCAGTATTTTTAACATACTTACCCAAAATACCCACAGACTTTAATGCTGAATGTCATAATCTTACCGGATGTGTTCTACACCGATGATTTTTTACTGAATGAAGTATATACTTTGAGCCTATTAATTCCAGCTCAAGGAAGTAGTTAAATTGTTTAAATAATTCATGAAATCTAACTGGGGTTTAAATGGGAATTAATCGCTACTGCTATACTATTATTATAGCAACGATTTTCGAAAATCATGTCAAAAAGTCATGTTTATAATGATGGATTTCCTCACTATAAGCGTTGTTACATTAAAAACTTGTGTTTTCTCACATATTTTCACTTATGTTTATGACCGGGGAATGAGATAAGGCAGCAATTTCAATAATTCCTAAAATATCATAAACAAAAGAAAGCTCTACAAAAGAAAGTGTAGCTGGTTTTTGACTCTTAGAGAGCCGTCATGCTAGAGCAATCGTATAGATGTCGGCTACATTGATCTGAGTTGTGGATGTTTGGTATCAGACGAAATATTTGTGCTACTTACCTGTCAAACGGTTTTTAAGAATTTTCAAAATGCTCTACTAAAAAAAGGGTAGCTAGTCATTTCTCATGTAGATATGCGTAGTAATCTCTAAGACTGCCTGCCAATAACCGTCAAATGCCCAGCTGCACTTTTTGATTAGTACTTCGAGCAATTTTTAAAAATCATGGAAACGGTTGCCTATCAATGGTCATCAAATTTCCAGTTATTTTTATTATATGTATTTAATCTCACCGTTGTAAAAATTTTTCTGTAGCGCTAACATGCCCACGCATTTTGTCAATTGTCGTAAACTTCATATACATAAAGATTTGAAATTATTCTTAAATTTTAAAAAGCTGCATCAATGGCAATATTGATCAAAATTGCTCCCCACAGTATTAGCGATTATTATAATACCTCCTAAGAAAGTCATGTATCCTGAAAGTAGTAGCAGTATCCGTCAGGATATTGGAAGATTAAAATTTGTTTCATCTGAAAAAATTACACCGTCCCATTCGATATTTTAGGCCATACGCTTTTTGTAAAGTTCAACCGCTTTTATTTTCATTGTTTAATCAATAATTTGGAGTTTTATTTTTCAGAAGATTATTACTTTCAATTCTTGAAACAATTATGAAAATAAATTATGTAATATTCTTACTGTTTGGTAAAGTTTACCTATAAAAGCCTCATAATCCACAGGGACCGCTGTAATAATATACTCATAGTAAACCAAATAAAAGGAGATCTTGCCCCTAGAGAGAGAGTTCAATTCAATTTAGTAATATCTGCTGGCTATAATAGCAAGTATTACACTTATGGAAACTAATTTATACTTTTGTTTTTGTGAGAAAAACATGGAATATTCCAAGGACTTAACTTTGAACTATTAGTTCCACATTGCGGTATGCACAGCAACGGTATGAACACGACATAGACATAGTTTGACTATGTAGCTAACATAATATTGCTAGCTGTATTATATACAATTCGCTATTTCCAAACATTTTTCAACGCCATTTTTAAATAAAACAATGTTAACCCAAAGAAATTTATTATTTTGGTAATTTTTATAAAAAGACATAACATTTCTTTATAAAATTGAACAAGAAATATAACTAACTAGAGCTGATTCTGGAGTTTCAAACATTATTTGAATTTTTATAGCAAGTTTTTGTTTTTATTGCCAAAAATGGATACAGGACATTTTCCTATGTATACATATAAATTAAACTGATTTTTGTCATTTAAATTATAATTTAAAAAAATACAGGAAACAATACACAAACAAAAAAAAACAATAAGATGAAAATAAAATACTACTTACATCCAGTAGTGTGCAATAAAATAGGGAATTACTTTCTCTCTTTTGTTAGCAAAAAAGCTAACGATTTTTCTGACCGAACTAAAATGGTAAATTTCGTTATTTTTTTTGAATGGCCAAATATTTTCAACAATATTGAGGTTAGGACTATTTCCTGTCCAGGGTACCAACTCAATTCCCAAGCTATTTTTAAATTCGGCTACGTACAAAAATTAGACGTTAAAATTAAGCATTCTGACGTCACAAATAACTCCAATAACTTACAATGCGCGCCCTGTAACATACGAAGCTGAATCGTCGTGGAAGAGTGGAATACCGATGTATTGAGTCGGGTCCTCAATAGTCACGACGCAGGTTTCGATAATTTTTTTATATTTTTCTCCGTTTACTGAACTATCCAGAAGGCGTAGTGATCAAACAAATGGCTCCTCAGGCCACAACATATGGTGTAAGTTTCACTGTTTGTGAAATACATTCTGTTAAATACCTTTTGGCTTTTCGTCGCCGAACATTTATTCTTACATAGGGTCCAAATATATTGAACTTGGATTCATCCGAGAATATGAACCAATGCCAGTCCTTGGGCATTCAGTTTTCTCATTCTATTGCGAATTTGAGGCTCGCAGCTCCCATTTTTACTGCCAGTAATGATTTTCTTGCATGTTGACAAGCACAGAGGCCAAGTTCCTTTAGTCTTCTTTTAATAGTAAGAACTGAAATAGTGTCAGTTTTTGCTATTAGAAGCTAGCTCTCAGCTCTAAAACCATAGCACACCTTTGCTTAAGCGCCAAATGTCTGAAATTCGATCTGTTAGTTTTCTTCTTTGCATCAGAGCTGACTTATCTCGCAACCGTTTGATTTTCGGAATAGTGCCTTAAAACTTTCTATTTGCTGTTTGGCTACAACTACACTAAGTTACTCTTGCAATTTGTGAATGTGTGTACTTTTTTGCCTATTAGTTGGAAAATTTTAGCTTTTTCGACAGAATTTAATTTAGAGCGACCCGCATTTTAAAATTAACTCTTTGACTACTTAATTGAAACCAAACGAATAAGTCATCCTTATTTTGGTTTTAAATACGTCATAAGATGTGAACTGTGCAGAAACAGTAAAATACAAAAGAAAACAAAAAATAAATAGTGAATGAGGTAAAATCTGTGAGAGAACTATGTACATGAAATAGTAAATAATCGAAACCGAACATTTCAATGGCGCAGGGTGTATGTTCGTTTTACAATCAGTGTTGCTATTACTACACATTTCTTTAGTTGCGAAATAAATATTATTTTCTTTTAAATCATGGGAAATGTCAAAAAGGTTTGGATGGCCGTATCCTCGGAGAAATGTTAAAAATTAGTGGATTCTGTGTTGTTTCTTTGGTACCACAACCAAATATTAAATTTCGTTATATGGCTGAATTATTATTTTATTATTGTCTTATTATAACTTGGAATATAATCGTATAAATTACCTATTCTTGTGCTTTGTAATAGGGTTTCGAACCTGCACAATTTTAGGTTCGGGTTCGAGTTCAGGTACAAACCAATAAAATAATTGGGTTCGGGTTCGGGTTAAAAAAAATAAATAAAACTTCATTAAAATTTCATTAAACAGCTTTCGTTTAATTTGACGAATAGGATATATCTTAATGATTCTTCTCTAAGGTGTACCCTTTGTGGTGCTAAACTAAACTTTAAAGCCAAAATTGTTAATTCCACACTGATTTGCGTTGCAGGAACCGCTAACACAACTTGCAATTAATTTTATGGTTTTCCCACCATTTCCATAATATTTTTCTCCTTGTGGACCCGTGAGAAGGATTCATAAACATCAAATTCCTGTTTCACGCTTAGTTCAAAGTCAACTAGGAACTCGGTTAAATCGAACCCGTGAAATATTGGGTTCGGGTTCGAAAAAATTCCTAAAAATGTTTGAACCGGAGAGAATTCGAGGTTCGGGTTCGGTTCGAAACTCTGCTCTAAATTGAATTCAATATATGTAATTATGTTATGTGGCTCTATTTCGAATTCCGCAAAATTAAAAAAAACAAATCCTTAATTACCAATTGAATCGTTTATTCTTGAAAGGGATCATGTCCACTTTTTGTCAAAATTAGTATTATGACGGTTTTGTATCACGGACACGTATATACGTTCTATGACAAGACGAAATTACTATATGGTTAATGGAACGGTACCTACCTTGCAACAAAAAAATCATTTATTTCTAGAAAGGTCTCATGTAAAAAATGTTTTTTTTTATTTCCTGAATAATTTGATAAAGTGGACATGAGCCCTTTCAAGAATAAACGATTCAATTAAATTGTACTGTATTATGTATGTATTAATTTAAATGGGGAAATTATTTATCTATCATAATTAAGCATAAAAATGTAGGAGAAAATACGCGAATTTCTGTATTGCACATAGAACAAAATGTAAGTTAAATAACTCAAACTATAAGAGATAGGTCAATTGAGATCCAAAAATTCTGAAAGAGCGACAATATAGAACTCACTTGACTAATTTATGTTGAGCTATATACACTGCGCCACTTAAAAAACGGAACAGAAATTTTCTTCGAAAAAATACCCAGAAGTGTTCAACGCTTGTATCTTGGTGAAATAACCCCTTTCAAAAAAAAAAATTTGTTTCTAGTTGAAGGAAATTTTGTCTTCTTTTCGATACTGGAACCCGTTTCATTTTACATATTTTGTTTTTTTATGACTTTTTTGAGTAAAATAAAAGTTGTCTAAAAAAAAAAAATATGCTGCTGTTTGAAACTGTAAACGAACTTGCTCGATATTTCATTCAAAAATCCAAATCGGCCATAGAGAATTTAGAAACCTGGAAATACTATGGAAATTTTTGTTCGGCCACTTCTTGTCGAGTTATTGAAGTTTTAGAGAAAACATGTCAAAAAGCTTTTAAACGTTAACAAGTATATTGTTTTATCTTGTAAATTAAGCACGATAAAACTTCTCTAAAAGGTATCTCTAAATTTTACGTTATTTTATGGAAACCATAATTTTTTTATCGCTTGGTTATTTGGAGAGTTAAGCGAGATGAGTCGAAAAGTAGAATCATTCGTTCGCGCTACAAAAATTATTGCTTTGGTTAAAGAAGGTCTAACTTATCGTGAAATTTGGCGAATCTGTGAGCCGGACGAGAATCGGCGTGAAGGATTATAGGTGAAGGAAAACGATTATACCATAATTGCGTGATGCCAGTCGTAGCATTTCATGGTTGTTCGGTGATTGTTTATGAGCGGGTATTTCGTGGAATTACAAGATTGTTTTGGTTTTAATCTCTTCAAGAGCACCGCATTTATCTAATAAACCATCCTTCGCGAAGTTCAAATTTAAACCCTATAGAGCACGTCTGGGATATGTTACAACGGCGTGTAAGAAACCGGACAAGGCAACCAATAAATTTGCAGGAACTTCGAGATGATTTACAAAAAGAATAGCAACAAATCATCATGCAACAAGTACACAATGTTTTAAATATGCCACGGCATATTTATGAAGTAATGTGGATTAGAGGAGGTAACACCGAGATATTGCAAATTCCAGTTTGTTCGTAGATTTTAATTTTATTACGTTTGAATAAAGTTTAAAAGGATTTTTGTTGCAATACTTATACTTTATGAAATAAGTAAATCATATTTTTTAATGTAAAAACATATTTTCTCCTTGATTTTGGATCACCAAAATTACGCCTGATATGCGTATCTCATTTCTTGGTTACGTTCCTCGCTAAAATTTCAATACATCGACAAAGAGTGGCTGCACAGAAATTTACATATATGTAGTATCATTCTCCAGGTTTCTAAATTCTCTATAAAATGGCCAATTTGGATTTTTGAATGAAATATCGAAGTTCGTTTACAGTTTCAAAGAGCAGCATAGTTTTTTTTAGACACCTTTTGTTTTACTCAAAAAAGTCGTAAAAAACAAAATAAAACGGATTCCATTATCGAAAATAAGACAAAATTTCCTTCAACGAGAAACAAAATTTTTTTGTGGAAAGGCTTCTTCTCTTTCACCAAGATACAAGCGTTTAAATCAGAGTATTTTTCGAAGAAAATTTCTGTTCCGTTTTTTAATTGGCGCAGTGTATTTTGTGCATTAATTTGGTTGAACTTTCTATAAACTACTAACCATACAGGGCTAGTTTTAAATTGTACAGATTGAAAAAATATTTGGAATACATTCACGGAGAACTGCACGTTAGAGCCCAAAAACAGATCGCAGACAATTCTGAAAGCTTATTGATAACAATATCCGAAGTCTATCAAATTTGAAATTTTCGTTCTATTCCTCCGTAAACTATTGTCTAGTTTCTTTGGAGAATCTAGAATTTCGGGCACGAATTGATTCACATATATACAAAAGCTCTTTGCCGGTCGATTCCAATTTGTCCATTTTTATAAGGAAGCATAAAAGTGGAAACTCGGCGCACTGTAACCAATAAGTTCTGGTTTGCATCCCTACGGTTAGTTTGTAACATCAAGTAAAAGTTCAATTCTTGACAAACATCACTATAGTTCAAGTATATCTGTTGGCTTGGCACCATTGAGCGATATAAGGAGGGGGCATGGGTGACTTTCAAATAAGAGATACAATTTCAATAATATTTCATACTCTTGATGGTCTGATTAATTTTTGAGAGAATGAAAAAAATAATTTTGTATAGAAAAAGTTACGCAGGGGCCTTCGGCATATACTGGGAAGAGCTGTTTATCAGTAGAATGGAGTTTCTTTAGTTACGGCACCGAAAATTGCCTATCTGGATTAGCATTCATTGCCAAATTTACACGAACTAAAGATATCTATTAGTGTAGAAAGAATTATAGACAAATAATCCTTCTCACTGGAATTAGGATACTGGATTTTATTTATGCATTGAGAAATGTAAATCTGCTTAGGGCGATCGCAATGGCATCACACTTGAAGAGTAAATATTCGGATATCTCCTTTTCTAGTTTGCGGAATCTGAATTGACATGGCGGTGACTTCTCCATTCTTTCCAAAGAGTCAATAAATGGGCCATGATTTTTTAAATACTCAGTAAGGGATTTCAAAGATAAGCGGTTCATGTTGAGTGCCTCTTTTAGATGTAATACTTTAAAATTTAAGTGCCTTTTGGTTCGTCTCGTCGTATTAGATAATTCCCAGAGAACTTTCAAGCTTTTTTGTTCCCAATTCCAAAAAGTGCGTCCAGACGATACTGTTTTCCCAATTCTCGACATTTGCTGGTTTTTCCCTGTCGGTAAATCACCTATCTTTCACCACCATAAAACAGTCGCATAGGACATCATTGGCTTGTAATTATAAAGATTTTTTAGAAGGTTGTTCCATGTCAATTTTGCATCAAAAGTAACTACCCTTCAGTTACTTAGCTTCCGTTACCATTTGAACAGTTTCCGCATTCGAGGTTAGCGATAGAAGGAGAACTGTAACTCGGTTTATGAAAAACGCAAAAAATAATTTTATTTAGGGTTGACGCCCAACGTCAGCTTGTACATTTAAAAATTTAAGACCGTGTTACCTGCTCTCTCTCGAAACATTTTAATGACGATGTATAAATGAAAAGACACTTGTAGGTCTGCAGAACGCAATATCCTCGGTTGATCATTTTCTCATTTTTGGGATGAAACTCACTGGCATATTCCTCCATCATCTGTTTCTAATCTGATTCGATAAGACAGTAGAATTTCCCGGTTTTGCTGTTAATTACAGGTTATACGCTATATCGACATTAGATTCTATTAATTTTGTACCAGCTTAGGTATTAACAGGTATTGTGAGAATTGATTGCTTTGTACTTGCTTTTATTGTGAAGCTTAAAGCTAAAGCTTCCTATACAACATGTTTAGCCACAAATTATTGAAAACATTTTTTGGAGTTTTATTTTAAAATTTCATAATTTATTTACTCTGAGAATGTGAGCGGAACAGATATGGAAACTAATACCTCAAGTGGTACACCTGTTACTTAGGTTAATCCACCCTCTTCGGAGGTCGATCTCATGGATTCTGAGGGAAACCAGTCATTGCTATACTACAATTATTTTAACCAATCCCAAGATATGTTGGTGAATAAACAAGCTCAATTGAGCGAAATACAAAATGATACTTCATATTTCTTCCGGAGGAGTAGGAAAGCATCATATTCTCCGATAAGAGGCGGTAGTCCCTCCATGCCAGCAGCAAGAGCATTCGTTCTAGAAACAAAGAAAAGCTTCACAATGAATTGTGTAAAGCTAATTATGCATTAGTTGAAGCCAACAATATTAAACGAAGTTAAAGCACTCAAGCCATAGGAGGACATTTGTTTTACTCCTAGCCAGAATAAAACTGAACAAGAGTACCATATGGATTACGACGAACTATCTCGAGAAACTGAGTGGTTAAGATTTAAAGGTCAGAGAAAAAAAATGAAACGGAATAATACTTATGCCCTCTCCACCTCAATTAAAGGTACACTTACTCTATGAGAAAATAAAAAAAATTACTACAACTGATAAGTTTAATGCAACAGTGATGAATGGAAACACCAACAAAATAAACTTGGAAGATGGTGAAACTAACAGAAAAATGACAAAAGTGTTAAACGAAGAAAAATGTGCTTTGCACATGTTTGAAGATAAACAGACCAGACCAATAAGGGTTATGGTTAACTTTCACTTTATGTGTAAACTAGAAAATATAATTGATGACTTGAAAGCAAAAGGATTTAAGGCTACTGAAGCATTAATTACGCTAAAACGTAGAGGCACAGTTCCTCTCACCATGTTTACGACCTTTGATACTGATGAAGATATCGAAACAATTTATCAAATTAATTACATCTTGGGGTGCAAAGGGGTTATTTAGTCTCTATGAAGAGCTAAGTTTATACCACAATGTAAACAATGTCAAGCCTATATGGGCATACACAAAAATATTGCAACAGGGAACCCAGGGGCCTAACTATGGAATTCGACGACTATTTTCGACGTTGGGCGTTTTATATAAGAAGCTTTTTTTCTTCTTGTACCTTCTAATATAAAACGCTTGCCGTCGAATTCCATAGTTAGGCCCCAGGTGTGTCAAATGTTTAGATAAACATCCGGCTAACTACAGAGAATGTAGCGTTGCTATTAAACTGCAAAACATCAAAAATAAGAATGTGATTGCTAAAAATCCAAGATTATTTAGGCAGCAAGCAGGTTAAGATGAACCAACCTGATGTAAATCGTAGAGGGTCACAAACTACTCATGGACAATTGGGTAAAATGACTTATGCTCAAGTAATGATGAGTAACGGAAATCTAGTAAAAAGTGGTCAAAATGATGACATAAGTCTAACACCTAATTTTATGCAGACTTAATACTTTTGATGAGCGATTACAGAAAGTAGAGTACAGTACTTAAGCAAATTGTTAAAATAATAAAAAGCGTTTGTTTTTAATCAACGATAGTTTAGATATCGTGCATTTACTATAAATAGAATTTAAAATTTTAGCAGTTTTAATACAAAATTTCAATTTATCGTTGATAATTTCTAATTTAAGACGATAAATCGAAATTTTGCATTAAAAGTGTTAAAATAAAATTTTTTATTTTTAGTAAATACACGATATTTTAGCTATCGTTAATATTTCAAAACATACGTTTTTCACTATTTTAACAATTTTCTTATATAATTTCGTCACACATTCTTAATGTACACCGGTTTAAGAGAGCCATCCCTAAACAGAAAAATGGCCAATGGTTTTAGAATGTTATGTTGGAATGCCAATGGATTTATGCAACTTCAACAAGAATTGCAGGTGGTCCTGGACACAGAAAAATCGATGTATGCCTTTAAATTTGAATTTAAAAATTATCAAATATATCACACTATTCATCCTGAAAGCACTGCTAGAGGAGGTTTAATTATAATTAGAAATAGTATTCATCTCTATGAAGAGTTAAAATAAGAAACAGAAGGAATACAAGCAACTGCTGTTAATGTCAAAACCAAAAGTAGTTCTATTTATAGTGCTGGTGTTTACTGCCCACCGAGGCACTCATTGAAAGAAAAAGATTATCTCGAGTTCCTCAGTAAACTAGGGAAACAGTTTGTACTTGGAGGAGACTTTAATGGAAAAAAATGTCCACTGAGGCTCCAGATTAACAATGACTAAGGATAAAGAACTCCTTAAAGCTATTAGAAAATGAAGTTGTGAAGCCCTCTCAACTAGAAAACTAACCTACTGGCCAACTGATCCAAACAAAGTACCAGATCTAATTGATTTTTGATAATAAAGAACATATCTGTAAATTATGTATTGTACAAGTAGATGACTGCCGGAACTTGATCTCTGATCATTCACCGATTCTTCTAACGTTCCCAATTAGTATGATTATTTCTAGTAAATAATCACACCAATTGGGAATGCTTTAGGCTATCGTTAGAAGAAAAAATTTAATAATTTATGGTTCCATTAAAGACCGAGGAGCAATTAAATAGACAAATATATTCACAAATTTGTAAAAGATATACAGCAATCAGCTTGGGAAAATACCCCTGAAATTAAAAAGAAAATTAAAGGAACAACTACCCTATGGAAATTAGGGAATTCCTAGCAGAAAAAATAAGAGCGAGAAGAGTATTGCAACAAACAAGGGATAGATAAAATTAATTTGAACAATCTCACTCAACAATTAAGAAGAGAATTCAAAGAATTGAAAAATGAATCAATCAGCAACTATTTACGAAAATTAACTAATGACAGCAGTACTGATTATTCTCTTTGGAAAGCAACCAAAAGATTTAAAAAGCCAATAATGCAGAATCTTCCAATAAGAATAGCAGGCGAAAAATAAAGACACAGCTCGAGAATTTGCTGAACACCTCGAACAAATATTCCAGCCACATGAAGATCAAACGTTGGAAGCCGAGTAAAAACTGAATGAGTTGTGCAAGGAAGTAAAGAAATCCTACCTACAATGCCAAAAGAAGTCATGCATGAGATGAAAGCTAATATGAATACGAAAAAAGCTCCTGGCTACGATCTGATTACTGTAGAAGTCTTAAAAGAACTGCCAAGGAAAGCTCACCAATCTTATAAATGCAGCATTTAGATTCAAATATGTACCAAGCTTGTGGAAAACTGCAGAAGTAATTATGATCCGAAAACCTGGGAAACCACCACACATAACCTCATCTTATAGGCCAATTTCGCTATTGCCAGTCATGTCTAAATTTTTTGAGAACCTGCTGGTAAAATGTTAAATCTCATAATCGAGAGTAAAAACTTGATCCCAAATCATTAATTCGGTTTTCGTAACCAACACTCAACAATTGATCAAGTTCCACAAGTTCACAGACTTCAGAAAGCACTAGAGGAGAAACAATTTTGTTCAACGATATTTCTATACGTTGCACAAGTGTTTGATAGAGTGTGGCATGAAGGACTTAACCATAAATTAAGAAATCTTCTACCAATGCAATTTGTTAAAATACTGAAATCTTACTTGAAAAGTAGAACCAGGGGGCCTACTTTGTATTCGGATCAGAAAGTAAAGTAGATCGGATAGTGTAATTTTAATATGAAACCAATTCAATTTTTCCTTCGTTCTTTCTATACAAATTTCTGAATTCAGAAAAAAATTACTTTCCGATCCGAATGCATAGTAGACCCCCTGGATTAGGTTAGATGATACCTTTTCTGAATTGAAAGAAATCAATGTAGGAGTTCCACAGGGCAGTGTATTAGGGCCGGTTTTATACCTACGGTACACTTATGATCTTCATGCTATTGGCAAACGCAATGAAGAGTTAACACAGAAGTTACAATCAGCAACAACTCAAATTTATAATTGGCCAAAAATATGGTGAATAAAACTAAATGAAACTAAATCAGTTCACATCAACTTTACAAACAGGCGATTCGAACATATCCCGATTACCATAAATCGAGAAATAATATACCGTATGCGAAAACAGCTAATTATCTCGGCATGACCCTGGATGCTAAACTGCGATGGAAAGCACACGTTAAGAAGAAAAATGAAGAAATAAGAGTTAAATACAGAAAGATGTATTGGCTGATGGGAAGAAACTCTTCTTTATCAACATACAACAAGCTTCTACTTTATATTCAAATATTGAAACTGGTTTAGACTTATGGTAATCAACGAATACCATAATTAGTGAACATAATTGTAAATGAAATTCAGGAAAAAGCGCGGAGACTGATGAAAGGCTCGGGCAACATGAGCACATTGAGGTAACTCAGCTCCTAAGCAACACGAATTTAGTACGCAGACTTAAGAGAAACAAACCTTTTGAGCTGGTGTAATTATTAGCTTAAATAGATTAAGAGCCTGAATATTGACTGGACGGCTCAGTGCTAGGTGGCTTGAACGGCACTTGGCACTTGAGGTGGCACTTGGCCCTATAGGCCATACCTATAATAATAGCTTAAACAGCATTGTGCTGATCTAAAATACACTACATAGATGTGGTTTACTCAATTTATCAGACACTATGAAACGCCAATGAGAAGAAGCCATAGATTAATATAAGTTAGTAAATTAAGTCAGAAACAATTTGCTCATTAGTCCAGGAGACTAGATTGTAATTACATAAAATAAATAAATAAAATTTATTTTAATAAAAAAACAAAAACAAAAACTCTTAGAATAAATAAATTATGGATTTTAATTAAACAAAACTCCAAAAAAATTAACTTGGGTGTACGCATGTGTATGTAAATACATGTTGTATAAAAAATAAGCAGTTTAGTCTCTATAAACTTTAAGTTTTTAATTTGTATATTGTTCATCAACTTTTTTAGGGCTCTAAAAATTTCAATTTCTAAAGGCTGATAACAGCAACTAAGTAAATATATAATCCTATCACTTCATTAATGGATTCTTATTTCATGTGTTGTCACTTTAATTTGAAATGCCGCTTTAAGAATTAAAACTATCGCCGTACCTTACTTATTGTTACCTGTTGTCCGTTTTTGAACAATCTGTACTGCATTGGGATTTGGCAATTCCAAATTATTGTTGACAAATTTGTAACTAATTATTCTTGTGTAACTTTCTTAATAGTTTCGTACTCAGCTGTGGATAACCTAAAGTAAAATAGCAAAATAGAAAACTTAATCAAGACACTTGCTAAAAATAGAAGATTTGGTCATCATTTTTCATTTAATTTTACATTTTTAATATCACTCAGCCGCCAGTTTATCACGTGCTTTTACAAAATTGTTCAACCTTTCACATTCCACATTTTATTTTGATCACAAAGAATGAAACAAATAAAAGACAAACTAAAACCACCCAATCCATCAAACCCCTGACCTGTGCACAAAAAAAAGTCTCGCATGTTAACATAACGCAAATACAAAATTAACCATCGCCAAAAATCTTTGATCATGCAACAATGTGAGATATACAGTAATAAAAGCAAAACAAAAAACAAAAAAAAAATTTACGCGATTATTACAAATTATAAAAACATTAAAAAAGAATATGAACCAATTCCATTTTCATCACGTGACACATTACCTCAACCAACTCGTATAATGTTTATAACACAATAATTAATTTTATTTCGCGTATGTCGTCACATATTCGTATATAAGCATAATTCCTAGCCAATTTGCCGGCACCGCATATTTTATATTTCCACTGTGCGCGAAATTCTTTTGAGAAAATCGTTTGAAGAACATTTTTGTAAAAATTTTATTTATTACAAATTTTTTGGTTTTGGGATTTTTTATTTATATGCGTACAGTAGACTTTTGGAAAATTTATTGTCGACTGGAATTTTTAAATTTTTTTATCTACAATAAACAACAGTCTGTTACAACGAAAATAACAAACACAAAATTTAGCGCACATATCTAATTAGGATATGGGAAAAAAATTAAAAATTATGTAGTGTTGATTGTCAGTCATACATTTTCATATGTGTACCGTACCGTATATATTATAATATGAGCACTGATTTTGTATAATCTACTCGTATGTATTGATCATAATTTTCCCATGAACGACAGATAAAATATCATCAAGAACGAAACGAAATTTTTGTGTGTAGGCGATCTTAATTTATCTCAATGAATTTTTTGTTTTGTTTTAAACACAACAACAAACCATTTTTTTTTTTTACAATTTCGGCGGTTGAATATAGAATACATTAAGGTGTGTCTTATAGACATGTCATTGTTTTGTGGTGTCATGTCATCAAATCAAATAAAATCGTTAGGTTTTTTGAGATCGCTTTAGTGCGAGATCGATAAATTTTTTATTAACACATTTTTTTTTGGAAGCTTTTTAAATACTCGTATTTATGTACATACATATGTCACATAGTTTATCTCCATACACATAATAATGAAGAGACAACCAGTAAGGCAAAAAATGTAAATAAATTCTTAAGGAACATGTGTTATGTCTCTTTGATCCCAATTAAAATATTTTTTTATTTTATTTGGCTGCTGGAATGAAATTTAATTTGTTGTTTTGGAATATTTTATAAAAAAATGTGTGTGCAGCGCGCGGTTATCATTTTGTTTTTATTCATTTTTATCTAGATAAGCGGGCAAGTTGATTAATATTTTTGTGTCTTTTACAATTTTTTGTGTAGCAGCAGAGCGCAAGATTTTTAGGTCCGCCACGTGAAAGAAGTCCAACCATACCAAGTCCATTAGTGGGACAATGTTCAGCCGGTAATAACAATCATCCACTACATCGACCATGTGCATTAGGCCCAGACTCGTGTGAACACACAAATAATAATAATAATAATAATAATATTAATAATAATAATAAACATTTTGGCCAAAGTCCAACAATATTTAATGATCCGTGTCGAAGGTAAGTGTAGTAAATGCAAAAAAAAAAATTACATTTCTAGAAACAAATTCTGAATATTCTATTTTTATCTCTAATACAAATAGTTTTGAAACGCCCGAACGAACTATCTTCGATGAGACCTCATTAAATTTCAGTGATGTGCAACGCGGTGATTGTAGCGAAGGTGGATCTAGTGGAATTTCAAGTAGTTGTTTACAATTAAAATCGGAACCGTTATGCGGGCCGAGTAGTCCGGACTCAGCGTCCGAAATTACAAACGGGCCGGATGACTGTGCGGGTTGTGGGCGGTTAATTCAGGTGAGATATCACATAAAACAGTAATAAATTGCGCGTCGGTGGAGTTTGGTTTGATTTTGTACGGTAATTCCCCGCATAAGCACACTTTTCTTAGAGATTGGTTTGGGAATATGTATGGACATATACTAAAACCATTCAACACATTTTTCATGGAAACTTTAGTTTCCAAATAGTAAAGGGAGACCAATTTAACCGCATACGGAATATTTTATGATGAAAGTTAGCTAATTTAAGTATATCGTTGAAATTAGGAGATTTTAAAAATTTCGAACTGATTATTTAGCAAAATTAAATGACATTTATTTTAGAATTTCGAATTTTTGGGTTTGTTTCTTATTGTATCTGCTTCCAAGCTTTCAGAATTGGTTCAATATTTTTTTTGATTTTAAATTTAGTCACCTGGATCCTGCACTAATTTTTTTAGACTTAATTTATTCTGAGTAATGTTTATCCCCAGCTTTTCCCTTTGGCGTTCTATGTTGTCTGGTAATGCGAAACGTCTTTATATATAATATATTTTAGATCAGCCCAAACCTATTTACCCTAACTCTACGGCTGAAAAGCTTCGGTTCCTTTAAGTCTCCGTATACTGTATCTACATATGCGTTGTGTATAAGAGACGCCGCGGCGCGCCGGTTCCTTTTTTTATGTCTCTGTACATTTTTCTCAATTTCATTTGAAACTAGGTTCATTATCCCTATGCAAATCATTATTTCTGTTGTACCAGGAAGCATAAGCGGAGTTTATTGATACTTTATTATGAAATCTTTGCATGATGTTTACGTTGGTCTGTTTATAGTATAACGAACCCCAAAGTTGAAAATTCAATAATGCTTATGGAGTAGAACCTGTTGTTTGTTGATAGAAACGAGTTTCTTCCTTTCAGCCAATACTTTTTTCTGTATTTAAATCTTAGTTCTTCACTTTACCTTTTAACTGATTAGCTTTCCATCATAGTTTAGATCCCTCGACCTTTCCAAGTTACGTAGCTAATTTCGCATATCATGGTATTATTTCTCGTATTGATTATTTCTTGCTTTATCCTACAGCTTTATGCTTTGGCTCATTGAATATTTCGGGGTTGTTCATCTTGAACGCTAAAATGATTAAATATTTGATGATAGCCGGTTTTTTTGTCCACAGTGTACGCATTACCTGGATTTGCCTATCTTCTTGACGTTGCGTTCAGTGTGGTATAAGCACTGTTGGATGGGGTGAAGGAACTTTTTTGGCTACTTTTCGATAATTTTAGAAACATTAGATAAGATGTGAACTTTGGGACCCGCTTCCTTTTATTCTTTGGCTTTTGCCTCTTATCCGCTCAGTTCCTCGAGATAGTTCTTCTTCATCAGTATGGTTTCTTTTTCAGTTACTTTTTGGGTAGGTGTAAACCAAAGCCCTCCTTTGCCATAGGTGCTTTGACTTCCTTTTCAACGCCTTTATAAATTATATGCTGCCGCATCTATGCAATTGTTTTATTTATTTAATTGTTTATTTTATTGAATTTAAGCAATGCATTATTGGCTTTTGCTGAACTCGACGGAGTGCTACCGACTCTTGTAGGAGATCGCGATAACTTCTGATTCCTCTCGGATTAATAAAAAATGTCCTTTCCTATTTCACTCAATTGAGCAATATTATCTGGAATATTCTTATTCGTTTCGTTCATTGGCCATTTATTTCCCATCGTTGCTTGTTTGTTATCACCTGGAAGTACACCATATACATAGATTCTATATATAGTAATAAACCATTATATTCATGTCTAAAGACAGTCGACGCCTACTGTATTGAGACGCAATCATATATTTGTGGAATATGAGACATTATAATTGCTTTTGGATTTTTTTTGATTCACAATAATTTATACTAGTTCAAATTAGTTTTAGGAAATCGAGAAAAGTAAAGTATTAATATATTAATCTTAACTTCGAAAAATATTTTAAGGTAAAACAGAACCTTTGGAAAAATTGAAATTGAATCATTTCAACATTTTTTTAGAGAAATTTGTACCACTTCTTGGTTTGTTGAGCGAACTGAAGAAATTTGAAAGTTAGTTAAAACTTATAATGATCTCTTTAAATTCGAATAAAATAAATGTTTTGAAATTTTATTTAGAATTCAAAGGTATTCTAAAATGATTTCAATTAAACTTTGACGAAAGTCATGCTTAATTCTTGTAAACAATTAAGAAATGTAAGGGATTTAAAGGAGCGTTTATCAACGAAAATCTAAAAAATGACCGTTCTGTGGTATATACAAATTACTAGCGTTTGGAATAACCCAATTTTTGCCTATTATTAACTTCATTATTTTATTACAATTTTACGATAAATATTCCTTATGGGACAGCAACATTAAAATAATTTCAGTAAGCTCATATAGAATCATCCCATTCATGTTAAAATGAAAATTGGCAATGATTTCCATATGCTCGGTTCACTCATCGTTTAGCCTATTCAGCTGAACATAGCTGTTTTGTTTTGATTAGTCAACAAGTATGAACTACTATGTAAATTGAATGCAAACCAATTTAGAGGTTAATGCTGTTATTCTTATTGTAAAGTTTAATTATATGAGAAAATTAGAGTTGTTATTAGTTTGCTCTTATTAAGCAATTGGTAATGGTGCAGAACAGCGATGCTTGAGCAAAATTTGGTTTTTGACATATTTTTAAAATATATAGAGCAATAAAACTTCGATTAAAAAAGCTGGATAATGCGATATTTATGGCCACAGAATTTATTACTCTGGAGTGGGTGTATGAGCCACCACAATAGTTATTCCATCTTGAGACATACGGGTCCGTACACGCACTCATTTGTGATTGACAAATTGTGGCCCTGGATACATAAATAATTACTCCGTTATCCAGCTGACCTTTTTTTAATTGAAGTTTTATAGCTCTATTTATTTTGAAAATAAATCAAAAATACTCATTTGGCTTGCATACATCCGATTTAGTTTCTTCTGTCACATTTAATATTTACATCTGTTATATTTATAATTCTTGAATATTTTCAATTGCTTGTTTTAGAAATATGGAAGCTTGTACTCTTGTAGGCATTTGAAATAATCTTTAGTTTTCTTTAAATGGGAAATTGGAAATTAATACATGTTTATTTAGATCTTAATTTAAGAAAAGGCATACTCAACAAATTTGTTGAATTTGTCATTAATTCAATATAGTATTCTCTAATACTGCCGCAGGAAATTAGTTTAAATTTTTCGATTTGGGCATTAAACAGCATTATGGGTTTAATTTTGAAATTAAAATTGAGAATTAGCTCAAATTCATCTCTTATGACAAAAGTTCTAAACTCCAAACTCTAGTCTCAATTCTGGAATAAATACTGGAATCAAACTCCAGTCTTGACTCTATAAGATATTAAATTCTAGTATTAACTTCAGGCACCATACAAACCTTATTTACTAATCTTCCAAATTCTAATATGCACATAGTTAATTCCCGTTCCATTTGAGCTGAGAAAGATGTAATTTTTGGTAATTTGTTTCAACTAACATACCTTACTGTAGTGTGTACACGTACAATCGATCGCATAAAACAAAAAACTATAGAGTGTGATCAAGCAATTATAATAATTGTAATACATTAAAAAGAACTAGTCACAACATAAACGAATATGTATACACATATGCAAAAAACTAAATTGTAAAACTATTATAATTAAATAATTATCACTATTTAGTATTCTTATTCTTCTTTTTTTTTATTTATTTTTTGTTATATAAAATGTAACTACATCTTAATTAATTAATTAAAATAATTAATTAATTAAATATTTATTTTGTATTTTTTTATTTTCGCTTTTCTTTTTCTTTATGTCACTTAAATGCTGCTATTGCTGCTACACTATACATAATAGGATCGATTTTATTTATCGGCTGTAGATAAAAGATGGCATGCAGGGTGTTTACAGTGTTGTATATGCAGACAAACGTTAGATGGCGAAACATCATGTTTTTCACGTGATGGTAATATTTATTGTAAATCAGATTATTACAGGTAAGTGTTTTACTTAAAAAATAAAATAATACAAATTTAAGATTTTTGGAGGTGTCAAGTGATAATTTAGTTATATTTTATTATCTTCATATTAAAGTAAATAATATTAGTTTTTAATTACGACATCTAAATAAATAATATTTATTCATGCCTTTTTGATTATGGTAATTTTCTGTTTGTTTCAGTTATCTTCTGCGTCTTTTTTGTTTTAAAGCTCTTTTTTTAGTGTCAAAACATCTGTAAATTTGTATAAACATATACTATATATTAATATATGAATTTATGTACCTGAAACAAATAAAAAAAAAAAACTATCAATGGGTGGTAATACTAACTAACAAAATAAAATAAAAAAATATAATTTATTACTATAATTGAAACGCCACTGAACTCTATATTACATATTATTGTTATTTTAGGGTGAATTTATAATTTAGTGTAAAAAATATTTCTTAAACTGAAAGATTAAGTCGTCAAAAGCTTCCTTCGTATTGTTATAATTTTTATTTTTTTTTTGTGTAGATGTGAAAAGGGTAATTTATCAACAACGGTTAAATACAATTTTTTTGTGTTTTTGTCTCTTTTTTATTTATGTTATATATAAATAATAATTGTAAAAATGAGAACCACAATGGGATACCTTTCAACATAACTATTCATAATTTACTATTTGTTTGTTGGTATTTTTGTATTATCATGATCATTTGATCAAACACACTACACACTAACGTCCAATGTGGAAGTGATGTTTATTTTTTTTCATCTGGTTGGTTGTTTAATATGGGAACTATTGGGTGCGAGAATTTAAACAATAAGTAATCGCTAACCGGTGCAAGGAAACGTTTGTTATTAATTAGATTTGAGTCATCTTCACAAACTCTACTCATTGGATTTAATTTGAACTTTCAGTCGTTGAATAAAATGTAAAATTCTCTTCAGATTTAATTGAAATTCGAAAGCACCTAAATTCAAAATGAATTAAATGCTCCTATAATAACTATAATATTTTTGAACCATTCTGAAATTTATTTCTTCCACTCCAAGTTTGTCATAATTTCATTTAGACAAAAGGGTCTCAAAAAATATGGCACTTTGTCCCCCAAACTGTAAGGGAAACTAAAATTCGATACACTAGGCCAGAGGTGTACATAAGGTCGATCGCGATCGACTGGTCGAGTTTTAAATTTCGAGTAATTTTTAATTGACTGAGAATATCATTTAAAATCGAGAATAAAATGATCAGCAAGTTCGTAAAGTTTAGGATTTTAACTATCAATAATTTCGATACACCAAGGTCGAAAAGTATTGCATCTAACATTTTTTAAGTCTTATAATCCGAGCTGGTTCTTTCGTTCTTTAAGCAAAACATTACATAACTAAAGTTATTCACTAAATTGTTCCGTCCTAGGAAGGCTATACCCCCTAGTTAGGTATATTGATGTTCGTCTTTAAACTCGAAACGACTAAGCTAGCCGACTTCGTTTTGATTTCTTATAATAAAACTCAACTAAACTTTAATCGAGTGCATCAAATCATAGTACCCGCACTATAATAATTAGAGACGCTTAAACTTTTATAACACCCTGATTCTCAACTACACAATTTATAGAATAATTTAAATGAAATTTTTGTTGGCTCAGGTTTTATTCTCAGTTTAACCGAAATAATTAAAATTATAAAGAGATTAATTTCATAATATAAACGTTCCAGCAATCCAAGGGGATGAACCCTATTGATTTGAATATTACTCTATTGAGGGTATTTGGGGAGAGGTTTAGTTGACCAATCTCTCTAAAATTGTTAGAAATAAATTGCTGAAGGCGGATTTATGGTGGCCTTCGTTCCTTCGTTCATTCAGTCTGATTTTTTTTAATCCATTCAAAGGAACAGGAACGAAAAATAACGTCATTTTCAAGGAATATGATTGATTAAAGAAAAAATCAGGCCGAATGAACGAAGGAACGAAGGCAACCATAAATCCGCCTTAATTGAAACTTTTTATACATGGTACCTATGATTTGAAAAAAAAAAAAAAAAATTAAAACGAAATTAAGAATGTGACGTGATTATGTGACGAAATAAATCAACAAAAAATCTCATATATTTCGGAACCGAACCTTTTCGATTTCTTTAAATGAAAAAATTGAATGTAATCATTGGGAACGTTCAGGAAAAAATAATAAAAAATACCCTGCGTATTTATGGTCTGCCAAAAGTGTACAAGGTTGGTATTCGGTTGCGACCAATCGTAAGCTATTTAGGTTCTCTGTTGTAAAAGTTATCCAAATTTTTGTCAAATATTTTAATTTTTTACGTTGCTAAGCAATAGCAGTAAAAATTGTGGAAGCTTCTAAAAATAAAATTAAAAATGTTTCTCGAGCAATAAATTTAGTATTAGTGTCGTTAGATGATCGCGTTGTCGCTGGTTTTAATTCAAAACGGTTATCAGAGAAGTACAGTTACAAGAGGTATTAGAAGCAATACCGATTGCAATTCGGCAAATGTTTTGAAAAATATGCCGCGAAAATCCAAATTTAGTCGTTACTTATAAATAATAGTACGGTTTTCATTTTGGTTGCTTATTTAAATTAAAATGTTATTGTAAAAAAGAGGATGACGGTCAAACAAAACAAAATTTCAAAAACTAGTTTACCAATATTTTGACGATTCCTCAAATCAGTTTACAGTCGTTGACCAAAAAACTTGCGCGTTTATTGAAACCACATAAATATTATTATTTTTAAAAGTCGATTACAGTGTTTAAATTTAGAAGAAATATGCCCAGTTATCTGGCTTTGGCACTATAAGATTGTTGCCTAGTTTCAATGACAGCGGTTGCACCAGATTTTTCTTAGTTGCTGATGTCAAAATTTCATTTTAACAGATAAAAATTGTAAACATATCTCAAAATATGACGAAATATCACGTAGGGTACTAGTTTTGGGTTCATTTTACAAGCTGCGTTAGAATGTTATGTTAAATGTTGCGTTAAAATTTTACGTGTCATGTAAAATGTTATATTAAATAAAAATATTTCGTCTCTTTTTATTTATCACATTAAAATAGAAACAAAAACTACAAAAAACATAGCGAGAGTAGTTTCAGTGTTCACGTTACAAGTAAGCTGTGTTAAAAATGTCATGACACATCTTTGAGGCTAAATATTTCTATGCGTCCGGCTTTTCCCAATCTAATATATTTGCATACCATAAATTTTCAATGATCATCATTTTCAAAATAAAAAAAATAAAAAAACAAAACATGTCATATAGCAAAAATATTGTTACGAACTGGGCTACTTAGTTCGTTCGGATTTTGAAATTAAAAACACTGTACTTTTTATTTCACTCTACTTTTATACACTTTGATATTTGCTTTGACTTTACGATTTAATTCTGTCCGCTTGCTACTGGTGGGGGCTATGACAACAGATTTATTTCTTTATTTAACGATTTAAAATAAACCAACAACTTTCTCTGCTTGCCATCGGTCGTGTTTATAACACTTAATCATCTAAGCTATTGCTGTTCATAACGTGTCCTTGTTGTATGATGACTAAAATCGTTACAATATTTACCTCTATTTTTGATTTTATGTTTTACCAAACATTTGCGGTTCAGGTGGAGCTTGAACCCCATTCGTTTTTTTTATATTAACGGATGTTTAATGGTTTACACCTACTGTCTACAAACAAACACTTTTAAATAACAACTAACGAAACACTAAAGTTAACAAACGAGTCATACCCTGTTCACTGTAAAAAATACACACAGACACGCTGAAGCGATCGGTTAAATGCCCTACATTAAGGCGATCGATTAAATGTACTTATAAACAACAGTACGAAGATGAATTGTACGTCGCATTAAAAAAGTAGAAGCAAACTTAATGAAAACAGAAAACAAAATGTAATTGTATTTTAAACGTTGAAATGATGCAGCCGCACAAAGTTTTTGGCCAAAGACTGTAAGTGTGTACTCAACAATAAAAATTGTTTTTTTTTGTGTTTTGTTTACGTGATATTTCGTCATATTTTGAGGTATGTTTAAAATATTTATCCCACGTACAGTGGTGCTAAAGTGAAATTTTGGGTAACATTATCTAATTCTATGTTTTCAAAACAAATGGACGGAAAAGACATCAGCGACAAAGAAAAGCTGGTGCAAACGCTGTAATTGAAACTGGGCAACAATCTTATAGTGCCAGCACCAGAAAACTGGGCATATTTCTTCTAAATTTAAACACTGTAATCGACTTTTAAAAATAAAATTCATGTGGTTTCAATAGTTGCGCAAGTTTTTTGGCCAAGTACTGTAGGTATGTAACAAAATCCCCCAAAAGGGATTTTGTTAACAGAACATAGCAACAGAGGTCTGGTTGCGGTATTGCGCTGGCTAAAGCTCGCCGCTAGGCGTGGGGGTTACCAGACATATTACTATGCTTGAAAACCGCATAGAGATAAAACGAAGGGGACAAGAAAATTATCCTACCGTGCCACGACCACAGTGGTAGAAAATCATAAAAACAAAATTTGCGTTCGACAAGGACGCCGGTGCCACTCCGGCGACCCTGCTCAAGGCCTAGGTCAGCATAAGGCCGCCCATCCTCACGCGATCACACTGAACTATTTATTCACTCATCACTAAAAAAAATTGAGGCAAGAAAATCATAGAAAAATCTGTAATTACGAATGAAAAACCAAATCGGAAAAAAAATGAAATGAAAACAAAAATTAAATGAAAGAAATTTGAAATGAAAATGAACCGTTAGATGAATTACCAAAAAAAATGTGGTGCGAATCGATTTTTTGTGGGGTGTCGCATGTGACGCCACCCGGAACCGAAAACCCGAAAAAAAATCTAAATAAAATTTAAATAAATAACTATAATAATGAAACAAAAAGAGTCAAATTTGGCTCACAAAACTTTTTTAAAAAAAAAAATAAAAAAAATTCACGCGGTGTGAACGTATTTATTATTTATTTTTATACGCCACACCCTACCTGTACAATACTTGGCCCGTCCGACCACGACAACAGCACCGACGCAGCAGCCCCCTCTTGCGCGAACCCCACTCTGTTAGGCAGAGTTGCTGCCACAAACTCAAAATCAAATATCTCACTTTCCGTGGACGAGAATATATTAAGTGTAAACTGCCCAGAAAATTACTGGTTCACTAACGGTAATTATATTCTGCGATTCACGATAATAACATGCCAATCAGCAAATAGATAACATGTAGGCACACCCAGGAAAGACAATGCACTGTCTTCTGTCGAAATGCGTAATTCAGATAAATAATTGACCCAACAACAAATTATTCATATATTTTTTCCACTTTTAATAGTTTTTCTTTATTTATTATTTTTATATTTTAATTTTACAAATGGTAGTTTTCATACATAACAAATTTTTTTTTTTTTTTTTTTTTGTTTCGATCCGTATGGTTTACAAAATAAATTCACGTCTTAGCGATAGTATACGCACTGAAAGTTCACCATACCAATATAATTTTCACTTTGGATCGAAATTTTTATTTCTGTTTTCATTAAATTATATAAAAAAAATTTTACACTTTGGATTCTAAATAGTTCTAGAAAACTAACACTAACAGTTTCAGATATTAACTGACTTTATATTATATTCAATACAATAACAAAAAAAAATTATTCCTTACACACGGAAAAAATTTTTTATCATCAAAAAACCCCGAAATGAGTTTTTCCTCATTTCTCAAACAGAAAACTTTTACACAACGCTCCAAACTTGACTTTTTCTTTTTATATTATAAATCAAAAACGAGAGGCTTACAACTTAATATTCAAAATGCGATTTTTTTTTTTTTCTATATTTTTTTTTTTAATTAATAATAAAAAAAATATTGGTCCTTCGACCATACTTATTAAAAATCCAAACGAGACCATTCAAAAAACGTACGACGCGTACCAAAAAAAAAAATATTTTTTTTTTTTTTCCCCCACCCATAAGAAATTTTAATCATATAAAAAAAAAAAACCCGACCGATAGATTTCGGATGACGTACACATACGACATCACCCAAAATCGATTCGCACACACCAACACTAATTAACCAATTTTCTGGAACATTCCATTTACATGGAAAATCCACGCGCTAACCAAAACAAACAGATGAAGCAACACACCAACCACTACACGTCATTACATACCATCAAACAAAAAATGATAAAACGAATCGAGTAACCGACCAAAATACGGAGAAGTATAAAATGCTAAATGGTACACTCTACCAAAAAAAAAAATATATTTTCTATTACAAATTAAGCCAAAGAAAGAATGACGTGTAGTGGAAGAGATTTTAGGCAGCGCAGTGGATAAACATGCAACCTTGTTGGGATTTCCAACCGTAATTACAGATTTAGATTAAATAAAACATAACAACCACAAGCGGTTGTTACAGCGTGGGGACGACTCACACCCGAGAAAAGATCTCAAAGCCAGGCATAAAGTAAGAGGGAAAGAAAAAAATTCACTAATAATTGGTTATAACCGAATATCCTTAGCATGATAAACGCCCAAAGGTTTTCCATCAAGATTTCTGATATTATAAGAGACTGTTCCGATTTTATCCGTGATAAAAGCAGGAATAAACTTAGCAGCTAACTTTGCAGAAAATCTATCCGGAGCACTACTTTGTGCGAAGGATCGGACAAACACAGGTTGATTAGGCAGGAAATTCCTAGTTTTACTACGCAAATTATATCGAACCGCTGATTTCTCATGTGCAACTTTCAGGTAATGAGTTATTTGATCACGAATAAGATTCAATCTATTAGATTTGGACAACACATGTATTTCGTTATCATCGTGAGGAGATAAAAGTTTACGTAAAGCATAATCTGAACCGTTTAGTGACATGTGTTGACCAAAGACCAAATAGTGAGGAGAAAAATTCGTGACGTCGTGTTTAACATTTCGCAATGCCGCAGTGATTTCAGAGAGATGGCAATCCCATTCATTATGTGCATGATCATCAAGATAAGAACGAATACTAGACAGTAACGTCCGATTAACTCTCTCAGAAGCGTTGCTTTGAGGAGAGTAAATAGGAGTACGTATATGATCAACATTATATTTTTTTAAGAGATCTTTAAATAAGTTAGATATGAATTGTTTGCCATTATCAGAAGTAATCACTGCAGGCACAGAGAAAAGTAAAAACACCTCATTTTCCAAAAAGCTACACAGAGAAGAGGCGGAAGCTTCTCGCAAAGGCTTGACTAGAACAAACTTTGAATAATGATCCAACACTATAGCGATACAGGTATTACCTCGTTTGGAGCGAGGATAAGGTCCAAGGAAATCAACGAACAATTTTTCAAAAGGTCTGGTAGACTCAGTTTGAGAACCCATCAAAGGTTGAGTGCTAAAATTTACAGGCTTATTCATCTTGCATTGTAAACAATTAGAGATGAAAAGTTTGATTTGTTTAGTCATACCAAACCAGAAAAATTGCCGTTGAAGTCGTTCTACAGTTTTTTTAATACCCATATGAGCAGAAGTAGGAGAAGAATGAGCCAGTTCAATTAAGTTTGCAGTCAAGGACAACGGAACTACTAACTTCCATTCAGACAAATCAGTGGACGTATAACGAGAAGCGTAGGAAGGTAAGATCAAGAGTTTATTATCACGAATTTTGAAGTTGTGATCGCAATCTTTTAATAGTTGTACTCGATTGATCTGTTGTACATATTCATCGTCCTGAAAAGCTGAAGAGTTAAGATCAATATGTAGAACCGAATTGTCACTTGAAGAATTTAAACTAGACACATTTTCTTGTATAACAGGAGAATCACAAAGTAAGGAGGAATCATCATTCAAAGTAGTTTCAACAGGAGGAAAAGGTTGATCGTTACTTACATCGTCTGTGGGCTCACTATAAAAAGCTCTAGAAAGGGCATCAGGTACAACATTCACCGTTCCTTTACGATATCCGATATCAAATTTGTACGCTTGCAGTTTTAAACTCCAGCGGGCGAGTCTACCAGATAGATCTTTTTGGGACATCAACCAGCGGAGACTAGCGTGATCGGTATAAATCGTGAACGAGTATCCCTCGATATAGGGCCGAAATTTTTGGACGCTAAGTACTGCTGCGTAGCACTCCAACTCAGTTACAGAATAATTCCTCTGAGCGGCATTAAGTTTGTGCGAAAAGAATTCAATGGGGTGTTCAGCGCCATCAGGATCAAGCTGAAAAAGTACACTACCCACGCCAACAGCACTTGCGTCGCATTGGATGAAGAAAGGGCGCCCATAGTCAGGATTAGCTAAAACAGGAGCAGACGATAAAGATACTTTAAGAGATTGGAAGGATTCCTCAGCGTGAAGATTCCATTTAGACTTAGATTTTTTCCCTGTCAGATCGGTTAATGGAGCAGCTAAAGACGCGAAATTTTTAATAAAACGCCTATACCACCCACATAAACCCAAGAAACTACGTATCTGTTTAGTCGTTTTTGGTCGTGGAAATTCTCTAATTGCTTTACATTTTTCTGGGTTGGTGCGAAGGCAACCATCACCCACTAAATAACCCAGGTATTTAACCTCCTTCAAAACAAACTGACTCTTTTCCAAATTTATGGTTAAACCAGCCTTTACTAGCAACGAAGCCACCACTTCCAAAAGTTCCAAGTGTTCATCAAAAGTGGACGAAGTAACCAATAAATCATCAAGGTAGACGAATACTTTGTCGTGCAGTTGATAAGGAATCACCCGATGCATAAGGCGACACAGTGTTTGGGGAGCGTTGCACAACCCAAAGGGCATGACCTTGAAGTGGTACAAGGGACGACCAGGGACAGTAAACGCCGTCTTATCTCGGGATTGCGGGTCAAGAGGGATCTGCCAAAAGGCATCTTTTAGATCAATAGTTGATATATAGCGAGTTTGATCCAAACGACCCAACAATCCGTTGATAAGTGGTAGCGGATACGCATCCCTGACCGTCACCTTGTTCACCTCACGGGCATCCAAACACAAGCGTACTTGGCCATTAGCCTTATGCACCATGGTGACAGGAGAACACCATGAACTGTGGCTTTCTTCAATCACATCCAGTGATAACATCCTATTTAGCTCATCGTACATTAGTTTTTGCTTAGCAGGAGAAACAGAGTAAAAACGTTGCTTAACAGGCTTGGATTCACCAACATCAATCTCATGAGAGATTAATGTAGTTCGTCCAAGACCCATTTTAGCACTTGACGGAAATTTTTTAACTATTGTAGAGAGCTTTAAGTTATCATCTGGAGAGAGAGAATGGAATTTAGGAGAACAAGATATTTCTGCGGAGTCCGATAATTCACTCAACGCAGGTAGTTGCAAAGTAATGCCGAATTTATTCCAAAAGTCAATCCCTAAATAAAGAGATTGCTTTAGAGAAGGTACTAAAAAGAATCGCATGTAATGAGATTGGGAATTAAAGCTAACCTGAACATTTATGTAACCAATGACGTTCTGAGATTGACCACTCGCAGTCTGAATAGAAGTAGGAAAATTATGAATATGAAGATTATTGTCCGCCAACAACTTTTCAGAACCACAACCCAACACACTTACACTCGCTCCACTATCTAATAGACCTCGGTATGGAACATCATTGACAAGAATATCGGCATAAGGCCGTTTATCGCTTGTCTCAGAACCGAGTACTGAAGAAACAACAAAGGATCGCAAAATCCGACGTTGCTCCCAGTATTTTTTTGAGCGAAGTAACTGAGCTGAGATGAGTTTCCCAAAAGTGTTGGGGAGAGACGGAACGGAATCAGAAAAATTAGAACTATTGTTAAATGAAGAAGTTGAAGGAATGGAGTGTTCCAATTTGGAAAAGGAATTTACTCGACATTCAGGTGGAGAAACAGGCAAGCAAGAGTCCGATACCATTAAGTCGGAACCAGCTGAACCAGATCCAGAAGAGATTGCGGAGTCAAAGGACTCAACGCGAACTTTCACTGGTTCGACTGATTCTTTCCATCTGGCATCAGTCTCTTCCGAAACTCTGGATCGGTATTGCTGACTGCATCTACTTTGGTAATTATTGTTGGGGTTGAGATGGTCTGTGGTTCCTGGTTCCCCGATCTCCATGAACCACTGGTCTGGTTTCCCGCACAACGAACACAATTTGTTGAGATGGTGCCTTTGAGACCACAACGATAGCAAAAGGCACCCAAGTGAGGACGAGGACAGTCTTGAAAACCATGCCCTCTATCAGAACAATTATAGCAAATGTAATTACGGCCAGATCTAGAGGTATTGGTTACATTGGGTGTAGTTGAAGTCGAAGGGGATTTAAAAGACTTAGAATTTGTAATAGTCGTTCCCATTGGAGCACGATAAGAATGGCTAGGGCTGATAGCAGAAATATGTTGCACAGATTCGGACGTCGGAACAAAAACACCGGATGGAACGCGATATGCGGTTCCTGACGTATCTGCGGATAAAACTGACGGATTAGAAATTGGAACGACTGGTTCTGAATCATACATTCTCTCAACACCGAGTTCATTGATACTACGACGAGGGTGCATCGAGTAATCAGGTGGAGAACGAAAACGTTTTAGCGAATCTTCCCATGAAGTACAACTTTTGATGAGCTCATTGATATGTGAGAAGTGTCGATCAGTAAGTTGATACTGAAGGACAGGCTTCATATTGTTCATCAGTAGTTGTATGAATTCATCGTCGCTGTAAGGGGTGTGACACTGCAGGGCCAAATTCCACATGTGATGATAAAATTCCAAGAATGATTCGTTAGGTAACTGTTTGCGAGACTCAACCATACGACGAATTTCGTAGGGAGTACGCCTATCTTTAAATCTTTCTTGGAAGGCTAATCGGAGGCTATCCCAAGGTGCTGAAGGATTATACCTGCGGTAGGTCCAGTACCACTGCAGTGCCACATCTTTCAGGACAAGATGCAGATCCAGAAGTACAGAAGAAGGTGATAGATTGTTGGATTTCACTACAGAGTCCAGCTGAAAAAGGAACATGTCCACAGTTATGCCAGAAGGTGAACCTGTGTAGGAAATCCCACATCGAGATAAAGAACGTCTATTGAAATCAGGATTATATTGAGTAGATGGATTATGAATTGCTGAAGGCACGGGATTCAAAGTACTATTATGAAGATCTCTAGCATCTGGTGCTGACTGAAAATTAGGACGTTGGGTGGCCTGCTCCGGAGATGAACGCTCTTTAGAGACGGGTTCCATGAAAGAATGAGTTAATTCAGGCAAATTATTGTCCTGCGGGTTTATCGCCGTGGAAACAAGTGGATCTCTTGCAGGACCAGCAAAATCAGGGTGAGGAGGTGGCCCAAAAGACACCTCCGGAACAGGAATTTTTAACGTTGGATTTAACTGACTATGCACACCGGCTGCTTGTTCCGCATCCAGCTGTATTCTCACTTCGTTGGTCAGCAGTTGAACTTGAGCCGTCAATACTCTCATCATTTCCGCCTGATCAATTGAATTAGGATCCACATTAAATGCCTTAATTAATTCGTCCATTATGAAAAGATTGAGTGAAACAGAGAAAAAAAAATTTAAAGCTACAAAAAAAATTAACCAAAATTGAATTTAAACGTGATTTAAACTTAACGAGAATTAATTCTCAACAAATGTAAACTAACAATATTTAAATTTAAAAAAAAATTCCAACTTATATTTACTGAATAGATTATAGTTATAATTAAAATTACCTAAACCAAAAGTTATTAAAATTTAACGTAAATAATAAATGAAAACCAGCGATACTGGCACTTTCAACCACAAAAAAAATCAAATTATTTAATTGAAGAGATTACAAAAAAAAAAATTTTTACCCACCAAAAAAATTAAATATGAAAATATTTGAATATATATATATATATATATGAAAAACAAGATAGAATTACTTAATTTAAAGCAGAAAAAAAAATTTTTTAAATTATTAATTAATTATTTAAAGAAATTTATTGAAAACATATATTGAAGCACCAATCTCAAATTAGACTCACTATGACCAAGTAGATATCCACAAGCCGGGCTGTTTGAGGAGCTGCGAGCACAAATTACTATCCACTGGACCACTCGCGTCAATACTGAACTAGCGCTCAACTCAAAACCTTTTTCTCATCCGTACTCGCCAGTCTATCCCAAGGTAATGTGTTGGAATCTAAAGTGTTGCTTAATACCTCAATATAATTTAAAGGACAAAAAGAATTTATGTTTACTGAGTTTACTATTGAAATGAATATGAATAAAAAGAATTATAAAAGAAAATAGAGTGAATTTATATATATATAATATATATGTATATATATATATATACACCAAAAATTACGGTAAAATTAATTTAAATAAAATGAAACCGATTCCCGATCAAAAAAAAATTATCGAATAATAAAATTTTTTTTAACTATATTGAATGAGTAATTTAATAATTTCAAAAAAAACTTAACCAAAACCGAAAAAAAAATTAAAGTAAATAATTTAATAAAATAATGAAATTAGAATGAACTTTTAAATTATGACTATAATAACCACGTAGATATCAACAAGTCGGAAGGATTGAGGAGCTGGAAAATTACTATGGTTATCCCAAGGACTTATCCGCGGTAAAGCACTACTTTCACTCGACTCAAACACTGTATGAACAACCGCACTTGCCGGTCTATCCCACGGTAGATTATTATTGCCGGAATTCATTCGCAAGCAAATATAAACCCAAAACAAAAACAAAAAAAAAAATCAAAATACCGAAATAGAATTACTACAATATAAAAAATGAACTAACCAAAATTATTAACAGTATTTTAGCTGCTCCATTAACCAACTGAAAAACAACCAATAATCAAAAAACAAAATTTCACAAAAATGAAAAAGCAAAAGGAAAAATAAGTAAAATGTATTACTTGTATCAAAAAAATAACAAAAAATGTAATCACGTGAGAAGTGAGCACGGCCCCATGCTGAGCTAGGCGTGAACGCTATAATAATAAAAAAATAAAAATTACCACTGTGGTCCCAGTAGTTTAATTAGAATTGAACAAAAAAATTTGAAAAATAAAATTTTACCTGAAAGTAGAAATTGACTAAAGATGTGCCAATGAGTACTGCGATCACGAACTGTCCAATCAACACCACATTGGTGGAAACAACAAGTTCGCGATCCCAACACCCATGACACATGGAACCAACATGACGAGCGATCCAGCAAGATCAAATAACCAAAGGTTAGAACATGCTGTGATCCCTCCCCATGTAGGTAGTCGGACTGAAATAAAAAAATTAAATTATTTATAGGTACGAAGACTCTAAAAATTTAAAAAGACTAAACCCAGAACGAAAGAAGAATGAGCTTAACCACAATCAATGCCACATGGCAGAAATGGTAAGCCCATTCATCAGACGAGCTGAGAATAGGGATCAACATTCTCATCTGCATGCAATCAAACAGCTTACGCTGGTTGCAATGCAGATTTGAATGTTGATCGGGCAGAAAACGTTGATGTGAGCACCCGTGCAAGCTCAAACAACGCAAGCGTTGGACTTTGCACGTGGTACTCACAACAAGCAAGCTGAAAAAAATTGTGAAACCTGAAAAGACGAAACTCAAAAAATTAGCCGAAAAGTTGGGCGCCACTGTAACAAAATCCCCCAAAAGGGATTTTGTTAACAGAACATAGCAACAGAGGTCTGGTTGCGGTATTGCGCTGGCTAAAGCTCGCCGCTAGGCGTGGGGGTTACCAGACATATTACTATGCTTGAAAACCGCATAGAGATAAAACGAAGGGGACAAGAAAATTATCCTACCGTGCCACGACCACAGTGGTAGAAAATCATAAAAACAAAATTTGCGTTCGACAAGGACGCCGGTGCCACTCCGGCGACCCTGCTCAAGGCCTAGGTCAGCATAAGGCCGCCCATCCTCACGCGATCACACTGAACTATTTATTCACTCATCACTAAAAAAAATTGAGGCAAGAAAATCATAGAAAAATCTGTAATTACGAATGAAAAACCAAATCGGAAAAAAAATGAAATGAAAACAAAAATTAAATGAAAGAAATTTGAAATGAAAATGAACCGTTAGATGAATTACCAAAAAAAATGTGGTGCGAATCGATTTTTTGTGGGGTGTCGCATGTGACGCCACCCGGAACCGAAAACCCGAAAAAAAATCTAAATAAAATTTAAATAAATAACTATAATAATGAAACAAAAAGAGTCAAATTTGGCTCACAAAACTTTTTTAAAAAAAAAAATAAAAAAAATTCACGCGGTGTGAACGTATTTATTATTTATTTTTATACGCCACACCCTACCTGTACAATACTTGGCCCGTCCGACCACGACAACAGCACCGACGCAGCAGCCCCCTCTTGCGCGAACCCCACTCTGTTAGGCAGAGTTGCTGCCACAAACTCAAAATCAAATATCTCACTTTCCGTGGACGAGAATATATTAAGTGTAAACTGCCCAGAAAATTACTGGTTCACTAACGGTAATTATATTCTGCGATTCACGATAATAACATGCCAATCAGCAAATAGATAACATGTAGGCACACCCAGGAAAGACAATGCACTGTCTTCTGTCGAAATGCGTAATTCAGATAAATAATTGACCCAACAACAAATTATTCATATATTTTTTCCACTTTTAATAGTTTTTCTTTATTTATTATTTTTATATTTTAATTTTACAAATGGTAGTTTTCATACATAACAAATTTTTTTTTTTTTTTTTTTTTGTTTCGATCCGTATGGTTTACAAAATAAATTCACGTCTTAGCGATAGTATACGCACTGAAAGTTCACCATACCAATATAATTTTCACTTTGGATCGAAATTTTTATTTCTGTTTTCATTAAATTATATAAAAAAAATTTTACACTTTGGATTCTAAATAGTTCTAGAAAACTAACACTAACAGTTTCAGATATTAACTGACTTTATATTATATTCAATACAATAACAAAAAAAAATTATTCCTTACACACGGAAAAAATTTTTTATCATCAAAAAACCCCGAAATGAGTTTTTCCTCATTTCTCAAACAGAAAACTTTTACACAACGCTCCAAACTTGACTTTTTCTTTTTATATTATAAATCAAAAACGAGAGGCTTACAACTTAATATTCAAAATGCGATTTTTTTTTTTTTCTATATTTTTTTTTTTAATTAATAATAAAAAAAATATTGGTCCTTCGACCATACTTATTAAAAATCCAAACGAGACCATTCAAAAAACGTACGACGCGTACCAAAAAAAAAAATATTTTTTTTTTTTTTCCCCCACCCATAAGAAATTTTAATCATATAAAAAAAAAAAACCCGACCGATAGATTTCGGATGACGTACACATACGACATCACCCAAAATCGATTCGCACACACCAACACTAATTAACCAATTTTCTGGAACATTCCATTTACATGGAAAATCCACGCGCTAACCAAAACAAACAGATGAAGCAACACACCAACCACTACACGTCATTACATACCATCAAACAAAAAATGATAAAACGAATCGAGTAACCGACCAAAATACGGAGAAGTATAAAATGCTAAATGGTACACTCTACCAAAAAAAAAAATATATTTTCTATTACAAATTAAGCCAAAGAAAGAATGACGTGTAGTGGAAGAGATTTTAGGCAGCGCAGTGGATAAACATGCAACCTTGTTGGGATTTCCAACCGTAATTACAGATTTAGATTAAATAAAACATAACAACCACAAGCGGTTGTTACAGGTATACCATTAAAATTAAAATTTATTTAAAAATATGAGTGAAGTTTACAATCCTTGAGTTTACGGAATTGTGGGTAACATGATTAACTTCGAATAGCTACTTCTGTGGGTATCCATTTATTGATATTAGTCTTATTGAAGATTTATTGAAAGAAATTTGATAAGAAAATGAAATACGGTCACATCAAACCTCATTTATAAAGTAAAAAATATTTTCTTACAACGCAATAATTTCAATATAAATTTTGAAGAGACGATTGAAAAGTTGGTCCGGTCGAGATCCATGATACAGTGAAACTTCCACAGACGATCACCTCTCGAAGAAGATCATTTCTTTAAAAGGCCATTTCATTGTAAACAACTCAATAAATTGAAGCGCAACCACCTCTCGAAAAGACAGTTTTTCTTTGGTACGAAAGATGTTACCGGTAAACTGTTTCGATTCGTAAATTTAATGAAATTAACATACCTTTATTCATTCAGAGCCTACATGAAACGAGGATATTAGAATTAGTGTAAACGTTCGCCATCAGATGATGTGTATTGACGATATAATGTTAAAGCAAATTTATAAATATTAAAATAATTTATATCTAAAATTGCAATCACTCTTAACGCTTCACAAAAAAAACAATAAATTACCATTTTTTATTAAAATAGACAAATATTTAGAAAATCAAGTTAATATGTATTTATTTAAATTTATAAAAGAAATCACGGTGGCAGAGTGATTAGGATGCTTGCGGAAAGTTTCCGGGTTCGATTCCCGGCGGGTGATGAAAAAATCGCGGCTGGTTAATGTAGGATCGGCCGACTTGTATTACATAGTGTAAATATTAGGCATTTGAATTTTTTTAGCCCCAACCTGACCTGCACCCTGCGTCGAACACCTGAAGTGAAATCTTAATATTGGGGAATTTTTCAATTATTAAGAGAGTTTGTCATCGAACGAAATCGAAAATTCGCATTTAGCGAAGCCACATTTCAAAGGCATTACACGCAATGTAGATTTTATGTACATTTTTAACATGTTGTTTGATGTCAATTTATATTTGAATAATTATATTTACAATTTATATTTTGATTGGTTGTCCAATTTTCATTAATTTAATCATTGTAATGAAATTTAATTTAATTCAAACATTTGCATGTTAAATAATGCAAGTTAAATTCATACTTCGCATTACCCAATGATTTATGATTTTATTTTAACAAATTCGAAAAATTTCACAAACATTTTTCAGAGTTAATTTAGTGGTCTTAATCAGATTTGTAACCAACGAACAAAACCATTTTCGTTTTTAGGCAAAGGCCGATTCTTATTTAGTATTTTCTAAACATCAAAAATTTCCTAATTGACCAACTTTCATTAGTAAAATAATCGTTCCGCGAAAAATTACATACATTTACAAAACTTCGGAGTTCCTCCGAATCGGAGTTTGGAGTGTAGACCTTTTTTTATTTATAGAAAAATCGCCAATTTTGTGATTAACTAAAAAAAATAATTTAAATAATACATTTTTGGACACAATTTTTTATAAAGTTTACGTCAAGGTGTTTAATCAAGCAATTTACAAATGATTCTTATAATATTCCTTTAGCTTTGTTACTTTTAAATCTATTAAAAATCGCTTTTGATTTATACTTATCTTTTCAGACAGATCTAAAGCAAGTTTTATAATTTATTATTCAATCTATTTATATTAGATTTAAAAAAACAAGTAAGGCTTGGTTTTGGATCATGTTTTATATAACGAAATTTGGACCATGTTTTATATAATATTCTTCCGTTTTAACGTTCATTTAATTAGTTCAAATAATTTTGCACATAGGTATGTATGGCCGAAAGAAAAATTGTAACCAAAATTAAAACTAAAATAAGCACGAACTACGGAAACATATTTAAATTCCTATATCTGACTGGTGAAAATAGTTGTGCGAGGAATTTGTCAATCACTTACTTGAGTTTAAAGTGACTTAAATTTTGTATACAAGAATACCAGGATTCAGGGTTTAATAAAGGGCTACTAAGACGGCCCTATATCTAGAACTAACTGAATAGGAGGCTTTAGATGGTGATCCCAAAGGACATGAAATCTAAAATGTCGTATTTATATAATCTACAAAATCGGGCTTCATAAAATGGTAAGAGTCCATCGAAACTAAAATAAAAATGATTAATTTTTTGTAAAGATTTGATAATTTTGCTTCAATGATGTTGGTTTTTAAATTTCGATTCAGGTTGCTTACAAAAAGTCAACAAGAAGTTACATTTAACCAATTTCTTGTAGCTTGTATTACAACTAAATTTATATTATTTGAGATTGAGACATTCTTGTTCGGTTTATAATTTCGTCCCTCTAGTAATGAAACAGCGTATAAGAAAAATAGCACTTTTAAAACAATTCGCATTTAAATGATTTTCAAAAAATTTTTTTAAAATAAAATCTTTTATTTCATAGAAAATTAAATTTTCTATAAAATAAACGATTTTATTTCAAAATTTTTTTTCAATAAACATTTAAATGCGAATTATTTTAAAAGTGCTTTTTTTCTTATAAGCTGTTTCATTACTAAAGGGACGATTTAATATTGAAAATTTAAAAGGCTGAAACCTTTCGAGGTGATCAGAACTTCAGTCCAAAAAATTATCTCAATTCCGGAATTATCCAATATTGTTTAAGATTAGGCCAGGAAATTAAATTACTGTAAATTCAGGCTTGCTAAAACAACCCGAGATACTTTAAACCGAGAATTTACACCGGCGCGGCAAGGATTGTTGGTTTTTGTCAAAAAATACTCTCACTCCAAAGTACTTAATGGTAAAATATCGAAAAGATAAATTATTAGAATAATAAGCGTCCCTTATCTTAACCCTTGTGCCTAAGCATCTTTTTGATGTGAAAACATCTTTAGCGGGGGTAAGTCAAAAATATCATGTAAAAAAAGGAACGGAAAATCCGGTACGACTGAAATTGCAAATTATATACAAGAAAAACGAACACGAAATGCACCGAACTTGCATGCGATATAATTCGAATTGCAATTTCCGTCAGATTAAAATGAAAAGACACAAAAAGTATGCATGTGTAGTACAACTTCGATTAAAAAAATCTGAAATGGAAGTACGTTAAACAAAGACAAATGCACCCATACTTTAAATATTAAATATTATACATCTTAGCGAGCTGTGAAAATAGCAGTGATGAAAAACGTTACGTTTAACATACTACATAACGTTATGTGTAACGTTACCATAACGTTATGTGTAACGTTATACATTTTTAATATTTTTGTGTAGCCGACGAATTATGTAACGTTTTGACACAAAAACGTTATGACATGAAAAAATAAAAAAAAAATAAAAATAAATAAATTTAAAAAAAAATTATAATAAATTATTTTAATTAATAACATAACGTTATAATGTGTAACGTTACACAAATAACGTTTTTCATCACTGGAAAATAGTATATTATTCAACGAGCATATAATGATAGCTGTTATTCACGAAGATGAAGTTTGCCGTAAATCATCTGAGTGAATAACAGCCATTATAAGCGAGTAGAATACGATACTTTGTCCACGACCGACAAATATCATTGTTTTACAATCAAATCCTTTAAATACTCTTCAAATAATTTTCGTCGACATTTTGACGTCACAGTTTAATAATAATGAAAATGGCAAGAGACTACTAGATAAAATTTCAAAAATCAAATAATTTACTTGGAAGTATTGAATAATGAAAGAAAAGACTACTAGATAAACTAGCAGTGAATAATGGATATCATTATAAGTGATGAAACAAACGTATAATGAGCATATTATACGTTAGTAGTGGACAAAGGCACTTATACATTGATACATAATAAAATAATAATTTTGAAATTGTTTAATCGGTATGCTAATATGCTATGTTTATTGTTTAGTATTGCTCAATGCTCATGCTGTTGCTGAGTTTGGTTATGTGGGGGATATAGAAAACAAAAACTATAATAATGGTAAACAGATTCGAATGCCATTTTCTAAAGATACGCGCAAGGAAGAAGCCGCAGAGAGACATGCTACCGTCTTTCCAGCTGCTATGATATTACAGTCAAAAAAACGCCATTTAGTTTAAATCAATCAAATCAGCGATGCCATTTTGCATTGTTCATATAGATTGCCGTAACCATTCTCAAAAGTCTAAATATGGAATCTTCAACAATTGCTGTGTATAAGTAATGATGAATTTTAAAGCGTTCAGAGCAGGTTTAGATGATTAACTTAACGGAACTGTACTTTGCTCAAGCTCACGAAGACATATGGCTAGACTGAAATATAGTCGGTTATAAATTTCAATTTTCAATTAAACAATTAATGTCGGTAAGATTCGTCCTCCAAATCCAGAATAGAATAACTTATTGACTTTCTAAACCAAAATTGTAGTGTGATTTAAATACTGAGCGAACAGCAGCCGTCTATCTGCATTGGCTTCTCAGGCCCATTGAAGAGACTTGAAATTATTCAATAGTTAAAGGTTTTCACATAATTCTTTTACGAGTTGAGCGTGAACTCGCCCGATTTTTCTTACGTTAATCAATTAAGGGTTACCCGGGTAACCTTATCAGATTTATTCGAATATCACTTAAAAATGTAACTATTTTTTCATATTTGATTTTGAAATTCTTTGTGCTTTTGCATTTTGTGTTTGTGGAAGGAAAATAAATATTTATTTTGTTGCATTCGTGAAATTCAACAAACATTGGTTTTCCAAATGGATAACACAATTATGGCCCTCTTTATCTTATTGAAAGACTTGTGTTACCAATTCAGAGGATCTGGAAGGAATATAATGACTGATAATATTTTTACTACACTGCCCTTAGCTCGGCTTTTGATGTTATGGAGCCTTTCAAATTTTAGTACGGTAAAAAAACAAATCTTTTTTACCTAAACAAATGCTTCCATCTAAAACGCGTTCAGAGATGTCATCGGTATTTGGATTTAGTTCAGACAATTGTACCTTACGTTCGTGTGTGCCTAAAAAAAAAAGCCGTTATACTTTTATCGAAGATGTACCATTGTGATTAAACGTCGGGCTCACTCAATAAACCAGATATAATCGAATCACACGGTAAAAAGAAAAACCAATACAGTTGACATTGCAGCATTAGCTGCCAACATAATTTGCCGGGAAAATAAGCCTTAATCTCCGGCTGTAACCCATAGACGAAGAATTTTCCACAAGACCATAGTTGGCGATGCCCTCTAATTACAGTAGATCAAGCACTACAAATTGTATCAGATAATTTTCAACATAATCGGGGATAGAGTGAATGTTAGGTAAACCAATTTCTAATCAGCGGCTGGAAAGCCAAGCCCTCTAAGGGATGCTTCGGGATGAATTGCAGTAATAGGAGAATGTATTATCTGCAAAAGCTCAATAATCAACACCCAAGAAAAACTCGAAAATGCTGTACGATGTGCAATCTTCCCATTTATAATGGACATTTCTTACAACGAAGTGTGTGTCTTGCTTGTTCCGAATAAATCAATATTTTTGGTTTTATTTTAATTAAAATTTTTATTATCTTGATTTTTTAAATATATGTAAAATGAAATGTTAATGACTTTTAGAACTGATTTTTCATTTGTATAAGAAATAAAATTCCATTTTTTTCTATTTTGCTTAAGGTTACCCGGGTAACCCGTAACTGATTTAAAGGAGTAATTTGTAAACCGTTAAACATTTGAAGTACCAAAATAGGGACGATTACTTTTAAAATCAAAATATGTTTAAATTTAAATGATTTTGGCATTCCTGGATCTTACAGCCAAAATTCCAATGATAAAATAGAAATTTTATCGATTAAAGTCGAAAAGGTTACCCGGGTAACCCACTATAGACATAAGGGTTAAAACCTACACATATTATGCTTCAAATGTACGTTTCGCAAATGCAGAATACCTAACATTTTCAATTGACGATTGGAGTATCACGGATTCCACCTAGTGGAACTTTTTTAAATTGAGCTACCTGATAATTTGACGTTCGAAATTGTTGTTAATATTTCCAATTTTGATCTGTAAACACAATTTTTACTTACCGGATTGCTAATAATTGTAAATAATTCCAATTTTGGACTATAAAAACAATTTTTAATAACCGCATTGCTAAATTTTCTTTCGTCGCATTTGTGACAAATGTCATTTTATCAGGTGCATCATTTTAACTATTGTTCTCGAGAGGCGCTTTCTTTACTTTTACAATCGTCAATAGCGTCCGTGGCTAGCATATAAAGATTATGGATTGGGGTAACAACCCTTAATTCGAATCAATCCATGAGTTATTCTTAAATGGAGGGAACAATTAGAGAATACGCAAACACTGTGACAGTTCCACTTTTCCATATTTTTTAGGATGGACTGCTAATAAAATTGAAATTATTTGAATATTATGGTTTTATTTTGTTTTGTTTAGGAATTACTACGGTTTACTTGATCTCTACAAAATTAGCATCTTTCTAGTCTGAATTTCTATCTTTGGTCTGAATGTACTAAACAAATTGGCGAACCTGTTATAGCACTACAGTCATTTAATCAAATGAGAAAGTGTAGATTCATTGTAATTACAATTTAAATTCTGTAAATTTTATTTTCACTCGATCACAAAATTTCATTGAGCCTGTCTAAACACAACAACGTACGTACGAGTAGTTATTATAGTTAAAGTGTCTCGCATAGCCCCAAAATTCAAACTAAAATCAATCATTTAATTTAAAACAGATTTTTGTCTAATTTCTGCGCCCCTTTAAAACAATATAATATATGATAGATCACCAAACAGTTAAGACAATTTTTTGTCGTATTTAACTTTCCTTATATAAATCTTAATTTTTTTTTTTTTCAATCTTGTTTAGGAGTCAAGCTAAAAAATACTAAAAACTATATAAAATAGTGGAGGCGCCATAACAAATCAATAAATCACTTTATATAATATATAACGTATATGTAATATAAACCGAATGTAATTTGACAACATTGAAAGACACGCAGAACAACAACAACTACAATAATAATAATAATAATAATTTATAATAAGAAAAATTGATGTTTCCAAGATACATGTTTTAAGATTTTTGTGTTTCGCTGTAATGTCTCATAACATGATCAAGATCAGACGAAGGTGGAGAAGAAATGATATATGTATTTTGCTTTAATGGCATGTATATTTTTGTGTGTGTACCGTAAAGTACATATCTTAATGAGATTTTTGATATGATAAGCGTATATGCATATTTGTAAGTTCTGTGGGCTAATATGTAAAAGATATATAGCAGAATCTTAACATTAAATCAATTAAATTGCCACATCAAAATTAATTTGTTTCAATAATTTAGTTTTTGATTTATTTAAATTTAATCGAATGATGTCGCACATTAAAAACAACAACAACAACAATAGTATAAAATAAAGTCTTAAAAGACAACATAAAATAAATTTCCCATAGTTGTCAATAAATTTGAAAGTTTATTTCTTTTACAAAAACAACAAAAAGCTCCCGTCGACATGTCATTCATTTAATGGCTCGATTTTTTCCAGTTGTTATTGTTGTCTTTGTGTGTTATAATAAAATGCAAATTTTATTTAAATTCTTCTTTTTTTTATTTTGTTTTTTGTGAGATAAGAATTATTATTATTATTACCCATTTGAATATATTATATTGAGATAAGATTCCAGAAAAATGAAGATGAGATTTTATTAAGTTGCGTGAAATTTTGATGAGTAACCGCGAGCAGATGTGATTTGTTATGCAACATTAAAACAAGAACTGTTTTCGTAAACATATTTTTTATTTATTATAAGATGTCTTATCACAAAATAGATTTTTAGGATCATTTAATATTTATTTTATTATTGTTAAGTTAAATTATCGTACGCGAATATGGGTATACGTACCTAATTTATATCAACAATATAAACACAAGCGCACCAATAAAATAAAATTAAAATAAATAAATTTATATTAAATTAATTAACGTAATTTTTTTTTTGTGTAGAAAAATTTGTTCTTCTCATGCAACATATACCCATCTCACAAACAGTGAAGGTTTTAATATACGAGTACATAAAAAATAAAGAATTAAAAATAGATTTGAAACCTAGATAAGATTCGGAATTTTATTAAACAAAATTAAATTTAAATTTTGTTTTAAGTATTTATATATAAACATAAAATTATTTATTAACTTCCGGAATACAAACAATTATTAATAAAATTCAAATGAATATTAATATATGAGGCCGAAAGCTTAAGTTGCGCTTGTTTTTGTGTTACATATAGGTATGTGTTTATTGTAGCTATGTACATATATGCAGGAGAGCGCAGTAGCAGCACGCCCACCCACTGTTTAAATTCGTGACATAACGTCAAAATAAAAATTTATTTTTCTTCTCCTGTATACAAAAAAATAAAAGCGAAATGTTATTGTTTAGAGTAAAAACCATTTTCTTTTTATTTTTATTTCTGTTTGCAGAAAATAAGAAACGAATAAAAATAAAAATCTCTTATAATCTACTGTAACTAAAAGGGTCGACCACCATATTTATATAAAAAAAAGTTTTTTTTTCAAGAAACCAAAAAAACTTATCATTTTGTGCAATCTGTTTTCATTTTATTGTTTCTTCAGCGCGCATATATTGTTTTATTATATGGTACATATACATAAGATTCTGTTTTGGTGGCTCAAAATTCGATAAGGGGGAGGATGGATAATTTTTTGTGGTTAAGTCTCGCCATTGGGGCTATTATATTCTTATGTTATGTTATCAAAATAAAACGATTGAAGTTTTTATTTTACTTAAGTAGCTTTTGGTTGCAGCACACACAGTATTTTATGTACGTTATTCTTGTATTTATTTGTATATTGTGTGCTGTCGATATTGGAATTTATACATATAGAAATGGAGATACATATTACATTGTTTTATAAATAAAAATAAAAAATTTGCATAAAATTTAAATTATTTAGAATAATATATGTGATTCTTCGGGTTTTGTTTTTTTGGCTTAAATTCCATGAACACCAAAATTGAAAAAAAAAAATGTGTGAATTAAATCTTTGACTAAAGACTCTACATATGTATATAATGATACAAAATAATAAATCGATTGAACAAAAACAAATATTTACTTTGTCGTACACCCACATAACATTTGATTCGATCACATTTCATTTTATTTTTCACATGGAATTAGAAATATACAACGAGTCCATTTCATGGTGGTTTGCACACCTCGATTTAGTTTATAGTTGTGTAATATTGATTTTAATTATGATCGTGTACCAATAATTGTCATGGTTCTCTTATCCAATTGAAAACTCATCCGACAACATGAAACTTCAATTGGATATCCGATATTGAATAATTAAAAAAATACTATTTTTAGTAGATATATGAATGGCGTGCGAGTATTAATTGTGTTTTAATTTATAATAAATTATCTAAAACACCATCGTTTATTAGCGTATATTAACATATTTTAAACGTAATTTGAATTATTGATTGCGTTAACTGATTTGAATTTTTAAACATTATTTTTTATTGTCATTCAAAATTATTGATTTATTCTTGAATTCACCAGTTTCTAAAATTTCTTAAAGTCTCAGCTCCAAAACAAAATTAAATTATACTCAACTAATTAAAAAATCTCTCTTTCTTAAATTGAGTCTTTCAGTATACATAGTATAATTAATTATTTTAAATAATTTCTAGGGAATCGCCAAAATTGAATTAACTCATCGTAAAATTATCTCACAACTGTACGAATTTAAAAAAAAACTCGATATGTTCACATATAGAAATATCGCCGTAATCGGCTTTGTGACTTTAAATTACAAGATACAAGAATTCAAGAAAAAATCGAATTTACAAAAGTACTTAAAACGCTTGAATTTAAGATTTGTTTAGATAATCAAAATTAAATGATTTTCTGATGCGTCGAAGAGAATGGAAAATAATAGAATTAAGTTATAAAATCGGTTTTTCAAAGAATTTTGTGTAACTAATTTAAAATCTCTAAATTTTATTATAAAATTTAACTTTAGAATTTTTTTAGAGTTTCAATTTGAGATACATAGATTTTTCCACCAGAGGACTAACATCAACTTTCAACTTTTCTTAAATTATTTAGGACTAACTCTAAATTCTAAATACCTTTTGTTTAGTTAGTATAAATCGAGAACCGTATGGAAAAAGAACATCTTGCGAAGAGCTATAGCTCAGAGTATATTTAAAATATTGTGGTCGACGAGACTTAATTATTAATTTTATTGTGGGCTTTCAGTCATCAAGACCTGATAAGAGTTTTTTTTTTTATAATAACAGGCTTATCAGCTGGAAATTGGCCATTAATTCTCCAACAATTTTCAGAAGATCAATTTACGTAATTATTTTTTTGACCCAATTCCGAAAGTTCAATACCTGTATATTCTGGTATTTTAAAAGTTAAATTTTTATAAAAAAAGAATCTGTTGATTTGATGTTGAAAATGTTTAAGCTTTATTTTAATGAATTCCATTACCGAACAAATCAAAAGTTCGCTTCCGAAAATCGGAAATGTTTCCTTGATATTCTTCATTTTTCTGGAAACATGCCTGTTATTAACGACAGATTTTTTTTACAAATAGATGATTGAATGTTATCCGATCCACATTCGCACTAAAGCCTGTCAGTGCAGTTATAATAATTTCATAAATGATACCAGGAGGAAAGATCGACACGTTGCATTGTTAAATATTTGTACTGTTTTCAGATTATTGCTAAATCCTATATAGAGTTAGAAAAAATAAGTCGTTACCTATTCCTTGGCGTCAGTATGCGTTCCGTATTTCAAAAATTGTTTAGGGTTGGTTTTAATTTTATATTGAATACGAGCTGGATAAAAAACGAGTTTATCCGATTCCGGTCTACATTTTGTCATTCTGCGATTTGTTAAATTTATGAGTTGATCATCAAACTAAGGACGTGCTGGTTCCTTTGATGCTCAATGGAATATGATTTTTAAAAACTACATTAGCATTTACATCGTTGTTATTTAAAAATCATCCCATTTAACTTATGTGTATTTAAAGTTGTTTGTAGTTTGTTGTAATCAAATATAATTTCAATCGACTTATGATAAATATCATTAACGACAAATGGCGTTGCATTTACAATTTTAAATGTATCTACTTCATTGGTGACGAAAAGATCTAATAAATATTCACGTTCATTGGGTAAGTTATTTGGTTGCTTTAAATTGGCGCAAAGCAAAGTGTCGATGAAAATTGATTCCACCTCCGTTGTAATGTTTTATGGAAGTTTCACTTACACGACATTTGGCGGATTGAAGTCCCCTCAAGTAATTTGAATTCAAGTTTGCGTTCATTCATTTTTGTAGATGTCAAAAATTGTAACTTCACTATTTTGATAAAGTACTTTTCATATTACTTAATTTTATAATGTGGCTTATCGCAGTCGACTCAACTTGAATACAAAAGTTGAAACGTCCTCTACTTTAGCTGAAACTTGAAGTCAAGTAAAATTAACTTGAATTCATGCAAAATAACTCGTTAATATTGGTCAGGAAGGTTCAAGTATATACTTGGATTCAATTAACTTGGCTAATGAGCTTGGCTAATATATTTAACATTTATCGCTTAACGCTTTCTTGATTAGTTTGTCGCATCAAATTATTGAACGGATGTTTGTTCCATATTATTGGTTCTACATCCCTTTTGTATGTCATTTTGTGCTTACTGGGCTAGAATGGCCTTAAGGGCGTTATAAATTTAGTTTCATATATTTAAAATTACTACATATTGGTATATGTACTATTTAGTACTTATAATTTTTAGCACATAAATTATTTTTTTAAGTGGTAAATTTAGTAGTTGTACCGAAAATGTAATTTTTATTTGTATTCTAAAAATTATAAGTGTTATAATTACTTGTTCTATGTAAGATGTACTAATTTTATTTATATTAACTTAAATTTATTTAACGCTCTGAGAGCTACTTCTATACAGAACAATACGTCTATTCAATGTTTTGATCTAGCTCAGATAAAAATAGCTATTTCCTGAAGATATATATGCCACTATAATATTTATATTTCGAAATACATTTTTAAAACATAATGGTTGCCTACGGCTACGCTTAAAAATATTTAGTTAAACACACAAGTCGACGTATTCCGACAGCATTCGATGTCTCCCGAATTATTTGACAACCTACTATTGTAGTTGAATCTTAAGACTAAATACAAATCGAACGGAAATACAAAACTTATCACAAACTCAAACAAACTTACAACTAACCTACATCAATATGTAAGATTCAAATCAAGCCATAAGTTGCTCATAATATTTTATATGATTGACGCCAATCGAACTAATTAAACCTTAAGACAGGATCAACCCTACGTCAACATATATAAATTTACTAAAAATATAATAAAACAAGTATGTTACATGAAAAAAACATTTTTAGGTACCCCTTTATTTGTGCGTCGTCATAAGAATAAATATTAAAAGTGGAAACTAACACGGCAGAAAAACCGAAATCTTGAAATTGTAAGGAGAGGTTCCCTAACTTCCGGTCCCAGACGATATTGTGACCTGATCTTTACTGCTTTGGGCGGTAATATAAAATTAATTAATTGATGTTTCTTAACTTCAAGTTTTCAAAAAGCAGAAATCTTATAAAACGTGTATAAAAGTGCCTTAACAACAACAGTAAAGGATACATTAAATAAATATTACATGCAAAGATATTCAAATTAAATTACGTGTAAAATATAATTTTTAAACTTTCATTTTCAAAAATAAATCAAAGTTGGTTGACGAAGTAAAATACGTCAGTACTTTTTCTCTCCGTATTGTATCATTAATGTTTCAGATAAAGCATCGTTTTACTAACATTTTAATAAAAATAAAGTTTATGTTTCGCCTCTAATTTTAGAACACCCCAAAAATGCAGTTAAAATAACTTAAAAATTCGTATTACAGAAAAATTACTTGCTAAAGTTATCTTTAATTTTACTAGAGTACTAAAGATGTCTAATAGTTAAAATAAGAAAAAAAAATCTTTAATGACAAAACTTTCACACGTTTTGAAATATTTTGTGAATTTATTTTGCTTTTTTACAATTTTTGAACTTGAAAAGTTTCCAAGGGTTAATTTTAGGTTCGATTTTACCACAAAAACGAATAAATAAACCTTTATGAATGATTGATTGATGGAATTAAAATTTGTTGCAAAAATTGAAATATGTGTACAGTAAACACAAACATTTATGCAACATTTTTTTATTGCAACTTTTTCAATTATTTATTATATTATTTTGTTTTTAACTATTACTCTCAAAACCTAAATGAAAAATGTAGTAATTTATGACAGCAACTAAGGAAGTCAGATAAAAAATAAATTACGTGCTAAAGTTTGCCTAGGTAGGTAGGTACAATATTTCTTTCTTCTTTAAATTACAGATGGTATCGTAGTAAAGCGCATTCATAGTTTCAGGGTTTCAGGTTGGGTGACAATGTGTGATTGCCAACAACTTGTTCTTGATAAACCATCTGAGTATTCTTTTCCGTGATTTTACTAAGCCTGTGCTGCCATCTATAAAAAGTGTGTTGCCTAAGTTATTAATTTCGCCAAAATAATGTTGTTATGAAAACTTTAGAAATGGTGGTTTAAATAAATTATGGAAAATCACCTAGAAGGTCATTGTTAATCGATGTTTATATATATTGGAATTCAAACATTTATGAAAATATTTCAGAGATCATAATTAAATAATTTGTAACGCTTTCATTTAAAAATTTGTCAATTTTGTGTTTTCATATGATTTATTTCAACAATTTCGTTTTTTCCGAAAGAGTTTCTATTCTAAAGCTTTGTCTTGACGACAAAATTAATTATAGTTCTAAAAATTAATTTTATGATCATAATTTGAAGTTATCGTCTTGACGGTAAAAGTAAACTACTACCCTCCCTCATTTGGTCAAATGCACGAACTAATTAGTCTTTTATTATTATTAGACATCAAATTTTGAATTAGGCATGTTATTTTCTATTTAGCACTCAAGCGAATTTGAAAAGCTTTTTAATTTGTATTTGAAAAAAATTAACAAACCAAAATATCAAGAAAATATGAAACCAAAGAGTTTTATTTATTTCTATTCAGTAAATGTTTGAGCCTGCAAAATAAAATAAACGCGCACATACACAATAAAAAACAGAAAGCATTCATATTTTAAATTTCTTGACAAACTTATCGACGCGATTCTGAGAAGTAGAAGTATGTTAGAATTAATTATGAGTATTTAGGATAATTAATTATAGTACTAAACTGTACTAAAAATGGTTAAATTATGTTCGTATTTTACATTTGCTGTGCAATATTACACTGCTAAATCAAATTAGGCTTCAATTAATTATACCGCCAAGACAAGGCAATTGTCTCCGAAAAAAATGCAAAATTGCTTGCAATTTACATTTATTTCGGAACTCATAATCCTGGCCAAAAAATATCATGGTTACGCACACACACGGGTTCTCGTTTTTTTTTATATAAATGGCAAGGACCATATGCAAATACAGCTAAATACCTTGGCATGACCCTCGATGCCAAGCTCAAGTGGAGAGAGCATGTCAAAAAGAAAAAAGAAGAACTTAACATAAAGTTCAGAAAAATGTATTGGCTCATAGGTAGAGGCTCTGAGCTTACAATTCACAATAAGCTGCTGCTATATCGGCAAATTTTGAAGCCTATATGGACCTACGGTATACAACTCTGGGGATGTACCAAGCAAACAAACGCGAAAATGATACAGACGTTTCAAAACAAGGTTCTTCGTAGCATCGTCAATGCTCCGTGGTACGCAAGAAATGAAGACCTTCACAGGGACCTACGGATGGAATACATCAAAGAGGAAATAAAAATGCATGCCGCAAAACACGAAATAAGGCTCCAGGATCATGGAAACCCCTATATTCGCCATATGATAGATAACCCTGTCGTTGAAAGAAGACTCCAAAGAACGAGGCCACTTGACCTAGTGAACTTACCAAACTAAAATTAGTAAATAGGTTTAATTAATTATGGGACTAACCAGTGGGTTACACCCCAACAAATACTAGATAAATAAAAATTTGTATTTGAAAGAAAAATTGCTAGATGAGCGCAGTTTCAGTCGTAATAAAATAAATTGAAAAAAAAAAAAATAAATGGCAAGAACAAAAATAAATAAAAAGGAGAGGAGATTCATAAGTCACGAAGGCATAAAAATAGGATACAAAAGCAGTTTTTATTATAAGTTTAGTCAGTGTTTACCAAAAATTTGACAAAGGAGACAAAAGAGTAACATCCGAAACTATCGTAATTTCAATTTACAAATAAAAATAAATTACCGTCATGTGGGGCTACTTTGTGGAGCGGGGGCTACTTTCTGCAAATTTGAATTTGGCACTTATCAAGTGCTGCTATCTATTACAGTCGATCCTCGAGTTATGCCGTTTTGATTTACGTTATTTTCGACCTTGATTTGAGTTACGTCGTTTTTTGCTTTGAGTTACGTCGTAAAAAAAACTTATCTGATAAACATTAAAAAGGGGATTTTTGGATATTTTTATGGGCGCATATCAAGATATACAGAAAAAAGAGGTAGTATATTCCCGTGTCTCATTTTCGTCTTTCTTTGCGCATCACGTCACGTGAAGACAAAAAAGCAGACATTTATATGAAGTTTGGCGGTTTTTTGATTAATTTTTTAAATAAACCAAGAATAATCGTAATTTTTTTTAACAAACCGTATTTACAATTGATAATGACAGTTTATCGAGACCCTTTTTATGCTTTATATTTTTTTTATGGTCCAAATATTTGAGAAATAATTCTTTCGAGTGTATAATGTCTAAGATAAATGGAAAAAAGGTAAACAAAATTATGAATACATAACATAAAACAATGAAATTATTAAATGTTTTTGGTCATTTACGTACCAATTATTAAAACTTTTATTTTTTTACGTTATGTACTCAAATTTTTGCCATCTATTTTCGTTTGGCTTCAAATTATTGGTATCCACGTACCTATTCAAATATTATGTCCATATTCAACGTTAAATGTAAATGGAAAAATATCTTAAATAAAAATTCAGCTCAGAAATTATTAAACGCCCAGTTAATAGAAAATATAAATTTGAAAAAAATGAAATTAAATAAAACTATAAATTAAAATTAAATCTCTGGCTTATTTCATTTATTGTCTTATGGTTTTCGCTACAAATAAATTAAAACACCCATTCACTGTTTAGTGTTCTATATGTGTTCTTATCAGAAGTACAATTGATAATTTTGTTGCAATAGGAATTATTCAAATTTAGTTTATTTAAAATCGAACACTCCCAAATTTTTGAATTAAATAATTAAAATCAAATCGTTCTCTGCATTTAACAGAAAAATTATACTCATAAATTCCAAAAGTTGTTATGCAATGTGCTCAAACAGTCTGCTCTAGACACGAATATTAAAATATGCCTCTTTTCGCGATTTAATTCCGGAAGTATTGCAGTATATAACTAAAATCAAAATTGAAATGTTTAATTTTAACATAAAGTCGAAAAATATGATAATTAATGGCAAAAATAAAAAAAAATTCATTTATTTTCCATTTATTTAAAAAATTAATAAAAATATCACGAAACTCCATATAAATATCAGCATTTTTGTCTTCACGTGACGTCAAATTGTGAAAAAAGGATAGCAACAGCATGCGCAATATTATACCTTATTTTCTGTATACCTTGGGCGCATATTATTTTCTATTGTTTTGTAATAGTAGAAAAAGGAAGAAAAAAGAAAACAATAGTAAATTTCTAATATGTTTTTCTCTTTATTCCTTTACCTTTTAACACAAAACAGTAACCATCGAAAATAATAATATGTGATTGGAAAAGAACCAGTTTTAATTTTTTTTTTTTACCTATTTGTGATATATACACATAGGTAGAGGTCTCCTCTATTACCACAGAAAAGAATGAACAGATATGGAAATTCCATGTCAAGTATTTACATAGAAATATTCAATCAAAAAAATGTATTCCTGCTCTAATCTAACCAGTTAAGACAGAGACAATATAATTCAATATTACATATTTCGCTTCTCTTCTTTGTATAAAAAACAGAAAAGAAGAGAAGCGAAACATATTATCGTATTATATTTTCCCTGTCTTAACTGGTTAGATTAGAGTAGGAATACATTTTTTAGATTGAATATTTCTATGTAAATACTTAACATGGAACTTCCATATCTGTTCATTCTTTTCTGTGCTATTACTACAAACATTTTCCTGAATTTTAAAACAATCTCAATGCGTGTTTGGTTACCCAAATTCAACAACTTTTCGATAACGTCTGACGTCGCAAAGTGCGCGTGGAAACTTGAGTCTGTGAAATACAAAATTGTTGACAAAAAAATTGTTGTAAATGTGCAAGTGCAAATTTATTTATTTACCTATTTTGACAAATTTATATCAATATTTTACTAAAAACATGATTATTATGCAAAATTTATATCACTGCACAAAGTAGCCCCATCTGACGGTACACAATAAGAAAGTGACAAAACCAAAATTATTATATTTTATTACATAAAATTATTTAAGCTTCGAATTTGTTCTAATGTTATTATGACACTATGTTCAAGCCAGTGTAAAATTGCAATAAAAATAAGCAATGGCTGACTAGGATAGAAATATTGAGGTAGAAAGAGACAACAATGTTTTATTTACAAATGACAAATAGTATTATTGAATCCAAATTAAACATTATTCATAAAAAACAACAACAAACTATTGAATTATTTATATCTGTCAACAAAAAGTGTTCAACAAGCGCTGAAATTTACTGTGCCATGATTCTTTTTGGCTAGAAATGTGTCTAGGATAACTGCTGTTAAAGTGAGCGTTTGGTTTTTGTTTTATATTTGTATATACTACCTCTATATTGTGTATACACTCAAAGCTGATTTACATTTAATCTTTGGATCTTTTCTAAAATTCATTTTCGTATGATTTCCTTGCATTGAAATGAGAATAAGTACTCAAAAAGTATTATTCAATACTGTTTACTTTAAGACACAACTTTTTTGGTGAAAAAGAATGGAAAAAACTGAAAAATGAACCTGTTTATCTTTTTTCGTAAAAGTTGCTCAAAGTTTATAAAATCATAGTAACATTTTGAAAGGAAAAAATGAAATTTTGAGTATGCCCGTCTCATTTTTATATATGAATAAAATGTGTTTGCACTTTTCTTCGAGTTTCTATTCTTTTGGAATAGAACGACAAGATTGAATGTATAAAGGCATTGCCCCATGTACAAACAGCAAACCGGCATTTCAAAACGTCAAATCCAATTTTTGACCAAATTGTTTGATTTTAAATATCAAAATTATTAAAAAATAGTTCGAATCTATAAGTTCCGCCTTATTTGTAGAAAATTTTATTAAAATTGATTTCATTTCATTCAAAAAACCTCAATTTTATATTTTGACGGACGGATTTTTGCTTGACGGCCGGCAAAATACAAAATTGGAGTTTTTTGAATGAAATTAAATCAATTTTAATAAAATTTTCTTGGAATAAGGTGGAACTTATAGATTTGAACTATTTCTTAATAATTTTCATGTTGCAAAATGAAGCAATTTAGCCAAAAATTGGGTTTGACGGTTTTAAATGCCGGTTTTCCGTCTTGCATGGGGCAGTGCCTTAATTCAGCTTTATGCTGGAAACAGATGTGCAGAATGACTGCATGCAGTGATGCACGCAGATATGCATTCAAAACACATGTGCTGCTTGCTGCATGCAGTTCTTTATTTTTTGACGTTTATTTGATACATATTTAATTTTTATATACAATTTTTTTGTATGAATGATGCCTTATTTTGTCACAAGTTAATTAATTTCTATCCTCCATTTTGGCACTTTTCACACAAAACATAATGGTTCTGCCAACAAATTAAAATAATTGATTGGAAAACATAAAATGTATACAAATTGTACTAAATTTGTTTTCTTTTACGTAATGTAGTCTGCTGATTCGCAGCAAAATTAGAAATAGAGACAGCTTGCAGAATTCTGCGAGGCAAGCAGAATGCATGTAGCACCGAATTGCACCGAAAAGTTCCCTCTCTAGGCTACAATATAGTTGGCATTTAAAGAGAGTGTTTGGATTATGATCCTACAATACGGTAACAGAACAGTTCCTCGCGCACATGTTGTCGCGCACATTTCTTCGTACACATTTCCTTGCGGGAACATCTCGCCGGCTACAAGGAAGCGGTTCAAAATCTCGGTTTTCAAAATTTCGGTTTTAAAAAATCTCGGTTTTAATCTAGGTTTTTATATATTTTTATTTTCAAATTGAATTCTCCATTTTCCAGAATTTATAGCGAGGAAATGTTCAAGCGATGAATTTTTACCGCGAAGAAATGTGTGAGAGGAAATTTGTGCGAGAAATGTGCGCGAGAAAATGTCCCGGAATCCTATAATATAGAAGAAGTCCCCTATTCTAAACTTTCCAGAACATTTAAATGTGTATTCTGTCTTCATTTGGCCATACGCATTAAAAATTAAAAGAATAAATGTATGAATCGGGTTGTAAGTATGTGATTTAGACGAAAGTCTTCCATATCCGATTTATCAAAAATTTAAATTTTTACACGTTGCTCTACTTCGACCGCAACATAACTTATGATGAAATTTTAAACCGAATATTTGTTTAAGGTACATAAAATGTTGAAAATTATGAAAGATTGTGGAAAGTTATCGGATTTAAAAAACGGTTCAACAATTTTGTTAGTTCATAATTGACCAGCCATCCATCCATAAACTGAACTGATCCATCATAAAATAAACTGAATTAGAAAAAATAATTTGTACGTTTTGTTTTACAGCTGTTTGTGTAAGTATACCAATTTTGGGACTATTTTTTTTATTCGTATTAAGACGGCTCTATAATATTACTACACTTCCACATTTTGCCCTTGTTGACTTCAACTCGTTACCACACAAAAGCAAAAATTGTAACCATAATTGGTTTTGTCTCGCAGATCTAATTTTATGAATTGAGGTCCCATCCCTGGAGGTAAGAACCGTAACAGATTTTCACACGGGTACTATACATGAAGTTGAAATAATTAAATTTTCAAACGATATTACGATTTAGGTATTGAGATGAGTGGTCTCCCATCATCAATAATAATAATAAATGCGGTTTTGAGATTAGTGGCTAGAACTATGCCAGCAATCTTGCTCCATTGATTACGATGACGAACCATTTTTTGTTCTTTGAACAATCAGAATATGCAAACGCGTCCTCTAAGATGATAAGCTATATTCATCGATAGAGAACAAAGTAACCGACTTAGCGTATTCGATGCCTTTAATTTCATGTACTGGATCGTTGAAATAAAATTGCTTAATAATTTTAAACACAATGTACAATTTTCACTAGATTATTGCAATGTTACTTCTACCATGTGTATTTACAATTACTAAAGTTCATTGCGTCATGGTCTTTAAAACCATAGCAGTTGAGTTTTTGTAAATGACCAATGGTTGCAGGAAAAGTAGTAACACTAAAAGAAATACCTGTTCGAAAAGTTTCAAATTAGAAAAATGATAAGTGAGGCACAGCATTTCTTATTAAACATTTTTCATCTGTGAATGACTGGAATTAACTCACCAGCAGCTATTTAGAAAACCCAAAAATGTAGCCAAAAACTATCGACCTGAGGCACAAAGTATCAGTACCTATAACTTCGTTGTTTAGCTTCGACTCACTAATCGCTACCGCTACCACATTGGAAATAGAGCAACATTTTGAACAAACTGCGGTAATTTTATTACTTTGGATTTTTGCTCTATTTTGAATAACTATTTATCATAAATATTTCAAGGCCGTAATATCCACCTAGTTTCTAATGTAAGAAACTTCCACATTATTTACAAACAAGAACACATGCAATTTTTTGTAAAAAAAAAGTTTGGTTGTTTCATTTATTTCAATCCAACTTTTATTATTTTATGTGACACATTTAATTTTAATTGCAACAAACTGTGCTCATGTACCAAACTAGTGTCAAATCAGAGCCTACTCTATAAATAAGAGCCTCCAGTATCGACTATATTTTTTAGTAAGCTTAAAATAAGATACATAAATTTTTTTCTTTACTATGAAACTATATAGAAAAATGATTGTTTTCATTTCCATTTTTAGTCTATAAGAATTATGAGCTTTTGTATTATTTTTATTCGAAAATGTTCATAAAACGTTTAATTTTATTTGATTGAAAAATCGAATCATGAAAATGTTTATTTCTTAGTGAAAATCCTCTTGGAATATAAAGTATTGCTAAACTTTTATCGAATGTTGTTTTTGTAAAATACGTCATAAATATTTATAAACAATACAATAACCATCTCTTTTTAGTCTCTTTCTAAAAGTATTGCCACATGACACAAATCTACCCAAATACAGATTCATATCATGTGGTAATAACGATATTTTGTTTTAACCAAAGCTTAATGGAATGAACCATAGCTGTCGCCTCCATTCAAATTTGAATTCGAATATCTTTCTGTTATTAATTGTGAATCAAAAGTTGCGAATAAATTTAAATTGTGTTTTTACGATAAATAATTCCTTATTTGAAAACTTAACTGTTTTTAAATATTTTGAGCCTTTTTAGAGGAATATTAAAGGTATGTAAGATTTTATCAATAAGACATTTTTTTTCTTCAATAACCATATGTAATTAAAATTTTAGGTTAAAGTTTTTTGAATAGATAAACATAATGCCTAGTTGCTGTGTACCGTGCTGTAAAGCAAAACCACCAGCAGATCATTTTTTTGGATTTCCAAAAAATCTTGACCAAAGAGCTGCTTGGGTGAAAAATATTCCTCGGAAAAATTTGGTTATCACAAAATGGACAAAAATATGCCATGTTCATTTTGAATCCCGATACATTTTAGTGAAAAATTCAAAATGTTCCAAAAGTGGTTGTAAGTATTTTTTAGATATGTACTTGTAATGTAAATCGTAGCAATACTAGTTTATTTAGCCAATATTTTTAAAAAATTCGTGAAAGTTATTAGACAGTTCAGTGTCTATACTAAAATTTAAGTATCTGTACATCCTTAAAGTTACATAAAAGTAAATATTAATCAAACATTAATTATTGTTAACTACGGTTTGACATCGACCGAATTTGGGTTTGAATTATTTTTTCTGATTTTTGCTCCCCTGTTCAGTTTTTGTTTAGCAATATCCAAATTTAGGAGAGCCTAGGTAGCCTTTTTTATGATAAAACTAAGCCATTTATATTAAATATTTTAGGTGATCACAAACCATGCCAGGAATATTCAAAATCTAGGCAGAGGTTGCGAAATGATGCTATTCCAACCGTTTTCCCAAATTTACCGTTTTACCTCTCGAAACAAGTTTCTTCTAGAGAAAATGTGAGATTGAGGCTAGGTAAAACGGAAGAAGTAAAAAAGTCGAGAGACCAGGCTATATTACTTGATCAAAAAATTCATCAAATTAGTGATGTTATACTATCAGGTAAGTATAGTATTAAAAATTTTTATTTGAAAGTTGCACAAGGCAAACTTATTTTCTATAAAGTCTGCTGGAGTGGCGATAGTCCAATTATTGATGTTTCGTTTAATATTTTGGAGTCATTAGATGTAGAAATTTACATCAATAATATTAAACAGAAGACATCGCATTATGGAAATATTTTGGGTGCTAATTTGAAGTGTGACCTGTATTCAAAATTGAATAAACTAATTATTCATTTAAATGACTTTAACTTATTCGATAAGTCTATCGAGGATCACAAAACTTCAATCCATACCAGCCTTAAAGTTTTAAAAGACTGGGAAGGTCTCGATGAAGTAAAATCGCGTCAGTTACATTTTCTGCATGAACAGTTTGAATTAACTTTTTCAAATGTTAATCGCTACACTACTGATCTAATAATTTTTGCTTCTATGCTACTTTATACTTACCCTGCTGCGTACAATTATCTTAGGAATAGCGAATATTTAACCCTACCAAATGCAAAGTATTTGAAAACCTTTTCTAAGGGCAATTTGCAGTCGGGAGCCGCTGAGCAGTATTTAGTCCAAAAATTTTCTAAACTAGATCCTCATGAAAAGTATGTGACTCTTTTAGTAGATGAAGTTCACGTAAAACCGGCAATGACCTTCAAAGGAAATAAAATAGAAGGTTTAGCTAATAACCACCCAGTTTCTCAAACTTCTTTGACAGTGGCTAAATCAATTCAGGCATTTATGATATCGTCATTATTGTCTAAAAATAAGGACATTGTTGGCCTCTATCCAGTTCAAAAAATGGATTCAGATTTTTTGTTTATCAAAATTAACGAGGTTTTGCAAATTTTACATAATGTAGGTTACGAGGTGGTGGCAATTATTTCGGACAATAATCAGGTAAACCGAAAAGTTTTTAGAAAATTTTCCTCTACCGGTGAGCTTCCAGTTTTTATGAATTCCCCTTACTTGGAAGGTAAAAAAATTTTCTTTTTGTTTGACACAGTTCATCTATTGAAATCCATCCGAAATAATTGGCTAAATAATAAACAAAGGTCATTTAGGTTTCCTGATTTTGATAATACCGATGTAATACTTACCTCTAAAATCAGTCATTTAGAGACTATTTATTTAAAAGAAAAATTTTTTGAGGTAAAGTTAGCACCAGCTCTTTCTCCTAAAGTTCTTCACCCTAATAGCTTCGAAAGGCAAAATGTTTCACTAGCCCTTCGAATTTTCGATGATAAAACAATCAAAGCCATTGATTTTTTTAAAGCTTTGCTTGGAGAGGATTCCATTGGCACGGCTGAATTTCTCAAAATTATACGAAACTGGTGGACCGCAGTAAACGTAAAAACACCATCGAAAGGCTTTCATTTAAGGGAACCGCTAGCAGTACCAATTACCAGCAACAATCGCCGTGGTTTACAATTTTTGCAGCAATTTTGTCATTGGTTACAATATTGGGACGATTTACAAAGCTCAAATAGACTAACAAATGAGACCCATTCTGCTTTGCTCCACACTACTGGCACGCTCTGTCATATCGCTGACTACTTGCTTAAAGAGCTTAATTTTAAATATATTTTATTCGGCAAATTCCAAACCGATAAACTAGAAGCTCGTTTCGGCCAATATAGACAAATGAGTGGTTGTTGTTACAACGTAACAGTCCAACAAGTTTTGCAATCGGAAAAGAAATTAAAAATTTTAAGTTTACTAAAATTAATGAAAACTAAAAAAGAAATTTTAAATTTAAAAACCGAATTAAATTTTTCATCTTCAGATGATATCGAAAAGGTAGACTCTCTAGATCTAGAAAAAATTCTCGCCTATGCTGAAAACGTTTCACTTGAAAAAGAAATTTTGTCAGCTATGATGTATATATCCGGTTACGTTGGCAGGAAAGTAACTGGGAAATTGAATTGTAATGAATGCGTAACCAAATTAATTACAGAGAATGATCTATGTTTTGAATTTACAGCGGAAACAAAATATTTAAAAGATCTAGATCGTGGAGGTTTAAAATTTCCAACCGAATTATCAATAGCGTTTGGTATTTCCGTTTATCAAATATTTAAAACATTGACATCTGAAATGTTTTTAAAATTATTTTTAGGCTCATTACGTCATAGAGAATATTTCTTTTCGGTTGTTTTGGAATATTCCGAGCGCTTATTTCTAAATGAAATTTGTCAGGCGTGTGGTCTTACGGACTTCGAACTCATAAAAAAAAGTGCCATTATCTGGTGCAACATTTTTCTGAATAATTATTGTAAAAATCAGAACAATTCACTTCAATCAACCAGCCTTTCTAGAAGAAGGAAGCTTAATATTCTAGATTGTTAAAACAATATTATTTTATTTATTTATGTTACTATTTATTAAAGTAGTATTACTTCATATCACTATTTTAGTAACGTAGTACCTAATCATAGTTTCTGAGCTATATATTACGTAATATTATATAAGCCAGTAAACATTTAATTAAGATGATCTTTTGATGCGGCAACCATTTAATTTTGACTGGGATGCCATAGATATAATATTAAAATTTTATTTTAGTATTGTATAAAATGTACTTATGTAGCTGTTTTGTAAGCCAAACTTTTGTTTGCAATTACACTCATGATTTAAGTTGATCTCTATTGAGATGCGGGTATCGGTAATTTATATATACACTGAAGTATTATACCTTTACACCATAGCGGGATCAAGGAACAAATTAGCTTGTACATTTCAACGGCTAATGTCCAGCTATCGGTTTTGCGTTCATAAGTGATTTTTAAAACATCGCTACTAGCTTCAGCCGATGGAAGACCATCATACGTGGATATAAATTCACATCCTACCAGAGGTGATCCTGTTTTTACAAAATATGATGGATCTATGGGAGTAAACCAAGAAAAAAAAATCAAATGTGGTTTATAACAGATGGCTCAAGTATTCGCCATGCTTACCAATCTGCAATAAATCCAATCAATAAAAATGTTAGCTCCTTTATACTTCAATAATGACCGCGTATATTTCTAATTCTAGGTAATAACAATTAACATTCCGTGCCAGGCAGAAGGATGAGTGATGAAGTCTCCAAATTTTTCGGAAATAACAAAAATGATTGTAATGATTAACTTTGTGATGTTTTAATATCGTTTTTTGTTTATCCAAATAAAATAAAGATGGTTAAATAGTGCTGATGTTAGATCATGGCATTGGAAACGCTCTACCAATAACACGTTTTATTGTAAAATAACATATTCATTTACATTTTAATAAACTTTATTTTGAAATTTGTTTAAGTCAGGCACATATAGATGTTTAATCTAAATTGCCCGAACTAAACAATTCAGTTAAATTTTTCATTTTTGTCTGATTTATTAATACTAGAACAACCCGTCAAAATGACGAGTTATACATAAGTGGGAGCGCATCGAAATTCTGGTTTTCGAAATCTCGGTTTTACAAAATCTTTAATTCCCACTTTTTCAGACTTTATTATTTTAATTTTTGACTATTTCAATCTTAATCACCTAATTCGTGTTTAATTTTGGTAAAATCAAATTCTTCACCAGTACCATGTGTGAATATGTCCACAACATCTAAGCATGTGGTTTCAAAATGAGTTGTCGCATCATAAGACTCTGATATGAAAATTTGTGATTCTAGCCCTTTATCAGTTGCTTCGTGATAATCAATAATTGAGATGAATTTCTGTGCAATAGGACCAATTAAATCTAATCCAGGTTTGATTTCATTTTCTGGATTATCAATTTTGACCATAGCTGATACCATTCCAATAAACCAACCCTTAGCTGCTATTGGTGAGTATAATTTGTTAACGATAAATAAATATCAGAATGTCTGTCAACTTGCATTTGTGGAATAATAATTTGACAGAGCATTCACAATGCAAAAACATTTTACCTTTTGCTTACAGGTTTGTATGAATTTCCAACATAACGAGCAACAATTTTTGTTCGTTGTTGGAAATTCATACAAACCTGTAAGTCAAAAGTAAAAAGTTGGATATACTGTGAGTTGATAGTGCATCCTTTGTATTCGCAATTGAATGATCAAGAAGACAAATGCATCTAATAACTTCCCCTTCTGATACACTCTATCAGGAAAGTAGCTTGGATCACAATAAATCTACTTACACTTAGCAATCTCATTACCAGATCTAACACCAATAGCTCGGCCTTCCTCTTCACTAACAATTTTGTCAATTGGCTTATTAAGCATATATGCTCCACCATATATAGCTGATAGCCGTGCAAATCCTTGGGTCAACTCACCTAATCCGTATATTGGATACAAAGGTGATTTTCCATAATGTGCCAACGATAATCAGACACCAAATCAATTAAATTGAATCTTTTCTTTCCAAATACATAAACAAAAAACAAAGCACAACATTAATTTTTGAAGTTTCACATGAATTTTATTTTTTTATTGATTTGTCAGGGGTGCATTTCAAATTTCAAGGGAGAAATGTAATTAAATTTATCAAATTATTGAAAGAAAATAGATAAAACCAAATTTTAATGATCTACATTTGATATAATTAATTAATTACATTGATTTTTGTGATATATTATAAAATATTTTGTTATTCAATTACAAAATTTAATTTTTTGAAATTAAATATGTGCGAGTACAGCACTTTTTCTGAAATAGGTTTTTAGAGCAAGAAGACCAGATACAAAAAGACCAGTAAAACTATATAAAAAATTTCCTCCATTTCTTGTTGTTGTTTTCGGACAATACTGTATCCATGTTTATAAATATCCATGAGGGGATCGAACCGATATTTTAATCGTTTGGTCTGATTTTTGCTTCGGTTAAACATATTTTTGATGGCTGTTCTCGATAGTAATTAAATATCTAAATTGTAATAATAATTAATTAATATAATTTTTTTTATAAGTTTACTAAAAATGAACCATTGCATTGAAAGAAATTATGTTATTTTTACGTAAAATAATTTCTTTCATATCGATACTCAGCCCGAAGCTCTGTTTTTGTATTTGGTGTATTAAGTGACATCTAGGAATGGGAATTATTAGTAAGAGTTATTTTATTTTATATACTGCTCTCAATTCAAATGTACCTAATGACAATTCAAAAATTTATTTTGAATGTACATAAATCATTATGTTTTGGGAATAAAAATAGATGTCAAATATTTTTAAGTAGTATGTATTTATTTTCAGCTAGGACTTAATTGAAAAATAATATTTCTAATATTTAAGAAATAAATAAGGCATTAATATTTCAGTTAATGTTTATTGGTTATGTCGTTTATTTGTGATGCATTAAAAGCTGGGTTGTTGATTTTTTTTCTTCTCGCTCAATGCATTTGCATTGTTTTAATTTTTTTTCTGTTTGGCTCTTTTTGGTTTATTTTAATTTCGGCTGTTGCGCGACGACGTGTTGTCTTTTTTTCACCCTTGATTTTAAATGTGGATAAATGATGACGTCATTATATTGAATTTTCTCTTTTTAATACATATTGTTATTGTTGTAGAACGTTTTTTAATTTAATTTCCCTTATTTTCTTTTGATTAAATCTGGGAAATGGGGAAACTTGAGAATCTGTGTTTTAAATGAGTTGGTCATTGAGTTATTTAAAAGTGATTTCAGAAAAAATTATTTACCTAGGATTAATTTTTAATTCAATTTTTTTCGTCAATCGAAATCGCGTTTTTTCATACAAACTATATGAAAATAAATTATTTTTTAGTGTTTCTATGTCCTTTATTTTAAGTTCAATTTTTACATGCCGGCTCTATTCATATCAAGATGGTTCTGGTCAAATAAACCTGTATCAAAAAGCTGCATTCCAAAAATAATAAGCAAATAGATTTTAATTATTGACAGATGAGTTAACTTTTGATAAAAAATTTTTAATGCGAAAACACTCTCACAACTTATAATTAAAGCATGATAAAATGTATAGGCCTTGAATAATTTGTTCAAAGGTGTTGAGTTAAAAATATTTAAGTTATATGCACTGAACATATGCTACAAGCTTTAACAAAAAAGCTTCTATATACATGTTTTTAATGCTACAAAAAAAAATAAGCAAAAAATATAAAAATATAACTCTAATATTCTTAAAGAAACACCAATTACATGAATCTGATTTGCAATTAAATATCATGTTTCTGTGCTGTTTGCTGTTTTTTTTTTACATAATATTACTATTAATATTGTTTTACGAGAGCTAAATATAGTACAATAACAACATGAAATTTAAACTTATATCTGTATTTAGTTGGTGTTGTTGTTGCAGTTCTTAAAATTTAAATAATTTTTTTCGCAAAATAAAAGCTACATACATATTTCAATTTACTGTCACGAAGTAATAAATTATTAAAAATATGTTTTGTTTTGTTGGTAAAATCGTTCGTTCTAATAAATTTAATGTTTTTTGTTGTTTTTGTTGTTGGTGTGCGGTATGTAACACATAAACCATAATTGGAAGATTTTAAAACATGTTTTTATATACAAAACATATAAATATGAATGTACATATGTATATATAAAATTAATAATAATTCAATTAATTAAATCACCATCCAAAAAACTATTATAATAACATTAACCTGATGGACAATTAATTTTTCCATACGGCCTACACCAAACAACAATGAAAGCATCAGTATACCAAATAAATAAAAAATCTGTTAAACCAACATAGTGTAAATGATATATGCTGTCATTTAAATTTACACTATAATTATTTAATAATCATAATCATTTTAATGATAGTGATGTATTGAGGTGTACAGGTATAGTTTCACAATGTACAGTTTGTATAGTCTCCTCATATAATTTTATTGTTTCCCCAAAAAGCTCTAATAATTATAATTATTTTTAATGTAATTAGTTTAATCGGTTATTTAAACTATACTTTACGTGTCACTGTATGTATGTATCAACATAAAAAACCTTGATAGTAATAAACGTCTCATCATATCACTAATTATCTGTGCGATCGCATTCTTTATAAGACGACAAATTATGAATGCAACAAATAACGTTTTTCCGAGAGGCAGATAGATTTTGACGGGTGATAAGACGTTTTTGATAAATGTCACATACAAAACATAAGGGGAATATATTTAAATCAACAAAAAAATATCGAAACAAATGTTTTTTGTAGGTTATGTGAAATTAAAATGTAATTTTTCCTACAAATATATTTTTTGTTGTTGTTTTTTTTCGATTTTGGTTTTGCTTCTTTAACATACGATAAAAGTATAACAACATAACATTAGTCGCGTGAGTGCAACGAATAAGAAAAATAAAGATATTTGTTAAAAATAAAAAATAAATATTCGTATAGTAAAAATACAACAACATAATTTTCTTTAAATTTCCTGTAATAAAAATTATAACAAATGAAAATACGTGTGTTTATATAAAACGCAAGTATAGCGATAAATTTCACTGTGCAACTGATTGTAGGTGCGAGTTTATAGGAAATATTTTGATGCAAACCTACATATATGGGCAGTTAAAAACATGATTTCCTTTTCAATACAAAGGATTTATTATATGTATGAAATATTTATCTATGTATGTACTTCAATTTATATTTCATCGTAACTATTGGGCGGCCAAAACATTTTTAAATACTTTTTATATAGAAGAATGTCGGTTTAAGGCCGAAAACGGCATTTTAAGCTGATTCTCAAAAGAAAGCATTTAATTAACACTTTGCAACATGGTTTTTTCCTAATCGTTCTACGGCGGACAAGTAGACTGTATTTACACTGATTTTCAAAAGACGTTTGACACAGTGTCCCACGTCCCACCGAATTTTAATTAGGAAATGTAATGATATGGGTCTTTTCAGGCAAATTCTTAACAGGTCACAGTCATATCTTTCGGGACGTAAACATACTGGTTAAATTTAATGGAATTTTATCATGGCCCGTTGTAGCTAAGTCTGGGGTGCCTCAGGATTCCATTGTTGGCCCCGTTTTGTTTCTTATTTTTAACGATTTGCCAACCGTTTTGTCTACACGATACTTACTTTATATCTAAAAAAAATCGAGATGGGCTATGTCGTCTACAGGGCCGTAGGTGTTTTGCGTAATAACGTTTATCAGATGTTGAGATTAATTATTTTAATTTAATATAAATTATCTGCCACAGTTTCTTTACGCAGAAATAAATGAGGGATTCTCTCTCTACAGGTTTCTCAACTATTGTAAATCGCTATTTTGCATAATTTAATTGCAATTAAAATGTATGTGCAGGTTAATCATTTTAATTTAAAATAAATTATCTGCCATGGATTTTTTACTCATAAATTGACACCTGAATTACTCTGATCAGATGAGGCGTTCTCTCGCTATAGTGTAGTCAAGCTCTGTAAATCGCTATTTTGTAGACTCTGTAAATCGCTATTTTGTAGAATTAATTTGTAGACTTTTTCACCACTGTTTCTTTACGCAAAAATTGACTTCAGAATGGCTCAGATCGGATGAGCCATTATCTCGGTACAATTGCTCATGCATCTAAGTCGCGCGAAATCAGAGGAAATCACAGGTTCTCGGCGCGGCTTGCCTTGTCGCCTGATGACGCCATTAAGATAATATTATGCGTTAGGCATGAATCCTAAGAACCAACCTAAGAAATAATCCATTTAAATTAAATGTAATGTTTACAGTTGAGAGTATATGTTATGCGGTATAAGACGTTATCACGTCAAAATTTCACCAATGTTAATGACACTGCTTACTGTTATAGACTTCAGTCTAATTTGTAAAATCTTTCAGTGTGATCGAAGGCAAATAAATTAAAACTTAATATCAATAAATGTGTTGCGATTTCATATAGGCGCAAAGTTAACCATATAAATTTTCCATACAACATTAATGATATTGTTTTAGTTAGGGTTTCCGAAATCACTGATCTGGGTAATATATTTGATTCTAAACTCTAATTTAATATCCATGTAGCAGCTATCTGTGCACATAAACTACTTACTAAAAGAAAGAATTAATTTTTTTAATTTTTAATTTAATTAATTTATTAAATTGTGAATTTTAAATTTATAACTGAAAAGTGTTGATTGCTCAACGGAGCAAAAAATTGTCCAGAATTTGTAAGCATAAAAGTCGTATGTATACTTTTTCCAGTTATAATTTGTTGAAAAATTTTAATATTTAGGCTGTTAGTGAATTAGTTAAAAACTAGTTAAAAATGAAAATTTTAACAAATGAAATGAAATTTTTTTTTATTCACCACAAAAAAAAATTTAACGCAGCCGACACCGTCTATAAATTTTGACAAGTGATGTTAAAAAAACATCATTCAATAACATTTAGTATTGAACGTCGATCAATAAATGATGGCTATTAGCTACGGCTTGACACTGGATGGAATAAAAGCTTTTATAATTTAGATACTTATCGTGCTTGTTGACTGGTAATTTATTCTTATATGACATCCGTCAATAGCACCGATAACATTAGCAAAGATTCCAGTTTTTGCCCTTGTCCAAAATCTAACCCCGATTTCTTCTCGTTCGTCAATAGCTGGTGGTTTAATAATATGCCGCATATGATGTGTAAGATAGTCCAACATTTTATGTATGATGAATTTTACTGTAACTGTATGGGAAAAAAGTATTATATATATGTAATTTTATTATGTATGTATATAAACGCTATAATGATTAAATGCTATGTATTTTGAATGAATTTCAACTGTCAAAATTTTAACCAATTCACACAGTTCTAATTTTGTTGTTAAAAATATATCACCACGATAATTTGATTTTCACAAAATTTTTAACTAAAATATTTTTAACATATTCACTCACGGCCTTAATTAGAATATGTGGTGAAATTGCCAAAATCGAAACAAGGTCAGGCGATTCATTCTTACAATTCCTACACTTTTTCTGGCAAAACCTGCCAAACAAAATTCAGGCTGGATTTTGGGCATTTTTCGCAAGGATTTTAGTGTGAGCCGTACAAATATTTTTTCCAGTTGTTGTTGTTGTAAGGGACCGGATGAATACAATTAAATCGCAAGTTTCTTTTACCATTATTTTAAAATATTAATTTACAGAAAGAAACGAATAAATTTTAAACCCTAAGGGCACAAGTGAAATAATTAGCAACGAGCTACTTAAAGCTCAATACCGTTATATATCACATTTCGAATGAATTCAGTGTACAATCAAATTTGGTTATAAAAATAAAATAGAAAACTGTTTAATTTTTGGGTCTAGACACTAAAATATGTTTTAAGAGATTTCCTTTGCTTAAACGAATTAGAGGCTACATAGTAGAATAAGGGATTTTTAATTTTTGAATATTTTATGTTGGCTCAAAGCTGAGGTACCGAAAATCTGGGTTGGGTAAATTATTATTAGTCAATTTAATTTCATAAACTAATGTGCTATTCTATGTTTGGATTTTATTTCGATCATCACTATTACAAAAAAATGATACACGATTGCGATCTTTACTTTTTAAATAACATCTGTTTTCTTTTATAAGTACATGCTTAATTGAAAATTTTGGCCGAACCTTAGAAAACGTCATCTAAATCATTTTATTATCAATAGAATACGCGCGAAGGATAAAGCACACCACACGATTTGTATTAATAGTGGTAATATCAAACTAACTGCGATTTGTTTGAAAAGCTTTTCTCAATTTACATAACACAATTTACATCAACTTCCACTTTCGTCATACCACCCGTGATTCTGTATGTAAGAGTTTAATTGTATACTCATTCTTAATCTTTAACATGATCACGTTTTATTTATTTATTTAGTTTTTTTTAATATTCTAAAATCGTAACCATTTTGTGACTTAAACTATTTTTGTGTTGTTGTTGTTGTTTTTGTTTAACATTATGTTTATTTATATGTGATGAAAATAATTAAGATAGGTCAAGGACGTGATCTCCATGAAGCAAATGAAAAACAAAAATGTTACTTATCTTCAAAAAACGATCATACAAATAATAACAATCAGAACAACAACAACAACAACAATAATAATAGTAGTATTAAATATAATTGCAATTCTTGGAAATAATTTAGCATGTATGTACAACAAAAACTAAAACCTGCTATAATGAACGATAATAACTGGGTGAGATCAGCGCAACCAACAAAAACATTAAAATGAAATAAAAATGTTATATCCCCTGAAGTTATCTCGATATATTGCCGAAAGATTGCGGAAATAATTGTTTAACAGATATTTTTTATACACACAAAACCTATTTGACATGCTTCTCTAAACAAAAAAAATAACCACCTGTAGTCCCAAAAATACCCAAATCCTCGTCTCTCCGCACATAAATTACTTAATTGTTTAAAAAAAACTCTTAGATTAAAAAAACAAAAAATTTAAAAATCAATTTAAATTGTCAAATTATTTATCAGTTTTTATGATTATTTTATTTTCATCGATTATGTATCTATGTATATATAAACACAAGACGATACAAAAATTTGTCTTGTGAACATCAGGTGTCTGGTCCCATATAACTGCTTGCATTTACAACAAAAATGGTGCACGTTTTGCTTTGTTTTAGATTTTTAACCGCGTGTACACAAATATAAAATTATGACTTTGAAGTGGTAATAAAATAAATCTGGATATGGATAATTCACATTAAACACGACCTCCTGATGATATCGATATACGTACGTACCTGCGTGTTAATATTAAGATATAATATATACATTGTGACCACTGAAAAGGTTCTTCTTCTTACATAATATGAGTATACAGATAATAAAAATTAGATCAAAAATATTTAAAAATATCATTTTTTATTTATTTTAATTAAAAGTCGTGTTTTAAAACCAAATAAAAAAAAACTGACAAAACTCAACGTTCTGTGACAAATTATAATTAACACATCCCGGATAGTTTTGTACATTTTTATGTTTTTTTATGTTGTGCTGTTGTGTATTTAAATTGTTCGGTGCGAAAATCAAAAAGGTAACAAACCCTGAAGTGATCAAATATAATTCTGATTATCGATCGCGTATTTATATATAGTATGTATGAGCAGAAATGCGTCACGAATAATTATCACCTTTGACGGCTTAATTTAATAATTATATATTATGTACGTGCTTAAATCTATAAAACGGAAGTTTGATTATACAGTGGTAGTCCAAAACAATTTTTTGAAAATTTGTTTCCCCCTTTTTGTGATAAAACTAACCAAAATATGTAGAATAAAATTATATAAAATTATTTATTTTACACTTGGCCCTTAAATTACACGGTAAGACCAAACTTTGTTTTGGGTAGTTTTTCACCTGTCGATTAAACCTCGATTATTAACTCAGATAATCAATCAGATTTATAAAAAATTATTGAAACTTAAGAAGAAATAATTTTGAACATTTGAAATTCAACAAAAGTTCCAATTTACACGAAATTTTCTAAAAAATAATTTTAGAACAATCTTTGTAGCACTTATTCGATTCTAGGAGTTTTTTGGAAATTTAGGCTTAAATTAGGTGGCGAGAATGTGTTTATCAAATTTAATTAATTGCAAGTTTAAACATTTTGCTGTTCGTAAACTACATATTTTTACAATGAATTTAGAATTACGTATTTAAATTAAAATATTTCAATTTAACAGCATTTTGTAAGCTCTAGGCCCGATTGTAAGAACACGGATAGATTAAAAAAATCCGGCGAAGACGATTTTTTTCTTCGTCGATTGTAAATATAAACACTGATAAAAAATTCCATCCTCTGTTTATTGCAGTTTTTATTGCAATTTTTTCTTTCTTTTTGACGTTTCAAATTTAATTTGTTGTTTATTTACATACAATAGGGTGTTTACACGAAATTATTTTTTTATGTTTTTCTACAATAGAAAGTAAACTTTTGAGTTGGGCATTTGAAATTTTAAAACCAACAAAACTAAAATTATGTCAAAAAAAAAAACAACAACATTTTCTATCCACTTTTCGATTCATGTACTGCAGTAATCACAATCAGCACCAAAACAACCTAATTAAAACGTTTATAATAGAAATTATGGAATGCGCTCGAAACGCGATATTTTAAAATGGGATATGACGAGATGCGATATGGTACAAAACGCGATATTTCAAAATGCGATATGGTACAAAACGCGATATTTTAAAATTAAAATTTTAAAATAATAATACAAATTAAAATAATAATAATATTATTTTAAAATAATAATAATTATAATTCTTCCTTAAAATTTTTCCTCACCAAAATGATGTAATTGAACATGAACGATCAGAACTAGAAAATCGCGTTTTGAAATATCGCGTTTTGTACCATATCGCGTTTTGCACCATATCGCGTTTTGTACCAATCGCGTTTTGAAATATCGCGTTTTGAAATATTGCGTTTTGTACCATATCGCGTTTTGAAATATCGCGTTTCAAATGGGACCGAGAAATTACAGTTGCCCCACTGAGATATATTTATAAATTCAATGTAAGTCTCCTTATTTTATTACTGAAGTTACACATTTTAATTGATTGCAATTTTACATTTTTGTTTACAATAATTTTAAATATTTTCATGAACGTATTTTGATGTTTCATAATCTTTTGTTTTGTTATGTTAGTTTTAATTTGGACTTAAAACCTTATAAATTTTATTTTGTAATGCTAATGGTCATATTACACTACCAAATTATCGTCACTTGAATAATTAATTCTTGTAAGTGTTGCATACAAGATTTCTGTTTTATTGTTGATTAAGAATCACCATTCCTTAATCTATTTACAAAAAATTTTCTGTGGGGTAATCAAGCAATTCTGGGGGTTAAGTTTGATACTAAAATTTCCTTGTATACTGAAAGTGGTAATTACCTCAATCATGAAATATCGTACAAGCATATAAGGTATTTCATATTTATATGTTATGATTGTTTTATAAAAATTAAATAATTGTATGCCGCTCATTGCAATCATTTTTGAAAATTTTTCTGAAACGGTAGAACTTTGAAAAATTGTATGTACTTTATAAATCAAAATTGTTTTTGTACACAATGGAAAAATAATAAAAACTTGTACTACAGGGTTACAATTATTTGTTTTGCATCGAAACGTTGTATTACTCAGAAATGAAATATTGTATACCACATTGTTCTAGCCAATAATTAAATTGAAATATTGTACAGGTACATGGTCCTGTTTGAAGTCCCTTTTCGATATGACAGTATGCACATTCTGAGTCAATATTTTACAGACATTTCGTCATCATAGTGTAGAAGTCGATAGCAAAATTTCATTTAATAAATAAGCTTTATCCGTTTTTAAGTTAATGCGTTTTATGTGAAAATTGTAAGGGAGAGAAACTTTAAACACAAATATCTCAAAACTATAGTTTTGCATTACAATAATTCATTATTCAAATGACGAGGCTGAATTGCCCATCTCTATTCAATTTTTATTATATGTAATGGTCAAGTTACATAGTATGACCGTATTTTTAGAGTTATTATTAGTGTATTTTCTGGTTTATAACTTTATTTTAATTTTTATTTAATTTTTAATGTTTTGGCCTTGGTCGCGTTTTAAAATATCGCGTCATAAAATGTCGCGTTTCAAAATGCCGCGAGGTACAAAATGTCGCGTGGTACAAAATGTCGCGTTTTAAAATGTCGCGTTTCAAAATACCGCGTGGTACAAAATTTCGCGTGGTACAAAATGTCGCGTCTTAAAATGTCGCGTTTCAAAATGCCGCGAGGTACAAAATTTCGCGTGGTACAAAATGTCGCGTCTTAAAATGTCGCGTTCCACAATACCGCGACGTACAAAATGTTCAATTTGGATTAAATTGTGTATCTGATATCAACTTCCGATATATAAGTACTTAACTTTATCATTTTAGTGAAGGAATATTCTAATAAATTTCAAAATTTGCGTTCTTTTTCTTAGACCCACTTTATAATTACATAAAATTACATTTATAAATAATTTCCATTCAGTGAAGGAAAATTTTACTATATGTTTAAACACAATTTGCTTGTTTCAAATAATTTTTATTAAATTATTTATTATTTCACATCATATTGTGTTGATTTATAAGGAATTTTTCAAAACGCGTCATTTTAAAACACATCATTTTAAAACGCGTCATTTTGTACCACGCGGCTTTTTGAACCACGCGGTTTTATGAAACGCGACATTTTGTACCACGCGACATTATGTACCACGCGGCATTTTGAAACGCGACATTTTAAAACGCGACATTTTGTACCACGCGACATTTTTTACCTCGCTGCATTTTGAAACGCGACATTTTAAAACGCGACATTTTGTACCACGCGGCATTTTGAAACGCGACATTTTAAAACGCGACATTTTGTACCACGCGGCATTTTGAAACGCGGTATTTTGAAACGCGGTATTTTAAAACGCGACATTTTAAAACGCGGCATTATGAACGGTTCCCAGTAAATATAATAGATTACACCAAAATATTCGAAGTTTGAGAGCAAATTTTGGACATGTTTGTAGCCAGTCTGAAAACTCAATCTGATTTGATTTTTGTTTCTGAAATTTGGATTTATTCGAACGAAAGTACAGAATTTAATTTGCCTAATTACAAATTTAAAGCATGCTGTCGATAATTACCGCGCCGGGTGGAGTTGGTGTCTTTATACATAAAAATTTAACATTTGCATCATGATTCATGCTATACTTGTAGTTGGAGTTCAAGCTGATGTTCTTAGATTGGTCATTGACAGGTAACAGTGTTTGGATTTTTTTATGTTTTTACCATTTTTGTAATAGTGATCTTAATGATTTTTGCAATGATTTGGATAATTTGCTGAGAACAATAATAACATAGTGATCTTAGGTGATCCTTATATAAATCTGTTGAACAACGTAAGCTGTTTTAACTACCCAACAATGCTTGCATCAAACGGATTCCTCAGTATGTCTTTTGAGGGACAATTGGAGCTTCATACCCGGGGCTCAGTTCATGGTATGGGTCGTGGGAATTGCTCTGTCCTCAGCATTAGTTTAGGGATTTGGTCCTGTCCATGGCCCTGCAACAAACCGCCAGTCTCCCGGTTTTTATTTACGCATACCTGGTACCTAAATTAATTTAAACAAATCCACACAACAAAATATATATTTATAGATATATGTACAATACTAATGCCGAGTTATTAATAGTGCGAATCAACCAAAAAGTGAATATGCCTTTACAAATGTTTTTTTTTTGGGAACTTACCGGACAAATTCTTTGCTGGTGGACCTCTCTTCTCCCGGTGGCCGACCGTCTGACCGTGCACACTCCGTGCTGGTGGAACCCTCTTCTCTCGTAGGCCGACCGCCTTTCGGATGCCCTCAAGTCAGGTAGCGTGCCTACCTTGTCTTTCGCCAAACTCGAATAGCCACTTCCTCCCTCCCCCCAAACAATAACACCAGTTTAAATACGTATTTGTTTTTTTTCTTCTATCTGTTTATTGCCTTTAATTATTAGTTCCTTTTTTTTTTTTTTGTTACTAACAATTCACAAAAAATGTTTTTAATTTTTATTTTTCTCCCCTTTTGGGTTTAAAGTATTGCCTCAGCTTATTCGTACCGGAATCCCAATAGGCACATTCACAAGATCCGGTACTATCGCTTATTGGAACACCCGTATTATATATTTGGTTAATACGCGTATTGCTCAAATTGTTCAATGTCCCATATGTGTTTTTTTTTTTGTTGTGTCGCTCTTTCTGATTCAGAGCTTACGAATAGCACTAAACACGCACATACACGAAACTCACGTTCCTCACGGTTACAAGGTTTTCCTTTTTCGGATTTTTTTTTATCGGTCGTTGCCAGGATGAGTTAATCGAAAAAATTTTGAGCGGCAATATAATTTTGAATGTGAAGACGAACAATTTTGAAACCGACTACCGCAAACTCATTTGGGACAATATTCATATTGTTACATTCGTGGGGACGTACCACACACCCTGATAGTCTCACCACGCCGGGCAAAAGCGAAAATACCTAACTAAACCGTATTATAAAGGTATTGCGAGATGCGGTGTTACGTTCTTATGTCTTTAATGTGGTAAATCCCGATGCTCTTACCATTGTCTTTCCCTAGTTCGTATGACGTACTACCTAATTTCCGCAGCACAATGCATTTAATAAATTTTGGCGCAAGTTTTGCTGAAAACTTAGCGGCAGCATTGCTTTGAACATAATTTTTTACATATACGATTTGATGGGTCTCTAGGTTCTAAAGGATTTGATGGAGTAGATAATATCATTGTTGAAAATTGTGCCTGGTATTTGGTTGATGTATTAAAATTTTTATTTAATTTAAGTCTAAAGAGTGGAATTTTTCTAGACGCCCTAAAAATAGCTGTTGTTATTCCAGTTTTTAAAAAGGGTAATGCTCTGCAATTGAACAATTACCGACCGATCTCACTATTGAGTACTTTTTTCAAATTATTTGAGAAATTAATAAAGCGACGATTGGTCTCTTACCTTGGTAAAATAACATTTTTTAGTGATCACCAATTTGGACTTATAGCAGGAAAGTCTACGGAAGAAGCTCTCCTAAAATTTTTGAGCAATATTTATTTAGCCATTAATAATTCTCAGAAATGCTCAGCAGTATTTATGAACATTTCAAAAGCATTTGATACTGTTAACCACGACATACTAATGATGAAATTGTCTAGTATTGGCGTTAGAGGCAAAATATATCTAATATTTGGTTTATATAGTTGATATGGTTTATAAGTTACCTTCTTAACCGTAGTAAAATTGAAAAAATTAATAACGTGAATAGTCCTGCAGGTCTTCTAAAATGTGGTGTTACTCAGGGCTCAGTTTGGGGCCCTTATTGTTTTTAATTTATTTCAATTCCGTCTTTGAAATTAATCTCAGAGGGTGTGCTACATGTAATGACTACGATCAAATTCAACAGTTTATTAATATTGATTTATACACTCTAAGTAAATGGTGTTTTATCCCCGACTTGTTGCTAGTGAAAAATCTAGATTTATGTATTTTAGACGACCTTATACATAACAGTTGATCAAAATTTTTTCATGTGTCATGTTTACTCATGCGATAAGAATCCTTGTTTTGGGCATTGTTTTGATCTGTCCTGCATAAATGAGTTTAAATACTTAGGTGTTACAATTGACTCACAGCTTAATTGGGCCTCCCACCCAACTAATATCAGGAAAATTGTTATTACTGTAGTGCATAAATTTTATAACCTTCGACCAGTGTGCCCTTCTTATGTTTTAAGAAGGTTATATCATGCTCTTGTTGAATCAATCATAATGTATGGTATAACTAGTTGGGGAGGAACTTACTTTGCTAACATTTCAGATATTTTTATAGCGCAAAAAAGAATTGTCAAATTAATTTATGGTCGTCTGAGAAATACACGTTTTTCAGGGGTTCAAAATGTTTTTTGTTCGTAGCAATAGTCGTACATTTCACGCATATAATATGAGAAATCCAAACAGTTTTGTCGGCCTTCGTTGTAATAATGAAAAGTTTTGGAGATTTTATTTATATATGGCACCTTATTGGTTCCATCTTTTACCTAAACACGTGACAATGCTTCCATCTGCTCAGAAACACAAATTTTATAGGGAAATTCGAGCTTGGCTGCTTGACATTGAAGATATCGAGCAATATTTTTCGTATGAATATTAAATTGCATTATTTTCTAATTATTGTACCTTTGTGTCATTAATTATATCTATTTAAATATAACGTATTTTGTATTTTGTTGAAGTTTATTGTTTTCTTTTACAATGTTTTGATTCAAATTGCTCCCCTACAGACATAATGGTTCTAGGAGCTGTACTTTATTACATATTCAAATTGTAATTTTTTAATTAGCTTTTTGTTTGAAATAAAGATAATAATAATAATAATAATAATTTTCGACAAAATTAAAATATTTTTAAAATCGGTTTAATACGAATTTCGAAGATTAAACTTTCTTGATTTAGCTACATCTGAATTTTCGAAGTGTTTTCGAATTTTCTTCAACATTTAAACCAACTTTCTAATGGTGATAATTTTGTAAATTTTCTTTAATTTAATTTTAAAGTATTGTCATAAAATGTAAGATCATATTATTTTGTATTAATTCTCGAAACATGTAACTCGATTCTATCTCTCGGAAATGGTATGGAAAGGTTTCCTCTCTATCCTCTCTATTCCTCTCTCTGCAGGAACTGTGTTATTACGTTCCTTAAAGATGTTTTTTTTTCTAATAATAAACCTCTGCTCTTTCAGCAAGTTTTACAGTTCAGACCCTACTTACAACACGGTAAGGCTTTTCCAAATATTGGCCGTCTTAGTTTATTGTGACTCATTGTCTTTGTTTTACCAAAACGTATGACTGGTACGAAAAAATCTTAATTTTTAGTTATTTTCGAAATTTTCGGTAAAAAATCAAGCAATATTATATTATTATTATTGAATGGCCATGTATGCGTTTAGCCACATTGCATTGCAACCTTAAAGATGTTTTGTGCTTAGACCCTGCTTAATTATCCGTCCAGTCAATATTCAGCCTCTTAATGAACCTTATAATACTGCCGGCCGGTACGCGATACATACTATCTGGGCTCATTCCTCTCCCTCCTAGGTGTTTACTATAGCATGTACTTCTACTAGAAACACGGAAGCAATGGTTACCGAGGCTTTCGAGAGGGCAGTCCCACTCCCGTATATTCTTAGCCTACCCGTCTTCCATTTTGATTTTACTCATACGAGTTGTTGGGAATGGTAACTTGCCTATAGGTCACCCAGCTTTACTGCAAGAAGGCTAAATAAAACTGGAGGGCGCCTGGTATCCAGAGTCCGCATACTTTGTACTGATTAACTTATCATCGGCAGTTGCTGTTCCATCTTAGATTAGTTTTTTTTTAGTCAAGGATTTCTCCTTTAGCGCCGTACTTTGGCCTGTGCCAAAAGGCCAAAATGTGCCAATGGGCACCAGTTGTTGCCACGAAGAGGCAGCACGTACACTTGCGAATTGTGGCCATGTTACTCCTTACACAATTGTACCCATCACGCAGCTGCCTAATACATGACCAACATAGCTCACGTGATGCGCACCATACTGGAAGGTTACGGAGCTGGTAGTTCAATCTACTCAGCTTTGGTCCCTCCTCCAATAGACGCCAGACCACCAAAAAAAATAATGAAAAAGTTACTGATCGAAAATTTCTTTAACGTTTCAAACGCAAATTTTGATCTGATAGTTTAATGTAGACATTTAAATAAAGATGCTCCGAGGTTGAAGATTTTCTGAAGAATTGTAGTTACAAATTGTTTCTCTTTTCTTATTAAAGTATTTAAAAAAATTACATATAATACCATTCTTTAATCGATTGTAGTTGAATTAGCTATTTTACAAGCAAATATATTGGATAAATCTTAATTATCACCAACCGATATCACGTGGTTTCAAAACGCCCTCAACTTCTATCGAACAATGCATGCTATAACGTAGTACGGCTTTGCTCAACCCAATTAGTCTATACCTCCAAACCCACCAGGTTGAAAAGACCCGACTGCCGCAAATCTTCTATAGAATTTACTATATTATAGCCATTGTACCTAACTTTGCGAATTCAAAAATCAATAGTGAACTTGTATTCGAATTTATTTCTTAGGAGTATGATGGGCGTACGCTGTACAACCATTCGAATAATCAATCATCAACCAAATGCAACAACCAACTAATTTATAATCTAAATGATATGCGCATGGTGTTCGATTAGCGCACCACCAAATACAACACAAATTTTGTCTAATCATAATAATAATAATACCTTTTTCTATCTACCTGTTTGTTTATTCAATTCAATTTAACAACGTTAACTAGAATAGGCTGAATAGAATTAAATTAAACTGTTAGATTAGATAATAATGAGGTGAACATGTACGTATATATAGATATATGCAAGTAAGTTTTTGGACAATCATTCTGAATAGATATTATTGTTATTAAAATTAAGAACCGCGACGAGTTGTTGTTGTAAATATAAATTTAAGTTTTAAGCTATTTATTAGATGTAAGTACGGGATGCGGAGATCAACAATTTTATTTACTATTTCCCATGATCTTTCTTCATTGTTTTGGTAAAATTTAGAAACTTCTCCTAATTGGATCTATTATTATCCTTTGTGCCCCGAACAAGAAAAACTGTTATGCCACCCCCGCCGGTCTCAACACATTAACGATCTATATTTTTGTTTGTGCTAGAGAATTATGATTTTTTAAGAAATATGTACAAAACGAACAACACACAATGATTCATAAAACTATATTTTATTCAAAAATTCGACACCCAATCGAGATTTTCGGATGTTTACGATCAATAAAATTGTCTAGCCAATTAAAATATCAAAATATACAAAATATTATAATCGTGTTATCAATCGTTAAAAATCATGTTGCTTAGTTTTTTTTTTGTTTTTGAAGATCATTAAAATCTATCGAAATAATAACGTATTGATTGAGTTGTAATCAAAACACAACATGATCTTCGTCGTCCGTTGTCGTTTATGTATATTATAAACGTATATTGAAAATTGACATCTTTTGATGTGATCAGCATGTGATCATAATATGTCGTATCGATCACTGATTATTATACCTATATATAAAAAAACAAACTAGATCTGTTGTTTAATTAGAAAATAGAATTTTCTGTTGATCATCTATTCGAAACATATTGAGGCGCCCTTGTTTCTTTCTTTTATGCGAGCTGGTGATAAAATAAATATTAATAAAAAGAAAGTAGATCTCTCAACTCAGAATAATCTCGTATCACGCTGTTTATGTAAACATATGTTTTCTAGTTGATCCTTTTTATGTATGTACATATATTTAAATTAAATCGAAGGGTAACCTGATCTCTCATACATACATTTTTGGTTTTTGTAACGATCTTATTTTGTACTGTGATCATGTTCTTTTATAATTTACTCAACCACTAAATCATTTTTGTGTGTGTCCTAAATTTTGTAGTAAAATTTAATGATTTCGAAAAAAAAAACTATACATGAATATCATTAATCATACAGGCGCAAGTAGACTTTTTAAAACACCTTTCGATCTTTATTTTATAATGTTTTCCTCCCCTTTTATTGTGTGAAACAAACCGATCGTAAATTTCTCACAATTTTGTTTATTTAGTTGAAGTTTTTATTTTTTGTAAACACTGGTAATTGGCATATTGGATAAATAGAACCAAAATCTAAACCACATATTATCACAGCAGGAATCATCCGATTATTGCAAATCCGGATATTCTCACATTTTTTTTTTTTGTAACGCGCGAAGAAGAAATGAAAATGTGTTATTATGTATTTCATATACATACATAAATCGATCGATCTAATCATGTAACATTTTTTTTATTACTTACATTATTTTGTTTATAACATTGATGATCGCGCGCCGTCGTCATCTAAATATGAATAAATAAAATTTAAATCAAACTATCACGCGATCTTGAAAAAAGGAGGATATACAATGACACATCTTTCATGTGTTGGCTTGTAAATCATAAAGTAGTCAAGAAGTATAAGAGATTGTGCAAACCAAAAAAAAATAAAAAATTGACAGAGAAATGCGAAATTATCACGGCTTCTGCAAGAATCGTTGGTTACATACACACACGTCAAACGAAATGTTATCACATTTCCTAGTACCTGAAGGTATTTTTATGATTAAGATAATTATTTATTCGTGTTTTTGGTATTGTTGGATTGTTTTCAAGAAAAAAGACTTTTGGCGGTTTATAATTTTATAATCGTAAGCAATTTTTATTCTTTTTCTTTCACTTTTTTTTTTTTTTTTTTTGATACGATTGCATTTCGGCCCCAACAATAATGTGTAGGCTTTTCAATGTAGAATGATGAAACTTTAATTTATTTAGGTACAAAAAATAAAATAAAATTATAACGATGTCAACAATTGTGAAAATTTGTGAGTCATGATGTATGGTTGAAATTGTTTTTTTTTTAATTTTTTGTTTGTTAAAAAATTGACTAATTAGAGGTGTTAAACGGGTATTATATACCATAAATGATTTAAATGGACATTTTTTGGATTATTTTATTAATGTTTAAAATGTTCATTCCACGTTAGATATTTATAGAACTATAAATCTTTTAAATTTGGCACAATTATTTTCGCTATGTCACTTTCTTACTGAGATGTATACGAGTAATCGAGTATTTGTTAGAAGTTTGACAATGGAAGAAGATCTGAAGCGATCGTAACTTCAATTTTAAATAAATAAATATCTCAATAAGAAAGTGACAAAATCAAAAATAAATATGTTTTTATATATGATTATGTTTATACGTACTAATACACTAATCTATCATTAAAAATTAGACGTTGATTTTTCTTTAAATTAGATAAACAAATTTAAATAAACTTACTTCAAATGACCAATTAAGGATTAATTTTTCCACATCGAAAGTTAGTACAGTAAAAGAAACAACATTTTTAATATTCAAAAATTCTAGTGAGTGTGCAGAAATGTAAAAATGTTTTTCAAGTTCAAAGTTGTCGTCTATATAGTATGTATAATATGTTTAAAGAAGATTCTTTTTGACCATTAAATTCTTAAATTTAAGCTATAATGCAGAAAGCGTTTGGAAAACGTGCGACTGCAACATCAATTAGCAGATTAAAAATTCTTAGAAATTGGTAAGCCTTGCTTTATGACAATTATTTTATAAAATAATTACTTATTTTTTTAATTTTTAACAATATCTTCGATTTTTAACAGAACGCAATTGACATTTTCTTGATTTTTAAATATCAAAATTCTGTCAAATAATAATAAATAATTATACCAGTGTTGTATGAAGAATTCTGGTTTATAACATTTATCGTTGTAAGTCACCTCGATCGACTTGAAAAATACCAATTTAAAGCTGAAGTTACACGACAATTGTCACGTCGAATGAAGTGAGGTGGCTAAGGGAATCCGGATGTTAGTCTTTAGAAACATTCAATTTAAGATTTAGAGTTCCTAAGCCTTGCTCGAAACCTGTGATAAATATTTGTTAGTACTAATTATTGAAATTTACTTGCAAAAACCGCACACAACCAAATTATCAAAATCAATTCCAATGCTAACTTTTGACAGATATAAATTAAATTCTTTTTATGTTTATATCGGTCATCAAAGTAGCACTTTTATTGACATATAAAAGATATATCGAATACTTGACCAATTCACTGTCCTTGTTTGACAAAATTAAAATATTGGGCATAAAGACATAAAGAGAAGTAAAATATTTGTAATTTTCCTGTTAAATCTTCTGCCGTTTGAGTTTATTGTGTGGTTCATAGTTATTAAAATTAACCTATTTTGAAATATTTTACGATAGTTTTATACTAACTGCTGTTTGTTTTCCTTAACAATAAACAACACTTACACATTTCTTCTTTTAAATAATCGACCTATTCGCCTTTTCACGCACAGTATTTGACATCTGGTGAACGGTTTTACAACTTAGCCAAAGGTGATCAACCGGAAAATAAATGTATAAATTAGACATGTTTCTTTGTGAATTTGTTTCAAAATAATCGTTTTTTTGCAATTAAAAAATTAAATTCATTTAGAAAGGTAATTAATTTATAAATAATATTTCAATTTAAATATAAATACGGTAAATAAATAACCGGTTATCACCTTTGGCTCGTAAAAATCGTAGCGCCTTTTGCGGCGCTTTAAGGCCACCATTTTTTTTCTGATTCCCACCAAAATTGACATTTATGTTTAGTATAGTTTGTCAAATAATTAAAGAAAGATACACGGTTACACAGCCTAAGAAGTTGTTGAAATTTATTACAAACATAATGAAAGTGTAAAATCTGCGTATTGTAAATTAAGTGATTGTTTTAGTTATTCGTAATGCAATCATTAAATTTCCAGTAAAATGGTAATGTTTGTGCTGTAAAGAGTCTAAAGGGCTAGTTATAGCAGCAAAAAGAGGGACTGAAGTGAAACGAATGAATTTAATGTGCGGAAACCTACTAGATGTATTATGCAGAAAAAGCGAATTGAAAACGGACGGAAGAATTGATTCTATTCAATTTTCTTTCGTTTAGTCTTACCGATGGTACTATCGGTTATGTTTATTTTTCGTGAAATGTTAAAACAAACAATGAAACAAGTGTTTTTTTTTAATTTACACGAAATATTAAAGAATACAATTTCAATGCAAAGTTTTTATGAAATATGACGAATTTTTTGATAAAATATTCGCCAAATACAAAAATAAAAAGCAAAAGGGCTATTTTGAAATAAAATTCAAAACGTTAAAACCCATTTATCAAATCGACTATAGAGAAATGTATTTAGATCTGGCGGCAGGAAATTTAAATTTGATGGAGGCAAATGGACGAAAAATATTTTGTTTATTTATTAAAAACAACAATTTGTTTATAAAGTTTACTTCTGTTGAAATAATAATAATTTAGCAATATTATTTGTGGAATTTGCATTAAATTCTCTACACAAATCGCGAATACATATCTCCAAATGACCAAACACTTTATTATTTTTAATTCTAGAGGTCACTTATACGTAGTTCTCATATAACTATATTGCTTGTTCGTCTTTTGCGTCATTTCAGTTCATACCGTTTCACATTAACAATATCGATGCTATGTACCAAAGTATAAGTGATAATCTAAATCACTATTACTGCGACAGAGAAACGCTATACAAAAAGATGATCATGGAGTTTTTTTTTGTAATGAATTGGATTATTTTGATCTGAGCAATGTGTGGTCTCTGCACTTTGGTTATGTATGTCAAGTTCTTAGTTTATTCAAACAAACCGCAAACATTAAATGATCTGAATACCAACATTATTCGTTTTGTAACGGTTAAATTAGCATCGATTTATGGGAAAATGGATTTATAGGAAAAATTATTGGTGTTCCAGTATTAACTTTATAAAAAAATTGTCGAGGCGTTTATTTACACGAAATCATTTTTAAATTATAACCTCATAATGTCATCTTAAAAATAAACTTTTATTGATATTTACTACGGTTTCGTTTTAATTTCGATTAAAAAAATTCTTATTTGATGAACCTTTACATATTAAGATGATGTTTCTTCAATGGCAGGTGGCTATAATTCTTTTTTGTAAGATTGTTGGTGTCAATTTCATTTAAATATGTCGTAATGAGTGATACATGATCGAGATCTATGATTATGAAGAATACAAGTTTTAAAAATTAAATATTGTTGAATGTTTTAACGGCCAAGCAATGTTAGCTTCATATGGCTTGGTTAGTATTTTAAATGATCCTACTAGAATGTTTACGTTAAATCTTGCAATTCATATGATTTCACTGTTGACAACTTACCAATTCATTTTTCCGGTCATAATTTTTAACGATTTGGTTTTTATATAGTCGTACCCGATAAACGTTCATGTCTTTCGCGAGTTATATAATTACGACAAGCTTAGAAATTAGCCTCAAGCTGAAAATTGGGAGTTAGATTAGTATGAAAATGATTGTAATGAAGCGTTCTTTCTTTGACATCTTGAATTCTAACATTGAGTCATCCAAGGTTTTAGTTAACTGTCACAATAACAAAAAATTGAGACCGTAGATGAAATTCTATCTCTTAAACAAGTAAATTAAAGAGACATCCTTCTAATTTTAAGTTAGAAAAAAGGAGGGATATTGATGATATTGTTGCTAGATTAGTTCAAAAAAATCAAGACGATCAGTTTGTTATCTTGATAAAATTAAAATTTGATTGGTAACCAATTTGGATTTAGTGTTTGGAAATCTGCGGAGGAAGCCCTTTTAAATTTTTTAAGCGATGTTTTTTACTGCTCTATTTATTGATATTACAAAAGCATTGATACTGTCGATCATGGTACATCATTAGCTAAATTGTCTAATATTGGTGTTAGAGGAAACATTTTAAACTGGTGCACTAGATACCTTCTAAGTCGGTGCCAATTATTAGGGTCAACTGTAATTTCAGTGGGCCAGGCCATTTGAAATGTGGTGTTCCCCAAAGCTCAGTTTTGAGACCTTTATAATTTTTAATTCATTTTAGCTCTATCTTTGAGATTACTCTTTCAGGTTACGCCACAGGATTCACAGATGATCTGGCATTAATATATGACTCCAATAATTTTGCAAAAGTGCAACCAGTATTACAAAGAGATCTTTGCACTCTCAACAAGTGGTTTTTTCATCACCGATTCGCTGTCAGTGATAAATCTAGAGTGATGAATTTTGGACGATCTAACACTAACATTCTTCCAAACTATTTGAGGTATCACTTTTACTCTTGTGATGAAAATT